>LR999900.1:17153761-18472928 GCA_905220335.1 Noctua pronuba | reverse complement strand
AGACGCGTCTCTGGACACCACCCCCGTGCGTCTAGCTCAAATAAAAATTTCCCGCCCACCCACCCTGTGGTATATAGGAAAGGAGACTTGATTTTTTGACAAAAATTTATTTATTCGGTTTTAGCTCCTCTAGCTTATTTTAGGCCTATGAAAGTGGATTGAAGGGAAGAAACGCATTTTTACAGTCTGACCGAGACGTCAAAGTCTCCTACATTAACTGGACGTTTCGTCGCTCAATTAGTAAACGACGAACAGACATAAATACCTGACTTAATTAATTTTTTTTTTAACTTGATTACTACTTACTGTGCATCCCCCCTTTACAGGGACACAGAAGTTACCGGTGCCTTCTGACACACTCTCTCTCTCCGTAGCTAATTTTGGTTTAGTCAAAACCCAACATGTTCCGTACCCCTTCCGCTACCCTGAACACAATGGGCTCCGGAAGCTCGCCGCGATCGTCGGGGAAAGCGGGGCCCTCGCCCGCTGACGCAAGGAGGAGAATCTCCTTCGGAGATGATACTCCTTCTAAGCCACGCGGGGGCCCTGCCACTCCGGGGACGCGCCGAGCTCCTGTGGACACTTCGGCTCCGCTCAAACAGCCTGAGGCCAAGTACCCCAGTCGCACGGCGGAGGCGAGAGCTTGCCTGAATAAGGCAAAACTTAATCTAGGCAACTCTCGCAACCTCCGAACGGACATCAAGACTGCGGTGCTTGAGGCCATAAACAGGCTGTATGAGCTGGTGAAGGAGTCTGAGCGGGACGGGGCTCCTGTCGCACCAGCAGCCGTACCGGAACCCGCGCCCACCGCTGATTATGGTCCCCAGTCCAATCCTGAGAGTCTTGTTAGCCAGACTGAGCTCGTCAAGACAATGAAAGAGCACATTTCCCTAATAAAGGAGAACTCCGAAGAATTGGTAAAGTTGCGAGACAGTCTGGCTAGCAAGGAATGCGTTGGGGAGAAGACCTACGCGAGTGTAGCGTCCGTTAGTAAGAGCCACATTGGGGCACAAGCCCTGGAGCGAACGACGCTGCACTCCGTGGTTGTCTCCTCGACACAGGATATGGATACGGGGGATGAGATCCTGGAAAGGATCAGAAAAGCGGTGGACGCGAAGGAGGGCTGGGTGCAGGTAGAGAAAGTTAGGAAGGGGAAAGACCGGAAAATAATAATGGGTTGTGCCACCAAGGAGGAGAGAAGGAAAATTAAGGACCGACTAGAAGCAGCTGGAGGGAACCTTGTCGTCGAGGAAGTGACGAACCGGGACCCGCTTCTGGTTCTTAGGGACGTGCTGTCAGTACACAGCGACGACGAAGTTCTAAAAGCCCTTAAGAACCAGAACCGGGAGATTTTTCACGACCTCGGCGACAGGGACATAAGAATGTCCGTGAGGTTTAGGAGGAAGACCAGGAACCCGCATGTCAACAGCATTGTGCTGAGTGTGTCCCCCACGATCTGGAGGAGGGCACTCGAAGGAGGAAAGCTACGAATTGATCTCCAACGAGTGCGCGTCGAGGACCAGACGCCTCTGGTGCAGTGCACCCGCTGTCTAGCATACGGCCACGGCAAACGTCTCTGCACGGAGCCAGCCGACCTGTGCAGCCACTGTGGCGGTCCACACTTAAGGGTGGACTGCCCGGACAGACTCATTGGCGAGGCAGCGGTGTGCGTGAACTGCACCAGAGCCAAGCTGGGGGAACACCAGCACAATGCTTTCAGTAGTGAATGCCCAGTGCGCAGGAAGTGGGACGCATTCGCTAGAGCGTCAATAGCTTATTGCTAAAGTTGTCGGTGCGCCCACTTCCAATTATACCAAGGTTACTATGAGTTCGACACAACCAAATGGCAGTCGCACAAATCGAACCACTGGAGTTGGCAAAAATAAAGCCTGTAACTTGAGTCAGTTTCATGAGAAACTGGCCCAAGTTATACGAGACCCGATGTTAGCCCTAGTGGACTCGTTAAGTTGTGTCGAACTTAGTCCTAAACATAGCCATAACCCAATTGGATTTAACATTAAAAAATTCTGTATAATAAGTAGCAAATTAAGAACATTAGACGTAAATAAAAATAAGTTAGTTGTAAAAATATTTGATATGTAACTGTATATTAAGTATATGGTATAGATATCAAAGAAATAAAACAAAAAAGATATAAAAACATAAAAATAACAAATAAAACGAAAAATAAAACATAACATAGTAGACTATTATGTGGTAATAAGGCTAGGGTAAATTTTGATGTATAGGTTAAATCGTAATAAATAGTTTAAGGACATAGGTATAAAAATAGTTTGTAGTATATACGATAAGAAATTCACAGAATATTAAATATATTATAGTAAAATAAACGCAAAACAATAAAAAAGAAAACATATACATTAAAGGTAAACGAATATATATATATACACATATAGTTAAAAAATATACAAGAAAAATTTATATAAATAGAGCGTGGTCTATTCGGCCTCCTGAAATTCAGTGCTACATAAGGCAAACCTCCGCAACAAAGGTCTCTGATCCCCATGTCAGAGGGACACTGGCTAGGCAGGAGTGGTTTTTAGCCGGTTCGAGTCCGGCACTACCTCGACTGTCTCACAACCTGTGAGGCAGTCGAGGTGTCCGTGGGGATTTCCCACTCCTGCCCAAACAAAAAAAAAAAAAAAAAAAAAAAAAAAAAAACCTAACCTAACCTGAGCGAACCTAACCTAACCTGAGCGAACCTAACCTAACCTGAGCGAACCTAACCTAACCCGGAAAGCGAGAGACCAGAAGGTGGTGGTCGGCTTCGGGACCAGGGAGGAGCTGACTCGTGTGACGGAGAGGATAAAGAAGGCCGGAAACCTCGTGGTGGAAGAGGTCAAAAACAAAGATCCCCTCATAATATTAAAGGACGTCCTCTCCTGTCACACTGATGTGGAGGTCACCGAGGCGATAAAGGTGCAAAACACCCACCTGATTGGGGACTTGCCTGCGGATGATGTGAGGATGGCGGTGAAGTACCGTCGCAGAACGAGGAATCCCCACATGTCTCACATCATCTTGCAGGTGTCCCCTTCAGTGTGGCAGAGGCTGACGAATGCGGGTCGAGTGCACATCGACTTGCAGCGGGTGCGTGCGCTGGACCAGTCGCCACTGATCCAGTGCACCCGCTGCTTGCGCTTTGGCCACGGCCGCAAACTGTGTACGGAACCTGCTGACCTCTGCACACACTGTGGGGACCTCCACTTGCGAGTCGACTGCCCCTCACGGCTGGCTGCGGAACCGCCGAAGTGTGCGAACTGCGTTGCCGCTAAACAGGGGAAGACCGAGCACAACGCCTTCGACAGCGAGTGCCCGGTGCGTGTGAAGTGGGACGCATTGGCGCGGCTGTCGGTGGCGTACTGCTAAGGGCCCGCCAGCGTCAGCAGCAAGCAGGGGATCATCCAGGGGTTCCCGAACAAACTCGAGTGCCCGTAACAGTTACCAGGCAATCCAAGCGAATCTGCAGAGAAAGAATTTAGCAACCCAAGAGCTCATGATTGTGGCTAGTGAGCGGAGGGTTGCGTTCGCACTGCTCCAGGAACCGTATGTGGGTGGGGTTAAGAGGATGCGAGACTACCGGGGAGCGAGAGTGTACCAGTGCGCTGAACAAGGAGGTGGAACTGTGAAGGCGGCAATAGTCGTCTTCGATCACGACCTAGACGTGACACAGTGTCCGAAACTCACCACCAACAACATCGTGGTGGTGAGGATCCGTACCAGCGCCTGGGAAATCGCAGTAGTCTCCTTCTACTTTGAACCAGACCAGCCCATACAGCCATACCTGGAGCAACTCTTGCAGATTCGCGAGGAAATAGGCCCCACGAGGATGATAATTGGCGGCGACGCCAACGCCAAGAGCACCTGGTGGGGTAGCCTGGTGACCGACACCAAAGGGGAGGACATGTCGGGAACCCTGGAAGAAATGTGCCTGCAGGTACTCAACGTCGGCAACACACCGACCTTCGACACCGTCAGAGGTAACACCCTGTACAGCAGCTTCGTTGACGTAACAGCCTGCTCAGCGGACCTGCTGGACTTGGTGGAGGACTGGCGGGTAGAGGAAGGACTCACGAGCTCGGACCACAATGGTATTATATTCAAAATTAATTTACAAAAGTCTAAAGGAATAAATATTAACAGGACCACAAGAATCTACAACACAAAGAAAGCGAATTGGAGCCAATTTCATGAGAAATTGGCCCAATTAAAAGCTGGAGCTAATTTAAATTTAACAGAAATAAGCAAAATTAATAATAAAGAAGATTTAGAACAAAGCGTTAACACATACATAGACAAAATTATAGATTCTTGTGAACAAACATTGGACAAAATTAAAAACAATAGCCAACTTACCATACCGTGGTGGTCCAAAGAGCTCGCTGAGTTGATGTCGGAGGTCAACACCCGGAGACGCCGCATTCGGTGCGCTGCACCAGTCCGGAGGCAAAAAGTCGTCGATGAGTACCTGCAAGCAAAGAATAAGTATGAGTCCCTGGCCAAAAGTGCGCAGACCGAGGGTTGGAAGGGCTTCTGCGAGAAACAGGATAGGGAGGGAATGTGGGAAGGGATTTATAGGGTCATAGGACGGACCGCCAAGAGACAGGAGGACTTGCCGTTGGTGAAGGATGGGGTGCCACTGAGCGCACAGGAATCGGCTTTGCTGCTGGCAGAGACTTTCTACCCCGAGGACCTGGAAGAGGGAGAAACTGCTGACCACCGTCGGACACGTGAAGCGGCCAGTCGTGTAAACGAGTGGGCGCATGATGAACAACATGACCCACCGTTTACACTTCAGGAGCTGAAAACCGCGGTGGAAAGCTTCAACCCGAAGAAGGCTCCCGGGGCGGACGGTCTCACAGCCGATATCTGTGCCCAGGCCATATCCCGGGACCCAGGGACTTTCCTTGCACTGGCCAACAAGTGCCTCGAGCATGGACACTTCCCTGGGGCCTGGAAAGTGGCCACAGTGGTAGTCCTCCGAAAACCCGGCAAAGATTCCTACACCACCCCTAAGTCGTACAGGCCGATCGACCTCCTACCAGTCCTAGGAAAAACACTAGAAAAACTGCTAGTAGCACGGCTGAAGTGGCACCTAATCCCGCGGCTCAGTACTCGCCAGTTTGGCTTCATGCCACAGAGGAGCACCGAGGACTCCCTCTACACCATGATACAACATATCAAAGTAAAGCTAAGTGACAAGAAGCTGATCACTGTTGTATCACTGGACATAGAGGGAGCCTTCGATAGCGCATGGTGGCCAGCCATCAGGACCAGACTGGCTGAGGAAAAGTGCCCGGTGAATATTAGGAGGCTGCTAGACAGCTATTTGACTGGTAGGAGTGTCCGAGTTAGGTACGCAGGTGCCGAGTGTACCAGAGACACGAATAAGTGGTGTGTGCAGGGGTCCATTGGCGGTCCGATCCTATGGAACCTGATCCTCGACCCCCTGCTGAAGGGGCTGGACGAGCGAGGCGTCCACTGCCAGGCGTTCGCCGATGATGTGGTGATGATCTTCGACGGTGACACAGCGTTGGAAGTCCAGAGGCAGGCCAATGCCGCCCTCGAGTATGTTCGGGTATGGGGCATCGGAAATAAGCTGAAGTTTGCACCGCAAAAAACTTGTGCAATGGTGATAACCAAGAAGCTAAAGTACGATGTTCCACTCCTGAGCATGGGCGGGGTAGGCATTGGCATGTCTAAGGAAATAAAAATACTGGGGCTCACCGTCGACCACCAGCTCACTTTCAACACCCACGTCGCAAACGTTTGCAGAAAAGCTGTGAACATCTACAAACAGCTGGCACGTGCGGCAAAAGTGAGCTGGGGCCTTCACCCGGAGATCATCCACACCATATACACGGCAGCAGTGGAGCCGGTGATACTATACGCAGCGAGCGCCTGGGCGCCGGCGGTCAAAAAGATCGGAGTGCAGAAAAGCCTCAACACGGTCCAACGAGGATTCGCGCAGAAGCTCTGTAAATCCTACCGCACCGTTTCGCTGAACGCGTCCCTGGTGCTGGCTGGGATACTCCCACTCGACCTCCGAATACAGGAAGCAGCCGCCCTGTACGAGGCAAAGAGAGGGGTACCACAGCCGGCACTAGCGGGCAGGGAGGTAGAGCGGGTGGTGGCGTTTACAGAGACTCCGCACCCGGCGAAACATACGGCCCTGGAGTTCTTGTGCCTGGAGGACCGGACGCTTGTGGACACCCACAATACCCAAGCAGTCAGGGTTTTCACGGACGGCAGCAAGATTGCGGGCAAGGTCGGAGCAGCGCTGTCACTTTGGGACGGCGACGCCGAGATCAAGTCCGTAAAGCTCAGCCTGCCGTCGTACTGCACGGTCTACCAGGCAGAACTTCTGGCCATATGCGTAGCCACGCGCGAAATCCTCAAGCGCAAAGAGGGAACCTTCGGCATCTATAGTGACTCAAAGGCCGCACTTCAAACAGTCACAAACCAAGGTTCCCTCCACGCCCTGGCCGTGGAGGCGAGAGTGAACATGAGCGCGGCTTTATCCCAGAGCAAAGCTGTGTCTTTGTTCTGGATAAAGGCACATACCGGGCTAGAGGGCAATGAGCGCGCGGACCACCTCGCTAAGGAGGCTGCACTCCGGTCCAGGAAGAGGCCGGATTATGACCGCTGCCCAGTTTCATTCGTCAAGCGGCAGATCCGTGTGGGGTCGCTTGACGAATGGAACAGGAGGTATCAAAATGGCGAAACAGCCTCCGTCACTAAGATGTTCTTCCCGGATGCGATCGACGCCCACAAAATCGTGCTAAAACTGAAACCAGCTGGTATAGTCACGCAGATCTTAACGGGTCACGGTGGGTTCTCCGAATACCTGCACCGTTTCAAGTGTAAGGAGAACCCAGCGTGCATCTGCGAGCCGGATCAAGTGGAGTCGATCGCACACATCCTGACAGAATGCCCGGTCTTTTGTAAGGAAAGGAATCACACGGAACAAAAAATAGACATAGCCATAAACAAAAATAACTTAAATAAAATAATGAGCGACAGCAAAACTCGTAAAATATTTATAGAATACTGCATTAAAATCTCAAACAAAGTCATAAACAGAAATAAAGACATGTAGAAAACTATGCTTTGTCATATATGAATATTTCTATAAGAAAAGATATAAGATAAAAGCATAGGGCAGCAGAATATCAAAAATGAGCAATTATATATATTTAATATACTAGTAATAATAAATCAAAAAATAGAATCATACAGTTTAAAAGCAAAAATTTTCAAAATTATAGTTACAAAACAATAAAGTAAAACAACATATCAAGTCTCAATTAAGGTCTCTGACTATGTCAGGGGGACACTGGCTAGGCAGGAGTGGTTTTTAGCCGGTTCGAGTCCGGCACTACCTCGACTGTCTCACAACCTGTGAGGCAGTCGAGGTGTCCGTGGGGATTTCCCACTCCTGCCCAAACAAAAAAAAAAAAAAAAAAAAAAAAAAACCTAACCTAACCTGAGCGAACCTAACCTAACCTGAGCTGAGCAGTACACTGCCATACGCGGTCGCAACAACATCAGCTCCACGTAAAAAAATCGTAAAAATCGCAATTTTTGAGCTGCGCGTGTTCTAAAGTTGTAGTGCAGTTAGTTAGTGTCTGATTCACCAGGATTCATGTGGGCAACGTCATAGGTCACCAGGATCGGCTGCAGCAGGACATCAACTTTGAAGATCTTTCCACATCCAGAGGTTAGTGCGTCTTAGAAACCGTTTATATTGATGGTGAGACATCAAAATTTCCCGTTCAACGACATCAAGATTGCCAAGATCTGATCACCAGCAGCGAAGTTATTAGGCATCCAAATCTGCCAAAATAACCTTTAAAAACACGTGGTTCTAACCTAAAACCTCCACGCCGGTGACGATATCGACAAACAAACACGAGGGAAAACGTCACAGACGTCAGATCGGACCTACGTGAAGCCTTCGAAGCCGACCCGAGGACTTTGCCTTGCAGCGCTGAGGACCACATCCCAAGCCATCAGGTACCCTATAGGGAACTCCTCATCCCGCAGCCCTAGAACACCCGTGTTTGGGTTCGCCTTGACCGGAAAACAAGGGCCTTCCCCCCCATCCCCTTCAAAACCAAACCTTTCCTGTACCCCCTCCCCCCTCAACGAGACCCTACCCCCCTTGGAATCCCAAGGGATCTTCGTAACCCGTTGTCATCGGATAGCCGTGTTTGGGCTCCTCCGAATTGGGAAATCGAGACCGACCACCCACCCCCTCCCCCTCCTTAAAAACTAACCAACATATAACCCCTTTATTCTCCCCCCTCACCAATCCCCCCCCTCTCCATATATCCCGCTTCCATAAATAAGCTCTACACGAGAACACCCCCCCCCTCCCCCTCTTGGGTACCTCACCCCCCCGAAGCCTATCTCAGGAACCGTTAGAGATAACCATATCGAGATTAGGCTCATTCGATTTGGGAGAAAAAACTGAACAACTTGGCCCTGCCAGAATTGCGAGGTGAAGCATAACTAAGGAGGCACTGTCTCGAGAATCCATTGGGATCGACCTGGGTTGCTGCACTGCAACAAATCAGACGCAAAGTGCATTTGTGTCTGTCGCGCAGCGGCGTGTACTCCGGATCACAACACAGACGCAGTCCATCAAGCGTCGGTACGCCGCAACATCGCGTCAACAACACCGAGAGGACAGCATCATCACTGCTTGCTAAGCTGTCAGAACTTATTTAGGGTGAGTCCATCACACAAATAAAAAAAATAATAATAAAAAAAAAAATAAAAAAAAATAAAAAAAAAAAAAAAAATAAGACCTAGAAATTAGTTGTCTATAATATTTACTTATTTATATAGTGTAAGTGTTACTTGTAAGTCTAAAATAAAGATGTCTTCCGTTCCCACAACCCGTAAGTCAGCTGCGGAGGTCGCACCGAAGGCACGAACGCTGCGGACGAAAGTCCTTAAAAACGTAGCAAAGTCCTCTACGTCGGAGAGGCTTACCCAACAGTCCTCTCCACGAGATCTGCCTATAGTGTCTAAAGCAGCGTCGGAACCAGCTGCCGAGGAGGGTAGCCTCGCGTCGTCAGCCGACAACCTCTCCCTACCGGAGAAATGCGATGCAACAGCGATGGCGGAGTCAAACGTAGTCAACTGGGAGCAACTGGGCATATCTCCACCACACCGCATCCTGTCAGACGAGGAGAGCTCGGTTGCATCTTCCATCACTGACCATCAGGCACGAAAAAGGGCCAGTCTTCTTTATAGCACACCGAGAAGAGGGACTGGCGTGGAAATGGACATGGCGACGAGAGAGGCCAACACTCTACTGCAGAATGGGAAGGGTGCGCTGGAGGCATCGGGAAACATGAAGAAGGAGTACAGGACGACTTGCCACGATAGCCTGCAAGGGCTTTACGAGATCGTCCTGTCCCTGTCCGACTCTCGAGCGAGGCACAAATACAACCTCGAGAAGGAGCGCTCTCGACACGCACGAGAACTTGTGAAAGTGGAGCGCTCCCACAGAGAAGAGGTGATGAAATACAATCAAAAACTCATCACCGAGCTGGGCCTCGCTCGAAACGACATCTCCGGAACTCTGAAGGAGGCGAAAGATATCCGAAACTGGCTCGGGTACGAGACAGAACAGCCGTTCAGGGAAATCAAGGAAGCCAGGAAGTCGATCGAGTCGTTGACAGCACTAATAAAAACTGGGCACGAGAAAGCCAAGGATCTGGACACGCCCGCAAACGTGGACTCAAAATGGGAGACCGTAGCAGCGGGCCTCTCAAAGCTTGGAAACCACATTGGGAGCGTATCAAACCAGCTGGATACGCTACGGCAAGCTGTCGAAAAGATCCGGCAGGAGCTCCAAGCACCCGCGGAGCCTCTTGTTGCCCCTCTTCTACCTCCCGAGGCCTCCATGGAACCCAAACTCGACAGACTGGCTGAGGAAATAGGAACCATGCTAAAGATGACCAGAACCCTGCTAGAGAAGCCCGAAATTCCTCCCCCCCAACAACTACCACCGTTGGATCTGACTAAACACCTCCGGCCCTTGTCAGAGAGACTAGACATCGTGTCCTCCGAACTCAGAGTGCTGAGGGATAAGGAACCTCAGTTCCCGGCCCAACCAGCACCGAGCCTTGACACAGAGTTCGCGGTGGAGGAGGTAAAGAGGACTCTTGCCTCCATCGAAAAGGGAGTATCGGAGCTGAAGCAGCCGGAAAGCATTCAACAGGGCCCTAAGACCTTCGCCCAGGCTGCAAAAACCCCTAAACGGCCGAACCATACACTGATCATCTCCTCAACAGATCCTCAACACACCGGAGAAAATGTCATCGAGAAAATGAGGGCAGCTCTTGACCTTAAATGTACCGGAGCAAAGGTCGACAAGGTGAGGAAAGCTCGCAACCAAAAGGTCGTGGTAAGCTGCGCGAGCAAAGAAGACCTCGGCCTCGTCAAAAGTCGGATCCAGACCACCAGTGGGCTAAAAGTCCAGGAGCCCATGCCTAGCAACCCACTGATTGTCGTCAAGGGGGTGCTCTCTTCTTACACCAATGAAGAGATGGTGGATCTCCTCCAGGCCCAAAATAAACACCTTTGGAAAGATCTGGACCCGGCTGGCCTTGTCGTTAAACTGAGGTTCCGAAGACGCGCGAGGAATCCTCATGAATGCCATCCGGTCTTCGAACTCTCCCCAGAGCTTTGGAAGCGGCTCACGCAGGCGGAAAAGGTACACCTCGGAATCCAGAGGTGCCCGGTAGAAGACCAGTCCCCTCTAGTGCAGTGCACCAAGTGCCTAGGCTACGGACACGGCAGAAATCTCTGCAAGGCAGAAAAAGAAAGCTGTGGCTATTGTGGCGGGACGCACAATGGAAGAGACTGTTCAGTCAGGGCAAACGGTGGCCCCCCTGCCTGCATGAATTGCATCAAAGTAGGAAGAGAGGGAAAAGACACGGTACATCCAGCGTTCAGCTCCGAATGTCAAGAGAGACAAAAATGGGACAACATAGCGAGGTCACGTGTGTCCTATTGCTAAGGGCGACGACGGAAACAATGAGTCACACACCCCGCAAAGTACACGAGGACCGGCAGGTAGGCTAAAGTTCATCCAGGCCAACCTGCAACGCTCCAAGCTTGCAACAGCAGAACTCCACCATGCGGCCGAAGAGATGGGAATCTCAATCGCACTTGTCCAAGAGCCCTATGTTGGGAGAACAGGTGTGATGAAACAAAACCCCGGCACACAAGTCATCCAGTGCACTCTCAATCGGCAAAAACCAGTTAAGGCGGCAATCGTCGTGTTCGGAAACAACCTGGAAGTCATTCACGACCCCCAGATTGTCACCGAAAACGTTGCAGCCGTTCAGCTGAAGGTGGGTCAGCTTAAGCTTGGAGTCATATCAGTCTACTTTGAGGGTGACCAAGATATAGACCCATACCTCGTCAAAACCAAGGAGGCAATCACAAAGTTACGCAGTTCGAACATACTGGTGGGGGGAGACGTTAACGCGTGGAGCCAGTGGTGGGGCAGCAACAGCGAAGACCACCGAGGGGCGTCGTACAACGCATTCCTATCGGAACAAGACCTTCAGATTCTCAACACGGGCCAGACTCCAACCTTCGAATGTTACAGGGGAGACAGGCTATACCAGAGCATAGTCGACGTTACTACATGCAGTGTGTCGTTGTTGGGGAGAAGTGAGGATTGGCGTGTAGACAGGAATGTAACGACATCCGACCACAACGCGATAACATTTTCGTTACGCCTAGAAAAAGCGCTAGAGCCTCTTAAACCAGTCTCTACACGCATATATAACACCAAAAAGGCAAAGTGGTCGGACTTCAGAACGCGCCTAAAGGCATACCTGTCAGAACACAGCGTCACACCTGCCTCAGTATCGGAGGTCTCTAACCACGAAGAACTGGATGCTCTTGTCTCAAAATACGTCGAACTAATACACCGCTCGGCCAAAAAGACGATACCGAAAATTGGAAACAAGAAAACCGACTCGAGACCTCCGTGGTGGACTGATTCTCTTGAACAGTTAAAGCAAGAAACACTGACCAAGAAAAGGAGAATCAGGAATGCGGCCCCTAGTCGAAGGAACCTGGTCATCGACGAGTACGGCAAGACAAAACTAGAGTACCTAACTAGAGCAGCGGAAGCGGCAACTGAAAACTGGAAGCAGTTCTGCTCCACACAGGACCGGGAGAGCATGTGGGATGGCATCTACAGAGTCTTGAGGAAGACTGCCAGAAGACAGGAAGACACGCTCCTGAGAAACACCGCAGGCGAAACACTAAGCCCTGAGCAATCAGCGGATCTTCTGGCAAAAACGTTCTACCCAGACGACTCTGTGGACGCCGAACAACAACACCACGCGTCGGTCCGGAGACTTGCGGAGGAATGTTCAACAAATGAAATCCAGGGCCTGTCGGCCGACGATCCACCATTCACACCCGCGGAGCTGGAAATGGTCCTTCAGCGACAAAACCCAAAGAAAGCTCCAGGACCCGACGGATTGACGGCCGACATCTGCACAGCTGCTATCAATTGCAACAGGGAGGTTTTCCTGGCGCTGGCCAACAAGTGCCTGTCATTACCGCACTTCCCAAGGCAATGGAAAATAGCTCACGTGTGCATACTCCGTAAGCCGGGCAAGGACGACTACACCCACCCAAAGTCATACAGACCAATAGGACTGCTCTCGGTCTTGGGCAAAATCGTCGAGAAACTCGTCGTAGGCAGACTGCAGCACCACTTCCTCCCGACACTAAACACACAACAATACGGGTTCATGCCGCAGCGGGGAACCGAGGACGCCCTCTATGTCCTAATAGAGCACATACGGGCCGAAGTAAAAGCCAAAAAGGTAGTGCTTTTAGTATCACTGGACATTGAGGGGGCCTTTGACAACGCGTGGTGGCCTGCCCTCAAAATCCAGATGCTACACAAAAAATGCCCCAAGAACCTCTTCGCTCTCGTATCTTCATACCTGGAGGACCGGTACATCAGGGTTAACTACGCCAGAGCGACTAGTGAGAAGGGCACCACAAAAAGATGCGTCCAGGGCTCAATAGCCGGTCCGACGTTCTGGAACCTTATCCTAGACTCGCTCTTGGAGGAATTGACGACAATGGGGGTATATTGTCAAGCGTTTGCGGATGATGTGGTCCTCGTTTTCTCGTCTCACGAGGTCAGCTCTCTGCAGCAGTCAGCTCAAAGAACGCTGCAGGCAGTGTCAGACTGGGGTGAACGAAACAAGCTTCGCTTTGCCGCTCACAAGACCAACGCAATGGTGATTACGAAGAAGCTCAAGTATGACACCCCCGTAATTCACATGTCTGGCATTCGGCTGAACCTTGTCGAGGAGATCAAGCTGTTGGGACTCATCATAGACCACAAACTCACCTTTAATGCGCACGTGACTGCAACATGCAAAAAAGCTGCAGACATCTACAAACAACTAGCGTGCGCGGCAAGGGTGACATGGGGCCTAAACAGCGAGATAATCGGGACCATATACGTTTCGGTGATAGAGCCGATCGTGTTGTATGCAGCGAGCGCGTGGGCCCCGGCAGCAGAGAAACTGATGACAAGAAATCAGTTAGACTCGCTGCAAAGAGGCTTCACGCAGAAGATCTGCAAAGCGTACCGCACGGTGTCTCTAACATCGGCTCTCATCCTGTCAGGCCAACTGCCCCTAGATCTCCGGGTCACTGAAGCATCTACCCTATTCAAGGTCAAAAAGGGTCATTCACAGGAGTACCTACCACCGGGAAGAGAGGTCGAGCGCAAGGCCGGGCCCCTACAGATCCCCCATCCATCGCGGCTCATAATAACTGAGTATGAGTGCCTCGAGAACATGGATCCTGAAACCCTGAGTGACCACCAAGTAACCGGACCCCATATTTACACCGACGGCAGTAAAATAGAGGGGAAAGTCGGTGCGGCCTTTACTTGGTGGAACGAAGGCAGGGAATCCAAGTACTCAACCTTCCGCCTGGAGCCACACAACACTGTCTTTCAATCGGAAATGTACGCATTATATCGAGCAGTCAGGACGGTGAGAACGTCTAGGATGGCCTCCGCTAACATATTAAGCGACTCAAGATCTTCGCTTGATTTGTTGAGAAGCCCATCTGTCACTCACCCGTTGGCACTCGGTATAAAAAGGCTAATACGTGAAATCCGAGAGGAGGGCAGAGACGTGAGGCTGTTTTGGTTGAGAGCACACGTGGGTACTCCTGGGAACGAGAGAGCGGATGAGCTAGCAAAGAAAGCGGCTCTTACAAAGAAAACAGCCCCCGACTACGACAAGGTACCAATATCCTTCATCAAGAGGCAGATTCGTGAGGAAACTGTAAAGAAATGGCAGCAGCGGTACGAATCCTCCAGCACAGGTTCGGTCACTAAAGTGTTTTTCCCCACCGTTCAGGCGGCAAGGAAGATCCTCAAAGGCATGGCACTGTCACCTACCCATGTCCAAATCTTGACCGGTCACGGAGGATTCGGGGCCTATCTCCATCGATTCCACCTTAAAGACAGTCCCTCATGCGTCTGCGATCCCAATTATGAAGAGACAGTATGGCACGTGCTTACCGAGTGCCCAAGATTTGGTCGTGAGCGAATGGACCTAGAAACTGAAATCCAGATCTCAGTTATTCAGTCCACACTCCATTCCATCATGGAGAACAAGGCAACCAGAACACCATTCTTGGAATTCGCGAGCAGGATCGTGCAGGTCGTAGCAAAGGCCAATGGTTCGACTCAGTTCACCCCACACACACATAACCCTACACCCACACTCACACCCGCACCCACACAAACACATCGTACCGTGAGCACAGCAGTCACCACAAACACGCCCAGCCCCAGCAGTTCCCAGCCAAACCCTCGCATCTTGGCTTTACGCCAGTTACTTACATGGGGGGAGAGTGGGCAACCGGGCGTCAGAATCCGTGGAGTGGCCCTCTTCATGAACAAGAACGCCGAGAGACTTGGTATAAGCTTCTGCCGCGTAGAAAGGGAAAACCGCGTCGCGATATCACCGGGCCTTGCAGCGTTGATTAACGGGAGCACCTCAAAAGCGAGCATGAAACGCTCAAAGTTCAACGCGTTACCTGAAGCGGAAGTTGCCGAACACCGATACCGTCTACTGCGATCACAAAACAAGACGATCGCACTATTCGAGTGGTGTGAGGAAACTCCGTTTGCACAAGCATGCTCTCTGCTCACCGAAATCAGAGAAGCTGGCCGGTCAGCGAGCGGATGCCCTCGAATAATCAGCGTGGACGCAATGGCGATTGGCTACGATAGAGGAGGAGTTGCCGACCGGTACGGATGCATCAAAGCCTCACAAGATCACGAGGTAGTAGTTTACGAGGACAGGGGGGAAGACTTAAGCTTCCTAAAATCTCCCCGTAACGATGCCGAAAAGACCGCGACAGACCGGCGGGTATCTTCCATGTCGGCCCCAACCACGCCTTGTGGTTCGGAGCGACTACAGCAGAAGCTTGCCGCGGAGAAAGCCGCTTCAGACAAGAAAAGCGGTAGTTCAAGAGAGGAAACCAAGACATCCAAGAGTCGATTAAAGAACATCTCAAACCTCCTCAGTAGGCTACTTGGAGTCAAAAGTTCGAAGCCAGGAAACCCCCAACATAACACCCAAGCGGCCGCATTGCGGGATTTCACCAGGGTTACCCCGAAACCTCCTAAAGAGCAGCGGCCATTTCCAACAAGGGCCGACAAAGGAGAGGTCAGTCCGCCGAAACTCAAGCCAGCAACGGAGCCCGCAGACCACATAGCGAACGCCTTTCTTGAGTTTCAAGCCATCACTAAAGCAACCAAAGCAGTCAGTCTCATGACTTGCCAGAAAATCATGCAGTCTTACCAGCTGGAGATTGAAGGTCTGCTTAAAGTGAGACTCGAAGAGGCTGAAGCAGCCATATACGATAACGCCACCTCCCAAGTAATCAAAGGAGAAATGACTGGCACGTACATGGCTGCGTACAACGCTACACACGGCTTCGTGCCGTTGGATGAGTCAGCAACGTCACAGACTGGCTACATAACCTTCGTGACTCCCGAAAGTGACCCAATAGTGGTGGTGGCTCGATGTACCAAAATCATGCTGGACGACAAGATCCTCGAACAGGCGGAAGCAATCTCGAGGAGCATAAGTCTGAGCGGAGGTTGGGCAATACCGAAAATAAAGTGGGTAAACGGCGTTCCAGGATGTGGCAAGACGACCGGGGTGGTTAATGACTTCGATAAGGATCACGACGTTATCGTCACTACCACAACCGAGGCCGCGAAAGATCTGCGGAAAAAGCTGGCGCACCAAATCGGTGAAGACAACAGAACCAAGGTGCGCACACTGGCCTCAATACTAACGAACGGGTTCAAAGGGCCACACAAATGCAGGCGCATTGTAGTGGATGAGGCTCTCATGAACCACTTTGGGGCCATAGTGATGGCAATTCGTTTGTCGGGTGCGACCGAAGTCGTCCTCATCGGAGACATTAACCAACTGCCCTATCTGGACAGGGAAAACCTATTTCCCCTTAGATACGCCCGTCCGAACTCTGTGGCGACCATCAATGAAGAGATGTCCTGTACGCATCGGAACCCGATGGATGTCGCGTACGCCCTAGCAGAAGTCTATCCTGGCATTTACTCGTCGAAGAACCAAGTCCACTCCCTGCAGCTGAAGAGGTTCACAGGAGCCGATATACCAAGCACCCTCTCCAACACGCTTTTCCTGGTCCATACGCAGGAGGAGAAAAAGTCCCTCATTAACCAAGGATATGGTTCGGGTACTGGATCGAGCGTTCTGACCATCCACGAAGCTCAGGGACTCACTTGCGAGACAGTCTTCATCCTGAAGACAAAGTCCAAAAACATAGTGATCCACAGCAGCGTCCCCCATGCGGTAGTGGCCGTATCAAGACACACAGCCAGCTGTGTGTACTACGCCGACAACGCAGACGACGCCATTGGACGATTTGTGAGACGAGCACAGGAAGCCGCAACGAACGACATCTTAAACACCAATATGATGAATGCTATGCGACATCGGGACATGAAAGTCGTCGACGCGCTGATACGCCTCCAAAAGCAATGACCGACGATGCTTTTCGACACAGGGTGGACACCCTTATTGACTCAGCTTATTCTGATATTGACCTTGTAAAAGCCGGCTGCAGCAGCCGTTCTACGGTGGGAAATCTGCAGCTGACAAATAACCTAAAACCAACCCTACCTTAGCTAATAACTAACACGTTAAGAATAGTTTAATAATATCTTCATGTTCCTACTAACTCTAGTACATAGGTCTAATACAAAACGTCTATAGTGTACGGTTTTTAAGAATAGTTTGTAAAGGAGGTGAGGCACAGCGGGCATCAAGAACCCTGTCATACTCACTCAAACGACCCGCTGATGGTGGCGTGTGTGTTGGATCGTTCGACTCCCTCAAATATGGTTGAGTAGGGCGGTGCTAATGCAGGCGTCAGTTTTCGTGAACGAACGCTGTCAGTAGAGTCCGGTCAGGTTCCGGTTTGCCAGCTGTGCAACACAGCCTAATCACTGCATGTAATAGCTTTAGCAAAAAAAAAAAAAAAAAAAAAAACAACTATTAATACTGAATATAAAAATCCGAAAAAAAAAAAAAAAAAAAAAAAAAAAATATGTGTGATGGACTCATTAGTAGTAAGTAGTAGTAAGTTGTACTCCGGAGTCACCACTTGCACGTGGAGCTCAGAGTCACAAAGACAATTGTAACTAAACAAGGGCACGGACGCTTATGTCTGTGGATATTATTGTAAGGCAGGAGGTGGTTTTAGCCGGTTGGAGCCCGGCACTACTCAGACTGGCTCGTCTGTGAGGCAGCTTGAGTGTCCGACCGGATTTCCCCTCCTGCCACAAAAAAAAAAAAAAAAAAAAAAAAAAAAAAAAAAAAAAAAAAAAAACCTAACCTGAGCGAACCTAACCTAACCTGAGCGAACCTAACCTAACCTGAGCGAACCTAACCTAACCTAACCTGAGCGAACCTAACCTAACCTAACCTGAGCGAACCTAACCTAACCTAACCTGAGCGAACCAAACCTGAGCGAACCTAACCTGAGCGAACCTAACCTGAGCGAACCTAACCTGAGCGAACCAATTGGCGGCGACGCCAACGCCAAGAGCACCTGGTGGGGTAGCCTGGTGACCGACACCAAAGGGGAGGACATGTCGGGAACCCTGGAAGAAATGTGCCTGCAGGTACTCAACGTCGGCAACACACCGACCTTCGACACCGTCAGAGGTAACACCTTATACAGCAGCTTCGTTGACGTAACAGCCTGCTCAACGCACCTGCTGGACTTGGTGGAGGACTGGCGGGTAGAGGAAGGCCTCACGAGCTCGGACCACAACGGTATATGTTTCAAAATTAATTTACAAAAGTCCAAAGGAACAAATATTAACAGGACCACAAGAATCTACAACACGAAGAAAGCGAATTGGAGCCAATTTCATGAGAAATTGGCCCAATTAAAAGCTGAAGCAAAATTAAGTTTAACAGAAATTAGCAAAATTAATAATAAAGAAGATTTAGAACAAACTATAAACACATACATAGTCAAAATTACAGATTCTTGTGAACAAACATTGGATAAAATTAAAAACAATACCCAACTTACTATACCGTGGTGGTCCAAAGAGCTCGCTGAGTTGATGTCGGAGGTCAACACTCGGAGACGCCGCATTCGGTGCGCTGCACCAGTCCGGCGGCAGAAAGTCATCGATGAGTACCTGCAAGCAAAGAATAAATACGAGTCCCTGGCAAAAAGTGCGCAGACCGAGGGCTGGAAGGCGTTCTGCGGGAAGCAGGACAGAGAAGGGATGTGGGAGGGTATTTATCGGGTCATAGGACGGACCGCCAAGAGACAGGAGGACTTGCCGTTGGTGAAGGATGGGGTGCCACTGAGCGCACAGGAATCGGCTTTGCTGCTGGCAGAGACTTTCTACCCCGAGGACCTGGAAGAGGGAGAAACTGCAGACCACCGTCGGACACGTGAAGCGGCCAGTCGTGTAAACGAGTGGACGCATGATGAACAACATGACCCACCGTTTACACTTCAGGAGCTGAAAACCGCGGTGGAAAGCTTCAACCCGAAGAAGGCTCCCGGGGCGGACGGTCTCACAGCCGATATCTGTGCCCAGGCCATATCCCGGGACCCAGGGACTTTCCTTGCACTGGCCAACAAGTGCCTCGAGCATGGATACTTCCCTGGGGCCTGGAAAGTGGCCACGGTGGTAGTCCTCCGAAAACCCGGCAAAGATTCCTACACCACCCCTAAGTCGTACAGGCCGATTGGCCTCCTACCAGTCCTAGGAAAAACATTAGAAAAACTGCTAGTAGCACGGCTAAAGTGGCACCTAATCCCGCGGCTCAGTACTCGCCAGTTTGGCTTCATGCCACAGAGGAGCACCGAGGACTCCCTCTACACCATGATACAACATATCAAAGTAAAGCTAAGTGACAAGAAGCTGATCACTGTTGTATCACTGGACATAGAGGGAGCCTTCGATAGCGCATGGTGGCCTGCCATCAGGACCAGACTGGCTGAGGAAAAGTGCCCGGTGAATATTAGGAGGCTGCTAGACAGCTACTTGACTGGTAGGAGTGTCCGAGTTAGGTACGCAGGTGCCGAGTGTACCAGAGACACGAATAAGGGGTGTGTGCAGGGGTCCATTGGCGGTCCGATCCTATGGAACCTGATCCTCGACCCCCTGCTGAAGGGGCTGGAGGAGCGAGGCGTCCACTGCCAGGCGTTCGCCGATGATGTGGTGATGATCTTCGACGGTGACACAGCGTTGGAAGTCCAGAGGCAGGCCAATGTCGCCCTTGAGTATGTTCGGGTGTGGGGCATCAGAAATAAGCTGAAGTTTGCACCGCAAAAAACTTGTGCAATGGTAATAACCAAGAAGCTTAAGTACGATGTTCCACTCCTGAGCATGGGCGGGGTAGGCATTAGCATGTCTAAGGAAATAAAAATACTGGGGCTCACCGTCGACCACCAGCTCACTTTCAACACCCACGTCGCAAACGTTTGCAGAAAAGCTGTGAACATCTACAAACAGCTGGCACGTGCGGCAAAAGTGAGCTGGGGCCTTCACCCGGAGATCATCCACACCATATACACGGCAGCAGTGGAGCCCGTGATACTGTACGCAGCGAGCGCCTGGGCGCCGGCGGTCAAAAAGATCGGAGTGCAGAAAAGCCTCAACACGGTCCAACGAGGATTCGCGCAGAAGCTCTGTAAATCCTACCGCACCGTTTCGCTGAACGCGTCCCTGGTGCTGGCTGGGATACTCCCACTCGACCTCCGAATACAGGAAGCAGCCGCCCTGTACGAGGCAAAGAGAGGGGTACCACAGCCGGCACTAGGCAGGGAGGTAGAGCGGGTGGTGGCGTTTACAGAGACTCCGCACCCGGCGAAACATACGGCCATGGAGTTCTTGTGCCTGGAGGACCGGACGCTTGTGGACACCCACAATACCCAAGCGGTCAGGTTTTTCACGGACGGCAGCAAGATTGCGGGCAAGGTCGGAGCAGCGCTGTCATTTGGGACGGCGACGCCGAGATCAAGTCCGTAAAGCTCAGCCTGCCGTCGTACTGCACGGTCTACCAGGCAGAACTTCTGGCCATATGCGTAGCCACGCGCGAAATCCTCAAGCGCAAAGTGGGAACTTTCGGTATCTACAGTGACTCAAAGGCCGCATTACAGTCAGTCACAAACCAGAGTTCCCTCCACGCCCTGGCCGTGGAGGCGAGAGCGAACATGAGCGCGGCTTTATCCCAGAGCAAAGCTGTGTCTTTGTTCTGGATAAAGGCACACGCCGGGCTAGAGGGCAACGAGCGCGCGGACCACCTCGCTAAAGAGGCTGCACTCCGGTCCAGGAAGAGGCCGGACTATGACCGCTGCCCAGTTTCATTCGTCAAGCGGCAGATCCGTGGGGAGTCGCTTGACGAATGGAACAGGAGGTATCAAAAAGGCGAAACAGCCTCCGTCACTAAGATGTTCTTCCCGGATGCGATCGACGCCCACAAAATCGTGCTAAAACTAAAACCAGCCGGTACAGTCACGCAGATCTTAACGGGTCACGGTGGGTTCTCCGAATACCTGCACCGTTTCAAGCGTAAGGAGAACCCAGCGTGCATCTGCGAGCCGGATCAAGTGGAGTCGATCGCACACATTCTGACAGAATGCCCGGTATTTGAAGCGGAGCGTTACAATGCCGAACAGAAACTGCAGACAAGCATCAACAAAAATAGCATGCAAAAGTTAATGTCTGAAAATAAATTAAGAAATATATTATTAGAGTACTGCCTAATAGTTGCAAGAAAAGTAATTAATAGAAATAAAGAATATTAATAACTATGCTTTTCCAAATATGGATGTTTCTTTTAGAAAAGATATTTGAATTAAAGCGTAGAAGCACAAAAAATAAAATAATAAAAATGTTTTGAGTAAATAAATTAAAATCATAGAATCAACAATAACTTAATGTCAACTTTTTCAAAAATTTAGAATCCTCAATAAAATAGCAGTTACATATAAAAGTCTTAAAAGGTCAGGGGGACACTGGCTAGGCAGGAGTGGTTTTTAGCCGGTTCGAGTCCGGCACTACCTCGACTGTCTCACAACCTGTGAGGCAGTCGAGGTGTCCGTGGGGATTTCCCACTCCTGCCCAAACAAAAAAAAAAAAAAAAAAAACCTGAGCGAACCTTACCTGAGCGAACCTAACCAATACTACTCATCGTTCCCTGAATTTTGCTCCGCCTTCCGTGAGCCGGTCTCTGGGTTAGGGGTTGAAATCATATTTTTTGTCTCAAAAACTGGTTTTTTGACCAAAGGTTGGGTTTTTTAACCCACCTTGTTTTATTTCGTAGACCCCTCGCCCGTGCTTCTAGCTCAAATAAAACTTATTCATTTTTGAAAAATAGTTAATTCTATTAGTTTCTGCAAGTACCAAAAAGCACCTTAGGGAGATAGTTTTTAACATAAACATCGATATCTTTGCGTCCAGACGTGCGATTTTGAAGCTGTTTTCAGACATAACTAAGCCTCCGCCTACGTCCTGACCATATCGCGCTGACCTGCACGCGCGTACTTTGTAACTTCCCAACCCACCCGTAGGAATTTTCGATTTTTTCAGATAAAATCATCAAAATTTAGTGTTTTTCCAAAAGTATCGTTAGATTATAGTAGCAATGGCACTCATCCTTCATCCCTGTGTTTTGGTCCGCGTTCCGTGAGCCGGTTTCCAGGTTGGGGGTGGAAAACTAAATTTTTTTGTTTTAATAACTGGTTTTTGACCAAAAGTCCAAAATTTTGTTCGGCACCCACCTTGTTTTATTTCGTAGATCGCTAGCCCGTGCGGAGACGCGTCAATGGACTTAAAGTACCTAGTCTCTAAAATTTATTTAAGTTCTTTTAGCTAAAGTTAGGCCTTTTCCGTCAGAACTTTATTTTACCAAACATACGGAAATACGGAATTTTATCGACACTAACATACCTACAGGTACATAACGTTTGTAAATAGCACGTAAATTGACTTCGTAGTTAGCACAGTGCGAGTCCCTCGAAGACCACAATCATGAGGACGATGATGATAGTCAGAGGACTCGGTTTCGCGGCGCCGCGCCGGCTCCGGCGCTGGGCGGAAATTTCTTTAATAGATTTTCAACTTTATCGCTAAAGCATTAGGTTCAAGGTTGATTGGGAAAAATTTCAAATTTCTCCAAAAAATTTTAAACCATAAAATGTTGAAGGTTAAGTTCAAAATCGAATGAGAAAATTTGACCGGTAGCGAGACGGCGAGCGTCTTTTTCGAAGTTCAAAGATGCCGCGATTGCCGCGCCTCGTCAAAGAAATTAATTTCAGGAAGTTTTTAAGGATTATTATTTATTACTTTTATTAGTTCCGTTTCATGCGCCGTCGAGTGTGCATGTGTATTTTTATTGCGCAACTTTTTATTTACCTTCATGTCAGTACAATACCATAATCGTGCGTGTTTCGTGTTGTGTGATACTGATTACGTTAGAAAGGTGATAGTAGAAGAGTGTTGCTATTGTGAGTACATTGTGTTTGTGAGCGAGTGTGTTTTAGATGATTGGTCTCGTTCTCGAATGATGCCGGTTATCAGTATTTATCGCAACTACATGTTTAACTGTTGCGGGATGGCAACAGTTAAATATGGAAATACGATCGAGGCCATTCGATGAATAGACAAACGCACGTTTTACGCGTCCATTTTCTCGTGCAGTGGCCACCGATACTAGACCAGCTAGGTAGATGATAACAAAGTGATGGGCAGCAGGTACGTACGTACCTACTTTCAAATAAGTATCTTTTCGTTGAAGTTGTTGAATCGGATTTAGTTTACCTAATACTTTTTGCTAGGTAAGTACAGCCGCCGCGCCGCCGCGGCTGTGTGCAGTATGCCGTGTCCGTATAGGCACAACGCACACATTAGAACAGTCGCTTGCGCGCAAACTATTGCGCGTGATAAATACATGTAATTATTATGATGTGTCTAATATTTAAAAATAAATACTTGATATACCTATAAATTTTATTATTATCTGTTTAATATTTTATAGAAATAGTTTTAATTGTGGCCTAAAAGGCTTGGTTTCCGAACGAAAGATAATTGTTATATTTGAATAATCAAGTTAAATGTTTATTTACTATATATTGCTAATAAATGAATTAGTAATAATTAAGTGATATTTATAATGATTCCTAGATCTTATCTTTCAATTTCAATAAATATCAAGTTGTTTCAATTAATTCTCTGAACTATCAGTTGATGTTCATATTTTATCCAATTAATCATAAAGATTACAAATAAATACATATTATATTGCTAAATTATTTAATTAAGTTTTAAAATAGTTCCCTTACACAAGATTTGTTAATTATTCTATATCTTATTAGTTATTAAGTTATAATGTATGACCATTTGCCATTGGCGGCCATCTTTAATGTACTGAGTATGATTTGACGGGTATAAAAATAGATGTTGCCGCCAATTCGGGGGCTCACTCGCCGCTTGACCGCAGTACTCGGCAGCGGCGCTGCCGAGTACGGACGTGCCGCTCTCCTGCCCGCACACTCCCGCTCGCCCCCTGCTGTCATCGGTTCGTCGCGCCACTGCGTGACGTCATCCGTAGTCCCAGACTACGACCCGAACAACTGGTGTCTTTGTCAAGACAACTTTTGTTCAGTCGTCGGGAGCTAGGAGCTTGGCCTTGGGGGATCTCCTAGTCAAACCTAATATCTGGCTTCGCCAACAGCACTCACCTAGTGGCGGTTGGGTGTGTCTACCCCTTCGCACTAGAGGCCCCCTGGGGCGTAGGGCCCTGACGCACAATAAGATTGGCGTCAGGTTTACAAGCTTAGGGCACACCAGTAGGTACACACCTCCCTGTCTACACCCACCCGACAGGGAGGCTACTCATCCCCGGGCCCATCCACCCGGGGAGCTAGGTTGTTAGGCGAGAGCTTCACTCTCAAATGTTGGCTAACTTTTAGTTGACAACCTTTTTCAGACATGTCTGACAAACTCCTTTTGGAGTTTCTCAAGACTGTCCTCCTAGAGGATCCGTTCTTCAAAAAGAAGTACGGCGCCAAGTTCGCTGCCTTGCAGAACAACGCTGTCGCTGACTTTAGCGATGCGCTCGACAGCCCGTTGTCACCCACGCCCGCCGACAAAGGCATTCCTAGAATACCAGAGTCATAAGCGGCGGCGCCCTTTGTATCCGACGCGCTCGACCGTCCTGTGTCTCCCCCGCTCGCCGACAAAGGCTTTTCGGTATCATTAGCGGCGACCACTAATCCGAAACCGAGTATTTCGATTTCGAAGCCCATTGTCCCTAAATCCTTTGTCCCTAATCCCATTGTTTCCCAAACAATGGATCGCCCCGCACCTGCGTCCGCTTCTTCCGAGAAGATGGACACCCCGAGTTTTCGGAACCGTCCTCTGCCTCCTCCTCCTCTGAAGACGACTATCAGATCGTCGGAAAGGGCAAGAGGAAGAAAGGCAAAAACTCTCAGGCCAGCTCGGCTAAAAAGTCCGTCGCGAAAGTGGCAGTACCCTCTCCAGTGACTTCTCGTCCCTCTTCCCCCATCCTAATGCCCGCTGCTCAAACGAGCAGGCCAGCCAGTCCCAGGGCAAACCCGCCCCCCGCGTTGTCTAAGAAGCCTAGGCCCCCTCCCCCGCTTTTCATTCAGGACAAAGCGAAGTGGACAGCAGTGTCCAAAATGTGTATGCATAGGAATATCCAATACACAAGCGCCCGCAGCACCCAGCAGGGCATCAAGGTTACGGTCCCAACGACCAACGACTACAGGGAGCTATCCCGCCAGCTTCGTGGAAGGCACATTGCCTTCCACACCTACTCTCTGCCAGAGGAGACGCCCACCCGCGTGGTGATCAGGCGAATCCCCAAGGAAATCCCTACCGAGGACATTCTAAATGACCTGCAGCTTCAAGCTATCCCAGCCACAGCTGTCCACCGCCTTCACAAGGCTCGTGGTGGCGACCAGTACGACATGGTACTGGTCGTCTGCGACCCGGTCGAAGGTCACCACCCGATTTTTAAATTAAAATCGGTATGCAGTATGCAGCCTCACAGGCATCACGATCGAGAAACCTTACCGCTCGAATCAAGTCGGACAATGTCACCGTTGTCAACTTTACGGGCACAGTCAGAATAATTGCTATGCGCCACATAGGTGCGTTAAGTGTCTGGGTGACCACAGCACGGCTGACTGTTCCCGTCCCAAGGACATAACTCTTTGCACAGAGCCACCTAGCTGTGTTCTCTGTGGTCAGTCTGGGCACCCGGCGAATTACCGCGGCTGCCCAAAAGCCCCTAAGGCTTCTTCTTCCAAGCTGGCGAAGCGTTCTCTCGCCCGCCAACAGAGAGAGAATCCCTCCGTGAGGATACCCTCATCCAAGTTGCCCGAGAGGCTCGGCCCCCAGTGGCCCTCCCCGTGGACCCCGATGAATCACCAGAGAGCTTTCCCAGCTCTCGGCAAGGCAATAGCCAACCCCACCCCCGGGCTGTTAGATGCCCCTATCCCTCCCCCTATACCCCTCGTGGCCGCTCCCGCGCCCGCGACTAAGGCCGCTCCCGTAGCCAAACCCACGCTCACTCACCCCGCGCCTCCCCTCCTCGAGGACGCCGATGAATCTACGTTCGACACGATCGCTATGTTCCAGGTCTTTGTCACCCCTGAAGCTGACCACATGGCGGCAGAACTCAGGGTTACCAAAGACTGGAAAGAAATCCGTAAGATTTTTAAGGCCTATCCCCAAATCGAGTCAGCGCTCCGCGCTCTTTCCAAATAATCAATAATGGATTTACAAAAAAAATTAGCAAGTGCCCAACTTCGGTCCCTTAAATTAGGGCTTTTCAATGCTAATGGCCTTAGAGGCCAGCGTGATGAGATCGCCACCTTCCTCCGCGACCATCAAATTGATATCCTCCTCATACAGGAGACCTTCCTCAAACCCAGCCACCGTGACCCGAAAATTGCCAACTATCGCATAGTTCGCAACGATCGGTCACGTTGTCATAAGGGTGGTACTCTAATTTATTATAAAAAATAATTGTACTGCATCCCTATAGACCCCCCTCCATTAGAGGCCTCTCTCTGCTAGAGACCTCTATCTGTCGGCTTGGCATGACTCGTCATTCGCCGATCACCATCATCTCGGCTTATATTCCTCCCGGCGGTTCGACCGAGGAGAACACGCTACTCACCAAGGACCTCACCGCCCTCTCCGGCCTGAGCGACTCCGTTATCATAGCGGGCGACCTCAATGCCAAACATCCCGCCTGGAACAGCACGTTAACTTCTCCCAGAGGGAAATTCGTGTTCAACCTAGGGCTCTCCCTTAACTTCGATCCCATTGCTCCTATGGAGCACACTCACTATCCCCACGACCCGGATCTTCGTTCCGACGTACTCGATATAGCGCTGCTCAAAAATGTCAACCTTAAGTTGCATTCCATCGAGACGCTACACGAGCTCAACTCCGACCACCGTCCAGTGCTCATGCACTTAGTACCCCGCTCCGGTCCCTCAGACCCCAGCCAGCCCCCGCCTTCCCGAGTGATAACCGACTGGAGGAAAGTCAGCGATATGCTGAAATCCACCACGTCACCTCACCTGGATACCATTACCGATCACATAGTCTCAGTCGCAAACACGACGGCTGCCATCAACTCGTTTACAGAACACGTTCAATCCGTACTGAAGGATTGTTCACGGGAAGTCCCAGCTATGAGCGATCATCGTTGGAGACTACCCGCTGACGTACGTGAACTGTTAACCGAGAAGAATGCAGCCGTCCGTGCCTACAGCAACTTTCCTTGCGACGCGAACAAGGCTCACATGCGCAGCTTGCAGCGTGCTGCAAAGAAGCGCATAAGCGAGCATCGTTCCGCTTAATGGGACAAGGACCTCAGCGAACTCGAGCCCACCCACCAAGCTTTCTGGCAACTGCAAAGAAAGATGCGTGCCACCGAAGAGGCTTCGATGCCTCCTCTCACCCGTCCCGACAAGAGCGTCGCATTCGACGACTCTGAAAAGGCAGAATGCCTAGCCGACAGCCTGGAGTCTCAGTGCTCTCCTAGCTCCAGTAGACAAACGTCACCTCGACATGGTGAACGCCGAAGTCGAACGTAGAGCCGCCCTCCCCCCGTCGAAGACCCTGATGGTCCTCTGCCTGAAGTCACACCAGACGAAGTGCACGACCTCATAAAACGGCTTCAACCACGGAAAGCACCCGGCTCAGATGGAGTTACCAACACGGTGCTCAAACTTCTCCCTGCCCAGTTAATAGTGTTAATGGCAGCCATCTTCAATGGCGCCTTGAGCAACAATTTCTTCCCCCAGGTGTGGAAAGAGGCCACTGTTATCGGTATTCCCAAACCCGGTAAACCCAAGGCGGAGCCCTCGAGATACCGGCCTATCAGTCTCCTGAATGCGCTCGGAAAAATCTACGAGAGGCTTATTTATAAGCGATTCAAAGATTATGCCGAAGCCAAGAGCCTCATTCCTAACGAGCAATTCGGCTTCAGGACCGAACACTCGTGCGTCCAACAGGTCCACCGCATCGTAGAGCACCTGAGCGCTGGCTTCCAGCGCGGCTCGATGACGGGCGTGTTGTTCTTCGACATAGAGAAAGCTTTCGACAAAGTCTGGCACAACGGCTTATTATACAAGCTGTACCGACTGGGAGTGCCCGACCGTCTCGTGCTCATCTTACGAGATTTTCTGGCGAACTTTTTCGCACTTTCCGCTATTGCATCGGGGCCGCTCTCTCTTCCCCTCACCCCATTCGAGCCGGAGTCCCTCAGGGCTCCGTCGTCTCCCCGCCCATTTTCACGCTGTTCACTAGCGATATTCCCAAAAGCAAAAGGGCTCAGCTAGCCCTGTTCGCGGACGACACGGCCATCTCCTACACTGGCCGTGATAAGAACGCTATCGCCAAAACCCTCCAAAACTCAGCCGACGTCTTAGGCGCTTGGTTCAGGAAGTGGAGAATCGAGGTTAATCCCGATAAGAGTCAGGCGGTTCTTTTCTCGAAACCACGTATCTGTCCCACCTTCTCCAGCCCGATCACTATGTACGGTAAGCCTATCCCTTAATAAGAATAAGAATAATTTATTTATAAAAGTATTACAAAAATGTACATTTATGTGCAGTAGTGTTATTTCTAAAACAATGGTATAATTAATGCATAATAGTAAACTATAACTAAAAATATATTTAACAGTTGCAAGAAACGATAATGTGGAATTCACAAATGTTTGCTAGCGACCTGCCCGATCTAGGTTTATTTAAACCTGTGTTTCAGGCCATCACTTTACATAGCACAAAATTAAGTAGGTCAGTAAATGTTATAAAATAAAAGAAATCTATTAACAACTATAAGAATAATCTAAGTGGTACAAAAATCAATAAACATTAAAACTAAATTAAGTAAAATACCTATGTACAATTAGATACCAGGGAATAACATAATCAAACCAGGACTTCTAGCAGTTTTTCTGTGTCCGTGTAATTAAGTATCGCTAAATAATCCGATATTACAAAACTACATTTCCTATAACTAAGACTGTAGAAGTTTAGATTCTTGTTGAGTCTATTATACAGAAAAGGTCCTAAAAACACATAAAATCGACTCGCAAAAGCATGTCTAGTTTGAGGCTTTGTGCAAACCAGGTCCTTCCTTCTCCTATCGTCAGGGATTGGGTCATAGGGAAGTGTAGAGTGCTGCTGTAGTATGATGTGAAGAATAAATAATTGCCGCACTGTGAGCACATTACACGCTCTATAGAGCAGGTGTGTAGGAAATCTAAACGGACGAAAGGTAGCAACCTTTAGAATTGCTCTTTGAGAACGTTCTAGAGGGAGAAGAATCGAATTTCCCGCCCCCCCCAGGACGTTATGCAATAGGTTAGAATAGACTGACACAACGCTAAATAAACCTGTTTTATTCATTTATAGTCGGCTACATTACGTAAATACTTAAAAACAAATATTAGTTTGCGCACTCGAGCACATAGTAACTCGATATGTTTACGGAAATTTAGATTCGAGTCAATAGTGACGCCAAGATATTTTCGCCAAGATATCTCCCTTGGGAGAAGCAAGCCAAATATCTAGGAGTCTTACTCGATTACCATCTGTCCTTCGGGCCACATATCAAAGCAGCTCGCGACCGAGCTGCCTTCGCTATGGGTAGGCTCCATTTCTTGCTTACGGCAAAGAGCAAACTTTCTCTCAGGTGCAAGTTGCGCCTCTATACCGCGGTGATCCGTCCCATCATGACATACGCTTGTGTCGTGTTCGCGCATACTAAGCCCAGATATATCCATAGGATGCAAGTACTCCAAAACCGGTTCTTACGTAAAGTCACGGGAGCCTCGTGGTATTTCCGCAATGACCGTCTGCACATAGACCTCAAAATGTCCACTATTCTCCAATTTATGAAGCGCCTCTCAAAGCGCTATCTCGATTCTGCTATTAAGCATAGAAACCCCCTGATCGCATCGGCCGCCCGTTACGAACCCTCGCGCATCAGTAAGATTCGCCGACCGAGGCATACTCTCGTCACCCCCGATGACGCTATCACCCTCTTGCAAGAAAGCAGTAGGGAAACTAGCACGCTCAAAAAGCACAGACGCAAACAGCCGTCATTCCGTCCTCGCCGACGAGGCCCGTCGTGACACCCCGTCCCATGCCCTCCCCGACCCTCGCTCGAGCCAGCCCGCATGGCTGAGCCTGTAGTCCAAATTCAGTCCCCAAATAACGACACCACTCAGATCCAGCCTGTCCCTTTGCTGTCCTCCCCCAGCGACGCCCTAAGCCGAGGCTCGTACCCCACAGGGGGTGCCCTTAGCGTGTAGTCGCTTAGTTTGTAAGTTTATTTGCCCTGGCTGGAGGCCTTACACTCAAGGCATCCACAGGATTGTTCGGTTAAGCAGTTGCCATCCTCCTTGGATGAACCGCGAGATGCCATTTCGAAAACAAAAAAAAAAACAATTCGGGGGCTTTATGCTGCAAGTGTTCTAAGGGTTAAGACATACCCTGAGTGGTATATTGTGTGTGCCATGTGTATATATGGCTTATATTGCTTATTGTTTATCTACACTGATAAATTGCTATAACTTGAGAATGGTCCAGGACAACGTATAATTTTCCTGGCATAATACTTAAAGATGTTACCGTGGAGTTTCTTGTCCATTCTTCTCCACGAAGACCTAGGTTTGCGAATGGACGTAGCTTGATAGGTAATTGATGTTACCTATAAATACCTGAGAAGCCTAATTTAAATAAATGAATAGTCTTGTCTTTCTGTGCTTTTCTTGATAAAAACCCTTTTCCCTACACACCTTTTAGAGATGCTATACAACAAGTAACCATTCTGACACTCAAAGCTTGATAATCGATGCAGATTAATACATATAATAATATACAATATGTAGTCTTATATCCATTTTCTAACACGCGCTCCAAAAATTAGATTAGTTTTTAGTTCCAAAAAAAATTTCATTTCCCAGTAATTATTTTTGCGCAGTGGTATTTTGTTTCATATGGGTGAATATCACAGCAGCAAATTTTACGTGTCCACGTTGAGAATCGAGGTGTAAAATGACAGGATGTTTCTTATTTTTTTTTATAGTGAACTACGTAACTTGGTTCAATTAGGGCCACATTTTTTGTTTTTATAAGTATATATAAATAATCAGGGAAAAAAAAAACACCTTAAAATTCAAGTTTGGTGGCTTGTCCCAGTTCCATTTTTTGATATAATTGCATTCACCAAAGTAACAATTTGGGGTAAAATAGCAAATAAACAATTTCCTTCGTATATGCATAAGACACACTATCTAAAAACAATTAAACTATATTAGGAAATCTAATTTAAAAGCACAGGACACTCGATCAAAGTTTGTCCAAGCAAAAACCAAAATTTTCGTGGCACTTTTTCAATTTACTATAACATGAAGTTTCGGGCGTGTGTGATCAATCGTGTTTTATTATTTCGCATCTCTAAGTCCTGAACCAGCAGTTTCGCGTAACAGGTATGTGATTAGTGCTGTGATTACCCCCCAAAAACGTAAGTACTCACCTTGGGTGAGAAGGGGGACAAGAATTGTTCAATTTTGGTGGATCGATTTGCTGTCGATTATAAAGGGTTTTAATAGTAAGCTTCACGTTATAGCTAGTGATTAGGGTTTCGTATAAATCAGTAACATCAATTTGATCGGAACTTAAAACCCCTATTTTTAAAGATTTTTTTTATGCCTGGTCCCAATTTTGGTGGCTCAATTTTGGTGGCTTTGGTGGCGTTTTCCCGCCACCAAAATTGAAAACGAGCCACCAAATTTTAAGTATGTACTGTATATGTATGGTTTGTACCTATATAGCCAGTTTTTACGTTGCAGGACAGTTTTATTAGGAAACAAATAAATGTTATGTACTTTGCAGTAAGTAAGACCAATTATTATAAGGGTGGCATACGATGAGAGAAGATTTATATTTGAAAACTACAAATTCCTTTCTTAGATTTAAAGACTGATTATAGAAACCATTAATCTAGTCTGGTGATTATCATCCAGCATCCAAATATTGAGTTAAGGTTTTTTAGTTTAACTGAAATCTGCAGAGCGTAGTCACTAGAGCGATGGTGAAATGGTAATGATCTGTTTGCTGTTTCACTGTGTCTCTCCTTGGATTTAATATTTTTTATTTTGTTTGAAACAACAAAAAATTACATCATAAAGCATTGAGCCCAAGCATAGCCCTTTCCATAGCTCGCTGAGTGACCTCGAATTTATGGACCAGCCGTACCGAGAGTGTCCACGTTTCAACCCTATAAGTCATAACAGGCAGGACGTACTGGTTGAAGACCTTAGTCTTTAGGCTCTGTGCAATACGCGACGAGAAGACCCGACGAAGTTTCCCAAAAGTTGCCCAGCGCAGCTGAATTCTTCTGTCAGTCTCCCTCTTAATGTTGTTCTTACCAAACTGCAGAGTTTGCCCGAGATAAACATATTCTCGAACAACCTCGAGAGAACCGCCATTGACAATAGGCCCTGGTTCCGGGTGACGTGTTCGTTGAACATAACCTGGGTTTTGTCCAAGTTCACCCTGAGATCAATGCGTATTGATGAATCAATTAGGCCATCCAGCATGTGCTGCAAAGTCGAGCATCGCTTCAGCCAGTTTGACGATTTCAACTGCAATGCAAATCTCAAGTGTAAGATGTACTCGCCGTTGATGTTAATGCCAGGTGCGTTGGTGAGGGGCTGCGGGACTGTAAGGAACATGGACACAAGTCTGACACTCCCTTCCAATTCGTCCAGAGAGGGGGGGGGGGCTGGTCATTTGATGATTTCCCATCCAAAAAAAAAGGTGCGTTGGTGAACCATTTTGGCTAAATTACGTCCCCTTGGCTCACCCCCTGACGCAATTGGATATGCTCTGTTTGCTGGTTCTGAGTTTGAATGGTTATTGTGGTGTTTTCATAAAGAGTTCTCAGCACTTGGATATATCGCCAGTCGACTTGGCATCGCTGCAGAGACTCCAGAACTGACCAGATCTCGACAGAGTCAAAAGTCTTCTCGTAGTCCACGAATGTAAGACACAGCGGCCGATATACTCTTCGAACTTCTGCATGATCTGCCGTACTGTGTGGATGTGGTCTATGGTGCTGAATCCTCCTCGAAACCCGGCCTGCACCGGGGGCTGGAAGTCGTCGAGTCTTCGCGCTAGACGATTCGTGATGACTTTTGAAAATAGCTAATACACGTGGCTAAGGAGCGAAATGGGTCCGTTATTCTTGAATAGGGTGTTGTACCCCTTTTTAAAGAAAAGAACGACCACGCTCCTTCACCACGCTTCTGGAGTTCTCCCAGAGAACAGGACCGAGTTGAAAAGCTCCCGTAGCTTTCTTAATACAGGACTTCCTCCCGCTTTCAGGATCTCAGTCGTTATCCCATCCTCACCAGGCGCTTTTCCATTTTTAAGCTGTCTAAGTGACGCCCCGATTTTGTTTTGGCTGAATTCTGGTAGGTCTTTTGTGGAATGGCGGGTTAAGGTGGCTTTGGAATCCTTATTTTCGGGATCAGGTCGAGATTCATGCGATGCGTACAACTTGCCGTAGAAGTTTTCGACTTCTGACAGAATCTCCGGCTTCGAAACGACCTTATCTCCACTAGATTTGGTATTTATTACCACTTGGTCTTTATTATTAATTTTGTTTAAAATAAAAATATTTATGTTTTTTGTTTTCGTTTTTTTTTTGTGTCATAAACTCATAATGATAGATCAGATAAATAATAATAAATATTTTTTAACAACTGAGAGTTTTATTAACCGATGAAGTTATTGATGAGAATGAGAATTTGTGAGATTAGAGATTAGATTTCGATTGATAGATGATTTAGATTAGATTACATTGAGCTTTATTAGTGAGATTGAGGTTTGTGACGGAGAAATTAAATTTTGGTGCCACTGATTTTCAATTTTGGTGGGCACTTTCGATTTTGGTGGGCGATTTTCAATTTTGGTGGCCACACTAGACTTTGAACTTAAATATCTCAAAAAGCTATCGAGATTTTCTGAGCCCTCTTGAAGATCCTTCCAGCTTGGAGTCTCTTTTCTTATGACAGCCCCTTATTTTTCACGAATAATGAAGAAAAAATTTCGCCACCAAAATTGAATAAAAATGCACGTTGTTGATATTCACCCATATACAGAATGCTTGGTTGACGGTTTCGTGAAGGGTCTGTTTACACCCTGTATGAAAGAGCCTTAATAATATTTTTATTATATTGTTTGGTGCTACGGAACCCTGTGTGCGTGTGAGTACGACTCGGACTTGGTCGGGTTTTAGGGTTCCGTAGCCGAATGCCAAAAAACGGAATCCTTATAGATTCGTCATGTCTATCTGTCTGTCTGCCTGTATGTCACAGCCACTTTATTCCGAAACTATTACGACTGCACAGTTTAAACTTGGTAAGTAGATGTTTTCTGTGAACCGCTTTACGATTTTTATACAATAGATTTATATACTTGATTTGAATAGATACTTACAGGCTGTGATGCACGCCACTGACGAATAACTGATAAAATCGCCACATCGTCCAAGACTCTTCTGCCAATAGAGTTACGCGACCAGTCGCAATGGTAGTAGTATAATTCCACAGCGATCCATGTCGTCAATATCCGACCGATATTAGTAATCAGGAGTAATCAGTAGTTAGCTAGTTATATTTGGATGTCTTTGTCAGTAGTCCAAAATAGAGAGTCAGGTAATTCAAAGTAGCAGGATCCGTCGAATAGTCAGTCATTTATAATTATGCAAAGCCGAGGTCGTGGAGTTATACAATAAAACATGGAAAATACAAGCATACTCAGAACGAAAAAAAATGAACAAGGGCCGGTTTTTTTCTGCCTGTCATCTGTCAGTCGGTGACCAGTGTTGCCAGCTGAAGAAAAATTAAAGGGACTCGATTCGCTACGAATCGATTCCACGAAACGATTGATAAGCACTTGTGACTTGATTTTCATACATATTCTAAGATTTTACCGATTCATTCATTATCGATTACTAAGAATTCAGGAATGTATTTAGAGTATATAGTTTCATAACTTAATTTAACTTTTCTCGCTTCCTAGATAGAAACATGGTACTGTATTTTGTGACTTCCTTTAGAAAAATATATCGGATTTTTTAATACACATTTCAAGTAGGTAGTTAACTGCTGGGCCCAGAAATTCCCCTCTCCTTTAAAGATTAAGAGGGGCCTTCCCATACATGGAACTGAAACATTTTCTTTTCATCAAACCTATACGTGCGGGGTGTTTATAGATAGGTCTTTAAAAATTACATTGAGGTTCCTAACACCATTTTTTCTCAAAGTCAATCGTTTGAAAGATGGACGCTTGTAAAATGTGTGCCCCCCTCGAATTTCTAAAGTAAAATTCTGAAAAAATGTAGGATTATACATAGAACGTAGATTCTGTGTTTTTAAGGGGTCAAAAATGGTTCTCCTTCTTGGCTTGAAGTTGGCTTGACACGCTGCCGCGGGTATACATTAAAACGTGTGCACAAACATTGGTGCCAGCAGCTCCTCGGGCCGCGCTGAACACTAGGGGACGTTAGGCGTAAATGAAACCACAACTGTCTATTACTCTTAAAGAGTTTATTGAATTTGTTCTTAGAACGGTGACTGAATAAATTCTTTAAATCTTTCGCGGCACAACAACCATCACATTCATACATAGTAAATCACAATCTTTAGATAAACTTCCATATTATAATGACATAATATTTATAATTTATTTTATTATCTCCAAAATATATTTATTACTTAACATATTAGTAGAGGATCACAAAATAATGGATAAATCCTACACGAACCGAGGAGCAGCTGCGGGCGCCAGCGCTCGTCAGCGCTGCAGCGCTGCGGCCGTCCGCAACGAGCGCGGGCTCGTCAGCGCTGCAGCGCTGCGGCGTCGCGCGCGCCTCTGCTCCGTAGGCCAGTTAAAGCTTGCTTCTTAACCCTTAACGATAAAGTAATGATAGTATCCTAACTTGTACTCCATTTCCTACAAATAAATAGATCGATGCTTACTTCTATGCATAGCTATCACGTTTTGTTACTCTTAAGTCCCTACTCGTAAAATGTAAGTGATATTATAGTCGAAGGTCCGCTTAGCTCTCGAGGAGCAAGCATGAGCGACACACGCACACATAAACACTAAGTACCGCCGCCCCGCGCGGAGGCAGCCCTCGCGTCCCATCACAGCTCGCACAGCCATAAGCTCTCAGACTCTATAATCTACAAAATATAAGTATCTCTATGTATGTACAACAAGATAATTTTACATCGACGCGCTCGTGCGCCGATGGATCAGCGGCTCGCACGAAGGGAACGTATTTACAGAGCGCTACCCGGTATACATATACTAAGTACTATCCTTACGTGTATAATAATAACGTCTCATTTATCTAAATATCACACTCCGTCAAGTCAATCTCAAAAAATATGTTCTGTAGTTAGGTATCACAAGGTACATGGAGAGGCTACGCGCTGGCGTCGGGCGGCAGCTTGGCGGGCTCCAGGCGCTCGTCGTTGGCCAGCAGCCGGTCCAGCTCGGCGTCCTCGTAGAACACCACGAAGTGCTCGGGCTTGGCCACGGCCTCGAAGATGGAGCAAACGGACGGCTTCACGTTGTAGAAGTACAGCGGCTGGCGCGTGGCGTGGAAGTCGGCCGTGAGCTGCTCGATGCTCTTGGCGGCCGTGTAGTCGGCGCTGTAGATGTGCGTGCACTCGATGACCACGGGCACGGAGCCGGACGCGGCGTGCTTGGTCACGAGGCGGCGCACGTAGTCCACGGACGGGAACATGAGGCAGCGGTCCGGCGTGATCATCAGGTACTCCACGCCGTGCTCCGTCTGCAACGCGACGCAGCGGTCAGTACAGAGCCGCACTCACACCCACCCACACACACACACACACACACACGTACCTTGAGCATCTCGACCGACAGCTTGGGCCGCGCCGCGTGGTACAGGATGAAGATGATGTTGACGATGACGCCGGTGAGGATGCCGAGCTCGATGGGCAGCGTGAGGCACAGCACGAACGTGCCCACGCCCGGGATCAGGTCCAGCTCTGCAATGCGACGTGTAAGTAATCAACTAAAAGTTTATTTAAAGCCTGAAGACAGTGACGCTAAGTATTTTAAACGGCAATTCTTTACGTTCACATACGCACGTAAAAATTGGGAAATTCTCAAGTTGCCCTAAATAACTGTTTGTTAAATACTTATAAAAAATATGTTTATTTTGTATTGCAGGGTCAAAGTGGACGACCTAGCAAAACTCCCTATCAATATCTAAACGCGTTGCACTAAAACAAAAATTCGATAATGTGTTTGGGTAATGTAGTTGTTAGAAGTGGGTTATTAGTATTTTTGTTATGTTTAAACATCGGTACTTGTCCCGTCTGTTACGTTTACGTAAAATAACATAATTGGCCATAACAACAAAAATAAGACTGGTATTTGTAATTACACGATATGCCCACACAATTCAGTACACGGAGAAGAATAGTTTGAAGTTGTTGTTTACCAGGAACTTCTTTCCCTGTATGATAATAAGCAGTTAACGGCGTTCTATTTCTAGTGTTTTTTCAACGGGCTATTGTAACGGTTGATTGTGACTAGTTTGTTTAGTTCATTTTCATGCATTTTGGTTTTAAAGAAGTATTCTATACATACACATTACAATATGAGTCGAAAATGCTCAAATTCACCGGATATCTCTTCTGTTTTATTTGTGAAGAGATTACTTCAAGTTCAAATCGAGTACGGCCTACGCCGTATTTTAACTAATCTCTTGCCAAGATATGAAAAAAAACCGAACCATGGCAAAAAAACAATGTTTTTTGTTGTCCAGTGTAATTCATGACAAAAATACTTTTCATTCTATTATTTTATTTTAAAAAACTTCGTTTGATAGACGTGGGTATTACGTTATTACTGGGTACCGAAGTCAGGAAGGAAGGAGGAAGGAAACTCACAAACTGAAACCGACCGCATCCCAGCGAAGGTCTTCGCTTGATGTTTGGATGGATATTATCGACGACTTATTAATTGACCCACATTTTTTACCCCAAAAGCTAAATGAAGAACTGTATTAAGATTTCCTAACAAATCAATTAGCAGCACTGCTGACGGATGTACCGGAAGAAAGAAGAGCAAACATGATTTATCAACAAGACGGATGTCCAGCCTACTTACGAATCACAACTCGACAATTACTGGATGAAAATTATCGAGACCGATGGATAGGGCGCGGTGGTCCGATTCCGAAGAATGCACAAAACACTGAACTGTCGCCGCTAGGCTTTTACGTCTGGGGTCATGTGAAACACTTAGTTTGACTAAGAGAGGGAATAACAGATGCAGCGGACCAAATGAGGGCAACAATCACATCAAGAATCACAAAAACCGAAGTCAAAAAGCGAATAAGAACATGAGTATACGAATCCGATGGCTGCACATAGCGCACCTCGAACAACACGTGTAAAATGTGTAATTATTGAAGTTATCGAACTGATATTAATTCAAAATAATAATAATGGTCACGAAATTGTTTAATTTGATTTTCCGAATAATAGTCTTTTATGAGATGCACGCTCTCCAGTACTAAATAAAAAACGAGTTACATAATGTACTCCACGACTATGTATTAAGCTTCATGCCTTTTTAGATAGCTGATAATACAAGAATATTTTCCTAGAAATGTCTCTGAAGATGAAGACGTAAGTAAGGCTTTGAGGGAGGCCTTTATTTGGAAAAACGTAATAAGAATATTTTAGTGATAAATGTAAATATTTACGAGAAATTAAATTGTTACCTGAAAATTTAAAAAAAAATATTCAGAGTAGAGTGAGTAAACCTGTCAGTCCCTGCATTACAGCCCGCGTTCGTTCGTCATGCGGATTGTTTTAAACCTTATTTGGTTCTAAATCTAATAACGCAATGCCATCGAGTGTCTTCCCTCTGCTCTAGTGCACAGTCCTTTCTTTCGCAGGTCGATTACTGCTTTATCGAGGGTCGGCCCTTGTGGTTTATGAACCGTGACGGTCCCGCATAGGATGACCGGCAACATCCTGCGTGCGATGTCACCTCGAGCCTTTGTGCCTCGGAAAGTTGCAACCACTTGAGGTACAGCAACACAACTAGCGCTATCTTTCAGTATGCTTCCTATACTTTCATCAAATTTCTTACTTTAACTTTGGAGCTTAGCTAGACGAAAAGGTTTTTTTATTTTTCCCTTTTCAGTTAAAAAGTTTTTATTCACTACTCGAATATACATCATTATCCCAGAGTGTCATCGGTTATATCTACGACGTCCCGTGGTATAGTTGATTGTCGACCATAACAAAGAAAAGCTAGTATCCGAACCAAGGGATGCGAACCTTTACCAAATATTCAATATACTGCAGTACAATAAATTCCACGTCTTCATCTTCTAGCCTTTCCCCAACTATTAAAGGTTTAAGTTTAACCAGATGCAGTTGAATTACCTAACACACATCCTACCACACTGGTACAGCGACATAAATCATTTTTAAAATTAAATTACAGCGCAACAATTACTTAGAGGTAAACACCACATGCACAAAACAATAAATTCGGAAAATAAGCTAAGCTTAGTAAGTACTAAGCGCCAATATTCAATCAAATTAAATTAAAATTGGAAATAGTGAAAAACAATAAACGACGACTTTACGACACTTTTAGTGACTTTTGTTTGTTTGATTTAGTTTTGTTGTCACCGACTTCTGAAGCTAAAGTTATTTTTCACTTTTTTGTGTTTTTGAAGTCGGTTTTATTTTTTGCTAAAAAGTTTTTTTATTTTTCCATTTTTAGTTGTAATATCCTATACAAATATTTCCTATGCATTTATTTTACATTTTTAATTAACAATACATTTCATGGTAATAGTCTTATCCCCAATCAAATGGGACTTAACATAACTAACTGTCGACAGATTTGCTATCTATTATTGAAGAGTTCTGTTCGATATCTCCGAAGTCCATGATCAGATCATGACACGGGACTTACTTGGGAGTAAACTCTTTCAACCAAAAAAAGAATTTTCCAAATCGGTTCAGGCGTCTTCGAGTAATTGGTGAACGTACCTAAAAAAAAAGATTCCGACGAATTGATAACCTCTCCTCCTTTTTTGAAGTCAGTTAAAAAGAGAATCTATAATATAAAAATGAATCGCAAAATGTGTTGGTAAGCGCATAACTCAACAACGCCTGGACCAATTTGGCCAATTTTTTTTTTAAATGTTCGTTGGAGTTCAAGGATGGTTTTTACGGCGAGAAAAATTCAATGTAGGGTAGGTAGGATAGGTAGGGTAGGTAGGGTAGGTAGGTTAGGTAGGGTAGGTAGGGTAGGTAGGGTAGGTAGGGTAGGTAGGGTAGGTAGGGTAGGTAGGGTAGGTAGGGTAGGTAGGGTAGGTAGGGTAGGTAGGGTAGGTAGGGTAGGTAGGGTAGGTAGGGTAGGTAGGGTAGGTAGGTAGGGTAGGTAGGTAGGGTAGGTAGGGTAGGTAGGGTAGGTAAGTAGTTAAGTAGGTAGGTAGAGAAGGGTAGGTAAGTAGGTAGGTAGGGTAAGTAGGGTAGGTAGGTAGGATAGGAAAAAGGTGCATTGCAACGCATGCCGGGAACAGCTAGTAAATTATAAAATTAATAACAGTGGTAAAATTGACACAATTAGATAATTGATTATGGTAAAATTGATAAAACGAAATAATTGATTATGATTAGGGGTTGCTTGGCAAACGATTAAGGATGGTTTTTTGTTTAGCAAGAGAGCCCAAGTGGAGATCAGTAATGTCACTGTAGCCATCTGCAGCCTTACACATTCTTGCAACAGGCGAATTGGCTCCCAAAACTGTTTTTCTTAAAAGCGTACAAAGAGGTGTGATGGCACTACGCGGGATTCTAGAGGGTGCACGAAAACTGAAAATGGCAAGTAAGCTGGGACTGTCTATTTTATGTTTAAAAATTTTGTATTAGATGTCTACGTCTGTCTAGTGATGTCATGTTAAAATTTCTATTATCGGTGGGACATGTTCTGCAACTGCACCCAAGTTACGCTTAGCCAGAGTTGTGGAGATTCACAACTTACATTAGACACGATTTCACAATACGTGTATGTACTCACTCTTGGCTCGCCACATCGGTTTGATGACGTTGTACTCCACCATGAAGAGTATGGCGGACACGATGACGGCCGCCAGCGCCGCCTTCGGGATGTACTCGAAGTACTGCGTGAAGAACTGCAGCGCCAGGATCACCATCACACCTGCGGACACAAGGCGTCAGGCGTCAGGCGTCAGGAGTCAGGAGTCAGGCTTCAGGCGTCAGGCACAAGGCGCGGCTGGCGGGACGCCGCGTGGGCTGCGGCGCGACTACTCACCCGTGTACAGGCCGTTGAGCGTGGTCTTGACGCCCGAGCCGTTGGACACGACGGAGCGCGCCAGCGACCCGCCGCCCGGGTACGCCTGCATGAAGGAGTTGGCCACGCTGGCCACACCCAGCGCGATCATCTCCTGCGTGGCGTCGATGGTGCGGCCGTCCGAGAACGCCTTGCAGATGGCGATGTCCTCCAGCAGCACGATGAGCGGGATGACCAGCAGCCCCGAGCCCAGCTCCGACACCATGTCCACGAAGTCGGCCGTGGAGTTGTCGGCACGCACGTAGCTGAACGGCGGCAGCTGCGGCAGCGGCACGCCCGACGGGATGGCACCTACGCACGACAAACGTTACTCGCATCCCACGTGAGCGTACACGTGTACAGTACAGTGCGCTACTGCTGACGGATGCTAGCTACTCTACATGAAGTTGAACGATGACGTGAGGGTTGCTACACTTGCTACTCTCTACGCTACTAACCGCTGCCACAATTCTCGGCTGGCGTTTGCACAAAAACAGAAAGAAAATAATTATTTAAGTTTGGATATGTCATAGACAGCGTCGGGGACCGGAGTCTGCCGGAGCGGTACGTACCCATGAGGCGCACGGGCGGCTGTCCGTACGCGGCCACGAACCAGAAGCCCAGCACGCCGGTGGCCACCACGATGATGGCGTTGCGGCACGTGCTCACCATCCACAGACACTTGGTTATAACTTTCTGTCGAGTGCTTGGACCATCTTCAGACTTGGCGCCTAGTTTTATCATCCCGATTTTCTGTAAACATATCGTTAGTAGTTTAGTACACGTTGTAGAACATGCGATTGCAAAAATACTAGTGATCGTGAGTGTCGGATTGTGTGCGCTTTGTGGCGTTACTCACCCTCATGAAGAGCAACAGCGCGATGCACGAGAAGCCGAGCACGGGGTCCCACAGCGAGGCGGCGTGCAGGTTGCGGAAGATGGAGATCCACTGCTGCAAGAACGTGGTGCCGCTCACGGAGATGGCGAACAGGTCCTTGACCTGCGACGTGGCGATCATGAGCGCGACGGCCGACGTGAAGCCCGACGACACCGGGCCCGATACAAAGTTGATGAGGAAGCCGAGCCCCAGCACGCCCATCAGCAGCTCCACCAGCCCCGCCAGGAAGTTGAGCAGGATCGCCTTCTCCACCACGCCGCCCGCCACCTGGTACGTGAGCAGCGACGCGATAGCCGTGGGGCCCGCGGGCACGGCGCGACAGCCGCCTAGCACGATGTAGATGAAGCAGCCCAGGAACGAGCCGTACAACCCGTACTGCGGCGGCAGCCCCGCGATGTTGGAGTAAGCCAGCGACTGTGGGATCACCGTCAGCCCCACCGTGATGCCGGCGATGAGGTCGCCCACGGCCTTCTCCGCGTTGTACTGCGGCAGCCACGCCGTCACCGGCAGGCGCTTGTGCAGCGTCTTGCGGTTGAGGCGGCGCCGCAGGGCCGCGCGCCAGCCGCAGCGCGCCGCGCTGTCCGACACTGCCGACGGAAACACACGATACATACAGATCCTGCCTCTGAGAGCTAGGAGGGTCGGGTACCACTAGCATGCCCAGACAAATGATATTGTTTAGCGGTGAGCGGCGGCACGTGGCTCGTGGCTCATGCGACTACGCGCGGTCAAGTTCAGGGGCGGCCCCCGCCACGTGCTCGTCGATCTATTTCACACTTCATCAGCTGCGATTCCGCCAGTCATCGCGAGCGAGCGACGCGCGACGCGGACCTCGCGCAGTGAATGTGCCTCGCGAGTCGCGACACTATACTGACACTAGTGTGCGCAAGTTCTCGGTAGCAAACGTACCGTACCGCGCCTTCGTTGGCCGTAAAAATAGAAACCCATCTAAGTAGCTAACTTTTTGTAGCGCAATCATTATTTTTGAAGTAGGTAAAAACAATAGTGATTGAACTTTTGAAATTAAATTGAGTCGTTTTAGGTAGATTGTTACAGTATCTGTGGAGGTCCGGATGAGACGGATGGGGTAGTGGCTGGGGTAGATGGGCGGCGGATACTCACGGATATAGTCGTTGCTGGCGTGTTTGTCGTCGGGCGCCGGCAGCGAGCCGGAGGACGCGTTGTGCTTGCGCCGGGGGATCATGCTGCAACAGAGATAGAGTGCCGCTCGTTACACAGTAGGTACCAACACACAACAACGTGCTACAAGCGAAACCTGCCATCGCCGCGGTATGCTCAACATTATGAGTTGCATTAAAGAGACCGTTGATAGCGACTGATGGCACGCGTTACTCGAAAATTCTAAGTAGGCCTGGCAATGACGGCAGCCAGTTACGTACAAACCGGGGTTACTTTGATTCACGGGATGACTTTCTAACTTCCTTTTCATATAAAATCGCGAATTGCGTAAAACGAAACGCAATGTGGTAGTTTTTTTTCTAGGATAGCAACACTGAAGAACTGTCCAATGATCCAATCCTTTTCTGAGGACACGCTGAGAATTCACCAACAGTTTTAATTAAGAAAGGTAAAATTATTGTTATTCTCTATTTATAGCTAAATAATTGTGCTGCAAAATTTCATGTGTACTTAATCACGTGATGGTATAGTATAATTTCTAAATAAGCTCCATTATGTGGCCTACGATCGATTAACCAATACAGTCATTATTTTTTTGCTATCCTCAAAATGAATGCAATGACTTGAGTTTGTTTAATGCGGGGTATCATTGATAGGAATGGCGTGAGATTAATCATTATGATCAAATTAACCCCGGAGAGTTTACTTTTTTTTCATGTGCTTTTTTTCCAAGCTTTTATTGTTGTTTTGCTAAATGAGTAAATATTTTATTATCCAGGAAGATGCCGCGAATATATGAAAGGAAACTTAGGTCCCGTGAATACAAAAATTATTCACAAGCAAGAATAGAAGAAGTGCTTAGTTAAATAGTGGAAGGAAGTTTAAGCATTCTATAATACAATATACCATAAAAATAATTTAAATTAGGTATATAAATAAGAAGGACTGATTGTATAATTTTGATACCAACTTTTTAAATAAATAAATATTCATTATTTAATGACTTTTACTAAGAATATCAAAGTCACCCCATATGACAAAAATGTAGGAACCCCGGTTTACGGTATGTAGTGCACAGTTTGACTGTCTAGGCAAAACTGCACGTGGACTATGACCGGCTTTACATCCGAGGCATCCCACTGAAAATTATATGTTTTCCAACACCTTTGCCGTTCGGGAAATACACAAGCGAGAATGAATGCAAGTATTGAATTAACTTCTGAAAAGCGCCCCTACACCGTCCACGAGCAATCGTTGTCACTCGGCAGTGTCAGTGCCATCGTCGTTGTGAATAGGGGATTTCGGGTCTTTCTATAAATAAATCAATGATTGCCTTCACTAAGAAAAAAGTAAGTGATAAAGATAGTAGGTATCGCTCGTCGGAGCCACGCGCTCCGCTATCCGAGTCATGAGTTTACAATGAACAAGGTCTCTGTGTCGCGGCCGCGGCTCGCGTCGTCGTTAAAACAAACTGATTTACCTTAAATTTAAATGGCAGTATATTTGATAGAATACGACTGTACGTAAGCACACAGTATTGATGTCACATGACTGAGAGGCGCGACCGGCGGCGACCGGCGACCGGCGACCGCGCGGCTCGCGGTCGCCAGTGTGTCGCGCGCACAGCTGTGGACTGTGAGCGTGCAGACTCACATTATCTACTTACACCATGCCATGTCATGACTGCCTACATTTTAAACTATAAATAACTTTATGGCATATATGTATTAGTAGGTAGGTACCTATATTATTATATTATTTTGCTGAGTTAATAGTAAAAGAAAAAGAATAGTCGATGAGTTCGCTCGGCATTTGATAAGGACTCAAGTCGCGAGTATCTACATCGCTGATAGCTTCAGTGCACAAGATGGATCGAGCAGGCACTGAGCCCAGCTAGCGAACCCGCTGGGGCAGCTTTGCGCGCTCGGCCGGGCCATGCAGTGGAGCGGCGGAAACGCTCAGCGCAAAGTTCAGCTATAGTGGCTCAGTTCAGTCAAATAAGGACAAGTAATTAAATGATTAATTTGTTTCTATTGGCAGTCTCGTGACAACTGAATGATTTCGATACGTAGCTACACTAAATGTTTCACAATCATTACTAATCATTGGTTTGCTGACGAGTCATGTCATGTGTCTCATGTAGGTTCGTGCCGCGTGTTCACGTTTGCTTGTGCCACTGTAGAACATTGCTCGACATAAGTTGGGGCGAAAGATAACCACGAAACGTTTAAAACGTTACCCAGTCCGTCTGACTGCCCGGTGCCCGTGTCTATGTCCTAGCCATTTTGTTACACTCTGTGGCAAACCAAGTCGGCCCTTGAAGAGAGTTCAAAAAATGGGTTTTCGGGCTGAAGTTTTTTCAGTATGTTACGAGAATAGTACATTTTTATATTAAGTGGGGAAACTTTGTTATTGCATTCGATGCGGAATTCACACCCGAGCCGCAGGCGAGAACTGCAGTAAATGCCCACGTGCATCAAACGATGTTCTTCAACTTCTTCGACACTATGATTTATTTTAATTTTTCCGCGCTTTTCTTTTGCCAGGTTGAAGGAGAAGCTAAGGTATGAAGCCGCTAAACAGCCTAATATTAAAAATAAAAAATTCAAATATTTTTAAATTTAGAACACAAATAAATGTTATTTGTTTATAAAGGTATTTTTTCAAAATAATCATGTTTATTAAACTTATACTGTCACTTATATACTGGGATATCTTCCGTGATTGTTTGAATCACGGAAGATATCCCGTAAGTGACAGTATAAGTTTAGTTGTAAACCGTGAAAGCTTAAAAGGTAAGGATCATGTTTATTAATGATATTCTATTTAAAACACAATTTAAATATTCGGAAAATATTTGCGCCGTAAAGACGCATCAAATCTGTTTTTAAGCCGAGATTTAAAAAAAAAACAATCACCGCTGCCTATAGGCATTGAACCAATTTGGACTTAGTTATAAGTATTATATATTATATTATATCTGTGGATTTTTTTATTTCCGCACACGTTGTGATAAATGAGAAAAATCCACGCGTGTGAAATACATTGCATGGTGAACCTGATCGTAGTGCGATAAGAGCCAGTTTTCGAGGAAGCGTATTGAAAAACTATTTGCTAACTATCTGACCCGGCGGACAGTTATTATGCTGGCCAGTTGTGATTTTCCAATTTTCCGGACAACTTTACCAATTTATTTTTCTTTTGCATAAAACCTTATTCGGAGTATTACGAACAAATAAAAACCGGCCAAGTGCGTGTCGGGCCACGCACAATGTAGGGTTCCGTAGTCTTACAACGTTAATTTAATCCACTTCCTACGGTCCGATTTGCCTCCGAACGATGATTTTTATTGTAAGAATAAAAAATCAAACTTACACTTGCAGTTGAAAAACTTATGCTCCCATACATTATGTTTAGGATTATATGTTATCCAAATGCATTTTATAAGTTAGTCGACTATTACTCGTAAACTTGTAAAGCCTACTTAGCTGTGATAGTTTTCCTTATTTCGTTATATATACTAGCAGCGTGCATTTTTAAACACATTCGTTTAGCTGGGACAGGGGGGACACTTGGGTCTAACAAAAAATAGAACTTTAAAGTTTAATATTTCACAAACGAATCCCTTAATCAAAAAATTATTTGAAGAAACTCGCAATATTTTAACTACCTATCCGACATCCCACACTAAGGGTTACGCGAGAAAAAAATATCCTCACTTTACGTGTACAGGAGATACCCTAGAAAAAATACTTGTGGAGATTTTATTTTACCACTTTGGCGGCGTAACTAATCTGGATATTCATGCCAAATTAGAGTTTTCTAGTACTAAGAGTCTTTGAGCTAAGCTGCTGAAGAAAGACGGACGGAAAAAAAAGTAAGTTTTACATACCTACTATGGTTTATCTTACCAAATCTGGAAAACCGGTGTCAAATGATGCGCGCGCACCACGACAGCATTTCACTTTTCTATATAGAGAAGATAATATATAAACAATTTGGCTTGATATTTAACCGACTTCTAAAAAAGGAGGCCGTTATGTATTCCACTAGGATCTTTTTCTTTTCCTATTACTTTTCCAATTTAAGTGATTCTTTTTTCATTTGGTAGAGGAAGCTCATTTTATTACTGAGTTATCCTCTATAATAATTTTTTTTTTCTAAATCGTCTGTGTGGATGGTGTTCTATATTTTCTAGTTACTTAGTAAAACTGATAATTGACAAGGATTTATGTGAGATACCACAACTAAAAACCGGCCAAGTGCGAGTCGTACGCACACGCATACAGGGTTCCGTAGCACCAAACAATTTAGTAAAAATATTTTGATGGCACTCATATTATTATGTTGTATTGTATTACAGTTAAGAGCAAAACTAAATTTGTTTTTCATAGTATGTTAATGAAAAACAAAGTTACTGATGCAGTTTGATGAAAAAGTCCCATATCTCGAAACTAAACATCAAATCTTATTCAAACCAATTTTCGTTGATTAGTTTTTTTTACGTTCTAAAATCCTACATTTCTTCAGAATTTTTCTCTTTAGAAATTAGACGACACATTTTACCACTTTGGAAGTGTCGATCTTTCAAACGATTGACTTTGAGAAAAAATGGATTGAGGAACCTCAATGTCATTTTAAAAGACCTATCTATAAACACCCCGCACGTATAGGTTGAATGTTTTTTTTTTTAGTTTCAGTTCCTTGTATGGGGAGCCCTCCTTAATATTTTATTTTTGTATAAAAGTCGTAAAACGGTTCACAGAATACATCTACCCACCAAGTTTCAACTGTGTAGTCCTAATAGTTTCGGAATTGGCTGTGGCTGTGACAAACGGACGGACAGACAGACAGAAATGAGGAATCTATAAGGGTTCCGTTTTTTGCCATTCGTCTATGAAACCCTAAAAAGGAATGAGTTTTTATCTCGACATATCACCACTAACTTATTCTTCTTCGTCGTGTCTTTTTTTTTATTGAATCTCGCAGGTCAACGTATGAGGCTAGCTTCTGCTTAACTGGACTATCCTGTGTATGCCTTGAGTGTAAGGCCCCCAGCCAGGGGCACAAACTTACAAACTAAGCGAAAGCGTGCCAAGGGCACCCCCTGTGGGGTACGAGCCTCGACTAAGGGCGTCTCTGGGGAGGGCAGCAAAGCTTCAGGATGGATTTGAGTGATCTTCGTCGTGTTGCTGGCACGACGGTAAATTATATTTTATTAACCCAGAAGTAAGCCCCTTGCACGGTGTCTTTGTTGGCAGAGGTCACTTCGGCTGCACATTTTTGGGCTAAGACGGCAGGATAGGAGGTGGAGCATAGCTTGCGACACAGATCCACGCCCACACCCCGTGCTGTTCCGTTAAGGTAGCCCCACTAAACGAGGTTGGAGTTACATCTTCCCACTTGAGTCCGGAGACGGTTCTCTACACTGCTTCCCTTGATACTTTAACATCAAAGTAGAGTGGAAATTCTAAGTATTCGGGACCAAGTAGTAGTATTCGGGGAAGTGGGGCACCACTACACCAGTGCACCATTCGGAAACAAGTTGAACAGTCGCATCTGGTAGCAGCGACGGTTGAAAATATAAGGAAAACTACTGCATAGCTACTGTTTATAATATAATAATACGTAAATGAGATGATAGAATATTTATGCAGGCGCACGCAAAGGCGCGCGGCGGCGCGGGTAGCGCGGTGCGCGGCGGCGCGGCCTGGCGTCGGCCCGGCTGCCGGCGCGCACCGAGTCGCGACTAGCGCGCGGAGCGCCGAGCGGCTCTAACCGGCAGAGGGCCGCCGCGCTTTGACCAAATTCGTTATCGAATAAACCGATAATTATTTCCTACTAGCTGTTCCCGGCATGCGTTGCAATGCACCTTTTTCCTATCCTACCTACCTATCCTACCTACCCTACTTACCTGCTTACCTACCCTTCTCTACCTACCTACCTACTTACCTACCCTACCTACCCTACCTACCCTACCTACCCTACCTACCCTACCTACCCTACTTACCCTACCTACCCTACCTACCCTACCTACCCTACCTACCCTACCTACCCTACCTACCCTACCTACCCTACCTACCCTACCTACCCTACCTACCCTTCCTACCCTACCTACCCTACCTACCCTACCTACCCTACCTACCCTACCTACCCTACCTACCCTACCTACCCTACCTACCCTACCTACCCTACCTACCCTACCTACCCTACCTACCCTACCTACCCTACCTACCCTACCTACCCTACCTACCCTACCTACCCTACCTACCCTACCTACCCTACCTACCCTACCTACCCTACCTACCCTACCTACCCTACCTACCCTACCTATCCTACCTACCCTACCTTGGCTGTACCTTGGTTGGCTGTTTTAAGGGTTTTTCCGGCAATTATTCGATTTTTTCTCGCCGTAAAAACCAACCTTGAACTCCAACGAACATTTAAAAAAAAAAATTGGCCAAATTGGTCCAGGCGTTGTTGAGTTATGCGCTTACCAACACATTTTGCGATTCATTTTTATATTATAGATTATTATAAACAAATCCTTCAATTCCACGATTTTTCCCTATCAACTTATCTATCTTGGACCCGGAAAGACCAACGCGTGTCACAGACCTGAAACTTACATAAATATGTAGCTTGAACCTTCTTCATTAAAATATTAATAAATCTAGCCTGTGGACTGCTGTGGAACATTTTTTTTTTCTAGGACACCTCTTTTCAATCTCTTGATTAGAAATTTTTGACAAACGGGCTTATATCTACAAATCAAAGAGATATCGCAATAGCGGGCTCTTTGGCCTACTATCTTTAAATACGACCTATCCGGTATCACAGAAGATGTTTCGAGGACTCTGAAGAATTCAATCGGCGCATTTAGCGCAAATTCAGAAAAAAAATACTTTTTTGTCAAAAAATGACGAACTTTTCGTCTTAGGAAAGCTAAGAGAGAATGTTACCCTCCCGAGGAAGATTTATTCGTAGATGAGACTCGTGCAGGTTTAAACTTCAAGCTGTTTTAAATAAAACAGATGAACGTTTAGCTATTGGGCATGATATTCTCAAATCTTCACTTCTTAAGGCATCATTCACTCTTACTAGCAAGTGGAGTTGTGATGCCAGTTCCAGTCACTGCACTTACAAACAAAAATTCTCCAGTAATGAAGCCACTGATGAATATCTGTTTTTGTTTTGCTTGCCAGAATCCTCGGCCATCATCCACTATGTATTGTCGACCAATTAAGTTTATTTTCTCCGAGCAAAGAAGGCAAGGCAGAAACGAATAAGGTCATAGACAAACAAACTAATCGTTGCCGACAATATGCGACGTTGATGTGATGTGTTGTATCTTCATAATAATCATAATAATATCATTTTTTTAAGGTGTGAAAAGGATTTTGTTTTACATAACCACCACTCCCTCCCCCCCCCAAAATGGGGCGCCTTATGCCAAACCGAAATTAAGTAGTCATAACAGGTTATAAGAAAACCCCTGGTAACCAAAAATTGCATTGTCTAGTTAGCATTGTAGAATTTGTAGACGAACCATAGTGCGCCGCCCGCGCACTCGGCCACTCGCGCTCAAGACCACACTAGTGCTCAAACACTCGGCGAATCAATCTCGCACGCCACACTGGATTATCCGCATTATCGATAACGAACGTAAACACATACGGGGCATAAGTAATGCCGATGAACACTTCACTTTGGCTTGCCTTGCAATGAATAAATAAATAAATGGCAACGTGTTGCCCTGCATACGTCAACATTCAGGTGTTTCCCCATTGAGCATCCTCGCATGTTAGGCCGCTTTTCTTTCACTTTGCTTTTTTATGCTGTAGAATTGTAGATGATTGCATGTCTCAGTGCTACACACTCGTTTAAACGTAGTTGGTAGGGTCACATCAGGCCACTTTAATGTCCAAAGCAATCGTAAAACATGGCACTGAAGAGGAAACTATCGCTTAACAGTCTTGTTTCCTATTTAAATCAGATTATTCCTTTTTAAAATCTCGTTGATTATATTAATTCTCAAAGTTATCGAGGGAACAAGCACAGACACCAAGGGGTTAAAGCGTACCTACCTACGACATCCCTCATTCAGCCCTACAGCTTCGAAGTCGGGGAGAATAAAAAGGTTGGTGATTTGTTGTTTGTACATGTATAGCACACACCTGGCGCAATGGCGGCGCTCCTCAGTGGAGTGGCCGCGGGCAGCGGGCTGCGTGTGTGCAACACATGTTGACAAACTGTGCGTGATATGATTGTATGTACAGTCGAGTGGCGGGGCGCGAGGGCGCGGGGCTCGCTGGCCACCAGCCTCTCAAATAAACTATAATAGCACAGGTAGAGGTACCTACATCGATGGGAGCTAAAGGGGTAGAACTGCCGCCACAAGTTATAGCGTCTGTATGTTCTTCCTTGTGTTCTACTGTGCTGCGACCGCATCCTGCTCGCTATTGCAGAAGCTCTCACTGCAAAGTCCCGTATTACCTGACATGTAATGCTCAAACATGAGATATACATGCCAGTGCCCTGGTGTGATGTCTGTTCTGATATTCAGTCTACTGCTCCAGTGTCTGCTTCTTCCACGCTCATTCAACAGACTTGTCTTAAAAGGTAATAGCACCTATAAGGTCTAATAATAATCATCCTTCTTTCACTATCGCCTTATTTCCTTTAGTCTGATTCATCCTCACAACGCGCCAAACCATCTTAGCGCTTCCATATTTGTCTCAGTGTATTATTCTACTTTCGACTTGTCAGCTTTCGCCCAGCGATCCGTACTGAATCGAGGCATCGTTGCCACAGTATTGTGATCAGCCAGTGTGACTTTCTGGGCATTGCCTGATTAGCCACAACCGTGTGTACTTACCACAGTTCAAATCCATATCAATCTACATTACAAAGGGATCCATCTTCTTAACGAATCTTAACGTAATTATTTAATTCTGCCCCGTAATCCATTTCTGGCATTGTACTCTTAACTATGTAGCGACCCTAGCGATTGCTGAATTGCATTTTTGATATTGTAAAGGAAGGCTCGCCAGTCGCTTACATACCACCGTCCTACCACGGGGTGCGTCTCATGTCATATAAAGTTATTATTTATATACTCTCAAAGTTATTTCGTATAATGTTATTGGATATAACGTTTATTTAATCGAAAATCATTAGGTCTATGTTTAAAATATACCTATATATTGATACCATAATTATGGTTAACACCCCGATTCAGAGCAATACGACTCGGATAGGTTAGGTTAGAAGGCTAAGGCTGGAGCGGAGTGGAGTGCCAGACCCCCTCTATTGTAGGTGAATCATTTGGGTTAGGTCAGGTTAGAACAGTGACCATTAACGCGCCAGATCCCCCCTATTGTAGGTGAATCATTTGGGTTAGGTCAGGTTAGAACAGTGACCATTAACGCGCCAGATCCCCCCTATTGTAGGTGAATCATTTGGGTTAGGTTAGAACAGTGACCATTAACGCGCCAGATCCCCCCTATTGTAGGTGAATCATTTGGGTTAGGTCAGGTTAGAACAGTGACCATTAACGCGCCAGATCCCCCCTATTGTAGGTGAATCATTTGGGTTAGGTCAGGTTAGAACAGTGACCATTAACGCGCCAGATCCCCCCTATTGTAGGTGAATCATTTGGGTTAGGTTAGAACAGTGACCATTAACGCGCCAGATCCCCCCTATTGTAGGTGAATCATTTGGGTAAGGTTAGGTTAGAACAGTGACCATTAACGCGCCAGATCCCCCCTATTGTAGGTGAATCATTTGGGTTAGGTCAGGTTAGAACAGTGACCATTAACGCGCCAGATCCCCCCTATTGTAGGTGAATCATTTGGGTTAGGTTAGGTTAGAACAGTGACCATTAACGCGCCAGATCCCCCCTATTGTAGGTGAATCATTTGGGTTAGGTTAGGTTAGAACAGTGACTATTAACGCGCCAGATCCCCCCTATTGTAGGTGAATCATTTGGGTTAGGTCAGGTTAGAACAGTGACCATTAACGATCCAGATAGGAGGTTTGATCATATTAGACTTATTAGGTTTTATGTCTTTTGAGTGGCATATCAAACGATTTTATATTCAATGTATGATAATTATGCTTATAAGAATTAGTTTTTTTAAATTATATCAATCGCTTATTAATCGCTTAACTGATCAAATCATAGATTCAGTTGTTATATCTTGTAAATATTGGAGATTTTTTAATTATTTCATATATTACTAACTCCCTGCCAGTTCCTAATTTACTGTATTAATTAAACCGATTAAGTGTGAACCTTCATTAAACATTTAACAAATTGGGTAAAACCTAAATTGCATATCATTTATCTGGACCCTAAATATAACACGCATAACAACTTTATAAACTTACACTGAGACTTTCGTCTCTTTATCAAAATAATATATGCTTTTTTCCCTCTTTCTTAATGATCTTCTATAGTCGTTGCCTAATTAATTATGTTTTGCGTGCAGTATAGTATCACTTTATCCTTTTAAATTCTTCATCTACGTACGAGTACGAAATTATTCGTTCCTCCACAATTTTTCCCATCTTATCTTTACGACCATTTAAACTTTTTTTTTTTATTCTAAGATATGACCGGTCTGCTTCATGATTTTCATGTATTCATTTAAAACTTGTCTAAAGAAGGAAACGAAAATACTGTTTCTGAGTTTGTTGCGCTGTTTATCCTCAACAGCAATAGCGAGCGTAACCCGTTCTGAAGCGGTGCTTTCGTGCGGTGCTGCGACCTGTCGAGAGTTCGAGACGAACCAGTACACCACCGCTTCTAAACGTTCACTACAATTTGCATATGGAGGCGATTCCACGTTGTAAATTGATTCTCCGTCGGCGACCTTCGCAAGTTTGTGTGCTTGCGTGGTGGCGGCGCTGCGGGACTGCGGGACAGCGGGGCATTCGGAGTTCAGTTGCAGCGAGGCAGTAAAGCTGCGGGCTGCCACTAACTAGCCTTCTGTCAGTTCGGACTGTTAAGCTTTGTAGTTACTCGTACTGGTGCGCGGCGCGCGACCGCTCTTCCTGCTTCGTCGGCGTGCCCTGTGGCGTGCCGATTCCTTGTGACCAGTTCAGATCACTTCAGACCTCGGCCGCGAAATAATTATAGGCTTATTTTGTAAATAGGCCGAAATGAAAAGGATTTATTTCGATCTGTAGATTGCTTCTCTTCAAACCACCTTAGAAAGTTTAGTATAAATTCCAAAAATCGAATTGTTTATAATTTCTCTGGATTTTGTTCATAAAATGTTATAATGATGCGATACTTTTTGGCTAAATTTATGAGCACCATTTTCAAATTGTACTCATTCACCACGTTTCGTGAATTGTAACATCGCACCGTCCGCGCGCGTCCGTCGGCAAGTTTTCTACTCGTATCTATCAAAAAGCTGACGCGCGCCTCAACTACGTGAATATGTAATATTTCTGTGGAGAAAGATGAAATAACAAATAGCGGAAATTTGTAGGTGCGTTGTTGTTAATTTCGGTCAACAACCGACAACATTTTTAACAAGTTTCTGTTTAAGAAACCTGATTGCACGGGCGCGACTCGAATCTGGTCGGATTTCAAATTTGTTTAAAAATACGTAGTCATCCATATTTAAGTGTTTCGCAGTCGAGATGGTGGAAGCTTGTCTGAAGATATACTGACTTGTAGACTTCTTTGTTATTAGTCAAAGGGAACTCCAGCATGGAGACTGGAGCGCCGAGAGCCGCGAGGTTACCGCGCCGCGCCGGCTGCCAGCCGAGAGCCGCGCGCCGCGTGAAAGTATCGAGGAATGTATAAGTCACCTGCGTCCACTCTCGCGCAATGCGATAACTGCAAACAGTTGGATATGCGGACTTGCGGATTCGTAACAGATCATATTTAAGGTCAGGTAGCCCGCAGCGACGTTCGTCAAAAGTTAACTGACTTCATTAGCATACCATGACGTCTCGCTTTCGCTGCACCTTCGAGCGCTTGTCTTGCAATTAATTAATTAACAACAACAATTTAAAGAGGATAATAACGAAGGAATGCGTCCAGCGTTGTGTGACTCACCTCACTGATGTTCAACACATTTTTTTTAACACGTTCTTTCGTAGAGAATGGTCACAGGTGGCGGGATCGCAGCGGGCGCCCCAAGGGGCTCGGAGCAGCAACAAGCGGCCGAGTGTCGGCTACCTGAGCGGCGCGCGGCAGCGGCGCCTGCTCGGGCTCGTGTCTCCGGTGTCCTGGTCGCCAGCTCCGAACATAACAACAGCGGGGGACTCACTTTTGCGGATGCTCAGGGTCCGGCGCGAGGCGGTGCGGGCAGTGCGTGCGGTGCGACAGGCGGCGGTGTCAGGGGCGCATGGAGCGGGAGCGGGCGTGCGGCGGGGGTCGCGGCGGGCCGGCCGTGGTGCTTCGTACGGAGAGCGGAGGGCGCGCGGGCGCGAGTTTGCGTGCAGTCGGCGGCGCGGTCGGAGCGCAACTGGCGATGCGGCGGCGTCGCGCGCGGAGTGTCGATGTGCCGCACCCGCCTGCCGCGCGCCCCGAGATGCGCGGAGGCTGCGCGCCACCCCCTCCCCCTCCCCTCCCCCGCCCGCGCCCCGCCTCGCAGCACACACACACTCCCCTGACATTGTAAACATCGAGCTCCCGTCACTGTTTGCTCACATGTGTCATTCTCATTATTGGTGCACTCAAAGCTCGCGGCACTTATGTAACTTATTTCCCACTTCATTAATCGCTCCGTCGGTATCGGCAGTTCGGTACCGCACTTCGTGTCGGGACTCGATCACCCGATGACCCGACGGCCTGGTGTGCTGGCGCGCTCAGCAGCAGATTCATGCATGTCCAACGTCAGCTGCACTTGCGCCACATCCTTTAAGCACGGGCTCTTAAACATTTTACGAAAAATATTTTAATCCCTTTTTAATAAATCTTAGACTATTTCATAATGACCACACGTTTCAGACAGGCTTACTTTTCAAATGACTTACCTTCAAATTGACCGTGGATAAGATATCTATTGGTATTTGGTAAAAATACAAGTTTGCTAATCCGCTTTATCTTCATCTTGAATAGGAATATCTACGACAATCTGTCATTCATGTCACATGTGGAATAATCCCACAGAACATCGAAGTCACAAAGAAAAAGAACATCGAAGGAATACAATAATAAAACGTAGTAGAGACTGGATTTCGTTACAATCAGTTCAGGCAGTCTGCGGTGCAACAAAATGACGGGACGGTCTTGTTCCGCTTTGGCCAGGGCCAGTCAAATGAACATTGTCAGTTGATAGAACAACACGCCACCGCGTGTTAATAGAATAAATAAAATATAATAGCCTTTATTGCTGTTTGCTGCTACCACGTGCTACCACGTGTTCAATGGTTACAAAATTATGTATGACTATCTTATTAGGATAATTTATTGATGTCGATAGATATTGGCAAAGTGGATTAGTTACGAAGAATTTTCGGTCAGAAAATATTTGAAATCTAGAGAGAATTTTGTAATCATCTGAGTTTTAAACGGAGGTTCGAAGGTTGAGCGCATCAGGTCTGGGAAGGAAAGCTATTATAGTGGTGTTAAGGCCCAGTATAGTAGAGTGGCTGAAGAACTTCTACTACAACACCCTTCTTCATCGAGTCTGGTCGCAGGACACCACCCGGCCATCGGTTCCCTCGACAGACCTGCCCGAGTGCCCGGCCCACTGCCACTTCTGTTAACTTGCTCTGCTATTCCAGTATGTTCAGTTATTTTCCGTGTCCATGTCCTCCGTGCAGTGGCGGTGAATTCGGCTCAATGGTCATCTTCCTTATCACCCGCTGGTTAACCCGTCCGCTTTGAGTACAAGTGCAAGTGCCGCATCTGAAGACTACACTTTCTGATAGTCCTCTCGTCTAGCAGCTAGTACATACACTTATGTCAGTGGAGGTGAGGATTGAGGGACCAGTTTTAATAATCGCTATCTTCAAATTGCGTCAATATTCTTTTACTATTTTTTTTACAAAATGTCTTTAGTCTTTTACTAAAACTTTATGTAAGAAAAGAAAGCTTTTATTTATTTGATTCGGTAATATTCACTAAAATATTTTTCTTTCTTGTCTGCAATGAGGGACCACAGTTAGACGTTATATATTTTTTATCTTTGTACGTTTGTGGTCTGTTATTTAGTCTATCTTTACAAATTCTTTAATAAATATCTGTAAGTAGTCACATAGCTTAATTTTCCAGATACTTTCCGAGACCTGGCAGATGGTCTGTGAGGACTGACGGACCGCACTTTAAAAGGGCTGTATGTAGTTCTTAATATATTTGTTTACAAATTCCCAGATTTGTTCTACAATTGTTTTAAGACTACTACTAAATCCTACGATTTATATTTTGCGACATATCAGTATGGTCCCTCAGTTCACACGCACACAGTTACCGACTTATAAATAAAATGGTGGGAGGAGTGGCTTTTTTAAAAGTCGCTTGTTTCAGCCGGTTGGTAATAATTTTACACATCTGCCCAAAGTAACAACTCGTATTTTCATGACTGCAATCGACTTGATGAAATGTTTGTAGAAAACATTGCATAAAAGAAGACCATGCAGTCTAGCGTACGTCCTCGTGCTCGGCTCGTGCTCGGCCCGTGCTCAGCTCTTGCTGCGTTGCGCGTTGAACTCTTTAAAATGAGCGCCCAGCCGCCCGATGATCACACTGATCTCTATCTTCTGCGGTCGAGTAGCGACATTACGCCATGTATGCCATGAACGGGTCTGTGATAACTAAAAGGGGTTTTGCCCTAAGTACTAAGGGGGGGCAATAAAAGAATATCAGTCTGTAAAAATCAGTTGTTTATGTTGATGTCGATGAGGCGCGGGTGCGTGCCGTGCCGTGCTCGAACCTGATGACCCCATCACCCTCCTTCAAGAGATCTGTAGGGAAACCAGTACCGTTCGCAAAAACAAATACAGACCGCGTTTCCGGCCTCACCGCTGAGGCCCATCGCAACGCCCCTGTAATGCTACTGCCCGACACTTGCTCGACGAGCCTGTAGCTTTAAATTCCACAAACAATAATAATTCGACGCAGCCTGTCCCTAGCCGCCCTCCCTTCAATGACGCCCTAAGCCGTGGTCCGAACCCCACAGGGGTTGCCCTTAACGAACGGTCATTTAATTGTAGGTATATCCTAGTTTGTAAACCCTTAAATTTATTTGAGGTCACCACAAGATAGTCCGGTTGAGCAATATTGCAAACTGTGAAAAGACCCACAAAAAAAAAAGTGTCGTGCCGTGCTCTGACATGATCACATCTATCAGAGCAGGTTCCACGTACAGACCGGTACTCCGCCTGCAGTGAGGTGGCGGCGCGGCGAGGGAGGGGGGCACTCACGTGACAGTGCACCGGGCGCGCACGCACACTGTACCGGCGTGCACGCGCACTCACGCACACGGGCGCACCCGGGCTCCACTGTGACCCACGCTGTACTTCATTGGCGTTCTCATGTGACGACAACTTATAAGGAATAGTAATGTGATGGAATCTGACAGTAATAGCTGTGCGACGGCTTCCTTGCTTTAAAGTACAGCTGACACGGACCACACTACTTGTAAACAAGCTCACGTGATGTGTCAATAACTCACTGAGGCACAGGAGGATAGCCGCGAAATAGGGTCACTGGTTTCACGTGACCGAGCCGGGGAGGCACCTATGTTCAGCGGCGGGATACACCAGCAAGGTCGTTCCCGAGCGGCACGTAAGTAGTGCAAGGTAGTAGTACCGGCGCCGGCACCGGGTCAGCGCGGCAGGTGCGGTCGTCGACCCGGCGCACGCGCTGCTGTGCTCGTGGGGGGGTGCACAGGAAAGTCACGCCGCGACCGGTTAGTACGCGCGGCGGGCGCGGTGTGCGGGGCGCGAGGTTCGTCATGTGACTGCGGCGCGTGGGGGGCGGGGAACTCGCGGGGCTGGGAGGGAGTGCCCATTGATGACGAGCGGCGCGTGCGCCACGCTGACTCAGCGGAGTGTCCCGGTGACGTCGGCGCCGGGTGGGAGAGCTCGTCCATGCTGTCCACCGTCTATACAAGCCTAACAGCTTGTACTACGGGCAGGTACTCTTGCCGCACGTAATGTTGATGACTCGGCATGTAATGTAACACAGCTCACCATAACTTATAGGTACACTAGCTGTTGCCCGCGACTTCGTTCGCCTGGTAATTTAGATGAGTATGACTGAGGAAAAAAAATGTCCTTTCCCAGAATATAATCCATCTGTTCGCCAAATTTCATCACGATCCGATCAGCTGTTTAGTCGTGAAAAGGTATCAAACAAACAGAGTTACTTTCGCATTTATAATCGTATAGTTTAGTATACAATGTCGCCCATGCGCATGTGACCGCCCGTAATTTTCTGAATATTCATGAAGAAATGTCGAAAATAAACTTTAAAAGGGGGGGTCTATCTACAACATTTTTCATGTTATTCAATTTTTAATTTTTTAAGTATAGTTTGTAGATTTGCTTTCTATTTTTTGACACATCTCCGAAGTTTATGGGTCGATTTAGATTCTGTTTATTATTTCTAAAAGCTTATGAGTTATTTTAACAGGTAAATTAACATTTTTACTAAAAATTATCGACGACGAACAAAAAAAACGGAATCGAAGTCATTTTTTCGGTGAAAAATTGTGTATTTATTTTAAAAAAACTAGTGTAAGTCCATAAATTATCCCGATAGGACGACTTTTTTAATCATTATTTGTAATCTACTACATAACAGCTACAAATTCACAGAACATTGTTGATACCTATCTCTAAAGAAAAAACAAGGGCGGGTATAACAAATCATCGCAATCTTCATGTGTGGGCCACTGAAAATCCACACGTCATTAGGGAAACAACTTTCCAGACTCAATTTTCCATAAATGTATGGGCTGGAATGATTGACGGTGAACTTATTGGCCCTTTCGTGTTACCAAACAGACTAGATCAACACGCGTTTTTAGATTTTATAGTCAATACGTTGCCGTTGCTTTTGGAGGAAGTACCGCTGGAAACAAGAAGGCGGATGTATCTGCAATTAGATGGAGCTCCAGCACACATCGCACGACTAGTTCGTGATTATTTAAATCAAAATTAAATAATCACGAACAGAGGAGAGGCAGAGGAGGTGCCATTGCTTGGACGCCGCGATCTCCCGACCTTACACCCTTAGATTTTTATCTTTGGGGCTACATGAAACAAAAAGTGTATGCTGTGCCCTTCGAAAGCCGCGAGCAATTAACGGCTAGGATTTTTGCTGCTGCTGCAGAAATAAAAGAAAACCGTGAAGAATCACGTCGTACAATCAAAAGTGTTGCCATGAGGGCTTTGGTTTGTTTACAGGAGGATGGGGGCCATTTCGAAAATCTAATTAATTAAAATTCTTGTTTTTTTTTTTTTTAGTAAAAATGTGGCTATTGCTTGTTTGTTTTTAATTCCATTATCATCCTCATTATTAGTTTAACCTTTTAGTACTCACTGCTAAGAGCAACATTCAATTGACTTTCACATTATCTTTTCCTAAATTTGACTCATCAGAGTTTTAAGAGTTTTACCTTGGATTTAGTTACAGTTAGGTATCAATAATGTTCTGTGAATTTGTAGCTGTTATGTAGTAGATTACAAATAATGATTAAAAAATTCGTCCTATCGGGATAATTTATGGACTTACACTAGTTTTTTTAAAATAAATACACAATTTTTCACCGAAAAAATGACTTCGATTCCGTTTTTTTTTTCGTCGTCGATAATTTTAGTAAAAATGTTAATTAACCTGTTAAAATAACTCATAAGCTTTTAGAAATAATAAACATAATCCAAATCGACCCATAAACTTCGGAGATGTGTCAGAAAATAGAAAGCAAATCTACAAACTATACTTAAAAAATTAAAAATTGAATAACATGAAAAATGTTGTAGATAGACCCCCCCTTTTAAAGTTTATTTTCGACATTTCTTCATGAATATTCAGAAAATTACGGGCGGTCACATGCGCATGGGCGACATTGTATAATATAGTATGGATGTATGTTTTCGCGCGAGTTGGTTTGTGATATGTGGCCAGGCCTGGACTTGTCAAGGTAGGATTGCCATCACTTAAACTGACGATGCCGGATAAAAACTTACACCGCCTAACTTACGCCACGGACATGTCCTTAGTTGTCAAGCCGGCTTTGTCAATGGGAATAGTGGTGACAAATGGGAATAAAAACCCCAATTGTTGCCACTGGTGACAAACTGGGCAGTAATATCCCATTTGTTGCTAGTGGTGGTTGCCAGTGACAACTTAAGATACAAATATGTTCCCAATTGACACCGCCGCTAATAGTGCCCATGAAACGGCTACTTCCAAACGACTCTGGTAGTTGGCGCTCCAAGCTAGCTGAAATTAAATTGTCTTGTTAATATTATAACCCAGCAAACGTAGGTACTAGGCTAGCATAAGTTCAAGGTGGTATTATATGTAGGTAAGTAGGTGTGTGTGATTATGATCGAATCCAGCCCGTTATACAATACAATTATACCTTCTTAATTTATGTTAGCTTAGTACCTACTGTTTTAAAAAATTAAAGAAAAATCGCAAAACAATATGTACGATGATAGTGAGTGCGTGAATCCAAACAAGAAGCGAGTTTGCGAGGGAGGCTTTCGGTCATCGCCTATTTTGCAGCACCAGAGTTGGCTTGGATACTGTTAATCATACCGGATTTTTTTAAGTGAGATTTGTTTTAATTTATTGATATTTGTTAGATTTCGTGGATTCCACGTCGGGTCTCGGATAACTTACTTTCTTTTGACCGTTTATGCAAAAAATATGCATTAATTTATCGACTTCCAAAATTAGGGAAACTTACTACGAACTAAGAGAACGTAGGATTCGAGGCCAAGCAAAGCGAGTTTGATTTTTATGCATTATGGAAGATCAAACCTGGGTTCACGCGATGCGATGTTGCAATGAAAGTATCACAAAAAAGTGCAGTATGAAATCGCAAACTTTTGCGCCCCTGTTCGGCGCGCCTAAACATGCCACACGGTTGTAGCGCAAAGGGCCTGTATTCCACTGACAGAAAAGATGACCGAGTTTTAAAAACAGCGACGGACTGCTCGCGGACGCCCCCTTAACTAGGACAAATCCGGGGAAACCCGTACCGACGACAATCCTATCTAGGCCCTACGAGTATAAGAGCGGGAGTGTCCTAGGGGCGGCAGATTTCTGAGGGCACTTGTTCGCTCTGTTAAGCTGTAAGTGCGCTATTTATTATATTATTTAAAAAGAAAACATTTCCCCACATTAGGAATTTCTCATGTATCGTGGGTGTGTTTTTACAAACAATTAAACTCACATACTCAAACAACCAGACCCGGAACAACTAGTTACCCGGAGGTCATACAAATACTTGTTCCGTGCGGGGATCTAACCCGCGACACGCAGTGTAGCAGCCAATCGCTCAGCCACTGCACCAACCGTGGCGTCAAAATATAAGATTACTAAGTTTTGCCCGCGGCTTCGCTCACGTTAATTTAGAATTTCACAATAAATTCAGGTTGTTTTCAGAAAATTCAGAAAGACCTTCAACAGCATATTCCCGGCGTGCTTAACAGCACAATGATCGGGGGGGGGGGGGGGGGGGAAGCAAGATACATTCCCGAATGTATGTAGGTACAGCGCTTCTTCGTATCCTTCTTACGATATCTGTAAGTATAGTAACAGGAGAATTTTACGTTGCTGTAGCCGTTGAGTTAAAGTCAAAATCAAAGTTTTTTATTTGTTAAACACACGCTATGTTCTGCCGTCAACGACCAGGTGTTTTGACTGTAACTTTAAAACGAACTGTCAAGTCGTAGCGTTCGGTTGTCGGGCCTTAGAGGTGGTATTTTTTTCAGTTTTAGTTAACTGGGACCAAGATCGTGTCCAATATAAAAGAATCGTAAAATTGGACTACTATAGAAAAAGACATGCGTATTGTGAGGTCATACTTAACAAAATGTGATGATTTCCTAACGGATATGCCAGCACGTGCTCCAGCTGATGTTCCGATTTGTAAAGTGTAGTGTATGGTTCACATTTTAGGGTTGAACAGGGTGGTTGGTACAAATAAAGTAGGCTATACTTGTGAACAGTATAAATCAGGCGCTGGATACCCACAGATAAAGTTAGGGTACAATGCTTAAACTACAGAAAAAGTAATATTTTCTCGCCCATATTCTAAGTACGCAGGAGAGAGCAACCACTTTAGAAAACCCTCTCATGTGATTCAATTGACACTCGTAGAGAGGGATCAGGCGCAGGACGGCAGTGGCAGGACCAGCGTCTTTAAGTGCTTTCTGAAACATGGGTTGCGGTGGGGGTCGCACCGCTGACTTTCTACTTTACTACTACGAGCTGCTACTGAGAAAATTCTAATAGAAAAATATCTAACAACACTTTGCCTGACCTTACAATCGACCCAGGACACCGCCTCAGCCGACGAGCTGCGTCAACTACAGCGAGGCGCGCCGCGCACTTGTGATAACGCGACCCGCGCCAGGGCCGCGCCGCCTTCTCGCGTCAGCTGTTTGGATATTTGGTACATTTTTTCTTTACATATTTTATTTTTAAATATTTCACAATTTTCTAAAATCGGCTACCTTGTTTGACCCGTAACGACGTACAGTGTCAGTTTCTGTACGTAGCGCTTGAGAGGCAGGTTTGCAATCACAGTATTAGGCGATACATAGTACAAGCAAGCCGTGGGGCGCGCGGCGCTCGCCTCTGTTAGCATTCGGCTTTACGCCGCTCAATGAGAAACAAATACCTTCGCGCGATAACGTTATTGCCTTAATTCTGCACTTGTTATGATCGAGAGTCGAGACCGATCTCCTTCAACGAATACCTACCGACTTTATTTTTTATCACCGAGTAGCAGTTTAGCTAACGTTGTTTGTGTGACTTGTAGGATTATATTTTATGTTTGTAATCTGTATGTCCCGGACATCACGCGAGTGAGAAACTATGGAATAGGCGATGGGTCTGTTGGTTGTTGACGCAGCTCGCAGTACACAATCGATACTCGTCAACAGTGAAGCGGTCCGCGCTTCATTTAGTTAAATGAATCTCAATTTACGGACTCCCCCCTGCCCTAGCCCCCCCCCCCCCATCCCACGAGCGCGCAGCGCGCCACACGTACTATGCGCGGCTCGCTGCCCTCACTCCGCGGTGACCTCGGGTCTGCGCTAGTTTTCCGGGATGAGAAGTTCTTCTTAAACGTCTAATTCTGAACAAGGCGCAGCCAGCCAGCTAATTATGAGTCAGTTGCTTTTACCGCAGACTTGTTGTCGCGCAGGAGGATGCTGTGATGCTATCCGTGCTCCTGACGTAAATCGGCGATGCTTTACTCACTTTGTACGACAACAACCGATGTCATACAAGTGCGGGTTTTTTGTACGCAAAAATGTTTCGTAAGCAGATATATCTCCGTCGCGGTCGCTCTGATTCACTCTGTCCTATTTGACAAAAAAAAACTACGTTGGCTTTGGATTGGGTTACCATTTCGAAATTTTAAAATTCCTGCCGAAAGGTTCGGACATTTGCGAAAAAGTTAACAGACGAAAACGATCATTTTTCCGTTTAATCTTTCTTGTTTTCTGTAGTCATGATAATATACTATTAACTCACTTTTAAAAAAGGATGAGGTTATGTATTCGGCCGGCATCTTTTTTTTCAGGTTTGTACACTGATTACTGCGTGGGTGTGGTGTTGGTGGTCAGTTCCTGTAGTGAACAAACAACAGGACACGATATTAAGTGCCCCATCGTTTGTAGAACAGCACCACATTTACACTCCAGGGGAGAGTCATTACTACAACTCATGTCCAGGCGGGAGATATTCAGCAGGTGGAACCAATGGGTTAGGTAAGGATGCACTACCTCGCCACAGCTTTAGTCTTTCCGTAGACCGCTTGCTAGTGAGTGGGGTGACACACTTCAGAAAGCTGTTTCGGCTTTTCAGCCTTTGCGACACGAGGGTATTTAGATGTGAAGGGTGTCGTGTGTCTGAACTGTTCTGCGAACTTCTGGTGGCGCTATTCCTGCCAGTGGGTACAGCATCTGTACCGGGGTCGGTTTAAGGCAACCCGTGATGGTCATTGAGAGCTATCGACTATCTTAGCATGGGCTGAACGGCTCCACACGGGGTGAGCAAATTCGCCAGCTGAAAAACATAGCGCCAGCGCAGTAGTCCGCAGGACATGAGGCGAAGCACCGCACTTTGAAGAGACTAGTCGCCGTAAAAGACTGTTGCGAGTGTGCACCTTCTGCTTGATGGTATGGCAGTTTTTGCTGAAAGTCAATGATCTGTCCAGAGAAACCCCACGATACTTTGGAAAGTTACTGTGCTCGATAGACACCCCATCCCAAACAAAATAAGTCTGCGCCTAGCCTCTCTGTTTCGAAGGTGGAAAATGCAAGACTGTGTTTTGCTCGGATTGGGTTTGAGTGAATTAGCGAGGTAGTACGTGGCTAATTCACCAAGAGCATCTGACAGGCTGACCTCGACTTCATCAAAGGTGGTGGCTTGGGAGGTGAGGGCAAGGTCGTCTGCGAAGAGGAAGCGGGACGTGTTCGGGCTTGATGGTTGGTCGTTGGTGTGTAATTATGTTAAATAGAAGCGGTGCCAATAAATATTGACACTACCTTGAGGCAGGCTTATTTCCTGCTGACAGCGATGTAAACAAACTTTTGACGCCCTGTAATTCGTCATCGCCAACGCCTTCAACTCCATGCCCTGGAGCTGCATTAGGGAGGCACTCCAGTATCACCGAGTACCGACCTACCTTCGTCGTGTGGTCGGGGACTACCTGTCGGATAGGTATGTCATGTAACCTGGTCACAACGGAGAATGGAACCGGCGAGAGATGTCGTGCGGTGTTCCGCAGGGATCGGTTCTAGGGCCGCCCTTGTGGAACATCGGTTACGTCTGGGTGCTGCGCGCCGAGCTCCCTAGCGGCGTCAGCGTGGTCTGTTACGCTGACGACACGCTAGTACTGGCACAAGGGAGGTCGCACGAGGCGGCGGCCGAACTTATGACACGCGGGGTTGCGTTAGTCGTTGAGAGGATCCGGCAATTGGGTCTCTAGGTGGCTTTGCACAAGTCCGAGGCCATGTGCTTTCATGGGCCTCGGAATGCGCCACCGTCGGGATCCATGCTGACGGTAGGAGGGGTTCCCATCGGCGTCGAATCGACTTTGAAGTACCTAGGACTTATTTTCGACAGCCGGTGGAACTTCGTAGAGCTACGTTTGGCTCCCAAACTGGAACGCGCCGGGGCTGCCTTCAAGCGGTTCTTGCCCAACCTGAGGGGTCCAAACGCCTCCTGCCGTAGGCTCTACGCGGGGGTTGTGCGGTCTATGTCCCTTTACGGGGCCCCGGTGTGAGCGCGTCCATTGAGGCGGCGTGCCGCCCACTACCTGAATGCGGCCCAAAAGGTGGTAGCCGTAAGACTAGTCCGGGGGTACCGCACGACCTCCCGCGAGGCGGCGAGCCTCCTAGCCGGATTGCCACCATGGAATCTGGAGGCGATAGTCCTCGCGCGCCTGCATGAATGGCGCGCGGAGGCACTACGTCGGGGGGAAACTCCTCTGCCGCGGCAAATCACCGGTCAGCGGACAGACCTCCGACGGGATCTCATGCCGACATGGAGAGAGCGACTGTCGCAACCCAGTGCAGGGCACGCCATAATAGTGGCGATAAGTCCGCTCTTTGAGGAGTGGCTAGAGAGGCGCCACGGCGCCCTCACCTTCCGCCTGACGCAGGTTCTCACCGGACACGGTTGTTTCGGGAGGTTCCTGCACCGAATCGGGCGGGAGGAAACGCCCGTGTGTTACCACGGTGAGGATCATCCGGAGGACACGGTAGCGCACACCGTGGAAGTTTGCCCCGCTTGGGCGGGGAGCTCCGCCGTGTCCTCGTAGCGGCGATTGGCGGCGGCGACCTGTCGCGCCCGGCCCTAGCAACGATGGCTTGAAGTTGTCCCTTTAAAGAAGAAGTATTCAAACTATTGCCTAGTTGGAACCGTTATCCATCATCAGCATCTTCGCACTTAAATTTAAGATTACTGTCTCATACAAAAAACCAACAATTACATAAAACCATACGTTTAATAATGTATAGTGTGATTAGTAAATTTATCAAATATTATTAAGTTGTATGAAAAGGTATGCTACATGCTCATGCTTCATCTACGTGAATATTGCAGCCATGAACGTTTTAAAATCTCTTTACAAATGAAGGATGTAACCTAACATGTAGACCACCGTGAACGAAAATAAGTGTCGCGTATTTTTCATATCAGAAACCTATACCATTACAGAGTTTTTTTTAACTGTGGCACCCTTGGAAAACTAAAAGTAATGGAGATACGTTACCTACCGCTGCTACAAGTCATGCCGGCAGCAGTCAGATGAGGTTTTGTTAATATTATTATACCTAAAAATAAAGTAGATATTTTTTTTACAAATGGCTCTGCCTGAGATGAACAGTATGCTTAGGTTTCGGCTTCGCCCTGTCTTTTTATACACCGTAATTTTGAATAAACTGCTACCAATGCAAAGCAGGGCGCGGGGTGCTAGTAATTTATAACAGAATAACTGTCCCAAATGTAAGTACAAATAATGGACACCCTATTAGAAAGAGATGACATCCACTCTCGAAGTTCTCTCACTCGGAACGGTTTTGCGTTGCACGTCATCATTCCAATTAGTATATAAGTCCCATGGTTATAAAAGAATAACTGTCCCAAATGTAAGTACAAAAATAATGGACACCCTATTAGAAAGAGATGACATCCACTTTCGAAGTTCCCTCACTCGGAAGGGCTTTGCGTTGCACGTCATCATTCCAGTTAGTATACATTCCTTGCTGCAGACTATAGGAATTGAACAATTGTTTATTGTTGTGTGGAATAATAAAACACTAATTGAGATAAATTATAAAAATCCACGAGTGTGAAATACATTGCATTCTGAACCTAATCGCAGTGCAATAAGAGCCAGTTTTCAAGGAAGTGTATTGAAAAAAGATTTTTATTTTATTTATTTTTTCTAATATTTATTAAGTATTTCAACATTTCTTCACAAAATCTGCAAAAAGATTTGAAAGTTGTTGCTTTCGACTATCTTCTTATGAATCTACTAGTTAACACCAAAAGCATTTCATAATTTGTGGACCATTTCACGAATCTCTATATAAAACTGTCAAACAGATGAATTGCGTGATTCTGCTAAAGCGGTCTTTTTAGGCAACAAGGTCTTTGCTTTTCATTTAGCATTCAAGTCGTAAATTAGGCTATTAATTATGCACATACTATATACCTATATATTTTATCTTCTTGACTCGAAAAATCCAGTACCTACCTATCTTTTTTTTATTATTAAGAATTTTGCAAAACACCTCCTCGAATTCTGGCTTTCATTGCACTAATTTAAGGTTCAGAATTCAGTGTATTTCACACTCGTGTTTTATTTTTATTTTCCACAGATACCTAAGTCCAACGGTGATTGTTTTTTTTTTAAATCTCAGCAAAGAGGTGTACTTATGCCTTTTAAGCCTAAATATTATTTTAATACATATTTAAATTGTGTTTGTAAATATAATATCATAAAAAATCTTATTTAAAAAATAATTAGCTTTTATCAATAAACTAGCACTTCGCCCGCGACTTCGTCCGCAAAAATTGTGACAGCTCGGCCAATATACTGATATAAATATAATTTATAGCATAGAGCACCCACGAATAATGTAGCTTTCTGCCGGTGAATGCATTTTTAGAATTGGATCATTAGGTCCAGAGATTACCCCCTACATACAAACTTACAAACAAATTTTACCTCTTTTTAATATTAGTATTTAGTATCCGACCGATAGTCGAGTTTCGGCAAAAAAAACGAGTTTCGGTTTCGGCGGCAAACCTGCCGAAACTTCGACCAAAACCGAAACTGCATTCAGGAGTTCCCGCGCTGTGATCGGTCATGTTCAGCGCGTTAAATTGCATCCAAGCGAGTAAGCGACGAAGACATTTTTCCGCGTCCACGTGCCTAATCATGTCGTGACTGACTTGTTTGCAGTTTGTTTTGTTTGTTGTGAGTTTTCATTTGATTTATTTTGAATTCGGTAAGTTTTATTACTTACGTGATATAGAGGTAGGTAGTGAACATCAAAAAACAATTCATTATAACAAACTAATACACAGATTACAGTAGAATCAAGTTTAACCTAACTATCTAAACATTTTTTCGGTTGATTTAACTCTCTCGCTAATGCTATACCTAAACAAACATTAGTTAGGTACTTGGTACTTACTATAGTTCATTAGTGGTGGTAATATTATGGAGCTGCTGCGCTGTGTGTCGCGGGTTCGATTCCCGCACGGAACAAATATTTGTATGGCCTACAGGTAGTTGTTCTGGGTCTGGCTGTTTGTGTATGTGAGTATAAATGTTTATAAATCGCATCCACGATACAGGAGAAATTCCTCGTGTGGGGCAACGTTTTTTTTTTAAAGAAAAAAAAACCAGTTTCATTTGGACACTATTAGTAGTTTTTTGTGTTAAGTCAAAAGGTAGTAAGTAGCTTTTGCTTATAGAGAACGATACAGTTCATACAGTAGTGACAGCAGTGCGCTCGCGCCTTTGAATTAATGATGCGTTATAGAGCGCGTCTGTCTACGCGCCGTCGATACACGATCGATACTCGATCGGTAGTCGGTAGGGAACAATCACTGACGCACGCCAAGGACTGGAATTGTCTGAATAACTATTAATACTAATTTATTTTCAATGATGCATCTCCAGCATCGCGCGGCATACGTGGCGCCCCCCACGCCACCCGCGTGAATTCGTATTTTTTTAACTGTAATTCCGAAACACGACACCTCGTGCTTCAAGGAGTAGCAGGTGTAGGGTTCCTACATAAATGAAAAAGTTTTCTTTAAAATAATCCGGACATTTCAAGAGAATTCTTGACTTATCTTTCCTTTAAATGTAATGAAAGGGGATATTATTTAATTCTGTATTTTTGCAAAGGTATATTAAGTGAGAAACATTTGTTGCAGAACATTGCCGGGTGTTTATTATGCAAGTGATACCTTACTTACTGTTGTTTTTGTTAAAAAAACATTGTTTGCTATACTAATGGTTTTCAATTTTCTCATTCTGAAAATTCCAAACGTTTTAGAATTCAAAATGTTGATGGTGAAGCGATCGACTGCCTCGGACACCACGGCCTTTGTTGCAGTAAGAGTGCAGGTCGGATAGCGCGGCACGCTACCATTAATGGCATCATCTGTCGAGCTGGGCACCGCGGGGGTGCCATCACTGCCAGCTGTTTTAGTACCAAATGGCTTGGCACGCGACGATGGAATGAGACGGAGAGAGGGCAGAGCTTTAGTGTGGGATGCAACTTGCGTCGACACCCTAGCGCCAGCCCATCTTTCTCAGCAGTTTGGGGTTCACACACTAGTCGTATTACTAGGCCTCGCAATTTTTGCGAGCAATTTATATGAATGAAATTCATCTTCTTCTTATCGTGTCGATGGCGATCTAAATTGTGTCGGCCCAGAACTGAGCTACTAGTTTGGCGCTTTCGGTAGCATCCATCAGTTCCTGTAGTGAACAAACAACAGGGCACGCAGGACACGATATTAAGTGCCCCATTGTTTGTGGAACAGCACCACATTTCCAGGGCAGAGTCATTAATGAATCTCCACCCGAGCAGGTTTTCCTTGCTACGGCCAACCTGGGTCCGGAGTCTATTTAAAGACTTCCAGGTCAGCCATGGCAACTCGTATCCAGTTGAGAGATTTTCAACAGGTGGAACAAATGGTTTTGGTAAGGATGCACTACCTCGCCACAGCTTTAATCTTTCCGTGGATCGCTCGCCAGTGAGTGCGGTGACACACTTCAGAAAGCTGTTTCGGCTTTTCAGCCTTTGCGACACGGGGGTATTTAGATGTAAAGGGTGTCGTGTGTCTGATACCATTTTGGCTCTTTCGCTAGAGCTTGCCACTGTTCTGCGAACTTCTGGTGGCGCTATTCCTGCCAGTGGGTACAGCATCTGTACCGGGGTCGGTTTGAGGCAACCCGTGATGATCCGGCACGTTTCATACAGAGCTGTATCCACTAACTTTCATGGGCTAAACGGCTCCACAAGGGGCACGCAAATTTGCCAGCTGAAAAAGATAGTGCCAGCGCAGTAGTCCGCAAGACATGAGGCGAAGCACCCCACTTAGAAGAGACTAGTCGCCGTAAAAGACTGTTGCGAGTGTGCACCTTCTGCTTGATAGTATTGCAGTTTTTGCCGAAGGTCAATGATCTGTCCAAAGAAACCCCAAGATACTTTGGAAAGTTACTGTGCTCGATAGACACTAGGGTGGAACACTTTTGTATGAATTTTTTTTTTTTTTTCGAATTTCAATTTGGAATACCGGGGAAAAGTTGCCTTATATAAATACGAATAACACCTCTTAATTTGGAAGTTCTAGCTTGAGTGCTTGAGCCCCCGCCAGAGATTTGAAATTTCACCTTTTAAGTTTTTATGGACATTTCCTATGGTACACTGTTTCAATAAATTGATAACTAAATATGAAATATTGTGTCTGTTAAGATTAAACAAAACAATATTTTAATTAATAAAAATTTTAATTAAAAAAAACAGCTTCAGAAAGTTAAACAAAAACAAAAAACGTTATTTTTAGTAGTATAAATTATTTTTCGTCTCGATGTTTGGAATCAGCTTTTGGAATGCTAATTTAGATTTTATGAATCCCGCCCTTCTAGACATGTTGCATACACTTAGAGCTACCACTGTAACAACTTTGATGGATCTCTTGGGTGTGGCAAGGCAGTCTCATAAACTCCAAAACCGCATCTCCTGCATTTTCTTAAAATTTGTTTTAAGGTCTTGTTTCTCCTCATTAGAAATACTGTGGATCGCTCGTTCAATATTTTTTGCGCTGACAAATGCTGGAACCACATACCTACCCAATAAAAAGATTCGTTAAGGGTCTTTTTACACCCTTTATGTTATTGGTCACCCAGAAAATCTTAACTTCGGTGCTCAAATAATCACCTATTTAGGTCAATAACTCCGAACGGACAAAGAATTGGCGAAAGTCGTGTTTCTGGCGAAGGTTCTTCTTGATAAGCTATACGCAATAGATTATAATATGTTATTACTATTGGTTACCCATAAAACCTTAATTGGTTGCCAAGAAAATGTTACCTTCTTTGTCCAATTAGTTACTTATTTCACTCAATAACTCCGAACGTACTTCGAATTGCCAAAAGTCGTGTTAGTAGCAAAGGTTCTCCTTAAAAAACTCTTTTCAATTATGTATATCTTGTGGCTATTGGACCTTGGGGCAAATGCTTATACATCGGAGCCCATTCTCCTTTCTTAATAGATGTTCAACTTTATCGTTATAGCATTAAGCTCAAGGTTGATTGGGAAAATTTGACAGTTTCAGGTGGCTTGATGTGCTGGCGTTTGTACATACATTCAGTCAGAAAAGTATCGGGAATGCACGGTGGTTCCGCCTTAGGTCATAAATACAAAAGTTTCATCATCAATTACCCCCAATTTAATTATCTATAATGATTTACCGATAAACAAGCTACCCTAAAGTATAAATATGTCACCTATTTTACCTAATTATCACTTATTTTTCTACCTCCGAAGTGAACACATCATTACGTTGCGCTCGCCTTATCAGTAACTCATTAGCACTACTGTTTGTGTAACTGTGAATTCTCAGAATTGTATTGTTTTTGAGTGGCGTTTGAAACATGGATTTTCAAGATCAAGGTATGTCATTACTAATTAGTTATATTTTTAAGTTTTATTTTACTTATTATGACGTATTTTTACGTGCTACGCCACACAGTATTTGTACCAAATATGTATCTTATATTTGACTTCACATAGACCTACAAAAAATTGCAACCATAATCAAATTCTCTCACATATCTTATATCGAAGATTGAACTGTCTATTTTGAAAATACAAAAGGTTTTTTTGCGCCCTTTTGCTCATTTAGTTGCTATATAGCCTCTACGACTGCGTAGGCTCTGGCGTAGCACGGTCTACGAAACATACGTAAATTATTTTTTAATTTTTTTTCAGTTACTCTGATTAAATGTTCTTTCTCAAGGATGCATTTCTTTGAGATTTGGTCTGCCATAAATGGAACTGATCCTCAAAAACATCAACACGTGTTGGAAACTATTCTAGATTCACTGGATGAGGTCGAAAATGTAGACATTAGGAACTTAGATACTAAGATACTCAATTTATGTAAAAGTCTTGATAGATTTTGGAAAATTGTCTCTAGAAGTAAATCAATTTTTTTTCATAAGTACTCAGATTGGTTAAATGAAATTGAATGTGTCGAATTAGTAAGGGGTAATGAGAAGTGCATTCAAGAAAACGCGAACCAGCCCAGGCCATCTTGCGAACGCGGAGCGTTATGTCGAGGCAAGTTTTAGATTTATTAAGAATTTAGTTTAAATTGAAATTAGATTGGTTGTTGTAGTTATTTAACTTATTTGTGGTTATGATGACATTTGTAAATAAATTTTAGTTTTAGTTTTCTTGACTTTTAGTTTTATTAACGCTGTTCATGAAGGGGTTATCATTAAATATATAAAATAATACATATTTAATGATAACCCCTTCATGAACAGCGTTAATATCATATTCAGATGTATTTTCGAACGAGTGAGAATAAATCTCAAATATTGACCATTTAAATTTATATTAAACAGTACATATTGTACAGTTTATTGTATATAATGTATTAAATTATGTAAATAAAGCATTAATGTACATTAGTGAAGTATTTTTTATTATTTACCCTTCACAAAAAATCCCATTTAACAAATTAAATAAAGTAAGTTATTTATGACCGCGCTTGTAGGGCGCGTGAACCACCGTGGAATGGATGATTTGTTTATGGTTCCATAGTCATTTTTTTTTTGTTAGAATTACACAACCGTTTTCCATTTTGGCGCGGAATTTAAGTTGCATCTGTTATTTAGATGAAATACAGTGCTGTTTTAGTTAGATCATATCTAGTGTGTATTGCGAATTTCATAATGGACAAAAACAGCGAACAAAGAGTTTGTCTTAAATTTTCCATCGGAATTTCGTGTTCGGAGTCCCTGAAAATATTAGAGAAGGTTTACGGTTAATCGGCTTTATCAAATCGACGTATCAAAAACATGTGCTTATGAGTGGTACAAAGCGTTCCAAAGCGCTATTGATATTATTTTCAGCCGGTATAAAAATACTTCGTCAAATTAACCATAATATAGGGCCATTGGCGCCCATTCTCTTTTACATCTACACTAACGACCAACCTATCGTTGAACACTGCGAGAGGTTCCTATACGCTGTTGACCTCGCCCTGGCTACTCAAACAAATAAAGTTGCGCTACGCTGAAGAAATCCTAGAAACAGGCGCAGAATAGTATGTAAAGTACGTAAGTAACTAATATTACTACTATAACTTGCAAATTGTTTTCACTGACACTTCAGTTCCTGCAGTTCCTTTGGCTCGCGATATCCCGTAACTATACATACACCATAACTATACAACTATATAAACTTGCTTAGTTTTAGGTAGGAAGAAGGACCGTGTTCGACGCAATAAGTAGTGCGGTCATGAAGTCGGTTACGTACCTAGTTGTAATAAATTGGGCAACGCCCCCCGCGGCGACACACGCTGCTCCTCGTTATTGCCGCTCATGTCGTTCCACAAATGTCCATTGTCATGACACGTGTGTTTATAGCACATTGTTTTGGCCGAGCTGTTACCGCTCGAGGTGCGGGGTGGCGGGGCCGCGGGGCGGTAGGGTGAGGCTCATCAGCAGCGATGCACTGCTCGAGTCAGGTTCTAAAATCCATGTTCATGACATGAACTGAACTGCCAGCCCCCCGAGTGACAGTTCCATGTCGATAAGATTTCGGGAAGTGTACGTAGGAATTACAAAATTGAATTCCGCTAAGCTGTTCCGCCATCACGCATCAGACAACAAGACGCGCGGTGACGCCCCATCGCCAAGTGGTGGACATCCCTCAAAAGCGCTGAATGTTTTGGAATATGTCCGCTAATTGTGCGAATAGCTACGAAGGGCGACTTTTTGCCGGAGCCTGCGTGTCCTGAACTCCTGATAGCTCGGTGTCTCCGAGTCTCGAGTGAATAAGTTACTTTTAGATAAGTGTACTTTATGCTCAACCACATCATTGCTTATCTTGGCTTACAACTTCGGCCAGTATCAAAGTATTTGTTGAAAAGAATTATGGAGTGTGAGGTTCACGTTGTTGAGCAAAAAATGTAAGTTGACAGTGTCGAAATATGTTCAGACGTGTTTTGGCATTACTTACATGTAGCGTGCGGTGACGCTGGCTTAAGAATTATTTTGTAATGATTTCAAAGAGGTAGATCTCGTCTTGTGGAGGCAGCGCTCAGCGGCCATGCTCGGCGCGGGGCACCCGCCGCCCGCGCCCACACTGCCCGCTCACTCACCGGGCAGAAGGTCTACACTCCACAGAACGAGCCAGTCAGCCACTGTGTAACGTATTTATTAGTTAACCTAAACACATGCCCACAACTCCGGTTTTTCTTTTAAATTTGGAACATAAAAAATAACAACGAAATAAAATCGGGTGTGCCTGTATCGGGGCCGGGTAAGTTGACGGCTTCATGAAGGATCCGTTTAAACACTCTTTATAAAGCAAAAAACAACAAAAAAAGTTAGAACCAGGCGGTTCCATTTCAATTCGAAATCATATGTATAAAAAACTTTTCTGCAAAAAATAAAACCGACTTCAAAAACAAAGACAAAAAAAAGTGACTTTTGTTTGTTTGATTTAGTTTTTTTATCACCGATTTCTGAAGCTAAAGTTATTTTTCACTTTTTTTGTGTTTTTGAAGTCGGTTTTATTTTTTGCACAAAAGTTTTTTTTATTTTTCCATTTTTAGTTGTAATATCCTACAAAAATATTTGCTATGCGTTTATTTTACATTGTTAACATGGTATGGTGTTACATGGTAATAGGCTTATCCCCAATAAAATGGAACTTAACATACCTAACTGTCGAAATATGGGTGTACTATACACATCTGCGTAACCCCTTCGAGTGTACAGGCGTGATCTTGTTGTGTGATTGCGTGAACAATGCATATTTATGCAATAGCAGCAATCGCGGTTGTTTTGCTGTCATTTTTTGAAGAGTTCCGTTGTCTGTCTCCGAAACTCATCATCAGATCTATATGAAATTTAAATGGGACCATTTTGGAATAAATCCCTTTCGAACAAAAAAATAATGTATTGTGCAAATCCATCTTTTTAAGACGGAGTTATGGCCGAACATACATAAAAAAAATATATATATAAACCTCCGTATTGAGAACCTCCTCCTTTTTGAAGTCGGTTAAAAATAAAATGGGTCCGCCTGCTTCCAACTTTTAATAAATTAAAATGTGCTTGTTTGGGTTCCGTAGCCAAATGGCTAAAACAATATTTGAATATTTGGTTGAAAAAAAAAGAAAAGTATGGAGGGAAATTACTCTAAATGCTGGAGATAGAAAATTTGACTCAAAGGAAAAATTTCCTTTATTTTTATAAAGAAATAAATCTACATTCATGGTTTTCCTTTCATTTAATTTATCATGTTTGTTAGAGAGATTTCCCAACAAGCATAAACGTCACATAGTCCGAAATCTATACGACTTTTGGTTATATAGCAGTTTTATAGTGGTATTGAGGTAACTACTTGGGTCAGTTTAGTCATGTGACTAATAAGTCATATTGTAAACGTCGCATAAACGTCTACACAACTAAATTATGCGACGTTATTAAAAGGTTTCGGCCACAACGTTTACTCGACACTACTTGCGTAAGTTTAGTCATGTGACTAATAAATCATATTGTAAACGTCGAATAAACGTCTACACAACTAAACTATGCAACGTTATTAAAAGATTTCGGCCACAACGTTTACTCGACATCACTTTTAGTCGTAACATTTTGCTAAACCCTAAAATTTTGCATGCTATATTCTTTCTTAGCTAAACATGTTTGAACTATTTTAATTTTATTTAACAACATTGTATACCATGTTTTTTGCAAATAAATGATTTATTATTATTATTTAAACGTTTTAGTCAGGCAGAGGTTTTTTGAAAGACAATTTCGTAGTTTGAAAAACCATTATAAAACATTTACATGACAAATATGATTTGTTTTATAGAAGTTTAATTTGAAACACGTATGCGACGTTTTGGTTGTAATGTGACTATAATACTACTTTTTAGTCGTGTGACTATTAAGTCATGTTGTGTACGTCGAATTAACGTGTACACAACTAAACTATGCGATGATTACGACAAGACTTTGGTCGTATAAACGTTTAAGACTTTAAAATCATTTTTTGTTAAAAATTTATCATTTTTAATAACACTTCCATAATATTATTCTAATGGTCGTTGGCGCAAATAGATGACGATGATGAGACCTGAAAAGAATAAAGCTATAGTGTTATAATCACTCTTCTGCAACTCTTACATAAAGCAGTGGTTGGTTCTCACGCACGTATTAATAGAAGTACTTACCCATCAAATTGGGGATTTTTTTACTGTGGAACCAACCACAAAATTGCGAAAATCAGATGCTCCTTACATTTTGTCACGGGTTTTTAAAAATTTTGTATGTAAAAATGTTTTATTTTACGCGATATCTCTGTTGGTTTACACCCGTTTTATGAATAAGAGATCAATAAAACAATGGTTTTCAAATTTAATTAAGGAACCCTAAAGTCAAACATAATGGCGCGCATGTCTTGGTCTTAAGGCCAACGTTTATATGACCATAAGTCCAGTAAGCGTCTTGTCATCTCATAACTAAACCAAGATCGATGCAACTTTCACAGGAAAATATATTTAAAATAAGTATACAACAATAATTAAATACTAAAAATTTCAGGAGGGCGTTAAAAACTTTACAACAATACATACAAACATTATCGAAAAACTAAGTTCCCCAGTAGAACTACACTTGACATAGGTAGTAATCAGAGTTGGTATTTGTAATTTGGTTAATGTAATATCGAACTATCTAATAATACTTTATTTTTAAAGTTTAAACTTAACTTAATGGCGTCGCGTTGAAAAACAACACGCACAGCAGCGCGCACCGTCCGCGCATGAAATACGTTATAAAAAAAATATTTTAACGTCTATATGACTCTTATTTAACTTACACGTCATATAATGGTCTCGTCATAACCAGTACACAACCAAATAGTTAGTTATTTAACGTTTATGAAACCTCTATTTGATGTTAAATGGTAATAAGCTGACATTAATGTAACCACTATACAACTATAATGTCTTGTAATTGGGCCACTTTCGCGTCCTATAAACGTTATTATTAAGTTTATATGACAATCTTATAAAACCAACGTTTTCGTAAAAACGTTTTCGCGACCATAATATAACGTAATTTTGTTACTTGGGTTGATCCATATGATTGACCCTATCGATTGATACCATAAAAGTACAGGATGTTATTTTTTTGGAATTTAGCCGGTTCGATTCCCGAGTGTGGCAAGTGAATTTTCGAAAATCTTTGAATGTAGATCTTTTTAAAAATAAAGGAATGTTTCAGTTGAGTAAAATTTTCTATTTTCTAGAGTACTTTCCCTCCAGGTGGCGTTGAAAAATTCCACCTCTTATATAACGGTGTGAGGTGTTTATCGACAGCTCTTTAAACTGATATCGAGGTTCCTAACACACGGCTTCTAAAGCCGTCAAATTTTTGTCGGGACCCCTCTAATTTCTAAAGCATAAATAGGAAAATTCTTAAAAAAAAATAGGTTTGTAGAACGATCTCCCTCCCTATCCACCGCCATAGGCGCCGGCAGGATTATTTCCAGGGGGTGCACCTTCCATTCATTCCAGGAAAACAGCTCGACAATTTTTGCACTCCACCTCGGATATGTTAGATTTTTGTTTCTCAACTTGTACAAGGAGTCATTTGGTCGATTTATACAAAAAGCCTATCAATCGAAAAAAATGGGATGCAAGAGCGAGCGTAGCGAGCTTGAAAATTTTAGTACCCACCGTGAACTTGATAGGTCTCCATTTGCCCTATATTATAGAAATAAGGCCAATTCTGATTATTTATAAATAAAAGCTTGTAAACACAAAGAACATGAGCTGATGGTCTGCGCAAGTACCTACTCCAGCATCCTGTTCGAAGGTTATCGAAGAACTCCGTGTGGACAGACCCCTGCGGTCACCCCGGGCTGGAGGAAATTATAACAGCGGCAACAAACAATAAAAACAAGCGAAGATCAACCAAGCTACCATCATTTCACGCTTTACCTACGTAGGTAATTCATTTTCTTGTTTGTTTGGTTGGCGCCAACACAAAATTAATTACTTACTTTGACTTTGAAGCTTAGCTAGACTAAGAGGTTTTTAAAATTTTCGTCTATTCAGTTCGTGTATTCGTCTGTTCAATTTTTTCATAAAAAGTTTTTTATTTCTTTCTCCTTTTGGACGCGTTGTATGGTGTGCGAGCGGCGAGCGCAGTGTAGTGAGTAGCGAGTTAGCCTTCTGCACCGCGCTGTGCTGCAGCGCTCGGTTGCAACCTTGGCCGGTTTGGCGCGAGACGCGCGATAAGGACGAGTGCAGCTCACCCCCGCGAGCCGCTCGTTCCGGTCACATGTCAACTGGCACGTCGCGTGCACCGCCTGCATCTCACCCAACAACACGCCCTGCCCTACACAATAATGGCACAGTATAAATATATACAGTATTGTGACTCGGCCCTGTCCTTGAAATAATTACCTACAGCTGAGCGGTACGTTCGCAAGCCATAGGACTGCCGCGCCTACAGTACTATATTTTTTTTATGAAATTAGTTGTGAATGAAATGGGAAGAGTTCAATAAAAAACACAAGTTGTGTCTTTTGATTAGTAGATTTAATAAAAATTATAAATTCGAGACTTTTTTAACGCGACCGTAGGTTCCTAGATCACTCGTGTGTCACTTTTTCACCCTATCCACCTATTTATTAATTAATCCAGGTATTTTACTCGGTGGAAAAATCGAAATACCTACCTATTAAAAAATATACAAATTACGTATCTCGGCCATTCTACGAAGTGGCCAAAATCCTGTTCGCTCTATATATCTCCTTTTTAAATATAGTTACATTTTAACGATAATGTGTATTTTTCTTTATTTTATGTTATCTATCATCACGTATTTGAATTAATACATAATGTCTTTCATTTACGAAGATTTTGCGCGTTTCCTGTAGACCAAATCACGTCCTGTAGACTGTTCGCGACATAGGTTACCTGGTCCAGAGATGTTTTAAAAATACATTCTCATATTTTGAAGTGCCTTTTGTGAACCTATCATATTGCAAATATAATAAAGTATATTTCCGTGTAATTAAAAAAAATTACCACGTTAACATTTCAAGTGACAAAAGATTCTACGGTGTTCGCAAAAAACGAATCACTCTTGTAGACAAACATGAAAAATCCGGTATTTTTTTAAATATTTTGTGTAACAACAGTATTTAGTTTTGCTAGGAACAATTAACCACGTAGTTATCATCGACTGTCTGTTATTGCTGGCCATAAGACGTTATTTCCGAGTTATTGATAAGATTTGAGTCATTCTACAGAGTGTAAAAGTTGGGGCGTCACTTCTAAAATCGCCAAGAAACAGTAAGTTCTCAATTCAAAATTATAATTTTACTATGGTCTTGTTAATTAGCGGTAAAATTATCGAACGTGATGGAATCCACGTTTTATAACTTCTAATATTCCCCTCGGCATGGAATAAACTATTATTCACACACTTCTGTCGAACTCATTTCTGTCGACAATCTGTCTACAGATGAGGCGTATGCCTGCAGATCTGAAACTCTTGCGAAATACATCTTATTGCTATTTGATAAAGATTAAAATTCATTTTAAGAAAACCTTTGTTGCATAAATAATTTATTTTTTAGCTCAATATATGCGGTTTTTGCTGAGTTTAGTACAGAATACAAATTAGTATACAGATGTGATGTATTTCTACACATTAATGTGGTTTTATGCCATGTATTACTACTGTTTTCTGAAAATGATCAAAATTTTACTTTTAACATTTCCGGCTGGGTTTACCTGAAGCATTATTCATCTTTAAGTTAATTTTCTGCAAAAAATCTGCAAATTACCATCGAGATTTGATTTGATGCTTTAAATTTTTTTCGATTTTGATCCCAAAAATGGCAGGAAACAAAAAAAAATACTGAAGAAGAAAAGAAGAAGCGCCGTAAAGAACAAAAAAGGAGATTTATACAAAAAACAGGACAGAAAATGTCGGAAGCTGAATTAGAGGAAAGTCGCAGAAAAGACAGGGGTAAATACCAAAAGAAAAAAGCATCAGGAGAGATCAAGATGGTTAAAGAACAAACTCCAAGAGTACAGCGGAAGATAAGCAAGGGATGGCGTGAGCGTGTCAAAAAAAATGCTCATTATAATATCTACAGAAGTGAAGTCACATCTGTAGACATAGTTTATATATTTTTTATTTTGTAACTGTTGGTTATTTTCATGATAATTATACCTTAGCAAGTGAGAAGACACTTAATTTTTTAAGTTTATAACGTTGATATTTTCTAGAATTGTATTTATTTTCGTTATTTCGTAATATTGTCTATTCTGTCGATAATGGTGTCACACCTGTCGACAGGGAAAAATCTTAAAAGTGCCATAAATGCTAATTTTGTGATTGATGATCTCTAAAACTATTTTTAGATTAAATTAAGGTTTATTTTAATACTTCCTACCTCAATAAAAACACCTGATCATTGAATTTGTTTTTATTTTAAAAAAAATACATGTTCGTAGAATGGCCGATCTATTAGTAGGTATATAGGTATGTCACCGGAAGATAACAAGGTCCGCAAGTTTATAAATTTCCTAGGATAAATAACCTAACCTAAAGTTTATAAATTTCCTAGAAAATTTTAAGAAATTTGTAAACTTGCGGATCTTGTTATCTTCCGGTGACATAATTATATACTTAAATTATTTTATAGTCTTACCTTTCGGAGTTTGCAGGTAATTTAAAAAATGTTAAATCTGTGGATGCGTTAATATTATACAGGGTGTAAACAGACCCTTCACGAAGCCGTCAACCAAGCATTCTGTACATCAAACTAAGTAACTTTACGCAAAAAATATTGCTGGGAAACGACTTTTTTTTTTGGGGTGAAAAATCACATTTTACGGTAAAACTCAATGTAACGCACTCAAAAAATTGTGCTGGTGGATGGATTGAATAGTACAGGGGTCGTGAAGGTGTTTAAAGTAAAAATCTTACATTAGAAACATGTATTTAAAAAAAAACTTGTGATAAATTATGGTCTAGAAAAAAAAACTGATCGCAATGACGGGGAGAACAAGTACCTTTCGGCTTCGTTAAGGGTCTTTTTACACCCTTTATAATAGTTATTATAACTCTTTACCATATTTAGTAAATACGCGAAATACTTGTTCTTATTTCAATCAAATATTCACAAATCGCACGCTTACTGCTTACAAAACCATCACAACGTTTGTTCGTCAGTGCGTACCGAGTGTATATGTTACGGGCAATTTGATAAGTCCGGGCACTATTAATAATGACCGGTTTGTATTCATAATTCCCGACTCAATTGGGCAATGTGATTAAAACAGCATGATTAATCACTTTTCTTCATGTAAACGTTTGGGTCTTCAGCATAAGAAATTCAAAATGCATGGACGAGGAGACCATCCTATGCAAAAGACGTTTATAAAATAAATTGTCACGCAGAATACAGAGCTCTTAATGTGCTATGGTCGCCATTCATCCAACCTAAGGCACCTTGTGATAGGATTAAAAAACGGACCCAATACTGTCTGGAATAGAGACGAATTTCTAAATCAAAAATGATTTAAGCGACAACAGTTGACTTCGTTTGGAAACCGGTGTGACGAGCGACTGTCTGCACGATTAAATTACATAATTGTTTTTCTAATAAATAGAGCTTAAGGTCCGCTTTTCTATAATCTAAATGTATTATTAATAATGGCCGGTCCTTATTAATAATGCCCAGTTAATCACGTTGCCCGTAACATATATACCAAACTCGAGGCGTGTAAGCTTGACTCGCGTTCCTACCATTTGTTTGGAGATACACTACTGTAGATGTTTTCACCGTGATAATGGGCTGGGCTGAGCCATCTAAAGAGGCCTAATATACATACGACTTCCAAGTGCTTGCCCTCCTCACTCCTCACGTCCTAAGAAAACATTCCTACAAACACAAAGCAATATTAGGTATTTATCGTGCTTCGAGCCAGCTTCCCGCGTCAACGAGACTATTATTTATTTACTATTATATCCATATTAGTGAAAAAGCAACCGCGGAGCGCGCAAGGTGGACAACTCTCCTAAAACATGAGAATAAACACGCAAAAAGAACAGTTGTTTACTAAACTCGTCGGACAACCTCGACGTTAGGAAAATCTTGGCATTCGGAGTGCGGTGCCCTGGAGACCTGGTGTGGCGCGAAGTAGCGCCCAGTGGCGCGGTGTGGCGTGTAGTGATGCGGTGTGGTTTGGTGAGGCGCGGTGCCGCCTGCTGTGGCTCGGTGAGGCGGGGTTTGTCCTGGTGTGGCACGGTGCGGCCTGGTGACGCGCGGTGTGGCCTGGTGAGGCGCGGTGTGGCCTGGTGTCATCCCACTTCTGTACGGTTTAAGACTAAAGCAAAATATTACCTATTTCAATGACAAACAACAATATATTTGATTAAATCTTGCGGAACTGCTTCCCACTCACACAGTACGATTTAGTATATCCGGTTTCGTTTAGCTTGAAAGTGTTGTTTTACTTTTATAGAAGACGCGACTCGTGCCATGAGATGCGGTCGATGCGGAAGTGGTCTGCAGTCTTGTACTTATGTGGGATTTTATTCTCTGCAATAATATTTATTACCGGTACCTACCTAGTCTGTAGTAGGTAGGATTCTATAAATGGAACAACGAGGGGAAATCCGAAACACAAGAGATAGGTACATACCTACACTTAAAAGAAACAACCTACTAACTTCTAAACTATACTATGGATTTATATGCGATTTTCACAATCATGCACCGCACTTACCTGGAGGTGGGCACGAGCAGGTACCTGGAGCAGACAGCCAGGCCGGACAGCTGGGCAGGCTTGGGTGTTGATGATTGAGGCGTCCGTACTGATGAGATCTTGATCATCGCTAAAACACTACGCCTACACGATTACATTAACAAAAAAGGTGAGTAGATTTGCACGTACATTAAAAATTATGACCGCCATAACTTAGCAAAATGGAATGTACATGCGAGGCGCGGCGGCGGCGCCGGCGGTGTGGTGCGGCGCGGCGCTTGGCGTGGTGGCAGCGTGCAGCGGCGGCCAAAGCTAGCGCAGCTGGTTACAGCTGGAATCACGGAATTGTTCCTCTCTTAAAGAGTTCTAAAAAATAGTTCCCGATAGCATGTCTATCTTTTAAGGTTGACTCACTATAACCTGTTTAGGGTTTCGTAGCCGAATGGCAAAAAACGGAGCCCTTATAGATTCGTCATGTCTGTCTATCTATCTGTCTGTCCGTATGTCACAGCACAGCCACTTTATTCCGAAACTACACACTTACACAGTTGAAACGTTGAAACTTGGTATGTAGAATGTAGATGTATGTGAACCGCTTTTCGATTTTAATACAAAAATTAAAAGATTAAAGGGGCTACCTACACATGGAATAGAAACTAAAAAAAAAACATCTCACCTATACGTGCATGGTGTGTATAGATAGATCTTTAAAAACCGGTCAAGTGCGTGTCAGGCCACGCACAATGTAGGGTTCCGTAGTTGCCCATCAAAATATGCGGATTTGCTTCCGAACGATGATTTTTATGGTAATGATAGAAAAACAAACTTCCATTTGCAGTTGAAAAACCTGTGCTCCCATACATTATGTTTAGAAAAATATGTTAAGTATCCAAGTACATTTGATAAGTTGATCGACTATTACTCGTAAACGGGTAAGTAATAATTATGATACAATTACAAAATCTTTAATATTTACAAGATGTAACAACTGAATCTATAATTTTATTTGATACTAGCTTCTGCCCGCGACTTCGTACGCGGATCCTGTTGCTTATGCCAGCGACAATGGGTTCGTCAAAATCGAAGATCTGAAACGTCTGATGTCGAATTCTAAGAGGGGGACGGGAAAACAACGGGATGCGCGAGACGATTCGAGACGTTCCATATCTTTTATTTTTGTAAGTCAGAAGTCGATGCGTAGATACGCTTGGAACTCAAGCGTAATTCTCTATCCGTGAACGTCTCCGATTCGCGAGACAATGCATGACGTTCACGATCAGCGGTCAGTCGCGCATCATATTCTTCACAGTTCTCTAGAGACGGATGCTGCTTTGGACGATTGCTGGATGTAGATGCGTAAATACACTGAGAACGCAGGCGTGCTTCATTATCCAAGAGGAAGAGAAGAGAAGAGAGGAAGAGGTTTCCACGGAGCGAGTTGCAGCCTGATGTTCTCGAACAGCATCAAGTCTCTACTGACGTTCTTCGGTAAATTCTTGGGATCTTATGATCCTCAATCTTTTAGCTCCTTTGGAACATTGGGAAAGATTTGACCTCTTTCTAGGCATGGTTATAGTTTTATTGTGAAGATACCTGATCAATTAAAATCTAAGTGACTGCTCCCCTGCGTTACCGGGTAGGCTACCGTGTCACGAAGATAAGTGAAAAAAGTCTAAAACACTCAAATAACATAAGCCCGAAGGCATATTTATTCGATAAAATAAAAAAATAAATAGGAGTTTTGTCCAGTAGAGTCAAATTTTCAATGATATACCGTCGTCATCGAATATCAGTCCTAAACTGTTACAGCCTTCACCTTCACCTTCACCACGTGGAGGTACTCCCAGCTTATGTTATTTTATAATTATACAGTGAAATTAGTGATAGCTTTGATTTCGACATCAGATGTTTCTGATCTTCGATTTTTATAAGTCAACAGGAAATGCCCATCAGACCGAACAACTTTTGCTAAGAAGTCATTCCTATATGTGTTATGGTGTAGCTGGGCTCTTGGAGTTCCACAACAGGTGTTCCAGATCTTCGATTTTTATAAGTCAACAGAGAGTGCTCATCAGATTGAACAATTTTTGCTAAGACTTCATTCCTATATGTGTTATGGTGTAGCTGGGCTCTTGGAGTTCCACAATAGGTGTTCTAGAACTTCGATTTTTATAAATCAACAGAGAGTGCTCATCAGATTGAACAATGTTTGCTAAGACGTCATTCCTATATGTGTTATGGTGTAGCTGGGCTCTTGGAGTTCCACAACAGGTGTTCCAGATCTTCGATTTTTATAAATCAACAGAAAGTGGTCATCAGATTGAACAATGTTTGCTAAGACGTCATTCCTATATAAGGTCTAACTTTTTAAACACGAAATATTTCAAGAGTAACTTCTATAGGTCGTAAAGTCACCATAGCAACGAAAATTTTTTTTTTATCTAAGTGAATGTTTATTAAAAAAAAAATTAAAATTTCTTGACCCACAAAATAAATACTGTCTAAAGGTTTAAAAAGTAAAAAAAAAGTAAAAGTAAGTAAGTTTAAACTTTGTAAAGGTTTTATGCAAAATGTCGCAAGAATATTTAGAACTATAATAATTTCGTAAAAATAAAAACATTCAGAAAAAAATTTTTTTTTCGTTGCTATGGCGACTTTACGACTTGTAGAAGTTACTCTTGAAATATTTCGTGTTTAAAAAGTTAGACCCTATATGTGTTATGGTGTAGCTGGGCTCTTGGAGTTCCACAACAGGTGTTCCAGATCTTCGATTTTATAAGTCAACAGAGAGGGCTCATCAGATTGAACAATGTTTGCTAAGACGTCATTCCTATATGTGTTATGGTGTAGCTGGGCTCTTGGAGTTCCACATCAGGTGTTCCAGATCTTCAAATTTATTCTCTCAGTAGAAAATGCTCATCACGTAGAACAATTTTTGCTATGGTACCATTTTTGTATCTCTTATAGTTTAGCTATTCTATTGCGGTTCTGCATCAGGTGTTCAAGTTTCCAAGATAAATTATAGCCTATATGTTGCCCAGACTTAATACCTATACAACAAAAAAAAAATCTTTCAAATCCGTCTAGTAGTTCCGAAGATTAGCGTGTACAAACAAACAGACAAACAGACAAACAGACAAACAGACAAACAGATAAACAGATAAACAGACAAACAGACAGAATTTTTTTTTGGATTCGTGCTCTATTACTGTTTCTAAACCCCCCTCAATTTTTTTTTTTTAATATATTCAATGTACAGACACAGTTTTTTTACTGTCTTATTATATGTATAGATATAGACTAGCGGCCGGTCCCGGCTTCGCACGGGTATAACATGCACGACGCGACAGCGTCTATTTTTTTGCGTTTATTTTTTCTATTGACTTATTAAATTCGTAATATCTATTGATTAGAATAGCCGATTTGAACAATTCAAAAAGTAATCTACATGAATTGAAACAGTCTTGAAAATAATATGATTTATTTGGATAAGGATTTAAACAGAAGTATGAATAACGTGGTCTAATTTTGGTCGGTATTTCTATCAACTTTTAAAGTGTAAAAAGTGGTTATTGTGACATAACGATAATAGTTGGACATATAGTATCACGAAGTTTATTGTAGTTATTGATATGTTCTTTAATATTGTAGAACTTACTTTTGTTCTATCATCAATACTTAGTTTCCGCAGCGCATGCGACGTAAGATGTTTTATGGCATTTTTTTACACCTTGGGTTACGTTACTAAAGTTTTAGTAAGGATTCCTTATCTTTTCTGGCAATAAATATAGCCTATGTTACTCAGGGTGAATGTAGCTTTATAATAGGGATTTTTTTTTTTAAATTAGTTCAGTAGTTTTTGAGTGTATTCATTACAAACATACACACACACACAAAAATACAAACCTTTCCTCTTTATAATATTAGTAAGATTAGTAAGATGAGACGCACCCAATTTTTTCAAACCCAAACACTAACTAGTAGAGGGGGGAGAAACTTGAGTCTAACAAAAATTAGCACTTTAAAGCTTAATATTTCTTAAACGAATCCTTTAATCGAAAAATTATTCAAACACAAACTAGCAATATTTTTTAAAGGGACAGGTCCCTTTTAAAAATATTGCGAGTTTGTTTCCCTCTATCTGGCACAATCTTGATGCTCTAAAATTTATTTGGCATAACACACTTGGCATAATCTTCTTTAAACGAATATTTTTAAGGTATAAAAATTACTAAAATAATTATTGTTTGGTTAAAAAATATCAGTAATTATGTTTCCCATTTCATTTCTAGACATAGACATTTCTTTCCGGCGGTTTTGGCAAAATTGAATAACCTTCCGTATTTAAATATTTTTTTACTAATATTTCGTCATGTTTTTATTGAAATTCAAAATCCTAACCTCATAATACATTTTGATTTTTCATTCGATTCAACCATCATTCAACATAAAACATGTCATGACGCGATTATTTTCCTCACATCGCTTTTATGACGTCACCGAGCCTCGGTACACCTTGTTTTATGTTCATAAAAATAAAAATATTTGTATTTTGCATTACGAATATATACGTCACTTGCACTGAGGTGAGGATTGTGTGGAGACGTTCACCCCACAATCCTCACCAACATAAAGGGTGTAAAAAGACCCTTAACGAAGCCGAAAGGTACTTGTTCTCCCCGTCATTGCGATATTTTTTTTGTTCTAGACCATACCTGGGAACCTTCTAGTTACGGACATATTGGGGGTCAAAGTTCCAACTTTTTCACAAGGTTTTTTTTAAGTATATGTTTTTAATGTAAGATTTTTACTTTGAACACCATCCATCAGCACAATGTTTTGAGTGCGTTACATTATGTTTTACCGTAAAACGTAATTTTTCACCCCAAAAAAAAAAAGTCGTTTCCCAGCAATAATTTTCGCGTAAAGTTACTTAGTTTGATGTACAGAATGCTTGGTTGACGGCTTCGTGAAGGATCTGTTTACACCCTGTATAGCTAGAACTTCGGAATCATAATGCGACTATTTTATTAACCTTGGTGAGTATTCATGACTATTTATTGACTAGGTACATTACTTTCTGCGTACTCAAAATTGATTTTCATGAAGTTTTCAAAGGTGATTGTGCGGAGAAGGACACCAAAAATGTCGTAAACAGATATATCTCCGTCGCGGTCGCTCAGATTCACTGACTTATTTGACAAAAAAAAAACTACGTTGGCTTTGGATAGGGTTACCATTTCGAAATTTTAAAATTCCTTTCGAATTGTGTGGTACGAAATTTCGGGGATGTGGTGGTTCTACTTTTTAATTCTTATGGATATGAAATTTATGCCTAAAGATGATTCTGACTTACAAAATTATGAGTTTTGAATGTATGATAAATGAGTGTCTGCCAAACGATTTTCTGCGAAATGAAGTTCTTGCTATCCGCTGCTATGCAAAATAATACAAACATGACATAAAAAGTTCTGCTGTAAAGGGTAGAACCTTTTTAAAGATCCATCCAACGACAAACCACACTATGGGTTACGCAAGAAAAAAGAAAATCCTCACTTTACGTGAAGGTACTAAAACATATACTTTTTGAGATTTTATTTTACCGATGATTTTACTTTGTCGACGAAACTGATTTGATATTCATGCCAAATAACAGCTTTCTAGTACTAAGAGTCTTTGAGCTAAGTTGCGGACAGACAGACGAACATGACAAGTTCCTTTCCTTGTTGACTACGGAACCCTAAAAACGACATTGAGGTTCCTAACTCCATTTTTTCTCAAAGTCAGTCGTTTAAAAGATAGATACTTCCAAAGTGGTAAAATGTGCCCCCCCCCCCCTCTATTTAGAGGAAAATTCTGAACAAAGCCTAAGAGAATGCATTATTTGTGAACCTGTTTTTATAAACATGGTATTAATCCTTATCCAAATAAATACGTTATTCATCACAAGTATTTAATTTTGAAAAAATTGTCCTTACATTATTTGATTTCAATGAATATCTACACACACACACACGTTATCAGTTATCACAGTTTTAAAATAAATCCGCAGCAAAATAATAAGTACCGCTCGCGCATTTTTATTGTAGTGTTACCCAGCTTTCCTTTATAATTCCTCCTTTATTTATTTATTAAAACTTTATGCACATAATGTATAAAGGCGGCTTATGTTGCCCTGACATATTTTACTATAGTTCCACTCTTACTGATCATAGCGTGCGTGATGTACCTAAAATAGCCTATGGTGTTACTCTTAAAGTAGATAATAAAAAAAATCAAAATCAATCTTCAAATTAACCAATAAATATTGCCCATAACAGACATACAAACAATGTTTCTCCCGGTTTCGTCCGCGTGATTTTAAATTAGCACTGTAGGTACCAAATGTAGCAGCTTCAGCTCCCTTAGAATTTTATTATACATCGTGACTTTTTAGTCGTCTTACAACGGCAGCCCACTTCATGTATACAATGACAACTAAGAATTCATAAAAAAAAAATGGTATTTATGAAATTTTAATAATTTAAAAATAAAAATATTATTCAATATTATGACCCATGACGTAGTTAAAACACCCTGTTGTGAGCGGTGATCTACTGGACTCGAGCGCTGGTAGGTACATTCTCCCGTTTGACACGTAAACATCATTAACAGGATGTTTCATAATTTTTTCTAATGTTTATTTACTTTTCTTTGTGCCTATTACAGTAGGTAAAAAAAAAATCGCGCCTAGAACTATTTTATGTCGGGCACATTGAGTGGACCGGACCACCTTTATAAGACGACTAAAAAGTCACGGTGTATAATGTACGAACTCGCTCTAACCCTCTCTCTCTCTCTCTCTTATACGCAGACGAAGTGCGCAACTTCGTCCATCGCAATAGCTCTTACATCATTTGATTTCAATGAATATCTTAGGAGATAACACGCAGTTTTAAAATAACTCCACAGCAAAATAATGTCATCAAGTACCGCGCGCGCATTTTTATTATGCGGAATGATGTGCGAGGCGGCAAATATTCGAAAAAGGATGGGATCCATGCAAAAATATTAAAATCCTTGAAATTGTTAACAAAATCCGATTCAAAGAGTGAAGTAATATTTTTATAATAATATCACGCGGACGAATGTCGCGGGCAACAGCTAGCAATCTATCTATCTATACATATAATAAATCTATGGACGTGGCGTAGTAGGGGTGTTTAAGGGATCACTAACAGAACCCATTTATACCATTTTTTGAATTTTTGTGTGTGTCTATGTGTTTGCGGGGTCTTTTGTTATAGCACCACTTGTAAATTATAAAACCAATGTTGTTAGATTCATAAACAAATATATGCATAACTTAGAGAAGGTTTTTGTTTCATTGTAATCGGTGCTCGCTATCAAATGATATATTAATTTTAAGTGTTCAAGAAGAACTTATCATCAATATGTAAGATACATGCAACGACATCTATCGAGCCAAAATGGTACTAATGAATAAAAATGTGCTCACAAGATCCGATTCATTGCGGCACCCAGATTCGAAACCTTTTTGCTGTGGCGGTGAATAATTATTTCATGACTCGACTGGCGTGCCTAACGCCATAGAAGATGATGGCCTATTGTGCCATCAGCCGTGTGTATAAAAAAATATACTTTCTTTGGTTATTTCACTGATTTAGACTAGATCGAGTTCAGTTGAGATCAAAACAAGGAAGTGAACTGCAGGATACGTTGTTTTAAGCGGTTTTTGAGTAGCTAATCTACGTGTTTTCCTTGAAATGGATGTGTCTTTATAATTCAGATGTTTCAAACCTTTTGTATTATTTATTTATTTAAACTTCATGTACAAGAGTGGTACACAGGCGGACTTAATGCCACAAGGCATTCTCTACCAGTCAACCTTTGGGTCAAATAGGACAATATTGTTTATCCTTTTTTTATTTTTATAATATTATTATAAAGGTTTGCCAACGAGCAATGGAGCGCAGTATACTAGGTGTTAAATTAACGGATTGTGTTCGAAACACAATATTGCGCTCCAAAACAAATATAGCTGACGGCGCTTAAAAGGCTGCCCAACTCAAATGAGACTGGGCAGATCATGGCTGCCGCATGCCGGACAAACTGTGGGCCAAAATAGCAGGAAACTGGTGACACAGTGAGGCGGGGTCGCGGCAGGCCACGAAGGAGATGGCGGGACGAACTGGACAAGTTCCGTCCGAATTGGAAAGAGGACGCGCGGGTTCGCGAGAAGTGGAAGGAGTGGAGGGAGGCCTTTCCTTTACCCTCCTGTAAACAAACCAAAGCCGACGTAATTCTTCACGGTTTTCTTTTATTTCCGCAGCAGCAGCAAAAATCCTAGCCGTTAATTGCTCGCGGCTTTCGATGGGCACGGCATACACTTTTTGTTTCATGTTGCCCCAAAGATAAAAATCTAAGGGTGTAAGGTCGGGAGATCGCGGCGGCCAAGCAATGGCACCTCTTCTGCCAATCCACCACGGATAATTTTGATTTAATTAATCAAGAACTAGTCGTGCGAAGTGTGCTGGAGCTCCATCTAATTGATACATACAGATACATCCGCCTTCTTGTTTCCAGCGGTACTTCCTCCAAATGCAACGGCAACGTATTAACTATAAAATCTAAAAACGCGTGTTGATCTAGTCTGTTTGGCAACACGAAAGGGGCAATAAGTTCATCGTCAATCATTCCAGCCCATACATTTATGGAAAATTGAGTCTGGAAAGTTGTTTCCCTAATGACGTGTGGATTTTCAGTGTCCCACACATGAAGATTGCGATGATATGTTATACCCGCCCTTGTTTTTTCTTTAGAGATAGGTATCAGCAATGTTCTGTGAATTTGTAGCTGTTATGTAGTAGATTACAAGTAATGATTAAAAAATTCGTCCTATCGGGATAATTTATGGACTTACACTAGTTTTTTTAAAATAAATACACATTTTTTTACCGAAAAAATGACTTCGATTCCGTTTTCTTTTTCGTCGTCGATATTTTTTAGTAAAATGTTAATTAACCTGTTAAAATAACTCATAAGCTTTTAGAAATAATAAACATAATCCGAATCGACTCATAAACTTCGGAGATGTGTCAAAAAATAGAAAAAATAAAATTGAATAAAAATTTGAAGTTTATTTTCGACATTTCTTCAAGAATATTCAGAAAATTACGGGCGGTCACATGCGCATGGGCGATATTGTATATATATAAAGTGGGTTAAAGAATAGTTAAAATCTCGTTAATTAAATAAGATTGCTGTTCGAGTTAGACGTAACGTAACGTAGAATAACTGTCTACAGTCACTTTGTAAGCGCTTGGTGTAGGTAACTTAATTTTAATAAAATAAAAAGTTTGAAAATTTTTGAATAGAGCGAGGCATAGTCCCCATCCACTAATTTGTTTTTTTTTTAATCGCGTCGCCCTGTTAAACTACGTAGTATAATTCGATTGCACTAGCACTTTTAGAATTAGCTATATTTTTCACACAGGCTACCTAATTAAGATGTAACTGAATGAGCTATCCATATATTTCAAGATAAATTGAAATTTTATTCTAAGATATCATCGTTAATTTTTAAATACATAATAATACTTCGACCTCGACGACGCTGTCCTTCCTCAGGCGTCCAGTGTGTGACTATCCTTGTCCATCTCTCCGATTGTATCCGTGCCACGTGGCCTGCCCACTCCCACTTCAGCCTGGCTGTTTTTTCTTCGACATCAGCTACTTCAGTTATGGAGCGCAGGGTGGTGTTTCTAACATGACTGTTGTCCGCGGCGAAGGTGGCGTGACGATCTGATCATGTTTGCGGGGCTAACATGGCCGGAGATCGCACAAGATAGAGAGGTATGGAAGGAGAAAGGGGAGGCCTTTGCTCAGCAGTGGGACACCGTGTAGGATAGCAAAAAAAAAAATACTTAGGAAGATATTATGTTATATTTGTAAAAATAATGCATCTTGAAAAGGTTGTTAACCACAGTTTTTTTTTAATCTAAACAATATCCAGAAACGAAGGCTACAGGCTTGTTCTACGTGAAAAACAAATCATAGTTTTGTTCTGGGTAAGCCCTTCTGAAACGTTTGAAGGAGTTTTAATCGATTTAAAAATGGCACGCCTCTCGTTTTATTCGCCAAATAATATGGTTCATAAATCATCTTACATTAAACTTTGTTTCACACATACTACCATTGTTGGTGTAGAAATATTAAATAATAAGTTAGGTACAAATAAAAAGGTAAAAGATTTGAATTTTAGACTGGTTAAGATTAAAAATGCATCATTTATAATAACAAAAAATCAATGGTTGATTTAAGAATATAAATCATAATGAAAAAAAAAAATCTCAATGTCAAAAATATAAATCATATGACAAAATAAAAATTACAATAATGTCAAAGTACTAATGCCATATTACAATCGAATTTGAGAATATAAATCATAATGTAAAAAAAAACTCAATGTCAAAAATTTAAATCACAATGTCAAAAAAATAAATAATAATGTCAAAATAAAAATTACAATGCCAAAAAATTCAAAATAATGTCAAAGTACTAATGTCATATTACGATCTTAATTACAATATCAAAATGTATGATTTAAAAATTCATTGACGGAGTAAAAACACATGTCTAAAGCCAAGCAAACATTTTACATTTAAACTTATTAATTGGTAACATTCTCAGGGCTGGTGGTAATTCATTATAAATTTTAATTGCCATACAACTGGCATTTCTACTATATAACTAACAATTTCCCGGCTTTTCTTTTCTTCAGTCTTTCGGAGACTTGTTCATTTAATAGAAATAAATGAGGGTACTTTTTTACAAAATATAAACAAACTTAAAAAATATACAGACATGGGAGTAGAAGAATTTTTAATTCCTTAAATAATGGCCTGCAATGGTTATAATATTCTGCTCCACTCACGGCTCTGATACATTTTTTTGCACTATGAATGCTCTTTCCACATCCACCGAATTACCCCATATTACTAGACCGTAACGCAATACTGATGAAACATACCCATGATAGGCATTAAGGACTGTTTTCTTACTAGACACTAGTCTTAATTTGCGAAGAGCATATACAAACTTATCCAGCCTATTGCATACTCTTTCTACATGTTCCTTCCAGTTTAATTGATTTTCAATTATTACTATACCTAAAAGTAAAGCTGATGGTCCTGGTTGCAAAATTGCATTATTATGTTTAATTGCTGTTGGTATTACTGACAAGTTACATGTTTGAAATTGAACTATTTTGGTTTTGTCAATATTAACATGAAGATTATTGTCCCTCAGCCATTTTATCACATTTATTAATTCATTGTTTGTATCAATTTCCAATTGTATAATTTATTTTTCCATTTTTAGTTGTAATATCCTAGACAAATTATTTCTTTGTAGGTAATACCTACAATATCATAATACCTACAAAGAAAGAATTTTACATTGTTATCAATAAATGTCGTGGCAATAGCCTAGCGCCAATAAAATGGAACTTAAACATAACTGGCGAAGTTTTAGTGTGTTGTACTTGTACCCCTTGAAAGCATACAGGCGAAATGTTATGTATTGGAAATGTGTTTAATACATATTCCAGTGATTGCAGCAATCACGACCAATTAACTATCCATTATTGAAAAATTCTAATGGCTAATTTGGAAGGTCATCACTAGTTTTTTACCAAATCGAAACAAGACCATCTCGGACGAATACTCTTCCAAACGAAATGGGCCACCTCGGACGAATACTCTTCCAAACAAAACGGGACCACCTCGGACGAATACTCTTCCAAACGAAACGGGCCACCTCGGACGAATACTCTTCCAAACAAAACGGGAGCACCTCGTGCGAATACTCTTCCAAACAAAACGGGAGCACCTCGTGCGCATACTCTTCCAAACAAAACGGGAGCACCTCGTGCGAATACTCTTCCACACAAAACGGGCCACCTCGGACAAATAATCTTCCAAACAAAACGGAAGCACCTCGTGCGAATACTCTTCCAAACAAAACGGGAGCACCTCGTGCGAATACTCTTCCACACAAAACGGGCCACCTCGGACAAATAATCTTCCAAACAAAACGGAAGCACCTCGTGCGAATACTCTTCCAAACAAAACGGGAGCTCCTCGTGCGAATACTCTTCCAAACAAAACGGGACCACCTCGGACGAATACTCTTCCAAACGAAACGGGCCACCTCGGACGAATACTCTTCCAAACTAAACGGGACCACCTCGGACGAATACTCTTCCAAACGAAATGGGCCACCTCGGACGAATACTCTTCCAAACAAAACGGGACCACCTCGGACGAATACTCTTCCAAACGAAACGGGCCACCTCGGACGAATACTCTTCCAAACAAAACGGGACCACCTCGGACGAATACTCTTCCAAACGAAACGGGCCACCTCGGACGAATACTCTTCCAAACAAAACGGGACCACCTCGGACGAATACTCTTCCAAACAAAACGGGCCACCTCGGATGAATACTCTGCGAAACAAAAAAGGATCATTGAAATCAGTTTACGATTGGCGAAGAAATAGATGCACATACATAACTGGCGAAATGTGGGTGGGTGAATATTCGAAGAACATTCAGGATTCAAAAATTAAAGTCAAAGAATGCTTCCAACTACCTACAACTTTATGGATTTAAAACGCATAGTACTTGAACTGCTACATAGGCCTGAATCTGAAGCTGAAAATTTTCTTCGAATGGTGATGAGGTATGAAACGCACGGTAATTAGTATTTAAACTGGCCTAGCGGGGTACGGAGTTTCGATAAAATAGGAGGCCAGCTTATACTGTGTTTTTAGTAGGGGACGAAGAAGGATATTGCCATCCTTAAAACTGTATGATCAACCGTTATTAATAGTAGAATGTGTTAAATACTTAGGAGTATGGTTAGACAGAAGTTTGCACTGGCGCAAACATATTAATGAGATAGTTAGTAAATGTACAAAATTTTTAAATTTATTAAAAGTACTAGCAGGATCCTCCTGGGGTGTTCATACTAAACACATACGTAGAATATATATCTCATTGGTAAGAAGTCGTATTGATTATGCCTGTTACTTATATGATTCCAGTGCAAAGACACATGTTTCCAAATTGGATAAGCTACAAAATCAAGCCCTTAGGGTAATAGGAGGTTTCATAAGAAGTACCCCAATCCACGTGATGGAAAGTGAGTTACACATACCACCATTATTTTTAAGACGTCAATATCTCGCATTCAAGTATATATTAAAATCACTTTCATGGTCAAATAGTATATGTTTAAACACAATATCAGAATTGAGTTCTCTTAGTCATTATAGTTACTGGTCAAATAAAAAGAAACCATTACTTGCTACTACTTTTAATGAAGTGGGGCAACTACAAATTAATTCTGCGGAAATTCTTAGAATGTTTACTCTAGATACTTGGGTATCCGCTATACAAATTCAAATGGTCATCAAAACGGATTTGGAATGTATCAAACAATCAAAAAAGCATTATAATCCCAATGTATTGGTTCATGAGGTGATATCAGAATTGGATTTCAAGTACAATGATTGGTGTAAAATTTTCACAGATGGTTCAAAAAGTGTAAATGGATGTGGAGCAGCCTTCTTCTGTCAAAATACAGGTTATAAAGCCAGGTTTAAAATTGATGCAACTGTCTGTATAATGTCTCTGGAACTCATTGCAATATATCAAGCAGTGGCTTATGCAATTAGTGAAAAACTTAATAAAGTAGTTATTTTTACTGATAGCAGGAGTGCCATACAACATCTGGCTCGATGCGTCTCTGGTTGCAGAGGTGCATCGATAGCCTATGATATCCTTAAATTAATTAATGATTTTAACAAAGAAGAGATTAGGGTAGTATTGCAATGGGTTCCAGCTCACATAGGCTTACGGGGCAACGAGGAGGCTGACCGTCTGTCAAAGCTTGCAGTAGAGATGGGTAGTGAAAATGCGTACATTCCAGATTACTGGGAATATTGCTCCAAGTTTAAGCTGTCGTGCTTTGACAGATGGAGGAACAACTTTAATGAAATATGTAAAACGAAAGGAATTTGGTATAAAGCAATTCAGAATGAGCCTCCTGGCGTGCCCTGGTTCGAGGATACAAGTTTGGGTAGAAGTTATGTTAAGTTAGCGCTAAGGCTACGTTCTGGACACTATCCATCGGCAAAGTTTGCTTTCCTAATGCGAAAGGTCTCCTTCTAATAGGTAGTAGTATATTGTAAGTAAGTATTCCACATTTGTAAATAGTTCATAAGGTACGATGGGGTTGGCATATCCGTATGGATAAAAACCCCTTTTTTGTCAATAAAGAAAAAAAAAAAAAAAAAAAAAGCTTATACTGGTAGGTACTAATTACCATTTTCAATTTCTCATTACAGTTCGCCAAATATACGAACGGGAAAAATGGTAATTATATGAACGGTAATAAGATAAATTTGTACACTTTCTCACATTATACGTTCTTTATAAAGTTTAATAACTTAATAATAGCAAAGAGCACCTATCTTATGGCGAATATTACTGTGCATTAGAATGACAAATAAGAATAATAACCTAACCACGGGAAACTCGAACGGTAAGGAGTCAGTATTTTTTGACAAACACAATTTCTGGACGATTATTAAGGTAGGCTACAGTTGGCGCGAAAACACTCTTGGACTTGTGATCCGCACGAGTCGTGGCACTCGTGGCGTGGGGCTGAGAAACTAACAGTCGCGAGTTTATTTTTTCCGCGTACGTGACGCGGAAAAAATAAACCCGCGACTGTGTTCACAAATGGTAGTGAATATAAAGTGTTGGGACAATTTTCAAAGTCGTTACAAATTACTTAAAAGTGTTCTTAAATGTGTACTGTTTTGCTAATTAGTAAAGCATGTCGTGTACTATCTAGATTACTACAAAGAATACGATTTTTAGGGTATATTTATAACTTTTCGAGCATGAACTTCTCAATTTTGGGAATTGGGGCAAAAATGGTGATGAGATTTGAGGAACATTTATGAATATAACTTTGTTGTTTATCACAATAGGAATACGTTATATACAGCAGTATGTAGTGCTGGAACTATCTTTTACGAGAAATACAAAAAAAAAAAAACTATTTTTAATCTCCCTAAGTAGTTATTTGGGGAGGGCCGCGTAATATGCACGCATTCGAAGAATCGCCCGGGTGTACTGTTCACATCTGCGTAAGTACGTACCCCTTTAGAGCATACATGCATAGTGTTATGTTATGAAATTGTGTAAACAATAAATATCCATGCGATTGCAGCAATGACGACAGATTTGCTGTCTATGTTCCAATGTTTATTTTCGAAGATCAGCAGCGCGACCACCGCGGAATAGTGTCCTTCCAAACAAAAAAAAAACCAGCAAAATCGGTTCACAATTGGCAATGATATCGCTGAACATACCAACAAAAGAACAAAAATCAGACGAATTGATACCCTCTCCCCTTTGGAAAATTGGTTTAAATAGAACCAACCACATTCACATCTGCAATCATTAGGAAGGTACAACGAGCCAGTAGCCACCCAGTGTTCATCCATCAGATATTCGATCTTGGCCAGCAGTCATAGGAATCGTAATGTCCTTCTTGAGTCACGAAGGGATTACAATGAGGTGCAAAATTGTCTAGATCACTACACTACTCGCCCCCTATTACATGAGACTTAAACATAACTGGCGAAATGTGGGTGCACTATTAGGGACACCTTAGCCTAACACCGCACAAGCTGCCTCTACCAAATGAAAAGAAAATCACCATTAGTTCCGTTTACAAGCCACCTGGTACCACATTCAATTTCACTCCCCAGAGAACTTTAGCAACCAACCAATTAAACTTGTAATCGGTGACTTCAACAGTCGCAGTACCAACTGGGGCTACGGTGACACGGATGCTAGCGGAGAAGCAGTCGAGGAATGGGCTGAAGCCAATGACTTGACGCTGATTCATGATGCCAAACAACCGGCCTCATTTAATACTGGAAGCTGGAAACGCGGATACAACCCAGATATCATATTCGGCAGCTCATCTATCAGCTCACAGTGCTCTAAAAGCGTATGTTCGCCTATTCCTCGCACTCAGCAGTCAGCACAGAGCTATAATGTGCTGCATCAAACCCGTAGTTCACCTCTAAGTTTCCCCTTCAAGCGCCGATTTAACTACAATAAGTGTCTAAACACACTATGCTGAAGTTACGCTACCGAAGTTCGGCGGCTGATTTTACGTTCCGAGGTATTCGGCTGATATGACACACCATAAGTGCCGAACTTACGCGGCAGAAATTCAGTTCCGCAACTTTGTGTTTGTATTCTGTGTCTCGAGCGCTGTCGTGGCGTCCGCGTCGTGTCGTGTTATCTATACAGTTGGACAGACAGACGCAAAACAAAGGACACGCGGGCGGATCTTCGTCGGCAATCGAACCGAACTTCGGTCGCGTATAATGTGTGCTCACAAAATAAGTTGCCGCTGAACTTACGCACGAACGAAGTTAGGCTGTACGCTATGACGCGACGTAATTTCGGCATAGTGTGTCGTCAGTAATTCAAATACCTTTGCAGGCGTAATTGTGCTGAACTTCGATCGCGTAACTTCGGCATAGTGTGTTTAGACACTAAGGCCGACTGGGAGTCCTTCACGCGTTCGATTGATGGCGCCCTCTTGAATGTCTTGCCAACTCCGCTAAACTACGATAAATTTGTTGATATCGTGTCCACTACTTCTCGAAGACACATCCCAAGGGGTTGCAGAACTTCCTACATTCTAGGTCTGTCGACAGACTCTCGTGAACTACTGAGCCGATATGAGTCGTTGTATCAGACTGACCCTTTCTCGGAGGAAACTACGCTAGCTGGAGAAATGCTGCTTTCAAAATTAGGTGAAAATAGGCAGGAGAGGTGGATCAACAATTCAACACTGTTACCAGTATCGACATGACTCATGATAGTAAATAAGCTTGGAGCACTACTAGAAAGCTGACTAGTGAGTCCCCTCATCCCTCACCACCAAGCCAAGTTACCGCCAACCAGGTAGCTCACCAACTGTCATAATAGCTCATCGCTGTCAACGCCATGAACGCTGTGCATGCGCTACACGCTATACACGAATATTGACACACGACTATGCCGCGGTGGGCCACGCACGCTACAGATGTACATATTTGTGGGTGTGTAGCAGTGGAAACGTAGACCCACACAATGCAGCTAAAATGCGCCGCGTGCCCGTGCAAAGCGTGCACCGCGGTGGGTTTGCGCCTTTAAGGCGTGGCCCATCGTGCCCATTTGATGCATAGCGTATCCGTGGTTTGCAGTGGACATAATCACATACATTTTCTTGCAAAGCGAAGCTTAACACACGTGCGTAGCCTATCCGTGCGCAGCGGTGGGTTTGCGCCTTTATTCTTAAATTGAATATTTTAATTATTTTCAATACTGTTATCGCGTCGGTGTTATTATTGGCCAGGTACGAGACGCGGGGCGCGGGGCGCGGGGCGCGGGGCGCGGTTTGCGGGCGCCATGTCTAATGTAGACGACACATCGTTCAATTGTTGCTGGCAGCCAGCAATAATATTCACAAGCAACAAAGATATTCAATGGTTTGTTCATTAAAAACTAAAGATGAAGATAACTTTGTATTCAAATCACACTTTAAAGTAATGGATTGTTACTACCGGGAAAACTCTGAAAGTATTTTAAGTATGTATAATGCTTACATATAGTGATGTACTTAATATGTTATTGACCAAGTGATCATTGAGAGCCTATGTAATGCCCGGGCACTATGAATAATTTAAAGTGAAATTGGGCAAAGTGATAAATGAAACCCTAAACTTCATTATTTATCATACTGGTCATTATGAATTGCTCCGCGTTCGTCGGGCAATTTGATAACTAAGGTACATTTGGCGGAACACAGGGATTGGATACAAACACGTGATACGCGCTGATTCATTAGAGCGCATATTTTGTTTTTACAACAATATTTTAAAGTAGGTAACCTGCTGTTAACGGTTTAGTTCGTCACCATCTACCTCGAAACGGCAGATAGGTGTGTTACCGCCTAAACCAGATTTAAGTCAAATAGTTTCCGTAGTCCGAAGCCATTCCATTCGGGTAAACCGGTTTATCGTGTCAACCTAAGCCAAACAAAGCAATAACAGTGCGACCAACTCGAGTGTACCGCTCTAGCGCTCGCCGCCACAACATCAAGCACCGCATTCGGGAGACGTTCCAGTACGGAGCCACCTCGTCACGTTGAGCAGGTGCTAGTTCAGTATCTAGTGACGAGGATGTGGAGTGTGGACGTCCAAGCGGCTGGAACACCTTAATCACCACATTAACCGAACTGAGCGTAATGACCTCGTTAAAGATTTAACAAGATCTAGACTTGCCTAAGCAATGACCTAAGGAGACTCAAACAACTGGTTACTAAATAACCCTAGTTTCTGGCTTTGCCGCAGTCAGGTGAAAAGAACGAAAGGAAGTCCATTTTATACGTTGTTTTTTGGAACGAAGTTCCTTATCGCGCGTTGTGAAAGGGGGCTAGACGGAAAAATTCATACGAAAAGTTGTAAGCCGTGCGATGTGCGCATGTTTCTCTGTCTGTCTCTCTCTCTCTCTCTTATAGAAAGCAAGCCAGATATTTTCATTTCGTCTTTATACAATGTCGCCCATGCGCATGTGACCGCCCGTAATTTTCTGAATATTCATGAAGAAATGTCGAAAATAAAATTTAAAAGGGGGGGTCTATCTACAACATTTTTCATGTTATTCGATTTTTAATTTTTTAAGTATAGTTTGTAGATTTGCTTTCTATTTTTTGACACATCTCCGAAGTTTATGGGTCGATTTGGATTCTGTTTATTATTTCTAAAAGCTTATGAGTTATTTTAACAGGTTAATTAATATTTTTACTAAAAACTATCGACGACGAAAAAAAAAACGGAATCGAAGTCATTTTTTCGGTGAAAAATTGTGTATTTATTTTAAAAAAACTAGTGTAACTCCATAAATTGTCCCGATAGGACGACTTTTTTAATCATTATTTGTAATCTACTACATAACAGCTACAAATTTACAGAACATTATTGATACCTAACTGTTACACAATAATGAATCCTGACAGTGTTTCTGCACTTCGTTCCAGCCGGGTGTCCCTTGACACCTCTCAAGTCTTTTTTTTAAATTTGTTCTGCTATTGCTCTTAAACTTGTAAAGCCTACTGAGCTGTGATAGTTTTCATTTTAATTTCGTTATATTACCACCACCGTGAATTTTTTCACACACCCAAATTCAACCGTATAGCTGGTAGAAGGGAGCGGATACTTGAGTCAAACAGAAATAAGCAAAAAAAATTAAATGTAAAGCTTAATATTTCGCTATATTTTTTAAAGGTCTATCCAACGACATACCACACAATGGAGTACGCGAGGTAAAAAAAATCCCCACTTTACGTGTAGATACAGGAGATACCCAACAAAATACTTTTCTTTTATATTTTACCACTTTGTTGGCTTAACTAATCTGTACAGATTAGTAGTTCATGCCAAATTACAGCTTTCGAGTAACTTCCCACAGATTACGATTTCCTTACTCAAACTAGAAGAACAGCAAATGTTTGTCCAATCTTCCGTTTTAACACTAGTTTTTGCCAAAAAAAAATCATCTTTCTTGGCACTTTTCTTTTATAATTCAATTAATAATAAAATATCGATTTCTACGCATATACTAAAGGTAAAGGAAAATTACGCACCTGGCTATTAATTCAAATTATTTTATTTTTATTTTAGGCCTGTGAATCCATATAGTGTTAGTATGAACTTATGCTATGTTAGTAAGCCTTGACTCGGTGCCTTACTCTTAACACACTCTTTTACACATTTTCATTTTCACACACATCAACTCACGCGTTGCATCGATGCACTTTCATCAGCCCATTTCCAGTTTCGTCCTTTTGATTAATAAAATTGTTTTCGTGTTTAAACTGTGTGCATGAACATCCTAACCCACTTTTTTGTACAACCCATATTTTGTATATGGTTGCAAGCATAATTTATATAAATTTACGTTTTTGTTGCTTATGTTTTTACTTTTGAACTATTAGTATGTCATAGGTACATAATGTTTCAGTAAGTTTATGTTTTTTTTATGCCAATTTCATTTTTTGTTTTAAGTATATGTTTAAAAATGTCAAATTTCAAATAATTAATTTTAAATACTAACTTGTTTCCCTACTCCCAATTTTAAGTTTAGTATCTTGACGCAAATTTTTGCTATAAATAAAATGTTATTCCAAGCCGCAAAGGTGATCTGTACCAGGGTTGTTGCTGATGCATATTTTTTTCACATCAGCGGATGCTGATGCTGATGCTGATCTTTTATCATTGACATCAGCGGATGCTGATGCTGATGCTGATTTTAATTATTTTCTTAAAAAAACAGGGAAAAAGTAAAATCAGTCCGTATTAGTACGCTCTTTGCGTGAATAATCCTTGTTACATAAGTTGCAGTTTCCAGTTTCTTGACTCCTTAATTTAAAATACGTCCATATTCCACTTTTCAACGGATAACACTCGACAGTTTACGGGAAAAAAAAACAAAAACTTTCACGCGTAACGACGAATTAACGTAATGAGACAAGTTTGTGTTTGTTTGCAATCACAATCCCCGCAGACGATCTTTTAATTGGTCAAAGTCGCAGGCAAAAACTACACGTGTTATAATCCTCCCTGCGGTCATGTCATGACGCGAATTTCAGCATTAATCAATGCGGATGCTGATGCTGATGCTGATCTTCGCAACAACCCTGATCTGTACCTCAGGACCTTCCTACTTCAGACACCTCTCTTATATAAGATTGTGCATATATGTAGTATACCTGTAATTTCTGATGTGGAGATAAATAAAGATTTACGATTATAACAATCTTAAAGAAATTCAGTTCAAGATTGGCTAAAAGTGAATATTAATATTTTTTATTTACTTTTAAATTAAACAATTATGTTGACTGTACTGTAAACAAGTGTCTGGTGCGACTTCGTCGTTCGCGTGGAAACTTTACTGTGTAAGTATGTGTGATATAAAATGCCAAATTTCATCTAGATCCGTTGTTGACCCGTTCTTGCGTGATCGAGTTAATCCATCCATCCAAACATTCGCATTTATAATATTAGTAAAGTAAGATTAAAATGAGATGATTAAAATGACCTTGCAACTTGTCGAAAATAATAATACTTCGAAATGTGTGACATGTGCCCGCGCGTGGCCTCCTCCACCGCGCTCTCCCGCATTCGTAACGGTTCGTTATGTTCATTTTGGCGAAGCCGAAGGTGGCTGAGGCCGGAGCTAGTCGGACAGTAGCTACAGGTACTACTACTTCTGTACACAGCAACAAGTGAAATGAGTGCGAGTGGCAGCATATATACCTAAATCCCTCAGGCGGCCGCTGCTGGAAGCAGGAGGCGGCATTGTCAACACCTTCTATACTATCCAAACGTATTACCATTTACTAGCTGTACGAAACAAATCAAATCATTTACATGTTTAACAGATCATAAAATCCAATTTATTAGTAATACGTACGTGCTTAAACATTAGTGCAAATAACAGAAGGTCTGCGCTCATCGCACTTCCGGCGCCACTCATTTTATTAGTACTGCTGCTTCGAATGTAAGCGCTTGCGATTCCGTGTGCTGTACAGGACGTCGACCGTCCCCTACGAAGGATGTGCACGAAGAGATGTGCCGCGTTTCATTTGTTTGCCAACATTGGTTTTATTTCGTGCGTAGCGTGCCCGTAGGCCGCAACCGCTTACATACTGTTACAAAGCTAAGAGGGCACTTGTGCGCTGCTCAGCCCTCAGCCGCCATCAGCCACCGTGACCTGTTACGGTGAAATGGCACCTGTATAATGGTGAATTGAGGTAAAGGGTGTCCGGTGGCAGAGACTGTGCTTATACCATAGACCAGAGGGCGAGCGGGGGGCCACGTTTGATTTGTCATTCGTGAGGGTTATTTATCACAATGTCGCAGTGGACTGGTGAACAACGAGCGTTCGCAATCGAAGCGTTTTTCAAGGCATATGATTCTTGTATTGCTCGTCGTAGATTTTGTTCACGGTAAAATATTCGTCGGTTACGTGACGAGCCCACAGAAAATTTGATTCAGTTGTGGGTGCGAAAGTTCTGAGCAATAAATAGTTCAGCAAAAAATCCGCGGCCAGGGCCCAGCCGACCATCAAAAAGCGATGACAACATTGAACTCGTCGCGAACAGTTTGCGCGATAATCCGTGCCAGTCGGTGCGCAAGAGGGCGAAAATTCTGATCGGCGCATGATCAATGGTTATTTTCTTCCAATACTGAGAGAACATCCTTCCTTCACTTCACACACATGGTTTCAGCAATATGGCGCCATGCCATACGTATATACTGCTAGAGACGACATGGCTTTGTTGATTTTTTCCCAAACAAACGGCTTTGCACGGAATACGGTCGACAGATTCCAGGGTGTGTACGATGCGATAGGGAACATTAAGACGATTTTTTTTTTTAAACTAAAATCCGCATTCATTCAGAACAGGTTTCATGGACTTAATACGATGAACTTAATTTAAAAAAATTTAATTATAAACTTTTTAACTTTAACTTTTTTTTTAAATTTATTTAATCGTAAACTTCTACTTCGGTCACCGGACACCCTGTCTAATTCCGTTTTTAGAGGACTGACAGACTGACAGATTTTACCTCAGGGTATCGGTCAATACTTTGATTAAAACTATTTTTCCTAACTAACAGATGTCGAGAATAAATACCGAAACAAACTCGAAGCTCATGATCATAATCTTTTAAAAAGTAAAATAATTTGTTAGTGAGCCAATCATCACGTGACGTTGTGCCTCCTTGTGACCATCGTGTTGTGTTGTGTAGTCATCAGGTAATGGTTACTGTTCCGACATCGACAGTGTGAAGTCAATAATCCGCTCATGTTAAGCTCAAATTGTTTGAATACATAACAAGTTAACACATATTTGGGTAATAAGAGTAAATGTTGAGGTGCGATTATCGCTTACTTATAGGTGGTTATCACCTGCGGGCGCGCCGTGGGCCGCTCGTTAGGCGCGCGGGCACGCCGCACGACCGCGGCACGCACCCGGCACGACCTCGGCGGCACGTGGCGTCGTGTGTGTGTGTGTGTGTGACGCTGACTACACGACACGTCTCCGCGCTTTACGGAATCACTTTAACCACTTCACTTGTATTAACACAACTAATCATGAAAGTTGTAATGTAAGCATTTCAGTATTTGGAAGAAACTCCCTTGGAGAGACTGTCTCACCTGCATTGTCCCACTGTAGAACGTAGGTCTCCTACTCCTTGAGCTAAACATTTCTATTCGTGCATGCGGAGCACGAAGGGCTACTACGCGTTCGGCAGCAGCAAGCCATCTAACCTTCTGTCAGCACGTGGTCGAGTGGTTCTCTTAGCGCACAGCTCGTGTTAGGCGCGCGCGGCCGTACGACCCTTCTGCTCCTCCCATGGTCCACTTTTGGATCACACACCTCCATGTTCTCCGCTTGTGACACTTTGGAAGATCTCACTTTGAAAGATTGCAGGCGATCTCTGTGCATCTCGCTTTATCCTGCCTATCTTTGTTTCGGTGACTTGATTTTCTACGAACATGTTATGTGCATGGTGGTGACGAGGACAAAACCTACTCAATCTGATCCGACTATGCTGCCGACTGCCGTTCCAGTCAACCTTTTGTTTGATCCTTTTTACCCGACTGAGGGAGGGTAATGTGTATCAGCCCATATAATTTTTTTTATTTTTTTTTTACACATGACAATACTCAAAATTCAATATGGCGACAACCAGACGCCATATTTCGAAAAAGAAAAATATTTGAATAAGTATTTGAAAACCACCTTTAGGTTTCTCATATCATTTTCCATTTCGAATGCCCGTTTAAGATTTGTAACGATTTAAAGTTGGTTATTCAAAATGACATAACATATTAAAGTGAAAAAATCAAGAAATTAAATCTTGTGAGAAATCTTTCTCATTATTAAACTGAAATACTGGAAACAAAAAAAGTAAAAAACCCGACTGAAAAGCAAAAAACAAGCAAGCAAGCAAGCAAAAACAAGCAAGCAAGCAAGCAAGAACAAGCGCCATGGACCCATTGAAATATAAAATTATTTAAACATGGAACGGCGCCCGCCTGCTTCGAAATAAGCTTGTTTTTAATGGATACGGATGCTTTTCAAACCCCTTTTAAAACAGTAAATAAAAAGTTTCTCGCATAGGTCGGTTCAATTTAGACCATGCTTAGGCTAACAAAATTATTCGACTGAAATATTTATGTTGGCTTTCGAGAAAAGGGTTTTGCGGTGGCGTGGCGCTGAGCCGTAAACAATACATTTGTGTCATTGAGTGTTTATCACATTTATTGCCACTTGCCGCTCGATACGGCCCATTCAGGTTTGTTATCCGTATTGCGCGTTCCGGCCGAAGCTCAAGGCCGGTTACCTCATTGTCTTACATTTTAATTGACCGATTTGGAGCCTGCCACAGGACGTTACAACAGCTCTGACGCGGATCCAGTCCTCAACACACAATAGTGTGACCGAGCGCCCTCGCCGCGCCGCGTCGCTGCGGCTTATGCAAGGGTTGGGAGCAATGATTTTATTAATAAAAAGAGGTAGATATCGCACTAGCGCGCGCAAATTGTTGCAGACAAATTCATACAATTGTCGTAATTGTATGAACTTTCTGTATCATACGGTACGTATATCTATCCACAGACCTAACAACGCAACGATATTTGAACGCCTTGCTTTCTATCTTTCTTTATAATATCATTGGTTGGGGCGGTTGATACTTCGAGACGTCCGCGTCGTCGTCGATACAGTAGTTTATATTATTCACTTGTTGTTGGCCAAAAGTAGGTTTACGGAATACTTAGTAAACGCAAATAAAAAGTGGGATACGACATGTGTTCCGGAATACTTCTTATTGAAGTTTTGTGACGTCAGAGGTCGATATTCTTCCATGTCTGTCTAACTGGTTGAACGAATTTCGATGAAAGGCAGACAGGCAGATCATGACTTAGGTTAGGACAAGAAATACTTGGCGGCATTGCGTCTGGTGTGACAACGGAACCGCGGGCACAACTATACGGGGGGGGGGGCCTATACGGGGTGGAAGGCACACCGCGGCGATAACGGTTACCACGTATTGAGAACATCATTCTGAGCTCCCCCACATAGAATTTTTTTAACCAGTTATTAAAAAAAAAATCAAATGTTCCATATAAATATTTTGACCGTGTAGATATTGCACTTTTGTAGGAAACAGCAGATTTTTTTTTACGTGGCACCTAACCCTTTTCGAGTCGGTGTCCCTACCCGTATTGTTTATTATACGACTGCCCCCGAAACGGAAAATACAGTTTTTTTTAAGTGTACTTGTTGACAAAGCGTTAGCCTTGCGTGGCGTTAAGTGGTTCGTGCCGTCAGGTCTGTTTTTGAGTAATATTGCTTCCCTGGTATTGTAGTGCCATCATTACAGTTACTAATTACGGTATCGGGCGGCAGGGTCGCGGGGCGCCACGCGCCGGTCGCCCTTCCTAAGAACTCGCGGCGCGGACGAGCCTCGTGCATTGCGGTTGTCTCAGGCGGCCACGTGTTGCTGCAGCTGCTGTTTGTTATGTAAAACATGTGCAAGCTTAGCGTTATCAATTTCTTCACCTGTCTAGCCACTATCGAAGCTATCTGCTAGCACTATCTGCTAGCACTATCTGCTCTACGAACGGATCGCTAAACTCGCCCTCCGGTATCGTTCGACTTGAAAACGTCACACAGACGAGAAGCTGTCAAGTGTTGAATGAGCGGTGGTTTATCTGCACGACAGACGCGATACGCCGCGATACGCCGCGACAGGCGACTAGAGATTAGCGTATTTACGCGAATGACATATCGGTGTCGACGCATGGCACCTTCATCCGCGCACCTCTCAAGATAGTGTTCCCTTAACTCGGAAGCTATTCATAGATTACAGTATACTTGCCAGAAGATTAGTTTTGGCCCGGTCCAGGAACCAGTGCGTCCGCAAATGGAGTTAAAGTTGCTGAATTTTGGTCCAATCAAAAGCAGTCAATTCAGGTCAACAACTGCTGGACTTAGGCCTCTCCCAAGCTACGTCACAACACCAGGCTCGCTTAGAAGGTACGCGATCTCTGTTCTAGCACTCGTATGCTTCTCCGACCATCGATCCTTCGGCAAACATGGCGGGCCTGCGTCAGAGTGCAACCAATGTCTCATTTCAGATCTTAACCTTCACAGATACCCCACGCATAGCTCGCTCGATATCCTGCTGAGTCGCAGGGTTGTCTAACCCTGCGACTGTTTCCACGTTTCAGCGACGTAGCTGTCGACGACTGTTATGGGCAGAACGCACTCGTTGAAGACCAAGACCGTAGTCTATAAACATTGCGGTAAAGGCGGTAAAAGGAACGCTAACCAAACTTCTGTCGGCCTCTTTCTCGAAGTTGTATTATTCGCTGAATAACTTGGCCCTGGTAGACTTTAGTCGGTGTGTTGGGGCCGACCCGCGGCGAGGATTCATGTTAGCTGTGCATTCCGTTCCACTGTTTCAGCAACTCTGCCATTATGAACATGTCATAAGCAAAGTCGAGATGTGAGATGTACTCATAGTTCACGTTGATCCCTATCCAGTTGCGTCTATCAACAGTTTCTGGGATATAACATCAACAGACACGGGGTTTTGTCTATTTGGATATTTATTTCCTCCGATCGGCACCCATCTTCTTAACTTTTTAGTTTTAACCGACTTTATTCAAAAAGGAGGAGGTTCTCAATTCGGATGTTTATATATATATATTATGTATGTTCGGGCATAACTCCGTCATATATAGACGGATTTGCAAAATTCTTTTTTTGTTCGAAAGGGGTTTATTCCGAAATCATCAGATCTATATGAAATTTAAATGGGCCCGCCCATTTAAATTTTATTTAGATCTGATGATGAGTTTCGGAGACAGACACCGGAACTCTTTAAAAAATGACAGCAAATCAACCGCGATTTCTGCTATCGCATAAATATGCATTGTTTACGCAGGGGTTTTAGTCGGTTTTATTTTTTGCAAAAAAAGTTTTTTATATAATATTATTAATGTGAAAGTAAGTTTGTTTGTTACATTTTCACGCCTAAACCAACGAACCGATCGTCCTGAAATTTTGCTTAGGTATACGTTATTAGCTGTACAGAAACGGACAAAGGGTACCTTCCATCCCTTAAAATATGATAATAGATGGCGCCACGTATCTTTCGAGTCATGAGGGACCATCCATAAGTTACGTCACACTTTTTTGACCCCGTCCTTGTCACAGCTGGACTGTGAGTCTCTCCCCTCCCTAGTGTCACGTCACATATTTTGAAAATTTTACTAGTTAATACCGATGGAGTTGGAAATATTTTTAAGTTTTTCGCTAATGGTTCAAATTTCGTGTTTTACTACTTATAAAGGGTGTAAAAAGACCCTTAACGAAGCCGAAAGGCATTTGCTCTCCCCGTCAATGCGATCATTTTTTTGTTCTAGACCATACATACATATATAGTTACGGAGATATTGGGGGTCAAAGTTCCAACTTTTTCACAAGTTTTTTTTTTAATACATGTTTTTAATGTAAGATTTTTACTTTAAACAACTCCACGATCCCCTTACTATTCAATCCATCCATCAGCACAATGTTCTGAGTGCGTTATATTGAGTCCTACCGTCAAACGTGGTTTTTGACCCCAAAAAAAAAAGTCGTTTCCCAGCAAAAATTTTTGCGTAAAGTTACTTAGTTTGATGTATAGATTGCTCGGTTGAGGGCTCCGTGAAGGGCCTGTTTACACCCTGTATATTAGTTCGTAGTTAGTCGCACGCCTTATCTATCTATAACCCCTCCCAGTTACTTCGCTTCGCCACTGTAATGGGAAGACGCTCGATAAAAAGGTGTCGATATGGATCGTTTTCTGACGCGCTCTAATTCTATTGGCAAACGGCCTCTCGAAGCCCCCATTAACCCCAATGAATGGAAGATACCTAAAAGAGCTGCGCGTCTAGCCGAACAACGTCCACCTGAGCCTATCAAGACTTCCAACAGTTTCGGCCCTCTTCCAGGCAACCACCCATCTGCCGCTGACTCCAGCACCAGACTTCGTGATGCTGTCACCAAAAAAGCCGTATTCCCATCGTCTTGGAGATACAACCTACCTGGACACATGAGTACATCAGAACCACAATGACGTCCTACTTAAAAAACTTTCACTTGCAATACAGACGTAATAATCGAGTGGCTGTTATCTGCCATACGTCTGAAAGCCACTAAGCCATCAAAGAAGGTCTGCGTGCCTTTTCACACGTACTCGCGAAAGGATGAGAAGATGTACAAAGTAGTAATTTTCGGTCTTCCTGACTATGTCGAGGATATTATTATCCTTCCAGCCGAAATTGCCTCACTTGGGTTCGAGAATTGAATCGTTCGCAAAATGAAAGTTCCTGTTGAAAAGACCTCTTATTGCCCTCCTTTTTTAGTCCAGTTGCCACCTGGTGCTGATTTTGTAAAATTTCGACAGATCAGGCTCCTATGCTACACCGTGGTACAGATCTGAAAGAACCGAAGCAACAATCGTTACGGAACGCAGTGCTACAGATGCAAAGGATGGTCACTCGGCCGCACGAAGTGCAACTTAGCACCACGCTGTGTAAAATTCTCTCCAGCCGTAGTGCATCTCAGACTCCTGGTCTTCTTACGCTCTGTCCAGTTTCTCAAAAACGCTGGACGACTTTTGCCTTCTTCTAACAGTGACGATACGTGTACATTCTTCTGGTCAATAATGATGGTGAATGACGAAAATGACAAAAATGACAAATGACGATGATGATGAATCAGTCAAAAAAGTTAATTACAAGGATATTAAAAAAAAAATTCTGTGTTTTGTTTCAATTTAAAGTTCTCTGCCTCTAAAAACATCCCTTATTTATGTAACTATTGACTTATGTTGAAAAGCTAGATGCAAAAGCGAGCGGAGCGAGCTCAAACATTTTAGTATCCTGCGGTCCTCTTTGACAATTACTGGAACTTGGGGCCCCCTTGAATCGTGGGGCCCTGGGCACGTGCCCAGTAGAAAAGATGCCTCAGTGTACCATTATTTATTTGCAATTTATAGGGATTTTTTGTAAGTTACAGGGTTTTAGGTTAGGTACAAATTCAATACAATATAATTTCAGAATAAGTTAAAATAATCATAATTATATATTATGTTCCTATAATCTATTCATTGGATCGTGGTCGCCAGCAAAGTCAGGTCTTATTTATTTGAGCGACATTAAGATGAATAGCTATTTTTAAATTAGTCAAATTATTCGTGTGTTCCCAATTTTTTACATAAATTAGCATGTGAATGTGACCAGCACGTTGTGGTGTGAGCGGCGGGTGCGCAGTCACGCGGTCGGCGATGATGCGGGCGGGGTGCGCGGGCGGAGACCCACATTTGCATAATTTGATAGCGGACTCGGAACCGCAACATTTATGTTTTAAACACCATCTTTGTTTTCTAGCTTTATTAATAACTAGCTGTGCCCGCGACTTCGTCCGCGTGGACTTAGATCTTTCTCAGCCTGCTACTTGCACAGGCACTTTGTTACGGGTATATTTTGTTCCACTTCTGTGCAAAGACCTTCCTTCCCTAATTCCTTCTAGCTTTTCCTGCGTCACCTCGAACCAGCCCTCGCGGTAAGCGTCCAGGTCGTCCAGGTCGTCCAGGTCGTCCAGGTCGGCTCCACTTCTTTCTGATCCGCCCAGTGCCATTTCCGCCGAACAGCATTATACCCGTTTTAGAACAGTTGTGTTTTGAACTCTTTTTTGTCTTTGTTACACCTAAATTACTGCATCCGATTGCTATTTGCCCTTCGGCAAACTCCAAGGCGGAACTTTGCAACTCGGTGAGCGACCAGGTCTGAGCACCGTAGGTTAGGACTCGTGGCTAAATAATAATAGCCGCACAGATCGAACTTCAAAATTAAGCAACGATTTCTGAGATGCAGTCCGCGGATGGGTGGCCATACATTTCATATCGAGGTCCCTCCGTGTGTCGGAAAGTACGTTACGCTGTTGGTCTCAGCTGCCGTTTGAAGATCTTTAACAGTCAATATGGGTCGAAGCCCGAAAGTCTGGCAACCATTATCAACCGTATCAAGGCGTATCGTATTACCCAGTAACTGAGTTGAGGAGGTCAGATAGGCTCGATGTTATGCTAGCATTCACTGCATGCGACTTAAAGCCGACCCCAAATTAGTTGGGAAAACGCAGACAAATGGTGATGATCTTGCTTGTGATTCGCCAGTCCCTATTTAAAGTAATTCATTGGCCAATTGTATATTTTCTTGTCTGGAAGGAACTCTCATAATATGTTTTAGTACCAATTTTGTTATCTATTCAAAGATGCACTGACGTCGTTTGATCAAAGTTATAGTAAAAGAAGACACTTTTGAACATGAAACTTTATCAGGGAATAGAATTGGATCTAGGGCCTATCCGCAAGGGAGCTCTGGTACAACTGGCAAGATTTGACAAAAGTCTCCAGAAGATCAAACCCCCATAAGGCCATTCTTCGTGCTGCCATTGGATAGGCGACCAGGTCTGAGCAGCGTAGGCTAGGACTCACAGCTTCGTTCGTGGCTAAGAAATATCTAATAGTACGGGTCGGTTATTGTGTAATGACGAAATTACCAAGCATTTTGATACCGATTAATGGTAATAGGCTCGTCCCTTATTACATGGGATTTTTTTAACCGACTTCCAAAAGGAGGAGGTTATCAAGTCGTCTGAATTTTTTTTTTTTATAGAAGATTGAGTCGAGAATAAAATTAAGGTACCATCATTGTGCGGCGTGTATGTCACTCCTACCCTTCTAATTAAGTCCCAATCCCAACATCGTAGGTGTCTTGTCTAGTACCTGCTCGCGATGACGCGCGTCGTCATGAGCCGCCGGCGGGGGCGGCGGGGGCCGGCGGGGGGCGGCGGGGTGCGCCTCGCCAGGCGGACTGATAGGTATCTCTATCTGTGTTCGGTGAGTTATCGCCGCGCCGATCAAACTCGACAAGTCATAACAAAATTGAAGATCTCGACTGAGATATTTGCTAAGTTGTTATTACACTATTGTGTTGTTGTACCTTCTTATCTGAACGATAAGCCGCCTTCTGTATACTGTTCTGTGTGACGTACGGGAGCGCACCCGAGGCCCCGTGGCCGCGCCGTACGAGTACGAGGGTACGAGTCACGGCTCCAGTCGCCGGTGTCCAAATAAAAAATGTGTCTAGTCTTAAAGTAGGTACCTATGTTGTATGATAGCCGCTACAGCTAGGCTGTGTGAGTATTTGAGGCGGTGACTGTTTTCCTCGTTTCGAACAGGTAAATTACTAATTGCCCCGGTTGCCGCTCGTCATCAACAAAACTGGACAGAATTACATATTTTGTTATCCTCAACGCACCGCGACGTAAATTATTCCGTCAGCTTTGTGTTGGGTGTTTTATCATTAGGTAGGTATAAACTTGACGTAGGTTTGTTTTATGAAGGCATCTTCCCACAGCTCAGTTCGAGTTCGGCTTCGAACCCAGGCAATCGACTTTTAGGAATTTCTTTTATCTGCGCCCTTTTTCAAGCGACTTCTATAAGTTTTTACAACCGCACCAAACAAACAAAAGATAGCGACTTCTGAAAGGAAGAACTTATTTTCCACTTTTATTAATGTTATTTTGGAAGACGGTGGTTTTTATTTTTGCAAAAAAGGTTTTTTAATAGGATATAGGTACCGAACTACCTACCCTTTTTAACCGACTTCCAAAAGGAGGAGGTTATCAAGACGTCTGATTTTTTTTTTTTGTGTTTATGTTCAGCGATTTCTTCGTTAATTGTGAACCGATTTTGTTTTTTTTTTTTGTTTGGACGGATATTGCTAATCTGTCGGGATTGCTGCAATCGCTTGTATATTTGTTGTTTACACAACACCATAACATAATATCACGCCTATATGCTCTGAGGGGGTACGCAGATGTGTACAGAGTACCCACATTTTGACAGTTAGGTATGTTAAGTTCCATTTTATTGGGGACTAGCTTCTGCCCGCGACTTCGTACGCGGATCCTGTTGCTTATGCCAGCGACAACGGGGTCGTCAAATTCGAAGATCTGAAACGTCTGATGTCGAATTCTAAGAGCCCGGGGACGGGAAAACAACGGGATGCGCGAGACGATTTGAGACGTTCCATATCTTTCATTTTTGTAAGTCAGAAGTCGATGCGTAGATACGCTTGGAACTCAAGCGCAATTCTCTATCCGTGAACGTCTCCGACTCGTGAGACAATGCGTGACGTTCACGATCAGCGGTCAGTCGCGCATCACGTTCCCCACTTGTCTCTAGAGAGCCAGAAGTCGACGCGTAGATACGCTTGGAACTAAAGCGTAATTCTATATCCTTGAAGGTCTCCGATTCGCGAGACAATGCATGACTTGCACGATCAGCGGTCAGTCGTGCATCACGTTCCGCACTTGTCTCTAGAGACCTCGAAGTCGATGTGTATACACACGCTGAGAACTCAAGCGTAATTTTCTTTCCGTGAACGTCTCCGACTCGCGAGACAATGCATGACGTTCACGATCAGCGGTCAGTCGCGCATCATATTCTTCACAGTTCTCTAGAGACCTGGATGTAGATGCGTAAATACGCTGAAAACGCAGGCTTGCTTCGCGATCCGAAAAGGTTTCCTCGGAGCGAGTTGCAGCCTGATGTTCTCAAACAGCATCAAGTCTCTCCTGACGTTCTTCGGTAGATTCTTGGGATCTTATGACCCTCAATCTTTTAGCTCCTTTGGAACATTGGGAAAGATTTGATCTCTTTCTAGGCATGGTTATTGTTTAATTGTAAAGATACCTGATCAATTAAAATCTAAGTGACTGTTCCCCTGCGTTACCGGGTAGGCTACCGTGTCACGAAGATAAATGGAAAAGGAAATTAAACACTCAAATAACATAAGCCCGAAGGCATATTTATTCGATAAAATAAAAAATAAATGGGAGTTTTGTCCAGTAGAGTCAAATTTTCAATGAAAAAATCAGTCCTAAACTGTTACCGCCTTCACCGCGTGGAGGTACTCCCAGCTTATGTTATTTTATAATTATACAGTGAAATTAGTGTTAGCTTTGATTTCCACATCAGATGTTTCTGATCTTCGATTTTTATAAGTCAACAGGATATGCCCAGCAGAGCGAACAACTTTTTCTAAGACGTCATTCCTATATGTGTTATGGCGTAGCTGGGCTCTTGGAGTTCCACAACAGGTGTTCCAGATCTTCGATTTTTATAAATCAACAGAGAGTGCTCATCAGATTGAACAATTTTTGCTAAGACGTCATTCCTATATGTGTTATGGTGTAGCTGGGCTCTTGGAGTTCCACAACAGGTGTTCCAGATCTTCGATTTTTATAAATCAACAGAGAGTGCTCATCAGATTGAACAATTCCTATATGTGTTATGGTGTAGCTGGGCTCTTGGAGTTCCACAACAGGTGTTCCAGATCTTCGATTTTTATAAGTCAACAGAGAGTGCTCATCAGATTGAACAATTTTTGCTAAGACGTCATTCCTATATGTGTTATGGTGTAGCTGGGCTCTTGGAGTTCCACAACAGGTGTTCCAGATCTTCGATTTTTATAAATCAACAGAGAGTGCTCATCAGATTGAACAATTTTTGCTAAGATGTCATTCCTATATGTGTTATGGTGCAGCTGGGCTCTTGGAGTTCCACAACAGGTGTTCCAGATCTTCGATTTTTATAAATCAACAGAGAGTGCTCATCAGATTGAACAATTTTTGCTAAAACGTCATTCCTATATACATATGTTATAGTGTAGCTGGGCTCTTGGAGTGCCACATCAGGTGTTCCAGATCTTCAAATTTATTCTCTCAACAGAAAATGCTCATCACGTGGAACAATTTTTGCTATGGTATTTTTGTATCTCTTATAGTTTAGCTGGTCTATTGCGGTTCTGCATCAGGTGTTCAAGTTTCCAAGATAAATTATAACCTATATGTTGCCCAGACTTAATACCTTTACAACAAAAAAAAAATCTTTAAATCTGTCCAGTAGTTCCGAAGATTACAAACAGCGTGTACAATACAAACAAACAGACAAACAGACATACCGACAAACAGACAAACAGACAGATTTTTTTTTGGATTCGTGCTCTATTTCTGTTTCTAAACCCCCTCTATTTTATTTTTTTTAATATATTCAATTTACAGACACAGTTTTTTTACTGTCTTATTATATGTATATGTTACGGGCAACGTGATTAACTGGGAATTATTAATAAGGACCGGCCATTATGAATAATGCCCACCCTATCTTGGGCAAAGTAATAAAATAGGTGAACTATTAGGATAAATCACGTTTCTACTAAATATCATTTAATTACAATACAGTCGACGAAGCCCCGCTGCGCGGGGCTCCTATTTCTGTCTGCAGGGTTTAAAGGAACCTAAATCACATTGCCCAATTGAGTCGGGCATTATGAATACAGACCGGCCATTATGAATAGTGCCCGGATTTATCAAATTGCCCGTAACATATATATAGATAAGCTTATTACCCATGACATGTATTGTTAACGGTTCACTAATGTTTCACCAAAACTCCTTTGACAATTTCTAACCGACTTCAAAAAAACTAGAGGTTCTATGTTCAATTGTATGTTTTTTTTCATCTACATGTGTTAACCGATTTCTCCGCCAATTATCGACCGATTTTCAAATTTTTTTCTTTATTCGAAAGCCTATACTTACTCGTAAGGTGGTCCCATTGTCACCATGTCAGAATCTGATGGTAGGATCCCAGGGAAATCGTGGGCCACCCTCAAATGTTATAGGCACAATGTTTTTTTTCACATATGTACTTTCTAACGCAATTCAAGTATTTATGCCTGGTAATCATCATCTTATGTTGCTGAGCTGATGATGGTAGTTATAAGTCAGGATCTGATGATGGGATCCCAGGAAAATTATGGGCAACCCTCTTTTATGGGCATTGTTTATTGTTTACACAATATCGTAACATAACATAACGCCTGTATGCTCTGAGGGTGTATACAGTACAACCAGATTTGTTTGTTTTTGTTGACAATGTAAAATAAATGCATAGCAAATATTAATTGTATTACAACTAAAAATGGAAAAAATAAAAAAACTGTGGGTGACAGAAAAACAGAATCAAACAAACAAAAGTCACCGACTTCAGAAGCTAAAGTTATTTTTCACTGTTTTGTGTTTTTGAAGTCGGTTTTATTTTTTGCAAAAAAGTTTTTTAGTTGTGAATTTGTGATATTGGTTCCACTCAAATTATTTTTGTCATAATGTTAATTTTACATTGCTACTAGCCAAAGAATAAAAATACGTGTTACGTTAACGATTCAAACCAGCTTCTTAATTCATTACATATTTTGATTTGGTTACCTGTATCCTTCAAGAAGGTGAGTTTACCCAGAAACTCATGTCAGAAACGGAGTGGAAGGGACAATGACGCGAAAACGTATTCAGTACATCATTCTGAGCACATAGAAATTTTTCATCGGTTATTAAAAAAAATCTGCTGTTTCCTGCAAAAGTGTTCAGAATGATGTACCTACTGAATACGGGATCTGGAACATTTTCGCGAAGGACACTTGCGCGCATTTGCACGAAAATACATAATATGCGCGCATGGACTTTTGCGCGATTTAATGGCCACTGAGGTTTACTTCGGCTCGCAGTGACAGGTGCAGTAGTCAGGGTGCTAGCGCAATGAAAAGAGCGTACAATGCTGCCGCCAAGGATTGCAAATGGCCAATGGGTGTTACTGAAGACACGTTTCTACTGTCGTCCTACCCTTCGGGTAGCTAGGTGTTCTGGTCCCTGTCTAAATCGGAGACGAACTTCTGCCGTCCTACGCTGCCTTCTGAAGTCTGATGGAACGCTGGCCCATACCGCGCAAGAGAAGGCAAATCTATTTGACTCTATCTCTGCCGAAAATTCACGCCTAGATACGGCCTCTAACATACCACCTAACATAACTCACTGTGGCTCAGCAATGCCGGAGATCTCAATCCACATAAAAGAGGTCCGTAAGGCCCTTTGCAGTCTGGACGTGAGTAAATCCAGCGCACCTGACGGAGTACCCACAAGAGTCCTGAAGAGCAGTGCTCCAGAGTTAACTCCTGTCTTGTCGCGCTTGTTTCGCCTCTCTCTAAAAGTTGGAGTGGTGCCGGAGTCTTGGAGGCTTGCTAATGTGCAGCCAGTGCCCAAAAGGGTTACCGTGGCAATCCTGTCAACTACAGACCAATCGCCATAACCTCCATACTGTGCAAAGTGATAGAAAGGGTACTCGAAAATAAGCTGCTAGCATACCTCGAAGACAATGAGCTCCTCAGTGACCACCAGTATGGCTTCCGTCGTGGTCGTTCAACTGGAGCTCTTCTTGTATATGTTACGCATTGTTGGGGCGAGGCCATTGAGAAACACGGCGAAGCCCTTGCTGTGATCGCAAAGGCCTTTGATAGGGTCTGGCACGCTAGTCTGTTGGGTAAGCTTCCCGCATTCGGCATCTCTGCTGACTTTTGCAACTGGATTTCCGACTTCCTAAGTGACCGATCGATCCGAGTGGTCATAGATGGCTGCTCAGCGGATCATATGGCCATTGGTGTTTCTCAGGGGTCTGTTCTTTTTGCGACTTTATTTCTGCTGCACATCAACGACCTGCTACAGCTTTATGCAATCGGGTACGCAGATGAAAGCACAGTCGCAGAAAGATACTTGTCCAGTGCAAGAGCTAGCAGAAAGGAAACAGCTCTACTCTTAGAGAGGCTATGGTGGAGCGAATGAATTTGACCCTAAATCTAGTTTCATTTCATTTCATTTATTTCATAAACAATTCTTACATTGTATCGAAAATTCATTAAAACTAACACAACACGGCTAATACGGACACGGTACGGTGGACGGTGAGTAGTGGGTTAGCTCACCGTCCGTCCGTCTTATGACGACAGGCCGTGTCGACGGCGCGTTCGTGTTCCACGCGCGCCTCAAAGAGATGTCAGCAACCAGGAAGGGGCCCGCAAGGGCCGATACCTGCCGGGGCTGCGGGACTATTCGAAAGAGATACCGCGGCCCTGGAACACAAAGGGCAAAGAAGGAACATGGATGGGTTTTAGTCAGCAAAAGTCTGACACTCCCTCCCACTCCACCCAGAGCGGGAGGAGTTATTTGATGATTTCCCAGCCGTAAAAAAAAACACGGCTAATAAGGATTACAGTTCAAAAACAAAATAAAATTCAATTATACAATTAAAATCGGCACATTAGCAAAAACAAAATATTAAATTTATCATTTCAATGAAAATAAACCATGTTAATAAAAAATAAATAATGTAAATAAAAAATTAAATTAGGTATGTCAGTAAAAAATAATCATGTAAATAAAAAATAAATTATGTCAATAAAAAGTAATCATGTCAATAAAAAATAAAATATAGATCATGTCAAAAAATGGTTAATTATCATGTTGTATATCTATATATTTACATCACTGAGAAACTAATCAAGTGTATAATAGCATTTATCTTTCAGAAAAGACTTCAGCTGGTGCTTAAACTGATTTATATTATAAATTGACTTTAATTCTACGGGTAGTTTATTAAATAGTTTAATTGATTGATAGCATGCAGCATGGCTGACTACTTTCAAATGCGCTTGTATCTTGTATTGTAAGTCCTTACGTCTTGTAGCTTCTCGCTTAATTCTGTCCTCAAGAGTCTCATAATCCCGTAGTTTTTTCATAAGGTCTGTTAGTAGAACTAAAATATACTAGCAAGGGACCGTTAATATCTGTAGTTCTTTAAAATAATCCTTACACGATACCCCCTGCGGAATTCTCACCATAGTTCTTATAGCTCTCTTTTGTATAACAAAAGCCGTATCTAAATTGTACGCATAACTACCTCCCCATAGAGTAATACTGTACCTGAGCTTTGACTGAACAAGCGAGTAATATACTATTTTTAATTGTTCGATAGAAATCTCATCTCGTAGGCTTCTATGAGCATAGCAAGCTACTAGCGCTAGTACCGTTTCCCAGTTGGGTGACGACAATCTGGTCAAATTCAATGCTCTGAAAACACAGGCGAGTCTTTCCACTGTTAAAAGGAGCCAGTTCCAGTTATCTCCTTCTTTTCGAGGTACATCTGTACCAGTTACCGAACGCCTACAGCTTTTGGGCATGGAGTTGACATCAGATCTCAACTTCGGCTCAACCATCGAGTCAAAAGCTCAGACTGCAGCTAAGAAGTTAGACATCCTGAATAAGGTGAGGCGATACTTTACACCTGGACAGCTTTTATGTTTGTATAAAGCACAGGTCCGTTCCTGTATGGAGTATTGCAGTCACTTGTGGGATGGCTCAGCAGCTTGCTGCGAAGGTTTATATGCGACGAGACATTGGTAGCTACGCTTCACAGCCTAGCTCATTGGCGTAATGTTGCCTGCCTGTCGGTCTTCTATAGACTGTACTTCGGAGAGTGTGCGCAGGAGCTCCACGACCTGATCCCACCATCACCTTTTTACTACCGGAACAGCAGATGTACTGCGGCGTACCAACCACACTTGGTTGATATCCCGACGAGTCGTACTCAGCGCTTCTCCTCCACGTTTATTATGCGCGCACAGCCAAAGTGTGGAACTCTCTGCCGGTGGCATCTGTGTTCCCTCCCGCATTTAACCCGTCTGCCTTCAAAGCAAGAGTGAACAGGCATCTTCTGGACACGCTCGTTCCATCATAGACCTCATCTACCGCGCTCGAGGTCCAGAGCAGGCCCATTTCGTAATAAAAAAATAAATAAAAAAACTCTGTGTCAATAAACAAAACATCACGCCTGCTATTACTTGAAGGTGGAGTGAGTTGAAGAAAATAGATAGGATCGCTGTTTTTTTATTCTTAATATGAATGAATGTTTTTTTAGTGTTTGTCAAAATGAAAAATCAAGATGGCGCCGACTTATTTTTACCATAGTATTATGTTTAACCTACAAAGTAAACCTCAGTGGCCATTAAATCACGAAAAAGTCCAGTCGCGCAAGTGTCCATGCGCGCTTATGTCCGTTCGCGCAAAAGTCCAATCTCGCAAAAGTCCATACGCGCATAATTATGTCTTTTCGCGCAAGTGGGTTCGCGCAAGTGTCTTACGCGCAAATGTCTTTGCGCAAATATCCAGTTAAATATCCTCGTCGGTGTCCCTTTCACCCCGTATTACTTATACTCACCGCGAAAAAAAACTTTTCATACCTACCTACATGCATCGAAATAGTCTGTCTACTGTAGTATGGGAATTTGTTGTTTTTTTTTTTTCAAGTATCGGATAATTATGAGTTTCTGTGGGGGTAGGCTCATCTCCTTGAAGGATAGACAGGTAACTAAATTGCCACCCTGTATGTACCAAATAAAAAAATCGTAAAAAAGTAATCACGTAGAAATTTGCCACACACCGGTACTGGCCGAATACATAATCTCCTCCTTTTTTGAAGTCGATTAAAAAAGGGAGAGGTTATGTATTCGGTACGTATTTCATCCTTGGTATGAATACGTACAGATTTTATAAGCTGATAATTTATGCTATGCTTTTGCTAGGTTACCTACAATCGTGTGCAAGGGACTAGAGAGTAGGGGTACCAATAGGGAGAGGGTCCCGACCAACACATACACTCACAGCACAGTGCCGGGAATTCAGTAGGTGCCTGTTTGAAAGATCTCATTCTTGGGATTTAGAAACTTGAAGCTTAGCACTAATACTAATTTAGGAGAATAACAACCATTATCAAGATTAATTTTCTAAAACTATCCCATAAAGAGCGTAGAGGGGAGCTTGAGTTCTTAGGGGAAAGAACGAAATGCGGAGCTACGTTAGAAACAGCACAGGTCATTGTGCATGGAGGAAGACGGCACCCCGCACCTAGCTTTATAGAGCAACTCCCTAGACTGTCTACTGCTGACCTGTTCAATGATCAAGCGATCCCATAAAAAAATCCTTTGAAACAATAATATGTATCGTGAGAAGTATTTGACAGGTTGTTAATTCCAAGGCTCAGATAAACAATTGCGTAGATAAAGATAAATGAAGAGTTTGTGAAATAATCTACCTAGCTGATAGAGAATGTAATCTAAATGAGTGCAAACAAGCGCGGCAATCCTAGTCAACAATATAGTACCTGCCTATCTACAGAGGATAGACATTCAAGAACAACACATTGTACATTTGTTGTGGATGAATGTTCAAAAAAAAAATTTACCAATTCGAGCCAAGGTGCAAAAACTTTCGTTCTCGATTCTATAGCTGCAAATATGTTATATTAAGTTTTGTCGTTTCAAAATTGCTGTTGAGGCACTGAGTTGACGGGACTTTTTGCTTTTAGCTGTGCGTAGGTCGCCAGTGCTACCAACCACCCACTCGTTTACCTTTAACCTTCGGGTTTTACTTACCACAGTAGGTAGATAGGTACCTACCTGCTTACAACTTGGTAGTAGGAAAGTTATGTTTTTCCCGCACAACGATTACGCAGCAAGAGATACCCATCTAAGGACTTGCTGATTAATTGCAACATTTATCGGATGATGTTGAAACAATTTTTAACTACGGGGAAAACCAAAAGCAGTGCTCAACCATCTAGTTGAGTCGTACGATGAAGATTGCGAATGTTACATGTTCCTTAGCAACAGCGCACTAGCAGCATCCAGCGCTGACAGCCACCTGGCACCAGCCGACGGTCCTAGAAGTCTCTCCTGTATAGTTTGCTCCGTCCTACATGCGGGTATTTTGTCCATCTAGCCAGTCAAAACTATTTTTTTTAGAAGTTGTCACAGGTAAAAAAGAATGGTTCTCATAATAGTTCTGACAAATAACGAGAGAACAAAAGGCAACCCGTTCTGGTCTTTTATTGGCTGCACCCCCACGCTTGTTATAGTCGGAATTTTATCGTCGCTTACATCAAAAGTTACACATTTTCGCGACCACGGCTTTATTCAAAATATTGTTGTTAATATGGATCTAGGAGAAGGCTAAATAATAACAGCTGCTCCGGTCGATCTTCAGGTTAAGCCGCGCTTGCCTAAGTTGGCCCGTGGATAGGTGACCACTCCTTACGTACCGAATTTCCTACGTGCCTCGGAAAGCACGTTAAGAAGTTGGTCCCGGCTGTTATTTACAGATTTTTGACAGTCGTTACAGGTTGTCAGTGGTCCGAAAGTCTGACAACCAGTCTTACGTAGGGGTATCGTATTACCCAATACCTACTAACTGGTCAGATAGGCAGTCGCTCCATGTAAAATACTAGTATTCAGCTGCATCCGGTTAGACTGGAAACCGACCCCAACATAATTGGAAAAAGGCTAGGCCGATGATGATATGGATCAAGGAGGTAAGAACACATATTTTTAAAAGATGGTGGTGTATTTTTTATCAATATGATATAGTTTTTGGGAAATAATAAAGCTTCCGAAAAAAAAAAACTTCCAACAATGTACCTAATACTAAATTTGGTTATAATGAATTACTTACTTACCGAAAAATTAATACAAAATTTACCGGCAAAAAATGTTGTACCTAAAAAAACAAACATGAGCTTATTCAAATTACAATTCTATGAAAAAATAATCAAAATTTCCGAAAAAAATACACGCTAAAGTTTGCGAAAAAAATACTAAGTTTCCGACTTGGGGCACCCCGACTTTAGGTTAGGTCAGGTTACTTTAAACCCTGCAGACAGAAATAGGAAACCCGCGTAGCGAAGCTACGTCGACTACGCCTTATTGCAACATTTAGATATTTATGTTGACGTTGATTTTATTCCTGTTTTATTAATTTTAAGGTTAAAACGCAATTTCAGCTGGTGGAAAAATATTAAGTAAGTACGCCAGCAAATTCTGTATAGATTTTGGGAATTTTAAGTATTTTATTCGGTCGTTTTTTTGTCGCAACATTAGTATTTAAAGCAGTTTTCATTATTTTAAGTATGCCCATTTTGTTTTTTTTTTTTGGAGCTTTTATAAACACTTACCCATTGTTGTTTGACGTTAGAAGAAATATTTGAAAATTCAAAGGAGACGGGAAATCCTGGGCGCAGTAGTTAAATAGTTGAAATGTGTATTAAAAAACCGTTGTATTTTTCTACAGAAAATCACAAAACACAGTGCCATGTTTCTACCCAGGAAGCGAGAAAAGTTAAATTAAGTTCAATAATCGATTAAATACATGCCAGAATTCTTAGTAATCGATAATGAATTAATCGGTAAAATCTCAGAATATGTATGAAAATCGAATGACAAGTGCTTATCAATCGTTTCGTGGGATCGATTCATTGCGAATCGAGTGCCTTTAATTTTTCTGCAGTTGGCAACATTGGTCACCGACTGACAGATGAAATAATATTCAGAAAACAACCGGCACGCGTTCGTTTTCTTTCGTTCTGAGTGCGCTTGTATTTTCCATCTTTTATTGTATAATAACCCCACGACCTTTGCTTTGCATTATTATAAAGGCTTTGCCTATTGCTATGCTTTGAATTACCTGACTTTATTTTTAATTACCTGTTTATTTTGGACTAGCGGCCCGTCCCGGCTTTGCACGGGTGGACATTTATTTTTTAAACATTTTGGGATAAAATATGTAGAAACGGGTTTTATCGTCGGAAGAATCGACAAAATGAAAGATCAACAAAAGAGTCATTTTGTCGATCCTTCCGACGACAAACCCGTTTCTACGGTGGTCATGTTACGCGTGCTGGTTAGTCGCTACAGTCGAAGACACAAGTTATACATACAAGTACCTTTTAAAAAAAGAGAGGAGGAAGTAAAATAAAATACCAGTATTTATGTATGTAATACGGTGGTCATGCTACGTGTGCTGGGCGTGCCAAACGTGTCAGACCTTCGACACGTCACACATGGAGGTTCTCTCTACTTGCACTCCATGTAGGTGATGTAGGTATAAAACCATTACACAACCGAAGCCATTCAAAATAGTTGTCAAATAACATCAAAAAACTGCCATGTTATAATGTAACCTCACTTTTACTATACATACTTCATATAACTTGATTCCTGGATAGCCAAATTTCACCAAATTTTCAGTGAGGCGGTGTATCCTCTTACAAATAAGGCTAGTTTGATTGAGTTAACTGGGCCCAGGAAACTATGGAGTCTTTCCCTTCTCCTTTCTAATCCAATTTTTCGTTTGAAAAGGTTTTTGTTGTATTTCCGGTTTCTTCCCGGTTATTATGTTAATTGATAATGACAGGTTTTAGTTAACACAAAATAATTATGGTCTTATCAGCCGCCCATACCCGCCCTCTTTATAGCTAGGGGCGACATATCAAAACAGTAAAAATTTTTGAAATTTACACTATTTTAATGTGGGAATTATTTGAGGAACGTTTGTGCAAAATTTCATGTTTCTAGACCCACCGTTTTCAGCTGTGCCGGCTGTGCGTTGATCGATTAATCAGTGAATCACTCAGCCAGATAGTTTCTTACTAGGTACTTTTCATACAATCTATACTAATACTAATAATATTATAAAGCTGCAGTGTTGGTTTGTTTGTTTGTTTGAACGCGCTAATCTCTGGAACTACTGGTCCGATTTGAATGATTCTTTCAGTGTTTGGTAGTCCATTTATCGAGGAAGGCTATAGGCTATATTTCATCACGCTACGGCCAATAGGAGCGTAGCAGCAATGAAAAATGTTGCAAAAACGGGGAAAATTGTATTTTTAATAACTTGACGCGGACGAAGGTCGTATGTTATAAACATCCAGTCCGATCCGTGAGGGTATTATTAGGTAGGTATCGATAAATATATTCTATTTATGTAATCCTTTTTGGATAACAAGTAAAAAAAACATCCCGATAAAAATTTAATTAAACGAGGAAACTTACATGGCAGTACAAGGGCGAGGCGGCGGGGGCGGGGTATTGACGTCATCAAGTCATGAACCGTTGACATCTGTCATTGGCTCTGAAAAGATTTTTTTTATGTGTTGTCCGACTTTGGATCGTGTATAAGATTATTCGATGAGAACGCCCATGTGTTGGCTGTGACGGAGATTCTGTTTCATGTTTCTGTCTTCAACAGTGATACAGGTCTGGCAACGTCGCACAAGGTTAGCACCAAAGAGATTTAAAGGACTTATACATAGCGCAGACATTGGGACTATCGTCATACAAAAAATTTGATCTTGTACGTCAGTAGCGCCATCTAGCTATGAATAGAAAAAACAGGAATATAAAAAAAATGAAAATACTTCAGCTATTACCCGATAGATCGCGCTAGTAACCACCTGTGATAGGGGTGCTATATTTTGATGATGACATCAAATTATCGATTCATTATATCGATAACGCTTACTAAGATTAATTAAATTATGTAATATTTGACTTAAATCAAACAAGTGAATAAAGAACTAGGGAAGCAATGAAATTATACCTACGGGTAGTTTTAATGTTCAAGTGTAAGTACAAAGTATAATTATGTTTTTGATATTTATTTATTATTTACGAAATAACATGAAAAAATATCGATAGCACAAATCGATAAACGAACAACAGCTCTCAGTAGCGAAGTAGAGATACAGCTACTGAGCAACAGACGGCGTTTATTGCAATTTTGTAAATGTTCTAGATTATTATCAGAAAATTATTTTTATATCCCAAATACTGGGTAAATAAAGAAAATAATAACGAAAATAAACTGAATCCAAGTCCACTAGTTTTACCATATCAAAATTTATCGAGATTTGCAATAACGCAATTTAACGCAAACGGGCATATTTTTACAAAATATTTTTCTTTTATTCAATGCTATGTCATATGAATGCGACCTGACAGGCGGACGTAGGTATCGCACTGGACTGATCGACTTGTTACTAATTAATTTGTAACAGGTTTTGGCATTGTCAGTTTCTTGGTCTTGTCCCGTCTATAGCTAGTTATATTTGAATGTCTTTGCTCGAAACAAAGAGATTTAAAACACATATAGAGAGGACATTGGGAATATTGTCATACAATAATTTTCATCCTGAATATTTTCGATTTTGACACACGAATGCTACCTGACAAGCGGGCGTATGACACAGATGACATTAGACAGAACGAATTGATACTAAGTAGTAACAAGTTTTGGATTACGATTTTCTTCGTCATGACCCGTCTATAGCTTGGAAATATTTAAATGTCTTTGTGTCATATGAATGCGACCTGACAAGGCGACGTATCGCTCTGGACTGATCGACTTGTTACTAATTTGTAACAGGTTTTGGAATTGTCAGTTTCTTGGTCTTGTCCCGTCTATAGCTAGTTATATTTGAATGTCTTTGGCTCGAAAGCAATATTTACGCAAAACTGACATTTTAAAATGACAATTGCTGACACTTTTTATCTCGTCTGCTTTTCATGTTACTGTCTTGTTACAATAAGTTTTGATTGCTTTTTATTACTACTTTTACTACGACTATGATGGTGTTGTCGCGTTTAAAAAAATTTCTTACATTTCGTGGAAATGGTGCTAATTTGGGAACGAAAATCTTGATTTTAAAATTCATTACGATGTTAACTTTCATGAATATTTTATTTTCTTTATTTTATTTGGAAACGTGATTGAGATACCTAAATGCCCCTTTCGGAGCGGACGGGGTTTTTTTAAACATCATTGTGTTTACATTACCTACTATGTAGATAAAGAATATCTTACTTCTTACTACTATTACGAATGCGGAAGTTTGGATGGATGGATGGATAAGCATTCATAAAAAAAGGTATTTATGAGATTTAAATAATTTAAAAATAAAAATATTATTCAATATTATGACGCATGACGTAGTTAAAACACCCTGTTGTGAGCGGTGATCTACTGAACTCGAGCGCTGGGTAGGTATAGTTCTCCCGTTTGACAAGTAAACATCATTAACAGGATGTTTCATATTTTTTTCTAATGTTTATTTATTTTTCTTTGTACCTATTATGATCGGTAAAAAAAAAAACCTACCTTAATAGGTAAAAAAAAATCGCGCCTGAAACTTTTTTATGTCGGGCACATAGAGTGGACCACCTTTGTAAGACGACTAAAAAGTCACGGTGTATAACTTACTCTAGTGTAAGTTTAAAGTTACATTTAGCATTAAAACGTAGTAGCGATGATTCTACGTTCGAATTGTTTACTGTGCATTGACTGCTAAAATCATAACACTTCCTTTTAGATTCACCGCAGTCGGGTAAAAAGGGCCGCCAACAAAGGGGCCTTTTTAGGACTAGCTACACCTCTGTCAACACCAACAGTGTCAACTGGTCAGAACTGCTGGACTTTACATCTGTACCGGGCGTGCCTGGCGGGAACCGACAGCCGACCTGCGCGGCGCGTGCGCCGCCGCCGGCAGACTAGATTGCGCCGGCGCACACGCGTGCAATAACAAGTGTGAGCACATGATCGTATCGGACGCGCGCCTAACATAATAACAAAACACACTGATGTGTTGCAAAATATTAAAGTCACGTAGTGTCCATGCAGCCAACTGATGCATTTGTTAGTGCACGTCTTGAAAATAAAACAACTAGGTAGGTCCTGTACTTAGAAATACTATGAGCGCGCTACGGCCTACCTCTTCACCTAGCTACAGGATTCAGGCGCACTTGCATGTAATCTCACCTTACGACGAACTAGTAGTCGGCCTAGCCTTGCTGCCAAAGAACCTTTAGTAAGTATCGGACTCATTAGGTAGACAGCCTCCTTCTCCGAGATCTGTTCCAGTTTCCGGTTCCTCGGGTCGCTTGTCCAAGGGGATGGCGAAATAGACCGAGACGTAACGCACCGGATCAACTTGCGACCCACGGATGCCCCTCAAGTTAAAGGAAAAATATACAAGGCCGTGATTAGACCTGTCATACCGTATGGATCGGAATGCTGGGCTTTGAAGAAGATGGATGAAAAAAGATTTCATGTAGCAGAGATGAGAATGTTGAGGTGGATGTGTGGTATGACAAGAATGGATAAAGTACGAAATGAGTAGGTACATAAGGCGCGAATTACACAGAAACGGCGTAAGGCGTAAGGCGCAGCGCGGGCATGGAATTTATAAGGAAACGAAAAAACGGTGTGCCTGTCTCGCGCCGCTTGAGTGTAATTCACGACACGTCGCCTACGTACATTTTGTAAGAAAACGTTTTGAAGAGGCATTATGCCTGCGTCGCGCCTTCACCGTACGCCTTTTCTGTGTAATTCGCGCCTTAGAGGAAGTTTGTAAGTTGTTGATGGATGGATTGGGAGAGGAACATCAAGGAAACGATGGACTGATTGTGTGAGAAATGATATGAAAGAAAAAGAAGTGAAAGATAGACAGAGACAGAGGAAAATTTAAGAAAAATACGTGTCGCGCCGACCCCAAGTAACATGGGACTGGGGCAGGAAGGTTCAGTTCAAATATGTTTATTTGTGACACATAGGTAAAATACACGGTGTTATAAAAAAGTTATGACGCACTATGTGCTGCCTTGCAAGGCGTACAAATAATGTTTATACATTAATTAGTGCAGGTTGTAGTTTTAATGACTAAAAAATACTGTTATTACAGCTAATTATATAATAATCTTTGATAAAATATATATTAAGGTGATGATGATCTTTACATACGTATTTAAAATACTCGTAGGTACTTCATCGATGTTAATAATTCTTCTGGTTACAATTTCGGAACCTACCACAACTAAAAATACTTTTTTGCAAAAAAATACAACAGACTTGAAAGACAAAAAAAACTTAATTTCGGAAATAGGTGGCAAAAAATGAATTACTTAAACAAAAATCACCGACTTTTCTAAATAATTATTTAGAAGTATATTGTTTTTTTTTTGTTGCAAATAAGTACCTAGTACACTCTGATACAGGTGGGGAAACTTTGTTATAGATATACACTTCTACACTAATATTATAAAGAGGAAAGATTTGTATTATTTTTGTTTGTAATGAATAAACTCAAAAACTACTGTGCCGATTTCAATTTTTTTTTTACCATTAGAAAGCTACATTATCCCTGAGTAACATAGGCTATATTTATTACTAGAAAAAAATAGGGGTGGGCGGGTTAGGGGAAAATAAATCTCCGTCGTACGGGTGTACGAAGCTGGACGGGCCGCTAGTCTTACTAATATTATTAAGAGGAAAGATTTGTATTTGTGTGTGTGTGTGTGTGTGTGAATGTTTGTAATGAATAAACTCAAAAACCACTGTGCCAATTTCAAAATTTTTATTAAAGAACATATAGTCTCTGTTTCTGTGCTTCTAAGAAAATTAGAAGCCATGGGAATAAGGGGAACGCCGCTGACATTACTTGCTGACTACTTAACCGACCGATATCAGTGTGTTAGGATTGACAATTTTGTGAGCGATGAGCAGAAAAATACTGGATTTGGTGTTCCCCAGGGGAGCATTTTGGGCCCTACCTTATTCCTGGTTTATATTAACGACCTGTGTAATCTAGATATCAACCACGGCAAGATCATACCATATGCTGACGACACGGCGCTAATATTTTCTGCTAAAAACAGCTGCGAACTGTTCGAAAACGCTCAACTCGGTTTTAATACTGTGACTAATTGGCTTCAAAGCAATTTACTAACATTAAATGCTGATAAGACAAAATATATTCACTTCTCCATGCGCAAGCCTTTACTAAACACTGCTAACTTCCATATATATGCCCATTAATGTGGTAACCTGTCAGGCAACATTTGCAATTGTCCTTCTATCCTCAAAACCTGTAACATTAAATACCTCGGGGTTATAATAGACGAAACACTCTCTTTTAGGCATCATATTGAAAGTCTGGTTCAAAGAGTGCGCAAATTAATATATGTATTTAAAAAAATACGAAATTTTGCAGATTCAAAACTAATTACACAAGTTTATTTCGCCCTATGTCAATCTATAATTAATTACTGTATCATTTCAGGGGGTGGCGCATCAAAAACTATCTTGCTCCCCCTAGAAAGAGCTCAAAGAGCAATTTTAAAGGTAGCCAACTTCCATCCGTTTTTCTTTCCCACAGATCAGCTGTATAAATCCTGCAACGTGCTGACTGTGCGTCAGCTTTTCATTATGCACTTAGTATTAAAACAGCACACCATGCTCTCGTACAATGCTGACAATACTAACAAAAGGCGAAATGATATTGTGTGCATTTCTAATGCAACCTCAAAACATTATCGAAAGATTCTTTTCATGTTTAGGCCCATTTGTGTACAATAGAGTAAATAGAAAACTAAGTATATATAAGTTAAATTATTTTAGCTGTAAAAAATCTATAATTACCTTTTTACAACCCATGTCTTATGCACAGATAGAAGATCTACTTGCTGTCTGCAAATAAAATGCAAATACGCTGTTTTCAATTTTAATTTTATAAGTTTACTTTACTTTATTTTTTTGCAATGTTGATTTATTTATTTTAAGTAGGTATTTAAGCACCTTGTAGCCTGAAACACAGGTTCAACCTAGTTCAGGCAAATTAGAAAATATGCTCTATTTTAATTGTTAAGATATTTTATTGTAAATGTGCCCCTTTTTATAAATAAACGATTTTATTATTATTATTACATTATACAGGGTGTTTGGTAGATGGGTGCAAAGCCTGAAGGGGGTGATAACTTAGACCATTTAGAACTTATTAAGCTAAACTTGTCTTAGACGAAGTCTGTTCCTTGTATTTTTTTTTGAAACTCTAAGGTTTTTAACAATAATATCCATTTTTTTTCATTGTATTGTTAATAGTGTCGAGTAAAAGCTGCTATGTTATTATTTTTTATTTATGTACTGTGGGATTACTCAAACAAAATAATTCCCAAGCATCTGTGTCATCAGAGAAACATTCTACGCCATATTCAAGTTTAAGAAACTTTTAAAAATCAAGGATATGTTTCGTTTACGGCATAATAAAAAAATAAGAAAAATAGTCTCAGTTGTTCAAACCTTTTTAAAAACATGCTTGGTTATTGCTCTTTCTTTTGAGGTACTATTTACGCAGATATCTCATCAATTCTTGGAATTAGGATGTACAAAGCAAATTGAGGTCGAATATTTAATTTTTAAACAGACCAAAATAATGCAACATTTTTGTTAAAATAATTTATTGTTCGTGTTCAAAATGTTGACCGCGGTTTCTTATACAAGCGCGTGCCCGTCTTCTCAATTCTGTAGTCGTGATTTTTAATCTCATCTCCTGCTTCAAGACTTAAAAAGCCGTTTGATTCTTTCTATTAATTCTTCTCTAGTTGAAATTTCAACGTGCGTGTAGACGAGCTCCTTGGCCCGTCCCCAAACGAAAAAATCCACAGGAGTTAAATCGGGTGATTGAGGTGGCCAAGGGATGGGCCCGTCTCTGTCAATCCAGCTCTCTGGGAAACAGTTATTTATTTAAATGTTCTCTCACGTTTAGGATCCAGTGTGCTGGACAACCATCTTGTTGAAAAATCATTGGTCTTCTCATTGCCAATATTGGTATTTCGGTCTCGTCCAGAAGCTCTGGGAGATAGTTTTGAAGGAATTCCAGGTTATTTTCTCCATTTAAATTATCTGGCAGGAAGTGGGGACCAATCAACGTTCGGCCGCCCTTAACGTGAGAGAACATTTAAATAATTGTTTCCCAGAGAGCTGGATTGGTAGAGACGGGCCCATCCCTTGGCCACCTCAATCACCCGATTTAACTCCTGTGGATTTTTCGTTTGGGGACGGGCCAAGGAGCTCGTCTACACGCACGTTGAAATTTCAACTAGAGAAGAATTAATAGAAAGAATCAAACGGCTTTTTAAGTCATGAAGCAGGAGATGAGATTAAAAATCACGACTACAGAATTGAGAAGACGGGCACGCGCTTGTATAAGAAACCGCGGTCAACATTTTGAACATGAACAATAAATTATTTTAACAAAAATGTTGCATTATTTTGGTCTGTTTAAAAATTAAATATTCGACCTCAATTTGCTTTGTACATCCTAATTCCAAGAATTGATGAGATATCTGCGTAAATAGTACCTCAAAAGAAAGAGCAATAACCAAGCATGTTTTTAAAAAGGTTTGAACAACTGAGACTATTTTTCTTATTTTTTTATTATGCCGTAAACGAAACATAACCTTGATTTTTAAAAGTTTCTTAAACTTGAATATGGCGTAGAATGTTTCTCTGACGACACAGATGCTTGGGAATTATTTTATTTGAGTAATCCCACATTACGTAAATAAAAAATAATAACATAGCAGCTTTTACTGGACACTATTAACAATTAATTGAAAAAAAATGGATATTATTATTAAAAACCTTAGAGTTTCAAAAAAAAATACAAGGAACAGACTTCGTCTAAGACAAGTTTAGCTTAATAAGTTCTAAATGGTCTAAGTTATCACCCCCTTCAGGCTTTGCACCCATCTACCAAACACCCTGTATATCCATAACTACAAAAAACTTCGCGATACTATACAGGGTGTAAACAGACCCTTCACGAAGCCGTCAACCAAGCATTCTGTACATCAAACTAAGTAACTTTACGCAAAAATTATTGCTGGGAAACGGCTTTTTTTTTTTTGGGGTGAAAAATCCCATTTTACGGTAAAACTCAATGTAACCCACTCAAAACATTGTGCTGATAGATGGATTGAATAGTACGGGGATCGTGAAATGTTTAAACTAAAAATCTTACATTAGAAACATGTATTTTTTAAAAATATGTGAAAAAGTTGGAACTTTGACCCCCGATATCTCCGTAACTAGAAGGTATGGTCTAGAACAAAAAAATGATCGCAATGATGGGTAGAACAAGTAGGTACCTTTCGGCTTCGTTAAGGGTCTTTTTACACCCTTTATGTCCAACTATTATCGTTATGTCACAATAACCACTAGCCGCTAGTCAATATATAAGTGTAAAAGTAAATATTTTTTAACTAACCATTTTTAATTACGACATTATATGTATTTATAAACACAATTTGAATATTCAAAATATATTTACGTCGCCGTAAAGACATAATATTTGTGCGCCTCTTTGCTGTGATAAAGAAAATCAATCAACGCCGACTATAGGAATTTATAATTTCAATATCTATTCTACCAAGAAATCCAAGAATAGACAAAGCTCTTTCAATACAACTCGACATGTCTGCTGCCCGAGAAGTAGACTTGAGTTTCTGAACTGAGCAGACGGAGGACGCTGTTATGTTTTTAAAATCTATATAGATCGATAAACACAAAGAATAGTAATAAAAAGAATCTTGTCTAGGTCCGATGTGATGTAGACTATTTTAAGAGCATTACCTAATCATACATGACCATCGCCCGTGCGGCCTCGCCAGTCACAGACTGCGAGAACTGCGGCGGACCCCGCTACCCCGTTGCTCTCACCAGTCGCCGACTGCGAGTACTACGGCAGACCCCGCAACCCCGTCGCCCTAGCCAGTCGCCGACTACGAGTACTGCGATGGACCCCGCTACCCCGTTGCCCTCGCCAGTCGCCGACTGCGAGTACTACGGCGGACCCCGCAACCCCGTTGCGCTCGACGATGTATTTTAGGCATGGGTCCGGTCATCTTACTATACTAATATTATAAAGAGGAAAGATTTGTATTTTTGTGTGTGTGTATGTTGGTAATGAATAAACTCAAAAACTACTGTGCCGATTTCAAAATTTTTTTCACCAATTGAAAGCTTTATTCACCCTGAGTAACATAGGCTATATTTATTGCTAGAAAAGATAAGGAATCGTTAAAAAAAATCATGTCCACCCGTGCGAAGCCGGGACGGGCCGCTAGTATACAATAAAATTCCTGATAGCATTAAGAATGAAAATTTGCACAACTTTAATAGAAAACTAAAGAATTTTTAATTAGAAAAATGCTATTATTCAATAACCGAATATTTGAATGACATGCTGTTATAAAATTTCTGACATTTATAAGTAACAATTATTTTATTGATCTTCCTTAGTGACATTTTATTTTAATTTATGACATCATTCAATTTCTTTAACATTCTTTAAATACGTAAGTGCTGACAATTTTCATTTTATTACAATAACTGCGGACATTTTCTATTTTCATTATTTTATTTTTTCTCATTACACATAATTTATCTAATTACTTAATCGACATTGTTCAGTGTGATTGAAAATTCTTAATGCAATAGACTATCTAATTTATTTATTTGTGGTTCACATACTTATCAATATTAATTTCTGGTTTTAATTATATTGCATGTATTACTACTTTTGTACGCCCTAGAGGCAAAACATAGCGCCCTCAATGTATTACTAAATAAGAACTTATAATGTACCTACTTATGTTTTACAGTAAATAAATGAATCAGAACGTGAATCTTTGCCTTTTGCTACGCTCAAAATGATAAACAATTCCGGAAGATATGCCATAAGTAACAGTATTGTAGGTAAGTCAACGCGACCAAAAGATATGACAAGGGAATCAAAACCTTTAGGGTACTTCCCGTTGACCTAGAATCATGAAATTTGACAAGAAGCAATGTCTTATAGCACATGCAAAGGAAAACCTTAAGTATGTAGGTTAATAACAAAATACCTACAAGTTTATATGAACCCTCAGTGCGCGAGTCCAACTCGTTTTTTTTTAAATTATCAACTTTGTTATGCCCGCGTGAAGTTCGATAACTGTCCCACGGGATCATACTACCGGGATCAAAAGTATCCTATAAAGGGTGCAAAAAGACCCTTAACGAAGCCGAAAGGCACTTGTTCTCCTCGTCATTGTGATCATTTTTTTGTTCTGGACCATACCTGGGAACCTTCTAGTTACGGAGATATTGGGGGTCAAAGTTCCAATTTTTTCACAAGTTTTTTTTTAAATACTACTTTTTAAGGTTCTAACTTTACTCCAATTACCTCCATGGTCCGTTTACTATTCAAAGCATCCATCAGCAATAAGTTTTGAGCGCATTATATTCAGTTTTACCGTAAAATGTGATTTTTGACCCCAAAAAAAAATTTCGTTTCCCAGCAAAAATTTTTGCGTAAAGTTACTTGGTTTGATGTACAGAATGCTTGGTTGACGGCTTGGTGAAGGGTCTGTTTACACCCCGTATGTTAATCCAGGTTATAAACTATCTATGCGCCAAATTTTTGCTAACCAACCTTTAATATTGTTACTAACAATAATATCTAATAATAAAATAAAAACTGTGTGGCAGATAATTTAACAGAGACACTGGAAAGGCACAACAACGAGATCAGAATGAATTGTCTTTGAAAATAGATAATCAGACCATTTCAGGTAAGCTAGAAGTCGCTGAGACACTAGAAAATTTCTTTACCAACATCCCGTTAGAGGTTACAAAAATTCTCTCCTCTTCATCTAAATTGGCAGAAGCTCTTCTTAAAGAAAACTTTACTGAGGACATACCAAACTTTAAATTCAAACCAATATGTATTGCTACAATTAAAAACGTCTCAAAAGTCTTAACATAAAAAAATACTGAAGACTTATGGGGGATATCCGTCAAGGTTCTTGGAGATATTATTGACTCAATCGCCCCTGTCCTAACAGGCATACTCAATCAATGTTTGGATAGCGGCAAGTTTCCTGATCTAATGAAACATAGTAAAGTAGTACCTATTTTCAAATCGGGTTGTAAGAATGATCCCTTTAATTACCTATACCTATATCTGTGCTTCCAGCATTGAGTAAAATCTATGAAAAAATCATGCTGGACCAGATGGTGTCTCACTCCAACTCTGCATAGTCAACAGTTTGGTTTCACGAAGGGTTGGTCGACAACGGACGCGGGAGTAAAACTCATCAGTCACATTTTGGAATCCTGGGAGAAGTCCCAGGATGCCATTAGCATTTTCTGTGATCTCTCAAAAGCGTTCGACTGCGTCGACCACAACACACTGATCTGTAAATTACACCACTACGGCATTTGTGGACAAGTTGCTGATCTTGTTCTTTCCTATTTATCTAACAGGCAGCAAAAAGTAAATGTAAATGGGGCGACGTCCTCCGGGTCTCTAGTCAAGATGGGCGTGCCCCAAGGTTCAATTCTCGGTCCTTTCCGTCGTTCCGTCCTATTTCTTGTTTACATTAATGATCTCCCTTATATGATGGTCAAATTATCGAATATAATTCTATTTGCTGATGACACTTCGCTAATTTTTAAAATAGATAGAAAAGATACGAATATCTTACATGTCAACGAAAGTCTAACTGTTCTCTCGAAATGGTTCGCAGCAAACAATCTTTAACTGAATGCGAGCAAAACAAAATGTCTGAAGTTTTCTTTACCAAATGTACCACACCGGGATCTAAACTTAAATCTTGACGGCAAAACACTTGATGTTATAGCGGAAACTGTATTCTTAGGGATTACTATCGATTCAAAATTGCAGGGGGGCGCGCACATTAGAACTCTGTCGGGTAGGTTAAGCTTAGCTGCATATGCAGTAAGAAAAATAAGACAATAAACTGACGTAGCTACAGCTAGGCTAGTATACTATGCTTATTTCCACAGTATTTTGTCTTACGGCATTCTGCAGTGGGGATCAGCAGCAGACGTTGACTCAATTTTCATCCTACAAAAGAGGACAGTCCGCGCGATCTATAAAATGGGTCCTCGCGAGTCCCTCAGAGACAAATTTAAAGAGATCGGTGTACTGACTCTGCCTTCACTTTATATCCTAGAATGTATTTTATATGTCCGCAAAAATCGAGGGCTTTTCAAAATTAGAAGCGACTTCCATAATATAAATACACGTAGTAAACACGAAATTGTAATACCTAAATTCAGATTAACAAAAAGCAAGTCTTTTCTTATAAACAGTATACGCTTTTATAACAAGTTGCCAAAGTCAGTTATAGAAATGACCGATGGTAAGTTCAAAAACTACATCAAACATGTCCTTATTAAAAAAGCATATGACAAAATCGAGGATTACGTTGATAGAGAATGGAGAGAGAGGCTCTAGTTCCTTCTGCGCATGCGGCTTCCCTAGTAGCTCATAAACGGCACAAATATGTGGATGTCTCTAACTATTCTCAATGTCATCTTTTCTCTTCTTTCTGATCAGATTTTTTACAATAGTTTTCAAATCATTTATACATCTTTTGCTTGGAATAGTTACAGCACTGATGACAATATTTGTATCACTTGTTTAATTTAGTACCTATTTTACAATATTTTCTATCTTTGTATAGATTAATTTTTACCGATTGTTTGTGAATGTGAGAACACTGTAGGCTTTGTAGATTTCCAGCTGCTTGTTAACTTTGTATCTTTTTTTACAGCTTTTGTAGTAAACAACGACTTATTGTCGGGCCTACGCTGTCCCCCCATACTTAAGTACAAATGCTGTAACCATGATAAATTGTAACACCAAATGATTTGAAAAGAGTAACCATGGAGTTTCTTGCCGGTTCTTCTCCATAGGAAACGACAAACCCGAACCGTGCACATTTTTGTCGACGTTTTATAAGTGCCCATCTGGGCCTATCTTACTATTATAAAGAGGAAAGATTTGTATTTTTGTGTGTGTGTGTATGTTTGTAATGAATAAACTCAAAAACTACTGTGCCGATTTCAAAAATTCACTCACAAAATTCACCATTAGAAAGCTACATTCACCCTGAGTAACATAGGCTATATTTATTGCTAGAAAAGATAAGGAATCCTTACTAAAACTTTAGTAACGTAACCCAAGTTATAAAAATGTAAAAAAATGCCACAAAACATCTTACGTCGCATGCGCTGCGGAAACTATTGATGATAGAACAAAAGTATGTTCTACAATACTAAAGAACATATAAAAGGTGTAAAAAGACCCTTAACGAAGCCGAAAGGCACTTGTTCTCCCCGTCATTGCGATCATTTTTTTGTTGTAGACCATGTACCTGGGAACCTTCTAGTTACGAAGATATTGGGGGTCAAAGTTCCAATTTTTCACATTTTTTTTTAAATACATGTTTCTAATGTTAGATTTTTACTTCAAACACCTTCACGACCCCCGTACTATTCAATCCATCCACCAGCTCAATGTTTTGAGTGCGCTACTTTGAGTTTTATCGTAAAATGTGATTTTTCACCCCAAAAAAAAAGTTGTTTCCCAGCAATAATTTTTGCGTAAATTTACTTAGTTTGATGTACAGAATGCTTGGTTGACGGCTTCGTGAAGGGTCTGTTTACACCCTGTATAACTACAAAAAACTTCGCGATACTATATGTCCAACTATTATCGTTTTGTCACAATAACCACTTTTTACACTTTAAAAGTTGATAGAAATAACGACCAAAATTAGACCACGTTTTTTCACATTTTTTTTTAAATACATGTTTCTAATGTTAGATTTTTACTTCAAACACCTTCACGACCCTCGTACTATTCAATCCATCCACCAGCTCAATGTTTTGAGTGCGTTACTTTGAGTTTTATAGTAAAATGTGATTTTTCACCCCAAAAAAAAAGTTGTTTCCCAGCAATAATTTTTGCGTAAATTTACTTAGTTTGATGTACAGAATGCTTGGTTGACGGCTTCGTGAAGGGTCTGTTTACACCCTGTATAACTACAAAAAACTTCGCGATACTATATGTCCAACTATTATCGTTATGTCACAATAACCACTTTTTACACTTTAAAAGTTGATAGAAATAACGACCAAAATTAGACCACGTTATTCATACTTCTGTTTAAATCCTTATCCAAATAAATCATATTGTTTTCAAGACTGTTTCAATTCATGTAGATTACTTTTTGAATTGTTCAAATCGGCTATTCCAATCAATAGATATTAGGAATTTAATAAGTCATAGAAATAGAAAAAATAAACGCTGTCGCGTCGTGCATGTTATACCCGTGTGAAGCCGGGACGGGCCGCTAGTGTGAAATGAAACATTTTGATTTTGATTCTTGATATTGATAATTGTAAAATTTCTTTCTGAGTGGAAACCTGGTGACCTGTAATACAGATGTTTCACAGTTTGTTTCACAATTTAAGTTACATATAACCTCGTCTACTAATGCCTCAACAGCATCACTAGTTCCTAATGATGTTTGGTATCCAAATTGTTGCTTATTTAAGACATTGTGCATCTTTAAGTGTCTCAAAAGCCTTTCTTTAATAATTTTTTCAAAGATTTTTGATAAAATAGGTAACAGGAAAATCGGCCTGTAGTTCCCAGGATCCATCTTTGAACCCTTCTTAAAGATTGGTAGGGTTTAGGCGCAGAAGGCCTAATTCTCAAAATGGCACCAGAATCGCAAAAGGACTAGTTCTCAAAATGGCAAATTCTCTAAAAGCCTAATTCTCTGAATGGCCAATTCTCTAAAAGCCTAATTCTCTGAATGGCCAATTCTCTAAAAGCCTCCGCTCCGTAGGCAGGCTTAAGGCCAAAACTGCAGCCCCGGGACCCGATGGCTTACCTGGCAAAGCCTGGGTCCTGGCCTCTGAGGCTCTCGGGCCCCGACTGGAAGGGCTCCTAAGCGCATGCTTGGAGAGAGGCCAGTTCCCGCTTCGTTGGAAGACGGGCAAGCTGGTCCTCATGCGGAAGCCAGGGCGCCCTGCGGACTCTCCGACGGATACCGGCCCATTGTGTTGCTCGACGAGGTGGGCAAGCTCTTTGAAAGAGTCATTGCAAACCGCCTCGCCGGGCACCTTGCGGGAATGGGGCCGGATCTTGCGGAACACCAATTTGGTTTCCGCAAGGGGCGCTCGACGGTGGACGCCATCATGCGCGTGAGAGCCCCCACGACGGGGTACGCGGTGTCCCGGGGTGGGGTCGTCTTGGCGGTGTCTCTCGACATCGCCAACGCCTTCAACTCCATGCCCTGGAGCTGCATTAGGGAGGCACTCCGGTATCACCGAGTGCCGACCTACCTCCGTCGTGTGGTCGGGGACTACCTGTCGGACAGGTACGTCATCTACCCTGGTCACAACGGAGAATGGAACCGGCGAGAGATGTTGCGGTGTTCCGCAGGGGTCGGTTCTAGGGCCGCCCTTGTGGAACATCGGTTACGACTGGGTGCTGCGCGCCGAGCTCCCTAGCGGCGTCAGCGTGGTCTGTTACGCTGACGACACGCTGGTACTGGCACAAGGGAGGTCGCACAAGGCGGCGGCCGAACTTATGACGCGCGGGGTTGCGATAGTCGTGGAGAGGATCCGGCGATTGGGTCTCGAGGTGGCTTTGCACAAATCCGAGGCCATGTGCTTTCATGGGCCTCGGAATGCCCCACCGTCGGGATCCATGCTGACAGTAGGAGGGGTTCCCATCGGCGTCGAGTCGACCTTGAAGTACCTAGGACTCGTCCTCGACAGCCGGTGGAACTTCGCTGAGCACTTCCGACGTTTGGCTCCCAAACTAGAACGGGCCGGGGCAGCCTTCAAGCGGCTCTTGCCCAACCTGAGGGGTCCAAACGCCTCCTGCCGTAGGCTCTACGCGGGGGTCGTGCGGTCCATGGCCCTTTACGGGGCCCCGGTGTGGGCGCGTTCAATTAAGCGGCGTGCCGCGCACTACCTGAACGCGCCCCGGCAGGTGGTAGCCGTAAGGCTGATCCGGGGGTACCGCACGATCTCCCGCGAGGCGGCGAGCCTCCTAGCCGGATTGCCGCCATGGGATCTGGAGGCGATAGTCCTCGCGCGCCTGCATGAATGGCGCGCGGGGGCACTACGTCGGGGGGAAACTCCGCTGCCGCGGCAAATCACCGCTCAGCGGACAGACCTCCGACGCGATCTCATGGCGACATGGAGACAGCGACTGTCGCAACCCAGTGCAGGGCACGCCACAATAGTGGCGATAAGTCCCCTCTTTGAGGAGTGGCTAGAGAGGCGCCACGGCGCCCTCACCTTCCGCCTGACGCAGGTCCTCACCGGACACGATTGTTTCGGGAGGTTCCTGCACCTCTCGGGCGGGAGGAAACGCCCGGGTGCTATCATTGCGAGGATCGTCCGGAGGACACGGTGGCGCACACCGTGGAGGTCTGCCCCGCTTGGGCGGAGCTCCGCCGTGTCCTCGTAGCGGCGATAGGCGGCGGCGACCTCTCGCGCCCGGCCCTGGTTCAGGCCATGGTCCGGAGTGAGAGGGAATGGGAAGCCGTCACCTCCTTCTGCGAAGCAGTCATGCTAGCGAAGGAGGTGGCGGGACGTGAGAGGGAGAGAATCTCACGTCCCAGCCGCCGCGGGCGACGCACCGGGCGTCGGGGGCCACGTGGTGGCTCCCGGCCACCGTAGGCGCGGGCCTGTGGACGGTGAGTAATGGGTTAGCTCACCGTCCGTCCGTCTTATGACGACAGGCCGTGTAGACGGCGTGTTCGTGTTCCACGCGCGCCTCAAAGAGATGTCAGCAACCAGGAAGGGGCCCGCAAGGGCCGATGCCTGCCGGGGCTGCGGGACTGTTCGAAAGAGATACCGTGGCCCTGGAACACAAAGGGCAATGAAGGAACATGAATGGGTTTTAGTCAGTAAGAGTCTGACACTCCCCCCCACTCCACCCAGAGCGGGAGAAGTCATTTGATGATTTCCCATCCGTAAAAATAAAATTTAAAAAAATGTATAAATATTTCACATATGTAATTTAATTGATATTACTATGAACTAATATTTGCAAGTTATAAGCAAGTACATGTAAATCTATGTATGGACTAAACATATTATAGATTACTTATTATCCCAGAAGTACGATCCCGTGGGCAATTCATGAACTCCACGCGGGCGAAGCCGCGGGCATAAGCTAGTAAATAATAAAAAGGCAAAAGTGTGTTTCTAATGTCTCTGATTGAATTACTATATTTTTATTTAGAGATAGAAAGCTACACTATTATCGAGCGCCAAAGGTCATTTTTTTATGGTTTAGGCTTTTGGCGCCAGAGCATAATCGCACGCGCGTGCCCTCCACGCCAAAACACAATTTCACCTATTCCACATTTGTCACATATTTGTCGTTTGGCGTACAGCGCACGCGCTTGCTTGTCACGTATATATGACTATAGCTTTCAAAAGGTTAGTAAAGTTGACATCCATGCGGACGGAATTCGCGGGCAGGAGCTAAAGTTAGTAAGAATAAAACTTTATGTCTGTTCCACCAACTTAGTTTAGCATATTGGTATTATCGTCGCCGCCGCCGAGTATCGGTTGGGATTTCATGTCGTATTAGGTACTTTAGGATTCTTCGGTCACGTGAAGAGTCGACCGACCGATTGGCGATATCCCAATAGCTCGGCCCTCCGACGCACCACCATCTACAAGTGCAAAATTCGGCCTAGCGGTCCAGAGACATGCCATCGTCAAATCAAAAGTAATTCAAAATGTAAACAGATAGTTTATTTGTTTTTCATGTTGGACGCCTTCAGTGCGCGGTAGGCGGCGACAGCGGCTGTGCGCGCGCGCTCGCGTCGCTGCAGTTCGGCCGGGTTGTTGCTCTTGTTGCCGTTGTTGCTCTTGTTGCCGTTGTTGCTCTTGCTGCTATTGTTGCCGCCCGCCAACAGACTGTTGAGCAGCAGGTCTCGCTTCCCCGGCTAGAACACAACAGACATATTTATGGTAAAAAAAAGGAATTTTTGTTTTATTATTTAGGTATCTAACTACTGTATTGTATCTAATGACAACATCTAGCTACTATATTATTATGGTTGTTTAGACACAGTCTGTGTCGGTCACATACAGACAGAATCAGACAGAATGGCAGGCTTGTTGCGATGTGCATCTCGATTGAGGGCCAATTTTTTTTAATCCTTGAGAAACGAAATAAGACTTTTTTTTTTTTTCTCTTTATTTAAGGGGCTTGTTCATTTTGAAGATGTCGCCCCTGTAATACAAGTAGGAAAATTAGTTCAAAATAGTAAAAACTTAAACCGTGAATTAAAACTGTTATGATCTCTCAATCCAGACGTGTGCGTAAAGTAAAATCTCTAAGTTAATCATTTTAATTTAAGATTTTCTTAAACATTTTAAGAAATTCCCAAATCTGTAGAATATGACATTACAGATTTATGGCGGTATATCTAGCTAGGTCCCTCAATCCATTAATTTTTGTACTGAGGAATCTGCAAAACATGAATTTATCTGAAGAAATACATAAATATGACATTAACATATTTTATAACACATTTGCTCGTAAAGGGTCTCTTATTTCACCAATTTCAATATCGTAATGTATCTCATTACTTACTTGTGCGTTATTGTAATGTAAAACGCACGAGTTTCTTTTTAATAAGGTAAATCGCACAGTTTATCAAGATGCTCCATCTAAAACGAACGGTACTTTTTTAAATCTTAGCAAAGAGTTTTTATGTCAGAAAAGTGGTCAACATTTTATGAATAAAATTAACTTTTGGAGATTAAATATAATAAATAAACATTTAATTCTTTAATTTAATTAATTTTGACAATAAATTACAACCATTTATCTGTAACAAAAACACAAAAATATTAATTTACTTTATTAGTAACACTGGCTGTTTTTTGTGCCTTTGCCTTAAAAAAAAGCGCTGATGCGCGCGCAACGCTAATTTGTGAACAGGTAAAAATTCTGCTTTGACAAGTGATTAAAGATTTATTCGTTTAAGAAAGTCCGAGTTTTATTTATTTCCTAGCAAATATTTTATAAAACGTCGTATGACATACGTGCGCTTTGATAATTACAGCCTCTGCTCGCCTCGGCTGTAATTTTCAACTTACCGCACTTATATCATAATCTACTATTACTTAGATACTTCTTCTATGAATTAGTTAAAAATAAATAATGACACAAAAGAGAATTGTTAAAAAGTAAATGAAAGTTGAATTTACTAAAACGTCTGAATTCAGAACCCAATATTTTCGGCTTTATTGACTTGGCTCAACATCTTAGATTACCAAATTAGAATAAGTTTTTTTACTATTTTTTAACTAAAATGTAACATATCGTCCGTTCTTCTAAATGCCATACTTTAAGAGAAAATTGATTTAATATGTTTTATACGGAGAAAATTTTGTAGGGTAGTTATCATTTTGTACGAGCTATTTTGTACGCGACGCGAGTAAATATTTGTTGCATGAACTGTCGGAAACGATTATGTTTGATATTTTGTATTGTATTTTATATATCCATCTATAGATATAAATTCAAAGTCCTGACTGACTGATATATCAACAACGCACAGCCTAAACCGCTGGTCCTAGAAACATGAAAAGACTATGCCCAGTTATGGCCCACTTCGGACACGTTTTGAAAGAAAATAAAAAAATATAAGTTTTTTAAGTAGGAATTATTAGTTTAAGTTCTATCTCTAAACTAGCTTATGCCCGCGGCTTCGCCCGCGTGGAGTTCGGGAATTGCCCACGGGATCTTACGTCTGGGATAATAAGGAATCTATGTATGTATAGTAGATACATAGTTTTTGTATACTTGCTTATAACTTGCAAATATTAGTTCATAGTAATATTAATTAGGTACTTTACATATTATTATGTGAAAAATTGATACCTTTGTTTGAGATTGGACACCGGTGACGAAAATCAAATGATTAATTAGGCATCTATTTATAGACATAACACTTTTACATAATATTTAATATCAATGTCGCGTATCACGAGCCAACGCGAAAATCGGTGGAATAAACCATATTTGCAGACGTCTACCTCAGAAAAATCCTACCTACTTACTTAATAGGTAAATACTCCCGCGCCCCGTACGCCCCGCGCAACACTGCGCGCCATGCGCCCGTCTACGTGAGCTTCGAAGCCCTATTTGACTCTGTTGGGGGATGATTTTGATTTTGGAAAAAACTGTGATACACGTATCTCATAATTTTAATTGAAAAGTATGTATACAAATTTTCAAGTCAATCGCCTCAGAGAATAAACAGTTTCACAGAATATTAAACACCCATTTCACCCTCTTAGGGGTGGAATTTAAAAAAACTGTTTCTTAGCGGATACTTACTCTTCACAAAGAATGCACCCTCCAAATTTTATGTCTCTAGAACCAGCCGATTGGGCTGTGCGTTGATATATCAGTCAGCCAGTCAAGACTTTGAATTTTTAAATTGGGGTATGATTTTGGAAAAACTGTGATATACGTATCTCATAATTTTATCTGAAAAATGTGTACACAAATTGTCAAGTCAATCGACTGCGATTATAAAAAGTTTCACCCTCTTAGGGGTGGAATTTCGAAAAACCCTTTCTTAGTGGATATCTACTCTTTACAAAGAGTACACCCTCCAAATTTCATGTCTCTAGGACCTATGGTTTGGGCTGTGCGTTGATATATCAGTCAACCAATCAAGTCATTGAATTTTTAAATTGGGGGATGATTTTGGAAAAACTGTGATACACGATCTCATAATTTTCTCTGAAGAGTATGTGCACAAATTGTCAAGTCAATCGACTGCGAGAATAAAAAGTTTCATAGAAAATTCAACACCCCATTTCACCCTCTTAGGGGTGGAATTTCGAAAAACCCTTTCTTAGTGGATACCTACTCTTTACAAAGAATACACCCTCCAAATTTCATGTCTCTAGGACCAGCGGTTTGGGCTGTGCGTTGATATCTCAGTCAGTCAGTCAGTCAGGACTTTGAATTTTATATGTATAGATAGATATGACGCCGTGATCATAACAAATAAATAAGTAATTTAACATTTTTTCAATGCGAGTTTCACTTCCAGGCGAAGTTTAGGGTTGCCATTATATGTTCAATTTAATTTCTTTTCATACATTTATTTAATAAAATCGATTACGGATTAATCCAATCGATTAAAAATCAACTTATTTGCATAGTGGCGTTCAATCGAAGGACAAGACTGTTATCCAGCCGTGGAGTAAAAGAGGTTGATGATGATGATGATGATGAACAGTGTAGGTACACTTCAGTCCTATTTCATGTACACTTAACACTTTCATCTGATTTAGCTTTGACTTTGCTGAGAAACTATATACCATACAATAAAATATAACATTAGTATAAAACAAAAAATAAGTAAAAAATACATAAAAACTAAAACCCGTCAGCGAAAAAAAAAAAGCAACTTGTCGGCTAGGTACTATTTAAATTAAAACTTAAATATTTTATAAGCTCTTGACTTTGGGAAGCGCTCATAATATTGCTCAATACGTTAGTCGGATTCCTGATTTTTAAACTGATTTTAAATATTTCTATGGTTAGCGAAAAGTTTTTCTGATGTCACGGCCATTTTAGTTTCCTTGAACGAAACCTACTCGACCTTAAGACAAAACTATTATGTTCATATACGGGGTGTAAACAGACCCTTCACCAAGCCGTCAACCAAGCATTCTGTACATCAAACTAAGTAACTTTACGCAAAAATTTTTGCTGGGAAACGAATTTTTTTTTTGGGGTCAAAAATCACATTTTACGGTAAAACTCAATATAATGCGCTCAAAACTTATTGCTGATGGATGCTTTAAATAGTAAACGGACCATGGAGGTAATTGGAGTAAAGTTAGAACCTTAAAAATAAGTATTTAAAAAAAAACTTGTGAAAAAATTTGAACTTTGACCCCCAATATCTCCGTAACTAGAAGGTTCCCAGGTATGGTCCAGAACAAAAAAAATGATCACAATGACGAGGAGAACAAGTGCCTTTCGGCTTCGTTAAGGGTCTTTTTACACCCTTTATACCTCATTACAGAGTTCCTGTAGTCTACACATAAATAAACACAGAATAATAAAATCACTGTATTCTTTATGGCTTTGCCGTATTTAGATAAAAATTAAATTGATCGAGACCAACAATCGTTGCAAATAATCGATTTTATTTCTAAATATGGCAACATTGTCCTTTGACAGATGATGGATTTGACAGTAAACTGTAATCCGCCTGCTCGTTAACGCGTTCGCGAATACTCGCTATCGAAGTTTTCTTTTGCCGTGGTTTGTGATCTTTTACAACCTTTTTTACGACAATGGACTCCGATCAACCTCACCCGAATGACAACCCTCGCGCGTACTTGGACCCTGGCTCCTCTTTGAATGACAACTCTGATGAGAATGTGGAAATTGTTGGCCCTACATCTAATGCCCTCGCACGTATTTGGACTCTCACCCCGCTTTTAGAATCTGCTCCGGCGTGCATATGGACCTGAGCAGCTCTGCTGTCACGACCGAGTCGTCGCAGGGATTAACTGGTGGCGGCGCAAGCACCGTTCGCTGTGCGAATTGTAGAGTAGATATGAGGCGCTTGTGATCTCATCAATTAGAAATTGTCGAAGTACGATAAATTGTACTTTAAACATTATGTACTTACCATTCAAAAGTGATTGCAAGTGTATAGAATACGTCTGTGCTTAAGTAAAAATAAATGTTATAAAAAAAATTAAAACTGTTTTATTTCCAAATGGCGACTTATTTTCTTAACTGATAACTACTAGAAGGTGTTCATAATAACTTAAACTATAATTCCATAAACTATTTATCAGTGTTTACTGTAGGCCACGGTTGTTCTAATATGTGGGCATTGTTCTTTGGAGGGTGTATTCTTTGTGAAGATTAGGTATCCACAAAGAAAGGGTTTTTCGAAATTCCACGCCTAAGAGTGAAATGGGTTGTTGAATTTTCTGTGAAACTTTTTATTCTCTGGGTCAAATTGGAGTAAAATTGGTGTACACACTCTTCAATTTAAATTATGAGACACGTGTAGGAAATTCACGTAGACGGGCGCATGGCGCGCAGGGTTGCGCAGGGCGAGGGAGTATTTGGCCATTGGTAAGTAGGTAGGATTTTTCTGAGGTATGACGTGTCTGTAAATATATATGAAATCCCGATTTTCGCGTTGGCTTATGAATGATGATGAAATATTATGTAAAAGTATTATATCTTAATATATATAAATCTCGTGTCACAATGTTTGTCCTCAATGGACTCCTAAACCACTTAACCGATTATAATAAAATTCGCCCACCATGTGCAGTTCGATCCAACTTGAGAGATAGGATAGTTTAAATCTCAAATTATAGTCACAATTTTAATTTATTGCTAATTATTTGTCTGTTATTATTTGACAGTCACAATTATCTGTTAACTCCAAATGATTCTAACAGATGTCGATACCTTTCGACTGGGTTGAGTAAGTAGGTAATCAATAGATGGCGCTGCTATGGTAAATCTACGAACGTGTCATATAAGCTACATTTTTAACAGCATAATTACCACGTGTTGTTGACGCTATAAAATTAATAGGTAGGAAAGGTAGGTAGGTAGGGTAGGTAGGCAGGGTAGGTAGGTAGGCAGGGTAGGTAGGGTAGGTAGGTAGGTAGGGTAGGTAGGTAGGTAGGGTAGGTAGGGTAGGTAGGGTAGGTAGGGTAGGTAGGGTAGGTAGGTAGGTAGGGTAGGTAGGGTAGGTAGGTAGGGTAGGTAGGTAGGATAGGTAGGTAGGGTAGGGTAGGTAGGTAGGATAGATAGGTAGGGTAGGGTAGGGTAGGTAGATAGGATAGATAGGTAGAGTCGGTAAAAAGGGTACGGTAGGGTAGGAAAAGGTGCATTGCAACGCATGCCGGGACAGCTAGTCTATTAATAGATTTCTAATAAACCAATAAGGTTTTATTTCACATAATATATATAAAACCTTAGTTTGAAATTGGACACCGGTGACGACAATCAAATGATTCATTAGAAATCTATTAATAGATATAATACTTTTACACATATTATGTAATTGATATTACTATGAACTAATATTTGCAAGTTATAAGTAAGTACTTACACGTAAAAACGCGAGTGTGTCAGTATTACTCAAATAAAATTAAATACTTACACTAACTATTCTTTATTACCTATTCAACTTTAAAAGTAAAAACTAATATTACGCATACAGGATGTAAACGGACCCTTCACGAAGCCGTCAACCAAGCATTCTGTACATCCAACTAAGTAACTCTAAGCAAAAATGATTTTTAGGTGGAGATTTTTGGGGTGAAAAATCACGTTTTACGGAAAACTTAGTGCTGATGGATGCTTTGAATAGTAAACGGGTCATGGAGTTAATTAAAGTAAATTTAAAACCTTAAAAAGTTGTTTAAAAGTAAGATCCCGTGGGCATTTCCCAAACTCCACGCGAGCGAAGCTGCGGGTATAAGCTACTATTATAATAATTGACGAAAATAATTGTTTTCATCTTTGAGAATTGTTTTCATCTTTAAGTTTTTACTATTTTAACAAATTTTCCTATGAGTCTTATTTCGTTTGTATGGGCCCTCAATCCAGTTGCACATTTTGTTGCGGAATCCTATACACCGTGACTTTTTAGTCGTCTTACAACGGCAGCCCACTTCATGTATCCATTCATAAAAAAGGTATTTATGAGATTTTACTCATTTAAAAATAAACATAGTAGGTATTCAACATTACGACGCATGACGTAGCTAAAACACCCTGTTGTTAGCGATGATCTACTGGACTCGAGGGCTGGATAGGTATGTTCTCCCGTTTGACACGTAAACATCATTAACAGGATGTTTCATAGTTTTTTCTAATGTTTTATTTATTTTTCTTTGTAACTATTATGGTGGGTAAAAAAAAAATCGCGTCTAGAAGTATTTTATATCGGCCACATTGAGTGGACCACCTGGGAGCCTGCCGTTTTGCCGAAAAGATTTTGACCAAATTTCATTACCCAAACAAATTTTAGCAACTTTTTTTTATACCATTGCAATATTTCGAATGATTTTAGTACACATATTTTTATTTGGTCAAATTTTTACTTGGCAAAATATTACCAAGTATAATGTCATTATGGCATTTGATCTTTGCTCAAATGATTTATTACAGCAAACAATCTTCAGACAACAAACGTTTGGTGAAATGATTTGTTAAGACAAAAAATATTAAGGCAAAAAAGGGTAGGTTAGGTTAGGTTAAAACTGTGACCCCCTACGCACGAGCCGAGCGAGCGCAGCGAGCGGTGCCGCGGCAGCGGCCGGCGAGTGCCAGAAACGACTTTCATTAATAGAAAAAAGATTGTTTTTAGTAGGTTACCCGGAACTGAACTATTTAGATTAGGATAATTACTTATTTAAAAAAAAAAATGGTTAGGTTAGGTTAAAACTGTGACCTCAAGGAACGACTACATTATATAGAAAAAAAAATATGGAAAAAAACGCTACTAACTAAAAAAAAAGAATAGTTAATATTCATATTATTATAACCTGTTTAGAATTTGTCTTATTTGATTTTGCGTAAAAACTGTTATTCCAACTGAAATATTTGACTAAATAAAAAATGTTAAAAGTACTTGTTGGTAAACAAGTTATAGTTTAAACGTTCACTTCCCAAACATTAGGTTTGTGTTACAATTTTTTGTGAATAGATTTTTTGCTAAGTAATAATTTGGCAAATGAAATTATGCGAAAAATTTTTTGGGAAGTGAAAATTTGTCAAATGCCTTTCGGTCAAACAAGGGAGACCCGGACCACCTTTGTAAGACGACTAAAAAGTCACGGTGTATAAACTATAATATGGGAGTCCGCAACGCAGCCGCTATTTTTTCTCAAAAATTATAGCTTTCAGAACTAACTTCGCTTACTCGCTTCTCTGAACTAAACTACTTCCGATATAAACCGTTTATTTGAATAGTAGTTACAAAAATTTTGTAAGTAAATTGTATTTTGACGATTTCAGACATTTTTTAGGAAACATTTATGTGAAGTAAATGGTGTTCTTACATTTATACCGAACGTGTTTTATTTATTTGATTGATTTGCAGATTGCGTCGTCTCTTGCAAATATATGACTTACCGCCCACACAAGTAACAAAATCATATCCACCTTACAAAATATTGTAAAAAGAAAATTGATTTAATAATCAATTTTCTCTTAAAGTATGGCATTTAGAGGAACGGAAGATATGTTACATTTTAGTTAAAAAATAGTAAAAAAACTTATTCTAATTTGGTAATCTATGAAGTTCAGCCTAGTCAATAAAGCCGAAAATATTAGGCTCTCAGTTCAGACATTTAAGTAAAATCGAACTTTCATTTACTTTTTAACAATTAACTTTTGTGTCATTATTTCTTTTTGACTAATTCACAGTATAGGAAGAGGTGTAGGTAAATTAGTAAGTAATAACCTGAGTTTTTCCAACCAAAATCATTGTACCCCAGGGTCAACTTACAAACAGCTAATGGCATCAGCCACTAGAAATGTATATAATGTTAAAATGTTAATACTGATATAACAATATATATAGGAAATAGTTCAAACATTAAAAAACAAGACATCACAGACAGTGTTACAGAGTTGTTAAAGTTGAATTGTCGTAAAATGATATTGTGTGCTTTCCCATATTTAGAAAAATTGACAACCAGAAAAAACAATCATATTCACATGCTGAATAAGCATGTTCATTTCCTAGTAGGTCACTATAGTGACAGGCTTATAAAGGGCGTAAAAAGACCCTTAACGAAGCCGAAAGGCAATTGGAAAAAGCCCAATAAGACATTGCCCGACCTGGACATCGAACCCAGGACCTCATGCTCAGCAGTCGCATTCATTCCCATTTAGTTATGAAGCACTAAAACAGTTTAGGATTTTGAAACATTCGAAAGCACCTATAAGAGTTGCTCAGGAAAAGTATGGCATATGTGAACGTCACGTCGCCGAACCACCTCGCGCCGCTCCTGGCTCACCTACACAACATATTACTGCACCTCGCGCCGCTCCTGGCTCACCTACACAACATATTACTGCACCTCGCGCCGCTCCTGGCTCACCAACACAACATATTACTGCACCTCGCGCCGCTCCTGGCTCACCTACACAACATATTACTGCACCTCGCGCCGCTCCTGGCTCACCTACACAACATATTACTGCACCTCGCGCCGCTCCTGGCTCACCTACACAACATATTACTGCACCTCGCGCCGCTCCTGGCTCACCTACACAACATATTACTGCACCTCGCGCCGCTCCTGGCTCACCTACACAACATATTACTGACCCGGGGCGCTCCGGTGCGGAAGTGCAGCGCGGGCGGCGCGTGCGTCACGTCGCCGAACGACACGCGCTCGTACTGCACCTCGCGCCGCTCCTGGGTCACCTACACAACATATTACTGCACCTCGCGCCGCTCCTGGCTCACCTACACAACATATTACTGACCCGGGGCGCTCCGGTGCGGAAGTGCAGCGCGGGCGGCGCGTGCGTCACGTCGCCGAACGACACGCGCTCGTACTGCACCTCGCGCCGCTCCTGGCTCACCTACACAACATATTACTGCACCTCGCGCCGCTCCTGGCTCACCTACACAACATATTACTGCACCTCGCGCCGCTCCTGGCTCACCTACACAACATATTACTGACCCGGGGCGCTCCGGTGCGGAAGTGAAGCGCGGGCGGCGCGTGCGTCACGTCGCCGAACGACACGCGCTCGTACTGCACCTCGCGCCGCTCCTGGCTCATCTACACAACATATTACTGCACCTCGCGCCGCTCCTGGCTCACCTACACAACATATTACTGCACCTCGCGCCGCTCCTGGCTCACCTACACAACATATTACTGCACCTCGCGCCGCTCCTGGCTCACCTACACAACATATTACTGCACCTCGCGCCGCTCCTGGCTCACCTACACAACATATTACTGACCCGGGGCGCTCCGGTGCGGAAGTGCAGCGCGGGCGGCGCGTGCGTCACGTCGCCGAACGACACGCGCTCGTACTGCACCTCGCGCCGCTCCTGGCTCACCTGCAAAAAATAACATATTATGTACAGTCGAACCACGTATTTGATTTACACTTTAGATGTGTGGGTGAAGTCATAGCACACAAACACTAAATGAAACGAGCGAGCTCGGTTTTTATTAGTGTGCGTATGGCACATCAATTACCATATACCAATATATAGTCATCCATTTATGTCACTGAAGGAGATATAATATTTTCCATGATGTTACTATACCAACCTTGGCACAATGGCTGTCGTCTTTGGTCAGTGAACGAGAAGCAGTAAGTTCAAATCATATATGCAGCAATATATTCTTTTTCTTTTTGTATTCATTATTTCTTTAAAACATTACTTACAGTAGAATTTATAACGATTTATAACGAAAGACACAAATTAGAGGAAGACGCCAGGAGGCACATCACAGGGGGAGTGTCACTAAAAACACTGCTTCCACAGCTCAACCGGCGGCCCCAGGGGACGACGGAGGAGCGGCCACCGACCAGCCAAAGCCGCAGAAACGGCCCAGGTATCCTTCGCTGGTGGTGGAAAAGCTGCCAGGATGGGCCGCCCACTTTAGGGCCATCAGTGCAAAGCTAGGCCGACCTCCCAACGCCCGCCCGTACGGCGCTGGGGTTCACTTCTCACGGTACAGAATTCAGGTTAGTCCAGCGATACCTGACCGGCCTGGAAAAGGAAAGCGGTATATCTTGGTCCGCCTACTCGCTGCCGGCGGAGCTCAGCTTAAAGGCTGCCGATCGACACCCCCTCCCGAGAAGATCGAGGAGGAGCTTCGCGCGCTGGGACACGAGCCGGAATATGTGCACATAAGGGCGCGACAGGGACGACCCGGCTGCGTGTTCCAAGCTGTCCTGAAAAGGACACCGGAGGCCAGAAGTATCTCGGACACCACCGTGTTTATATGCATGCGTGGTGTCAAGATTGAAGCCTGGCGGGGAAAACGAGGGCCCGCACAATATCACCGGTGCCAGAAGTTCAGGCATTCGTCTCATCACTGTCAGCGGCCGCTCGCCTGCTTTCGCTGTGGAGAGGGGCACGCCGCGCGTTATTGCCCCGCCCGCGCCACGAGCCGGCCACGTGCGCCAACTGTAGGGCTGTCACCGCGCGAACGTGTTCCAGTCGGAGCGCCGACCGGCACGGTCACGTGGAGGCAAAGGTTAGAAACCTGCGCCCCCCCTCGCACCTGTGGAAGACCACCACCGGGCCGACCATACCTCGACCCGGGCGCAGGCTATACTACCACCACCTCCGACAGAGAAGAAGAAGAGGCCGGGAGCCAGCGCCGGCACAGCGCGGCCTTCGGCCTCAGAAGGCCCATCTAGAGGGCCCACGAGCGCCGGCCCTGCTGCCGACGCCAAAAAAGAGAAGTAAAAGGAATTTACAGCCTGCGCCATCCGACTGCTGATGGACCTCATCAAGGCCATTAGGCAGGGACAGGACGCGGAGCTGGTCATCCTCGGACAGCTTCGCCTCCCTCCTCAAGCTCTACCATGGTTAAGCCGTTGAGGGTGATTCACTGGAACGCCCGCGGCCTTCGAGGTAAGGTCGCCCTCCTTCGCCGCTTCCTGTACGAACAGACATCGACGTGGCACTAATAAGCGAGACGTACCTGGGACAAGAGGACAAGCTCAGAGTCTCGGACACCTCGCTTATAGGAAGGATGAAAGGTCGGCTATCAACACCCCCTACCGTGGTCTGGCGGTACTAGCGGTACTAGCGGTACTAGCGGTACTGGTGCTGCTACGTGAGGAACAAATACATGCAAGAGGATCTAAATATCAGTACCGTTAAACAAGGGATTGCTAAACAAAGTTAAAGCTACCAAAATAAAATATCAACTCACGTTAATCAACTGGCCTCAAAGCTTCAGGGTAAAGGAAGTACCTCACACAGCCGATTGAAGCGGCATGGTGTCCCTACGCTAACCGCGACATGCAAATAATGAAAGGTATTAGATGATATTAGAACAAAAATATGAATTACGGAGATATTGGGGGTCAAAGTTCCAACTTTTTCACAGTTTTTTTTTTTTAATACATGTTTCTAATGTAAGATTTTTACTTTAAACACCTTCACGACCCCCGTACTATTCAATCCATCCACCAGCACAATGTTTTGAGTGCGTTACATTGAGTTTTACCGTAAAACGTGATTTTTCACCCCAAAAAAAAAAGTCGTTTCCCGGCAATAATTTTTGCGTAAAGTTACTTAGTTTGATGTACAGAATGCTTGGTTGACGGCTTCGTGAAGGGTCTGTTTACACCCTGTATAAATTCATAACATTTAATTCATATCGGTTGGGTTGTGTCGGTAATTAGCGTGTACAAACGTTTTGACACGTGATTTTTACAAATGAAGATCGTGGTAAAAGAAGGAGGCAGAAACTTGCCCATACGTCATACGTGGCTGCTTTGCGTGGGCCTGAGACTATAACAAGGTCTAGAAAGTGAGGGGTTACAGTAAGGAGCGTAATGAGTAGCGTTAAGCTGAAGGATATGCATGTTGATAGAAGAGACAAGGGACTTGAGTTTACGTTTGCGCACATCACTACATAGTATAAAGCAAAGTCCCTTCCCGCTGTCTGTCTGTCTGTCTGTCCCTATGTATGCTTAGATCTTTAAAACTACGCAACGGATTTTGATGTGGTTTTTTTAAATAGATAGAGTGATTCAAGAGGAAGGTTTTTATGTATAATACATGCATTATATAGTAGAGAAACACTGATAATTTTAGAGGTTTTTAATGTAAGGTCGTAAATAAACACATTTTTTTGCGCTTACATTGCAAACGCTGGCTGTACCCTACGAGATAGATCAAAGTAATGTACTACAGTATTGTACACCTTAAAAAGGTCTACAAAAAAGTTTGCAATGGTATATGTCTATCTCTTAGGGATAACCCACAATAACCATTTTTTATCCTTTACTTATTACGAGAAAATAATGGCTTATTTACGAAAAGCGATTTAAAGCAATACAGCATTAATCCTTATCTATATTAAGTACCTTAAATACATTGTGCATGTAACATAGAGCAATATGGCCCTTTACAGCATTTAATTTAAATGCAGGGTCAAACTTTCAACGTTGCAGGCTTAGATTTGAGCGTTGAGTGTTTTTCACATGGCCAATTATATGTCGCTCTTTCAAGAGTAACCTCTAAAGGAAACATGTTTGTATTGTCTAATGACAAAAAAGCTGTGATCGTTGTATTTAAAGACATTCTGTAGTATATTTAGTATCAGCATTGCACCCGTGCAAAGCCGGGGCGGGTCGCTAGTCATACTATATTATGATATTTTTTGTAAATTTACCAGTGGCCCCATTCCACCTTCGTCAGCAATAAGCAACATTTATCGAGAACAATCAAATTTTTTTTAGTTTTTATTATCTATGGATAGCAGATATAATAAGGATATTTTCAGGATAATATTTATGTTGACCGTCATAGAAATATTTTGAGAAAAAGAGCCTTTTTTAACTTTACATAGACGATTTCCTGAAAATTTTGAATACATTTTTAGTCACTTCACTCGTAAAAGTGGTTTTCTTGAATATTTTTACATCAAGTTATCTGTAAAAAAGCATCAGTTACCAGTTCCAAAAGAAATCTTTAGTCTTAAAACTCGAGATTTTAGAAATAATTGCAGAAAATAGGAAATTTTCAAAAAATACTTGAAATATGCATTACATCGACAACAATGAACAAAGAAACAGACCAAATTGGCGTTTAATGGATGCACGCAGGTCACACTATTACTCCACAACAAGAATTCTTTGAATTTGAAGTTATTCATGAACAAAAAAAAATATTCCAAAGGAAAATAAAAAAAAGTCGCGAGCGGCGAAATTTTTTTTTTTTAACTTTCTTCTCCACTCCTCTAGGAACCCAATAAAAAAAGTCCCATGAAAATCCGACCACTATAAACTTCGTTCCACCTTATTGTCTAATTGCACTCGACTATTACAAAGGGTGTAAAAAGACCCTTAACGAAGCCGAAAGGTACTTGTTCTCCCCATCATTGCGATCGTTTTTTTGTTCTAGACCATACCTGGGAACCTTCTGGTTACGGAGATATTGGGGGTCAAAGTTCCAACTTTTTCACAAGTTTTTTTTGAAATACATGTTTTTATTGTAAGATTTTTACTTTAAACACATTCACGACCCCCGAACTATTCAATCCATCCATCAGCACAGTGTTTTGAGTGCGTTACATTGAGTTTTACCGTAAAACGTGATTTTTCACCCCAAAAAAAAAAAGTTGTTTCCCAGCAATAATTTTTGCGTAAAGTTACTTAGCTTGATGTACAGAATGCTTGGTTGACGGCTTTGTGAAGGGTCTGTTTACACCCTGTATAAACACCTAAAAGTAATTTTGTGATATCAAAAGTAATTTAAGGAGCTCAGCAAATTAAGAATAATTACTTGGAGACTGATCTACAACTTTGGACGCAATGTCTCCACCAAGACAGATGGCGACCCCCCAGCACCGTTGCCCGTTCTATCGAATGCAACGAATACTGCGTTGAAGGAAGAGCAGGTTTAAGAAAAGTTTCAGAGACGAGCACAGCATGAATAAGATCAGAGTCGAATGAGGATAATAAATCGGTATGACGAGCTGGAATGCTTTGAGCGTTATGGTCTGCATTGAAAAGAAATGCTATAGCTAGAAAAAAATGAAAGAGTTGGAAGAGTAAGTGATCAGAATCATCAATGAACGCACTAGCATATGATAGCTCTCATCAGACGAACAAGAAGAACATGGAACAAAACTATCACCAACATTGTCTAACATGACATAAAAAATGAATATTATAATCAAAGTAAATAAAATATTTTAAGTTATTTCTAGATAAACACTTTAATATTTATCTGTACTGTGTGTCTTTTACAGAGGATCATCAATCCTTGATGCACTTGCCATGCACACATACAATGCACAGGCTTATATCTCAAAGATAGAATGAGATGTGTACACGCGTGCTTCATGCATCAGACACACACACATCATTCCGTTACCTCAGAGGCTTTCATCTTCTTGGCTTTTTTCTTGAGCGCTAGTTTCTGAGTCCTAGAGAGGCGCGGCTCCTGGTCCGCCGACGCCTCCTGCGCCCGCGATGCCTTGCGCCGCTTGCGCGCGCGCCTCTCGCGCTGTTCACTCATGCGCATTCCTTTCTCATCCTCCGCTTCGATGTCTAGCTGAGAACAGCAACAATATGATAACGAGTATGCTAATTTGAACAAAGTTTGGCGAAGGCTTCTTCAAGAGCATCGCTGTTTGATCACGTCATTGGATCATTGTATGCTAGCAGGTCACGATCTACATATAGGCTTCGTCATATCAGTATTGAATAAATCTCTGGTGCGTTCAACAAAATGTTAAATGTGTTAATTTAATTAATTATATTTATATTTTTACCTTTCCGTTTTGAATATTGCGTAATAAATCAATTCGTTACACAAATATGAACATCTTATATTTAATTTTATAAAATTGCAAACAGGACAGTATTTCTATTCTATTGACTTAAATGATCACTGTGATATAGAAAGGGAGCGAAGAGCGTTGTCGATCCGAAGTAATACGGCTCAACGCTGGTCCTGCTCCACAACCATAGGGGTAAACTAATTGATTACCTTCTGAAATTATTGTGGAAGCTGCAGAAAATTTTAAGACTCAATTTAATAGTATTGTATTATTGTATAGCACATATGTGGGTAGTATGTACTATCTTTGACTCGAACGTGCCTTGGTGGTTGAGAGAATGTCGTGCTCACTCATATGTCTCGCTGATGGTGGCGGGATTGTCGGATCAAAAGTGTGTCCATGGAGTTTCTTGCCGATTATGGGCAACTACAGTACAATCACGAGTCCCTGTGACTGGAACTGAAGCTTCATCCTTTTGGTGACCTTCAAAAGTGCCTGTAACGGTCTAATTGGTTTGCACGATGTACTAAGGAAGTGAAACTCACTCTGTTCAAGGTTGTTGCTGGTCTTTCTACACGTGCAGCCTGTGGTATAGACATACGCAGAAGGCCTACAAATTATGACGGTTTTAGGGTGCTATTGGGGCTCTCGCGGTTTTGTAGCGCATCAGGCATGTTTGCTGAAGCAGATACAGATAGCTCTCCAGCTATTATGCAAAAAGGAACAGCATCCCTGATGCAAAGGATTCGGGGGAGCACCAACAGCACTTTAAAGGTGAAAGAGGATAAAACTGATTGCCTTCCTGGGGCACTGGACCCATACGCACAGCTGCAGATCTGATACAGCCGGAAGCGGACATAGTTATAGTTTTATGAAGTAGTTTTAGTTTATTTTAATGAGAAATGTTACTAACATAGATTTATAAGTGTTACTAACAACAATATGAATCTGTGTTCGAGTTAAATAAATAATAATAACAATTTCCCGAGTTCAACCCAGCTACAGGCTGCTACTGAACAACTCCATCATCATGGATGTACCTAATCAGCTTTTTTTACAAAACAAGGATTGAATCTAGGACCATGACCTGATATTACACGTTACAAAGTTGAGTGTGTTACCTACCTATTGTGGATGACGTTATGTTCTTCATTGAAATAATATTTGATAAGAAAATATTTACACAAAAAAGTCATATGAAACATACAGGGTAGTGTAATTCTTCAGCTGGGTTGTGGAGAGCCTTCACCGCACTGTTGATGCGCAGAGAGAACCCACGACCTGACTCCCCCGGCAGCTTGCGCAGGCGAGAGATTGGGTTGTGAACTGAACCAACTGGACTGCTGTCTAGTACAAGATAATACTGCATTAGAACATTAGCTTGAAACTGTTCAAAAATGAGACGGTAATTAATAAACTGAAGCAAATAAAACAACCAAAATGTGAAAGCTGCCATTTGTTACAAAAACAATCATAAAGAGCACAGAACAGGAGTGTAGTTCTCCATCACCATAGTGATTTGCCTTCCAAGTTGCGCACATCGTGAAACTGGTATACACTGGTGGACAGCAAAACAAACAAATTATCAGGAAATTGGTCAAGAATGCTAGATGCTTTGCTCTGATCCAAAAGTACTTGATGATAATGAAAACAACTGGCTAACCTGTGAGGCGTGGAAGCCAGTTAGCAGTGAAACAGATCACTGAATACTGCGGTCTTATCTGGGAAAGCATCATGATGTGTGGACTTGAATGCAAACAGGTAAACTGGTAACTGCCTGATGCAGGAGCATACCTACCGCAGAAGGTGCTTAGATCGAACATTGAAGTTGCTAAAAATAAACTAAATACGTTGCCTAATAAGTTGCTAAATCTCATTTATATAAAAAAAACTTAATAACTCGAAAATTGTGTAGGTCTTTTAAAGTTGTAGGTGCCTGATGAAAAAGGTTTTTGGAAAGTCCTCGCCTAGCAGAGTTAAAGTTAGTTATGAAATCCGTCATTTTGTAAGTTAGACGCATGAAAATCAACATATGGATTCTGGTTTAGATGTAAACATCCACATTTATGGAACATTATTGTGGATCAGGATTATTTTGAAGTTTACCCAATAATTTGTGAATTGTACGCCCTCCTGTGAATGGCGCCCAGGGCAAGTGCCCCACACGATATACGCAGCTGGTCAGATGACATACTAAACTAACCTTTGCCCTGTGTCTGCAAGCGGCCCAAAGGATTTTTCTTCTGTGTTACATTTTTTCTTTTATTGTCTGGATCTTGGAATGCAAAAAGCCTCGTCAGCGACTTTGGCACTGGCTGCTCATCCGGGTCTTTTGGTGGAGCATTAATTTTGCCTTTTAAACTGGAACAAAACAAATAAGTATTGTGTTCAGAATAAATTAATTGATTTATGTATTACTTACTTTTCATCCATGATATATTACTACCACTACCACTCTTAAGTAGTCCCAATCCTAACTAGTAATGGTAAGATAGCAGTTACTCTGTTTGTTTGTCACACCTTCACACCGATAGATATATAAGACTATCTCAGAGCATCATATATAATCCTGGGAGTCTAATCATTCTCAGCTCGTTCCAAGAATATAAGAACGATGGATATATTTTTAGAATTTAGCGGCTGCTTAAAACCATACCTTCCATTTTAATTACTATTCATAATATAAAATAAGTCATTTATAATAGCTACAAATTTTATTTTGACAGAAACGCTCACAAATATTTGTCCTGTCAGTAACTCATTGCAATAAAGCTTTAGGCCTTTAGCTGCACTTGTACTTAATAAATGGGTAGCTAAACGGACTTTCATGAAGTATCTGGTTTCGGAAGTGAATATGTTTATTAGTTCATTTATTGGCAAAATGTAATTGCTCATTTGTTTGCAGCTTATACACCGATAAAGACCATTTTAAATCGACTTCCAAAAGGAGGAGGTTATCAATTCGTCTGTTTTTTTTGTGTGTAATTTCAGCGATTTCGCCAATTGTGAACCGATTTTGATGATTCTTTTTTTGTTTGGACGAATATTATTCCGCGGTGGTCCCGTTTAAATTAGTTAATGATCTGAAGCTGATCTTGGAGATATCAATGGAACTCTTAAATAATAGACAGCAAATCTGTCGTGATTGCTGCAATCGCTTGGATGTTTATTGTTTACACAACATCATAACATAACATCACGCCTGTATGCTCTGAGGGGGTAAGCATATGTGTACAGTACACCCACATTTTGATAGTTAGGTATGTTAAGTTATATTTTATTGGGGATAAGCTTATTAACATGACATGTATTGTTAACGGTTCACTAATGTTTCACCAAAACTCCTTTGACAATTTTTAGCCGACTTTAAAAAAACTAGAGGTTCTATGTTCGACTGTATGTATTTTTTCATGTACATATGTTCATCGATTTCTCCGCCAATTGTCGACCGATTTTCAACATTCTTTTTTTATTCGAATGCCTATACACCTGAGGCGGTCCCATCGTCACCAAGTGAGAATTTGATGGGGGGGTCCCAGGGAAATCGTGGGCCACCCTCAAATGTTATGGGTACATACAAAGTTTTTCACATATGTACTTTCTAACGCAATTCAGATATTTGTGCCTGGTAATCATCATCTTATGTTGATGAGCTGATGATGGAAGTTATAAGTCAGGATCTGATGATGGGATCCCAGGAAAATTAAGGGCAACCCTCTTTTATGGGCATTGTTTATTGTTTACACAATATCGTAACTATTGTGTTGTATTGGGCCAGCATGCGCTGAGGCTGTACGCAGATCTGTTCAGTACAACCAGATTTGCTTGTTTTTGTTGACAATCTACACTAATATTATAATGAGGAAAGATTTGTATTTTTGTGTTTATGTTTGTAATGAATAAACTCAAAAACTCCAACACCGATTTCGAAAATTCTTGCACCATTAGAATGCTACATTATCCCTCAGTAACATAGGCACCGTGCGAAGCCGGGACGGGCCGCTGATACTGATACTGCTAGCCTGTGTCATCCCACTGCTGGGCAAAGGCCTCTCTCCATGACTTACAAATTCTTCGATCCAGAGCCAATGTGGACCACTGGTCGTTAGTTTTGTCCAGCTCGTCCCGCCATCTCTTGCGAGGTCTACCGCGTCGCCTTCTGGTTGTTTCAGGGCTCCACATCGTGGTTATTTTGGCCCACAGCTCGTCAAGCATGCGGCAGACATGGCCAGCCCAGTCCCACTTTAGTTTAGCGGCTTTTTGAGCAACGTCAGTAATTTGTGTTTTGGAGCGCAGTGTGGTGTTGCGTACATGGTCGGTAAGTTTGACGCCTAGGATACTGCGCTCCATTGCACGTTGGCAAAGCTTGGGCTTGGACTTTTGAATGTTTGTCAAAGACCAAGTCTGGGATCCATATGTCAAAATGGGAAGAATGCACATGTCCATGATTTTTCGTTTGAGTGACAAAGAAAGATTTCCTTTCATAAGCTCTTTCATGGACCAGTAGCTCCTCCAGGCATTTTCGGTTCGTCTAATGACTTCCTTGTATTGTCTGGACTGGAAAGAGACTAACTGGACCAAGTAGATGTATTCATGGACATATTGCAATTCTTCACCATTCACTCGGATCTTGTATTTGGTGGTGTTTGACATCAGTTTGGTCTTCGACATGTTCATCGCGAGTCCAACCTCAAGGCTTGCATTACTGAGCTGGTTTAACCTAAGCTCCAGTTCTGCCGCCGTGGAAGAGAATACGACAATGTCGTCAGCGAAGCGAAGGTTTGTTAACCGCACCCCACCAATTTTAATGCCGCTTCTCTCTAGTAGGGCCGCTAGTGTAAAATAAATGCATAGCAAATATTAATTGTATAGGATATTTCAACTAAAAGTGAAAAATAAAAAAGTCGGTGACAGTAAAACTGAATCAAACAAACAAAAGTCACCAAATTCAGAAGCTAAAGTTGTTTATCACTTTTTTGTATTTTTGCAGTCGGATTTATTTTTTGCAAAAAGTTTTTATACCATCTCATTTTCTGTATCATTAAATGTCTGTTTGCTTTCAAATGTATTTCTAACCAATTGGATCATATGGCTTGGGTCAAGAAATACCACAATAATTTCTTGACTACCGGGATAAGGAAAATTTGTTTTTAAATTGTCTTGGCCACTTAATAATTTACAACCTAATATTTCTGCAGTACTTAAATTTGTTGGAGCATCATAGAACGTCATACTAACTATTGTTACTCCTACTTTGGGGCATAAACTTAAACATTGTTTAATTAAAGTAGCTTTAAAATCAGCTGTTATACTATTAATAAAAAAATATGACACAGGTATTTTCCACTTTTGGTCTAGTGATACCACCATGAAAACAAGCGCTTGAAAAGCTATTTCGTCTCTATGTCACCAAAACCTAAATTGACGAAACCTTCATGTCCTTTTGAGTTCCATATTTTTTGACGGCTGATAGAAATTTCATCAAAAACTAAAGAACAGATTAATTCCCTTCCCGTTTTTTATTCTTTTTATCTTCAAGGCGCGAAACGACTCATTAGTAAAACCAGGCTCCGCGTCTATACAGACATACATGAATAAATAGAACTGAACAGAAGGTATAAAGACAACTACCACTATAATATACTCACACACCCATTTTCAACTCTCAGCCACACTCCTGTGGGCTTACCATGAGTTTGAAATGTGTTATTTGTTATCAAACACTATTGCCCTGTCTCTTTCATATTCATCGACTGCTTTATGACACGAGAAGTATATCCGATAGTTTTCGATATTGAGGACAGTTTTTTACAAACTCATGGTAAGGGCACTGAACACTCATTCACGCTGTACTCTTAGCAATGTATGTGTAGCTATTAAATTGTAAATTCGTAATTGGCTGTAAGATTAGTTTAAATATTTTAAGATAAAATTTCAAAGAGCTGTGGGTTTTGTGAATAATAAATAAATAAATGTGGTTTTATGTGATGTTAGTACTTATGACTTAGCCTTTTACAAGCATTGCATAAATACCCCTTCAAACCCGCTACTAGGAGAACTTGAATGCAAGAGCAAGTGAAGCGAGATCTGGACTTGGGGCACCCTGACTCGGACTTATTTGTTTGTTAGGTTACTGTAAGCCCTGCAGACAGAAATAAGAGCCCCGTGGCGGGGCTACGTCAACTACGCTTTTTAGGAAAATATAAAGTATTTTGAGGTTACATTAATCGTTTTTCTCAAGAACAGTGCATTGCACTTCGTACGTGATAGATTCACGACTTGCTCAGTCACTCTTCACCACCGTGGTCGAATCGCGGTGGAGCACTGGATACATCAAGCAGGCATAACAAGGTTACTCCATGACTTGAAGCATAGTTGATCAAGTACGGTGTCATTCAACATATGGTTACGCTGGATGACCCACACCTGATCTGACAGTTGTTGTGCCGACATGCTGACACCTTGAGCCAGGTGTCAGCGTGTGCACCTGAAGCAAAGAGAGCATCCAACCACGGTACGCAGTAAAGTTGCTTCCCCCTTAGTAGCCCCATAATATGAGCGCATGACATTCGCATTAATGAAATGAGTCCATCGCTTGCGGGGCCTGTTGGCCACGAGGTCCCAAGCCCGCTGGTGGCGGTCCTCTTCCTCGTCGTCGCAGTGGTGGTGATGGAGTCGACGGCGGGGAGAAAAACTCGTCGCTCGAGCTCGATGCAATTGCAGCAACCGGACGCACGGCACTCACAGTTGAGGCGCGAGTACCGTGAGTGTATTTTTATTATGTATTTTCTCACGCCTAATATTTGCAAATTTCCGGAAAAACTTTAATCAGTATAAACAAACTGAGGCAATTGATAGGTGAATACAGGAAACAGATAATAGCATGCGGCTATAACACAGGACATACCTAGCTAAACGTTTAGCTTGCTGCACCAGAGGATCTTTAATGCCGCGATGTTTCTTTGCTGGTATTTTACGACCCATTTGGTAAAAGTAGGGTAAAAGTTAGTATTTCAATGTTTGTTCATGCACAGATTGTAGGTTACTTTATTTAGGTGTAGGGTCGACTTTTGTTTTATAGCTTTTGTGGGGGAATACCTTGTTGGTATTTAACACTCTCTGTCCTCACACTACAATTATTTCAAATTATAGTTTATGCACAAGTTTTCAATTTCACTTCCACACTTCTTAATTATTTACAGGTTGCAGCCTGCAGATACAAAACTCACACTCAGTCACACAGAAGTAGAACATTACCAATCATGTCAAAACTGATCAAAACAACTGAGTGACGTTTAGTTTGACAAGTTCTGGAATGTCACATTGACAACTGTGACGCGCACTATTTTTCTTATATCTATGCTCACCCCAAGCTCACGCTCCTTCACTCTTTAGTATAATCAAGGAACTTATATACTAACTAGAATGATGACGTGCAACGCACAGCCATTCCGAGCGAAAGAACTTCGAGAGTGGATGTCATCTCTTTCTAATACCCTATTAGTCCATTATTCTTACTTACATTTGGGACAGATATTCTGTTATAAATTACTAGCACCCCGCTCCCCGCTTTGCATGGGTAGCAGTTTATTCAAAATTATGGTGTATAAAAAGACAGGGCGAAGCCGAAACCTACGCATACTGTTCATCTAAGGCAGAGCCATTTGTAAAAAAAATATCTACTTTATTTTTAGGTATAATAATACTAAAAAAATCTCATCTGACTGCTGCCGGCATGTAGCAGCGGTAACGTATCTCCATAACTTTTAGTTTTCCAAGGGTGCCACAGTTAAAAAAAACTCTGTAATGGGGTACGTTGATGATGTGAAGAATACGTGACGCTTATTTTTGTTCACGGTGGCCTACATGTTAGGTTACATGCTTCATTTGTAAAGAGATTTTAAAGCGTACAAGGCTGCAATATTCACATAGATGAAGCATGTGCATGTAGCATACCTATTCAAACAACTTATTAGTATTTGATAAATTTACTAATCACACTAAACTTACTTCTACTTATTCTTTATTGCACACAAAAAACAAAAAATATACTTACATACAAATTGCGATAACATAGCGATACATTATTGAACGTATAGTTTTATGTAATTGTTGGTTTTTTGTATGAGACAGAAATCTTAAATTTAAGTGCGAAGATGCTGATGATGGATACTTGGTGGATGGATGGAATACTTCTTCTTTAAAGGGACAACTTGAAGCCATCGTTGCTGAAGGTTCTTATTGTTAGGGAGTCTGCATGGAAACATTATTATTAATATTTTACAGCAAACTACTGCCGACGACAAGCGTGATCTCCGAACATTTTTTTCTTATATACTATTTTGATTACTACGTACGACTATGATCTTAACAATTTTATAGTACTTAAAAGTGATTTATATTGCCATGATTTCCATGACTGGCAAAAACTCAGTGTACTATTACGTACGCCTCTGCCTAACCCGTCGCGGATTACAAGCGTGATGTTATGTTATGATTTCCAAATATTAATAAGAATTACTGTGATTAAAAATAAATTAATTAATAGCATTTAACTTGACCAAGGAGTTTATTCAGACTTTTTGGATTTGACTCGAGACTTACGTGTCGAATAAAAAAATCGGTTGAATCGACAGTTGCCGCCAAAATGGAAGGGTTTAAAAAAGTAAACATAGAATTAAAATGTTTATTTTCAAGAAGTTATTTTTGCTAATATTAAATTGAGTAAATGATTAAGTTTTGCTACTGCATTATAAATAATAATGTTTTGTATTTTGTACGCATGTGCACAAGATTATAAATACCAATACGGATAATAGAATAGGCGTATTCTTTACAATATTTTCATGATCCCCGTTTATAGATCTAAACATTGTCATCTTAGTCGTTATTTGTAAACAAAGTTAAAAGAACGGACCGGGAAAAAGAAATTGCATATCCATCAAACCCCTCACACTATTACACCCGTTCAAACAACACGATTTCACCATATTTATAGTGCAAGATTTCACTTAAATACAATAAAAAGCGCTTGAGAAAGCAAAAATACGACTGCAACGCGAAACCGTTTAGGCCATTTTTTTTTAAATCTATTTCATGACCACACAGTTTTTATATGTGAGTTTCATGAATTTTGGAATTCATAAATTATTGTAAGTTGCTACTACAGAATTCAATTTCGCAAAACATTATGATTTTAATATTTGGTATTTAAATATCAAATAATTCCCGTTACGATTTATGTTAGTTTAGCTATCAACGTGATTTCCGATTGCTATATAAAATAAAATATACATATATTAGTTTATTTTTTGATTACTGGCAATTGTTAGACAAGGACACAATCCACTATGGTCGCTTTCTCGCTCTGAAGTTTTCTTCCCCCTTTGAATGAATTAAAGTAATACTAACTCTATTCATATCAAACGGTGTTTTGATATCAAAATTTTGTTCGTACTCATTCCAGTTAGTATATAGGTTCCTTGAGTATAATATCATCATAGGGAGAATTTACCATCCATATTCAAAGACAACCGAGATTCGAAAAGACTTTCAATTTTTCTTACCTCCTCCGTTGGGCAAATAAATAAAATAATAAGAACTATAGTTATTTTTTTTCATACCTTTTTTTTTATTTAAAACATAAATCTAGTTTCCCATAGACAAGCTTGATCGGATGTTGCCGTTCATCGTTCATTTAGCTCAATCGTTGGTTGTTGTGGAGTGAACGGTGAGGGAAGGCAGTGTGCGGGAGGGGGCTTGTTTTTAGCAGCAAGGTCGTTCTTTGTGTCAAAATTCTGCTTCTTGTGACGAACAATTAGTTTCAAGTATTTACTTATTTCAGTGAGTGATTATTTTTTACTTGATTAAAGTAACTGCCGTGCTTGTGTGCCATTATTTGTAGACCTTAGTTTTTAAAACAATCCGTACGCTTCGAACGTTCCAATGAGTTTGGGAGGCGGTCAAAACACTGAGGGCTCAAATGCAGGAGGAATATTTGTTCAATTCAACCAAGATTGCACGTAAGTAGTAGAACATACGGTAGTAGATTGGGCGCATTATTTGACTTTTGGTACCCTGCTTGTAATGTTATACTGGGGATAAGGTTGGGTGTTCAGATTTCCATGAACGACGGTTGCGAAAGCGCACAATATCTCGAATTATCATCGATATTGTTAAAAGTGCGTTTCGTTGTTTAGCGTGATGATGCAATATGTCATTGCCAGCTGTTTCGTAATGTTTTCTCCCGTAGCATTGGCTGTAAACAAACATGGCGTCCGAGGATAAGCCAAACCATCTCATGCGAGCCTACGAAGTGCACTCACGGGGCCCGGGGCCACTCACCAGGCACAGCCAGGCTTGCCTCTGGTGCCACCAGCCCATCTCTTGTTCTAGTTGCACAACAATTAGTCACAGCAATACACTAAACAAATACTTGTTTTGTTTGTAACAGCTGCTGATCTGTGTATTTATTGTCTTTATGAATTTTGGGTAACAGTTTAGCTTCCATATTTATCTTTAGACTATGTTGATGAGTATAATAACTTGATCAGTGATTTATTTTAATCAAATTTAATTTAGTGTGAAACATTTTTATGCAACACAACACAATCTATGTACAAGTTGGGATTGTTACAAAACAAAATAAAATGAACAAGTGCTAATTGAGTGTTGTTATCAATCTTTTTCTTGACCAGTTGAGTAAAAGTTGAAAATACTCAAAGTAATGAGATGGCTACTGATTAGGGACAACTGTGAGCATGAGCCATGAACAAGCTAGAATATTCCACAACTGCTGCATGTGTATTGCCAGCATTTTAAATTATTACACAATAAGTTATGTGTAATGAGGAAGACAATTAATAAGTAATTAAGTAAATGAGATCAGTTTAATGGTCAAACCATCTCTTTGTTTCTTTCTAATTACAAAACCAAATATGGCTCTATAAAGGCCAGAACAAACCGGGAACAGCAGCGCAGTTATCTTATGTCATCATCAATTTGAGAAAAATATAATTATACTATAGTCTGAAAATGTCAAAACTGACATTTTTACTTGTCAATTTAGTCTCAGGGATTAAAAAACAGACATTAGCTTATGCCTGCTGCTCCACGCGGGTTGAGTTTGATAATTGTCCCACAGGATACTACTACTGGCTAAAAGTATCCTATCTGTTAATCTGATTATATACTATCTGTGTGCTCAATTTCATCCAAATCTGTTCAGTAGTGTTTGCGTGAAAGAGTTACAAACATCCATCCATCTTCATAAACTTTCGCATTTATACACTAAGTATAGAAGTAAGTAAGTTGATGTTATAAATCAGAGTCAGTGTCTGAGTTTTTATTCTGCCCATGGACCTCTGACTTGAGTCTGTTGAAGTGCAGTGATAGTAGCAGTTGTGATTTGTGCTGTAGGTCTCTTGTGGCGGGCAGTAGCAGTGGCTACCACCTGTTTGCGCTGACCCCCGATGATGGCATTGAGGAGATCTACGCCAGTCGCTCAGGTCAGGAGACCTGCCTCGTCGACCGTCTCTTCAGCAGCTCGTTGGTGGCTGTTGTCACAGTATCCGCTCCCAGGTAACCATTTTATTTTACGTTTTTTTAGAATAACATTTACCTAATTGTTATCTGTTCTTAATGCTGCAATTCTAAAAAGTCAGGTTACTATTTATGATTGCAGCCTTCTTTTGTGATTTTAGTTTTTTAAAATCTAATCATCATGATTGGTTTTCCTTCATTTACATTTGCTACTCATCAAATTGACTATTTTAAAATATCAAGATTAAGTCCAAATTATGAGTCAATATGACTTCCATTGTACACTACACACCATGTCACTGCGGAAACATAATGTGTATAGCACAAAGATAAGATGAGCTGACTGAAGAATCAAGTATAGATACTAGTATGGTTAGAGTAGGCACCACAGGTACAGTTAGTAGGCTACTTGTTAAATTGGAAATCGTAAAACTGTCTGTTGACATTGTTCAGCTGAGCAGCTGTGCACACGGCGGCGGCGGCTGCGGCGCGCTCCATGTTCACTTGAACACCGTCCTTTTGATAGTTCGATACCGACACGCGAGTGTATGATTGAGCTTAATAAAACGCACTGGTTAAGGTCATAGTGGGCAAAAAATTTCAACAAGTATATTATACCATTTTTTTTTTAAGTTTAGTATAATTTGATTGATGGTATTAAATGCATTAGCAGCAGAGGTTGGCGTAGTATTGAACTTGAGAAAGACACATGAAGATAAGGAACTCGACTCGGGCGGTGCATGGGCTGCGTCAGCTGCGTGCTATCTGCAGATGTTTGCTATCGATAACTTTGTGTCGCGTCACTTGTCCTCGCTGTCCGTCGCCACTGTACTGCTTTAGCTTGGTCTCGGCTGGCCTGATACATATTTGTTTTACGAGGGTCGAGGTCGCCACTACATGTCCCAGTGACCTCAAGCGGTCCGCAGCGCTAGCTGACGGTCATGTCACACAACTCGCCACCAAGAATAGCATCGGTCGTCGTCAAGAGCTTCGGTGACGTTCTACTCTATTTGTGTACGCGCGGTTTTGGGCCGGGCCGTGAACGTGAACTTGGCGTTCAGCTACCGCGACCCCCCCCCCCCACAGCTCCTCGCCCCCGCTGCCCGCCTCTTCTTATCGTCTAACTAGGATCTGTCTTAATCTCAATGCTCTCTGTTGTGGAGTGCAATCAATAACACCAATTAATTAAGTAGATCACGGCCCGATGTGCGGACTCTGACAAAAGCATTCTTGTGTTGTCCCCATACAGTGATCATCCAAAAAAACTACCCCGCTACTACCCCAAAAATTACAAATTATAAGGAAATTTTCTTTGAATCGATCATTGTTTGAATTATATTAACCGCCACGACTTATTGAGAGCGCAATTATCTTAATTATAATTATCTTATAGATTATAATTATCTTATTCGTAATTATCTAACCGACGAGAGCGCAAGAGCGAGCTCTTGCGCTCTCTTCATATTAAAACTTGAAAATGTCACTCACCTCAGGGACAGGGCCAAACCACCCCGCCCCCCTCCCTCCGAAACCTTGACAACTTTAAACACAAAACAAACATCAACCTATCCGAGGCGGAATGCAAAAAAACTCGTTCGCTACGCTCGCCAATACTTCTGTACTATCTGAATTCTGCCAAAGTTGACGGAGTTCCTCCTATTCTCAATTTATCAGAGGAAGGGTACAAAAATTTTTGAGCTCGCTTCGCTCTCTCTGGCATTCTTTTAACTCAACTCAAAGCATTTATTTCAATTAGACCATAACAGGCACTTTTGAATCTCAAAAAAACTAAAAAAAGCGAAGCTAGTCCCAGTCACAAGGCATAATAACTCGTGAAAGTACAAAAGTTGCTCATTCCAAAGCGTAGATCTCTTTGGAGAAGAATGGGCAAAAAACTCCATTGACACTCTTTTATATAGCCGAGTGCAATTAGACAAAAAATACTCAAAAGGTGAAACGAAGTTTATAGTGGTGGGATTTTCATGGGACTTTTTTTGTATTGAGTTTCTAGAGGTGTCGAGAAGAATGTTAAAAAAAAATTTCGCCGCTCGTAAGTTTTTTTAAATTTCCTTTGTATTTTTTTTTATTTTATGAGTAACTTGAAATTCGACGAATTTATATTGAGGCATAATAGAAAGACCTGTTTGTATCCATTTAACGCCAATTTTGTCTGTTTATTTGTTCAATGTTCACATTTCAACTTTTTTTTTTAAATATCCTATTTTCTTCAATTCATTCTAAGTTACCGAATTTATGACTAAGATTTCTTTTGAAATTGGTAACAGATACATTTTTACAGATAGGTGGTTAAGAAAATGTTCAAGAAAACCATATCCATGAGTTTAGTGACTTAAAATTCATTTGCAAAAATCAGAAAATCGTCTGTGTTACTAAAGGCATTTTTCCTGTGCAAAGCCGGGACGGGCCGCTAGTGTTGTAATAAATAAACACTTGAAGTAACTGTAAGTAATATGGGCGCAGAAGTACCAGGGCAGCAATACAACAGCAAACGAGCCGCGGTTGTCGTGAGTCCGTGACTCGCTGTCGTGTCGTGGGCTTACCATGAGTTTGAAATGTATTATTCGTTATCGAATACTATCGCCCTGTCTCTTTCATATTCATCGAGTGCTTTACGACACGAGAAGTTTATCCGATAGTTTTCGATATCGAGGACAGTTTTTTACAAACTCATGGTAAGGCACGTGTGCACTGTTACGTGACGTCGGTGTAGCTGCGCGTGTGCCTCTATACTGAGGAACGTGTAATCTAACCGCCACTACTATAAAGGGTGTAAAAAGACCCTTAACGAAAACGAAAACCACATATTCTGCCCATCATTGGGATCATTTTTTTGTTCTGGACCATACCTGGGAACCTTCTAGTTACGGAGATATTGGGGGTCAAAGTTCCAATTTTTTCACAAGTTTTTTTTTAAATACTACTTTTTAAGGTTCTAACTTTACTCCAATTACCTCCATGGTCCGTTTACTATTCAAAGCATCCATCAGCAATAAGTTTTGAGCGCATTATATTGAGTTTTACCGTAAAATGTGATTTTTGACCCCAAAAAAAAATTTCGTTTCCCAGCAAAAATTTTTGCGTAAAGTTACTTAGTTTGATGTACAGAATGCTTAGTTGACGGCTTGGTGAAGGGTCTGTTTACACCCCGTATACTAGCGGCCCGTCCCGGCTTTGCATGGGTGTACATTTTTTTTTTTAAATTTTCGGTTAAAATATAGCCTGTTACTCAGGGATAATGTAGATTTCTAATGGTGAAAAATTTTTTGAAATCGGCACAGTAGTTTTTGAGTTTATTCATTACAAACATACACACACACACAAAAATACAAATCTTTCTTCTTTATAATATTAGTAAGATTAGCACTTCGCCTAGGCGGATTTCCTACTCTTCATATTGCCCTTTGGGGTAGTTTATTTATTTACAGTTGTTAACAGAAGCTTTACTCGAGTGAACGATTCATTCACGAGACTGTTCATTTTGATTTCATTCCATGTTCACTTCACACCGTCAGTTTTTATTACATAGTAATAAACATTCATCTGCTCGCTTTCATTTCCTTTTTCGATGATTCGGGAGGCGAGTGAAAGGTGACGAGTGCCGAGATTCAACATCGTTGTATCGGTTCATTAATGGATTCACTTTTGACTCATTTTGAAAGATGCCAAACGAAGGCAAAGGGAATGAAAAGTGAAGCGTCGTCTTGTTTGTTCGCTTGATTCACGAAGAAATTCCAAAGTATTCATGCTTCGTTTATTGATCAGAGCTCTAGTACTCTTTCTATGAATATGCGCGCCTTCTCAAATTGACCGGGGAGATCCGCTTGTGGAAGGCCAGCCAAGCTGATTCGCTGAGGTTTCAACGGACACAAAACAGTGAAATACTCGAAGAACCTTTAAATGTAAGGTCCCGTAGTAGTTAGCGCCTTACACTTGCAGTTTAAGTCAGAAGTGGTAAGTGAGTATTTTGAGTGAGATGAGTTGAAGTAAACGCATAGGGATTTTGTAGCATAAAAGTTTATTAGACGCGACACTACACAAGTGGCACGAGAAACTGAAGACAGATTACGCTGCGCCGGTCTCACCTCCGTCAGGTCATAGTGGCGGAATGGCGGGGGAGGCTTGGGTTTCGATTCTAATCGGCTAATTCTATTCGGCTCGGGAGGAAGCACGGCTCCCTGACGTTTTGGGCGTCGCAGGTGCTCTCGGGGCACGGCTGCATCGGGATACCTGTGTCGCATATCATAGCAGGGAACCGGACGCTCGGTGCCACCACTACGTCCACTGTCTGGAGGACACGGCGCGGCTTACGCTGGCCGAGTATGCCGTGTGTGATGAGCCGCGCCGTGCCCTCATAATAGAGGTGGGAGGAGACCTGTCGCTGCCGACTGTTGTTCAATCCGATGTTCGGCAGCGCAGAGTCCTGGGATAGGGCACGCCACAATAGTGGCGATAAGTTTCCTCTTTGAGGAGTGGCTAGAGAGGCGCCACGGTGCCCTCACCTTCCGCCTGACGCAGGTCCTCACCGGACACGGTTGTTTCGGGAGGTTCCTGCACCGAATCGGTCGGGAGGAAACGCCCGGGTTTTGGCCCATTGTGAGGATCGTCCGGAAGACACGGTGGAGCACACCGTGGAGGTGTGCCCCCTTGGGCGGAGCTCCGCCGTGTCCTAGTAGCGGCGATTGGCGGCGGCGACCTCTCGCGCCCGTCCCTGGTTCAGGCCATGGTCCGGAGCGAGAGGGAATGGGAAGCCGTCACCTCCTTCTGCGAAGCAGTCATGCTAACGAAGGAGGTGGCGGGACGTGAGAGGGAGAGAACCTCACATCCCAGCCGCCGCGGGAGACGCCCCGGACGTGTGGACGGTGAGTAATGGGCTAGCTCATCGTAGCCAAGCGCCCGTAGGTCAAGCGGGCCGGCACTAGTCCGGGGCAGCGGAAGTCGCATTAGATCCCGCTGCCCGCCGACGCCGAAGTGTACGAGGGAACACCGATATAGTTTTAGTCAGTACGAGTCTGACAGACCCCTCCGGCGGAGGACTTCCATTGAAGATTTCCACATACTTAGAGAAAAAAAGAAAGATTAAAGTTGGATGCTAATCCGCGGTGTTCGCGTAAGTAGGTAATTTATGAACTAACTTAAAGACCCGCCCCGGCCTTGCACGGGTGCAATGCTGATACTAAATATACTACAGAATGTCTTTATATACAACGTTCACAGCTTTTTTGTCATTAGACAATACAAACATGTTTCCTTTAGAGGTTACTCTTGAAAGAGCGACATATACGGTAATTGGCCATGTGGAAAACACTCAACGCTCAAATCTAAGCCTGCAACGTTGAAAGTTTGACCCTGCATTTAAATTACATGCTGTAAAGGGCCATATTGCTCTATGTTACATGCACAATGTATTTAAGGTATTTAATTGGATAAGGATTAATGCTGAATTGCTTAAAATCGCTTTTTCGTAAATAAGCCATTATTTTCTCGTAATAAGTAAAGGATAAAAAATGGTTATTGTGGGTTATCCCTAAGAGATATACCATCGCGGACTTTTTTGTAGACCTTGTTAAGGTGTACAATACTGTAGTACATTATTTTGATCTATCTCGTGGGGTTCAGCCAGCGTTTGCAATGTAAGCGCAAAAAAATGTGTTTATTTACGACCTTACATTAAAAACCTCTAAAATTATCAGTGTTTCTCTACAATATTATGCATGTATACCTTCCTCTTGAATCACTATCTATTAAAAACCGCATCAAAATCCGTTGCGTAGTTTTAAAGATCTAAGCATACATACATACAGACAGACAGCGGGAAGCGACTTTGCTTTATACTATGTATTGTAGTGATTATTATAACTTCTATAGAAAAAAGTAGGTTGCTGCGTTTGCAGACTGACGGTGTGTACGTAAACCGTGGTCGATTTTCTCAAAGACTATATAACTATTTCACAAATGACGGAAGACCTCCAGTCGCCATTGCATTCAGTGCTATGGGAAGCTTAAAATATGTTTGTTTACAGAAAGCTGATAGTATGCCATTACAAGAAGGGTACCGAGATATGTAACTACAGCTACAGCAACACCATCCTGGCAGTGAAGCTCAACCGATCCGTGAGTGGCCATCCGGGCATCCTTGTGACCGCGAGCCAGCGCGCGCGCTCCCCGCTAACCGTTCGTCGTGTTGCAGAGGCTGATCGTGTGCCTGGAGGAGTCGCTGCACATCCACAACATCCGCGACATGAAGATCCTGCACACCATCCGCGACACGCCGCCCAACCCGCGCGGCCTGTGCGCGCTGTCGCCGTGCGTCGACCACTGCTACGTGGCCTACCCCGGCTCCAGCGCCGTGGGAGAGGTGCAGATCTTCGACGCCGTGCACCTGGTGAGTGCGCCCCGCCCGAGCCCGCGCCCCCCCTCCTCCCGTCCTGACCGCCCGTCTGTCCACAGAACGCCAAGTGCGTGATCAGCGCGCACGACAGCCCGCTGGCGGCGCTGGCGTGGTCCATGTGCGGGCGGCGCCTGGCCACGGCGTCCGAGCGCGGCACCGTGATCCGCGTGTTCGCCGTGCCCGAGCGTACGCGCCTGTACGAGTTCCGCCGCGGCGTCAAGCGCTGCGTGTCCATCGCGTGCCTGGCCTTCAGCGCGTGCGGCGCCTACCTGGCCGCCACGTCCAACACCGAGACCGTGCACGTGTTCCGCCTGGGCGAGGCGGCGGCGGCCGGCCCGGCGCCCGACGAGCCGGCGGCCGGGCCGGACGACGAGCCGGCCGGCTGGATGGGCTGGCTGTCCAGCGCCGTGTCGGCCGGCGCAGGCTACCTGCCGGCGCAGGTCGCCGACGTGCTGGCGCAGGGCCGCGCCTTCGCCGCCGCGCGCCTGCCGCACACGGGCTACCGCGCCGTGGCCGCCATCACCAAGTGAGTGCCGTAGTACTAGGGACTAGGACTAGGCTCCAGCCACTAGCCAGCCGTACTGACCCGCCCGTTCCGCAGCGTGCCGCGCGCGCCGCGCCTGCTGGTGGCGACGGCGCAGGGCGTGCTGTACGTGTACGCGCTGGACGCGGCCGAGGGCGGCGAGTGCGCGCTGCTGCGCCAGCACCAGTTCCTGGAGGGGCCGGCCGCGGGCGCCCGGCCGCTGGAAGGTAACGCGCGGCCCTCGCTAGCCGCGGGCGGGCGCGGGCACGCCTGTGTCCGCGCCGCAGATCGCCACACACTAAGGGCCCGGCGGCCCGGCCGGTTCGCTGTTCCGGCCCGGGCCGTCACGGCCGCACATTGCTTGTCCCGCTCTGTTCCCCGCCCGTCCCGCCGCCCGCACTCACCCCGATCACGCCTCCTCATCGCCCACATTCGAATGGTATCGTCATACATCACGAGTGTCGTTAGATGACATCTTGTTCATAAAATATTCCGCGAGTAATATAACCGATCGCCATAAATCTCTTGTTTCTCACCTACTTATTTTATCCATAAGTTTTTGACTAATAATAATGTTCGATAAATTACTCAATAATAATATAACTACACAAAGTATTTACAATAAAATGGTGAACACATAACTGCATATTATGTATATATTTCTATTTCATAAAACACGACCTTAGTATTATTTTTACTTAAACTAAACTGACGCACCAAACATTCGATAAGTATTGTCGTTCAAATGATAATATTTCGATGAAGTAACTACTTCGTTCACTCGCGTTTACATACTCAATGGCTAGCGTACAGTCACGAGCACAAATATGTACACACTTTCCGAAATCTATACATATAATAAAATTGTAGAAAAGTGGTGTCTGTACAATGGAAATATATAAAAAAAAAGTAGCAGGAGTTGTTATTATATCGATGCCGAACCCGAAATTGTAATTAATTTGTTTTTTGTCTGTTTGTCTGTTTGTCTGTGTGTTTGTGCACGCTAATATCAGAAACGGCTTATTCGATTTAGATGCGGTTTTCACTAATATATTGTAGTAAGCTTCACTTAACATTTAGTGTTTATTTCATGTCAATCGGTTCATAAATAAAAAAGTTATGTCAATTTAAAGAATCACGGCGAACATTTTTAACGTACAGAGTACGTACGCCTCGCGCCTGAGCGTCCGTGGCTATACGGGGTGTAAACAGACCCTTCACCAAGCCGTCAACCAAGCATTCTGTACATCAAACTAAGTAACTTTACGCAAAAATTTTTGCTGGGAAACGAAATTTTTTTTTGGGGTCAAAAATCACATTTTACGGTAAAACTCAATATAATGCGCTCAAAACTTATTGCTGATGGATGCTTTGAATAGTAAACGGACCATGGAGGTAATTGGAGTAAAGTTAGAACCTTAAAAAGTAGTATTTAAAAAAAAACTTGTGAAAAAATTGGAACTTTGACCCCCAATATCTCCGTAACTAGAAGGTTAACAGGTATGGTCCAGAACAAAAAAATGATCACAATGACGAGGAGAACAAGTGCCTTTCGGCTTCGTTAAGGGTCTTTTTACACCCTTTATAAAGCGCGCTGAGAGCCGCGCCGCTGCCAGCCCCTGGCTGGAGGCCTTTAACTTAGAGGCATCCACAGGGATTTTACCGGTTAAGCAGAAGCCAGCCTCCTCAGGCTGAACTGCGAGATGCCCTTTCCAAAAAAAAAAAAAAAACGCGCCGCTGCCTATTTTTTTATTATTTAGGGAATTTAAAGCTACAGGCTCAGCGGCGCGGGCTGGCACGTCGAGCAAAGGTCGGGCGGTAAGAGAGTATAGGCGAATAGTTGTATTCGATTATTGCGATTCACTTGAATACTGACTGTTTGCATATTTCATTTATTTATATTTTAGGGTTTGTAGGTTAGGTTCTTTTTCTTATTTTTCTTTAAAATTTTGTAAATAAATATTGTAAGTATTTGGTATAGGTTAGGCGGTTCTTTCCTTGATTTTTAGGTATTTACTTAATTTTTATTTAGGGTTTGTAAATAAATATTGGAAGCATTTGTTATAGGTTAGGCAAATCGCAATAGACCAGCTAAACTATAAGAGATACAAAAATGGTACCATAGCAAAAATTGTTCCACATGGTGAGCATTTTCTGTTGAAAGAATAAATTTGAAGATCTGGAACCCCTGATGTTGAACTCCAAGAGTCCAGCTACACCATAACACCTATAGGAATGACGTCTTAGCAAAAGTTGTTCAATCTGATGAGCACCCTCTGTTGACTTATAAAAATCGAAGTTCTGGAACACCTATTGTGGAACTCCAAGAGCCCAGCTACACCATAACACATATAGGAATGACGTCTTAGCAAAAATTGTTCAATCTGATGAGCACTCTCTGTTGATTTATAAAAATCGAAGATCTGGAACACCTGTTGTGGAACTCCAAGAGCCCAGCTACACCATAACACATATAGGAATGACGTCTTAGCAAAAGTTGTTCAATCTGATGAGCACCCTCTGTTGACTTATAAAAATCGAAGTTCTGGAACACCTATTGTGGAACTCCAAGAGCCCAGCTACACCATAACACATATCGGAATGACGTCTTAGCAAAAATTGCTCAATCTGATGAGCACTCTCTGTTGATTTATAAAAATCGAAGATCTGGAACACCTGTTGGGAAACTCCAAGAGCCCAGCTCCGCCATAACACATATAGGAATGACGTCTTAGCAAAAGCTGTTCGGTCTGCTGGGCATTCCCTGTTGACTTATAAAAATCGAAGATCAGAAACATATGATGTGGAAATCAAAGCTAACACTAATTTCACTGTATAATTATAAAATAACATAAGCTGGGAGTACCTCCACGCGATGAAGGCGGTAACAGTTTAGGACTGATTTTCGATGAAGACGGTATATCATTGAAAATTTGACTCTACTGGACAAAACTCCCATTTTTTTTTTTTTATCGAATAAATATGCCTTCGGGCTTATGTTATTTGAGTGTTTAATTTCCTTTTCCGCTTATCTTCGTGACACGGTAGCCTACCCGGTAACGTAGGGGAGCAGTCACTTAGATTTTAATTGATCAGGTATCTTCACAATAAAACTATAACCATGCCTAGAAAGAGGTCAAATCTTTCCCAATGTTCCAAAGGAGCTAAAAAATTGAGGATCATAAGATCCCAAGAATCTACCGAAGAACGTCAGGAGAGACTTGATGCTGTTCGAGAACATCAGGCTGCAACTCGCTCCGTGGAAACCTCTTCGGATCGCGAAGCACGCCTGCGTTCTCAGCGTATTTACGCATATACATCCAGGTCTCTAGAGACAAGTGCGGAACGTGATGCACGACTGACCGCTGATCGTGCAAGTCATGCATTGTCTCGCGAATCGGAGACGTTCAAGGATAGAGAATTACGCTTGAGTTCCAAGCCTATCTACGCATCGACTTCTGACTTACAAAAATGAAAGATATGAAACGTCTCGAATCGTCTCGCGCATTCCGTTGTTTTCCCGTCCCCGGGCTCTTAGAATTCGACATCAGACGTTTCAGATCTTCGATTTTGACGACCCCGTTGTCGCTGGCATAAGCAACAGGATCCGCGTACGAAGTCGCGGGCAGAAGCTAGTTTAAAATAAATAAATAAATTTTTGCGAGAAATTACGACTGTAACTTGGAGATAGGATCTTTTTCATAAAAAAAATGTGAGTTCCAGAATACACAACACACCACAACATGAAATTTTAATCAGAACAGTAAGCGAAAAACACTTTTAAAAGTTGTTAATTGCTAACATATTGGTGCTCGTGACTGTACCTTGATGAATACAATGAAAACTTATAATCATAGCGTCACAATTGCTTTCATTTAGTTCAGAACAGGAAGTCATAGTCTAATTTAGCTTTAAATGTTGACATGTCACTTCAATGCCATTCAATGACTAGGGCAACTTAACAGCCAGAGACCAAAGAGGAGTGGTGACTTGTTTTCTTGGCGGCCATTAATTAAATCTTGAAAATTTGTTACAATATAACGTAATTAACTACTTAGTTTTAGTACGAAAAATTAAAAAAATCAGTTTTTAACAGCGTAAATTATGTAGAAAATAACAAAAGAAACGAAATGTACTAAAGTCAAGGTCAAATATCAGTGTTGAGCTGAGAATGCTGCCATATATCAGTAAAGCCTGGTTTTCACAGGCCCAGTAGCTGACCACCCAGTAGTCAGCAACTGTACATTCTGCTGTCTATACAGTACTGCCACTGTCCCGACGTGTTCTCACTACTGGGTCTGCAAAGGAGACGGCAGTACACAGTACTGTGTTCACAGTACTGGCCAGTTGCTTTTGACCCTTTGCGTTTTCACGAGGCCAATAAAATGACTGATCACTGCGATATAAATAGAACAAATATACGAGTATTGGTATCACTCCTTGGTGAACATTTGATGGAAATTCTCAAAAGTCAGAGAAGACAAAAAAGAAAAAATATGGACAAGGTGTTGAAAAAATCCGACTGTCCAGGCGTTTACTCTCCTTCGACACTGACCGGCCACTGTCTAGTTGCGTTCGTATGGAGCCAGTGACGACCAAGTAGCTGTCCTTGTGGGAGTGGGGGGATGGTCAGTGGACAGTAGAAACAAAATATTTTGAAGTTGCTGACCGACAGCAACTGACCGGTCAGTACTGGCTCAACTTTGTTTTTACGGACCCAGTAGCTGTCTGACAGTGTTCTGTCCTTCACTGTCCGCCAGCTACTGAGCCTGTGAAAACCAGGCTTTACGGTGGAAGCGCCACGGTAGCCCGCGAAATTCAAATTTTCTTAGGGTTTTTGCTATTTGCAGGTCAGTGTCAGGTTGTATGTTGATTAAAATAAGATTCGCGGCCGTAACAAATACGGCTTTACTGAGTTATAATCATTAAAATCCTCAATACAACCCTCTAAGTTCATTTAATCCCATTGAATAACTATTTGATGGAAAAATTCTGTAATTACATACGTTTTACGGTCGCGAATCATATTTTGTTAAACATACAGCTTGACAATCACCTGCGCATTGAAAAAAACCTAAGAAAATTTGAATTAAGTTCGCTGTACTAGCTAAGTTTCAGATTTCGTCGTGAAGTCTCATCAACAATCACCCGCACAAACCGATATATCGCAGCGTTCTCGGCTCAACACTGATTGTTGTGCTTTACTGTGGTACATTTCGTTTCCTATGTTACATCATTTATGGAGTTTCGTTAATAGCCGTCGAAAAAGAAAGGCACCAGCTATGATCAGAATATAAGTAGCTAATAATTCTTTAAAAGCATTTTGACTTAACTAAGTTTTTGAGTTTGACCTACATTTTAGCGTCGACGATGATACTTATCGAAAAACTCGGTGATTTTGATTTGTAAATGTTGTCGAATTTAGATGGCTTCACATCCGAGCGGACCGGAAGCGTCCTCGCTCGGCGTCGCGGTGGTGGCTATATGTATATATGTATGTAGTTTAAGTCGGCGGGTAGGAGTCCCAGTCTAACGTATTGTTCCCGCGCAGCGCCGGCGCTCTCCACTAGCAACAGTTACGCGGGCGCGCTGCGCGGCCGGGACCCGCTGCGGATGACAGGTACTGCGCGCCCCCTCCCGCCCCCGCCCCGCTCCGCCCCGCCCCCGCCCCCGCCCCGGGGACCTGCCCCGCCCCCTGGCGAACTGCCCCCGCCCCGCGCCCCCGCGCCGCCCGGAGCCGGAGCACTCCTCTCAGCCGTACCGAGTCGTACGACGCTCCGTTTGTGCAGTTGTCGCTTTCGCTAAGCTGAGCAGCTTTTCGACCAGCCTATGACTTTGACTCGACGTGTTGAAACCATTTTGTGCTGAACCGATCGTACCTGCGAGTCGTCCCGATGATTTGTCGCCGGCCCTCGTATTCACAAACGCTTCGATTCCACAAGTCGTATGTCTATCTTTTTTGGCATAACGAGCGAGATAGAAATACGACTTTCCAAATCGAATCGAAGCGTTTGTGAAAAGTCGCACATCGCTATCTTACAATCAAAATCGAAAATCAAAATATTTTATTTCACATGGGCCTAGATGGGCACTGATAAAACGTCGAAAAAAAGGTGCACGGTTCGGGTTGGTCATTTCCGATGGAGAAGAACCGGAAAGAAACTCCATGCATCCTCTTTTCAAATAATTTGGTATTACAATATTATCAAGTTACAGCATTTGTACGTATCTTTTTCCCAAAAGGTCCGTTTCTCAAAAAATCCAATTCGCAGATTGTCAGGTTCGCAAAATGGCTTAGGTGGGCTTTAGTATTTTATTGTGTAGTGATTTACTTTCGTAGTATTTACAGGTTATAATAACTACATACAGAATGTCTACGTAACAAAATCGGGTGCGCCAAAGTTCACCTAAATTTTCAACTCCGATAATTGGAAATCCGAAAATGTTCTTCCTAACATTTTTCATCCTAACAATCACAATTCCTAACTACTCTGTCTCTAATGTTCATAATTCCGAAGCATTCAACTTCATAATGCCAGTAGCAATAAACATCTATTATACTTTTATTTGTTTTCCTATATTTTCTCAACATAACCATCTTTTACACTATTATTCAAAGTCGTAAAAACGATGTAGGAGGGATCCATAGGTTAGGTTAGGTTAGAACTGTGACCAACAACCTCGAAATTGGTCGCGCAATTTTTCTAAGTATTTTTTTCATAGTGCCCCCAAGACGACACTCTGACCTGAATTTCATTCATTTAAGACAAAAAATCAGTGAAACGACCTTTAATCATTCTAAACAGTTGGTTTTTTAGACATAATTATCTCAGGTATAATTATAGTAATAAGTATGTAACAACAATAACCAAAAATAATGTTTAGGGATAAAAGCGTTATGATAAAAAACAGTAGGAGTTTAAATATATTTACATTAATTATATTATTAATTACAATTTTCGGAAATCATTAGGAAGAACAATTTCGGGTAAAAACTTTAGGTGAGCCAATATGGACCCAACAAAATCATACAAAAGTGCCCAAGCAAAGCTATGCAGAACATCATTAATCCGTTAATTAACGATGTTAAAATAATGTGCGGAGGTCGCGATTTTGAGAAGAAATAGAAGAAGGATATGATTTTTTCAGCACTCACAGTTATTTAGTCTCAAAGAGTCCACAATTCGCTGAAAACGCTCAGAATTTGGTAAGAACTTGGCTGGACTCAAAAGACTTTTTTTCAGTTGAACCAGTACTTATAAAATTGTTGTCGTAAGCTGCTATTCGATGCACTGCTATTCCAGCTCGTGCTGCATTTGAAAGTGTTTTATTCTATAAGAAAATACATGTCATGGGCGAAACGATTATCGTTGTCAGGTTTCAATAGCAGTACAACGTCTAGCGGTTAACTTTTAACGAATAACTTCAACTTCTGTTTCTGTTTGAAAATTTAACGATTTAAGGATATCAAAGTTAACTTTTTGAGTAACGAATTAACGAAGTTAATTTTCGTTTTAACATTGCCCACCTTTGTGCCATTTTGCGATGCGGGTATAATGCGAATCGGAGGTTAAATAGGACATTCTAAGTCAAAAGCACAGAAAAAAATACGGGCGTCTTATCTTTACAAATTATTTCATTGAAGTTAATGTAGATCAGTTTTCCCATAATCATGAACATTTGAACGTTTTTGTCAATTGGGTCTCCTGTTAACTGGGATGTGGTTAGTTGCTGCCTGCAGACAGTGATAACAATCAAACAAACGCAGGACGTTTGTGGTGGAGCTATTATATGAAAATGTTTTGCGTGCCTAATACTACAACCACAATATTTATGTAATCTTACCATATATTACGCAGCTAATTTGCAAAAAATGCGACAAAAGATTCAAAGTTCAAGTGATAGTCAAGTCGTAGTTACAAAAGTTCATGTTAGGACCTACACTCCTGTTAGTGCAGCACCTGCCAGCTTTCTCTATCGAGAGCTAACTCCTTGACCCCCTTACCTTACACATCGCGGCCTTCTGTCCGATAGTGTTGCGCTGCGCCTGCGAGTACAACGCCGAGACTATTGTTGCACAACAAGTACGTACGGTAGTACGGTATCGGTAGATTGACGCGCGTTCACATCGACAACGTGCGCGACACGATACGGCTGAGATAACTGTTCCTGTTCCAGTGACGCGAGTTCAGGGCACGGGGACGGCTTGCTCACTATTGTGATTTGATATTTTGTGTTTTATTGTTGTTTTATGAGCTTTCATCCTCTTCGATACATTCGCACTGTCGAATGTTTGGAAGTGTTGATTGTGTTATATGGTTTATCTCGTGTAACAAGATTTTTTTACTGTTTTATTAATGTGTGGTTCATCATACGAAGAATTTTGGCTGTTTGAATTGTAATCGATTATTTATACGTCGTTCGGGTATAAAACTTTAATGTTTGTTCAAGTAAAATTGTCAAGCACGTTAAAAGTCAGATTCTTCGTATGAACATATATAAACAAGAGCTATGTACTATGAGCTCCACGTCCTTAGACACGGCCGCCGTGCTCACAGAGTCGGAGCGGCTGGGCGAGCTCGGAGCCGCGCTGGACGCACCCGCGCGTGGGCCCTTCGACCTCAGGGACCCCAAGCACTTCCCGCCCATGCGCAGCGAGCCCGCCGCGCGCTAGTCGGAGCGGCTGGGCGAGCTCGGCGCCGCGCTGGACGCGCCCGCGCGCGGGCCCTTCGACCTCAGGGACCGCAAGCACTTCCTGCCCATGCGCAGCGAGCCCGCCGCGCGCTAGCAGGGGCCCACGCAGCGGGGCCCGCGCAGAGGGGCCCGCGCAGCGGAACCCGCGCCGGCATCAGGACACCGCCCGACACCCCGAGACCCCGCGACCCCGCGCGCTCTGTACATATGTGTAAATTAGGAACCCTCTGTATAATATAATAGATAAACTTAGATTTACAATGTTTATGTGATATCATACTTGACGACGGATGACTCCGTGAGAGCTTGCGTCTTTGTGTGTAAATTAATTATTGTGGCGTTTTTGTGCTACAAATAAATGATAAAAAGTAAATAAATTGGAAAACCAATAAAATTATATTGTAAATACATGTATAGGAAATTCACTGGGGAATGACATCGTATAATGCACGGCGCCGCCGCTGAGCCGCGGATCCCACGCGTCGCCCGCGCTCAGTCGCGCACGGGACGCGAGCGGCGAGCGGGACAGACGCAGCTATGTAGCTAATGAATACTATTATCTCTGTAACAAATTCTCGTCTGAAAAATGTCAGACACTTCTTTACATAATCAAAAATATTAAGCGTGATAATGACAAATTGGCAATTTTATTTTCCCTATAAAACATAACTCAATAGCTAGATCGAGTACAATTGTTCGTAAACAAGAAAATAACTATTGCTAGATGCTAATAATTGTAATCAAGTCATTTTCCAGCCTTATCTCTCGTAGGCCTCACGAGAGATAAAGCCCGAAACTGCGTAAAGCGGACGCCCGGGCGGTCCCGTACCGCTGTGCTCCGTCGCGGATACCCGCGCGGTTCCATACCGCTGAGCTCAGTAGCGGACACCCGCGCGTTTCCATAACGCTCTGCTCCGTCGCGGACACCCGCGCGCGCGAAAATCAATGTACTTGGTTATCGCCGTAAGATCGTCCAAAGTAAGTTTTCCTAAGTAACAAAAACGCAGTAATAAGACGTCGATTGAACAAGGCTTCGCAGTATGATATTTACGCAGTAAAATCGTTCGCAGTACAGTTTTTCGATGTAACGAAATATCGCAGTAACAAAACGTCGATTTAACAAGGCGTCGCAGTATAGAGATGTCGATGAAAGATTTTCGAAGAAACAAAATTCGATGATACGGCTTTCGCACTCAAGTAGGTATCCCTAATTTTATTACTACAATCCTACTAACACACACATCAAAAAAGTCTAGAGCAACATGTACGGTTTTGAACTTTTGAACGATTTTTACTATGGTAATAAAATATTTCTTATAAATAATAACTAAGCATTTTTTGATGCATTAGAGACTAAAAAAACAAAATCCTGCTTCATTCAATTGTTCATTTAATCACAATTAATAACAATATGGGTACCGTAACACACGTAGTATAAAATAAAGTTAAATCGAAATTAAACTTTTCATGTTTTACAAAATTAAATACCGACAATTTTTTTTAATTGTTTTGTAATTCAATACAAAGTGTGTCCGCCTCTGTTGTTTAAAACTTGTCGGCAACGATTTTTCATTGAATTTATAAGATTGTTTATCTGATCCTGAATCGCCCCCAATGGAATTTTAACAATTCTTTCAGTTGTTGGGTTGTCGAGAATCCGTCCAGGTTCTCTAGAACATCTCTGGATAGTCTCTGGAGCATATCCCGTGCATGCTCGATGGGATTGAGGTCTGCCGATTGTGCAGGCCACGGCAATACCCGGATGTTTTCCATTGCCAAGTACTCTCTGGTCCTCCGAGCTGTGTGCGAACGCGCATTGTCATGTATCAGCGTGAAATCTGAGCCAAGACTTTGTGCAAATGGGTGAAAATAAGGCCCGTGGACATCTACTACGTAACTTTCAGCGTTCATATTGCTATCTACAAAAACGTTCGTCTCTTTGTCATAATACCCGCCCATACCATCGCTGTGGAGCCACTGTAAGGGTACACTTCCTGGACGCATCTCAGCCGTTCAGCATTTCCGGGACGACGAGACACTCTTACCCTTCTCGTATCAGGCTTAAATCAAAACCGGACCTCGTCGCAAAATAAAGATAATCGACGGAATCGCCTTAATTATAATTGATGACTAATGTATACTAATATTATAAACTGAAGAGTTTGTTTGGTTGAAAGCACTAATCTCAGGAACTACTGGTTCGAATGAAAAAAATATTTTAATTTTGGATAGCCCGTTTATCGAGGAAGCCTCTAGGCTATAAAATATCACGCTACGACATAAGGGGCGGAGCATCAACGAAAAATGTTGTTGAAAATAGTATTTTTATAATAATTTCACGCGGACGAATGTCGCGGGCAACAGCTAGTTAATTATAAACAGTTCATTCATGGCATGGGCGTACCCACGTTGGGGCAAGGTGGGGCATTTGCCCTACCCTGCTCTCTGACCCGAAGCTAAGATTTTTTAGGCAAAATTAATATAATGACAAAATTAAATATTCATTTAGTATTTTAACATTTTTCACATTAAAATAAAAAGTTGGTTAAGGTCAACAATGACAGGAAACCGTCTTGTCCGCCTCATGTCAGGTCGGTATGATGATTGTGCATAGAAAGAGGGCTCTGGAAGCACAGCATACATTTGAAAACGAAATTTTTGCTAGATTTAGCCAGAACCCTCGCAGCTTATTATTGAAATAAGGTGAAGTGCAGTCAATAAAATATATCAGACATTAAATAAAAAGAATTTTTAATTTCCTACGTTTATTACTTCTGCCCAACCCCTTAAAAAATGCTGGGTACGCCTATGATTCATGGTAAGTGCTAAGTGCACTTAAATCGTCTCATCTTCTGTTTAATTAATAACAGGAATATGTTATTCATTAATCTTCAATATAATCGTCAATAGTTTTTGTAAATAAATAGTCGAGTGTACACACGGCAGCACATGAAGCTGTACATTTCCAGTGTAACTTGGCCTCGCTTTGTATAGATTTCCTATACAATGAGATATCCGCATAAATTGGTTTTGTATAGCTTGATTGGCCGTCGTGCGTACCTACCTAATTAGACAATAAGGTGGAACGAAGTTTATAGGTGTGAGTTACGATTGCTCCGCTAAGTTATCTAGAAAAAACTCCAAAAAAAATAGTCGGAATTTGTCAAAATCGAACCTATTTGTACCGTTAAATTTAGATATAAGTAATAAATATTTTCACAATTAACAACTTGGAAGATGCTATTATTTTTCGTGATTGTGACATTAAACGATGCAGAAAATAATATAGCCATTGCATGCATTTCAAAATAAATCAAATTAGTTTCTTAAAATGCTACATTTTAACTAAAAAAAAATATGCAGATTAGATTTTTTGAACAATGACCATTATTGAAATATACAAGGTTTTTATTTAATAATAATGCATTTTGCAGATTGAGTTGTTCAATATAATTGCTAGTCTCCAGTTAGAGGTATTCCCAAATCCAATCGAAATTATGGTTATGCTCCAGCATTGTATGAGATAACATCATTTTAAGATTACACTCGTTGAAAACTCTTCTGAGGGTAGAACGATATGTCATTCTAATGAGGTTAATATGCCGATGATGGATGTTCACACCGAAATCCTATCAATTATAGATAATGAGATATCAGCGAACAAAGTAACGTTTCGACCGCGCGACCACGTACTTTTTGTTTTGGACTGATTTCGTCTGTTTAAGAGGACTCATACACCTACAATAATATTGCGCGATGTTGATGATTGCACAATGGTTGCGCGGATACATAGAAATTAGTTTTTGTTGATTGGCACGGCGCTCTCCTCTCCCCCTCTTCACCCCCCTGCACAGAACCTCCGTTTGTCTATGTAAAACCACAATGGCTGACCTTTTACCACCGCGTTAACAAACGCTCTCGATATATTTACAAAAGTGGTGAAATTGGTGTGATCTTCTCGTTTTCGTTTGTCTCCGTGTTATTTGCCACGCTCCAGGAAGCTGCTACGGGGAATCGAGGTATGTGCAACCCTTCCTAATAAGCGTATTGTTCATTTTCATTGTGTTCCATATCAGTACGCTAATCCGCCATCTTTGCTCGTGCCAATTTCTATTTGATTGAACTATTAGCAAAAAACCAGCGCAAACACACAATATTATTGAACATTATAGGGGTAGTATTGAAGATTGCGCTATGATTGAGTAAAAGATTGAGGAGTTTTAAATTTTATTGCACAATATTTATTTATTGTGTCTTGTGTATGGTATATTGCCCAATATTTTTAGTCTACAGTTCGGAGCGGTCGCGTACGCACGCGTGTATTTTTGCAGCGAAAATGGCACAAAAAAACTTCAGCGAAAGAAAAGGAACGAGAATTCATTATCGAGTGCATTCAATTATATCGTGATTTATTTATTTAACAATTTATGTACACACTAAATACAGAAAAGAAGAAAGGAACAGAAAATAGTACAAAGGTGATGCTTATTTCTAAAGAAATCTCTTCCAGCATACCTGCGAAAGGACATAATAAAAAAAGAGATGTTACCTGCTTTGTGGAATGTTAAAAGTAGATTGTGTACCATGACCGGGACAAAAAGAGTATGGCTTATGATTTGTTGCTTAGAAAGTACCAAGAGATGTTTCCTAAAGCAAAAAAAGCCGACTAGGAAAAAAAAAAATAATGCTCTGAGAACAAACTATCGGAAAGAATTAAAAAAACACATGGATTCTACGAAATCTGGGGCAAGTGCTGATTCTATATATGAACCAACGTTGTGGTACTACAGTGACATGATCTTTTTACATGATCAAGAAATGGCGTGTGACTCTGAATCTTCTATGGATATTACCCAAAATTCTAAACACAAAATTCTGTTGAAGATGATGTGGAACAAAACACGGTATGTTTATAACATTTTATTCGAAAAGTATGTATGTAGTAAAAAATTTATCCTGCCAGTAAACTGCACCCTCGTTGTTAAAATATTCACAGTAGTCGTCCCTTACTCGCTTAGCAATCTGTAGCGAACTTTTCTGGTTACAACTTTCCAAGGGAGTCAACACAGTTATTTCCTCGGTTGGTGGATGTACAGTCCCGGTATCTACATCTTCATGAGGAATTAACCCTTTATTTCACAACGTCAGCTATACTTAACATTCACAATTCAAAAAATCCACGGAGAATATTATCGGTTTATTTAACGATTTTATACTTTTAGTAAGTGAAGGATATCCCTATGCATCCATAGCAAAATATAAGATATCATTATAATGTCAATTTTGATAGTATTGTGCAAAATGGCGTTCCGACCACGAACTGCGCCCGCGCAAAAGGTAAGAAATATTTACTTTTTTAATCAAGGTTCCTATTTCATGTAAAAATAACATATTATTTATGTTTTTATGATTGCATTCTATGTCTTGTCAATAGCTTTGTTACAAATAATGCAAGTGAGTGTGCTCTATAACTTGTTGAAGTTGAATGTTAGCTATAGTTAACATTGCGAATATGACGGTGAGTTGAGAGTGTAAAAATATTATAAAAATAATAATATTATATATATATTATTAAATATATTTAATAATATATATATAATATTATATTATTAAATATTATATTGATATTCAGAATTATGATTTACTCCGAACTGCTCTCGAAACAGCGAACGCCTAGTCGTACGAGTACATCCTTCGAAAATGTTCAAAAGGCTAAATTTGAAAAAATTCAAAAGCCCGCTGGGCCAAGGCCTACTGACGCTATCCGCCGTGACAATATTGCTCATACATATGACTTCCCAACTGCTCCGGGTAGGTGTAAGTCTTGTAAGAAAGGGATGACCAATGTAATTTGTGTAAAATGTAATTTAAGATTATGCTAATGTTAATCGTAATTGTTTTAAACAATTCCATGAACAGTAAACGTTTTAATATTTTATCTGTAATTTCTTTAAACATTTGCTTGCATTTTAATAAATTTATATTATTATTAAACAGTATTAAGTTTTATTTTTAATTAACTGCACATTTCGCAATGTTAAAAATACATAACATGTATCTTTTAAACTTGAACATTGCCTATTTCGCAATGTTACGTATTTTTAACATACCATTCCTAAAAATCTGTTTATTACAGATTTTTCTTTCTATTTTTTTTAGGTACATAGTTTTATTATTAGTCAGAATTACTAAAAAAAAAAAAAAAATTTTGATCATAACTTTTTCTGCGAACTAAAGGGTTAACTTGTAAGAAAAATATGTGGATTTTCTCAAGAAATTATGAAGATAGCAACAAGCTAGAACAACCTTCTGTAGTTTTACAGGGTGTAAATAAAATGATCTTTGAAATACTCCAAAACGAGTTGCAAGTATTCCAAATGCGCTTTCCACTAACCACCTTGCACGTGACAATCGATAATTAAATATTGGTTTTTCTTTTGTCAATCCAGTTTGACTATACGGCTTTAATCTCCTACAAAGACATATGGGAGATTTCGAGTACTATTGTTCACAACTGCAGGTCTTGGGATTTTCAAATCATTGTTCCTTAATTTTTGACCGAATTTGGTATTTTGTAACACACCTCCATCTGACACTCGACCATTCGTTCCAACATCGACCATAATAAATTCATAATTGGCATTTACAATAGCCATCAACACAATACTGAATTGTTTTTATAATTGTAGCAGTATGATCCCGAGCCAGGTTTGTTTATTTCCACGTGCTTACTGTCTATAGCACCAAGGATGTGAGGAGCATTCCACCTGATTTCAAACCCTTTGGCCACTTCTTCCCATTCTTCGTTTGTTTGTGGTAACTGGAAAGGAATATGTACCTACACAGAATATATAAAATACTTAATTACTTAATTTTTTTATTTCTAGGTTAGTCAAACTTCTACATTGGATGATAATGATGATTGCAAGAATGATAATGATAACACGGCTCCTTGGAAAATTTTAAAGAAGCATGCTTCTAAAAAAGCCAAGAATGAGGAAAAACATATGAATTTGGCATATGAGCATCTCAGTGAAAATGGATCGACCGCAACAAATTTATGCTAAAAAAGCGATTGTTGAAATTCTAATGGAAGGTTAATTAGGACAGCTACACCGTAATTCTGCAAAAAATAACGAATTTACGCACAATATTCAATGCAGCCAATCTCCAGTTCATATTTCCGCAAACTCAACTCCATCAACATCGTACGTTGTAATAGTTTTACTGTATGAACTTTAGTAATAATCAACAATAAGTGAAGGATTGCGCGGTCATAACTTCCAAGGTGAATATTTCGTAAAATATTGATCTAGAGGTTATAATTCTTTTTTCGACAAAAAGAATTATATCTCTAACCCAAGTAGTTGCTGAGATCTCCATGGCCGCGCAATCCTCCACGTTACCTTCGCGCAATCAACTTAAAACCCTTATAACTTCTTTATGTCTACTTCGACAAATTCCGACAATTTTATGGTGAAATCTATTTTCTATTTGGATAACTTGGCGGAATAATTGTAACGCACACAGTAGAGCTCGGATTTTCATGGGACTCTTTAATTGAAAATAAAGAATTAATTATTAAGTATTTGGAGAATAAAGTAAAGCAATGGAGCGCAGCATTCTGGGTGTACAGAGAGCAGATAAAATACGAAACACCACGCTGCGCTCAAAAACCAAAATTGCAGACGTAGGCAAAAAGGCTGCCAGGCTCAAATGGGATTGGGCGGGTCACGTGAGCCGCATGCATAACGACCGCTGGGCAAAGGTTTCAACACGATGGATGCCTGAGGATGGACGGCGCCGCCAAGGCCGGCCTAGAAAGAGGTGGCGAGATGATCTAGACGCGCATCACGAAGGCTGGTTCGAGGTGGCCCAGGAGAAGAGTACCTGGAAGGATATGGGGGAGGCCTTTGCCCAGCAGTGGGACATTCAAGGCTATTGAAAAAAAAAAAAACGTGACTTTTTTAATTTGTTTTGGATATCCTTTAGAATATTTTTTTTCTATATGAATAACTTCAAATTTGACGAATTCATATTGTGGCGTAATTTTGTGACCTGCGTGCGTTTCTTTGTTCTTTGTTATCGATGTAATGTATATTTATAGTATTTTTTGAAAATTTCCTTTAGATTGGTACCTGATGCTTTTTCACAGATAACTGGATGTAAAAATATTCAAGAAACCCACTTTTACGAGTAAAGTGGCTAAAAATTCATTAACAATTAAGTATCATCAATCGTCAGAAGATCCGATCGCTATAAACTTCGTTCCACCTTTTGAGAATTTTTTTACAGATTTACACTATCATAATTAGTATTTAATGTCTTGTTTTGGGAGTGTACTCCAGTGCGGCGCCCGCCTACTGCACGTGCTTTTTCTGCACTTGACCCCTTGCTACGGGACTATCATCCATTCATCAGAAACTGTACCTAGTCATTAAGTCATGATTGATGACTAGTCACGTTAACCATGATTATGAATAAAGTTGCATTCATCACACTATTTTTGTCATCATTGATTAAATACATTTATTGATTTGCCCAACACTGCAGACCGCGTCGAAACCTTTGCGATGACTTTTGGGATCGCCTTCAACGTCAAAAAAATAGTCAGCTGTGTGTAAGTGGGGCGAATATACGTCAGCCGTTAAAACTTCTTAACTATGGGCATGGGCGTCGCCAGTTCCATCCCTCCCCCCCCCCCCCTAGAGGCTAAGATTTAAAAAAAGTTATAATTTGTTCTGCTGCCACATTTTTTTTGTTGCCACCAAATTACAAAATTATCTAAATTTATTCGAGGAAAGATTAATTTATTACGAGCTAGCTTTGCTCGCTCTTGCAGCCTAGTTTCTTTGGAATACAAGGGCGTCGCCAGCTTTTGAGCTAGAAGAAGGCAGAAATATGAGAAAAAGCAACTGATTTTTAAGTGCTAAATTCACTATTTACAGTTGCAGCTAAAATTCTTCTATGAATCCAAATGCAATAGACGCAACTTAATGTTTTTTTTCTATCACACAGAGATTTAATTTTTTAATCTTACCATGATCGTTCCAAAGCCAATTAGTGACACTAGTCATATTTATTTTTTTGGAAATATAATCTATAGGTACATCATTTTTCAAATTCATTCATTTGTTTCATGAGTTATTGAAGTAATCCGAATTTCTGTAATCTCTTGCAATATAAAGTGAATTACAAATGCATTAACCGTAAGTATTGTTTTTTTTTTCTCATTACTTATAATAAATGAACAGATAACGTGTAAACATAACGCTGAAAATATGTAGTGTTACAGGTAACACTCACCATATAAAAAATAGGGGTACAGTAGGGCTATTTTAAAAGATCACATTTGACACTTCATCAAAATTCAACAACGTAGGGGAGAACGGGCTAATGGGAGCCTACTAAGGGAAAATTTCGATAAAAACGTCATTTGTGTACATTTTTATAATTTTTAATTAGGATCTTCATTATTAAAGTATATTTTAATCACAGTTATAATCAATTACAGTCATGTATTAACCACTCGTATGTCGAGTATACAGACACAATTAAAAAGTCATTGTGTCTCGCGTAGATCTACGTTCCGACACACGAAGGGTTAAGATACAATAACGATTTTACAAAAAAAGTCAGTCGCTCCCATTACCCGACACATGCGGGTAATCAGAGCCCATTTAACGCCCATATGGGAAATGGGAGCCATAATATTTACTTTTTCCCGAAATTTAACTAAACATACTTTAAATGAGATCTTTCTTATGAATACAACGAAGTACTTGCACAAATAAAAAAATGCACTCTCCAAACAAAATAGTGAGGGCCATGCTAGGCTACCATTACCCGTTGAACACCATTTAGAACAGGGTTGTTGCGAACATCAGCATCAGCATCAGCATCCGCTGATCTTCAGCATCATTTTCAACATCAGCATCAGCATCAGCATCCGCATTGATCGATGCTGATTATTAATGCTGAAGTTCGAGTCGTGACATGACCGCAGAGAGGATTATATCACGTGTAGTTTTTGCCTGCGACTTTGACCCATTAAAAGATTGTCCGCGTAGTCTGGTAAATGAGTGCTCAAAAGGGGTATGTGGTTGGAAAAGTCGAAATCAGAAAATCTAACTTATGAACTTTGTTTAGACTAGTTAGAAGATAAACATATTAAAAGTCCTGACCCCTCCGAGGTGAGCCCGAGGGATGGGAGGGCAAAGAAGATCCCGTTTTTTTGGTTTTTTGCTTATATCTCGAAAACGATGCGTCGTATAAAATTTTGTTGTACTACATAATAAAACCTCAACAAATTCTCTACAACTTTGGTTGTCACACTTTTTAACTATCACCAAAAAAAAAAAAAAAAAAAATATAGCAAAGTTGTAGAGAATTTTATCAGATTTCATTGTGTAGTACAACAAGTATTCGTGCGACACACAGTTTTCGAGATGCAAACCAAAAACAACGAACGGGACAGAGAATTGGATTTTTTTTTTTAAATTGTTCGTTTTTCGGAGCTCATACCAATTCAACGATAAGAGATAGATAAAAAATTTGAAAAGCAACGTTGAAGAGAATTTTATGATGTTTTATTATGTAGTACAACAAAATTTAATACGATGCATCGTTTTGGAGATATAAGCAAAAAACCAAAAAACAGGACCTTCTTTGCCCCCCCATCCCCCGGGCTCACCTCGGAGGGGTCAGGACTTTTAATATGTTTATCTTCTAGCTAGTCCAAACAAAGTTCATAAGTCAGATTTTCTGCTTTCAACTTTTCCAACCACAATCATTCATAGCCCAGGCTAGCGGGGATTGTGATTGCAAACAAACACAAACTTGTCTCATTACGTTAATTCGTCATTACGCGTGAAAGTTTTTGTTTTTTTTTTCCCCGTAAACTGTTGAGTGTTATCTGTTGAAAAGTGGAATATGGACGTATTTTAAATTAAGGAGTCAAGAAACTGCAAACTGCAGCTTATGTAACAAGGATTATTCACGCAAAGACCGTACTAATACGGACTGATTTTACTTTTTCCCTGTTTTTTTTAAGAAAATAATTAAAATCAGCATCAGCATCAGCATCCGCTGATGTCAATGATAAAAGATCAGCATCAGCATCAGCATCCGCTGATGTGAAAAAAATATGCATCAGCAACAACCCTGATTTAGAACACTAAAAACATAAATAAATAATTCTACTTCCAATCACAATTTAACCAATTCACATATATTTGAAGTCCATATCGATTCATTCACTTTAATCGATGTTTTTAAGCAGGTCACCTCACTATGAATCTTAAACTGACAGATGTCAAATGTGATCTTTTAAATTGGCCCTATTCAAGGAACTTATATACTAACTGGAATGAGTGCGAACAAAATTTTGATAAAAAAAACCGTTTGAAAATGAACTTTATCTCAAAGTCATAGAGTTCGTATTACTTTAATTAATCCAAAGGGGGAAGAAAACTTCAGAGCGAGAACGCGACGAGAGTGAATTATGTCCTTGTCTAATAATTGCCAGTAATCAAAAAATAAACAAATATTTCTTCTTTTTTTTTATATAGCAATCGGAAATCACGTTGATAGCTAAACTAACACATAAATCGTAACTGGAATTATTTGATATTTAAATACCAAATATTAAAATAATAATTTCTTGCGAAATTGAATTCTTTAGTAGTTAAGTACTTACATTTTATGACAGCCAAAATTCATGAAAGATTAAAAAAAAATGGCCGAAACGGTTTCGCGTTGCAGTCGTATTTTTGCTTGCTCAGGTGCTTTTTATTGTATTTAAGTGAAATCTTCCACTATAAATATGGTGAAATCGTGTTGTTTGAAGGGGTGTAATAGTGTGAGGGGTTGATGGATATGCAATTTCTTTTTTCAGGTACGTTCGTTTAACTTTGTTTACAAATTACGACTAGGGTGACAATGTTTTTACATTTGTAAACGGGGAAAATATTGTAAAGAATACGCCTTTTCTATTATCCATATCGGTATTTATAATCTTGTGCACATGCGTATAAAATACAAAACATTGTTATTTATAATGCAGTAGCAAAACTTAATCATTTACTCAATTTAATATTAGCAAAAGTAACTTCTTGAAAATAAACATTTGAATTCTATCTTTACATTTTCAAACCCTTCCATTTTGGCGGCAAGTGTCGATTCAACCGATTTTTTTTAGTCGACATAAAAGTCTCGAGTCAAATCCAAAAAGTCTGAATAAACTCCTTGGTCAAGTAAAATACTATTAATTTATTTGAAAAAAATCACAGTAATTCTTATTAATATTTGGAAACGTAACATAACATCACGCTTGTAAATCCGAAGGGCTAGCCAGAGGTGTACGTCGCGTAATACACTCTCATTTCGCGAGTTATGGAAATCATGGCAATATAAATCACTTTTAAGCATTACAAAATAGTTAAGTTCATATTTTTTTTTTCATAAATGAGAAAAATCACTGTTCGGAGATCACACTTGTTGCGCGCAGTAGTTTGCTGTAACATATTAATAATACTGTTCTGTTTACATGCAGACTCCGCAACAATGAGAATCTTCAGCAACGGTGGCTTGAAGATGTCCCTTTAACCCTTTAACGGGCATAACGATCTGGAAATCGGAAAATAAAGCTAAATAGGCATAGGTATTATTGGTGGAAAATAAAAAAAATAAAATCTTCACTTTTTTATGTTTTTTGAATATTTAATGAGTGATTGATAAGTCTTTAAATAACTTTTGTACAAGAATGGAATACCTACCAGGAACACATTATTTAATTAATGAGCTCAAAAATATGGTGGGAAATATATTCCCTTTGCCTTATAAAGGGTTAAAGAAAAAGTATTCAACCTATAGCTTAGTTTGCAACCGTCATCCATCATCAGCATCTTCGCACTTACATTTAATATTACCGACTCATACAAAAAACCAACAATTACATAAAACCATAATTATGTAATTGTTGGTTTAATAACGTATAGTGTGATTAATAAATGTATCAAATACTATTAAGTTGTTTGAATATGCTACATGCTTATGCTCAATCTATGTGAGCATTGCAGCCCTGTACGCTTTAAAATCTCTTTTTACAAATGGAGGATATAACCTAACATTTAGACCACCGTGAACGAAAATAAGTGTACGTATTCTTCACATCATCAATCTATCCCACTACTGAGTTTTTTTTAACTGTGGCACCCTTGGAAAACTAAAATTTATGGAGATACGTTACCGCTGGTACATGCCGGCAGCAGTCAGATGAGGTTTTTTAGTATTATTATACCTAAAAATAAAGTAGATTTTTTTTACAAATGGCTCTGCCTTAGATGAACAGTATGCGTAGGTTTCGGCATCGCCCATGCAAAGCGGGGAGCGGGGTGCTAGTAAGTTGAACAGAATAACTGTCCCAAATTTAAGTACAAAAATATGGATACCCTATTAGAAAGAGATGACATCCACTCTCGAAGTTCTCTCACTCGGAACGGCTTTGCGTTGCACGTAATCATTCCAGTTAGTATATAAGTTCCTTGGCCCTACTTTAGTTGGATTTTTTTTAATTTTTTTTTTTGGTGTTCGTCAATGTATTCTAACTATTATCACAAAAAAGATTTTCATATTATTTAATAATACAATCATGGGAATTGAAGAGTTAGCACCTCGGATTGGTTAGATTCTTTTACATATAGAAGTAGAAGTTACTAGTTGTCGAGTTATTTGAATAGTCTATTAACTGAAAGAAAATAAAATAAACTCTCAACTTTAGAAAAGTTAGCTATTCATAAGTCCTTTTATTCAAAAATAGATGTTACTTAATTGACTAGGGAGACAATTTTAAGAATAAAAGACCTTAGGCTCCAAGAACGAGCGAAGCGAGCTCGAAAATTTTTGCACCGTACCCCAGACAGGTTAGAATTGTATTGACCATAAATACAGGAGTTACTTGGTCGACATACAGACCAAGGCAAAATTCAAGAGGAAGTAGGCTGCAAAAACTGTACGCTACAATTTAATACGTGCATACCAATTCTGTGGCATCAGGCGGGAAAGGTTATAAGTTAAAAAAAAATCGTGAGCCTCAAGGGCTTGCAGCTGTCCTGATTACCAGGCTTGAATCTTAACTTTGTCTATACGTCACCGTGTCCGGTGGTTCGAAACAATTCTAACCTGTCCAAGGTAGGTAAACTGTTAAAATTTTCGAAACCGATCCCTTTTGAAAAACAATGTCCTGCATTATTGCACTGGACGTCTGAGCGATAGTGTCCCTGATAAGGATCAAATACTGAAATGGAATAAGTTGTGTATAATCGAAAAAAAAGCATCTGGCTTAATTTTTCACATAAAATGTTTTCTCACTTTAAAAGTGTGTTTGATGATAACCAGCACGGCTTTCGCCCCAAATATTTGTTCCATACCTTCTAAGTACACTATCAATTAGTGTTATTAAACAGGGGTGTTTTGGTTCAAAAACGGGTTCGATTCCTGGCTCAACCAAAAACTCCATTCAGTATGAAGGAGTTACAAAACATGTCGATGGGCTCTGGACAATATTTTGAATTGATACAAACAGCGGATTATGGATTGCTGGAATTTATTATTGTAATTACAGCAAGTTCAGACCGACTCATCCACTTATACGAGAATCACTAAGACGTAGGTGCGCGTCGGGCGACACGCGGGCTGCGGCCGCGTCTGACGCGGCGTCGGCGGGCCCGCACGACATCGATACAAAAATAAATTAAACATAGTAGCCACGGTGCAAGTGTCGCCATTATTATCTCTATATAAAACGTTGGTACACTTCCACGCACATCACCATATTTACATCGCGTTGCTTCTGAAACAAACAGGGAACAGTATAGTAACCGAAACATTTCTGGGCCGGGTTAGAACCCGCCGGGGAGGGAGACATCGCGGCGCACTCGCGCGATTCGCTCGGTCTCGTGACGTACCTGGGCATGGCGCACATCTCGCAGGCGTCGTTGTGCGGCGCGTTGTGGAACGTGCACAGCGGACAGGTCCACACGCCGCCGCCCTCCGCGCCCCCCGCGCCGCCCGCGCCCTCGCCCTCCGAGTGCTCGGCGGCGGCGCGCGTGAGCTGGTCCAGCGTGGCCGCGCTGGGCGTCGCGCGCCAGGCGTCGGCCGCGGCCGCGTCGCGCGAGCGCACGGCGCGCAGCAGCGGCTCCAGCGCGGCGGGGCTGAGCGGCAGCGCCTCGTTGCTGGCCAGGAACAGCAGCACGTGCAGGTCGGACGCGGCCTCCAGGAAGCTGTCGGCGCCCTGCAGGTGCGCGTGCAGCGCGCGCAGCGTCTGCAGCTGGTGCTGCAGCGGGCGGTGCGCGGGCGGGAAGGCGGCGCGCGGCGCGAAGGTGGGCGCGGCGGAGTCCGTGGCCACGCCGCACGGCACGTCCACCAGCAGGTAGGCCACGGGCACGCGCTTGGCCGACACGCCCACCTCGTTGCCGTACGCGTCACGTTCCTGAACAGACCGGACCCGAGTGTTATTGTGTATTATACACCGCTACAGCGTCGTTGGGTGTGACTTCGTTGAACCTTAACCTTTTATCATTAACTATGCCCCCTACTAATAGAAAAAAGCCTACGACAAAAATTGTTTTGACTCGAGCGCTGGGTAGGTATATTCTCCCGTTTGACACGTAAACATCATTAACAGGATGTTTCGTAATTTTTTCTAATGTTTATTTATTTTTCTTTGTACAGTCACGAGCACGAATATGTATACACTTTCCTCAATTTAAAAGCAATTTTCATGAGAAATAACAACTTTAAGTTGGAGATAGGATGTTTTTAATAAAAATATGAGTTCCAGAATACTATTTTCCTAACAACATGAAATTTTAATCAGAACAGTAGGAGAAAAACACTTTTAAAAGTTGTTAAGTGTTTACATATTGGTGCTCGTGACTGTACCTATTACGGTAAGTAAAAAAAAAAATCGAGCCTAAAACTATTTCATGTCGGGCACATTGAGTGGACCACCTTTGTAAGACGATTAAAAAGTCACGGTGTATATAAGCGAAACTCCAATTTGTAAATGATCGATTCCAAGCAAAGTCGTTAATTATTCAATAGCATCAAATACCGTATACAGGGTGGTCTTCACGAAGCCGTCAACGTTATGTATTATGTACAGTCACGGACTCTAATTATTGAGCCACTTTAAAACTTTTCAATTTTGCAGTTTTATAAATTCACGAGATTACACGATTAAACACGAACTCAAACCACTCGGAAACAAGATGACAAATTACTAATAATAGGAAATAGTCTTATCCATAGAGGTTGCATTATCTATATATCTATATATATAAAAAGAGAACTGACTGACTGACATATCAACGTACAGCCGAAATTACTGGGGCTAGGAATGTGAAATTTTATACACGGCTTCCTATTATAATGTAGGGGAGCACTAAGAAGGGGTTTTTGGAAATTTAACCTTTAAGGGGGTGAAAAGGGGGAATTTTGTTTGTATGGAAAATCTTATTACTTGTGTTAATAAACATGAAACTTGGCACGAACATCTATCTAAGTAAATTATGAAGTTTGGCATTTTTTGTTTTTCTAAATTACCTCCTGAGAGGGTTTGAGGGGGTGTGAAAATTTGTATAGAAGAATTTAGATACATGCAACGACATCTATTGGGCCAGAATGGTACTAACGAATACATATCTACATAAAATAACCCACGCGGACGAAGTCGCGGGCAAAGTGCTAGTGACTAATAAATTGTCAATGATAAATCCATACAATTTTGCATACGACCTGACCTCCTTTGAATTAGAGCTCATTAAATACTCGTTATTTCTGAAAACCTATCCGAAGACAGTGGCAGTTGAAATGTCGATGTCAGTGACGATAATTTTCGAATTTTGGTGAATCGTAGCCGTAGTTATTTACGCGATAGTGCCAGCTGCAGTTTCTGAAGAAATTTGCAACAGAATTGTAACAATGCATCAGCAGGGTCTGAGCATTCGTGCGCGTGTGCGGGGATGAGCTCCGAAGGTGTAGGAGAACTGGTTCAACTACCGCCTCTTACAAATGCCGTGAACTATATCAGCATTTTGGAAGAAAATACGCTTCCCTGTATAAGGATTGCGTATCCACAGCACGAAATGGCAAATATTAATTTTATTCTCTATAATTGTGCCATACATTGAACAAGGATTGTGTTGATATACATCCAGACATAACGGTAATTCCATGGCCAGCTAAATACCCGGACCTGAATCCCACAGAAAACCGCTAGGGTTTAATGGTGCATTACCGTAATGAACGAAGAAAAGAAGATCTGGCTCAATATTGCCAAAAAGTATGGGAAAACATGCGAGGGACATGCAATTACGATTGCTAGATGTAATAGACAGCCAAAGAGCACATATTATACTCGATACGTCAGTCCAACAATATTGATTGAAACGAAATAAAACTATTTTTCAAAGCAGCTTAGCACATTTTATTTAATCTTCGGGGATTACAAGCATGATATTATGTTATGTTACAAACAAGTAATCTATTTTATTTGCTAAATTTTACTTTATTATTTAGATACCTTGTTAGCAACATACCATCTTAATTCAACGTTAAAATCCCTATTAAAGTTTTGTCAAACGTGCGTTTCTATTCACCCCGTTTTACGGCTATATTATACATATATGTATGCAAAAGTAATCATAATTGTAATGAACGTCATCTTGGTCGCTACGGATAAAATCATGGGTTCAAGTTTTTCTAATGTCGAAATTATCAATCATTATTTCTCCTTACGTCAACGTTACTATGGCTACGCTAAAACAATTGTCGCTAGGTTACGGTTGTACTCACACTCTGTACTTTGTACGAATATAACCGACTAAACCCGATTTGCATTACACGGCTTAAATACGAATAATGGCAAGTGGCTCAACAATTAAAGTCCGTGACTGTACATCAAACTTAGTAACTTTACACAAAAAATATAGAAGTGTTTTACGCACACCACCGCAGCTTCGGCTTGCTGGCCGCCTCGCCCCCCCCGCGCCTACGCGGGCTTAAATTAAACTCTAGGGGTAGGGCAGACAAGACTACGTGGAGTCGGTTTTGCAGCGATTTGATTCTGTCACTAACTTTTGTAGCACTACATATTAAATTTTTAAGACAATATTTTAATTTTAATTACGCTAATAGTCAGTATGCCAAGTAAAATTTTGCGAATTAAATTTTTGCCAATACAAATTAGTCTACAAGATAATTATGCCAACATAAACCGTTTGCCAAAAAAAATATATGGCAAAGTATTATTATGCCAAAAAAAAATACCAAAATAGTTATGCCAAAGTATACAGGGTGTAAACAGACCCTTCACGAAGCCGTCAACCAAGCATTCTGTACATCAAACTAAGTAACTTTACGCAAAAATTATTGCTGGGAAACGACTTTTTTTTGGGGTCAAAAATCACGTTTTACGGTAAAACTCAATGTAACGCACTCAAAACATTGTGCTGATGGATGGATTGAATAGTACGGGGGTCGTGAAGGTGTTTAAAGTTAAAATCTTGCATTAGAAATATGTATTTAAAAAAAACTTGTGAAAAAGTTGGAACTTTGACCCCCAATATCACCGTAACTAGAAGGTTCCCAGGTATGGTCTAGAACAAAAAAATGATCCCAATGACGGGGAGAACAAGCACCTTTCGGCTTCGTTAAGGGTCTTTTTACACCCTTTATTAGGAAAAAAAATATTATGCAAAAAGAAGGGATCCCGGTTAACAATTGTCAAATTGTATTGAAAACAGACTATGGCGTTAGTTCCAACTCACGAATACTGCTCGGTGGCGCGTGGCACTCACCTTGTAGTACACGTCGGGCACGTACTGCGAGTCGCTGGAGTCGCGGATGTAGCCCAGCTCGGGCGCGTCGCGCGTGGGCAGCAGCACAGCGTCGCGCACCAGCGCCTGGCACTGCCCCGACACCTGGTAGCCCTCCAGGTGCACCTGCTTGTCGGCGTCGCCTGCGTACCACGGACAAGCGTTATCGTTATATCGTTAACATATGGCAAAGTACGGTGTTGTTTACGGGGATGCGGCGCGTGCGCAGGTCCCGCTGCGTGCGGAGTGTGTCCCGCGCCAAGCACGCTCTCATATATACCATATGTTTATATTTTCTGCGAGCCGCGCCAAGACTCCGTAAAAGAGCCCTAAGACTTAGCTTAAGGTTAGCTTATGCGCGCTTAATCCGAAAATGAACCTTATTTGCATTTCATTAATATTCTTATTCGTGTGTTATGGTTGATCACAGTCGCTTGTAGGAATCGAAAGTAACACCGAAGCGCTGTATATCGGCTGAATCACTGTCCGCCATAGAGTCTTAAGCTGTACAAGCCTGCTGAATAAGGGCGTTAGCACCGCTGTTTCAGCTGATATAAGTCTGTTTTGGGCACAAATTAAACAGCTATGAGCTGAATAACAGTAACAAATTGCTTTATATTAGTATTATTTAAGCATTTAAAAGGGTAACAGACACCCCTAGAGCTGAACATTGGCTGATTAGAGTGGGTGATACCTATTATACAGCACAATGGCTGTTTATTAGACGTGAGTTACGTATTATTCAACACAAACTACAGACGTGGATCTATTTAAAGCTTCAGTTGTTGAAAATTTACAAATGGCAAAATTGTGTATAATTTTCGTTTAATATTTTGTTGTTGTTTGTGCGCGAACCGTTTTGTGACTTTGATTTTTTCTTTAACATGCGTAAAATTTGATTGGGAAAGCAAGTTTACTGTCAAATATAGTATGATTATAGGCGAAAATTTTCACGCGCTCTCAAAATATGACTTGTGTTTACTTGAAATTTATAGAATAAAATGAGTTGATGATACAAAAAAAAGCTAGAAATCTCTTTTTAAATGTCACAATAAGCTGTTTACTTATAAATAATTGGAAATCTAGTTGTTATTTTCATTGACTAAACAAAAATAAATTGTTAGTATTATTATAATAAATAGGTTAAAACCTGAAAAATGGCGGACAACCAATATGCACCGCATTAATCACAATTAAAAGCTGTACAAGAATTCACTCGAGGTCCATAAATCCGTAACAAGCTGACACGAGTAGTTTTTGTGTCAGCCACAGATCCATGTAAAGCTTAATAGTGGGTAACATGTACGCAGATATTGTACCCAATGAACCGCTAAACCCTCTGTACGAATTGGCTTTTAAGAATCGGTGGAACCAGTATAACATCCTCTTATTTTACTAAAGGCAATGTCTGTGTCTATCCGTTGATGTTATTTATTAACATCAACTCATCCGATCAGTGTGTCATCGTTTTACAGATATTCACTTAGTATACAAAATTTCACGATCAGAGTACAGAGTACGAAAGCGTAATTTCCAGCTTTTGCAGTTCGAGTGAACGCCAGTTAGTCTTCATAAATGCTAAAGTTACCGATGTGGACCCTATGTGACATCCAATAATGCATTTTGGTGCTACTTGGGATATACACATTATAAGGTTTATTCTCAGATGAAGTACGACTGAGCTAAACTTGAGCTAAGTCTAAGTTCCGTAACCCATGCGACATGCTCACCTGTGACGCACACCGTGACGAACTTGGAGCCGAAGTAGCCCGAGGAGGCGTGGCGGCACGCGTTGGGCTGCTGGTCCTGGTAGTGGCCCGCCATGATGCACTCCTGCGCCGACAGGAAGTGCGTGTCCACGCCCCTGCACAGACGGAGGGTTAGCGCGGGAGCCGGGAGGGGCGGGAGGGGCGTTGCGGCAGCGGGGGACTCACCGGATGTGCTGCACGGTGCCGGCGGCCACGTCCAGCGGCAGCAGGTCGGTGAAGATCCAGCCCACCTTGCGCAGCTGCAGGCGCCGCGCCAGCTCGTCCAGCAGCGCGGCGCGCGGGTCGGGCGCCAGCGCCACGCCGTCGCGCGCCGACGACTGCGGCGGCTCGTAGATGGCGGCCACGCGCGCGCGGATCCCTGCGGAGTGCGGGCTTTGTACTGGCTGATGGCTGACGGCTGGCAGCGACGATGCGTCATCGATAAACTTGTGTAAATTGTTTTTTAGTGTAGACAATACATACATATAGGGGAAATTATAAATCGGGTGAATAAAAATTTAATTGACGATTATTAATGGGATACTCTTATACTAAACCGAGCGTCGTTAAATATTTTTTACGAAAAAGTAACTGAACTGGCAATTATTATGTATTACTAAATATGATTATTTTTAGTGCACCATAATATTGGTTATACACCGTGAATTTTTAGTCGTCTTACAACGGACGCCCACTTCATGTATTTAATGCCTAATAAGCATTCATAAAAAAAATAGGTATTAATGAGATTTTAATCATTTAAAAATAAAAATATTTTTCAATATTATGATTCATGACGTAGTTAAAACATGATCTACTGGACTCGAGCGCTGGGTAGGTATATTCTCCCGTTTGACACGTAAACATCAATAACAGGATGTTTCATAATTTTTTCTAATGTTTATTTATTTTTCTTTGTACCTATTACGGTAGGTAAAAAAAAAATCGTGCCTAGAACTATTTTATGTCGGGCACATTGAGTGGTTTGTAAGACGACTTTTTTAAAGTTTATAAAATTCGCTCTTGTTGCGTAAATCTGACGCTGAAAAGAAGTCTCTGGCGCCTAACGCAAGTCCGAGTTCTGTTTCCGCACCCCTTCCGAGGCAGTAGAGGTTAAATCGCAAAATCAATCGAGCCAGTAAACACCTTTATAGTATCCTTGTCTTCAAAGTTTGCACGCTACTTGTGTCTACTCACACTACTCTGTCAAAAACCTTTTATTTTCTTTGTCTGCTGGCCTTGGGGGAATGGTAGTCGGGCTTGGGGCTTCAGGCACTTCCGTCATCCACCATTGGCACTATGATGGATAACACATAGTTCCGTGTGTCTACGAGTCTACGCTTAGGCGCACCATGTACTGCTCCGCATCGGTGTCACTGCGGTTAGAACCAAACACCTTGGTACGTGACGATGGGAAGAGACCAGACAGCATGACGTTGGTGCCTTGGAAGGTGGGTAGGCCTTTGGTGTGGGACGCAACTTGTGTAGACACCCTTGCGCCATCTCACGTTGCAAGCACGGCGGGCTGTGCGGGCGCTGCTGCTGCGGCTGCTGAGATCCTCAAGCGGCGAAAATACTGTAACCTTATTGGTAACTACAGTTTTGAGCCGTTTGGGGTCGAAGCACTCGGGTCATGCCCGAGTGCGCGTCTCCTTTTTAAGGAAATATCTCGCCGACTAATCGACACTTCGCGTGACCAGAGGGGTGGCTCTTACTTTGGCCACAGAATTAAGCATTCTCATTCAAAGTGGCAATGCTGCCAGTCTTCTAGGCACGTTTCCGGATGTCAGCAATGCGGAGGAGTACTTTGACGCTTAAATGTCCTATTGTCTTCGTTGTATACAACGTGGTGATCATAATACGACAATAAATTAAACTTGGCATACCTTATGACGTTCTCAGTCTACATATAAAAAATCATTTGAATATATTCAGTAGTTTAGTCACAGGAAATTATTTTTCATTTTTAACATTTGCTACATGATATATTTATTAATAGGGAAGCACTGACAGGTTAACGACCCCCGCACCGGTCCTTAAAAACTTTCGCCAAATTAGTTTTTAAATTTTATTTAGTGCAAATAATAGCTTAAATCTGAGTAATTAGAGTCATTAAGGGTGTCATCAGATTTAGATAAGAAAAGAACGCATGCGGAAATTGCTGTGCACTCATTTAATAGAAAATTTAGTGTGTGCGAAAGAGATAAATCTAGTTTCGTTTATTACTTCGCTTTCTTGTCGAAACTTGCAATAAAGTTGCAACTACAAACTACAAATCTAGGTCACGGTCAGTGTGTCGCCGCAATCCTGTGACGATTCACGCGTCATCGCTTTGAAAGCGCAGGAGAGCCGCCGGACGTACTTTCGTTGCGCGCCTCACTCGCCACCTTTGAAGTACCAGCCGCCCGCCGCTCGTGTGTTTGTAATTTGTAACTTTATCTACGACGGTTATAAGTGCGAAATTGGACGCTTTATTTTAGTGACAAGACACGTAACGTTTTAATACGAGGGGCGGCTGAAAAGTTCTGAGCCTAGGTACCTTTAAGTGTGACTAATGACTCGCGCAGCATATCACAAATTGCGGGTATCCTACGAAATATAAATGTCAAGTTTCATGTCATTAACTTCATTACACTTTAAGTAATTGAACCATAAACGTCACCATGTCCGAGTCATCAGCACTTTGTACGAAATTGGAGTACAGAGCTGTCATAAAATTCCTTACAAAAAAGAACAAAACGCCGACGGAAATTTTTGAAGAAATGTCAGCAGTTTATGGGGAGTCTGCGCCTTCATTTGCGACCATAAAACGTTGGAGCCGAGAGTTCAAACATGGCAGGGAGTCGCTCGAAGATGATCCCAGGTCGGGACGCCCAAACACCGCTGTTACCGAAGAAAATATTGAAAAAATGAAAAAACTTGTTCTAGAAGATCGGCGAATCAAGTTGTGGCAGATAGCTGAAGCCATTGGCATTAGCAAGGAACGAATCAGCGACATTTTGCATATGAAAAAGGTGTGCGCGCGTTGGGTGCCGAAAATGCTCACGCCACTGGACAAGCAGCGTCGAGTCATAACTTCGCAGGAGTTTTTGGACATCTGTGGCGATAATCCTGACGATGTGTTTTCTCGTCTTATCACTGTTGATGAAACATGGATTAGACATTACGATCCGGAGTCAAAACAGGAGTCAATGCAGTGGATAGAAAAGGGAAAAAACCCCCACGGAAGTTCAAAGTGGAAAAATCAGCATCCAAGCTCATGGCCACTGTTTTTTGGGATTGTGAAGGAATTTTGTTCATCGACTACCTTCCCAAAAATACTACAATGAACGGAGATTATTACGCCGCATTGTTGACCAAACTGCGTCAAGTGATTGTCGAGAAAAGGAGAGGCAAACTGGCAAAAGGAGTCCTGTTTTTGCAAGACAATGCGCCCGTCCACACTGCGCGAGTTGCAAAGTGTGCCCTCGCTGAGACTGGATTTGAAGAAATCAACCACCCACCTTACAGTCCAGACCTGGCCCCTAGCGATTATTTTCTCTTTTCAAATTTGAAAAAAGACCTCCGAGGACGAAGATTTTCCAGTGATGAAGAAATGAAGACGGCCGTAAACGAACATTTTGAAGACAAAAAGGGCGAATATTTTTTCACAGGGTTAAAAGCTCTTTTTAATAAATGTAAGAAGTGCATTGAAATAGAGGGAGATTATATTGAAAAATATTTTTTTTATACATATCTATCAGCATTTTTAATACATTAGGCTCAAAACTTTTCAGCCGCCCCTCGTAAGTATCTAGTTTAAAGTTAAGTGAATTGTGCGAAATTAGACGCTTAGTTTTTTTTTTTAATAATCATGCCTCGCTACTATTACACAGCTTCGGAGTACACCGACATGGTTTTAATTTACGGGGAGTGTCACAGAAACGCCGCTTTGGCCATACGGACAAGGACATACCGAGAGAGGTTTGGGAACACTCGAGTTTGTCCGACCAACGGGCGCACTATTGTTCAAGCTGTCCAGAGGATGCCTTAATCCCGCATATGGATAGTGCTCCTCTACGTGTAAGAGTGACTCTTGAGGAATGAGTTTTAAATTATTTTGAACGCAACCCAACGTCTAGTTTGCGTAGGGCAGGTCGACATTTTCGTGTTTACCATAAAATTATTTAAAAAAAATTAAAACGCGACAAACGGAAGCCTTACAAGTACAAGAAATTGCATGCGTTGTTACCCAGAGACAAATTCGTCCGGGAAAACTTTTGTCGCTGGATAGTAACAAAATATTTTGAGAATCCCGATTTCCTGTACAATGTGATGTGGACTGATGAAAGTACATTTACAAGGAACGGTTTATGGAACAGACAGAATCTTCGTTACTGGAGCCACGTGAATCCGCGTCTAGGACGGGAGACTTCGCACCAGTACCGATTTGCTGTCAATGTTTGGGCTGGCATTCATAGAAATACCATAATTGGTTCGGTTTACATTGATGGAAATTTAAATGCTAAAAAGTTTTTAGAACTCCTCAACGGACCCGTTTCCTAGTATCTGGATGAGCTTTCGCTAGATGCGTACAAGCAGATGTGGTACCAATTTGACGGAGCACCAGCTCATTCAGTGGTGTCTGCAAGGTGGCTTATCAAACGTTAGAAATAACCTTCTACGACGGTGCAGTTTGTGTATTCGAATTCAAGGCGGCCATATTGAAAAACTAAACATTTAGTGACTATCTTAACTACCTAGGTAAGTGATTAAGCAGTGATCCTGCTAGTGATTAATAAATAACACGCGGGTGCCTGAATATTTGGTTAATAATATTAATGGCGCCAAAAGATCGCTACGGGACCGCGCTGTTGCCGTTTTTACCACAGGTTAGTGAACCAATATTTATAAATGGTGTTCTATTTCGTTTCCAGTTTTATGCCATTTAGTTTGTTTGATATTTTTATTATTCTATTTTCGATGTTATGATTTTTTTGACCGTTTAGAATTATACCTATGAACTAGTATTGTCCGTGTTTTCATTTATTGTCGTATAGTCGTCTCCACACTGTATATGTCGGTACTTACTTTTAGTCTTCTTTTTAACATTATTTTGGTTCTATATGTAGTCTGTATATACGGGGTGTAAACAGACCCTTCACGAAGCCGAAAACCAAGCATTCTGTACATCAAACTAAGTAACTTTACGCAAAAATTATTGGTGGGAAACGACTTTTTTTTTTGGGGTGAAAAATTACGTTTTACGGTAAAACTCAATGTTACGGACTCAAAACATTATGCTGATGGATGGATTGAATAATACGCGGGTCGTGAAGGTGTTTAAAGTAAAAAAAATACATTAGAAACATGTATTTAAAAAAAAAACTTGTGAAAAAGTTGGAACTTTGACCCCCAATATCTCCGTAACTAGAGGGTTCCCAGGTATGGTCTAGAACAAAAAAATGATCACAATAACGGGGAGAACAAGTACCCTTCGGCTTCGTTAAGGGTCTTTTTACACCCTTTATTATAATGTACATCTTTACTTCCTTACTAATATTATAAATGCGAAATTAAATTTGTTTGTTTGTTACCTTTTCACGCATAAATCACTGAACCGATCATCCTGAAATTTTGCATATACGTTGTCGGGTGAACAAAAACGGACATAGGGTACCTTTCATCCCGAAAAAAAGTACTGTTCCCGAGGAAAATAACAATATCGTCCTTATGATAATAGATGGCGCCACGTGTCTTTGGAATCATGATTGAATTATATTATTACAAGCAGAGTACAACCCGAAACTAACCAACAACCCTAAATTAATGCGAGCAAAGCCGCGGGCAAAAGCTAGTAGAGGATAAATAAATCTACAATATCGACAAAAATCTCGGTTTTTGCTCTAAAAAAATACGTAGTTTCTATCAAAAGATTTGTGTTATTATTCGATTTTATCGAAGACCACTGGCCGTCTGGCCACTGTTGAATGTCACAACAAAATAAAAATAAAAACATTAAAATTAACGTTAAGGCTTCAGTCCAGTAGCATTGACAGCCCGTCGAAATAATCGCGCAGGTTTACAATGGTTTTTTGACTAAAGTTATATTGGAATTGCAATTATTTTAAGTGCACCATAATATTGGTTATATGCTTAATAACTACGTTTTTTTTTAAACTTCATAAAACTCGCTCTTGTGGCGTAAATCTGGCGTTGAAAAGAGGTCTCTCGCGCCCAACGCGAGTCCGAGGTCTATCTGCGCATGCCGCATTTCTTTCGAGGCAACAGAAGCTAAATCACAAAATCGATCGAGGCAATAAATACCTTTATATCCTGGCCCTGCAGTCTCGACATTAGATAACGACAAAAATCGGTCGTTAAGTGTAATCGATGTCAAATTCCTTTAAGGCATTTTCTACTTTATTTCGAAAATATAAGGTTGAAAGTCTATTAAAGAAATTTGACATCGATTACACTTAACGACCGATTTTTGTCGTTATCTAATGTCGAGACTGCAGGGCCTGGTCTACAAAGTTGCCTCGTTACTTTTTGTTTGGTTTCGATAATATCGTCAAATTTCTCGGTTTTTGCTCTCAAAAAATACGCATTTTCTGTCCTTAGATTTGTTTTATTATTCGATTTTATCGAAGGGCCACAAAAAATAAAAATCACTAAAATTAGCGTAAACTGAAAATTATTAGTATACCAAAACACCCATATTATATACAGAAACGTTTGCCATATTTCCTCAGTGACCGCCTAGCGGCAAGGTAGAAGGACGCAGGAATATCGTCAATATTTTCTGGAATATAATGTTATGTCATGCAGGCAGCTCTACTTAATTATTTTAACCTACTACAAAGAAAAGAAACCCGTTTTTATTTATGATTTTTTAATTATTTACACATGTGCGGAAGACACTAGCGCGAACGGATACTTGCGGGAAATAAGATTCCTTACGATGAATCGAAATCAACGATGGCGGCTGCGAATTTTTCATCATGGGTGTCACGTCACATCCATTGTAATCGAGGGCGCTCTAAACGGATATGGGGTCAAAATTAAAATCAAAGATGGCGGATAAGGAAATTAACGAATTTTTCATCATGGGTGTCATTTTTATGGTAATCGTGGGCGTTCTTAACGAATAGGAGTCACAAACAAAATCAAAGATGGCGGATACGAAAATTAACGAATTTTTCATCATGGGTGTCATTTTCATGGTAATCGTGGGCGTTCTAAACGAATATATAGTCAAAATCAAAGATGGCGGATACGAAAATTAACGAATTTTTTATCATAGGTGTCTTTTTCATGGTTTCCGGAGTCGCTGATAACGAAAATGAGGTCAAAATGAAAATATAAGATGGCGCGACCAAAATTTTCGGTTTTTTCGTCATGGATGTCATGTCCATGGTAAATAAATGTATACTCATTGAAGTTGTGGATTTCTTGCCCATCTACCTCAACCCTACTTTTTTTACTTGCCCTCTATAGTAATGTAACAGTTTTGCAGTTGCAAGGCGTGTTCCATTATGCGAAAGCCAAAAAAAATTATCGAAAACGAGTGATCATGAATTTCAAAATAGCTGTTCGAAAAACTTTTTTTTTATTACGTCTTTGCATGATGGTTCCTAGAAACAATAATAATAAATATAAGCGTCGAATTGATAACCTCCTTTTTTTAAGTCGGTCAAACTGTAGATAGAGCAGCTTTAGCATCATATCAAATAATTGAAGTACGACTAGGTGTCGAAGGGGGAGGTCCCCGCACACACGATGTGTTTTTGTTTTTGCTGTGAATTTCTGAGTTTTGCACGTCAAGGCTATCGCCTTAACTGAAAATTATTCCGTTTATTCATTTATATACATTTTTTACATTTTTAAATATTCTAATATAAAATAATATAAAATACATTTAAAAATATAAAAAATAGTAAGCCACCAGCACTGGGAACAGGGTCCGCCGGTGGTCAGGGCTCTTGAGAGAGGAACCTCCTAACAATACGCGCCGTGTCTAGGAGTACCGCTTTCTGAATCAAGCCCTTGGCCTTGACCGATGCCACCGCGCCAGCGCAGCGTCGCCGCCCCACCACGCCGCGCCCAGCTGCGCCACGCCGGCTGTGTGCAGAGACCGTGCAGCCGGCGTGGCGTAGCGGGGCGCGGCGTGGCGGGGCGGCGACGCTGCGCTGGCGCGGTGGCATCGGTCACACTGCGGGCGCGATCACGTTCTATTATTATCCCCGCCGCTTCTGACTTGTATTCCCGCTCGGCGCGGCGGCGGCGTGGCGCGACGTTTACCGTCGCGTCGAGCGGGACAGCTCTGTGTGGCGTCGTCCGCAATATCTAGTACATTACAACTGCTCAGTGTCGCGTCGCCGTCCCGTCCCGCCGCGCCGCGCCCGCTGTGTGCAGAGACCTTTAGCCTGCGGTCAGACGACACGCGCCCGCTAAGCGCACACCACGCGCGTCAGCACCCGCGTCTAATGCGCGCGGTTGCGTCGCGGTGCGTCGACACTATACGACTGTAGCCGACCGCGTAAAGTTTGAAGTCACGACTGTATGCAGTTAATATTGACTTCATACGAATGCAACAGACCGCGTGAAGTTGAACGAAGTCGAACGTACAACTGCATGCAGTTGAATATATCGACTGCCGCGCACGGTTGTTGCGATCCAGTCCGTCTGATGGCAGCCTTGCGATGGACAGCGTGCGTCGACACTAAACAATCCTGTGATATATAACACGTCATATAGACTTAAGTTTATATTGATGTTTCCTAAAAAAACACATTGCCAAATCATATGGTAAAGCTCTGAAGTACGTAAAGTGCGCATAGAATTTCAATAAATCGTAGGCCGCCCGATATGTCCCCACCAAAATAGGGAAGATTGCCGACCAAAGCATACCCTCCTTTTGAGGACCCCATCCTCCTTCAAGAGATCTGTAGGGAAACCAGTACCGTTCGCAAAAACAAATACAGACCGCGTTTCCGGCCTCACCGCTGAGGCCCATCGCAACGCCCCTGTAATGCTACTGCCCGACACTTGCTCGACGAGCCTGTAGCTTTAAATTCCCCATATAATAATAATTCGACCCGGCCTGTCCCTAGGTGCCCCTCCCCTCAAAAGCAAAAAAAAATCGTCATCAGTATGGCACTTTTAAATGGAAAAATAGTTCAGCAAATAGTCCCTGAAGCTGAATTGCTTCCTAAAAGTTATGAAGAGATAACGTGGTCTTTGTTATTTCTACGAAATCGAAAAACCCTCTTCCTTTACTTCGTTCCTTGAAGATACCCGAAACCTTTCGGTGTAGTTCGTCAGCGCCGTCGGACCGAACAGAGCTGCGTGCATTCGGACACCAGTTCCCTCACCTAGCGGCACGTCGGGGTGGCGCTCGTACTGGCCGTACAGGAAGCCCACGCGCTGGTGGCCCGTGGCGCGCCAGTAGGCCAGGAAGCGCTCCACGATGGCGGGGTGCTCGAACAGCACGTTGTCCACGTGGCGGTAGGGCTGCCGGTTCAGCGTCACGGCGCCCGGCTGGCACTTGGAGCAGATGCCGCGTGGCCACGGCGGGTGCTCTGAACAACCTACGCATACCGACGTTTGTAACGTGAGCGAATATTAACTACTCATGCCATGCTGTTTGATGACAAAATTAAAGAATATACTTTTCTTCTTATTCAAGTAATACATATATATCAAATAGAAAGACTCACTCACCTGGTTTAATTTTACATGACAGTTCATCTAGTGATATAAAATTGCCTGATGTTATTTTGCGTAAGTAAGCATGGAATGACATGTGCTTGATGTTATGTTCTTTAAGATAGCTTTCGTCCCAGGGCTCCAGTGGTGAGCAGTGCACACAGCAGCCTTTGGAGTTATGTCGACATCTACAAGCAAAAGACTTACCATCAACAAACAATTCTTATTTTGACACTCACAAAATTGACTGCAAGCAAAGAGTGGTCTTTATTTTGAGAACAACTATTATATTAACAGATAACTACTACAACACAGATGTCAAAGCTCAAAGAAGAAGAAGCAGCTGCAGAAGCAACAGAAGCTGATTTATAAGAAGCTCAAATTGCAAGAAAGAACTGGACACTTAACAAGAGCTACAGTCAACCTTTGAAGTGCGAAGATCTACTTGTAATGCCAATGCAGACCATGCAGTCAGTCCTGACTAAGTTGTAGCAGCCCAGACCCATAGCTTTATGCAGAGAAGGAAGTCTAGTTAATGCCTTAACTATTACGATCCCATTAGGATACCCATTTATTTAAAAACTAGCTTTTGCTTGCGGCTTTGCACCTGTTACAGAAATTAACCCACAGGGTCATAGAATATTCATACAAACTTAAAAATTTTACCTCTTTATAATATTAGTATAGATGCACATTTATTTCACATTTAAAAGCACAACTGCTAAGTTGTGGGTTCGGTTGCCCGGCCGGGCAGTGTTATTGGGTTTTTCCATTAGAAATTTCTCCATTGCAGCCACAGAGTCTGGATATGTGCCCAGTTGATGGCAATAGGTTTCGACCCCATATTACATGGGACTTAAAACATAACTGGTGAAATGTGGGTGTTCTATTAGGTACATCTCAGCCTTAGCCTTCAGGGATTACAGGTTTGAAATTATGTTATTTAAAAATCAGTATTGAGCGGAATACATCAGGTCCAGTATCAACAAATTACCAAGTTTTCCAAGGCACGGGAGCATCACACTGCCACTCAGGGATGCTTCCGAGAAATGACACCTGCTGTGTTTCTCACTTGTCACTATAATATTTCCCACAACTATGGCCTGTCTTTGCTGAGATTAGCTACCATGGCCAAAATCAGTCAGGAGGACTATTAAGAAATTTTCAAATAAACACAATTTTGTATGCTTAAGTAAATCACTCACAGTTTCTCATCTCTCTGTCTCTGAATGTTGCCTGACATGCGGTACAATTGGAGGTCCACTTCATCCTCTTCTACTGCTGTGGGCCGTACGGCTGTACTTGTGGTTGCAGCACCTACTGCTGTTGTTGATGTAGAGGGACCTGCTTCTACTGGCTCACCAAATGGTTTGTTATTCTCATTTGCCTGCAAGTAAAGTTTTCAACAAAACTAATTGATTACACTTGAATCACAGCCCACGATGTAAGTTTAGTTCGGTTGGCACTAGGCACCTACCTGTCCACTGGTAGAGGGCTGATCAAACAACACTGCTCCGTTGACAGGGCTGAGGTAGAGCATATCACCGTGCTGCAGGCCGACGTCGCGCAGGCGCCGCGACTTGCTGGACATGACCTCGTCCTTGTGCTGGCGGTCCTTGTGCAGCGCGAACGCGAACGTGCCCAGGTGCAGGCTATCGTGCACGCGCTCGAACAATTGTGCCGTCACGTCCGACTCCGACATCTCCACGCGCGTCGTGCCCTCCGGTGACTGCACTCGAAGTATCTGACACACATTCAAATAAAGCCCATCAAAATAAACGGCGACCAATACTAACTTTGTTAGGTATCAAAAATGCTTAGTCATTGTAACCTCTCATAATTTGCAGATATTTTGTAGCTTCACAGGTCTAACTATAAGAAGAGTTCAGCTAAAGTTTCAGTATTATAGAAACTATTGAAAACATTTGAATTCGAAAAAGTTGACAAGTGGATCAACAGAAAACTTGAATGTTCTGGACTTAGTAAACGAATGACGTGTGTCCATTTTATTCCCATAATATTGTACGATAGTCTGATATTGATATTAAAGTGTTGAATATTGTTACCATTTTCTTTGATGCCGACATTTTCTTGGTTTTAGTAAAATAATCGCAAAACACCAACAATTGACTGACATAACAATCTTGACACTTTGACAGTACATGACAGAGGTCACAGAGGTGTTTCACTTCACAAGCACTGTTCAAATTTATCAACATAATCAGACGTTTTATCTCTTTCTTCACTGTGAAAAGAAGTAACAGCTCTTTCTCGCTCGCTTTGATGCTTATAATTACGTTGCGTATGTATTTGAAACACAATATTTCGGACAATGATACAGTCACGACAAAATGACATATTATGTGTTTGGATACGAGCCAGTTCAGCCTGTTTTCGCGAGTAATGCAATATCGTTAAGTTGATGTATAAGCGGCTCCACAAATGCACCGCGCACATACATAAAAAACTAAGGTTCATGTATTGATTTACGGTTTACGAGCAAGTTGCAATATTCTACGACATCAACATCTCAACATATTTGAACGTGAACGAGGCGAAAGGAGTATGTAAGGATCGTGGCAGGTGAGCTACCCCCAGGCGTGGATCTACCGCTGTGGGCCATATGCGAACTAGAACAAGCTATAGAGTTGGCACCGCTGTACTTAAACCTCTGCCGAAATACATTAACCATTTAAACCTTAATTTGAATTGGTCCACAAGGACGGACACAATTTAAAAAAAACCTGCGCGTTTCTTAGTCAATATTTTGTTTTTCTTTTCATCCATAATTAATTTGACTGGCTCAGCAACTTGAAAACTGACTTTGTAAGTTTGCAGAAAATAGAATCTTAGTGTCAGCACTAAAAAGATATTTTTTTTTTGCAAAAAATAAAACCAAATTCACAAACACTAAAAATTGAAAAATAACTTTACTTTCATATCATTCCTCACACAATCCATCCATCTTTTCTTTGGTCTTCCTCTCCCTCTCCATCCATGAACATTCAGGCACATTACTCTTTCTGTCCCATGCATTTCATCCTTCCTCATTACATTACGATTGGGGCTTCTTTTACTTAAAATATTTTTATCTTCTTTACATATTTTTTTATTTAAAAACGAACATTCATTCTTAATTTTTCTTGTTAGTTATGTTTTTTTTATGTCGGTCTACCCAGCCTCTCACTTCTCCATTGCTGGGCAAAGGGGGTGGCCTTTGGCCAGGCCATGGCTTTCCAATTCTGTTTAACTTTGCCTTCTCCGACCAATCCGTTATGAATGAGTTAGTTAGATGAATTTAAAATTAAAGGAGACTGTCCCAAATAATGTACGATCAGCAAATTTTAGCTAAAATATTTCAATAATAGGTAAATTAATGTGCAATTGCATTATAAAAATATACATTTGATCCATAGTGTTAAGACTTTTTTCAGGGGTTTCGTATTTTAAGTGTAAATTGCAATAGCCTAAATTCGAAACCTCTGGAAAAACTTTGAATATAACCTCTGAATAAACGTGCATTCGAACTTATTACAATTACAATGAGTTCAAATTCACTTTATCAATAAAGTGGTTTGTTAGACCAAAATAAGATAAAGTTACCCCGAAAATCCCGCCTGCGGGACAACAGCCCATTTTAAATTATACAATTATTGTATAATAGTTGAAAGCAGGCGAGACCCATTTGAATAAAAACTTCCCGTCTTCTTTCAACAAAAAGTGAAAAAAAAACGTGTAAGCGTTGCACGATTTTTTCACTTTTTACACGATTTGTCATTTCGAATTACTTTTAAACATATTAGTTATTCATATTTTTTAATCACCCTTTTCAAGCACTTTATTTTGATATCTCACTCGGTTTGGAAAAAAAAATAAGGCCGTGCTACAATAGTATGTGTACACCGTGACTTTTTAATCGTCTTACAACGGTAGCCCACTTTATGTATCCAATGACTACTAAGCGTTCATAAAAAAAATAGGTATTTATGAGATTTTAATAATTTAAAAATAAAAATATTATTCAATATTATGACGCATGACGTAGTTAAAACACCCTGTTGTGAGCGATGATCTACTGGACTCGAGCGCTGGGTAGGTATTTTCTCCCGTTTGACACGTAATCATCAATAACAGGATGTTTCATAATTTTTTCTAATGTTTATTTATTTTTCTTTGTACCTATTACGGTAGGTAAAAAAAATATCGCGCCTAGAATTATTTTATGTCGGACACGTTGAGTGGACCACCTTTGTAAGACGACTAAAAAGTCACGGTGTAAAATAATCACTTATCACCCAAGTTTGCGCGAAGAAGTGATGCATCCGCTTACCGCATCCGTACGGCGCAGGTATGCACCGGACGCCGGCTGACTTTAGATTATAATAATTAATTTGTACATGAATGCCTTGATTGTCGAGCTGAGCAGCATGCGCGTTGGATGTCGAACAGACGGATATCAGCGTCAATAATTTAAGTTACGCAGACAACACGAAAGCGTTAGGATCTGACGGTATACTTACCAGTTAAAGTTTGGAAGTTATTACGGGTGGATGAATGGACATATCTAGCTTTATTTTTCAATAAGTTGTTGCTGGAAGAACCATACTTGACGAATGGTGAAACATTTCGCTGGTGCTCATCTTTAAAAATAAAATGTGATATGCTGGAGTTGAATAACTATAGACAAATAAAGCTAATAGCGCATAGTATGAAAGTTTGGGAGAAAGTTATTGAAAGACGACTGAGAGACGAGAGTGAAATTTTACGAAATCAATAATCAATTCGGTTTTATGCCTGCACTACCTATGAGTAGCGTCTTTCACGAAAGCAACTTCAAGCTAAGTGATCATCGATTTGATGTCCAATATGCTTACACAATCGAAATAGTATAAGTATCGAAACAAAAGCGACTGTCAAAATGAGTTCCGGTGACCATCAGCGACGATGGGCATCAATGACGTCATAATTGATGGTCACTGGTCATAGCCAATACGAAACTAAGCTTTTGACAGTTAATTTATGAACAATCAGCCAAGTGATCATGACTATGAACTGTCAACAGAGATACGCAGTAACCCTTCCGGTCGGGGAACGACGGATGCCATTTTTGCTATCCGCCAGCTGTGCGAGAAATACAGAAGTGAGCACAAAAACTTGCACATGGTGTTCATCGACCTCGAAAAGGGATACGACTGGGTGCCTCATGACGTTATGTGGTGGGCCTTAAAAGAGTAAGGTATGCCTGGGTAGTATATGCAGTCAATCCGATGCGATGCATAGTCGATGTAGTACCCTAGTCTGGTCTACAGCGGGCACAACCGGCAGCTTCAAAGTGGCTGTCGCCTTGCAACAAGGGTCGGCTCTAAGCCCTTACCTCTTCCTGGCGATAATGGACGCACTTGCGTCGGACCATGTCGGACATCCAGGATCTTGCTCCGTGGTGTATGCTGTTTACCAACGACATTGTGTTGGTAACCAAATCGCAAAGTGGCTGCCCTATGTCCTCGATAGCCTCAAGAATTCGATCTTTGAGGTCTTTAATCGACGCTGGGCTGTTGGCGTAGACCTTCTCTTTCAAGTTGCCCCAAAGGAAGAAGTCGCAAGGTGTTAAAACACAAGATCTCGGTGGCCAATTGTGATCACCTCTTCGAGAGATAACACGGTCCGGAAACTTTTGCCGTAAAAGATCAATGGTTTCGTTGCTTGTGTGGCCGTCTTGTTGAAAGTAAACGTTGTCCAGATCAATACCATCCAATTCCGGCCATAAAAAATCATTTAGCAGCACTTTGCAATTTGGTTATGGAAAATTTCATGAAAAGGATATGGTCCTGTAAGCGTGGTTGTGGTGGTCATTTGCCTGATGTTATTTTCCACTATTAACGGCATACCTTCCTCTTTATAATGAAATAAACATACGATCATTTATATTAAAAAATGGCATTTTTCTTTGAATATCAAAATAACACCTCTTATTGGAAAACCCTTTATTATTACAATTGTGTAAGCATAGGCTACAATTCTGTCTAAGGTGCTTGACAGTCTTCTTAACACACTGATGAGTGGCTGTCTCGAGTTACATGACAATCAATTCGGTTTCAAATCGGGACTCTCCACTGAGACAGCTATTCTGTGTTTGAAGCAGACTGTCAAGTACTATACTGATCGCGAAACACCAGTTTATGCTTGCTTCCTCGACCTTACGAAAGCATTTGACCTGGTTTCCTATGATATCCTCTGGGACAAACTTAGTGACACGTCTCTGCCAAGCGAATGCATTCGTATTCTCAAGTATTGGTACGGGAAACAGGTCAACGTAGTTCGATGGTCGTGGACGCTGTCTGAACCATACAGGTTGGAGTGCGGGGTGAGGCAAGGGGGGTTGACCTCACCAACGCTCTTCAATCTTTATGTAAACGCACTCATCGAGAGGCTGAGCAGCACGCGTGTCGGATGTCATGTTGGTGGAGTTTGTGTAAACAACATTAGCTTTGCGGACGACATGGTGCTGCTGAGCGCCTCGGTCTGTGGCCTGTCGAAGCTGCTCGGCATTTGTGAGGAATATGCTCTCAGTCATGGCCTGCTTTATAAAACTAAGAAAAGTGAGTGTATGGTGTTCCGGGCCAGGGGTAAATGTCCAGATAGTATCCCTAGCATAAAGTTAAATAATGTACCGCTAAGGAGGGTTGACACCTTCAAATACCTTGGGCATCTGGTGGCCTCTGACCTGAAAGACGATGCAGATATGGAGCGGGAACGTAGGGTGTTGAGAGGTTCGACTGTCACTACATAACACACACAATAACAAAAATAAATAAATAATAATAAGTAATCATAACACATTTTGTTCATTATCTGTCCCTCTTTTCTAAATTATTATATTGAAAATTTTAATGATAATTATTTAATTTTTATTTTTGTATTTTTATATGAGTATGATTTTTTTTTAAGTATGTAACGACTAATTATTGTGTGATTATTGCCAATTTTAATTTTGTTAATTTTGTTGACTATTCTTATTTAATTTGTCAGTATTAATGAATGTATGTGTTGTGTTTTGTCTGGTTTTTCTAATGATTTTTTAATTAATGTACCTAATGCTATTATAACTATGATCCAACGGGTGATTGAAATAAAGGAATTGAATTGAATAGTGAACATCAACTTGATTATCACTTAGCTTGACGTGGCTTTCGTGAAAGGCACTACTCATAGGTAGTGTTTTTGAACACCGAAGCCGGTATCAAATGTAAACATTACGTCTTATGTTGTATTATATATATTTGTATTCGTGGTGAAGAATAGCACGAATAATAATACAGGGATTTGCTACAGAAGGGCGAAAACTAAGTCGACTGCGAATTAAGAGATGCCGCGCGCCGCCTACACGGTTATGGAATGCTAGCGATAATTTTTATTATCCTATTGTGTGTTTACATAGCTTGTGATAATCTAAAATGTTAATTTTCTTGTATTAACATTAGTTTTTTTTATTGATTATTTTATGTGAATAAAATCTGAAGTTATGGATTGGTTTCGTTAGTTCTGATTTTAGCCGCGCGCCAGAAGATCCTTGTATAGTTACAAAAGAAAAGGCTTGATTTATTAAAGATAGGTAAGTAGTTTTATAAATAGCTCTTAATACTTTTACTCTAACTTCACTTTTGAACATAATGTAAGTATATTTGTTTTGTAAAACATGTTGAAAAAAGACAATTAATAATAATGCTGTGAAACCATTTTTATTTTTATTATTTTAATGTATTATACATAAATTGTTTACTTAATTGTTTACTTTTTGGCCCACAATAGGTGCCTAAATTATACTAGGTTAGTCCTTTTCTTAGTTCAGGTATCAAAGTGGATATTCAACACCATTAAAATATTAAATCCAGGATTAAAACTACTTTAACTTAACATTAAATATGAACTTATAATAACTAAATTAAACTAATTTATGGAACTTTTAATATGGTACCCTATTTTTACTCAATTAAGATGGAGTTAAAATCTTGGAAATTGATGTTATAAAACATTTACAACGTAACATAATTATTATAAGTCATACATATAATAAGTGGTTTTACTAACTTAGGTAGTTTTATTTAAAGAAGTTATTAAGGAGTATAAACTGATATATATAAATAAGTTACAAAAATTACTAAATATAAAATGTTCCCTAAAATCAAGTATTGTAATGCCGGCCACACACGTTCCAGTATACTTGCGCAAGTCCAGACTTGCGCAAGTATACTGGAACGTGTGTTGGAAGATAATTGCGCAAATTTCCGACTTGCGCAAGTTCTTGAAAAAGTTCAAAATTTCAATTCCCAACTTGCGCAAACTGGCGTTTGCGCAAGTTTACATGAACGTGTGTGGGAGCATTTCCCGCAAGTCTCAGTATTGTTTTAGCCACCTACATGTACGCACGTCATTTTCGCGCCAAAATGAACGAGACTACCGAGAGGCATGGAGTTCGCGATATTATAGAAGAATTTATAAATATATACAGAAATGAGCCATGTCTTTGGCAAATAAAAAGTAAAGACCACCACCACAGGGACAAAAAAAATGCTGCTTATAATAAATTAATTGAGCAATACCGAAAATTCGAACCAAACGTAATAAATAAATATAATATGTAATATATATCCATAGCATAAGTAGCTCGCTGCATGTACGCACACTTGTACAAATATCATTGAAATGATACTTGTGCAAGCATGCTTGAGCCGTCTGTGGTCACCTTCGAAATACGTGTATTTGTGCAAGTCTGGACTTGCGCAAGTATACTGGAACGTGTGTGGCCGGCATAACGCTCAAAGGGCGCTACTCAACTTAGCCGCATAATAGTCGATAAAAAATAGAGGCGTCAAGTACTGAGACGTACCCGGTCTGTTAGTTACCGTAATGTGACATCCACTCAATATGATACGCAATACCAATGTTATGACATTCTCAGTTGCCATTAATGTTCAGTGTACAACTGAAGCTTGATAGTCACCGCCGATCAAAAAGATAGCCAATAGCCCTGCTGCAATCTTTGGAGTAACTGTACGCAAAGATTGTTCAATGCTTTATGCGTCCAAAACAATATCGCGTTTAGGGTGTTGTTACTGTTGCCGCGGGCATGCACCGCATCAGGAATGTTTGCGGATGCACAATATGCGCCACCTTGCCCTAACAGCATTCTATCGATGTTAAGTGACACGATGGACAGCCGGTTAGATAAGCTTTGGACCGGTTCCCATTTGTATAAAATTTTAAGACCTAATATAACTTGGCGTACTTTTGTTTCTTCTAATTATATTTTCGCATAACAGGTTACACATAATTTTTTAAGCATAATTTCTCTAATCATAATAATGATTAAGCATAACATTCTAAAGCATAACTTTATTTACGCATAATGATATTAAAACATATTTTTAAAGGCATAACAAAGAAGCACATTAATTAACTCCTCAAAATGTTAGACACATACGTTAGATACATATTTTTATACAATATTGCTCCAATGTTTGTTGGCACTTTACAATGTAGGTAGAACAAATTATTTTTTATTTTTGTTAGTGGACGGTGGTGTCATTAAACTATTGCAAGCATCCAGCATGCAGACATGTAAACAAGCATAAACCATCATACAAGCAAGCATGCAGCAAGCATGCAGCATGCAACATGCAGCAGGTATGGTTTCTGTCACGGCTCCGGCGCTGCGGAGCTCCGGCGCGGCAGGGCTCCAGCGGTCTCACTCGAACTTATCATCGCAGATGTGTTTTACGCTCACCACCGCAGCTTCGGCTTTCTGGATAACACTCTAGGGGTAGGCCAGACAAGACTACGTGGAGTCGGTTTTGCAGCAATTCGTTTCTGCCACTAACTTTTGTAGCACGACATATTGAATTTTTAAGACAATACTTTAATTTTAAATTAGGGTTAAAAATGGAATTTTACCAAAAATCGTAATTATGCCTAGTAATTTATGCCAAACTATATTAGGAATTAAAAAAACCATATGCGTAAAGAAGGGATCCCTTCTCCGGTAGATTGGTTGGAGCAAAGAGTAGAATACTTTAAATACCAGCACGCGTAGCATGACCACCGTAGAAACGGGTTTCGTTGACGGAAGAATCGACAAAATGACAGATTGTGAAATGAAATCTGTAATTTTGTTGACACAATCTGTCATTTTGTAATTTGTTGTACAAACGGGATTGGAGTGTATGGGTGCCGCGTAGATTCTAGAATACTCTGTCTACGGGCTTCCGAAATTGTTGTAAAAATAAGGTGTCAATGTCAAATCCGTCAAATGTCAAATCGTTTCAATTCAACAATCTGACAAGTCTTTCCAAAGTTGCTAAATTGCAACTACGAAACACAACTCATCATTACGCACTGTTTTGTTCTCTCTTCTGCTATTAAGTACTGTGTTCATCACTCAATCACAGGGCTCCAGGCTCTCGGGGAGTTGAAGTCGACAGTCAGCCAAAGAAACAGAAATAACAATTCGATATGAACAATCTGTAGCAATGTATTAACAGCAAATCGGATAATGAATAATAAAACATAGTTCAATTTCATCTGCAGGAAATATTTTAAGGAGAGGTGGGTTATGAACTTTCCTTATTAGAAAGCCAAACTCGTGGTGCCATCCGTACTGAGTGACTGAGTACTGCGATTATTACTATACTCTTTGGTACTGCGAATGTGGTGCGTATAGTGGTTGACGGTTCTGTTTACACTGCACGGAATTGACGTAATATACCTGTAGGCGATTCATATAGGAATGTCGTGTAGTATGATTGTGTTGGCGGTGTTATTTATAAATGATATTTCTGGTGTGGGTTAGTCGCAAGTCGTGGCATGTCGGGAGCGGTCGAGTTCTTGCCCCGCCGCGTCCGAAACAGTGCGTACCTACTGCGAGTTGTCTCGCGTCGCTGCTCTCTGCACCGCTGCTACTGCTGTTACTGCTGTACCGCAGCGCCCGATCTCCTCGCCTCTATATCGCCTTTAACACAACTACACTTTCTTTTCTTTTACACCTACTACTTAAATGTATGTATTGCACTGATTTGACTTCTGCTTAGGTTCAAATCGTAAATTAAAATTTCATGTATCTAATATTCATGAATATTTCTTTTTTGTTTTATTTACTAAGATAGAAAAGGTTAGTACAGGTTTTAGAAACATAAACAAAACAGCACACACTAAGTACATAACTGATCAACAATGTAAATAGATAGTATTGTAGTGCATCAGTGACTGAAACTGAACATTGCTAACAAGTCTGATAGATACTAGTCTAATGGAATGACAACAGCTGATAATGAAATAGAAATGTTACATGTAATAAGTGCAAATGCTTCAAGTTGGAAATAAGTGATTAGTGGGTAATGAGTGTTTCTTATGTTGTTTGAAGTGAGCCAGCGGCACCCGCATCATGGCTGAGCAGGGCACCAAGGTGGAGCTGTACGTCTATGACCTCACTAATGGGCTTGCATCATTGCTCTCACCTTCCATATTAGGTAAGCTTTTAAATTCATGATGATTCAAGCTAGATAGTGCAGCAGTGAACTATGTTGTTAGGCTTACTAGCTTAGGGGCCATCCATTAATCACGTGATGTTTTTTTTGGCATTTTTTGACCCCCCCTCCCCCTTGGTGATACGTGGTGAGGTTTAAGACTACCCCTCCCCCCTCCCCCCTATATCACGTGTATTTTTTCGTACCTGCAAAGAATCTATTTTTTTATTTATAAAAAAATACTGGTATAAGTATCATCTAATTTTATTATAGAAAATTAAAGACTACTATAATAAACGTTCAGAGGTAGAAAGAAAGGTTGCAGTTTGTTTTTGACTGACATAAAAATAATGAAAGAAATGCGAAAAAGTTTTTTGTACTAGTACATGAACATTATTTAATGTACAATATTTTCGGACCACGGATTAGCAAGACTTTCTTCAACACCTTAACAACAACATTTTGTACGCGTTTGACTAAAAATAAATACATGTAACGCCGTTTTTCGGTTGAGTATCGCGCGCTTGCCGAAAAAATAAGTACACGTGATATAATACTTTACCCCCCCTCCCCCGTTGTGATATTTCGTGATTTTTATGGACCCCTCCCCCCCCCTTTCGAGCCTCACATGATTAATGGACAGCCCCTTACCACACCAGGTTAGCCTGTACAACCCAAAATAATCTTTAATTAAATGACTATAAAGACCCAATATTGCTTACAAAAGTTTCCATGTTAACAACCCTGCACAAAGATAATGTAAAAGTGAAATTGTAAAAAAATATCTTGATTTAAAATATCTGACACTACATATAATTTGTGTGATCATAGTTTCTATGAATATGTAAATATGATATAGTAAATTTTATGATCACTTACTAAAGTTAGCAAGTATTGTTTTATAAGTTTTTAAACTATCATGGTCACTAACATTATAATTAACTTTAGAAATGGGATATTTACCATGTTTACTTTTTGGATTGAGTTCCCGATATTACGCCGCTGTTGCAAGGACCATGATCACGGATAAACTGAAGTTATTGCGGGTGGGTGTTTATTAGCAGACAAATCGGTCTACGCTTTTTCTTGTTCGTTTTTTGCACTCAGTATCGCTAACACCAAAGAGTATAATAATAATAAGGGAGAAGAAAGCCCTCTTGTGCCATTTCGAAGCATGCAGATTCGAAACGCCATCTGGATTTTGTGACGGGAACTAAGGCTCTATAGGTAGATAGGTATGTATAGATCAGTATGTATGTATGTATAGATCAGTATATTATTTACTTAGATCATTCAAATTTTCATGCTTTTTTGCAAATAGCAACTGTTTTTACGTCGTATGTTGATCATAATGCGATTTGCGAATATAATGATGATACATTCTATTATTGATATTTTAAGGATCGTGATGCAGAAAGTAAACGAGCCATCATTTTATTCGCGATTTTCAATTTGATCAGCATACGATGTAAACACAGCTTCTATTTGCGAAAAACAAGAAAGAATTTCACCGGCTACAATTATACTTGAATAGAATAGACAATTACACAGTAACGAACTATTTAGTTTAAGTAATTCATTGTAATTTGTAATAATTTAACATAAAATTTACCCACGAAACACAAGCAAGCGCAAGCGCAAGTTGCGGCGGCCATGATGTGATGTTGTCAGATTATGTTACACAATAAAGATAATTTCGTGATAAGGTTGCCATAATTGTATTTTATTATTAAATACTGGACAGCTATGAAATATAAAAATGTGATGATTTTGATGAAAAATTTTAGCAACTGTTCTTTAGAGAAATAGTATAAATTAAATTAGAGAACTAAATTATTTGATTTTCTTTTTTGCATTAAAGTTGGGGTCACAGAGACATCTATCGATAATATGATAGGTACTAATCGTTTCTCGGTAAGATAATGAAGATGGCGACTGTTCCTTCACTGAAGTTGTGCTTGTTCTAAGTGTCTCCCCCCTGGCTAACGTCACTTGCAACTCGATTCTGTTCCCGACACACGAAACTCACTGTGTCCGTTCGCGAACTTTTTCGGCACTTTTTCGCTTTTTACTCAACTGGACCACTGGATTCGCGCCCTCGACAGTTGAAACCCATCCTCCCGGTTAAAGTTCCTATATTTGGTGATCTCAATAGCTTCTCTAACCAGTCTAGGTATATACATGGTAAAGATCCCGTTTCTAAAGTTAATTATAATGTATTGTTTTGTTAGGGTAGGCGACATACAACCACGGTTATTCTCTGAACATCACTATGAATGTGTATTAAAATATATTATGTGTAAGTTGTTTATTTAATAGACAATAAATATTGAATAATTAGTGCATAACAAATGCACATGAGAATATTTTGCTTGTAAAAAGTGAGCTCACTTTTTGAAACTAAATTTTTGAGCTCACTTTTTATTTAAATTATTTTAGGGTTTTAATTTTTGTAACATGTGTGCCATAGTCCAAAATGAAAAAGGTATTTTGAATAGGTTTGGAGAGAAAATATATTTGGCTCACAATTGAGATTATCGGGTGCATGCAAGCAAAGCGGCGAGCAACAGCTAACAATTTATATTAGTCAAAACAAAATAAGGGCCACTACGTATTTAAGGTATATTTAAATACCTAGTGGATTTAAGGTACTTATACCATGAAAATTATTAAATTAATTAATGCTAAACCATTAATTAATTTAATAATTTTCATGGTACACCTTTTTAGTAAGCATAAAACAAGTAATTAAGTAGTTTTATATGTCATCTACACTTCTACACTAATATTATAAAGAGGAAAGATTTGTATTTTTGTGTGTATGTTTGTAATGAATAAACTCAAAAACTACTGTGCCGATTTCAAAAAAATTTTCACCATTAGAAAGCTACATTCACCCTGAGTAACGTAGGCTATATTTATTACTAGAAAAAATTAAGGGAATTGGGGGAAAATAAATGTCCACCCGTGCGAAGCCGGGACGGGCCGCTAGTTTTAAATAAAATACGATATTTCCTTTATTTACTTTTGTTAGTCACTTTATAAGTAAAATAAGTGAAAATTAAGTGTCCGCACTAACAAACCCTCTTTTAAATACTGTTTGTTCTGTTCCCACAGACAAACAGTGGAAACGGTTTTATGGGGCATAGTTCTTAATTTAAGAGCTTTTTTTTTCTTGACTTTCAGAAATAAGTAAATAAATAAAATTAATACTGATACTGTTAGCCTGCCTCATCCCACTGCTGGGCAAAGGCCTCTCCCCATGACTTCCAGTTGTGTCGATCCAGGGCTAATGTGGGCCACTCGTTGGTTGGTTCTGTCCAGCTCGTCCCGCCATATTCTACGAGGTCTGCCGCGACGCTTTCTGCCTGTGTCAGGGCTCCAGAAACTGGTTATTTTGGCCCACAGCTCATTGGGCATGCGGCAGACGTGGCCAGTCCAGTCCCACTTCAGCTTAGCGGCTTTTTGAGCAACGTCAGTAATTTTTGTTTTGGAGCGCACTGTGGTGTTGCGTACATGGTCGGTTAGTTTGACGCATAGAATGCTGCGCTCCATTGCACGTTGGCAGACCTTGAGTTTGGATTTTTGAATGTTTGTCAAGGACCAAGTCTGGGATCCATAGGTCAAAATGGGAAGAATGCACATGTCCATGATTTTTCGCTTTAGTGACAAAGGAAGGTTTCCCTTCATAAGCTCCTTCATGGACCAGTAGCTCTTCCAGGCATTTTCGATTCGTCTTGAGACTTCCTTGTCTTGCCTGTGCTGGAAAGATACTAACTGGCCCAAGTAGATATATTCATGGACATATTGCAATTCTTCACCATTCACTCTGCTTAGTGGTGTTTGAAATCAGTTTGGTCTTCGACATGTTCATCGCCAGTCCAATCTCAAGGCTTGCATTACTGAGTTGGTTTAACATTCGCTCTAGTTCTGCCGCTGTGGCAGAGAATACGACAATGTCGTCAGCGAAGCGGAGGTTTGTTAACCGCGCCCCACCGATTTCAATACCGCTTCTCCCCCAAAAATAATAAACAAACAAAATAAACATGGTGGGTGGAGCTTGGCACAAGCAAAGAGAGGCCTATACTCAGCAGTCGGTGAAGTCGGGCTGCGAATGATTATGATAAAACATAAAACAATTCTTTGTTAAGCAGCCACAACGTCGAAGACTTTTCCTAATGGTCACACAAAGAACGAAATTGACCTTAGCCTATCCTCAAGTAAAAGTATTATTAAAAATGTCATCATCATCAGCCTATAGCAGTCCACAGTGGACATAGACCTCCTCAATCGCACGCCACTCACCTCGATTCTCAGCAACTTCATCCAGTTGCTACCAGACACCCTATTAAGATCGTCACTCCACCGATTCTGAGGGCGTCCCACCTTACGTTTGTCGATTCGCGGTGTCCACTCAAGAACACGTCTACCCCAAAGGTCATCGGTTCTGGGACTAATATGACCGGCCCATTGCCGCTTCAGCTTTACTTATTCTGTGAGCTATGTCGATAACTCTGGTTCTCTGTCGGATCACCTCAGTTTCAGATGTGATCCCTCAGAGAGACTCCAGGCATAGAAAATGTGAATGCACTCAATCAATTAAAATTCAGTTTCTATCACCGGTCATTACGAATAACAGCAAATGTTGATTTGAAATTACTTCGCAATAAACTTACTACGTCAAACGTTTAGATATATGTACACTAATTGCAAATAAAGAACACAATGGGTCCCAAAGAGCAGAACGGCAACGCGTTTATCATAAATATTAAATACACCTTCAGTTTATTTGGTACAGATTCAGAGTATACACACATACACAGTATAAAAACATAAACGAAGCTATTAAAACCGCCAATAAAAAAGTCGTGTGACTCAAGAAAAAGAAAACAAAACTTACTGAAAGCACAACACGTTTTACAGAAGAGCGACAGAATGTAACATCAGTCTGCTCACTGCTGGGTATAGGGATCTAGACAGATAAGTAAAGAGGAGCATCAGAAAGGTCTTAAGGCACCATAACACACAACTTGTCCATGCTGCATTAACAAACAACCGATCCCTAAGATCAGCTTACGTTGTATGGACGTAGGCAGGTATTTATATTATACATTTTATAGTGTAGCCTTTCTTAAACCATATACGCCTATTGACTCGAAAAAGAAACACGAAGTAGTACTGTCATAAAAGCATCGTAAATCGACATAAACTATCTGAAAATAACCAAAATCGGAATCCTAAATAGTTCTGGGCGTGTATGGGTTAATTTATTTGTGGCTTGAACTGTCTGAAGTGATTGTGCTTGATATTTTGTGCTATACTAACTTATGCCAGCGGCTTCGCCCGCGTGGAGTTAGGTAATGGTCCTAGAGACATGAAATTTGGAGGGTGTGTTCTTTGTGAAGAGTAGGTATCCACTAAGAAAGGGTTTTTCAAAATTCCACCCCCAAAAGGGTGAAATGGGGATTGAATTTTCTGTGAAACTTTATATTCTCTGGGTCGTTTGACTATAGGCTATGCCACTTTACGCTAGCGTCTGGATTGAGGGCCCAACTTATTTGATCATAACAGTTTTAATTCACGTTTAAGAAATTTGTGGCACTTTGCTTTAAGTTTTTACTATTTTTAACTAATTCCCCTTTTTAACTAATTTTTTAATAAGTCTTATTTCGATTCTCAAAGATTAAAAAAATGGGCCCTCAATCCAGATGCACATACATAGGAGTAGGAAATGCAGTTACAAAACAGATTTTACTTATCTAGGTAGGTACATAAATACAGTTAATTGTTACATAAAACCGACATACATGGAAACTTACTAATTAATGCTGAATTGGTTCGATTAATCCAATCAATTTTGTTCGACGTTGTGCCAACTTATAAAAAAAAAAAAACCAATCACTTTCTAAATCTTTATGTAAGAGAAAAAGACAATATAAACTACAATATTCCTTTTTTCCCGACTACGGAGAAGCCACAATGAAGGGTAATGATTTTAACAGTCTATGTATGTATGTATGTTTGTATTTACGTATGTTTCTCCGTAGCGCCTAAACTATTCATCCGATTTTGATGAAAAAGTTGTCAATTAATTCGTTATTATGGCCCGGGTGACATAGAGTAATAGTCGGGTTTGTAGTATACCACACAAATTCTTGTTCACTTTTACGATAATCCCCTATGTAAGAAAGACTTGACTTTATGTAATGAGTAAGACATATCAATATCTACACTGGGTGAGCGTGTCAGGCGACTAAATGAACCTGCACTTTGTTAATGGTGAAAAAATGACCCAGATTGGTTTTAAAGTTTTTGTTTTTGTTAAGGCGTACAGTCACGAGCACCAATATGTAAACACTTAACAACTTTTAAAAGGGTTTTTCCCCTACTGTTTTGATTTAAATTTCATGTTGTTACGATCATAGTATTCTGGAACTCATATTTTTATGAAAAATATCCTATCTCCAAGTTACAATCGTTATTTCTCGCGAAAATTGCTTTTAAATTTAGGAAAGTGTATACATATTGGTGCTCGTGACTGTACAGACCTGAGAGTTGTACGCGGTACATTTACGGCTGTTTTCAATAACTTACTAACAGTTAACGGAACGTTGCTATCTCAGATAAACAGTTAAAGAAACATTAACTGTATCTACTGTTTCTCTAACTTTATTGTCAAACGTCTATCTGTCGTAAACGGTAGGTAGCACCTGTGACCGCTAGAAAGCGCTTCCCTCCGAAGCGTTTCGTTTACTGTATACAATTTTCATCATATTTCCTAAACTAATTAATTTATCGACTTAAATCTTTTTGAGGGGAACACCAAAATACTCCGAAATATTTTATTCCGAATTTCGATGTTCCGATTTTCAAAAGTCCGAATTTCATAATAGGTAGGTACCTAAGAATTATAATGTCTATTATTAAAAATCACGAAATTTATTTTACCGAAATTTGTAAATCCGATTTGTTTATTTTCCGATTGGCAAATGTTCGAAGAATCAAATGCTCGATGGGTTGTCGGTCCGAGAAACGATATTCCGATTTTCAATACTTCGAATAAACTGGTAAAATTAGGATTCTGATTGTGATTCAATTGGGTTCCATCTACCTGGCAGAATCTTGATGGTCCGAAATGCATTTGGCATAACACACTTGGCACAATCTTCATTTAAACGAATATTTTCAAGGCATAAAAATTATTTAATATAATTATTGTTTGGCCGAATCTTTATATGTACGAATTTACAATGGGATACTTGTAAAATGGCAGGCGATTATTTAGCACAATTTCATATTTAACCTTAAAATTAAAATATTGTCTTAAATAGTCAAAATGGTGTGTTACAAAAGGGTAAAGCCGGCCACACACGTTACAGTATACTTGTGCAAGTCCAGACTTGCACAAATACACGTTTTTCGGAGGTGACCACAAACGGCTCAAGCATGCTTGCACAAATATCATTTCAGTGATAATTTGTACAAGTGTGCGTACATGCAGCGAGCTACTTATGCTATGGATATACGGGGTGTAAACAGACCCTTCACCAAGCCGTCAACCAAGCATTCTGTACATCAAACTAAGTAACTTTACGCAAAAAATTTTGCTGGGAAACGAAAATTTTTTTTGGGGTCAAAAATCACATTTTACGGTAAAACTCAATATAATGCGCTCAAAACTTATTGCTGATGGATGCTTTGAATAGTAAACGGACCATGGAGGTAATTGGAGTAAAGTTAGAACCTTAAAAAGTAATATTTAAAAAAAAACTATTGGGGGTCAAAGTTCCAATTTTTCTCAAGTTTTTTTTTGTAAGGTATAAGTGAAAAAAATTTCGTTTCCCAGCAAAAATGTTTGCGTAAAGTTACTTAGTTTGATGTACAGAATGCTTGGTTGACGGCTTGGTGAAGGGTCTGTTTACACCCCGTATTTATAAATTACGTTTGGTTCGAATTTTCGGCATTGCTCAATTAATTTATTATAAGCAGCATTTTTTTTGTCCATGTGGTGGTAGTCTTTACTTTTTATTTGCCAAAGACTTGGCTCATATCTGTATATATTTATTAATTCTTCTATAATATCGTGAACTCCATGCCTCTCGGTAGTCTCGTTCATTTTGGCGCGAAAATGACGTGCGTACATGTAGGTGGCTAAAACAATACTGAAACTTGCGCGAAATGCTCCCACACACGTTCATGTAAACTTGCACAAACGCAAGTTTGCACAAGTTGGGAATTGAAATTTTGAACTTTTTCAAGAACTTCAGTCCAGACTTGCGCAAGTATACTGTAACGTGTGTGGCCGGCATAAGTAATATATGTATGTTATAATTACAAAATCTCTAATATTTACAAGATATAACAATTGAGTCAATATTTTTATTTGATATGATGATCAGTTAATATCCCATCAAAACCTACACTACCAGTGTTTTTTAATGACATTGTTATTTTATGTATGTCGTGTGGTGTGCAGGGTGCCATAAACATTGATTTAGGACTTCTTGATGTAATGGATGCTTTTGGTTTATATTCAGCATCTAATTTTTGATGAATTTTGTCCACAAAAAAGTCATTAAAAGCATTAGCGATATCCAAAGGTTTGTGAATAGTTAGATTACCAACTCTTATTTTTCCAATTTGCTGCTTAGGGATATTGTTGTTTGACTGATTAATTATTTGCCAAGTAGTCTTTGATTTATTTTTTGATTGTTGTATTTTGTAATTATTCTGTGCTTTCTGTGTTAGATTAATAATTTCGTTACACAGTTTAGAATAAGTAGCAAATTTATTTTTATTTTCTTGGTTAGGATTCAATCTAAATTGCCATAAGAGTTTTCTTTTTTTTCTACTGCACAATTTAACGCCATTTGATAGCCATTTAGGTTTATTAAATGCGTTGATTTTGATTTCCTTGAACGGGAAGCATAAGTCGTAGAACAATTTAAACGTGTTGATAAATTCATTATACGCCAAATTAGGATCCTCAGTAAGATAAATCTCCGAAAATTTAAGACTGTTTATACAGCTTTTAAAGGAGATTGGGCGTAATTGCCCTGGCGTCCAATAGCGTTAAGATATGTTTTAATGGATTGATCTCAACAAGAAGAATATTTCTTGCTTTGATAACTTTTCTCGATTCAGAGTCAGAGAGGAGCTACAGTTCGATGCCTAATCAACTGCCTAGTTAGATCAATAAAACCGAACAGACTACGAATTAGCAAAAGTTGTATAGTAGCAAATATCCTAATTGAAGGCTCTTTCGAATGGTGTATGTCTTATAACTATTGGTTACCCAGAAAATGTTAACTTCGGTGCTCAATTAGACACACATTTAGGTCAATAACTCCAAACAGACTACGAATTAGCAAAAGTGGTGCTAGTAGCAAAAGTTCTCTTTGAAAAGTTCTATCCAATAGTGTATATCTTATAACTATAAGTTGGCCGTAAACTCTTAATTGGTTTCCCAGAAAACCTTAACTTCGTTGTTCAAATAGTCACTTATTTAGGCCAATAACTCCGAACGCATTACGAATTAGCTAAAGTGATGCTAGTAGCAAAAGTTCTCTTTGAAAAGCTCTATGCAATGGATTATATGTTATTACTATTGATCACCCAGAAAACCTTAATTGGTTGCCAAGAAAATTTTAACTTCGGTGTCCAACTAGTCAGCTATTTAGGTTAATAACTCCGAACGGAATAAGAATTAGCAAAAGTCGTGTAAGTGGCAAAGGTTCTCCTTAAAAGGCGCTATCTAATGATGTATATCTTATGGCTATTGGTTATCCAGAAAATTTTAACTTCGGTGCTTAATTAGTCACCTATTTAGGTCAATAACTCCGAATAGAATACGAATTGGCAAAAGTCGTGTAAGTGGCAAAGGTTCTCCATAAAAAGCTCTATCTAATGATGTATATCTTATGGCTATTGGTTGCCAAGAAAATCTTAACTTCGATGTGCAAATAGTCAGCTATTTAGTCCAATAACTCTGAACGGACTGCGAATTAGCAAAAGTTATTTTAGTAACAAAAGCTGTCTATGAATGCTCTCCGCAATGGTATATATTTTATTGCTATTGGTCACCCAGAAAATCTTAATTTCGGTGCTCAAATAGTCACCTATTTAGGTCAATAACTCCGAAAGAATAACGAATTGGCGAAAGTAGTGTTTCTGGCAAAGGTTCTCCATGGCAAGCTCTATGCAATGGATTATATGTTATTACTATTGCTTACCCAGAAACCGTTAATTGGTTGCCAAGAAAATCTTAACTTCGTTGTCCAACTATTTACCTATTTAGTTCAATAACTCCGAACGTACTGCGAATTGCCAAAAGTCGTGTTAGTAGCAAAGGTTCTCCTTAAAAAGCTCTTTTCAATTATGTATATCTTGTGGCTATTGGACCTTGGGGCAAATGACTATACATTGGAGCCCATTCTCCTTTCACAATATTTTCGTTGCAGGAAAGGTAGCATTCAACAGTAACCGTTTGACAAAAATTAAAATACTGGTATTCAGCTCCAGCATCCAGCTGGTAGTTAGACTGGAAGTCGACCCTAACAAAGTTGGGAAAAGGCTAGGCAGATGATGAAAATGATCAGTAACCGTTTGACATTTAGCTTACTGACGGTAAGAAACAAACCGTTTCAGAAAAGCTTTCTTTGTTTTTTCTATGAATCTACTTATCTATGGTAATCGGTCGACTCTCCGAGAGGCAGGTCGGTGACGTGGATAGGATATTCCTTGCTAACTTTGTTTATAGAGACACCGTTAGCTGCTAGAGACAGGCATATTAACTAACAGTTATACGCTAAGGTATAGAAGAGCGCCTATAAAGTTTCAGCAATCTGTATCTGCGTTCGCTCCTGACTCCGAAGCAACACAGTTTGAGCAACTTGAGCTGACGTTAGGGCCATTGTATTCCAATTCTGGAAGTATTAATACAGGTTAATTAATTAATAAAACAATAAAGATTAAATGCACGACCATTTTAATATCGTATTATAACTCATCCGCGTTTTGTGCGTTCCAGTAACGAACTAACTTTAAGTGTCACAGAAATTTAAAAAGATTTTATATTTGAGCTTTCCCGTTTAAATCAACCAAAAAAAAAAGATAGAGACCTCCCCCAAATGTCGCCACATTGACCGGTCCCGTGCTACTCGCATCCAGCGGATCCCCTCAACCTTCACCCGGTCATCGGTCCACCTAGTGGGAGGCCTTCCTACGCAACGTTCGGTTCGCGGTCGCCACTCCAGAACTTTCGGCCCCATCGGCCATCCGTTCTGCGAGCAATGTGCCCTGCCCACTGCCACTTACGTTAGAAATGCTCATACTCGATACCAAAATCGCCTGTTATCGGTTTGTTCATGTTTGGGCCACATTCCGTGCCGCTGAGTGCAGTTTCTGCCACTCAAATGTTCTTCTTCTCCATAAAAAAGCTGATATGACTGACATCGGCAATGGGCATTGTCCAAAAAATCTAACCTGTACTTATATTTGACTAGCTGTTGCCCGCGACTCCGTTCGCGTGGAAATTTTGGTGTGCATGTGTGAGACTGCCTCGGTGGTCGAGTGGTCGCAAGCGCGACTAATAAGCATGACGCCCTGGGATCGATTCCTGGTTCGGGCAATGTTAATATTTTTTTTTTCATTAATTACATGAAGTTATCACACACATGATTTGGAGATCACCTTTTAAGCAAGCAGATCAGATGCTTGTGTTCGGGGGCGTCCATTAATTACGTGAGGCTATTTTTGCGATTTTTCGACCCCCCACCCCTTCGATTTGGCTTGACCCCTCATCCCCCCCCTAATCTCACGTGAGATTTATCAAAAGGCGTAGTTTAGTATAAATACGGTAATCTGTGCTTGATTGCGTAGAATTCATTTAAAAAGGATAATTTGTACAGAAACATGCTCACTTAATGAAACTCAGTTTTCTCTCAATTTTAAGTTTCTCGCGGGGAAAAAATTACGTCATATTTGCCGAGACCCCCCCTCTCCCTCGTAGAAATGTGTGAGATCCGGCTCCCCCCCCCCCCCTTAAACGCCTCACGTAATTAATGGACGCCCCTTAGGTTTTTTTTTATTACAAAATGGGCCCGCTCTTCAACGTAACATTAAATGCAATTGAAAATATACTATAAACAATAGTGTTATTGGGTTATTCCATCAGGAATTTCTCAGTAGCAGTCACGAAATCTGAATTTGTGTCCGATTGATGGCAATAAGCTCACTCCCTATTACATGGGACTTCAACATAAATGGCGAAATGTGTGTGTAGTTACGATTAGGTCCACCTCTGCCCAACACTTCAGGGATTAAAGGCGTGATGTTATGTTATGTGTGAGAACTGACTGCCAGATCCATATGTGATCATGTATTGGCGACTACAAAAGGCGTCCTTTTGGGTACTGTAATTCTGGGCGGCAGAGGTCCAAAACAAAATTAAATGACGTTGAGGTGACGATATGGCTTTTAAAACCGGTTTATTTTGGCGCTATACAACTTTTTTTTCAACGGAACCTTGTTGTGCGCTTTTTATTCTAATACCGTTCTGTATACAACATTAAATGACTTTTTGCGAGAACCCTTAGACCTCCTTAATCCGGCCCTGTCACAAAATCCGTTCCTAGCTAACGTCTACTAACTATTAACAACCTCCCTGCCAAATTTCAAGTTTGTAGCACAAAAAATGAAGTATTTTCATAAACAATTGCGAGAGCCCTTAGACCACCTTAATCCGGTCCTATCGCAAAATCCGTTCTTAGCGAACGTCTACTAACTATTAACTACCTCCCGGCCAAATTCTAAGTTTGTAGCACAAAAAAGAAGGACTTTCATACAAACTTGCGAGAGCCCTTACACCCCCTTAATCCGGCCCTGTCGCAAAATCCGTTCTTAGCGGACGTCTACTACCTATAAACTACCTCCCTGCCAAATTTCATCTTTATACGTCAAGCGGTTTTCGATATTTCGTTGTGAGTCAGTGAGTGAGTGAGTGACTTTTCGCTTTTATATACGAGTATTAAGATTATGTTTTTAAGTTAAAATATAGTATTTTAATCAAATAAATTGAATATTTTTGAAATTCAATCGCTAGTTGAATTCATATTTAATTTTAAAGTTTTAGGGCTGATACGTGAGTGGCGGATAGCGTCAGTTTGGAAATGGAAGTTGACGAAGAAATGGTATAATAACTTTAGTTGATCATAAAAATAGAAGAAAATGATATTGTCGAGTGCATCCAGATCCAGTATCAACCTTTTGACGGCCAGAGCATACACGCACGCACGGCTCCACGCCAAGCCAACATTTATTGTGTCACATATTTTGTGTCGTTTGGCGTACAGGGCACGTGCTTGCTTGTCACGTATATGTGGCAAAAGCGTTCAAAAGGTTAACCTTTTGACCGCCATAGTCAGTCATAGTGACAAGCAAGCACGTGCCCTGTACGCCAAACGATACAAATATGTGGCAAAATGGTATGTGAAAATGTGGCTTGGAGGGCACGCGCGTGCGTTTATGCTCTGGCGTTCAATAGTTCAGCAGAAGTAAAACTGAATACATGTTCTGCGATTTCGGCGGTCTCTCCAGTTCTGGAGACATACACTACTACACCCTAGTTATAAGTCGAGCTACACGATCACTGACAAATGCCAAATGAGATTTTATTTTACCACTGTCGGCGTAACTAATCAGTATATGCATGCCAAATTACAGCTTTCTAGTACTCAGAGTCTGAGCTAAGCTGCGGACAGACGGACGGACATGGTGAAACTACAATGATTCCTTGTTGACTACAGAACCCTAAAAACGACGTTTAAAATTGTAAATATCTATTTGCATAATAAACATCATTAATCAGCGCTAGACAGCGCGCCTCCCAGCTTGCTCCGACTTACGGAATCTCGTTTCACTCGTGCAAAGCGATGGCGAAATAGATGAGAGTGTTAACCACAGAATTAACACTGGATGGATGAAATGGCGGCAGGACATGGGAACAATAAGCGACTCCCGCATTCCCCTTGAACCGAAGGGGAAGATTTATAAAACCATGGATAGACCTACTGTCTGATGGATCAGAATGTTGGGCCACAAAAGGGATGAATGAAAGGCAATTGCAGGTGGTTGAGATGAGAAGGCTAAGGGGGATGTGTGGTGTAACGCGAAAGGATAAGATAAGAAATGGGTAAGTATGTAAGAGGAAGTCGTGGTATGGTGTTGAAGGTTTGATCTTCGTTGGGTAAAGTACCGTACGACTGGCTTTGTGGGACTTTTGTTCCGGAACTCCTCCTCGTTTGTAATACTGAAACATCATCATGAACACGTGTCTATTTCTCAAAGTAATACAAGTACTCTGAACTTAGTACACAAGAAGGTCTCCGACACCGCTGCCGTACTGTGCTGCTACAATGAGAACATTTCAATTATAGAGTGCTTGTGAAGACAAACAGATTTCGCGATAATGCAGCCTGCGTTTACACTGTCATTATATTATAATGTTCCGACCCTCATCTGTCTCCGGTCCTCGCGTCGCTGCGGGCAGCGCTCGTTGTACTGCACATCACTCGCCACCACGACGCACTTCCCCCGTAACAGATGACGATGACGCGAGTATCTCGCGACCCACTTGGGACTGACACAGTGGCACCTGCACTCGTCATCGGACTCGTTTCAAGGACTGTTTGGTTGCTCTATTTAAAAATCTATACATAGATAGTTTCTTTTTTTTTTTCATTCGTTCTGGAACAAAACATTTCATACAGGTCTTTTTCCACATTTTCATTGATTTAATTCATTAATTTATTAGGATTTATTAGGATATATAAGCCAAAAAAAACAATGAATTGAACAAATAATATTATTAGGTTCATACAACAGGAACCGAAAGGGGTCGGGGAGAGAAGATATTGCAGTTTTGTTTATCTACTTACATCTACCATTACAGGATAACCTAATGTTATAACCAGTGATTGGATAATCGGATGCATATTTACCTAAAGTTCATTTTTGGTTAGGAAATTATGGAAGCGGCTTCTTAAAACATATTTTTTTAAATATAAATACCGGGATTCCAGAAAATTCGGGAATGCGAAACTAGTCTATAACATGGTGAGGAAACAGTGAGTGTTTAGCAAGTGGTATTTATTTAAAAAAAAACAGCGGGATTACATAATTATTAATGTGTATTTACTTGAAGTTAATTTTAAGCTCCCCATCAATTTATGACTTAATATAAAAAAATGAATACAATTATACTTTATTGCACATAAGTACACGATATAAAACATATTAACCCTTTAACCGCCACGATTTAATACCTTTGACTTACCTCCAGCGCCACGTCACTTTAGGTATAAGTTGGAATAGTGTTGGGAATACTTAATATCGATGCATAAATTCTTTATTTATTAACAAAACTAAAAGCCGGAAATTAAATCAATGTTTTATTTACTTACTTAATAATCTAACATTATTCAGTTTTCAATCAATTAAAAAAATAAAATTAAACGTGCTTCTGTAGTTACAAAATCAGTACTCGGGAGATGGGCACGTTGTTCGTTCTTCTGTTTGTGAGGATTCTCCACGAGCATGTCGTATTAAATTTAATATCTTCATGTAAACTTCTGGATTTATTGGATTTCCGACCGCACAGTTTCCAGCTCAAAAGCTATTAAAGACGCGAAGTATTCATTTCGTGGATCACTTGGTCTCTGATCAAAAAGGCCTACAACACTAGTTGCACTTAGCGACAAAGCTTTCCCGTGATTTTACGATGACGGCGCTGAGGCAACTGACAATACCGCGCGATTTAACCTTGAATCTCCTTGGCAGCACGTAATATTACGGTGACGGCGACCGGCGACTGTCTGCACTAGTGAAGTTCTGCGTTATGAGATTTCTATATTTTTGTCGTAAAAATTAAATAATTTTTAAACTTAAATACATTTTATTGTGTACAGATACTTGTATCAGAGTAATACTATGGATATTTTGTAATGAAAGTACCCACTTTCATTGCAAATAGTGACAGTAATTTATATAGTGCCTTGTTTATTCTTAGACATCCTATTAAGTATTTTCCGAATTCGCCCCATCCCTAGTACTCGTAAAATTACGTGATTGGCGATACAGGTAGGGAGACAGTTATGACAAAATATTTGAACCTCAAAATTCACGGTATTTATCATTCAAAACATTGAAAAATGTCCATAACAATAAAGATTATACCCTACATCTTAAAATTGACACATTTTATATGGAGTTTGTGCAGTATGAGAACTTTTTCAATGAAATAACGTAAATATACGTGTGTGGCGATTCGGGCACTGTTTTCAGAGCCCGTAATATTACGGCGTCGGCGCTTAAAGGGTTAAGTACTATAAATATTATCCTTTATTGAAGTGTATAAAGGTGCTGATATCCTGATTGGGCGTAAATATTACCTACCCGCGATTTGATTCTATAATAAAAACAGTAAATTTGTTGAATCCGAAATCCCGGAATTTTTTCGACACAAAAGTGCATTCCATAATATTAGCCAACACCTTAAACTAAGTAAATATTCCTACACCCGATTTGATTCTATAGTAAAAAAAACTAAATTTGTCGATTTCTAATTCCCGGGATTTTTTCGATACAAAAATGCATTCCATAATAGCCAACACCTAAACTTTAGGTAAATATGCATCCGATTATCCGATCACTGGTTATAACGTTAAATGCGCCTACCCTGACACAATCGATACTAACACAACCAATGCATTCCTTTTCCTTGTGAGTTCACTCAGGCAACTACAGAAAATTCCGTTTCATTCGCTACGGCTAACTCGGTCAGAAAAACTAAAAAACTCGACTGAAAAGCTTTTTTTTTGAGGGATGAAAAATAACGTTTTACGGTAGAACTCAATGTAACGGAATCAACACATTGTGCTGATGATGGTATTTACAGTAAAGTTATAGGCCTGATTACCAACATATACAAAAACATGAAAGCAAAAAAAAAGAACTGAAAGTGAAAGGGAATATTTTCCGATAAAAAGAAGAGTTAGGCAAGGTGATCCTATGTCAGCCAAACTGTTTTCAGCAGTCCTGGATATAGACGACTCGAGTGGGATAAATATGGTTTAAATATAAATGGAGTGCAATTAAACCACTTAGGATTCGTAGACGATTTGATTCTAATTTCTGAAGATCCAAGAAGCTTACAATTTAAGAGAACAGCTTGTGTATGAAAGCGCTAAAGTGGACTAGCAATGAATACTGCAAAAACAAAATTAATGGCAAACCTCGAAAATATCCCAATAACTATTAACGGCCCCACTATAGAATATGTGAACACGTACATATCTCGGACAAATCATATCTCAAAGACCTAACAAACAAAGAAATAAACAACAGAATAAATCTAGCATGGAAAAGATACTGGTCCCTCAATGAGATTTAAATGGAGAATCAACACATAACCTCTCAAGGCTAAGAAGAAAATATTCAATTCATGTATTTTACCTGTTCCGACTTATGGATGCCAAACATGGACCCTAACCAACCTTATATACGTTAACTAGAAACCTGCCAACACACCATAGAACGGAGCATACTCAACATTAAATAATAGATCAAATAAAACTAGTTAGGTACTATAAGAAACTGAACTAAAATTGCTGATCTTACGTACTGAATTAAGAAACTTAAATGGAGGTGGGCAGGCCATATGGTTCGAAATAAAAAGGACAAATGGATTAAGATCGTAACAGAATGGTGCCCAAGACAATACAAAGTGAAGTCGTAGCTATGGAAGGATGACGTTATAAGAACGGCGGGTCCTCCTTGGATGAGACAAGCGCATAATCATACGCGGTGAAAAACTCTAGGGGAGGCCTATGCTGGAAAGCAATGGATGCAATCTTGAGTTACCGGTGTCAAATTAATTATAAACTTATTGTAATTGAAGTGACACTAGTGTAAGATTGTTAAATTAAGGCTATAAATGGTGTCATTGCAACCCGCCTCGCCGGGCACCTTGCGGGAATGGGGCCGGATCTTGCGGAACACCAGTTTGGTTTCCGCAAGGGGCGCTCGACGGTGGACGCCATCATGCGCGTGCGAGCCCTCACGACGGGGGACGCGGTGTCCCGGGGTGGGGTCGTCTTGGCGGTGTCGCTCGACATCGCCAACGCCTTCAACTCCATGCCCTGGAGCTGCATTAGGGAGGCACTCCGGTATCACCGGGTGCCCACCTACCTCCGTCGTGTAGTCGGGGACTACCTGTCTGACAGGTATGTCATCTACCCTGGTCCCAACGGAGAATGGAACCGGCGAGAGATGTCGTGCGGTGTTCCACAGGGGTCGGTTCTAGGGCCGCCCTTGTGGAACATCGGTTACGACTGGGTGCTGCGCGCCGACCTCCCTAGCGGCGTCAGCGTAGTCTGTTACGCTGACGACACGCTGGTACTGGCACAAGGGAGGTCGCACGAGGCGGCGGCCGAACTGATGACACGCGGGGTTGCGATAGTCGTTGAGAGGATCCGGCAATTGGGTCTCGAGGTGGCCTTGCACAAGTCCGAGGCCATGAGCTTTCATGGGCCTCGGAATGCGCCACCGTCGGGATCCACGCTGACGGTAGGAGGGGTTCCCATCGGCGTCGAGTCGACTTTGAAGTACCTAGGACTCGTCCTCGACAGCCGGTGGAACTTCGTTGAGCACTTCCGACGTTTGGCTCCCAAACTGGAACGGGCCGGGGCTGCCTTCAAGCGGCTCTTGCCCAACCTGAGGGGTCCAAACGCCTCCTGCCGTAGGCTCTACGCGGGGGTCGTGCGGTCCATGGCCCTTTACGGGGCCCCGGTGTGGGCGCGTTCAATTAAGCGGCGTGCCGCGCACTACCTGAACGCGCCCCAAAAGGTCGTAGCCGTAAGGCTGATCCGGGGGTACCGCACGATCTCCCGCGAGGCGGCGAGCCTCCTAGCCGGATTACCGCCATGGGATCTGGAGGCGATAGTCCTCGCGCGCCTGCATGAATAGCGCGGGGGCACTACGTCGGGGGGAAACTCCGCTGCCGCGGCAAATCACCGCTCAGCGGACAGACCTCCGACGCGATCTCATGGCGACATGGAGACAGCGACTGTCGCAACCCAGTGCAGGGCACGCCACAATAGTGGCGATAAGTCCCCTCTTTGAGGAGTGGCTAGAGAGGCGCCACGGCGCCCTCACCTTCCGCCTGACGCAGGTCCTCACCGGACACGGTTGTTTCGGGAGGTTCCTGCACCGAATCGGGCGGGAGGAAACGCCCGGGTGTTATCACTGTGAGGATCGTCCGGAGGACACGGTGGCGCATACCGTGGAGGTCTGCCCCGCTTGGGCGGAGCTCCGCCGTGTCCTCGTAGCGGCGATCAGCGGCGGCGACCTCTCGCTCCCGGCCCTGGTTCAGGCCATGGTCCGGAGCGAGAGGGAATGGGAAGCCGTCACCTCCTTCTGCGAAGCAGTCATGCTAGCGAAGGAGGTGGCGGGACGTGAGAGGGAGAGAATCTCACGTCCCAGCCGCCGCGGGCGAAGCACCGGGCGTCGGGGGCCACGTGGTGGCTCCCGGCCACCGTAGGCGCGGGCCTGTGGACGGTGAGTGATGGGTTAGCTCACCGTCCGTCCGTCTTATGACGACAGGCCGTGTCGACGGCGCGTTCGTGTTCCACGCGCGCCTCAAAGAGATGTCAGCAACCAAGAAGGGGCCCGCAAGGGCCGATGCCTGCCGGGGCTGCGGGACTGTTCGAAAGAGATACCGTGGCCCTGGAACACAAAGGGCAATGAAGGAACATGGATGGGTTTTAGTCAGTAAGAGTCTGACACTCCCTCCCACTCCACCCAGAGCGGGAGAAGTCATTTGATGATTTCCCATCCGTAAAAAAAAAAAAAAAAAAAAAAGGCTATAAATGGTCAGTGGGTCGTCTTAGAGGCGGATTTGTAGCAGTTGGAGTGTACGCTTAGGGGCACTATGAGCAGCAAAGAAAACAAAAAAATTATAAAAAACAACATTAAAAACTTGTATTAAAAAAAAACTTCTGAGAAAGGTGGAACTTTGACCTTCAATGTCTCAGTACCTAACTAGAAGATTCCCAGGAATGCTCCAGAACAAAAAAATATACCGCAATGATGGGGATTACAAGTAGCTTTCGGCTTCGTAAAGGGTGTTCGGATTTACAACGATTATGATTTGTCATTGCGAATAACCCAATTTAAATCGTTATAAATCCTAAACGGGCATTCGAAATGAAAAATGAAATGAAAAACCTAGAGATGATTTTCAAATACCATTCATAGGTACCTACCCCATATAACGTACCTACTTCGCCGACTTCCATTTTTTTATTTTTCACAATTGGCGTATGGTAGTCTCCATACTGAGTTTTAATTACTGTCATGTCTTTAGTGACGTTCGCAATATTAAAACAAATCGATTGACGTAAGAATCATCAATATCAGCCCACGCGTTTGGACTCTACAGCGCCACAAAGGAACAAATATACGTATATACAGATGTAAACGCATAACCCTCCTCTGTCGGGGAAAAATAGTATCATATGATATTATCCTTTACCTTTACCTTAGAATTTATCATATTTTTATTAATACTTATGTTTCGTTATTTCACGAGCGGGAATGTTGTTTCACGGAAATGTACTGACGGACTAAAAAAAGCATTATTACGTTAAGTTTTTTTATCCAGGTCATGGTCTACCCGTGTGGCATGTGCCATCCAAATCCGTCCTACCTAAAGGTGTGATTGATTCAAACATGCCTACAGGCTTCCGTACGTACTATATTAGGTCCTAGTATTTGTAACCAGTTAGCTGCTTAGTAACTATGCCATAGATATTGATACGGTTTTACCATGATCCATTAACGAATTTATTTAGGAAGGCTGATGTGTAATTCATAGAACGATGTAAGCACCGCATTGTGGTTGCTGGGGTACTAGTACATGCACGTGTCACGTTGCAGGGCGGCAGATCGAGGGCGTGTGGCACACCGGCATCGTGGCCTACGACCGCGAGTTTTTCTTCGGCGGCGGCGGCATCAGCAGCTGCGCGCCGGTCAGTACACACTCGCACTCATACTCACACACACGACAAAACACACCCAGACGCGAGAGCGCACGGATATCATTACCATATTTAACATAGCCAATTCAACAATGGACTATTAATTGAAATATAACAACGATTGGATTTCCCTAAAGAAAACATTTACCAATTACCATCTATCCAAAGTCAAATTTAACTAGGTTCTCTGAGGTGCACGGAAATAATGTGCCCAGTGCGAGTAGCTACAGATGAATACTGTCAGTGTAGTACACACGTGCTATCTGCAGGTAAGACGCAGCGGATCCAGGCGAGTCCACGCGATACATAGGCTGTCTAGTCTGTCTATAATGTTATCGAAGTGCGCCTCGCGCTGCTGCTCAGGCTGATGTTGGCGGATGCATTTTCTGTATTAATGATAGGAATGCATGCAAGTATGCAACAGAACAAAGCACGTAGGTAATCAACATAACATCTCGAACGTGACGATGTAAATTGGCAAAGTTCCCCTTCGCATCGGCCAAAGAGACTTTACTGAACAGGTGCGTGAGGAGTTTCTGTAAATGAACGAAAATTGACATGATCACTACCCTAAATAGATTAGTAATTGCGCTAAATATTTACTAGCTTGTTTTACCACGCCTAATGCTTGTGCTTTGATACGATGTGTATGCCGATACTCTAGGCACAGATTAAGGTAAATTACATTCGTTTTCACGTTTGATTGTATATATCGCCCACTCGGCGCCGGCGTCTATTCTTAAAGCACATTTCTACGTGTTTTCTATCATCATCCACATTTAAATAGTTTGGACATTTTTGTTCAAGGAAAGCACGCAGGTTATTTTTGAAAAAGAAGTGTTGTGAGGCGCCTCGTATGTCGCTTGATGCTGTTCTTAGTTCTATCTCAGTAATTGACTCTGCGATCTGCTAAAATGTCAATATTAATGGAAGAAAGTTACAACCCGCAAATACCGGGCAGCGATTCTTTCATGGCAACTCATTATTCATTAAATGCGGTTGCAACGAATGGGATCCTTGATCCACACTCGCCTACCCCCGCCTCGAAGCAGCCATTCGCGCGGTGTGCAAGCGACGGCGTCTACGAACTCAGGCACCCGCCTGCATTCTCACTGAGCAATAAGGACTCATTTACGGAGACGCGGCTTGTTGTGCGGCACGCCGCACCGTACACTCTTAATTCAAACATAAGGCGATGAAAGAGAGCTTTTACGCAGAAGCGATTTTACGCGCGTTGGCATGAAATGGAGCGTTGCTTGCCAGCCAGTTCCTTTAATATTTTGTTCACGGAGAAGCGGCGTGTGAAACGTAGCGACACCCGTGACGGAGCACGCGTCGTCGCATGCGGCCTCCACTACGACGTACATTGTCATCTATGTTTGTGTTTGCGCGTGTGGTAACGCGGGCAGCTGCTCGCGCCGCCTCTCCGTAAACGGAAAAAACGCGCAACCCGCAACGAATCGCCACGCCGTCACACGCGACCTGTAACGCACCGCGTCTCCGTAAATGAGCACTAACAGTTCGCGTATATCTGCGTATATGCGACAAAGGGAAAAAATCGAGGGTTGCAACCCCCTCTCTTTCCGTGGTCCGGGGGGTGATTTGAAAAAGTACGGCTTCGGTTCGCATGATTTTCGTACGGCGTTGCGGAATAATGGATTAGAAGCTGTATTGAAACAGTATGAAACTGATGCCGTACAGAATGAACTGACCAAATTTACCCTGGAAATTGTCAGAAAATCAAAAAAAAATACCGACTTTGTGGCGCACAATTTTTTTACGGCACTGCGCGCTTTCTTATTATTTTTCATGGATCTGTCGATGGTAAAAATGCCGTACAAAAATATATGACCAAAATGTACTCACTCTACCTGCACTTTTGAATTCTCACCTGCACTCAGTTGGACAGCTTACAAGTGACGGCATAGTGCTGAATCTTATTATTTTATGCTCTTATATCGTCCTATATACGTCACCTGGTGGTTCATATGACCCATCCATTTTTGGACATGGGCCTGTAGTCTATTAGCTTGCTTACACATACTGGAAATGAGAGTATTTGTAAAAAAACAGCCTTTGTTGATGTTTTTTTGTTTTTTTCAGTAAAGCCGACAGCGTCCAAAAATTAGCAATGCCAAGATGTAGAACAGCGTACTGCCATAAAAACACTAGTCGAATGGCAATACAGATATTTAATAATGGATGGTATTTAAAAGTACTTCAATTTATTCCCATTTCATTTACCTAATTTTGCCTGTGTTCCACCAAATATACTGAATGTGCACCAAAATATGTTAATTAAAATATGTCATAACGAGCATCTATTTAACAACTGTTGCAAATTTGTAAAAATAGTAATACACCAAATTTTAAAAACAAGCATTTTTTTTTTTTTTTATATTTTTGGGACTTAAAAAATTTGGTCAGTGGATACGAAACGGGGCACTGTGAAGAAGTCGACGTAGCCCCGCTACGCGGGGCTCCTATTTCTGCCTGCAGGGTTTAAAGTAACCTAACGTAACCTAACGTCGGGGTGCCCCAAGGGGGGGGAGGGAGGACGTTTCCCCAATGCCCCGTTACGTACAGTCCAACCAACAACCAGTACATAAAAGTTGTACAAAACCGTTTTAAATGGGTATACGGTATTAGGATGCATACTAAAAATTTTGTGTAACATTCAGGAATATTTGGTGCACGATCAGTATTTTTCGGGGAAGAATAAAATAGTTATTGTTACAATAGAATATTTGCAGCGCACTACAATAAAAAAGTGTTATATAACACTTTTTTTTTTTTTTCACTTTTTTTTTGTATATCTTGGTGTTAATTTGGAATTTGTTTGATGTAACATATTTTGTTGGCCGAGTAGTTTAATTATAGTAAAACAATTAAACGGGTTTAAGATCAATATTTTAGAAATGCATACATAAAGGGTGTAAAAAGACCCTTAACGAAGCCGAAGAGTACTTGTTCTCCCCGTTATTGCGATCATTTTTTTGTTCTAGACCATACCTGGGAACCTTCTAGTTACGGAGATATTGGGGGTAATGTATTTTTTTTACTTTAAACACCTTCACGACCCCCGTATTATTCAATCCATCCATCAGCACAATGTTTTGAGCCCGTTACATTGAGTTTTACCGTAAAACGTAATTTTTCACCCCAAAAAAAAAAGTCGTTTCCCAGCAATAATTTTTGCGTAAAGTTACTTAGTTTGATGTACAGAATGCTTGGTTGACGGCTTCGTGAAGGGTCTGTTTACACCCCGTATGTAGATGTACCTTAAGATTTTTGGTGAGCACAAAAATATTATCCTTTAATAATATACCGAAAGTTATTAGAGCACTGCGAACCAGCTTATTTCAAAAGCATCTCAGAGCATGGCTTATCGAAAACTGTTTCTATACTATTAAGGAATTTATGAATTCTAGAACAAATGGGAAAGTTGTATGACATGGAAATTAAATTGATATATTTATTTTACGCTAGTGACATTTGTAATTTAATTTCGTTGGTTGTCATTTGAACGTTCATATTTAGAAAATTTGCAATTTAATTATTTTTTGTAATTTGATATGTAGACAATTTTCGACTTAGTATTTTTTTTGACATTGGAATTTAATTATTTTGTTTAAATTGATTGAATTAGAATCACTGTTATTGTCACAAAATTTGCATGCCGAATTTAGAAGACGGAATATGAAGAACTATTGTGTATGTGTTATAAAATCTGTAAAATACCATATTTCAGGCAAATAAATGAATCTGAATCTGCCTTGAAAAACTAACGTTCTCTGAAATATATGATAATGACGATCCTAATGATGCATTCAACTTGTTTATTGAACAATTTAAATTATTTTATGATCCTTGCTTCCCCCGTAGACTAGTATTAAAATACCAAAAAACCTGAAACCAAAATGGATATCGCGAGGACTTAATATGTGACTATATATGCAGCCTTAACAAAGACAATTATTATGGACGTCTAGACTTAAATCTACGCAAATAAATAAAATATTCAAACTACACAAAGATTAAAAAAAAAAAAACTAAACTATCACAAAGTAACCATAACATTATAACTTCACTATAAAAGCAAAATGACATGGAAAATAATAAAGAACTGTGAATTAAATCTACCTAATGACTCAATAAATAATATTCAAATTGACAATAAAACGATCAACACACCTCAATTAATTACTGACCAGTTCAACGATATTTCATAAAAAAATTTGGCCAATACTCGGTATATACAAATAAACAAAAATAAATGTTCATGACTCCATGTCAACCGATACAAATATTTAACACTAGCTTCTGCCTGCGACTTCGTACGCGGATCCTGTTGCTTATGCCAGCGACAACGGGGTCGTCAAAATCGAAGATCTGAAACGGCTGATGTCGAATTCAAGTCGATCAGAATTCAAACGTTCGTTGCGCTCTTCTTCTGTCTCTTCATGCCGTACCCCAGCAATTCTTTCTCCCTCACTTTCTAACTGATTATGAATATTTTGTTGTGTGCGTGTTCGGGACAATGTATGATAATCTCGATCAGCAGTTAGTCGCGCATCACGTTCATCACGCGTTTCAAAAGACCTGCTAGTAGATATGCGAATACGCTGAGAACTCAAGCGTGATTCTGTATCGGTAAACGTTTCCGATTCGTGAGACAATGCATGACTTGCACGATCAGCGGTCAGTCGCGCATCACGTTCCGCACTTGTCTCTAGAGACCTAGAAGCAGATGCGTAGATACGCTGAGAACTCAAGCGCAATTCTCTTCCCGTGAACGTCTCCGACTCGCGAGACAATGCATGACTTGCAAGATCAGCGCTCAGTCGCGCATCACGTTCCGCACTTGTCTCTAGAGACCTCGAAGTCGATGTGTATATATGCTGAGAACTCAAGCGGAATTCTCTTCCCGTGAACGTCTCCGACTCGCGAGACAATGCATGACGTTCACGATCAGCGGTCAGTCGCGCATCATATTCTTCACTTCACTGGTCACTAGAGACCTGGATGTAGATGCGTAAGTACGCTGAGAATGCAGACGTGCTTCGCGATCCGAAGAGGTTTCCACAAACCGGTTTGCTGCCTGATGTTCTCGAACAGCATCAAGTCTCTCCTGACGCTCTTCGGTAAATTCTTGGGATCTTATGATCCTCAATCTTTTAGCTCCTTTGGAACATTGGGAAAGATTTGACCTCTTTCTAGGCATGGTTATAGCTTTATTGTGAAGATACCTGTCAATTTAAATCTAAGTGACTGCTCCCCTGCGTTACCGGGTAGGCTACCTTGTCACGAAGATAAATGGAAAAGGAAATTAAACACTCAAATGACATAAGCCCGAAGGCATATTTATTCGATAAAATAAAAAAATAAATGGGAGTTTTGGCCAGTAGAGTCAAATTTTCAATGATATACCATCGTCATCCAAAATCAGTCCTAAACTGTTCCACAATAGATCTTCAAATTTATACTCTCAGCAGAAAATGCTCATCACGTGGAACAATTTTTGCTATGGTTCCATTTTTGTATCTAATATAGCTTAGCTGGTCTGTTGCGGTTCTGCATCAGGTGTTCAAGTTAAAATAAATTATAGCCTATATGTTGCCCAGACTTACCTTACCTTTTTTTTTGTTGTATACAACAAAAAAAAAAATCTTTCAAATCCATCCAGTAGTTCCGAAGATTAGCGTGTACAAACAAACAGACAGAATTTTTGAACTCCAAGAGCCCAGCTACACCATAACACATAGAGGAATGACGTCTTAGCAAAAGTTGTTCAATCTGATGAGTACTTTCTGTTGACTTATAAAAATCGAAGATCTGGAACACCTGTTGTGGAACTCCAAGAGCCCAGCTACACCATAATACATATAGGAATGACGTCTTAGCAAAAGTTGTTCGGTCTGATGGGCATTTCCTGTTGACTTATAAAAATCGAAGATCAGATACATCTGATGTGGAAATTAAAGCTATCACTAATTATAAAATAACATAATCTGGGAGTACCTCCACGCGATGAAAGCGATAACAGTTTAGGACTGATTTTCGATGACGATGGTATATCATTGAAAATTTGACTCTACTGGCCAAAACTCCCATTTATTTTTTTATTTTCTCGAATACATATGCCTTCGGGCTTATGTTATTTGATTGTTTAAAAGCCCAGCGACACTATAACGTATATAGGAATGACGTCTTAGCAAAAGTTGTTTAGCCTGATGGGCATTTCCTGTTGACTTACAAAAATGAAAGATCTGGAACTTCTCGAATCGGCTTGCGCAACCCGTTGTTTTCCAGTCCCCGGGCTCTTAGAATTCGACATCAGACGCTTCAGATATTCGATTTTGACGTCCCTGTTGTCGCTGGCATAAGCAACAGGATCCGCGTACGAAGTTGCGGGCAGAAGCTAGTATTGATAATAAGACACCTGTCTATGTATTGTGTGTGACATGACGCAAGCTTTTGATTGCGTTGACTATAGGATATCTTAAAGAATAAACTTGAGTCGTACGGTATAAGAGATTAAATTCTGGAATTACTAAGCACTTACCTCTCAAAAAGAAAACAATTTACCGCTATAAAAAACTTAAATTTCAAGACTGAAGAAGAAGTAGCGTACCTGTCTAAAGAACGCACAGTGTATTGGGTCCTCCACTGTTCCTAATTTATATTAATGACCTGCCCAAAGCTATAGTCTTTCCAATAACACGCTTTGCTGACGATTATACGATAACTATAACATGTGATAAACCGGAATCATGTGAAGCTGATGTCAATAGCGCGGTACATTCAATAATCTCTTAGCTTAATAATATTTTAGAATCAATCTTGACACAACACAAATAATGCACTTTGGCCATAAAAAACCAAGTTCGAAAATGGAAGTCAAATACCAAAATAACAAAATTATATGTAGACTGCGCAAAATTTCTAGGCCTGATAATTGACAGGCAGCTCAATTGGAAGGATCCCATTGAAGCGCTATGTAAGGAAATCAGTAGTTCATCCTATGCCTTATATAAACTTGCCCCAACAGTTCAAATCAAAAGATTTTTTTTCCTAAATGTAGGTTTCATTACAATAGGATGTTATACTAATATGCTGAGTTCGCTACATTTTACTCGAGAGCAAAAATAATATTTTGAATTTCCACAACATAACTGACATGCCACAAATTGTTATTTTAATTCGTACCAACCTAATGTTGTCTTGTAATAATTATATTTAAGTACCTAATACTTGCAAAGGAGATCCGCAAACAGTCCTAATAAATTAGGCCTCAATAAACAAAAATGAAATAATTTGGGTTTTCAAGGGGTGATATTAGTCTATAGCCCTGTGTAATTAGTTTTTCGATATAACATGGGATATGAAAATTAAAAAAAATACTTTATTTCAGACCGTAGTCAATTAATCCCATTATCATTTGTTCCCGCTCTTTTTTTAGTTTATCGGTCACAAAAGCAGTTACAATTGTCCAAAAACACAGCAAGGGTCGGTAATGTATCACACAAAATAAACATATAACGTAAGTCCGCAACACGAGCACAAACGCGGGCAAGATACGTTATGACGCTATCCGGCAATCTGTTGTTGACAACCGATTGATTGACAAGTGACAGCCGTAGGTATCGAGTGTTGCAGTTCACAAAAATGCAAATCGATTTTTCTACAAAATCATAAAAATAACATAACAACAACAAAAAAAAATCTCTATCTTTAATCATTGTTTCGCAATAAACTCATAAAATACTTTTTTAAGTGAAAACGAACATAAATCGAACATTATAATACAAATATTTTAATGGGAAAAACATTTTTATTTAAAAGTAGCATAATATGGCAACATCAGACAACTGCAACGCGAGTAGTATGTACATGAATTGACTTTTTTATTGTTTTTATTGTAAACCTTTTTCCTACGTTTTTTTAGGAAATGATAAATTAAAGTAGGGTTTATAACTATTTAAATATTTTTTCGAATGGTCTAATATTCTGTCTATCGGGGCCAGGAGTCGCCGATCTCCTTTGATGAGACCACTGATTAAACATAAGACCATATAATGTGCCCAGTGTTGTTGTATTAAAATTGTAATTTCAAGTAATTTGTTAGTTTAATGCAGTGTATCGCCTCGCCACCCAGTGTTGTCATTGCACAAAATCCATTCATCCATCCATCCATCTTTTGCCCACATGATGTCCGAGTCTAACGGAATAAATCCTGACAATCCGACTTGCATATTATACTTAAGACTACTATGTACTAGAATAGATGGACGTCATGTTTTCATTAAATTCCCGTAAATCAGTCTGTTTATAATAAAAAAAACCGTAAAACGTGCAAACGGACAGTTGAGTGCCACCGCGAGTAATATTAGCTGCGTATTAATACATTTCATAACATGAGTCGTTCACGATTCTCACTCCATTGTTATTTATAGACGATCGACGATTATGTATTATTATAATAATATAATCTCGCTTGAGCGTGATCGGCGCAGTGCGAGCGACCCCCCGTGACACCTGGCCGACACAGGCTCACACGGCTCTCCGGGATGCGCGAACGCTCCTGAACTGTAAACAGACTATTTCGAAGCGGGGCTCGGCGCCAACACGACAATTTACCGAATGCAATAAACATTTCAGCTGCAACTTTAACACTTTCCTTATTTTTATCTTATTTTAGATCCAAGCGACGAAGTAGATGACTTCGCCGTGATCACTATTTTCTAGATAATTTGAAGCGGACCACTATTAAAACATTATTCTCTTCCTTCCAGTTGCATAGTTTTGTTTTACCAATACCCAACCGTCCTTATATCAATATTAGTTCTAAACTTAAAACCTTTCCTCGTTTTGGTAAAGTCTGAAAATGGCGCCGGTAATTGAAACGTTGTGTGGTAGTTGGTTGTCTTGGTATGGGCATGTGATGGCGAGAAATGAGGAAAAAGTACTGAGGAAGTTAAGGAAGACCAAAGAAACGATGGATGGACTCGTTTATGGGGTACAAGCCCGCTACACTAATGTACCTACACATATATCAACAGTGGCGACCACCAGAAAAGTGCCGAGACAATAAAGCTCGACAATTTCCCATAGAAACAAATTTAACTGTCTTGGATCCTGCAACGAAATTAATCGGAAAAGAATAGCGGAGGAGTCGGAAAAACATAATTTCCACACACACGATAGATGGACTTTGTGAAGCTAGAAAAGAGGTGTCTGACGAGATGACAAATAAAGAAGTATGAAAGAAGAAGATATGAATCCAAATAAATTGGGATAAGGGCAAGAGAATTATGATGTGTCGGTGAATGCTAACCGGGGCTATAATACGATGATCTAATCCCAACACAAGTCTATAAAAAATACATTTCTTATATGTTAATGCAATCATTGAAGCTTTCAATTCCGCAACGCGGCAGTGACTGCGCTGTATTATTAGCCGTTGCACACGTGTTGCAGGAACTCGGTGTATCCAAACGCATTTGCTGACACGTAGGACGCGCTCTATATTCCGCAACACTCGAAATAGGCGCACATCGCTCGCGCTGCCACGTAACCGACGTATTTCCTGTCTAACGACTTCGACCGGTGGATTCCTACATTATTTTCACAAATCAGGGTATTCGCACTAAACTTTGAATGATCTCTGATATCTTACATGACGGAGTTTTAACAAGCGAGATGGACGTTTCAAGCTTCATTGTTTCCGCGCTTTCCTGATCATCGCCATTGTAGACTCCGTATTCAGGACTGTGAATACTGGGGCTTGTCCTAGGCCACTTCCAAGACAGTAGATATGCTATTGCTAAGCATACACCACCGCCCCTACCTTCAGAAAGTCAATGATGCAATAAACATTTGTTGTTGAAGATAGTTCTATTCTTTCAATTAATTTTGATTTTTACCCGTAAGATGTACGAATAAACGTTGTTTTATATATGTTACGGGTAATTTGATAAGTCCGGGCACTATTAATAATGGCCGGTCTGTATTCATAATACCCGACTCAATTGGGCAATGTGATTAAAACAGCATCATTAATCACTTTTCACGGCCATTATGAATAATGCCCACCCTATCTTGGGCAAAGTAATAAAATGGTGAACTGTAGTGTTTTTTTTTATTAATTGTAACCTAGCCGGTTCACTAAAGTTTCACCAAAACTCCATTTACAAATTTTCATTTTACAACCAACGTTTCGTATACTATTTATTTCGAAAACTACTTATTCCGCAAATGTATTATTTTATAAACACTCGTCTTACATACATTTATTTGGCAATCAATTCTTTTTACAAATGCATCAGGTGATATTTAATCATCTATAAATTTTTCATTTCTCATTTAGATTCATTACAATAAATCACGTTTCTACTAAATATCATTTCAATACAATACAGTCGAAGGAGCCCCGGCGGGGCTCCTATTTCTGTCTGCAGGGTTTAAAGGCACCTAACTAACCGAACCTCGGGGTGCCCCTGACGTCGACCGTCTAGGGTTAGGGTTTCTGTCAGCATCTGTGTTTGTTTGAGGGGTTTGTGCTTTTAAAACAAAATTCATTTATTTTCTCTTTTTTTAGAAAAGTCCAGAGCAATTATGCTAATGTGAGTTTGTCACCAACCTAACGGATACAAGTAGGGAATTATTCATACTGCCCGGTCCAAGTGATAAATTCAAGCTATCTCAAACACTGACTTATTACATGGACCACGGGCCGTCGGGCATTATTAATAATGACCGGTCCTTATTAATAATGCCCAGTTAATCACGTTGCCCGCAACATATACATTTGGAACTTGACGCTTGCATTCAGTGGCCGCCTAGATATTTGGTGTGAAGACGTGCAGCGCTCGCGCGTACCTCGAGTGGCTATGAACGCGTCACATAACATGCGGGTGCGCCTCTCGCGAACATGTCCAAAGGTGTCCATACTATGTTCCTAAAATGCACGCGAACCGCACTGTTCGGGTTTGCGAGAGGACATTATAACTTGTACGCGAACTGCTCCCTAACCGCTCGCAAGCATGTCCAAAGGTGTCCATTTGTTCTTAAGATGAACGTAAACAGCACTGTTCCTGCACTTGCGCAGGTGTGGATGCGCCTTTACAGGCCATATTTGTATTACAATACACGGCTAATCGGCTATATTTTCAACTACGGTTCAGTCATGACGCCAACATCTCTATTGCAAAATATGACCGAGCATGACGTAGACTTCTACATTGGTTGCAGTCAGGACAGCAATGACTGGTAGACTGAAAGTATACAGCCACAAATGGCATTGTCCCTCTCAGCACTCGCCACCATTACAAATATTGTTAGCGAGCTACAGCAGCCGACCATTACTGCCTTCGAGTAACACTTACTTATTATATTTGTTTTGTCCATGATTCATGTCCGTGAATGTTGTTGGTTGCAGGGCGGCACACAGCTGGGCTCGCCGCTACGCGTGGAGCAGCTGGGCCAGACCTTCGTGCCGTTCCAGGTGTTCGTGGACTACTTGCAGGGACTCTCCACCACCTCGTACAGGTCAGTCAGGCTCGCAGCTTTATTGCATGCTGCACACTTTATTGCAAGTTCGGCTAATGAGTTATCTTTTATGTCATAAAAAGTCATTTGACCCTGACTCTTGGCTGCAGAAAGGAACTTTTGGATTGACCGCAGTTAATACTTACTTTTTTGGTTACTTACTTAGGTTTTCATCACATTTATTCCGTAGATCGCAAATTCTTGTTGTTAATGGTTATGAATCTTACCCGTACTTTGCTGACTCAGGAGTTCCTCAGGGTTCTCACCTTGCATCAGTTCTGTTTTCGCTCTTCACTAACGACATTAGAGACCAAATTCATCACTGTAAATACTTAATGTTTGGCGATGATCTTGAATTTTTTAAAACTATCACCTTAGCTGAATGCTTTCCTAATTCAGGACGAATTAGATAGAATTGAGCATTAGTGCAACCTGAATCACATTTTTTTTTCGGATGGGAAATCTTCAAATGACCCCTCCCGCTATGGGCGGAGTGGAAGTGAGTGTCAGAATTTTACTGACTGAAACTCAACCATGTTCCTTCTTTGCCCTTTGTGTTCCAGGGCCGCGGTATCTGAAGGAAAGTTAAGATTTCGAATTGTGCGAAAGCAACTGATCAATCAGTAAATGAACCGAGCTGTAAATTCAAGATAAAAAACTTATGTCAGTTAATAAAGTGTTTAGGCTTAAGAGTCAATATTAATGAAAATGTAATACTTAAAAGTTGATCAAGCTTAACATGTAGACATTTTACTAAAGAGGTTTAATATGTTACATTGTAAAACTGCAGAACCCCTTAGGAGATGAATTTTAAATTAGAGAGGTCCCGAAATGGTTGTATCCATTTAGAGAACTAATAGGAGATTTAATGTATTTAGCGGTTTTAGGCAGGCCTGCTTTTGCTTACAGTGTGGGTTTGCTTAGCCAGTTTAATAACTCTTTTGATGAGTCTCACTGGAAGCATGCGAAAAGGGTGTTAAGGTTATAAAAAAAAACTATGGACTTGTATATTGTAAAAATAATTCTTGCATTGAAGGTTTTGTAGATACAGATGGGGTTCTGATGTAAATGATAAAAAATCTTTTTCGGGATTTTGTTTTAAATTGTCAAATACAGTTATTTCTTTTGAAGGTAGAAAGCAGAGATATGTAGCTTTATACTCAATGGAAGCAGAATACATTTCGATGTCAGAAGCAAGTAAAGAGGCAAAATATTTAAAAAAAAGTCTGCGTGAGATTGTAGGAAATTCAGAACCGATTGTCATATTTAATGATAGTCAGAGTGCGCAAAAATTGGTTTCGCATATCGCAGATCCGAACATATACACTCGGCGTCACAAAAATCGCACCTCTTTAAGAATTCCCTTCAAAGTCATTTTAACCTTATTATTCAATAGTAGACATATGACTATAAGGTATCATTGGAAAGGCAATTTATTTAAATCTATACATCTATATCTATATACATATAATAAGACAGTAAAAAAACTGTGTCTGTACATTGAATATACTAAAAAAAAAAATTGAAGGGTGTTTAGAAACAGTAATAGAGCACGAATCCAAAAAAAAAATTGTCTGTTTGTCTGTTTGTTTGTACACGCTAATCTTCGGAACTACTAGACGGATTTGAAAGATTTTTTTTTGTTGTATAGGTATTAAGTCTGGGCAACATATAGGCTATAATTTATCTTGGAAACTTGAACACCTGATGCAGAACCACAATAGAATAGCTAAACTATAAGAGATACAAAAATGGTACCATAGCAAAAATTGTTCCACGTGATGAGCATTTTCTGCTGAGAGAATAAATTTGAAGATCTGGAACACCTGATGTGGAACTCCAAGAGTCCAGCTACACTATAACATATACGGGGTGTAAACAGACCCTTCACCAAGCCGTCAACCAAGCATTCTGTACATCAAACTAAGTAACTTTACGCAAAAAATTTTGCTGGGAAACGAATTTTTTTTTTGGGGTCAAAAATCACATTTTAAGGTAAAACTCAATATAATGCGCTCAAAACTTATTGCTGATGGATGCTTTGAATAATAAACGGACCATGGAGGTAATTGGAGTAAAGTTAGAACCTTAAAAAGTAGTATTTAAAAAAAAACTTGTGACAAAATTGGAACTTTGACCCCCGATATCTCCGTAACTAGAAGGTTCCCAGGTATGGTCCAGAACAAAAAAATGCTCACAATGACGAGGAGAACAAGTGCCTTTCGGCTTCGTTAAGGGTCTTTTTACACCCTTTATAGGAATGACGTCTTAGTAAAAATTGTTCAATCTGATGACCACTCTCTGTTAATTTATAAAAATCGAAGATCTGGAACACCTGTTGTGGAACTCCAAGAGCCCAGCTACACCATAACACATATAGGAATGACATCTTAGCAAACATTGTTCAATCTGATGAGCACTCTCTGTTGATTTATAAAAATCGAAGATCTGGCACACCTGTTGTGGAACTCCAAGAGCCCAGCTACACCACAACACATACAGGAATGACGTCTTAGCAAAAATTGTTCAATCTGATGAGCACTCTCTGTTGACTTATAAAATCGAAGATCTGGAACACCTGTTGTCGAACTCCAAGAGCCCAGCTACACCATAACACATATAGGAATGACGTCTTAGCAAACATTGTTCAATCTGATTAGCACTCTCTATTGACTTATAAAAATTGAAGATCTGGAACACCTGTTGTGGAACTCCAAGAGCCCAGCTACACCAAAACACATATAGGAATGACGTCTTAGCAAAAATTGTTCAATCTGATGAGCACTCTTTGTTGTCTTATAAAAATCGAAGATCTGGAACACCTGTTGTGGAACTCCAAGAGCCCAGCTACACCATAACACATATAGGAATGACGTCTTAGCAAACATTGTTCAATCTGATGAGCACTCTCTGTTGACTTATAAAAATCGAAGATCTGGAACACCTGTTGTGGAACTCCAAGAGCCCAGCTACACCATAACACATATAGGAATGACGTCTTAGCAAACATTGTTCAATCTGATGACCACTCTCTGTTGATTTATATAAATCGAAGATCTGGAACACCTGTTGTGGAACTCCAAGAGCCCAGCTACACCATAACACATATAGGAATGACATCTTAGCAAAAATTGTTCAATCTGATGAGCACTCTCTGTTAATTTATAAAAATCGAAGTTCTGGAACACCTATTGTGGAACTCCAAGAGCCCAGCTACACCATAACACATATAGGAATGACGTCTTAGCAAAAGTTGTTCGGTCTGATGGGCATTTCCTGTTGACTTATAAAAATCGAAGATCAGAAACATCTGATGTGGAAATCAAAGCTATCACTAATTCCACTGTATAATTATAAAATAACATAAGCTGGGAGTATCTCCACGTGGTGAAGGCGGTAACAGTTTAGGACTGATATTCGATGACGACGGTATTTCATTGAAAATTTGACTCCACTGGAAAAAACTCCTATTCATTTTTTTTTTATCGAATAATATGCCTTCGGGCTTATGTTATTTGAGTGTTTTAGACTTTTTCCACTTATCTTCGTGACACGGTAGCCTACCCGGTAACGCAGGGGAGCAGTCACTTAGATTTTAACTGATCAGGTATCTTCACAATAAAACTATAACCATGCCTAGAAAGAGGTCAAATCTTTCCCAATGTTCAAAGGAGCTAAAAGATTGAGGATCATAAGATCCCAAGAATCTACCGAAGAACGTCAGGAGAGACTTGATGCTGTTCGAGAACATCAGGCTGCAACTCGCTCCGTGGAAACCTCTTCCTCTCTTCTCTTCTCTTCCTCTTGGATAACGAAGCACGCCTGCGTTCTAAGCGTATTTACGCATCTACATCCAGGTCTCTAGAGAACTGTGAAGAATATGATGCGCGACTGAGCGCTGATCGTGAACGTCATGCATTGTCTCGCGAATCGGAGACGTTCACGGATAGAGAATTACGCTTGAGTTCCAAGCGTATCTACGCATCGACTTCTAGGTCTCTAGAGACAAGTGGGGAACGTGATGCGCGACTGACCACTGATCGTGAACGTCACGCATTGTCTCGCGAGTCGAAGACGTTCACGGATAGAGAATTACGCTTGAGTTCCAAGCGTATCTAAGCATCGACTTCTGACTTACAAAAATGAAAGATATGGAACGTCTCGAATCGTCTCGCGCATCCCGTTGTTTTCCCGTCCCCGGGCTCTTAGAATTCGACATCAGACATTTCAGATCTTCGATTTTGACGATCCCGTTGTCGCTGGCATAAGCAACAGGATCCGCGTACGAAGTCGCGGGCAGAAGCTAGTTTCAGAATAAATCAATAGATTTGGTTTTTTGCTTACCAGAGAATAAAAAAGCAAGCTAATGCAAATGATTAAAAAGTTAAATTTTATTTTATCAGCAAAAATTACAACAAAGTCCTTAAAAACAACTTAAAACCTAGTGCTACCCCCCCTAGCCCTGATGACTGCTTCCATGCGTTCTCTCATGGACCTAATTAATGTGACAACAGTCTCTTGAGGAATGTTGTCCCATTCTGCAACGACGGCATCTTGGAGGTCTTGAAGAGTGGTAGGGGCAGGATCACGTGCCCGTACTCGCCGTTTCAGTTCATCCCAAAGGTGCTCAATAGGGTTCAGGTCTGGACTTCGCGCCGGCCAGCGCATAACAGGGATCCCAACTTCTTGCAGGTAGTCTCTTACAATTAAAGCGGTGTGACAGCGGGCGTTATCGTGCATAACGTGAACCCACTGCCAACAAAACCCGCATAAGGGACAACCTGCTCCTCTAAGATCTCTGTTATGTACTGAGGAGCAGTCAGCGACCTTTGCCCGCGAGCACTTCCAGTCCGAGAAACACACACAAAGTTCGTTTTGCCGTCGATTGACATGCCGCCCCAGAACATGCACGAGCCACCCCCGTATTCCACTGTCTCTTGAATACAGGCTTGTGCGAATCGTTCCCCTTGCCTCCTGTACACTCTTCGACGCCTGTCGTTGCAGAAAAGACACACCCTCGTCTCATCCGAGAAGAGCACAGCCCTCCACTGGTCTATTGTCCAATCCACATGGTCACGGGCAAATTGCAACCGGTCTCTCCTATGCTGTGCAGTCAATTTTGGCCCTGTAGCAGCCCTGTGAGCTGCAATTTTCTTCTCCCGTATTCTTCTTCTAATCGTAGAGACGCTTACAGAAGTTCTGCGAGCTGATCGCAGTTGTTGTTGCAGCTCAACAGCATTGGAGAACCGATTACGCAAAGACGTCGAAACAATGAAGCGATCGTCTCTTTCGGATGTGCACCGTTGTCTTCCAGATCCACGTCTTCGGATATAGCCACCAGTCTCTTGGAAGCGTTGCACAGTGTTCCGTTTGATCAAAAAAAATTCCCTCTTCTGTTTATTGTATTTATCGATCAAGGGATGCATTTAAAATGCACGAGTAAAACACCCACGCGTCAGTTTCAAATACTTTTTTTTATTTTTAATGATGAACTTTAGGTGACTTTTTCATGAAAAAAATTAAAATAAATTCTGAAAACGTAACTGTCCAAGATATTTATTTAATATAAATATAGTCTGATGAAGCATCTTTGGGCGCATATTTTCCAGTTTTTATTTTTGGAAAATTACCTCCGGATTCCGAGTAATTTTTTTTTTTCAGATTTTATTTTTTATTTTTTTTCTCCCTAAAAACTCAAAAGTGCGACTTGTCATTAGCATAGAAACATTGCTCGTAATAAGGCCTATCACCCATAAAAAAACCACGTTGCACTATTGCGGTTCTTGGGAAGAATACGCCATTTTGTTCGAAGGTCAAAGAAAACAACATAGGGTTGCCACTCGTGTACCAATTTTATGAAAAAGCTTGTTATTCTGCATGTTTCAGTATTGTTTTTGTTAAGCGGAGGTGGTAGTAAGTAGCAAAACAGAACAACTGCTACCGCCATCTATGTACCAATGTTAGTACAATAATAACAATAAAATAGTCCATTGAAAACCACTAGCGAGTTTTATTAATATACCCATGTTTAAAAATTATGGATAGCATAACGTCTATTTTTACATTTTGGTTTAAATAAAACACTATGGAAAAATACACCGAACAAACAATATTCGTTAAAAAATAATTGTACTGTCTGATAAGTTTGTTAAAAAAAATGTGTTTATAAAATTCATTGAATTGTGTTTCTGTGAAATATGTTTAATTGAAGTAAATAGTCATTAAAACAATAATATTCGAAATAAAAATACAAGGACCAAATATTGCATAAAACATTTGCTGCGAAACGAAATTTTATGAAATTTCTGTCTACGAAACAAGGGAACACCGTATTATTTACATAAATGCAGTGCTGGGTACTGTACAGAAGAATGTAACTTTACATTGCAATAAAGGAACTGAAACAACGATAAAAAAATGGAATATGATTTAAAATTAGGAGCTGAATGCACCCGTCAGTTTGCGGAAGGCTGTCCCTTACACCCTGTATTTTATTTTTTTAATAATTATCACTCGTATCTCGAACTAATACTCGCAATATTGGAACATTCCATTATGGGTTATTTTCTATTCAGAAACCCCTAACAAAGCTAGACCGTCAGGATTTACTAAGTGCTTTGGAAACCAAACTATTTATTCAATAATAAATAATTGGAGATAAGGATACGAAAACATTAAAAAAAAAAGATTTTTTATTAAAATTCTTTTTACCCGACTGCCAGGGAAGGGTTATGTTTGTCGCAAGTAAATTTCTTCATTACCTCGTATGTTCCAAATGGCTGCATGGATTTCGACGATTAAGGTATCGTTAGATTCGTCTCAAAAACCCGTCTAGATAGATAGGTGGTAAAAAAAAATGGCGGATTTTTGGCGCTAAATTGTAAGTCGTCAATTTTTTTTTTTCATCCCAACCTATCGAGCAGTGTATCAAAATGAAGGAAATGAAAAGGAGATTACAAATATATCTGTCGGATTGTCAGGATTTATTCCGTAAGGCTCGTACATCATGTGGGCATCAGATGGGTTTCGTGCAATGAAAACACACTGGGTGCGATACACCTTTTTTTAGCAAACTAACAAATTACTTGAGATTAAAACTTAACACAATAACACGGGGCACAATGAATCGGATACAGTTCCAAGACGTCTCAACTCCGCCGCGATCAGACATTGAATTTCGCCCTCGCCTCGAGCTGAATATCAGGGCTCTGTAAAAGCACGCTGTGGTGTGGGTAGACTTGTAAGTAGGTCGCCTGATGTCACCACCGGCGTACTTGCGATTCATTTTATGTCCATACTGAGGTTCGGATCCGACATATGATATCGGTACATAACACAATTTGTAGTCGGCTTTTTTGATACGTTGATTAGTAGATCAAAGTGGTCAGAGCAACCATGACCTCTATTTTGGAGGAAATAACTGCATTCTATTTATAGTTTTGAAGAAACTGCCTGAGCCATAGCCAAACCCGTTTTTTAAAAAAAACAGCATCCTCTAGTATCACACTAACCGACAGTACAGGCAGTGTAGCCTAAATATTTTGTTTTATTTTTAAAATGTGTAAAAAATTAAACAACTGCTTTTATCTGTTTTATTTTAGCCCATCGGCGTATAACCTGCTGGAGCACAACTGCAACCACTTCAGCGAAGAAGTAGCACAGTTTCTGTGCGGCGCGAACATTCCCAAGCACATCGTGGCGCAGCCCGAGGAGCTGCTGGCGCCCAGCACACGCGCCGCCGTGCAGGCGCTGCTGGACAACCTGGTGCCGCACACCGCGCAGGTATGTACATGCCACCTGTGCAGCGCGAACATTCCCAAGCACATCGCGGCGCAGCCCGAGGAGCTGCTGGCGCCCAGCACACGCGCCGCCGTGCAGGCGCTGCTGGACAACCTGGTGCCGCACACCGCGCAGGTATGTACATGCCACCTGTGCAGCGCACACGTTCCCAAGCACATCGCGGCGCAGCCCGAGGAGCTGCTGGCGCCCAGCACACGCGCCGCCGTGCAGGCGCTGCTGGACAACCTGGTGCCGCACACCGCGCAGGTATGTACATGCCACCTGTGCAGCGCGAACATTCCCAAGCACATCGCGGCGCAGCCCGAGGAGCTGCTGGCGCCCAGCACACGCGCCGCCGTGCAGGCGCTGCTGGACAACCTGGTGCCGCACACCGCGCAGGTATGTACATGCCACCTGTGCAGCGCACACGTTCCCAAGCACATCGCGGCGCAGCCCGAGGAGCTGCTGGCGCCCAGCACACGCGCCGCCGTGCAGGCGCTGCTGGACAACCTGGTGCCGCACACCGCGCAGGTATGTACATGCCACCTGTGCAGCGCACACGTTCCCAAGCACATCGCGGCGCAGCCCGAGGAGCTGCTGGCGCCCAGCACACGCGCCGCCGTGCAGGCGCTGCTGGACAACCTGGTGCCGCACACCGCGCAGGTATGTACATGCCACCTGTGCAGCGCACACGTTCCCAAGCACATCGCGGCGCAGCCCGAGGAGCTGCTGGCGCCCAGCACACGCGCCGCCGTGCAGGCGCTGCTGGACAACCTGGTGCCGCACACCGCGCAGGTATGTACATGCCACCTGTGCAGCGCACACGTTCCCAAGCACATCGCGGCGCAGCCCGAGGAGCTGCTGGCGCCCAGCAGGCACTGCTGGACAACCTTGTGCCGCACACCGCGCAGGTACATGACTTCCACCCTACGGTAGTCTGGCTATCATTTTTACTAAAGGACATAATCGCATGCTAAGTGCATGTTTTGCTGATTTGACGTATATTTTCGAAATGTAAAAGAAAAATATTTTGATCTTTATGAACATAAAAACTAGGTGTAGCGAGACTCGGTGACGTCATAAAAGCGATGTTAGGAAAATACTCGCTTCATGACATGTTTTATGTTGAATGCTGAGTTGAATCGAATGAAAAATCAAAATGTATTATGAGGTTAGGATTTTGAATTTCAATAAAAACATGACTAAATATTATAAAAAATGTCTAGAAATGAAATAGTAGGAAACTTAATAAATACAATATTTTATTACCGCTTTAAATTAATACACAACAATCTATACATATAATAAGACAGTAAAAAAACTGTGTCTGTACATGGAAAATATTTAAAAAAAAAAAAAATTAGGGGGGTATAGAAATAGTAATAGAGCACGAATCCAAAAAAAAATTCTGTCTGTTTGTCTGTTTGTTTGTACACGCTAATCTTCGGAACTACTGGACGGATTTGAAAGATTTTTTTTTGTTGTATTGGTATAAAGTCTGGGCAACATATAGGCTAATTCTGTGGTGTCAAAGTAAAAGGGGATGAGTCAATAAACACAACTTTTCACCAGGAACGAATAAAGAAAACGCTCTTTGGTTTCAAAAGATAAATGTATTTTAATTAAGAATATAAAAGGTACAAACTAAAATTTATTATTATTTTCATTTAACAATGCCGTCTCTTGTTTATCGTAATTTGAAAACATATTCTAATTTATTATTAATTAAAATAATTGACATGTCTCGTTTTTCCTTAACAAGAAAAATAGATATTATATGACTTTTTATTGACTTGTCTCGTTATGCAATATTTATTTAATTTTCTTGTTTTGTTTAATAATCAGAGTTCTTAATTCTTTTAAATATAATTTGGTAATATTATTATTCCTTTATTCATTTTCAAACATTTAATTTACATTTTTAAATATTTGTGTACAAAGTAATATAAAAAACATTTTAAAATATAAAAAATAGTAGCCCACAAGCATCGGGAACCGGGTCCGAGCTACCGGTGGTCAGGGCTCTTGAGAGAGGAACCTCCTAACGATCGCGCCGTGTCCAGAAGTACTGCTTTCTGAATCAAGCCCTTGATCCATCTGCCAAGCGAGAGCCTCCGATGTTGGTCGAGGTTATTGGCTATTAAGCCATTGGCCGACACGACTATCAGCACAATGACTGCTGTACTCACGTCCCACATGTCGACAACCTTGCGAGCCAGATCTAGATATTTGAATTGTTTATCTTTCTCCGCTTTCACAAGGTTTTCGTCATGCGGAACCGTTATATCAACAATCATTGCACGACGCTCCAATCGATCTATACAACAATAGTCCTGTCAGTGATTGAGTGATGATAGATCGATCCCAATACAACGTGATATTACCATCATCAAGAACTGGGTCGGGCGCATACTTATAGTATGGCACTTCTGATACCACAAGGTTGTACTTCAAAGCAAGTTGTTGGTGGATAATCCTGGCAATGAGGTTGTGTATATGCAAGTACTCTCCGTTAGCCAGATGAGAACACCCAGAAATAATGTGTCGGATCAATTCTTCCGGACGGTGGCATGCCCAACATATGTCAACCGTGCCATCCTTCACAACGTATTTCCGGTAGTTATTCGTCATAACTTCGTCCATTATTGCACAGACAAAACCTTCGGTTTCCTCGAATAGGTCACCGAAGCGCAACCAAGATACGGACACTAAGAAATCTACATTGGGTCCATGTAGGGACCGGTAAAAGAGTCCGTGAAGCTCCTTCCTCTGCCATACCTGGTTGCGATCATTAGTGTCTAATACTCTAGGCTTGCGCCAGTTCTCGTTAGCCAGGGAGAGCGGGGTGAGGCCCTTGTCCACTGAGACCACATCTCGGTGCATCCCCACGTCGGCTACTAGGAAGTATTCCCTTAGACTGACACATACCTCACGGTTGGGCAGGGTCTTAGCATTTAGGAAGCCACGACCCCCGCACTTCCGTGGGATATACAGTCTCATCACTGACGACTGTGGGTGATGCATCCGATTTGCGGTCAGCAGTGCACGGACCCTCCTATCCAGGGCATTAAGTTCCGTCTGAGTCCATTTGAGTATGCCGAAAGAATACATCAAAACCGGCATTGTTTCCGCCTGGCAAAAGACTGCCTAGCACCTTATTCAGGCGGCCAAAGAAGCGCTCCCTCAACGATTGTTTCATGTCGGCAGTATTGATACCGAATGGTTCCGACATACCCAAATACTTGTAGGTTTCTGTTGAGGAGAGGGATGTAAGGTGTATGGAATCCGAGAGTTGCGTTCCCACGGATTCCATAATCTCCCCTCGCTTCACATGCATGACTGCACATTTGTCCACACCAAATTCCATCCAGATGGCGCTACTGAAAGTTTCCGTTACCTTCAGTAACTTCATCAGTTGCAAATTGTTGGGGGCAAAGAGTTTCAGATCATCCATGTAAAGAAGGTGAGATATGACCTGACCACCTCTCTTCAACCGATAGCCTAGACCTGAACCCTCCAGCAGAGTGCTGAGAGGGTTCAAGGCTAGACAAAACCACAATGGTCTCAGACTATCACCCTGGAATATACCGCGCTCGATCCTTATCGGTTCGCTTCATTTTCGGGCTTCGTAAGTACGACCATGTGTCGGAATTTCGGAAGCAGCTGAAGTGGTTACCTATTCGGCAGCGTCGAGATTGTCACACTCTTTCTTTTCCATTCTTTTCCATTCTTCACAATTCTAAAGCTCCTTCATATCTTCGGGAACGCTTTGAGTATCTTGTTCCTAGAGGTAAACCTTGTCGCTCATCATGAACTCTCCTTTGTTACCCTCCTGACTCCTCAAGTCGGTATATCTTATTAATTCGTTTCATTTCTAAGCATTTCAACACTCATAGAACACTAGAAACACAACTTTTTAATTTTTTTACGTAGGTCGAAACACGTCAACTTCGCGCGCGTAATGCAACTGATGGATTACGATGATACGCATTTAGGGATGACTCGACTTATCTCAATATGCATAGCGCAATAAAAAAATATTACGAACGCATTAATGAGATGAGTACACTTAACCTTTTGTACCTTTTTTTTATTTTGTTGTTTCTGACTAGACTCGATTTGCAATTTGAGTTTTACGAAATTGTGATACAAATACCGACTCATCTCCTTTTTACTTTAATAGATATTAATGTTTAGTATCGAATTACGCAACTAACTCGTTTTTCAATATTTATGACTTATCCCCTTTTACCTTAACACCACAGAATTTATCTTGGAAACTTGAACACCTGATGCAGAACCGCAACAGACCAGCTAAACTATAATGATGAGCACTCTCTGTTGAGTTATAAAAATCGAAGATCTGGAACACCTGTTGTAGAACTCCAAGAACCCAGCTACACCATCACACATATAGGAATGACGTCTTAACAAAAATTATTCAATCTGATGGGCACTCTCTATTGATTTAAGTATAAAAATCGAAGATCTGGAACACCTGTTGTGGAACTCCAAGAGTCCAGCTCCACCATAACACATATAGGAATGACGTCTTAGCAAAAGTTGTTCAATCTGATGAGCACTCTCTGTTGACTTATAAAAATCGAAGTTCTGGAACACCTATTGTGGAACTCCAAGAGCCCAGCTACACCATAACACATATAAGAATGACGTCTTAGCAAAAAATGTTCAATCTGATGAGCACTCTCTGTTGACTTATAAATATCGAAGATCTGGAACACCTGTTGTGGAACTCCAAGAGCCCAGCTACACCATAACACACATAGGAATGACATCTTAGCAAAAGTTGTTCGGTCTGATGGGCATTTCCTGTTGACTTATAAAAATCGAAGATCAGAAACATCTGATGTGGAAAACAAAGCTATCACTACTTTCACTGTATAATTATAAAGTAACATAAGCTGGGAGTACCTCCACGCGGTGAAGGCGGTAACAGTTTAGGACTGATTTTCGATGACGACGGTATATATATCGTTGAAAATTTGACTCTACTGGACAAAACTCCCATTTATTTTTTTATTTTATCGAATAAAAATGCCTTCGAGCTTATGTTATTTGAGTGTTTAATTTCCTTTTCCACTTATCTTCGTAACACGGTAGCCTACCCGGTAACGCAGGGGAGCAGTCACTTAGATTTTAATTGATCAGGTATCTTCACAATAAAATATAACCATGCCTGGAAATAGGTCAAATCTTTCCCAATGTTCCAGGAGCTAAAAGATTGAGGATCATAAGATCCCAAGAATCTACCGAAGAACGTCAGGAGAGACTTGATGCTGTTCGAGAACATCAGGCTGCAACTCGCTCCGTGGAAACCTCTTCGGATCGCGAAGCACGCCTGCGTTTTCAGCGTATTTATGCATCTACATCCAGGTCTCTAGAGAACTGTGAAGAATAGGATGCGCGACTGACCGCTGATCGTGAACGTCATGCATTGTCTCGCGAGTCGGAGACGTTCACGGAAAGAAAACTACACTTGAGTTCTCAGCGTGTATACACATCGACTTCGAGGTCTCTAGAGACAAGTGCGGAACGTGATGCGCAACTGACCGCTGACCGTGCAAGTCATGCATTATCTCGCGAATCGGAGACGTTCACGGACAGAGAATAACGCTTGAGTTTCAAGCGTATCTACGCATCGACTACTAGGTCTCTAGAGACAAGTGGGGAACGTGATGCGCGACTGACCGCTGATCGAGAACGTCACGCATTGTCTCGCGAGTCGGAGACGTTCACGGATAGAGAATTGCGCTTGAGTTCCAAGCGTATCAATGCATCGACTTCTGATTTACAAAAATGGAAGATATGGAACGTCTCGAATCGTCTCGCGCATCCCGTTGTTTTCCCGTCCCCGGGCTCTTAGAATTCGACATCAGACGTTTCAGATCTTCGATTTTGACGACCCCGTTGTCGCTGGCATAAGCAACAGGATCCGCGTACGAAGTCGCGGGCAGAAGCTAGTATTAAATAAAATAGTTTTACAATTTTAGTGTTCGCGACTGTACCAAAACATAATGTATGTAGAAGTTTACATGGAAGTTTAACATACTTCTACATAGTAAACCAGGTCGAAATTATTATGGTTGAGACGACTATTTCTTGACTATTTTTTGACACCAAATTCAAATTCAAAAACGTAAGCGTTTCGCAGTAATCAGGTGAGGATTGTGGCGAGAAAGGCTCACCACGTAATCCTCACCAATACACCTTTATATCTCTGGAATCCCTTAATGACTATTTTTGATCCCTGCTTAACGCCACAGGTGACATCAAAAAAGTCTGATTGCTCGCCTTTTACCGCGACGCAACAGGACATATCGTCATATAGAATTATCTGCTTCCCGGGGAACACTGTCGAATGTCTTTTCAAGATCGACAAAGCAGAGGTATACGGGTCCACCCTGTTCTTTACTTTTCTCTTGAAGCTGGCGAACAGAGAATATAGCTTCACCGGTTCCTCTCTGAGGACGAAAGCCAAATTGGGTGTCTGGAAAGATTCTTTCTTATAATGGAATAAGACGGCTAAGAAGTATTTTCGCAAAACTTTTCCAGTGATAGACAGAGGCGAAATTCCACGATAAGAGTTGCAGTCTGATCGGTTACCTTTGTTCTTATTCAGGCGCTTATTCGAGATACTTTGTAAGTGTCTGGCACCCACTCTTCATTCCACATTGTCACGAAGAGATCCCTAATGACTTCATGCAATCGTGAATGGAAGGGGTGTATAATATATGGCATAATAACGGATAGTATAATATCACTTGAAATAACGTTTACAAGAATAATTTTAATTTGCTATAAAAACAACTAGGTGAACTAGCCTAATTTCATGTGATCTAATGTTATATTTCAAAACATTGTGCTGATGGATGGATTGAGTAGTACGGTGGTCATGGAGGTGTTTAAAGTAAAAATCTTACATTAAAAACATGTAATGAAAAAAACTTGTGAAAAAATTGGAACTTTAAAATTTGGAACCGCCAATATCTCCCGTAACTAGAAGGTTCCTATGTATTGTCGAGAACAAAAATATGACGGGGAGAACAAGTGCCTTTCGGGTTCGTTAAGGGTCTTGTTACACCCTTTATTAAACGTTACTTATGGATTTTGAATATTATGGTAACTTAAGTTTATACTTATTGAATACTAATTCAAATGTTCATTAAACCTTATCAAATTAGGCAAAATGAAATTATATCAATAACTAGCTGTTGCCCGCGACTTCGTTCGCGTGGATATTTTGGTGTGCATGTGTGAGACTGCCTCGTTGGTCGATTGGTCGCAACCGCGACTACTAAGCATGAGGTCCTGGGATCGATGTCATCAATAAATGTTTGTTAAACACATAGGGTTGCGAAAGTGATTATATTCCCTTAAACCGGCCCTGTCATAAAATCTGTTCCTACCTGACATGTCTTAACTTTATTCTATCTCTCTACCAATTTTCAGGTACAAAAAGCCAAGGATTTCATATAAACTTGCGAGAGCCCTTAGTCCAGGCTGTCACAAAATTCTTTCTTAGCGCATGTCTCCTACTCATAAACTCTAGACTTGCTAAATTTCGGGTCGGTAGCACAAAAAATGAAGTACTTTCATACAAACTTGTGAGAGCCCTTAGACCCCCTTAATCAGCCCTGTCGCAAAATCCGTTCTTAGCGAACGTCTACTAACTATTAACTATCTCCCTGCCAAATTTCAAGTTTGTAGCACAAAAAATGAAGGACTTTCATACCGACTTGCGAGAGCCCTTAGACATCCTTAGTCCGGCCCTGTCGCAAAATCCGTTCTTAGCGGACCTCTACTAACTATAAACTACCTCCCTGCCAAATTTCATCCTTATACGTCACGCTGTTTTCGATATTTCGTGATGAGTGAGTGAGTGAGTGAGTGACCTTTCGCTTTTATATATTCTTCTTTCTTTCTTTATCGTGTGGTAAGTGCCTAACCTGGTGTCAGAGTTTTTGTGCCGCCCATGGGCCTCTGACTTGGCTTTTTATATATTTAGAAGATAGAAGATTAGATTAATTATATTATTTCATCGTTATATTAAAAAAAGTACTTATATCAAATGAAATTAGGTTATATGATCATTAGAACTTTGTTACACACCCGAATAGTACAGGGGTCATGGAGGTATTTAAAGTAAAGTTATAACATTAAAAACTTTTATTCAAAAATAACGAGTTACGCTGCTAGTTTCTAGACCATTGTCTAACGTGATATGTAAGTTCTGTGACTATTATGTATACAAGGGTGAGAGGGTTGTATGTCCAGCCAGCAGTACATTGCAGGTTCCGAGGATGTATTGAGAGTGTAAAATGTGGTTTGCAGAATGTGAGCGATATGAGAGGCCGCGATCCAGCCCGAGAGAACCCGAGCCCGCGACGCCGCGGCAACGACGGCTCGGGCCCGTCGTCGTCTCTCTGACCACATGAGCGAAAGAATGACAAGAAAGAAAGAAAATTTGATTACACTACCCCTGTGAGTTCCTACACTCCTGTAATATGACACTGCACTAATACGAGGTTTTTGGTGCTCGCCGGCGACGTTCGCTAAAACATATCCATGAGCAAAATCTCTCATTTTAGTTTTCGAGCTACATAGTTAATCGTTGCCTCGCCTGTAGATACTATTTAATGTAACATCATAGTAAATTATGCTATGAAAGTGTCGGTCAACCAGAAGTGGTCGATAGTTGAGAATTCGTATGTTTGTTATGCAGATGACGTACACGAACGGCGGCGCGCGCCACGCTCGGCAGGACAGCCCCGACTACCTCACGCTCAACACGCAGATCGAGGAGGCCAGGTGAGTCCCGCCTGCTGCACTGCCTGCCGCACTGCCGCACTGCCGAGCCGCGCCCGCACGCTTGACCGTCGCGTCGGGGTCCCCGTCTCTTAACTCGTATTGTGGATAGAGTAGGTCTCTGAACGCAGTAGCCTCGTGTAGTAGCGGAGCTCAGTGACCTCAGCGGTCTCGTATGTAGGTCCTCGCCGATGCAGTCCCTGGCGGGGCGCGTGTGCCGCGGCGTGGCGCTGCTGGCGGCGGGCGCGCGTGCCGTGTGCGAGCTGTGCGAGCGCGCCTACCGCGACCCGCGCCCGCGCCGCCCGCCCGACCCGCGCCGCCAGCCCGACCCGCGCCCGCGCCGCCCGCCCGACCCGCGCCCGCGCCGCCAGCCCGACCCCTCCGACCCGCGCGGCTCCCGCCCGCACCACCACAGGACTAGACACCCCTACTGAATGGCCTATCTATTGTTATTTTTGTTTCTTTGACAGGCGATTAAACAGAACTATGAAAATTATCGCGTATATTGTTTGTAGAACTGTAGCCTACGTAAAAGTAAACTTACTTTAGAACGCTGTACAGTGTACAGACCGGCAGACTTTGACCTCATAATATGTCAGCAACTAGCTCAGCAAAAAGCCGACATCACAGCGGTGCAAGACATGAGGTGGTCAGGGCGGGGTGTACTCGCTACACCAAAGTTTACTGCTCATTATAGCTGTCATGTGTGACAGGCTACGCCGGGAGCAATCGTTTTTAAAATGTTAATTGATATCCAACTCATTGACAAGCGTACGTACAAGATCCGATCAAAACAATTTACCACGAGTGGAACACGGCCGTCATATGCCCCTTACATAAGAAGGGTAGTCTTCGAGTGCGAAAATTACAGAGGCATCCCTCTATTGAACACTGCGTATAAGGTGTTTGTGAACCTTTTCTCCAACAAGTTAAAATCTTATGTTGAACCCTCAATAGGAGAACATTAATTTGGCATTTGACGAAATCGGTCCACAATAGACCAAACTTTCTCCGTGAGACAATTACTTGGAAAGACCCTTGACTCGTATATTTGAGGGCCACCTGTCTGACCTGACATCCAAGCTGTATGATATACGCCGTAACTTCTTGTACCAGGCAAGGGCCGAGATTGGTATTCCGCCAAAAGATAGCTGATCGAAATGACTCTCAAGCACTCTCAGTGCCCATTTACGGAGACGCGGCGCGTCGGACGGCGGGGCGTCGCGCGGCATTATCACACGCCCAAACACAACATATGGCAATGTACGATGTTGTTTACGAAGAGGCGGGGCGTGCACCGCCGCGGCGAACGCCGCGTGCGACGCGGCGGTGTCATCTGCCATGTGTTCGTATTTGAGCGTGTGACGCCGCGTGCACTGTGTAATCGGCGGGCAACGCTGCATTTCAAGCAAACGCGCGTAAAAACGCTTTCCGCTTCCGCTCTCATACATCGCCATATGTTTGAATTGAAAGCGAGCCGCGCCGCGTCTTCGTAAATGAGCACTCAGAGCATGGTTAGCGTACCTGCCTGGAGTGGAGTGTGTTTTCGGAGCCCTGGCAAAAACGTCTGCGGAGGCTGTCGTAAACACGACCAAGACAATAATACCTTTGCCAGTCTCAGCGAATTTGTGTATCTGGGCTCCTTAGTGCCGGAAAAACACGATATGTCTTCTGAAATAAGCAAGATAATAATGGCGGCCAATAAATTTTAGTTTATTTTTAAATAGTCTTTCTATGGGATTATATAAACTTAGAGGGTAGATTGAAGATTTTAATGATAAAAACTCAGTAAAGCCATATTTGTTACGGTCGGGAATCCTCCAGATTTTGTTCAACATACAGCGTGACACTGATCTGCAAATTGCAAAAAACGCACGAAAATTTGAATTCCTTGGGCTACCCTGGCGCTTGCCCCTTAACGCATAACATCGTCCGGGCAACTCGCGCTGCGGCAGGCGCGCGAATCAATCCCCATTATCTGTCCTACCGAGAACCAATTACCGCGCTTGCCGGAAACCACCGCGTTACGCGAGCACAGCTCATTGGCTTATTTGCATGTGTGCACTTTCGTTCGAATAATAGAGATAATTTTGCCAATGTAGTGATGCTTAGAGCAGATTTACTCGTCGTTTTTTTTTCACAATTACGCTTCCTGACTTTTATTAATCGTAGGGAAAAACCCAACAACTCTTTGCCCGACCCGGGAATCGAACCCAGGACCCCGTGCTCAGCAGCCGCCCTTGCGCGACCAACAGAGCAGTGAAAATAATGTATACCTAGTTCATATAGTAGGTCCTATAGTGGTTGTTCGTCTCTCAGGGCTTATGGGTGCGACAGACGAACAGGAGAGGCCTATCATGGAACTGAGTCGGCGTCCTCGGTAGCTGCGCGCTGCTCCCAGACGCGTCGCTCAGCTCAGTCACTCGCCCGCTAGCTACCCAAGGCACTCTCTCAGTTAAGCGTTCAGTTGATTAGCTCGCGACATACGATTAGTGAACTCTGGCGGGCGAGGGCGGCGGCACGATATGAAGGCTTGCACTCACGTTTACTGGGCAGAGCTCAAATCTGCTTAAGAACACTAAAAAGAGCTTTGGCTTACGGAAGAGACCACGGTGCTTCTCGTGTGCTTAAGAAATACAACGATTTTATGGAATAAATTACATCGTACTCGTAGCTACTAAGGGGTTTGGTAGTTTTTAAAATACTAATATATATATAAAACTGTAGAATCGCATCTAGATCGATATCGCTAGCGACGATAGGTGAAGCGGTTCGGTAGGCAGTGAGCAGTGACGGTGTGTGTTGTCGCAGAGTGGCGTCGCAGGAGCTGGACGCGCGGCGCAGCACGCTGGCCGACAAGCTGGCGCGCAAGGAGCGCCGCCGCGACAAGAAGCGCAAGAAGCTGCAGCAGGAGCGCGGCGACGCCGACGACGACGGTAAGCGCGTCGACGGCGACCTTACACACTCTTTTACCTTTGACTTAGCATCACTATCTGAATCAGGGCGATCTGTATTTTCTTATAAAAATAAGGTGAGGAAAGAAATAGAGCACACAGCACAGCAACATAAATGACGTGTACAAAGTAACGGCTTTGAAAACGGCAGAAGCTGTGTCTAGAGACTAGACGCGGCGCGGCGATGCCGTTCTCCGTGCTGTACGAGCAGCGCCACCATCCACGCTCATTCAGAGCTACGCCGTATTGTGCCAGTTCTGTAATGCCGTTATTCACCTGAGTGAGTGCAGAACCGCGATTATATCCCTCACTTGCCGCAGAAAACCATTAGTCATCATCAGTAATATTTAAAAAAATCGAATCCTACACAATTCCTTGAAATCATCACATTGTCTTCCGATTACTTTTCAAACCTATAAAAATAAACCAAACATCACAAAAATAATCTTTAAACTTAACAAACAGACTTCGATTTTTATGAAAGAAAATTCCGCTTTTCAAACTGGAAGCCTAACTTGAAGAATCTTATATTGTTATAACTCTAACCTCTTGTTCGGCGGAGAAGAAAAAAGTGCTTTAAACATATCAAGAATCATTTATTTGCTTAAAATATAGGTTTTACCAGATGTACAAATCCTCCGAGGATGAAGAGCACTCTCGTTATGAAAGCCATGGTATGCTTTGTAGCAAACCATAGCACCGTTTGCTCTCAAAATCTCGATCTCTGAGAACTAACGTTCTCCCTCTCGGTGATACGTTGACCCACAATTCGGGTGAACACTATAACTCTACCACGAGCAGTAATATTCACTTTCTAATAAACGTGTATTTGTCGATAAAAATGACTATATAATATACCCTTAAAGTATCGGTAACCGGTAGCCAAACACAATATTATTCACTTCGTCTTCAAGAACCCACCAAGCAGACCCACCGGTGGGTCTCGGAATACTGATGTCCTCTGAGATTTTATTGTTTTCAAAGACCCACTAATAACAATTTCGTTAGAACCAACTTAAATTCGCTTTTAGTACTGCCTGGTTGACATTAATGACACTAATATTATAAAGGCGAAAGTTTGTATGTATTTGTGTATGTGAGTATGTTTGTTACTCCTTCATGCTCAAATGGCTTAACGGATGTCAATGTAACGTTTGCGCGACGATGATGGATGTGCCCTACAATCTGTCAGTCAGCAACAGTACGGCAGTAGCTCTCCAGAAGTCCAGACACAACACCCGTCTGGTCGGCTCGGAGGATTTTCCCTTTTCTATGAAGGAACTTACTACCCCCTTTACATTTCTCTTTACCTTTGGCTGCAGTAATTGGTGAGTAATTTATCTTGAGAACTTGCACTTTGTTCTCGGAATATCGTAGCCAAGGTCGGGTCGAAGTAACCCTGGCTGACCCAAGCGCGTTGTCAGAAACCTGAACAAGGGACACTCAGACTGTGCGAGCTTACGGAAAGGCGCTTAAGTATAGCCAGCAGTGAGTGGTCATTCAGACTAATAGGACAAGCGTAGTTCGGCACAAAATGTTGATAAAGATACAATCTCATACAATTCTTGATTCTGATTGACGGATCAGTGGGCTTACTAAACGGTTACGGTTGAAACGCGGTGTGACATTTTGGCATTTTTGTGTGTGACATTTATGCTGCAATCCTTAACCGTTATTTTATAATGTAACGCTTTAGTAATTAAAGTGAATTTGATCGTTAAATGTTCACTCATGTGATCGAGCTCGCTATTTATTATGAGTGCGGTCAGTTGAACGCTCCACAACTAGGTCGGGACGCGACTCTAACCGCCGACTAGGGGCAACGACCACCACAGATGTCGCGCTGATGGATCCGACGTCTTCACTAGCTTAAAGCTAATGAATCTGTCATCACCGGAAACTAGTTCATAGACTCTACACATGCTTCTACTGTGTGTCCATCGTCTTAGCGAGTGGTAACCCAATATGTACCGGTCAAGTAACCCAGTCAGAAGAGGAGCGCTGGCTAGGAGCATGTGATGCAGCTCGGAACCGCTGATGTTATGATTGCTTCTGGGACTCGCAGGTCGCTAAGACGGCGTGTTTACAAAACGAATAGGAACACGTAAAGAGGAGTAGAGCGGTACCCAATCGCGCTCCCGGCTTAATTATAAATATAATAGTGTTGCGGAGGCGAGCGGCGCTGGCGCGGCGCCAGGCGGCGGCGGCGCGGGCATTCCTCGCGCGGCCAGCACCGCCGCCGCACGCCGCACGCCGCACTCACGCGACAGGTACGCGTACGCCGCCGCACGCCGCAGCGCGCATCGCCGCCCTTCTTCAGTTTATTTATGTTGCGGCTATTTCCGCGCCGGCCCGAGCGCGTGCGCCACGTTGTGCAAACCCAACATTCTTGTATTCCGATCGCAATTTCATGTGTTTCCCATCTTAGTGATTTATTCGGCTTCCTAAAATACTCCGTGTCGGACACGTTATCTAAACACTCGTCTTAGACGCGCGAGTCGACAAACTTTGAGGTTAGTAACTAACCTTTTGGAATCTGTCGTAAGCGAGTGTTCTCCTCCTAATAGTTTAACTCTTCCCTAAAACGAATGCCCCATATTTGTGTTCTCCAAATCCATATTTTAGCAAGTGCACGAGTGCCGCTCGGTAGCTCTCGCTTCGGGGTTTTAAGTTGGTTCCCTGAAGTGTCGGCGGTCGGTCTGGGCTACCGTGCGGTGGTGCGGCGATACTGATGCTCGAGTGTTGTGCAGACATGGCAGAAGCAGTGGAGACGGCCGGCGCGCCCTCGGAGCTGTCGCGCGCCGGGCCCAGCTCGGACGCGCTGGCGGCCGACGCGGACGAGCGGCGCCAGGACGAGCTGCGCAAGCGCGCGCGTGACCCGCCCATCGTGTTCACCGACATCGACGTGAGTACCGCACCAGTAGCGCAGTAGCAGTAGTACGCTACACGCTCAAATCACCGGCACTGGTGCCGCATATTGTTTGTTGTTCGGGATCATGTTTAGCCCAAGATTACTACTGTTTGCCAACGTCGCTACTAAACACTGCGCTACCAAACCCAACGCCAAATTTACCCATTAGGAACTGCTTAGGCCCGAAGCTTGTATCTGATCAGTTCAAAACCATTAGCTAGGTCTGCAAATGCTTGCGCAGTCATCATTCTCGTAACACTTGCAAACGCCAGTTTCATTGAACGGAAAACTTCTGTAAATATACTTGGATTTTTCATCCGATGACTCATACAAACACATGCTGTCGGCTGTAAATGTAATATGTATTTGATGTTTATGTGCGATGCTTGTTGCACCATCGCCAGCTTTATTACAATTATGGAAAATCGATGAGCATAACATGCTTCTCGAAGTCTCGAGTGTGAACAAGATGGTGAGTGACACACGGTCGCGAGTGTCGCGACGCGCACGTGGACGTGGGCGCCGCGCGCCGGATGTGCTGCTGGAGGGAATGTTTACGTTCCGCACTGACACAAGTGACACACTGTACTGTCACGTAGGGAGCCAAATGATCGCCACTCCAACGCTATGTCATGCGCTATCACAATTTATTGCCTCGACGTCGTCGTCTGTGTTATTAAAGGATAATGATATCAGACAGAGCAGAAGGCGTAATGCTGCATTACAAACTAATTTATCATGTTCCAAAATATCATGTTATGGGACTGACTACACAAACTACTTTGGGTCGGGATATTCGATTCGGCAGCATTTGTTGAATAACAATAAGCCGACTCGTAGCAATTACTGTACAAATTCGGCTTTCATTCGCGGCTTTCATTCGTTGGTCGGCAAACTTCGTTCGGCTTCCGTTCCAGTCATCTCTGTATAATTCGAGCTAAGCCGAAGGGTTTTTATTTCAGAACGGATGTCTATGTAAATTACAGTTTGCCTCACGGCTGTGCCGAATCATGAGCTGGTCTTAGTATTGAAAACATGGATGCGAAGCGCGGAGAGTTAAAAAAAAACAATCGGTTTGCGTCGAGTCCGCTTGAACTTTAAAGTCAGGCGCTTGGCGTTACGGCACTTGATCGGATCACAAATGCGTTCATGCTTAATTGAACATGTATTTATGCTGGCGAAATTCAGCTAAATCACTAGAAAGTGGCGAAGGGCGAGCTTTTCGGGGAGAGGGTCATATAATTGTTGTCGTTCAAAAAGTGTTGATTTTATTATCAGTCTTATTCGAATAAATGACTTGACTGATTTTATTGAACCGCTTGATTTTGTTGACGCAGGCAGTACAGGAGTTTGAGAAGCTGTCGAAAGAACTGGAGGGGGTGGCGCTGTCGGCGGAGGAACGCCAAAGCCTGGACGAGCTGCAGCAGTACCTGGTGCAGGGCGAGGGCAGCTGGGTGCTGGGCGACGACTTCCTCGCCTTCATAGGTACGTGCGGCCGACGCAGTGCAGTTACATAACGCAAGTTGTAACCATTACATTACACCGTCGCTTTCTCCTCGGCCACTGTGGAATTATTAGTTCATTCTTAAGGCAATAGTCGGCTTGTGCAAAACTGAGAAATTCACAGCAAAAACAAAAACAAATCGTGTGCGGGGACCTTCCCCTTTGACACCTAGTAGTACTTAAATTATTTGAGATGATGCTAAAGTTGCTCTACCTGTGTATTAACCGGCTTAATAAAAAGGAGGTTATCAATTCGACCCTTATATTTATTCTTATTTCCAGGAACCACTATACAACGACGTCATAAAATAAAATTTTGTATTTCCTTTATTCATTCTATATACACATTTTTGACATTTTTAAATATTTCTAAAAAGACCATTTAAAAATATAAAAAATAGTGGTCCGCCGGTGTCGGAAGCAGAGTCCAAGCTACCGGTGGTTAGGGCTCCAGAGACAGGAACCTCCTCACAATGCGAGCCGTATCGAGGAGTACTGCCTTCTGAATCAGGCCCTTGATCCAACCGCCTAAGGAGAGCCTCGAAAGATGGTCGAGGCTCTTGGCTATAAGGCCATTGGCCGTTACGACAATCGGCACAATGATAGCCGAGTTCACATTCCACATGTCGACAACCTCGAAGAAATTTTATTTGTTTCTCTTTCTCAGCTTTCACGAGGTTCTCGTCATGCGGGATGGTAACATCGACTATCATTACGCGGCGCGCTGATCGGTGTATCACTACTATGTCAGGCTTATTGGCGACAATAGTCCTATCAGTAATGATAGACCGATCCCAGTACAGCGTGACATGGTCTTTCTCGAGAACAGGGTCGGGCACATACTTGTAGTACGGTACCTCAGATTCCACAAGTTTACATTTCAAGGCAAGTTGCTGGTGAATAATTCTGGCTACTTGGTTGTGCCTGTGTAGGTACTCGCCGTTAGCTAGACAAAAACAACCGGAAATAATATGTCTAATGGACTCACCCGGACGGTGACATGCCCGACACACGTCAACCGTCCCATCCTTCATAATATATTTCCGGTAATTGTTCGTCAACATACCTTCGTCTATAATCGCACAGACAAAACCTTCAGTTTCTCCAAAGAGGTCGCCGAAATGTAGCCAGGACACGGACGCTAGAAAATGGAAATGGATAGGGAACCACGCGAAGACCCTCCACAACCGCGAGGTGAGGTGAGGTGAAGAAGAAGCTGAGGTGGTTATGCACCGAGATGTGGTCGCAGTGAACAAGGGACTCACCCCGCTGTCCATGGCTAAAGACAACTCGCGCAAACCTGTGGTACTTACTACCGATGGCCGCAAGGAAGTATGGCAAGGCAAGGAGCTTCACGGAGGTTCCCTATCCATTTGCATAAAATTGTAAGACCTAATATAACTTGGCATACTTTTGTTTAACCTAATTATATTTTCGCATAACATTATTTACGCATAACAGCTTACGCATAATTTTTTTAAGCATAATTACTGTAAGCATAATAATTATTAAGCATAACATTCTAAAGCATACATTTATTTACGCATAATGATATTAAAACATATTTTTATAGGCATAACAAAGACGCAAAATAATAATTAACTCCTAAAATGTTACACATTTTTAAAAAGTAGAACCATTGTATCGCAGATAGTTCACAGTCAGAGTCATCTTTCGGCATACATTCCATATCAATAGTCAGTAAACGGCAGAAAATCAATCAATCAAAACATTGATCATTATAAAACAGTTGATTGTGAACATTTTATGTGGTTCTTATTTCCCTGTAAGAAGCATGCAAACAAGCATACACCATGCACAGCATGCAAGCAAGCATGCCGCATGCAAGCGAGCATGCAGCATGCAAACAAGCATGCAAGCAAGCATGCAGCATGCAAGCGAACATGCAACATGCAGCAGGCATGGTTTCTGTCACGGCTCCGGCGCTGCGGGGCTCCGGCGGTCCCACGCGAGCTTATCGTCGCAGAATTTGTTTTACGCTCACCGCCGCGGCTGAGGCTGGCCGGCGAAAGCCGGCCAGCAAGCCGAAGCTGCGACCGTTAAAACCACCTGCTCCTCAGCTCGCGGGCCCCCTCGCCCCTCCGCGCCTACGCGGGTTTAAATTACACTCTAGGGGTAGGGCAGACAAGACTACGTGAAGTCGGTTTTGCAGCGATTCGATTCTGTCACTAACTTTTGTAGTACCACATTATTGAATTTTTAAGACAATATTTTCATTTTAATCACGCTATAGTCAGTATAGTCTAGTAAAATTTTGCGAATTCAATTTTTGCCAATACAAATTAGTCTGCAAGATAATTATGCTAACATAAACTGTATGCCAAAAAAAAATATGGCAAAGGATTATTATGCCAAAACAAATTAGTCTACAAGATAATTATGCCAACATAAACCGTATGCCAAAAAAAATATGGCAGAGTATTATGCCAAAAAAATTATACCAAAACAGTTATGCCAAAGTATATTAGGAAAAAAAACATTATGCAAAAAGAAGGGATCCCTCTTCGCGTTTAAAAAGCCTCGACCCCCGCCCTTCCGCGGGATGTACAGCCTCATCACCGATGATCGTGGGTGATGCATCCGGTTTGCGGTCAGTAGTGTACGAACTCTCCTATCTAGGGCATCGAGTTCTGTCTGAGTCCATTTGAGTATGCCGAAAGAATACATTAAAACCGGCATGACTCAACCGTTGAAAGCGCGCACCTTGTTCCCGCCTGAAAGAAGGCTATTTAATACCTTCTTCAGGCGACCGAAGAAGCGCTCCCTCAACGATTGCTTCATGTCAGTTACGTTAATGCCTAACGCTTCCGACATACCCAAATACTTATAGCTTTCGGATGAGGAGAGGGATCTCAGGTGTATGGAATCCGAGAGCTGAATTCCCTCGGATTCCATAATCTCCCTTCGCTTTACATACATGACTGCACATTTGTCCACACCAAATTCCATCCTGATGGCGCTACTAAAAGTTTCAGTTACTTTAAGTAGCTCCATCAGTCGCAATTTGTTGAGGGCAAAGAGTTTCAGATCATCCATTTAAAGAAGGTGAGATATGACCTGACCACCTCTCCTCAACCGGTAGCCTAGACCTGAATCCTCCAGCAATGTGCTCAGAGGATTCAAGGCTAGACAGAACCAAAGTGGGCTCAGACTGTCGCCCTGGAATATTCCCCGTTTAATCCATACAGGCTCATCGTTCCCCTGGATCTGTCGACATCCTGGATATCGAAGAACCGTCCTCCATTGCCCCATACACGACTCAAGGAAGGCGCGTAGAGTTGCATCTACCTTGTACAACTCCAGCACCCTCGTGAGCCATGTATGTGGCACCGAGTCGTAGGCCTTCTTATAATCTATCCAACATGTCGACAGATCCTTGCGGGATCCACGAACTATTGGCTAATGGCCATGTCGATGAGGAGTAGCTCCTTAGTACCGCGGGACCCATTCCTACATCCATTTTGAGAGGCAGACATAATGGAGTTTTTGTCAATGTGTGTATTAATTTTCACTCTCAAAATGGATGTAAGAAGTTTATAGACCGTTGACAAACAAGTAATCGGTCTATAATTCTTGGGTTCCACGGGACTACCTGACTTATGGAGCAGGTGGGTAACGCCTGTTGTTAAAAACTGCGTTAAGGACCCAGACTCTAAGGAGTACTGGAATTGGGATGCCAAGCAAGTATGTGAACTACTAAGCCATTTAAGCCAGAAGTTGTGCAGTCTGTCCGGTCTCGGTGATTTCCAATTCGGTAACGGACGAACTGCTCTGGCTACATCTGGTGGTGTTATTAAAATTGGCTCCATTTCTGGGATAGGTTCACACACTCGCTCGACATCACGCATCCAAACAGCCTCATTATGACAGACGGGCACCGACCAGATGCTGCTCCAGAAAGAACTCGTGATGGCTTCATCTGGGCGGCACACGTCCGTTATATTTTGCTCGGGTCGCTACCAAGCTCTGTATACCTACCTCTCATCGCTCTGGAACATGCGATTCTGTGAATACCGATCAACCCGCCGCTTATACCACCGAATACGGTTCGCCCATGCATAAACTTTCTGCTTCAGGAAGTCGATGCGCTCTGTGACACGGGACATGTATTCTTGAGGAATGATTTCAGTCTCCGAGAATGCCCGCCTCACAAAGCGCATCACACGTGGTCGTGTATTGCCCTCCCTGAAGCAGTGTAGTTTGCCGATAAGTACCCTGGCCCCGTCGATGCGGCGCTCGATCCTGCAATGCCAGGCTGGTACGGCTGGTTTTGGTCGAGTAGCTGCGTTACTATTTGTGAATTTCACATTGGCTTAACGACATGCCGTAACAACCCCACAGTATAGGACCGAGTGTGTATCACCGAGGTCCTCGCTACTCTCGAATAGATTCTTGAGTTGCGAGTCCAGGGCACACACCAGCGCCCTATTTTTCTTATGCATGGGTAACCGTGGTAATCGGGGCCTAAGATCGGTAGGAGTGTATCGATACTCGCGAAGCGCGTCCTCCCGTGCGCTCCTCAATCAGTCGTTGCACTGGCTACTTACCGTGGCAACCCTATCAACTTCCTCAACAACAGCAGGGTTAAACCGAGGTGAGGTTATGTTAATAGCTGACGCTTGCACCAAAATTTAGTTATTATTATTGAAATTTATGATCACTAGAGTTTTTGCCTTGCCACTGCAATTTTTTTTTATTATCTAGGACATTTGCGCGAAAGACATTTCTGCGAATGGAAACTTGCGCTCTAATAGCCCGTGAGATTCGTTACAGACAAAACATAACATCACCCTTGATGTTACTTGAACTTGATTTTGATTGTGACCCCATATTCGTCTGGAGCGCCCTCGATTACCATGAACGTGACACCAATGACGAAACATTCGCTACTTTTCGCAGCCGCCATCTTTGATTTTGACCCAATTTTCGTTTAGAGCTCCCTCGATTACCATAAAACATGACAGCCATGATGAAAAATTCGATAATTATAGTATCCGCCATCTTTTATTTTGTTTTTGACTCCATATTCGTTTTGAATGTCCTCGATTATCATGAAATAATATTTTTTTATGTTTTTGTATTTTTATAAGAATTTTTCATCATGACACCCATGATGAAAAATTCGTTAATTTTCGTATCCGCCATCTTTGATCTTAATTTTGACCCCACATTCGTTTAGACCGCCCCTCTTTCTGTCATGGATGTGTCACCCATGACGATAAATTCGCAACTTTTCGCAGCCGCCATCTTTGATTTCGATTTCGATTCATCGTAAGGAATCTTGTTTCCCACAAGTATCCGTTCGCGCTAGTTTTTCGCGCATGTGTAAAAAAATAAAAAATCATAGATAAAAAAGTAACCCTTCTTTCCTTTTAATGGGTTAAAATAATTAAATAGAGCAGCCTGCATGACATAACATGAGCGCGATAGCATGATTGTACAAGTAAGAAATGAAAATCAATTGACGATATTCCAGAAAACAATTGACGATACTCCAACGTCCTTCTACCTCAGCCGCTAGGCGGTCACTGAGGAAATATGGCAAATGTTTCTGAAAATAAACTGTAATTTTATGGGTGTTTTGGTATACTAATAATTTTCAATTTACGTTAATTTTAATGTTTTTTTTTATTTTGTCGTGTCATTAAACAGTGGCTCTTCGATAAAATCGAATAATAACAAAAATCTATTGACAGAAATTGCGTATTCTTTTAGAGCAAAAACCGAGGAATTTGACGATATTATCGTAATTTGATTAAGAAAATAATAGTTTACAAAATGTACCAAGGCAACTTTGAAGACAAAGATATAAAGATATTTATTGGCTCGATAGATTTCGTGATTAAGCCTCTATTGCCTCGGAAGGAGTGCGCAGACAGACCTCGGACTGGCGTTGGGCGCGAGAGACCTCTTTTCAACGCCAGGTTTACGCAACAAGAGCGAGTTTTATGAACGTTAAAAAGATACGTAGTTATTAAGCATATAACCAATATTATGGTGCACTAAAATAATTGCAATTCCTTTATAACTTTAGTCAAAAAAACATTGTAAACCTGCGCGAATATTTCGACGGGCTGTCAATGTTACTGGACTGGGCCCTGTATACTGTTGCCATCCGTCCGGGTTTCCCCGGATTTGTCTGTGTTAAAAGTTTCCGGTCACCTTTTGTGTCAGGGGAATCTAGGCGCATAAACACAGTGGAACAGTGGGCACAAAAGGTCCTCGCGACATCTCGTTATTGTGACGCTCCCGTGGTCCCGCAGGGCGCCTGCTGACGGACGGTGCGCTGGCGAGCTCGGCGCGCGTGGCGACGCTGCGCTGCCTGGCGGGCGGCGCGCTGCGCGACGACGTGGCGCTGTTGCTGCACCAGGACCGGCGCACGCACGCGCTGCTCAACTACGCCGCCGACGTGGACACGCACCCGCCCGAGGAGCAGCTGGCGCTCGCGCTCTTCGTATGTATTGCTCACATTATACGACTGGGGTGACGCGGAGGGCTGTAGCCTGATTTGCTATATGTTTCTATTAAGATCTAGTTGTCAGCAAGGTGGATCGAAACAGTCACTGATGCGGAACATCTCTTCGCCGTCGAAACACTCTTGTCAGAGTGGTCGTGGTTGCGCAGACGAGGTACACGGAGAGATGTTCCGTTGGTCGTTGACTTCCCCGAGGACTGTTTTTCAGCGATGTGCTTCCATTTCTGCCGGTTGAAGACGTTGCGAGGACACTGGACCATGGTGGACTCAGTAGCTTTCCTGATCAGGTCAGTCCAGCGAGTTGGTGAACGTCCGCGTAATCTCTTGCCCTCCACCCGGCCCTGAACCACCTGTCTCTCCATCGAATTTTCATTCCTAGTGATGTGATCAAAGAACTTTAATATTCGTAGTTGCACAGTAGACGAAAGCCGGTTCTTAATATGAAGCTCTTTGAGGATGGAAACATTGGTGCGAAACGATGCCTACGGGATCTTTATGAGGAGTCTCCAGCACCACATCAGCGTTAATGCGTCGACTTTACGGCGATCCTGCATTCGAAGAGACCAAGTTTCCGCACCATAGAGAAAGATCGGAAAGACAAGGCATTTGATCAATCTGACCTTCGTCTTCTTGGTAATCCTCCTGTCCCCCCAAATCTTTCCCAGCCGTTCCACTGCCGACCTGGTGATAGCGCACCGTCGTTTTATCTTGTCGCCGCATCCTCCAGTATTGGAGATAGTAGAGCCGAGGTAGGGTTACGTATTATAATTCCTAAGTTTATTCCAACTATTTTCGATATAACTAAGGTTGATTCACATATGTTCATAACGCATATTGATCGACTCAAGTGCTGTTTTACTTTCGTAATTTTGATTCAACTAAAATTAATCGCACTAACGAACAATTAATCTAATGTTTTTTTAAGATATTGGATATGTCAACTATGTATGAAATACCTAATGGACGACTCGCCTACAGTTTATTAATACTGCGCGCTGGATTGATTTCTAAAGTGGTGGGTAGTTACCGTTAGTGGTGATTTGCGCGGCTATTAACAAAATGTTGTAATAAGACGTAGTCAAAGAGTATAATAATAATAAGGGAGGCCGTAGTCGACGTAGCCCCGCTACCGCCATTTCTGTCTGCAGGGTTTAAAGTTACCGGAGTTGGTGGTGCCAAAAGTACCGAGCTCGCTTCGTTCGCTCTTGGATCCTAAGATTTCTTGCCACAATGCCTTGTTTACTTTGTTACAAATATTGATCACAGATAAATCAACAGTAGGTGAATCAACCTTAGGTTAATTATTTGTAGTTGAATAAACCGTAGGTGAATTGTCCTTTTTGCATTTCGTTCATTAGTTATTACAAAAATCTGTGAAACGATCTTTAGGTATTTAAAACAGTAGGTCTTTGGACCGTAGTTGTCTCGAAAGTAGTTAAAATAAACTTAGGTATTATACGTAACCCGAGGTAGATATAGCTCTGTACAACTTCGCAGTTAGCTATGCTCTGTACGTTAATTCTACTTTGTTCAGCTCGGCTTGCTATCATTATCTTCGTCTTGCTCGGTTGATGGCAAATCCGAAATTGAGGCTGGTAGTCTTGAGACGAATCAGAAGATTTTCCATATCTTCTCTAGACTGTGCGAGAAGGGTTGTATCATCAGCGTATCTATGGTTATTTATCACGCGACCTCCAACTGATATACCTTTGTCCTGAAGCTTTTTAAAAGAAACCCGCCCTTTCCGCCAGTGAAACAAAGACGCTTTTGCCGTCATGCTGTCTTGCTTGAGAGCTTGTGTAATACAGTGTGTACCGATTGGTGCCCGCAGCTGTGCAACCTGTTCGAGAACATCTCGTCGTCGGAGTGGCTGCTGTACATCAGCGAATGGGAGCACAACGGCCAGCCGCTGTCCAACATCCGCGCCACCACTAAGGTACGCGCCCTAGCATAGTACTACATGGTCTCGCTAGAGCTCACTTGAGTTCTTCTGTACTCTAAACAATAACTAATTTATAATTGCGCGTTTCCACTGCAGTTATACACACATACAAAACATGTTTATGAATCCGTTTCAACTAAAAATAGTCGCGCACTTTTAGGGTTCTTCGACAGTTAAGTTTCGGTTTCGGTCGAAAAAGACCAGGGCCGATAGTTTTGTCGTAGCATACACCCCTCCCCGGCTCGTCTAGCGGGTAGCATGTCCAGAGTACGTCGTGTGACATACCATGTACACGACGCCGCACGACGTGTATTATTTTTAACAAAATTGCCCTTGCATCATTTGATTTCAATGACTATCTTTGGAGATATCACAGTTTTAAAATAACTCTGCAGCAAAATAATTATCAAATACCGCGCGCGCATTATTATTATGCGGCATGATGTGCGAGGCGGCAAATAGCTGGTGTTATAGGGATTAACTTGGGTTTTTATTTTAGAAAAAGGATTAGGGTTCCGTGGAAAAAAATTAAAACCCTTGCAATTGTAACAAAATCCGATTCAAAGAGGGAAGCAATATTTCTGTAATACATAATTTCTCGCGGACGAAGGTCGTGGGGAACAGCTAGTGTCCTAATAATTGGAGAGTACCAACCAACGCCGGACTAACGGCTTGTTCTGTCTGAGATTATCACACATGAACATTTTTTCAATGGATTGTCATGGCACAGCATCGGAAAACCATAATGATCCTATTTTTAGAAGATTACCGAAACCATGAAAATGAACAATTACGATGATTCTGGCAAAAAGTCCAGAGCTGCCTTGTGCCCCAGTGTCTGCAGTGGATGTACTGCGACACGTGTGTGCAGTAAACGTAGCGCTGAAGTAGTGGCATGTCCGCAGGTGTGCGTGCACAGCTGCCTGAGCGCCGACCTGGCGCTGCGCGACGTGGGCACGGCGCTCATGCACAACATTGCCACCAAGGAGGTAAAGACCGTGGTCTGTATCGCGACACTTCACTCTCTGCTATCTGTGTCTCGCGTCCGCCACGCAATACTCACCTGATATCACGTATCTACTCGAATATAAAGCTTTACGCTAAAAATATTTATTATACGCACATACAACGGTCAAAGGCTGAGACATTGCGTGGTTGATGAATGACACGGTTAAGTTCTATAAACAGGCTGGTTGGTTAAACGAGGGATAACAAAACACCTTTATTCTAATTGATCAATAAATACATACATAAATTATAGACACTCACAGTTGGAAGTGCCGGCTGCGTAGTACAGATCGTACCTGCTGCGCATATGTCGTTTGCGTTTGCGTTTTTTTTTAGATATATTGTTCTTTAGCAAAAGTTATTACCATCTATAAAAACGAACATAAATGGACTGATCCCAAACAAAACCGACACGGGAACGTTACTGGCTCTACAGATTGGACTTGTTATTGATATCTGAAGCTCACTGCACCTCTGCCTCAAACCTCTAATTTAACAATTATGAATGTTATATCACCCTACATCCGGATGGGACTGGACGTGCTAGTACAGCAATTACCATTAGGAAATCCCTGAAACACCATATAATGCCTGAATATATAACCTGCCACATCCTGGCTACTACAATAGCAGTTGAGGACAAAATGGCTGTTTCAATATCTGCTCAGTGTGTAGTCCACCCAGACATACGATATCCAATGTACACAGTATTCTTCGAGACACTTGGCAGTCGGTTTATAGCGGGTGGAGACTGCAACTCCAAAACACGCACTGGGGATCCAGGTTAACTAGCACCAGAGGAAGACAACTAAAACTCAGTATACATATTGGCCGGCAGATACTTCTAAAATACCAAAAATACCAGATCTGCTCGACTTCTTCGCTATGAAAGGTTTTTCTAGTCACTATGTTAAATGTGAGTCCTGTTACGACAGTTCGTCGGATCACCCGCAAGTACTAATCACTCTAAGTACAAAGATTATAGAACACGAAAGTCCAAAAAGGCTGCATAACAGAGAATCAGACCGGAACCCCTTCAAAGAATACATTGACGAAAACATCAAGCTACAAGTTACTCTTAAGACGCTTGAGGATATTGAAATCGCAACAAAAGGACGCCTGCTGGAGGAGTACCACTTTACTAGACCCAAAAAAGCGGATAAATAACTACCCTATTGAAATAAAAAAGCAGTCTTAGAAAGACGGAGGCAACGCCGTGTCTGGCAACCGAGCAGACTTGCACCAGATAAAACAAATTTTGGATTTGGATCTAGGCAGCAACATTCTACTGTCGAAAAAGTACATAGTGGTCGAGAAAATCTAGAGGAAAAGGAGTACTTTTCATTTGCATTTTTGGACAGCAGCATTTTTTCAGCAGGCATCTGCACAGAAGGCCTTCGTGCCAGATCCTATGGTCTTCTGTGCAAGATAAAAACAAGTCTTCCACACTGCTACTACATTCTGCTGAAATCTTATCTCACAGACAGAATCTTCCAAGTGAAAGAATCTGACTCAACCTCCAAATTCTATAGAATAAGAGCAGGCGTGCCTCAGGGATAGGTGTTGGGACCAATTTTGTATACCTTATACAACTCAGACCTACCACAGGTAGACGGAGTCATGGCTGCTACATATGCCGACGACACAGCCATTATGGCAAGTAAGAAGCAGCCTGAGCTGGCCACAGAGCAACTACAACAAGGTCTCGACGCTATTACAAAGTGGCTCCAAAAGTGAAGGTTTTTGAGATCACAATGTTGTAATTCTGACATGTTATTGTGATCTTTTTTGTTTTTTGGAATAATTGTAATTTTTAATTGAAATTTTATTGATAGTTAAGTATTTATATTGTTATTGATTAATTTATTTAATGACTACTTTGACATTTAATTTTATCTGAAAATATGCTTGCTGATTTGTAATACCTAATCTATAATGAATAATGATGATTGAATAAGACATACATAATTTATATAATATTAATTTTGATGAATGTTATCACGGTTCATGCACCATCTCTTCCTACCAATTTGTACGCCACGATATGCGGCTGAACATGTTTGAACTTTATATATCTTATTGTTACATGCAATGTATCATGTACACCATGTTTAAACAAATAAATTTTACTTACTTATTAAAGTCAGTGCAGGTTACCTTCACATTACGGAGAAAAAACTGCACTCCTGTATGCCTTGAAAACTCCACATTATCGCACAAAGACAGTGTAAGGTAAAGGTACCTGGGAATGCACCTGGATCGCCGTTTGACTTGGAACCAGCATATCAAAAACAAGAAAGAAGTACGCAACATACGGCACAGAAACCTCTACTGGATGCTGGGTCGCAATAGCAAGTTATCGATGGATAACAAACTCCTGATATACAAGTCTATATTAAAACCAACTTGGACATTACGGCATTCAGCTCTGGGGCAGTGCGAGTAATTCAAACATCGCAATATTAAAAAGAATGCAGAACGCAATATTAAGAACAATAGCGCAAGTTCCGTGGTTCACTACCAATTGCTACTTGCGGCGAGTCTAATGAAGCGCAGCTATCAAAAACGTCTTAAGAGAAAAGACATTCTGTCGTGGAAAGTCGCTGTCCTCGCTGGGGGAGGCACTTGACCTGAAAAACCTCACAGACTATCTGCTGATAGTAGACTACTGATTGCAGATCAGTAAAGAAAAGAAAAAACAGAAAATATAAAACCGTAACCAGTTTGATTGTCTTATACACATCCTCAACCCTAGGTGTTTACACATACCATCTTAGGTGCTTGTTACTTATCGTAGGGCGCTCGAGCGGGACTATTCGGAACTTAATACCTTAAACATTGAGCATGTCCCTCGTGAAAACCAGCCATACTGTATTATTGTAAGACCCGTATCTATACAAGTCAAAGGGTTTACTTGAGTTATTGTCATTATTTAAGATACGATTTTATTTCTGAAGTTTAGTAATTGCTTGAAGTTAGAACTGTCGAAAGTTAGAATTCTTAGTTTTGCTTTCTTTGACGGTTATTACTTTGTTTAAATTTTAGTCTATTGCATACAAATGTTTGTAAAGTAATTAAATTAATAACTTATACTCAAACAATTACTTTAACTTGACTATAGATATGGGTGTAAGAGTTTCTGCCTACAATATCTTTAAATCAAGATTATATTGCCACGCGTCACCATTATAGGTATATCTATGTGCCAGTAAAACAGAAGATACGCACTTTTGCGAATATGTATGTACTCGCTTCTGCTCATCTCATCTGCTCTGTCGAAAACAACAGTGAACATAACGCAACTAGAACACTGTCTGGTGTTTGATGATATTCATGATCGTCGACAACCCTTTGAATAATGAATACTTTTCGCCATCCATCCCGCAACACAATGCGGAGGACATCACGCCTGACACTTGACACTAGTCTCGTTGTCACGGTGGCTCTGGCTAGTACTAGTACGCGGTGTTACTTACACTAAACCGATTCAAAAAGGCGACATGACAAGACGACGTGAACGCGATGTTATTGCCTTTCGAGTAGTGCTTGTGAGTGTCTGGCAGGACTGCCCACTTGCCCACTTGCCCACTTGCCCAGTACCCTTGTGAGTCCACTGGACGCGGTACCAATGAGACAGCGTTCTATTCAGTTTTGCGTAAACTCGCCCATGTTAGCGTATTCAACAGTCCCATTAAGCATATTACTTAATTTTTAGAGAAATTGAGTCACCAACGAGCTGGGCTAAGCCTAATATTAGAAAGATCAGACGCAAATATCATCAATTTTCAACATGTACACAAGGCGGCACATGAAGCTGTACATTTCCAGTACTACTTGGCCTCGCTTTGAATAGATTTCCTATACAATGAGAGTTCCGCATAAACTGGTTCTGTATAGCTTGATTGGCCATCGTCGTGTGTACTTATTTAATTTAATAATTTATGTACATATTAATTGAATTAATCTGCAATTCTAATGAAATACTCAAAATGTCCTCGCGTTCTTATTTTAATTAAGTAAGTTTATTACTGATATCAATTTCACGACGCGTGTGTAACACGCAAATGTCAGTCACGTGGAGATTTTTGTGGCGTGATATAAGTAGAAGTAAACTTCACCGCCTCGCCCCACACTCTTTTGATATTGAATGACTGGCCATGCATCCCGCAACAATGCACGAACTTTACATCTGTATCAGACAGGCGCCCGTTCTGCTTGAAAAACGGAAACCTAAAAATTGTGTCATATCATTTTAATAAGAGGAAAGCCATTGCTACGTTATGAAGGTACACTCAAAGACTGATAAGGTCGAGCACCTTAAGGGCAAATATTTGTGTAATAAACCTATATTTTAATAAATAATATGTTCTTAGTTGAACGACACGCTCACATTGTGCTAACAACTCCTCGCCCTCTAACATGGCACGGTTTTTGTTCTCTTACACCCGTATTCATAATTGTAACCTCGAAAGCTACTCGACTCACAACTCCTTCGAGGAGACCTCAAGGCGTGCCTCAAAAGTTCCTCAAAATCGGTATTCATAGTCGTCAGATTAAGGAAATTATGAGGTTCCTCGAATGAGTGAGACTCGAGGCGATACGTCACGAATACGTCATTATTTGGAGGAATATTCCGTTTGTTATATTGGCTAAGCTTATTTTGAGAGCAGTCTGTGAGCACGTTATCTGTGGTTTTCAACTTGAAGTGTCAACACTTGTCAAATGAAAGTAGAACATAAATAAACAAACCCTAATAATAATTTATCCACTTGAATCTAAAACCATGTCTTGGGCAAAAAATATGGTGATACTTGAGAAGTGGATGGCTTGGGAATATAATAATATCCCTTTAGCAGTGTTTCATTACCTACTATCAGTGCTGTGTTTACTTGCTAGACAGTTTTTTAATAAAAGTGAGATGTGTCTTCAAGAGTTGATTTTAAAATATAAACTTAACTCGGTGGCAACAACTATGGGGTACCCAGCATTCAAAAAAGCTGCATGGGCTCGCCTAACGGAGGAATACAATACCATTGAAACAAATTCAAAAGTAAGTACGTAGTGTAATGCATATTAACAGTATTTCCGTCTTTGACACATTAATGTTCAATATAGGTGTGTACTTTATAGATTTTATTTGTTACATTACAGGATCTAGAGATATAAGGACTCGAGTGATCCAAGAGGAATTCTCTATCCGTCAAAAATCTTATGACAGGTCCCTAAAAAGAGAAGGCTACAAAAACTTAAAATAGCTGAGAAAGAGTGGATAGTGAAGGCCGCTGAAGAGAACTTCTTCAAAGCTAAAGCTAAGCAGAGAGAGAAGCTAAAAGGAACCTCTTTAATATAATAGAGCTAAGAGACAAGAGGCTGGATTATGTTTGGCAATATTTAGAAATAAAATTTAAAACTATAAAATGGTATTTATTTACATGTCCCTCATATACATAAGTGTCATTAATATTTAACAAAGATAAATGAAAATACACTACAAATAAAGCTACTTAAATTATACTAATTTTTCTATACATATACATTATTGTACCTACACTACATACTAATTAAAATTAATATAACAACTTGAATATGGAATTAAAGTATTTAAATAAGACTTAACTGAAAACATTTATGTACTTAGTTGAAAAATTTAAAATAAAGCTACTTAAATATGACGCACAGGTAGTTCTACTACTACATATTATAATTGTACTATTTATCTTATTAACTAAAATGCCTAAATGCAGGAAATCTAACTATACGATGAAATCTGATTTTCACAGCAGCTTGCTCAGCAACATCCGGAAGTTTGACAAAGCGTCTTATTTTCAAAGCCAACATTTTGGAAATTTTTGCCAGAATCCTTGAAACTATCTATTGACTGATATGGTGCAAATCCCCGCAAACAATCTGAAAATACATAATATCAATTTAAGTATGTATGTACATACTGTACTGTAATAAATAATTAATTTTAACTGATAAGTTCATGAGTGTGCTAAAAAAATAATAACTTACTTGAAAGTTTCCTGTTGCATAAAATCGTAAAGCCGCTAACACTTGGATTATGGGTGGAATTGGCAATCCACGTCTGTTACCACCAATGTCTTGAAATAATAGCAGAAGCAAGAAACTCATCACAATATCTTAACTGAAGCGAAATCTTATTTGAAATTCAGTTTCATCATAAAACTCAATTGGATTTTCCGCATCTCTTATATAGCGTCGCGGTATGTAATCGTAAGGATTATCGTATAAATAATCAATAAACTCTTCAAAAGACATTATGAAAATCGGATAAAAATACGCGTGTTTTGGTTAAAATTGTCTTGTAAACTACCTCAAGGAAGCTTCAAGGTAGATCGCGACGTACCTTATATTTGACAGTTGGTTCCTCAAGTCTCACTCACCTCGACTGAGGAAACTGTTTGAGATGAGGAGTAAAATTACAACTATGAATATGAAACCGCCTAAGTGAGGATGAGTCGAGTCGAGGAAATCATGAGGTTTTGACTTTGAATACGGGTGTTAATCTTTGGCTGATTATTTTTACTGTTCCATACATTTTGTCCGTGTATTACACTTTTGTAGGAACGTGTTTTTTTTAAATAACCGATGCTCAGGGGCTCAGAATGATGTACTGAATACGTGGTAACCGTTTGCGCGTCTGTGTCCCTTCCACGCTGTTCCATACAGTGTGTCCGGGCTTGGACTAGTAATATTCTAGTTAAAAAATCAGAATCAGAACCTAGGTACCTATATAATAACTATTTTAATACACAAATACAGTACACACTTGGGTCCAATCCACTTCCCCGCTATTTGGCAGCCATTTATTTTGTTGTGATCTACATGCGTACCAAAAAAAATCATATCTCTCAAAAAATAGGCTTATTCGGAAGGCGTAAATATTTTTTATCGTTAACATTACGAAATAATCGGTTCACATTTTTGTAACTTTCAGAAAAAAAAAGATTAAACTGCAAATCGACAATTTTTTGTCAACAAATTCTTTGCAAATCAACATATTTATGTATTAGAATGGTTGTTATATATATATCAGTACATAGTCCATGACTGGACCATTGTATAAAGGGTGTAAATAGACCCTAAACGAAGCCGAAAGACACGTGTTCTCCCCGTCAATGCGATCATTTTTTTGTTCTAGACCATACCTGGGAACCTTCTAGTTACGGAGATATTGGGGGTCAAAGTTCCAACTTTTTCACAAGTTTTTTATTTAATACATGTTTTTAAAGTAAGATTTTTACTTTAAACATCTCTACGACCCCCGTACTATTCAATCCATCCATCAGCACAATGTTCTGAGTGCGTTACATTGAGTCCTACCGTAAAACGTGATTCTTCACCCAAAAAAAAAAAATCGGTTCCCAGCAAATTTTTTTGCGTAAAGTAACTTAGTTTGATGTACAGAATGCTTGGTTGACGGCTTCGTGAAGGGTCCGTTTACACCCTGTATATCATTTGTTCTTGTTTGTATTTCACAACAACACACAACATATCAGTAATTGACTTGTACCTATTTAAATATAAAGACCTGTCTCGGCTATTGACGGCACGGTTGGTGCAGTCGCGAGTTCCGTTCCCGCACGGACCAAATATTTGTACGACCTACGGATACGGTTGTTCGAGGTCTGGCTATTTGTGTATGTGAGTTTAAAGTTTGTAAACGAACCCACGATACAGGAGAAATTCCTAGGGTGGGACAACCTTTTTTTAAAAAAAGGTTAACAATTTAAAGAAATTAATATAATAATTTTAGCTGCTTGGCTACTAATATGAATTTACTATTAAAGAGAAAAAATTGTAAGTATAATAAGTGTAAAAGGCAAACTGATACAAACAAAACAAAAGAAAGCTTTATTCAAAAGTGAGAAACCGTACGAAGCCTGGCGTTCTGTGCTAGTCTACCGCAAGGGTTTCACAGGGGACAGAACCTGTGTCCTGTTCCTAGTGTGTATGTTCTTGTGAGATACAATAAGTACGTGCGTACGTGCGTGCGTGCGAGCGTGCGAGCGTGCGTGCGGACGAGTGTGGTGCAGCGCCAGTGCGTGTGTTGCAGCGGTTCCAAGTGGGCAAGACGCTGCGGGACCTGCTGCCGCGCGGCGCCAAGTCCAAGGTACACTCACCGCGCACGTTCACTCGCTGAGCTCATCATGTCTAGCCTGTGTTGTGCTAAATCTCCCTCTCCCTTTGCCGCACACATTCATTTCCTACTCGTACCCCGTGGAGCAAGGCCAGTCCTGTCAGTAACTCCGAGCTCGTGCACCCCTACCTTGCTCTGCGGGACGTCACTTTACGACCACAACTAATGATTGTAGGCTTCATTAATAACCTTTATAAAGATCAAATGCTTGTATACTCGCAATAAAGTAAATTTATAAATCATTCATTTTATAAATCTTCCGACATAAACATGCGTCCCTGCCTGGAGCTAACGATAATATCGTAACTCGAAACAAGCCTAAAACCACATACAACAATAACCAGTGCTAATACCAAGTTGGAGTTACATAATGCGTACTGTGCCTTTTTATTGTTTTTCAAAGATGAGCAAATGAATTAATCGATTGTCTCCTATTCACTGTTTTATTTAATTCCAGAAATTAATAGGTAGTTCTCAACTAAAAAATCATAATAGCTGCCAGAATTTATCGGAAACAACACACTAAAGAATTAATAAAAAATCCTTGTTCTGAAATAATTGTAAACACGAGTTTTACTCATTGTGAAACACATAATTATTGAACGGTGCCGACGAAACCTTAGGTTGGGTACTAAAGTGTAGGTGGTGAAGGCAGCCCGCCAGTGCATCACGACACAGCCCTCCTCCTACCTACAGCCCTACCTCTAACAACTTATGTAACAGAACCTAAGCTAAGACTTTGCAGGCGAGACTGGGCTAACGATGGTAACCGCTTCTTAGCAGGTACCTATGCCGTAGACCTGTTGCCTCTCTCATTAAATAACCTTGCATTAAGCATTCCACTTTACTTTTTGACCGTTTTTGTTTAATTCATACCTACTCGTACTAATGTTATAAATGCGAAAATAACTCCGTTTGTTTGTTACCTTTTCATGACTAAACGGCTGATCGGATTGTAATGAAATTTGGCAAAGAGATAGATTATATCTTGAGGAAGGACATAGGCTATCTTTTTTTTTCACACATAGGTAGACATCAGGATTTCCACGTGGACGAAGTCGCGGGCAACAGCTAGTATTTTATAAATATGCAATATTTTTTATCATAATTAACAAAATAATATACAAAACAAAGACTTAAGAATTAATTACCTTGTTTATCTTAATCATCTCCGAACTTGTTTCTTAATTATGTTACCCAAAATATGCATATATTATGTTATAATCAGCTCTAATAATATATTTGAGTTTCAATAAAAAATTGATAGGAAAACTTGAAAATGTTATATTAGTGGTGGTCGTAGATGTGAACCGATCGGTATCTCTCTCAAACAGCTGATTTATGAACGCCGTTATCTAATAAGCGGTCATAAATAAGGCGGGACGTGCACACAATGCCTCGTACGCGGCGTTTCCTTGATGCCACAACAAACACGTGCCGACGTCACCCGCGCTCCCGCTCACCTAAAAGAAAAGACTTACCAATACCACTAGAACCTAATAACAATTAGGAGTGCAGGAGTGGCGCGGCGCGGGCGAGGAGCTGCTGCCCTGCTGGAGCTGTCCTCGCGGCAACGCTCTCAGATCACATCAGCAACGTACAAATATTAGTGTTCTGATGAAATTCTTATCTATTTCCAGAAAGACATGATAATTAAACAAGTATTTAGTACAAACTTAATGTATTTATTAATTAAAATGTATTACAAAATTATGCACGCTGATCGTTGTGTAAATATGCAAATCACAAAAAAAAACGAAATGTGTACGTAAAGCTTATCAAGTGTAGGTAACAATGTCAGGAGACAATCTTATGTTATTGCAAGATTACTCTGATTACGTTGTTGAATGTTGAATGGTGCTAGGTGTGAGTGTGTGCGGGATAGACACTAGACACAGACACAGTCGCGCAGGCCGCGTGTGTGCGCAGGGCTCGCGCTGTCGGATGTGGCATTACTGTGTCACTTTGTGCTCACATCACTGCTTTTTATGTCACATTTGAACACAAAGAAATTTTTTTATCAATGTTGAGATTTGTTTTTTCCGATTTGTGTAATATTTATTATAACGGCAAACAACTTACCTTTGTATTGCAAATATTGGTATTACGAGTAAAGAATTTTGACATTAATGTGATTAGAAAAAAAGTAACAGTTTTATATTTCATGCCAAATGTTTCCCATAATGTTGGTAAAATTTATCACTTCTATATTTATGATGTTTAAAATGCACCTTTCACGAGTGCGTACAAATGTAACACAGCGGCAAGTGCACAGCAGATAAGCATATGCCCATTGCCCAGTTGCGCACTCGCACAATCTAGCTGCACACAGCACCTGTATCCAGCACACGTCACAAGTTCACAACCAGTTGCCATCATACTCATTTTTGACAGTTATAAATATATTATTAATAGTATTTGCAGCAGAGCTGTATAATTAATAGTTGCAGCCGATCCATTACAACTACAGATTGGGTGGTGAAGTAATTTCTCGAGTCACCAAAGTAAAGGCTTTGGGAGTGCCTTTTGACCGCTTTCGGACTTTCAAAGACCACATTTGTATCCTCTCGAAGGAATCTTCCAGGCGCCCGGGCTTTGTTATGCGAACCGCTCGTGGCTTCCGCAATCCTAATGTAGATTACTGTTCACCGCTCTGATTCGAAGCAAACTTGAGTGTCGTGCCTGTGTCTGGCACCCCTATACCGCGACCCCAAGTCTGATGCTCGAAAAGGGGCAGAAAAACTTCCTGAGATGCTTTTTCCAAAGATAAAAAATAATGCTTCTTTCCCTGCATGTAGCCTACCAACTATCTGTTGAATGCCTCTGGTGTTCTGTGAGAGAAAGTATGCAAAAGTGTCCACTGTTCCGTGTTAGTGTTTAACCGACTTCTAAAAAAGGAGGTGATTATGTATTCCACCAGCATCTTATCTTTTTTTTTCATGTATGTTCTCTTATTTCCATTTTGACCTATCCGAATAATCAGCAGCTAATAATAATTATAATAATCATTTATTTATTAAAACTTTATGCACATAATGTACAAAGGCGGACTTAATATGTCGTAACGTTTGCCAACAGACGCCACGCATGTAATGTAACTACGTATCACCCATCACAACATGTTGACATCTCATAAAACGACTGCTTACAGTTCCTGTTTCGGCTTTCTCCATTTACCATTTTAATATTGTTTTTAACAATAAACCTATGTTTATGAAAATACGAAAACCAAATAAAACGTAATATTCGTTATAGTTAATTGCTCGATTTGGGTTGCCAGTAATATAAAAGCTCAAATCACTTGACAGTTGACGTTCCCTTGTGATTTGTTCTGTCCGTTTGTCTTCGGTCCGTCCGTATTCAGTTATTTAACCGGAGACTATTGGCAGTATTAGCACCACATCGATATGTGCAACGAAGGTGTATTCTTCGAATCACCGTACATTGGTGTAGTGTAGTGCAATTACGAATGAACGGGTCTTTAAAAATAATTTAGATGTTTAACTGACTTGTCAAGTCAAAAATGTTAATAATTCGACCATTCTTACTCTATTCACATCGATTTTTTCTGTTTTAGAACTGGTATCAGAGTTATAGTCAACTAGATTGAATTATAAATACTATATTTTTGATTGTGATGACAGTCACCGTATATATAAATAAGGATCTATACTCTTTTAGTTGACGCGAGGCAATGTTTCACTCGGACAATATCTAAAAGAAATCGGATTCATGGGAAACAAAAGTTGCACAGCATTGTTTGAGTAACATGTTTCTTGTGCTATGTGACGTGTTGCTTGCAACATTTTATAAAGTCGTATAGCGAGAAATGTTGAGCATTTCTGTTTGCCATGAATACGGGCCTAAAATAAAATATCCATCCGCTTAAATAGTAGCGCACTTTGAAGAGCGCGTGCGCAACTGTACGTGTATTAATGACATTAAATTCGTGCATGCCGTCGGGATGCACTATTTGAGCGGACGAGCTTGCGGCTCTGCACTCTCTCTACGCCCACTTGGTGCTGCGCAGGTGTTCGACGAGGTGTGCGTGGAGCTGGCCATGGCGCTGCTGCAGCTGCTGCAGTGGGCGCCCGGCGAGGAGCACCTGTGGCGCGCCACCCGCGCGCTGGCGCGCTTCGCGGCGCACTCGCACGACGTGCCGCAGCTCGTCGCCATGATCGGGCCCGACCCCTCCGCCTTCAGGTACGTGTGGCCGACTGGGGCTCTCCCGCCGTGCAGCGCGGCTCCTTTGCACGCATCACCTCCTCGCTAAAGGAGGCGACGGCATGCCACGCGTTCCGCTTCCGACCGTGGATTGAACCACAGCCGAAAGCGAAAGACTCCTCGCGCCGAGTGCTGTTACGACGGCACAGCGCTGCTGAGCTCTCGTCCAGCATACGCTGCGCCGTGTCAGAGATTGTCAAAGATTATCCCAAGGCATTGATTTAGGCGTCGCGGCAGACCTCGTAGAAGATGGCGGGACGAGCTGGACAGAATCAACGACCAGTGGCCCACATTAGCCCTGGATCGAAACACCTGGAAGTCATGGGGCCTTTGCCCAGCAGTGGGATGACGCAGGCTAGCAGTATCAGTATCAGTATTGATTTAGCCACGAGGGTGCTGTAGATAACGTCTTTGATCTAAAAAAAAAACAAACCGACCATATTCTGGAGTCAGTATGTAGATATACTGCCGAAAATGGCAAGTTTGCACTGCAGAGGGAAAGGGACGATAATTGTATACGTCGTATGGCTGCCAGTGTGCCACAGCGGTGCGGCGCGTCGAGGATGTTAAGGTTTGCACCACATCTATCAACACAGAATCGCACTTCCACGCTCCTATCCTTTTTTTGTCGCTCAGAACCGTTATTTGCTAGAGCGAGAAACATAGCGTGCTGCCAAGCTCAGCGGGCATGCCGCCGCACGCGACAGCATTCCCGGTCTGTTTCTCGTTTTGATTCCATGCTTCTAGATGTGGCAAACCCTAACGTTGGCCCACCATATTCCTGTACCTCTACCGATGGCTAGCTTCTGAACAAATATCATAGGTGACAGAATGAACTGCCTGTATTACGTGGCGGAGTGGTTGTTTAGTAAGCGGCACGTTTGTTGCAGAGGGACGAGTCCGCGCGTGGACGAGCAGATCGACCTCATCATGCAGCGGGTGAAGTAACAGGGTGAGGGGCGAGGGGCGAGGGCAGGACCACATGGTTACCATTTTGTTTTGTTTTTGTTTATATACATTTTTATATCGCATAATAAGTACGAATCGGTGCTCAAGTGATGTAGCGCCCGAGTCGTGTGGAGGGAAGGCAGTGGCGCGATGGCGCCGACAGAGCTGTTGTAAATAATACGTTACCTGTTAGTACTAATGTATCTTAAGGCGACCTTAGCGTAAGTACCTGAGCTTATGACGAGCCCGAACTATGTAAATTAATTATATATACATACGAATGTATCTATTTATATTATGTATGCTGCTAGCACTAACGCGCGGTGACTACGGTGCATTTACACTATATACTTACATATTGTATAGTTATGTTATATAGTTGCAAAAAAATAATAAATTATTTGGTGTATTCGGAAGACCGGAGTATTATTTGTTATAACAAGCTCTGCGAGCACTAGCGCGCTCTAACCGCAACAGTAACGAGTAATAGAACCACATCGAAGATAACAAACAATAGCAGCTGTCGACAGGTCGCTGTGACGTTATAAACCTTAGGTACAACAGCTGTCAATAGGTTGCTGTGACGTTATAAACCTTACAACAACAGCTGTCGACAGGTCGCTGTGACGTTATAAACCTTACAACAACAGCTGTCGACAGGTCGCTGTGACGTTTTGAACCTTACAACAACAGCTGTCGACAGGTCGCTGTGACGTTATAAACCTTACAACAACAGCTGTCGACAGGTCGCTGTGACGTTATAAACCTTACAACAACAGCTGTCGACAGGTCGCTGTGACGTTATAAACCTTACAACAACAGCTGTCGACAGGTCGCTGTGACGTTTTGAACCTTACAACAACAGCTGTCGACAGGTCGCTGTGACGTTATAAACCTTACAACAACAGCTGTCGACAGGTCGCTGTGACGTTATAAACCTTACAACAACAGCTGTCGACAGGTCGCTGTGACGTTATAAACCTTACAACAACAGCTGTCGACAGGTCGCTGTGACGTTATAAACCTTACAACAACAGCTGTCGACAGGTCGCTGTGACGTTTTGAACCTTACAACAACAGCTGTCGACAGGTCGCTGTGACGTTATAAACCTTACAACAACAGCTGTCGACAGGTCGCTGTGACGTTATAAACCTTACAACAACAGCTGTCGACAGGTCGCTGTGACGTTATAAACCTTACAACAACAGCTGTCGACAGGTCGCTGTGACGTTATGAACCTTACAACAACAGCTGTCGACAGGTCGCTGTGACGTTATAAACCTTACAACAACAGCTGTCGACAGGTCGCTGTGACGTTATAAACCTTACAACAACAGCCGTCGACAGGTCGCTGTGACGTTTTGAACCTTACAACAACAGCTGTCGACAGGTCGCTGTGACGTTATAAACCTTACAACAACAGCTGTCGACAGGTCGCTGTGACGTTATAAACCTTACAACAACAGCTGTCGACAGGTCGCTGTGACGTTATAAACCTTACAACAACAGCTGTCGACAGGTCGCTGTGACGTTATAAACCTTACAACAACAGCTGTCGACAGGTCGCTGTGACGTTTTGAACCTTACAACAACAGCTGTCGACAGGTCGCTGTGACGTTATAAACCTTACAACAACAGCTGTCGACAGGTCGCTGTGACGTTATAAACCTTACAACAACAGCTGTCGACAGGTCGCTGTGACGTTTTAAACCTTACAACAACAGCTGTCGACAGGTCGCTGTGACGTTATAAACCTTACAACAACAGCTGTCGACAGGTCGCTGTGACGTTATAAACCTTACAACAACAGCTGTCGACAGGTCGCTGTGACGTTTTGAACCTTACAACAACAGCTGTCGACAGGTCGCTGTGACGTTATAAACCTTACAACAACAGCTGTCGACAGGTCGCTGTGACGTTTTGAACCTTACAACAACAGCTGTCGACAGGTCGCTGTGACGTTATAAACCTTACAACAACAGCTGTCGACAGGTCGCTGTGACGTTATAAACCTTACAACAACAGCTGTCGACAGGTCGCTGTGACGTTATAAACCTTACAACAACAGCTGTCGACAGGTCGCTGTGACGTTATAAACCTTACAACAACAGCCGTCGACAGGTCGCTGTGACGTTTTGAACCTTACAACAACAGCTGTCGACAGGTCGCTGTGACGTTATAAACCTTACAACAACAGCTGTCGACAGGTCGCTGTGACGTTATAAACCTTACAACAACAGCTGTCGACAGGTCGCTGTGACGTTATAAACCTTACAACAACAGCTGTCGACAGGTCGCTGTGACGTTTTGAACCTTACAACAACAGCTGTCGACAGGTCGCTGTGACGTTATAAACCTTACAACAACAGCTGTCGACAGGTCGCTGTGACGTTTTGAACCTTACAACAACAGCTGTCGACAGGTCGCTGTGACGTTATAAACCTTACAACAACAGCTGTCGACAGGTCGCTGTGACATTTTGAACCTTACAACAACAGCTGTCGACAGGTCGCTGTGACGTTATAAACCTTACAACAACAGCTGTCGACAGGTCGCTGTGACATTTTGAACCTTACAACAACAGCTGTCGACAGGTCGCTGTGACGTTATAAACCTTACAACAACAGCTGTCGACAGGTCGCTGTGACATTTTGAACCTTACAACAACAGCTGTCGACAGGTCGCTGTGACGTTATAAACCTTACAACAACAGCTGTCGACAGGTCGCTGTGACGTTTTGAACCTTACAATAGCACTAATAGCAGCTGTCGAGAGTTAGACTTACTGTTCTGCTTCTAAACTTTCATTTGCGACACAAAGGTAAACCACAAAAGGTTTGCTGTAGGTATACACACCTAAACCAAACCCAAAGAAATTCTTCATGGGAAAGGAGACAATTCTTTTTGTTTGGAGAGTGGGTCCACCACATAAATTGTAACGTATATTCATTTCTTCCTATAATTTCTAGATTACAGTGGTAATATTAGCTAAGCCTTGTCTAACGGAAATACTAAGAAATTCGAAAATGAAAACGTGAATCTAACAATAACCTCAAAACGAGCAATATTGCCTAACTCGATAGGTTTAACCGGTATTTTTAAATTAACTGCACTGTTCAATAACAAAAATAGTATAAAACAAGGTCACTCATCTGTGCCCGTTGTACTTGTAGGATTTTGATACAATTTTCACGATTTGATAGACTGATTTGCGAGAAAGGATTTATAATACATTTTGAAATAGCGCGGCATCGCCTAGCCATTACATTGAAACGTTCCTCGTGAATCAATTTATTTAATCGTGAAAATTGCATCAAAATACTTTCAGTAAGAAGTTCCGAAGAAAATCACGGACTTACAGACAGACACGGTGTGGAACATACGTTTATATTATATTGATTGATAAGTAAGCATAGGGACATCTCAAAAACCATTAAAGCCACAATGACTAGATGATTAACAAATAATATATTTGTCGAATCCGGTCATTAGTAAGGAACTACGCCAGTGGTGACATCACGCAATCTACTTACAAGTCTACCCACACCACAGCGTGCTTCTACAGAGCCGAGATGTTTTAAGCTCGTAGCGAGGAGTGAGGACGACATTCAATGTCTGACCGCAGCGGAGTTGAGACGTCCTGGAACTGCACCCGATTCATTGTGCCCAGTGTTATTTTTTTAGATTGTAATTTTAAGTAATTTGTTATCAGTGTATCGCACCCATTGTATTTTCATTGCACGAAACCCATCTTCTTTCCACATGATGTACGAGCCTAACGGAATAAATCCTGACATATTTATTTAGGTATAAATAAATATATCTACACTGATAAATATTTGGCAAGTAAGATGTTCTAAGCTGACCGAGGATGGAAAAAAACACAACTGTCATTATCTTCATAAAAATATTTATTGCTTTTAATCATCATCATCATTCAGTGGTAGGATTTCATCCAAAAAATATGCAGGTGGTTCGCCGTCATCTTGATGCCGTGCCCAAGATAAGAACCACACGACAGACATTACACGTGCTAAACATCTGGCTTATCAGGCGCAGGGATTGGGGGTGGTTGTGGGATGTTACTGCTGTGTTCTATTTTATATCCATTGGCTGTATTTCCATATCTTTGATAGCATCCAGATGCCTCTGCCTGTGCACAGCTCGGGAAGCTCTCAGCCAGTAAGCCATACAGACGCGTTCTAAACGTTACACCTGAAAAAGATTATTAATATTGAAATATAACTTTTTTTTTAGTCTGAACTGTCCCACTCCTGGGCCAACGCCTCCCCAATTCCTTCCACTTATCTCAGTGTTGTGCTTCTTCTCGCCAATTCGAGAGGAAGTCATCCAAGGCATTATCCCTTCATCAACCGCGGCCCCGCCCAGCTGTCTGCGCTGCAGAACCCAAATTGTCGAAATTGTTCATAAAGCTGCTGGACAGCTTATATTCGGTGTGCTCTTAAAATTGAAGACCCGCATGGATTGCAAATATTCTTATATCCGAATCTTCTAATTGAATGAGCAGTATGAATTACTTCATTCAATAACATTAGGCAGTTTCCATAAACAGCATCTAGTGTCAAAAATAAGACAAGGAACATTACACTCAATTATTTTCTCTACCCTCCTTCTAGTGTAGCTCAATAAAAAGATAATTATTTAGTCCCATTAATCTCGCGAGCCACGAGTATAATTTAAGGGATGCACCTGGCTTATTAGTTCACTACTCGATAACTAAATCCTAAGGGTACATTGTGAGCAAGAGCTAGTAAATAATGAGAGAGTGGAATAGGAGGGTAACTCGCACGATACCTACTATAACTATTGTAACGGTGTTACAACACAGGGACGTGACGTAAATAGCATAATCAAGTTCACTTTATCAAAGCTGCTTTATCACCGGATGGTCACCAGTCACCTCGCGAGAAATCGACACATACAAGTTGGCGCACGACTGCAGCAGTCTCTGACAGTAATTTATTTATTTATTTATTATTTACAAAATAAAATAAAATTAACTATTGTGTTCGCACATTCCATTGAGATGCACAATTGACACAACGGCTTTGTAGAGTATGTGCTGTACTTGCTGATGCCATTTTCTTTAAATATTTTTTTTAATAAATGCGAAAAATGTGCAGAAACACTTTCGAAATAAACAAAGATATTATGATGCTCTGTGACAGAAAGGGTAAATGTCAAAGATATTATTAGGTACCACTGGGTACCGTACTTTTTTTTTGTAAACGAAAAAACACCCTATTCATGTAAGTATTTTCTGTCAAATGACATGGAGCAAAATTATGTAATCTTTCGTTTCTTTACTATAATAAATTGGTTACTTTTTTTTGTGTAATATGAATATTATACCTACGTAACATATCAACTGGGGCCGAAAAAAAATTGTCTCAGTAAACTTAGCATATTATTTTCGTAGATGAAGTTACTAAACGTGTGCATCTAGTACAGTCACGAGCACCAATATGTATACACTTTCCCAACGTTAAAAGCAAATCTCGCGATCAGGATCATAGGATCTTTTTCATAAAAATGAGTTCCAGAATACTATGTTCGTCAACAACATACAATTTTAATCAGAACAGTAGGAGAAAAACACTTTTAAAAGTTGTTAAGTGTTTACATATTGGTACTCGTGACTGTGCAGTAATTGTGCACGCTGACTAGTGTTTAACGTAAGCGGGTTCACACGGACTCCTTCCTTTGTTACTTGTTGGAACTCCGCCCTTAATGAATATAGTCAGGGTTCCGACGGATAAATATTAGCAAGCTTGTACTATCTAGTAATGAGGGAATCGCTCAAATTATAAGACGACAGCTGACTGCAAGGAGAATGGAAGGGGAAAACGTTTAGCGCTACCTTTAGTCACAATGGGACTGCGGAACATTACTGGACTCAACTTATCAGTAAATAGTTTCATGGGTCTGGTTTCATGACGATGAATATTGGTGATAGTAATCAATTATTTTAGCTGTCAAAATCTATATTACCTTTTACATGTAAACAACCCATATCTTATGCACATCTACTTGTTGTCTGTTATGTAAGTTTCAGTTTTAGTACCTACTCTACTTTTTAGAATGTTAACTTATTTATTTTAAATACACCTTCGTAGCCTGAAACACAGATTCAACCTAGTTCAAGTAAATAAGCAACTGTGCTCTATTTTAATTGTTGTTTTATTGTAAATGTGGGCACATTTACAATTTTAGGTTCCGTAGCCGAATGGCAAAAAATTTAACCCTTATAGATTCGTCATGTCTATCTGTCTGTCTGTCTGTCCATCCGTATGTCACAGCCACTTTATTCCGAAACTATTAGGACTACACAGTTGAAACTTACGTATCAGCTCATGATGTCAACTTCTCAAAATGACAACCGGACGCAAAATGTCCACTTCTCACAATGTCAAATTCGCATAATGTCAATTTCTCAAAATGTCAATCTCTCACAATGACAAACTCGCATAAGGTCAACTTCGCACAATGTCAACTTCTTAAAATGACACATTCATTCTGATACCTACCTTCATATATCCCTTAGTAAATGTATACCTATTACCACATTCAAATTACCTTGTTATAGTAGAAACTACGTGGAGTTGTCATTAAGCGAATTTGTCATTAAGCAGTCGACATTGTGAGAAGTTGGCCTTATGTGAGTTTGTCATTGTGAGAAATGGACATTTTGAGAAATTGATATTATGCGAATTTAATTTTGCGTCCGGTTGTCATTTTGAGAAGTTGACATTGTGAGCTGATACGGAAACTTGGTAGGTAGGTAGATGTATTCTGTGAACCGCTTTACGATTTTTTTGCGAAAATAAGAAAAATCAAAGATTAAGGGGTTTTCAGGCATGGACCGAAACAAAAAAAATTTTTTTTCATCAAACCTACACGTGCGGGGTGTCTATAGATAGGTCTTTAACATTGAGGTTCCTAAAACCATTCTTTCTCAAAGTCAATTGTTTGAAAAATAGACACTTCCAAAGTGGTAAAATGTCCCCCAATGAATTGTAGAACGTAAAAAACTTTCAACTAAAATTGGTTTGAATAAGATTTCATGTTTCGTTTTTGAGATATGGGACTTTTTCATCAATCTGCAGCAGTAACTTTGTTTTTCAATAACATACTATGAAAAACAAATTTAGTTTTGCTGTTGAATGTAATAAAATACAACGTATGAATGAGCCTTCAAAATATTTTTATTATATTGTTTGGTGCTACGGAAGCCTGTTTGCGTCGACTCTCACTTGGCCGATTTTTTATTTATAAACGATTTATTTCGTTTATTTATTTTGACACACATGTTTTATATTATTACCTACATATTTCTTGAAAAAAAATCGTAAAAAAAACCTTTAAAAATTAAAAAAAATAGTGGCCCACCATCATCGGGAACAGGGTCCAAACTACCGGTGGTCAGGGCTCTTAAGAGACCTGAACCTCCTAACAATACGTGCCGTGTCCAGAAGTACTGCTTTCTGAATCAAGCCCTTGATCCAGCTGCCAAGGCAGAGCCTCCTCAGATGTTGGGTGAGGCTATTGGCTATTAAGCCATTGGCCGACACGACTATCGGCACAATAACTGCTGTACTCACGTCCCACGTGTCGACAACCCTGCGAGCCAGATCTAGATATTTGAATTGTTTATCTTTCTCTACTTCCTCTAGGTTCTCGTCATGCGCGACCGTAATATGAACAATCATTGTGCGACGCTCCAATCGTTTTGCCACCACAATGTCAGGCTTATTGGCAACAATAGTCCTGTCAGTGACGATAGGTCGATCCCAATACAACGTGATATTACCATCATCAATAACTGGGTCGGGCGCATACTTATAGCATGGCACTTCTGATTCCACAAGATGGTACGTCAAAGCAAGTTGTGTGCTGGTGAATAATCCTGGCAACTGGGTTACGTTAGGTTACGATTAGAGCTGTACGTGTACGTGTTTGTTATGGTGGGCAGAGCCTGCAACTGCATTAACAGTAGAGGTGCACACGCGTAGAGCTCGGGGCTCATCAGTCTTAAAACACATCCGTCATCCAGTCAGGCAGGGGGCGACTTCACCTTTCCACCCTGTATAAATTTGAATTCAAATTCCGTGGCTTGTCGGTGCGTAGGTACGTTCGGAGACTTGCTCAAGCAGGCGCCCGTTTGTCGAGTTTGTCTTTTATTTATAGTGACATCGATACATTGGCGAATGATAATTAATTCACGTCTTCTCATTATAAACAACGATTAAAATTAACGTTTTAATTTATGACTTCATCTTGCGGAACTGAGACGAACTCGACGTTGTGATAAGTTTTCTAGGTATACAATGTGGGTAGGTACCTGGGTAAACACTCGGAGGCGGGACGTGCATCCGTGCTAGTAGTAGCAATGTCACAGACTATCAGCTAAAGCCTAGCGTCTATAAATAGATAAGAATCTCGATAAACAATAAATACAATGCAACAGATTTCAGCGAGACGTTCCCGACATCTGCGAAACGTGTCAATGTCGCTCAGCCGCACGTCGCGCGTTGCTGTCGTGTTGACAGTCTGCGGTAGGTAATCGCTGACATCAATCTTTGTAATTATGAACACTAGCTATCGCGAGTGTCATCTGTTCATGTTATAAAATCATAGGTAAATAAACAGCTTACGTTTTCTGTGAACTGGTACATGTAACTAAACTAGAGGACTTCTGTGTTCACTGAAAATTATTAGATTTCTCACAAATGTATAACAAGCTTATGAAGAAAAATAAAAACACCAAAAGATGCTGCATATCAAAATATTGATCACGATCAGTGAGCAAGGCGCCGTAGAAGGGATGAGTGCGGCCAGAGAGCCCCCGTCAGCGACACCGGTATTCGTAATGGAGCAGGCGCCTAGCTGTTCGTAATATGAGCATTTCTCGCGAACACACCGGCTTCGGAGCTTCATTAAAAACGAGTGTGAGGAGTGGTCGGTATGTCGTCAGATATTCAGGTTAAATAGTAAGTTGGTACGTACTATGTAATGAAGCGAACGCTGCCCACGCTCGGCTATCAACTCAACGATTTTTGCATGGATTAAATGCGTACTTGTGCAGAGTTGTGCAAGTGTTGCAGTGCCACATATCGAGGTTTTTATTCGACAACAGCGACCCCTATCGAATTCAGAACCATTATATTTTCTTTCAAGCTAGAACCAACGTTAACATTGACAAAATTTCATTGAATCAGTTGGCTGGCTTTAGAATTCAGAGGTTAGCGTTTACGAATATGTTTGTATTTGTAATACACGTGATTTTTATATCCAAAGATATAATTATTTGTTACCGGCCAAACCCGATTTCAGGCTAAACTAGTTGGCAACGGCACCGCTCCCGTTGCCAACTAGTTTGGTCCGCTCGCTCGGCTCACGCTTGCTTGGTCAGAGTTTTGACCTTTAACCCGATTGGTCGGGGTGCCTCCCGATTGTCTCCAGTTTGGCCTGAAATTTGGTTTGGCCGTTAACATATTTAAAGATGCAGAGCTCCTTTGTAACGAGACAACAATAAACTACCGATGACTTGTGTTTGCATCTTCTTTCGTTGTCTGGAACTCTGGACTGGTGAAAAGGCTGAATTTAAAAGGCAGTTTTGACTCTTATCTATTATATGCACTAATATTATAAATGCGAAAGTTTGTGAGTATGGATGGATCACGCAAAAACTACTGAACGGATTTGGATGAAATTTAGCGCATAGATAGTTTATATAACCTGGATGATTAACACATCTAATACTTTTTATCCCGGTAGTATGATCCCGTGGGACAATTATCGATCTCCACTCGGGCAAAGCCGCGGGCATAAGCTAGTCGATAATATTCACTTGTACCTACTGTATGAGGACCATGAGGCCGGACAGATGAGAATACTTTTGTAATATTACAAACATGAATAGGTATATGCATATACTGTAGGTTCACGCACAAACTTCCGCCTTTTTCCCTCGGAGTAGGCAGAAACTACAGAAACCCATTTGCTGCGATCCTTACATCCACCTTCTATGTGCATAATTATACAAATATTATGGAGAAAATACAATAGCGAGAATAGGAACTTTTCTACGCATAAGTGCGGCTACTTATCTACTATGTGTTGTGACGTAGAGCTGGACAGACTCCACAAAGAGCATTATCATACTGTATCATATGGCTGAGAGTTGCACAGTGAACCATGGAGCGTTCCATGCTCGGCATAAAGCAGGTAGATCGAGTTCTTAACGTCGAAATCCGAAGACATCAAAGTTTTCGACATTGGAATTCGCGTTTCCATAACGCGAATTCACTCAAATGGAGTTGGGCAGGACAACTAGCAAGACGCGGTGATGACAGGTGGAGTAAAGTTGTCATCGAATGGCGTCCAAGAAGTGGAAAACGAAATGTGGGTCGTCCGGCGGCGAGATGGGCAGACGACCTAGTTGCCATCGGGGGAAAAACCTGGATGAGGCTGGCACAGGAACGTAGAGATTGGCACAAGAAAAGAGCAATGGATGAACTCAGGCTGAGGACGATGATCATATGACATGATGAATGACACATACAGGGTGTAAACAGACCCTTCACGAAGCATTCTGTACATCAAACTAAGTAAACCTACTCAAAAATTATTGCTGGGAAACGACTTTTTTTTTTGGGGTGAAAAATAACCTTTTACGGTAAAACTCAATGTAACGCATTCAAAACATTGTGCTTATGATGCATTGAATAGTAAACGGGTCATGGAGGTATTTAAAGTAAATTTATAACCTTAAAAATTAGAATTAAAAAAAAAACTTGTGAAAAAGTTGGAAATTTGACCCCCAATATCTCCGTAACTAGAAGGTTCCCAGGTATGGTCTAGAACAAAAAAGTGATCGCCATGACGGGGAGAATAAGTACCTTTCGGCTTCCTTAAGGGTCTCTTTACACCCTTTATATCTGGTGCCCTTTTAGCCACAGCTGCGAACGTGTGGTGGCAACATGTACAAAAACTTAGATACGAACTTATTTGATAAAGTGTTGTTTAAGGGAGCAGTACCTATGTGAAAAGTCGCAAATAACGCGCAGTTTGCTGGCGTGCCCCAATCTGCCGCGATCACTTGACGCCTGCTGCTCGTGCCCGCGCGCGGCAGAGTTCCGGCATTGTTGTGACGCAGACACGATTGTATTCAGCCACCAACCTGGCGTGAGATGCGCGACAACATACACCGTTCAAGGATTTAGGAGTATAACAAATGTCTCGAGTTACATTGCTTTTCCTGAAATGTTTACATTTCCTCCGTTCACTTAATGTTGAGTTTCCATAACACACTCTTTTATACTATGACTCCGCTTTAAAATAAACAAGACTTACTGACCATAGACAAGTGCCGTACTTCCGGGGTGTCGTCCCTCAATGGAGCCCGGTTGCTGCTTACTACACGCTATCTTGCCTACGGTGTAAAGTTGTTGTAAGTTCGAATGTAGAACTGCTGGTACGGTTTAACGCTGTCCGTGACTGCAGTGCCAGTAAGATGCGCCGTGCGGACATGCAAAACTTCGTCCGACCGACTGCGAAACTATCTTTAGTCATTCAATTTGCAACCCACTTCAGTAGCTTTGTTTTATATTTTGATACTGGTTGGGGTCGTAATACCTACGTGTTGTGTCGGGTGGCCAATCGTGCCGGCAGGCAAGCGGGCAGCGACGCGCGGCTGACCACACCGAGTCCGCGCACCGCGCCGCTTGCACTCCTGTACGTGTGGCGCTATCGCTACGTACGCTCACAGCCACTTCGTTCAATATTTCAGCGATCAATCGATTACCTTGTGAAATGCAAGTTTAAAGCTATTTTCGGTCGTAGATTTTATGAAATAGAAAAAGGCTGTCTTTTATTCCCGCTTATGCATATACCACAGATTAATAATATTATAATGGTCTGGTTCGATTATCGCAACCAAAGATTGATCGCTTATCCGTCAGTGTTTCACTCTCTTTGGCAGTTGAGCAGTGAGTGAGTTATGTGGCGCAGAACTACCACGATGTGTGATTTTTGTGATAGTTAAGAGGAAGTGCGGTCTCTTTGTGGTTAGTGCTATATTGTACCTACTAGTTGAATAGATATAAAAAAATCTGGGAGAACACTCATTTTCTCTTCAGTTTGCGGCAAAACCTTACGGTCATGATAAAGTTGACTTGACTTGGTGTGGAGGCGAGCAGTGAGCGCAGCGAACACAGTGCGCTGCAACGAGCGCGGTATCTGCGCTGTTTGTCCCACGCTGTTTACCTACACATCGGAAAGGTTTGCTGATAATGAATTAAATTATAACGGGCGGCGGTTCGCCTATCCACAAGCACATTGAGGCTCGCACGGCGGACTCGGACGCGCGACTCACCGGTCCTAACAATACTAATTAAATAAATTACTGGTCGATAAGTAGTCGTTGTCGTCGTCGTGGTCGTCGCTCGCTCGCAGTAAGTCGGTCCCGCACATGGAGTGCGAGCTGGGCATCCCGCTGGCGCGGCGCGGGCGCAAGGGCGGCGCGGGCTGGCGGCGCGTGCTGCGGCGGCGCGTGCCGCTGCTGCGCTGGCTGCCGCGCTACGACCGCGTGTCGGCGCTGGCGGACCTGGTGGCCGGCATCACGCTGGGCCTGACGCTGGTGCCGCAGAGCATCGCCTACGCCAGCCTCGCCAACCTGCCCGTGCAGTACGGACTCTACTCCTCCTTCGTCGGTAAGTCATACACAATGCATAGCTAACCATTACATCACCCTGTAGTAGTAGTACCTACACCTACATGAGCTATTGATTCGTTTGTTTTTTTACCCGACTGCGCGACGCAAAAAAGGGTAATGTGTTTATTTTTAACTTCTTATAAAGTAGTGGTACATTGATAAATAGGCGGACCTATGTCTATGTATGTACGGATCGTATGGTTCTTCTTCTGTATCGTGTGGTAAGTGCCTAACCTGGTGTCAGAGTTTTTTAAGCTGCCCATGGGCAGCTCAGTCTCAGGCATGCTGGTTTCCCCACGATGTTTTCCTTTACCGAAAGTGATTATAATACAATACGCACATGAATCCGAAAAATCAGAGGTGCATGCCTTGGGTACGAACTCGAGACCTAGGCTAGGCTAGCACTGCTATACAGGGTGGAATTTTTCAACCTCACCTGGAGGGTAAGATACTGGAGATAGCAAATTTTAATCAAAGGAAAAATTCCTTTATTTATTAAAAGGAACAAATGTGCATTAAAAAAATTCAAGAATTCGCTTGGCACACTCACAATCGAACCCTGTACGTTTATGGCATCAATCTATAGGGTCAATCATAACAATCAAATCGGTCTCACAAACATGATGATCCTTTTTTGCTTGTATCTACGAATTTAGATAGATTAGGGTCACTCATAAAGAAAGAGATGGATATAATGAGTGTGGAGGCACAAGCGGCAGTTTCTACACAGTTAGCTCATAATTGCTTACTCATAATACTCATGCTGGTGCCAACCAGTGTTGAAGCAGAGAGAGCATTTTCAGCTGCTGGGTACATAGCGACTGACATAAGATGTCGTTTAACAGATAAAACCCTCAAAACCTACTCTCTTTATTTATTTACTAGCGGCCCTCCCGGCTTCGCACGGGTGGTCATTTTTTTTAAATATAGCGTATGTTACTCAGGGTGAATGTAGCTTTCTAATGGTGAAAAATTTTTTGAAATCGGCATATTAGTTTTTGAGTTTATTCATTACAAACATACACACACACACAAAAATACAAATCTTTCCTCTTTATAATATTAGTAGGATTTGCTCTCATGCACATCACACATTTTACAATATTAGGTACTGTCGGTTTTTGTACATGAACCCTGTCAGGGCACTACAAAGCACAATGCTGGGTTGCTGTTGAGTTTATGAACATTACATTAACATAATAAATTGAGTCAAAACTTGTCAAAATACAATACAATACATTTAAAAAAAAATATGTCTAGAAGTCGTTATGTCTACGTCTTTGTTTTTAAGAAGCTATTTCCAAAATCACCGCTAGAACTAGACTTTTCCGCATTTGACTGACAGTGTTATTTTATTGTATTTGTTGATTTCCAAAAAATACGGGTAATTAGTGAGTTATATTAAAGAATAAAGTTATTTTTCTTTCAATTAATATTTTATCTTAATTAACCTCATAAATCTCATAATCAAAACTAATCTCTCATCGTTTTTTAGTCATCCGAATTTAAAAAGTTTATTTTGTAAACTATCCGAGATCTCGAAAATACCGGAAATAGTAATTTCCAATCTCGCGAAATCTCGAATTTGCGATCATAATCAGGGATCGGATATTCGGATGCATATTTGCCTAAAGTTTAAGTGTTGACAAGTAGGTACCTATAGAGCGCGCATCGGTACGGAAAAAGTCCCGGTTTATTTAAATACATAGTCTTTTTTTCATTTTAGTGTTTTAGTTCAAATGAATTGTCATATTTACCATTTTGTCCTATACGAATATTCAGCAGCAAAATTTATTTCCTATAATTTTGTACTTTTACGTGTTATTTTCAACAAATTTCTTGCCTGGTTTTAAATAGATTTTAAATATTTATTATGCTTATGAGTACTACATTTTATACAAACTGTATTATTTCTAAAATACCGCGATCCCGAGAAAAATTGGCATTTTAAGAAGCCGCTTCCATACTTTCGTACCTTAGGCTGGGAAAAAACGTACTTTAGGTAAATATGCATCCGAATATCCGATCACTAATCATAATCTAGCGAGGGTACTATATATTTTCTTGTGCGCTTACCAAAGTAGTTTGTGACTTTAGAAACAGCAAGTCTCTTTTGTAATACATGATAAACTATTTAATTTTATTTTATATATTTGATTCCTGAGGAGGTATAAACAGTGTAGGAGCGCTGACACATCATTTTGTATCCGTCGTACGCGAGCACTCGGCGACACCAGTTCGCCCGTAACCACCATAAGCTATAGGCGCGCTTTCAACCTAATAAGTACTCCATTGTAATACGGTTTATGAGTAAAGTAATACCCGAGTACCAACGTATTTAATTTCTCTCTGTACACACACACACGTAAAAGACATTACATACACGTACGCGCAAAAACAGTAATAACAACGCTGTGGATTCTCGAGATTCTCCCTATTATGTTCGATTCGTGGTGGAGTTCACACTTGGCGCACAGTTCTCCAATTCCGATCGCGTCGCTACCGACGGCCCGGAGGCGGCCGGCCGCCCGGCTGGTGCGCGGTGCTATGGAACAATACATGGTTTACCTGCCAGAAGAGATGCTTTTTGGTTATTTGTTTGTTTTTAAATATGAAGGTAACAACTATACGAACACGTCTCCCTAGCCGTTTGGGAAAGACAGGCGTAATGTTGGTCAACTGTTGTTATGGTTTTATGTAAGTCCTAGTACAGTTGGTGTAACGGATATCGCAGCCCCCAGCAGTTATCTATGTGCGGTAGTTTGTACAGTAGTGTCCTCTCCTCAGGTACGATGTTGTACGTGGTGCTCGGCACGGTGAAGGAGGTGTCCATCGGGCCCACCAGCCTCATGGCGCTGTTCACGCTGCAGATCTGCCGCGGCCTGCCCGTGGAGTTCGTGGTGCTGCTCACCTTCCTGTCCGGCTGCGTCGTGCTCATCATGGGCCTCCTGCGCCTAGGTAATGTGCTCCATATTCACTCCACCGAGTCGGCGCTGCATGGCCTATTCCATGTACCTATTAATTACTATAAAGCTCCCTCTGAGGCGAGTCTGATCCCGCTCTGACCATTAACCTCTATCTGATGTCACAACATTTCTAGCCATTCCTTCTTTCACATAATCCATCAATGGTCTTCCCCTAGACTCCTAGGCACCCACAGTCATACTCCTCCTGAATGGACCGCTCACAGAACTCCATTGTTGACTTAGCCGCCGTGTACACGTTAGCACCCTTTAACTAAACATCTAGTTATCGCACGATGTTTATGACATGCAACAATTTAATTTCACTTAATGCCACATAAATCTTGAACAAATGTTTACCTAATTAGGTACACTGTTAGACATTGTGTGAACAGTGAGCGACAGTCTTCAATCAAACATGTTAATGGTGTAGGCACTTTACAACGGTCAATTCAATTCGTTTTTACGTAATAAATCCTTATCTTGAAGTAGGTAGTGTAAGGCACCTTGTACTACCGCACTGTTTTATTTTCATGTTTATGATAGACACACAATGCAGATGGCCGATGTGCGGCTGAATGCTGTTGCATTAGTAATTGCACGAACTAATAAGACAATTATCTCTCTTTTTGAGCCATATGAATGATGTTCATCAATTTTCTCGCATTGGTCATTTGGTCTATCCAGAAAAGAATACTATTTTATTAATGCAAAACCGGCCAAGTGCGTGTCGGGCCACGCACAATGTAGGGTTCCGTAGTTGCCCATCAAAATATGCTGATTTGCGTCTGAGCGATGATTTTTATTGTAATAATAAAAAAAAAACTTACATTTGCAGTCGAAAAACCTGTGCTCCCATACATTGTGTTTAGAAAAATCTATTATCCAAGTAAGTTGGTCGACTATTTCTCGTAAACTTGTAAAGCCTACTTAGCTGTGATAGTTTTTTTTTCCACAAACATATCTCTTTATCGAAAATTATTTGAACAAACTCGCAATTTTTTTTAAAACGACATTCTGGTACCTACCGCCATAGCCACCATAGCTTCAGAATTTTCTTGGAGCTACCGCGTTTCTGTAGTGCCACTGACATGTTCACTCTGGCGCGTGTTCACGACTTCCACGCAATGGTGAGGAAAAAACGGCGTCACTATTAGAAAGAACGCGGTCGAGTCCTAATGGCATTCTGAAGATGTTAATGCACAAATTTGATTCACCGATGATGGACCACTTCATGCGAATGTTGGTGACTTTGGTGAGGCAGGAATGATGCATCATCGCTGTTTTTGTAATGTTTGTTTGTTGTTTTGTGATGTTTTTGTTGTGTTTATGTATGATTTTTTCTGGGAGAGTAATAATATTATACACTAAGTCACCTGTCACCGTCCGGGTGAGTCCATTAGACATATTATTTCCGGTTGTTCTCGTCTGGCTAACGGCGAGTACTTACACAGACACAACCAAGTAGCCAGGATTATTCACCAGCAACTTGCCTTGAAATATAAACTTGTGGAATCTGAGGTACCGTACTACAAGTATGTGCCTGACCCAGTTCTCGAGAAAGGCCATGTCACGCTGTACTGGGATCGGTCTATCATTACTGACAGGCCTATTGTCGCCAATAAGCCTTACATAGTGGTGTTAGACCGACCAGCGCGCCGCGTAATGATAGTCGATGTTACCATCCCGCATGACGAGAACCTCGTGAAAGCTGAGAAAGAGAAACAAATAAAATTTCTTCGAGGTTGTCGACATGTGGAATGTGAACTCGGCTATCATTGTGCCGATTGTCGTGACGGCCAATGGCCTTATGGCCAAGAGCCTCAACCACCATCTATCGAGGCTCTCCTTAGGCGGTTGGATCACGGGCCTGATTCAGAAGGCAGTACTCCTCGATACGGCTCGCATTGTGAGGAGGTTCCTGTCTCTGGAGCCCTAACCACCGGTAGCTTGGACTCTGCTCCCGACACCGGTGGACCACTATGTTTTATATTTATAAAATGTTTACCGTCATAATATATTTCCGGTAGTTGTTCGTCAACATAACTTCGTCCATAATCGCACAGACAAATCCTTCAGTTTCCCCAAAGAGGTCGCCGAAACGTAGCCAGCACACGGACGCTAGAAAATCTACATCAGGCCCATGAAGAGCCCGGTAGAAGCGCCCGTGAAGCTCCTTGCCTTGCCATACTTTTTTGCGGTCATCGGTAGTAAGTACTACAGGTTTGCGCCAGTTCTCTTTAGCCATGGACAGCGGGGTGAGTCCCTTGTCCACTGCGACCACATCTCGGTGCATACCCACTTCGGCTTTAAAAAAATATGCTCTAAGACTGCACATCTCGCGGTTGTGGAGGGTCTCCGCGTTTAAAAAGCCTCGACCTCCGCACTTCCGCGGGATGTACAGCCTCATCACCGATGATCCTGGGTGAAGTATCCGGTGTGCGGTCCGCAGTGTACGAACTCTCCTATCCAGGGCATCGAGTTCGGTCTGAGTCCATTTGAGTATGCCGAAAGAGTACATTAAAACCGGCATTACCCAACCGTTGAAGGCCCGCATCTTGTTCCCGCCTGGATATATTATACCACATTATCGGGTACGCGAGAAAAAAAAATCCCGACTTTTCTTGTAGGTAGGTACAGGAGATACCCTAAAAAAAATACTTTTCGAGATTTTATTTTACCACTTTGTCGGCGTTACTAAACTGTATATTCATGCCAAATTACAGCTTTGTGTACTAAGAGTCTTTGAACTAAGCTGCGGACAGACAGACGGACATGGCGAAACTATAAAGGTTCCTTTCCTTGTTGGTGACTACTGAACCCTAAAAATTGATAGTTTACTATCAAACATTCAGACATTTGACTGAAGTAAATAAACTATAAATATGTAAATAAACGTCAGTGAAAGCTCTGGTTAAGCAAATATGTATAATGTGAGGCTGAAGGTGTTCAAGTATTAGGTTGTGGTAGGTTTCCTGGTGGACCTGATCTCCCCGTCGGTGACGAGCGGCTTCACGTCGGCCACAGCAATCATCATCGTAGCGGCGCAGCTCAAGGGGCTGCTGGGGCTGAGCTTCACGGCCGAGTCCGTTGGCGACAACATCCGCCTCATCGTCACCAAGTGGGACGACGTGCGCCCGGCCGATGCCGCGCTCGGTGCCTGCTGCTGCAGCGTGCTGCTGCTGCTCAGGGTATGTAACAACAAGCGCCTCGTGGCACCAAGAGGGACGACGTGCGCCCGGCCGATGCCGCGCTCGGTGCCTGCTGCTGCAGCGTGCTGCTGCTACTCAGGGTATGTGACAACAAGCGCCTCGTGGCACCAAGAGGGACGACGTGCGCCCGGCCGATGCCGCGCTCGGTGCCTGCTGCTGCAGCGTGCTGCTGCTACTCAGGGTATGTGACAACAAGCGTCTCGTGGCACCAAGAGGGACGACGTGCGCCCGGCCGATGCCGCGCTCGGTGCCTGCTGCTGCAGCGTGCTGCTGCTACTCAGGGTATGTGACAACAAGCGCCTCGTGGCACCAAGAGGGAAGACGTGCGCCCTGCCGATGCCGCGCTCGGTGCCTGCTGCTGCAGCGTGCTGCTGCTACTCAGGGTATGTGACAACAAGCGCCTCGTGGCACCAAGAGCGATGACGTGCGCCCGGCCGATGCCGCGCTCGGTGCCTGCTGCTGCAGCGTGCTGCTGCTACTCAGGGTATGTGACAACAAGCGCCTCGTGGCACCAAGAGGGAAGACGTGCGCCCTGCCGATGCCGCGCTCGGTGCCTGCTGCTGCAGCGTGCTGCTGCTACTCAGGGTATGTGACAACAAGCGCCTCGTGGCACCAAGAGCGACGACGTGCGCCCTGCCGATGCCGCGCTCGGTGCCTGCTGCTGCAGCGTGCTGCTGCTGTATGTGACAACAAGCGCCTCGTGGCACCAAGAGGGACGATTTGCGCCCGGCCGAAACCGCTCTCGGTGCCTGCTGCTGTTGCGTGCTGCTGTTGCTCAGGGTATGTGACAACATATGCCTCGTGGTACCGAGTTCGTCTTGCGGCCGGCCAACACCACGAATCCTTCAGCTGTGGCCATACAACACAGAACAGCGGTTAAAGTATATTTTTGGTAAGGTGGTTGCAGTTCCCCAAAGGATTCCCTAACCCCTGTGATAATTTTGTCAAACTTGAACCTCACCTAAAGCTTAGTAGAGATGTGACTGTGTGCGCAGAAGCTGAAGGACGTGCGTGTGAGCTCGGGCCGGCTGGCGCGCGCGCTGTGGCTGCTGTCCATCAGCCGCAACGCGCTGGTGGTGCTGGCCGCGTCGTCCTTCGCCTACCTCACGCACCACCCCAACCAGCCGCTCTTCAAGCTGTCCGGTGAGCACACATATTTTTTACCTCACGTTTTCTTTATGTTAAAGATTCAAAGTACTGTCAAGAAAAACCCCACTATGCCAAAAGGGCCACTAGGAATGTTTTCAAACAGGATATTGACGTCATTTTGATACATTTAGTATTGTATTAGAGATACGTTTATTTCAATTCAAACATTTTGAACTCAGAACGTCCTCCTCTTTTATTTGATATCCCACTCAAGAGGACAGTAAAAATAAAAACCGGCCAAGTGTGAGTCGGACTCGCGCATGAATGGTTCCGTACCATCATAGTCGTAGTAGGCGAGCCCCCTTTAATTTTTAATTTATTTTTATTATTTGTAATTTTTGTTTTCCTGTAATCTATAGGCAAAGAAATATTTTAAATAATGAATCTGTTCACACCTCATTCATAAAATCAGCTCAGTAGTTTAGGCGCTAAGGTGGAACATAAAAAAGTTACTAATATAGATAGACAGCCAAAATCATGAATCTTCTGTTTGTAAGGTTTACTGTAATGCCGGCCACACACGTTCCAGTATACTTGCGCAAGTCCAGACTTGCGCAAGTATACTGGAACGTGTGTTGGAAGATAATTGCGCAAATTTCCGACTTGCACAAGTTCTTGAAAAAGTTCAAAATTTCAATTCCCAACTTGTGCAAACTTGCGTTTGTGCAAGTTTACTTGAACGTGTGTGGGAGCATTTCGCGCAAGTTTCAGTATTGTTTTAGCAACCTACATGTACGCACGTCATTTTCGCGCCAAAATGAACGAGACTACCGAGAGGCAAGGAGTTCGCGATTTTATAGAAGAATTAATAAAATATGTACAGAAATGAGCCAAGTCTTTAGCAAATAAAAAGTAAAGACTTATCACCACAGGGACAAAAAAAAAAGCTGCTTATAATAAAACAATTGAGCAATACCGAAAATTCGAACCAAACGTAATTTATAAATATAATATGTAATATATATCCATAGCATAAGTAGCTCGCTGCATGTACGCACACTTGTACAAATATCATTGAAATGATACTTGTGCAAGCATGCTTGAGCCGTCTGTGGTCACCTCCGAAATTCGTGTATTTGTGCAAGTCTGGACTTGCGCAAGTATACTGGAACGTGTGTGGCCGGCATAAAAGTTGTACAAGTTTCTGCAATAAACCTTTTATCACTACATAGTATAAAGCAAAGTCGCTTCCCGCTGTCTGTCTGTCCCTATGTATACTTAGATCTTTAAAACTACGCAACGGATTTTGATGCGGTTTTTTTTAATAGATAGAGTGATTCAAGAGGAAGGTTTATATGTATAATACATGCATAATATAGTCGAGAAACACTGATAATTTTAGAGGTTTTTAATGTAAGGTCGTAAATAAACACATTTTTTTGCGCTTACATTGCAAACGCTGGCTGAACCCTACGAGCTAGATCAAAATAATGTACTACAGTATTGTACACCTTAAAAAGGTCTACAAAAAAGTCCGCGATGGTATATATCTATCTCTTAGGGATAACACACAATAACCATTTTTTTCCCTTTACTTACGAGAAAATAATGGCTTATTTACGAAAAAGCGATTTTAAGCAATACAGCATTAATCCTTATCCAATTAAGTACCTTAAATAATTTGTGCATGTAATATAGATCAATATGGCCCTTTACAGCATGTAATTTAAATGAATATTTTCGAAGATATTACAGATTTAAAATGCAGGGACATAGCGGTTGCGGCGCGGCGGTACCGGCCATGGGGCGCGAGCCTATCAATAGTGCGTCGAAGGCCGCGCTTCGCCCTATAGCACTTTATGATTAGCAGCGATCGCACGCGTTTATCGGAGCTCTCTAGCGAGGAAAATAACAATTATCTTAATATATAAAAGCGAAAAGTCACTCACTCTCTCACTCATCGCGAAATATGGAAAACCGCTTGACGTATAAAGATGAAATTTGGCAAGGAGGTAGTTTATAGGTAGTAGATGTCCGCTAAGAACGGATTTTGCGACAGGGCTGGATTAAGGGGGTCTAAGGGCTCTCGCAAGTTTGTATGAAACTCCTTCATTTTTTGTGCTACAAACTTGAAATTTGGCCGGGAGGTAGTTAATAGTTAGTAGATGTTCGCTAAGAACGGGTTTTGTGATAAGACCGGATTAAGGAGGTCTAAAGGCTCTCGCGAGTTTGTATGAAAGTCCTTCTTATTTGTGCTACAAACTTAGAATTTGGCCGGGAGGTAGTAGAGTAAAAAAAGTTTTGTCTTTCGTAATATAAAACAAAGTCGCTCCCGCTGTTTGTACGCTTAAATCTTTTAACCTACGCACCGGATTTGAATGTAGTTTTCAGCAATAGATAGAATGATTCAAGAGGAAGGTTTATAGGTATATATTGCACCCGTGCGGAGCCGGGGCGGGTCGCTAGTTTATTTATATATTCCGTATTCGGATGATAAGCTTTCCGTGTTACAGCTATTATTTACTTCATAACGTCTTAATTATCAACTGAAATCGTGGAGAGGAATTGTGACAAGATCGAATTGAAATTAAAAGTGTATAAAAAATCAAATCAATAGATTTTCCCTGACTTAATAGACACGTATTTTATCGGCGTACTAATTTGTGTTTGATACACAAATCATTTCACCTTTAGGCGATAGTCTTTTCGTGCAAAACTCAGAATTCACAAAAAAAAACATATCGTGTCTGCGGCGACCTCCCCCCTTGACACCTAGTCGTACTTAAATTATTTGAGATGACGCTAAAGCTGCTCTACCCACATATTAACCGACCGAAAAAAAGGAGGTTATCAATTCGAAGCTTATAATCATTAGTGTTTCTAGGAACCATCATACAAAGACGAACTTAATAAAAAAAAACCTTTTTCGAATAGATTCTGTCGCTGAGCTTGATTCCTAATACGCTACGCTCCATCGCCCTTTCTCAAACCTTGCGTTTGGACTTTTGCGATTTAGTCAGGGACCAAGTTTGAGCACCGTAAGTTAGGATAGGCAGAATGCATATTATTATGTCGATGAGTTTGCGCTTCAGGGATAAAGGTAAGTCACCCTTTATCAGCGGCTTCATGGACCAGTCTTCCAAGTGATTATTTCAAATTGATGGCCTACCGGAGCGAGGCAAATCTTTTATCACATCTCCACCGCTTTTGTACGCTTTTTACCACTCATAAGCACGTGGTTTTGATAAAGTCGATTCACCGTAAGCCTTCTGTAACATTTTTAGGGACTCCGAACACGAAAATCCATTGGCGATGCAAAATTTAAACAAACTCTTTGTTCGATGTTTTTGTCCATATTATAAAAATCGCAAAACTCACACTAGATTTATGATCTAACTAAAAACAGCCCCGTATTTAATCTAAATACCAGATGCAACTCAAACATAGAAAACAGTTGTGCCAATCTAACAACAACAAAAAAAAAATTGAAACGATAAACAAATAATCCATTCCCGACACTTGTTTGTCTGAATGTATACTCATCGACGCAGTCGATTTCTTGCCCATCTACCTCAACCCTACTTTGTATGCTATTGGTCATCACTTGTCTTTGAGCGATTCATCATTAGTCCGACCTCAAGGCTTGCTGTGCTTAGATCTTGGAGCATCAGTTACAGCATCTGTTGTAACTCGGCAGCAGTCGGTGCAAATCTGATGTCATCAGCGAAACGAAGGTTCGTGAGTTTCTTGCAACCGACTGTTATACCTTTATTATGGGGTTATGGGTCCTGTTAGGTTCTTGAATGATATAAAAATCAAAAATTTTCGTTGGCGCCATCCTGTATTTTCATTTTGATCCCATATTCGATTGGAGCGCCCTCGATTAGCATGGTCATAACAACCATGACGAAAAATTCGAAAATTTTCGTGGCCGCCATCTTTAATTTTGTTCGCATATTAATTTAGAGCGCCAGAGGAGCTCGTGGCTAAATAATAACACCCTTTCGGGTCGATCTTTAGGTTAGGCCGTGCTGCCTATATTTGTCTGTCGATGGATGGGACCAATTACATACCGAGTTTCCTCCGTGCCTTGGAAAGCCGTTGGCCCGGATGTCATTTGTAGATCTTTGACAGTCGTTAGGTAGTTAGTGGCCCAAAAACTCTGATAACCAGTCTTACTAAGGGGTATCGTATTACCCAGTACAAACTGGGTTGTGGAGGTCAGACAGGCAGTCGCTCCATGTAAAATACTGGTATTCAGCTGCATCTGGTTAGACTGGAAGCCGACCCCAATATAGTTGGGAAAAGGCTAGGCAGATGATTCGTTTAGAGCGCCCTCGATTACTATGGACGTGACGCCTATGGCGAAGAATTCGCTACTTTTCGCAACCGCCATCTTTGATTTTGATCCCATATTTAAATGGAGCGCCCTCGATTACCATGGATGTGACACCCATGACGAAAAATTCGCTAATTTTCGTTGCCGCCATCTTTAATTTTGATTTCGATTTATCGTCAGGAATCTGATTTCCCGGAAGTGTCCGATGATTATTTATAAATATTACTAAAACAAAATCGAAAAATACTTAATACAGGGTGTAAACAGACCCTTATACGACTACTACAGATACGACTTTTTTTTGGGGTCAAAAATAACCTTTTACGGTAAAAGTCAATGAAACGCATTCAAAACATTGTGCTCATGGATGCATTGAATAGTAAACGGGTCATGGAGGTATTTAAAGTAAAGTTATAACATTAAAAAATTGTATTTAAAAAAAAAACTTGTGAAAATGTTGGAACTTTTGGAACAGGTATGGTCTAGAACAAAAAAATGATCGCAATAGCGGGGACAATTAAAAAAAAAATTAAAAACAGACTTTAGAGTAGGTACTTTCCCTGCAGGTGAGGTTGAAAAATTCCACCACTGAAATTTTATGGGTGTTTAGGTATACTAATAATTTCCAGTTTACGTTAATTTTAATGATTTATTTTTTATTTTGTCGTGTCATTCAACAATGGTCCTTCGATAAAGTCGAAAACAACACAAATCTATTGACAGAAACTACGTATTTTTTTAGAGTAAAAACCAAGAAATCTGACGATATTATCGTAATCAGATTAAAAAAAATAAAAGATTTTTATAAAAAGTAACGAGACAACTTTGAAGACACGCGTATAAAAGTATTTATTGGCTCGATAGATTTTGCGATTTAGACTGTTGCCTCGGCAAGAGTGCGGACTCGAACCTTTAACTCGCGTTGGGCGCGAGAGACCTCTTTTCAACGCCAGATTTACGCAACGAGAGCGAGTTGTATGAACTTTGTACGAACCAATATTATGGTGCACTAAAAATAATTGTAATTCATTTATAACTTTAGTCAAAAAGACATTGAATAGATGAACCTGCGCGAAAATTTCAACGGGCTGTCAATGTTACTGGACTGGGCCCTTAAATAAACAAAAGAAACCGGCAGAAAGAATACAGCTCTTCAAGGAAAACTATGTCCATCGGGAATCATCGTCTATCGTCGAAAATACAACCGCTTGATGATGAGATCTAAAATAGAAGAGCTGTCACAACCAGTTGGCAGATTCGACTCAGAACTAAGTTGTTGTAGTTTTTCGTGTTTATCTCTCTTAACTTTATAAACACCGTGCCTTTTTAGTCGTCTTACAACGAGCGATGATCTACTTTCTTTACTCGAGCGCTGGGTAGCTATGTTCTCCCGTTTGACACGTAAACATCATTAACAGGATGTTTTATAATTTTATTCTAATGTATTATTTATTTTTCTTTGTACCTGTTATGGTAGGTAACAAAAAAAAAATCGCGCCTAGAGCTATTTCATGTCGGGTACATTGAGTGGACCACCTTTGTAAGACGACTAAAAATTCATATATATGTGTGTATTTGGTTATACGTATGTACGTATATGTTACGGGCAATTTGCTAAGTCCGGGCACTATTAACAATGGCCGGTCTGTATTCATAATACCCGACTCAATTGGGCAATGTGATTAAAACATCATGATTGATCACTTTTCCCAGCCATTACGAATAATGCCCACCCTATCTTGGGCAAAGTAATAAAATAGTGTTTTTGTTTATTAAATGTAACCTAACATAACCTAACCTTACCTTTCCAATTTATAACATTGCCCGGCCACAAGTAGGGAATTATTCATACTGCCCGGTCCAAGTGATAAATTCATGCTATCTCAAATACTGACTTATTACATAATTGGGCATTATTAATAATGGCCGGTCCTTATTAATAATACCCAGTTAATCACGTTGCCCGTAACATATACATATATATATATATATATTATTCTTATATTGTTTTTTTTCTGTTATTGCCCTTACTGAGTATTATCTCTGCATCACCCTAAGGTAGACTTGTAGAAAATGCCCAAGGCATTAAGTCCGCTTTTGTACAGTTTTTTACTTGTGCATAAAGTTTTAATAAATAAATAATACTACTAGCCTATTTTGTATTACCATCATTGCAAAGTTTTAGGTGAGCAACTGAATGCAATTCCAAATAAACTTTTGAGTGACAGATTACGATCTACGACTGGAGTAGGTAGCTGACGGAGAGAAAGTTTCATGCTAACGAGCAAGGATAGTGCGCACCACAAACCGCAACAAGACAAAGTTAGAGACCTTTCCTCTGTGGGTGGTATTCTGTGGCGCGACGTCCGTGCTCAATCGGGAACACTCCAATGATCGGAGAATAACATAGTCGGTGTCGGCAGGTCGCGTGGAGCCCGGCCTTCCGCGGCTGGCGGCGCCGCCCTTCAGCGCGTCGCTGGACAACAGCACGGTGACGTTCGTGGACATGGTGCACACGCTGGGCTCCGCCGTTATCATGATGCCCATCGTCATGGTGCTCGCCAACATCGCCATCGCCAAGGCGTTCAGTGAGTATCGTACTTAGTTTACCTGCTCTTCCTGTACATATAGTCGGCCTCCCCTTAATTAATTCACCACTTTTTACTGGAACTTGCAGTAAACATTTACTGCAAGTTCCGGTAAACAGTGGTGAGTACTACACATACTTCACTCAGGTTGAATCAATCTTATTTAGAAGCTCGAAGCCAAATAACAACAGCCGCACGGGCCGATCTTTAAGGTTAAGCAACGCTTGCCAAGGTCGGTTCGTGAATTGGAGGTCATCCATTACATACCGAGTTTTCCTTAGAAGCAAGTCAAGATGTTGGTTCCAGCTGTCATCACTAGATCTTTGACAGTCGTTACAGTTAGTCAGTATCCCGAAAGCCTGACAACTAGTCTTTGTTTAAATTAATGCATTCGAAATCTGACAAACTGCAAAACAGTTCGTCTTCAGTTGCTCTCGTTTCACAATATACAGGATGATCGGTAATTGGGTGCATTCCTTGAAATGGGTGATACTAGACTACTCACCCTACCAACCTACCCTACCAACCTACCCTACCAACCTACCCTACCAACCTACCCTACCTACCTACCCTACCTACCCTACCTACCCTACCTACCCTACCTACCCTACCTACCCTACCTACTTACCCTACCTACTTACCCTACCTACCCTACCTACCTACCCTACGGATATTGGATTATTTATTACATTTTGGATAATCAACGGCAAAATTTAAATCCATCAAGTTGTAGGTTGAATAGTATTGTTGTAATTGTTTATTCGTAATTCGTAATTTTTCCATTTCTTGCCTAGGTTTTAATAGATTAGACATATTAATTATGTTTAGTTATACAATGTTTATACACATGTTGTTTTAGTTATAAAATCCCTCAATCTCGGTATTGAGGGATTTTATGAAGCCGCTTCCATACTTTTGTACATTTCGCATGGATAAAACGTGATTTTAGGTAAATATGCATCCGAATATCCGATCCCTGAAGTTCTAAAAATTTCACTTGATTGAAATTACAGCTGTCAGGATTTACATTATTAATTTAAACTACTAAGTATGAGTAATACAAATATCATATTGCATTTGTAATTATTTATATCGATATGACCAAAAGTATTTTAATCAAGTTTGATTTTGTGGACTATAATGATAAAGTAAGTTGTTCATAAAAATTTAAAACAAGAAAGGACCTAGAAGTGAACCCTAAAGAACACCCATGGCGACCGAAGATCTTGAGAGATTTCTTGACGTTAACATCAACCCTCAGTCAGATAAGAAGTCAGAATGTTTAGACTTTACGAACCCTGTCTCTCCCGCCTTTCTGGTATAATTTCCTGATGAGTCATGATGAACGTAATCGAAGGGTTTGGACAGAAACTCATCTGCAAATCTTCGTAATCGCACTGTCACTGCTGCACTACACTGGGGAAAATTTCATTAAGGTACGTGAGTACTGAGCTGCCAAAGCGCCAGCTAATATGATTTTAAAGAATGCTTAAAATATATAGTATTTTTTAATTCAGCTACGGGCGGGCGGATTGACGCGACGCAAGAGATGGTGACTCTCGGGCTGTGCAACATGGCAGGCTCGCTGGTGCACGCCATGCCCACGTGCGGCGCCTTCACGCGCTCCGCCGTGTCGCACTCCAGCGGCGTGCGCACGCCTGCCGCCGGCCTCTACTCCGGTCAGTACACATTACACTATGCGATATGTAAGTTGAGCTGGTGCACGATCCCCACGTGCGGCGCCTTCACGTCACCCGCACAACAACAAAAACAACGAGTGACAAGAATAATGGAATAAATTTCGCCCACCCTCGTACTTTCATCTAAGTAGAGTCTTCTGCTCAGTGGCTTGTACATCACACATCATCAGCCCCCATTCATTAGCGTATTATACTCGACTAACACCACCCAAAACTTGTAGGTAATTACTAGTTACACTGTAGTCTTTTTGTAATATTAGAAATGGCTTAAAAACTATTTTATAAAATTATATGTATCAGAAATATCATTTACATTGACTTGAATATCGTGATGTATGCATTGTAATGGGCTTAAACGATGATATCTTGAGCTAATCCACGGCGTGTGTCCTTGTGGTCGTAGGTATCATCACGCTGCTGGCACTGATATTCCTGACGCAGTACTTCTACTTCATCCCGAAGGCGTGTCTCTCCTCCGTGCTCATCTGTGCCGTCATATTTATGGTGAGTGCCTACTATTCTGTTTTCGTCAAACATGTTTCACATTCTCATCCGGTATATCGCCATTGAAGCTATCATAGTGGAGGAACAGCGTTGTTTGTTTAATTAAATGATTATCAATATCCCTTTTCAATATAATTATTATTCCATTGTAAATAGTAAATACAGATAAATATAGTAAATATCGAGTGATTCACAAGGTATCGAGCATGAATGACAAGTTGCGTAGGTTAAGGGAGCAGTATCCGAGTGCGACGGCCCGGGAGGCGCTAGCAATCACTTGCGATAACCTCTGACGGTGTAATTGAATCTATCGCTTCGACGGGACACGTTGAACAAACACGCGGAGATTTTCCAGTGACCTAGAAGTGAATGTATTTGCTTTCTTTTTTTTATTATTGGTTCACAAATCGGGCAATAATAGTTATCTTAAGTACTTGGTAAACTTAAAATGAAAAAAAAAAGTGAAAACTGCATGCCCTAAAATAGTGAACATAGCATTACTATGAGCTAGTTAAAAATATATAAATAACTCAAAAATAATATGCAGCCATTGGGCCAATTATTACTTACTAGCTTTTGCCCGCGGCTTCGCTCGCGTTAATTTAGAATTTGACAATTATGATTTGAGGTTTCTACGTTGGTTATTAACATCGGATTGTTGGTACAGAAAGCGTTTTTGAACTCGCTCCAATTTACTAGAGTATACCTCATAAGTAGGATTCCATACTTGACTTCCATACTTCCAACACACTGCGAACGATGCAGTAAGAAAATGAAAAATATAGCCTGAAAGATATATGTAAAATTCTGTGACATTTATTGAATGAACATATTATTATTATATTATATTATGACAAGATACTTCTTCCAGTTGTACTCATTGGTTTCAGTTGTTTTATTACCTTACGATGATGGCTTCTTATCGTACGTGTTACTAAAATAACTGTAACCTATACTGGGTCGAAAAGTAATGTCGGTGGAGAAACAGACATACCTCAAATAGTTTTTTGGTTGCACATTTTACTTATAAGGATCCATTCCCTTTTTAGGGTTCCGTTGCCGAATAGCAAAAAACGGAACCCTTATAGATTCATACTGTCCATCCTGTCTGTCTGTCTACCTGTCCGTCCGGATCTCACAGCCGTTTTACTCCGAGACTGCTGGCACCACACAGTTGTTATTTATAGAGTAGGGTCTTCTATGAACCGCTATGCACAATTCGGTGACTTCCCCTTGTTCCGCACTGGGTTATGCAACCACACCAGTGAACTCTCGGTGAAACCATTACCATTACCATTACCTCTACTATTTGCCTTCCGGTTATAACGGGTATTCAGCTTCTCGAACATCTGTTGGCATCATGAAACAAAAAATTTAACATCATTCAAATTATTACGCAAATCATTCGAATAATCTGTTACACTGCGTGGAGCATCATGGGCAGTTCCAGTGATTAAATCTGCAGGCGACCGTAATTCTTTTCCAAAGTTTTCCAAGGCTGGTGTCACAGTCGTACTTTCGTAAACTGTTACTGCTACGGTAGGACAGAAAAAACGGCTGTATGTGCTTCTCGCAATTCCTATGCCTGCTTTCCACGACTTTCGCCAAATATCTCTTCAACGTTTGGTTGAATCGTTCCACCATTCCATCAGATTGTGGGCGGTGAGAGGTGGTTCTGGTTTTATTGGTACCCATCAATCGACATGTTTCCTGAAATACTTGCGATTCAAAAATTCCTTCCTTGATCGCTGTCATTTCTAAGGGTACTCCAAAACGACACGGGTGAACCAATTTATCTGCGTCTGTTGTGGCTTCTTGGTTAGGAATGGCGAAGACTTCTGGCCACTATGTGAAGTAATCCATGACAACCATGAAATACTTGTTCCCATTTTCACTTTCTGGAAATGGTCTCACAACGTCTAGTGCTATCCGTTCCCAGGGCGCTCCAACTCACTTTTAATGCACCTCTGCTGCGTGTGTGGGATCCTTTCACAACCGCCCAACTAGTAACTTGCGAAACCAGTCCTCCACATCCTCTCGACAGTGGATCCAGTAAAATCGCTCTCGGGTCTTCAATAGAGTCCTTGTAATCCCCAAATTCCTCCTGCACATCCATCATGGAAGAGCCGTAGAACATCCGGTACCTAGGCTTGGCTTAAGGGACAACCATTTGTCCATGACAGCTGTCTCCTCGAGCGTTTTCCCATATACAGCACAAGACTTCATCTTGAATAACCACGCTGTTCCTTTGTGCCCAATAACTCTTCGTTATGCAACTCATCGCTGCCACATTACTCCACTGCTGTCCGAGTCATGCTGTAAGGTTTCCTTCCATTCATCGCTGGTATCCATTCTAAGCATCTTCACGGACACTACGTCCTTAGTCTCTTACCTGGCACAGTGCTAATAGTCTTTACGGTCTTCTTGACAAGTGAGTACTTCCACTGCGATGTACAGTTACGAAGTCAAAATCTTGTAGCAGTTCAATCCATCTCGCCACTTGCCCCTCTGGATTCTTGAACTGTAATAGCCTCTTCAAAGCAGCACGGTCAGTTCGTAACTGGAATTTCCGTCCCAGCAAATCTTTACTGCAGTGCTGCAATGTCTTTACTTAGGGAAAGTAGTTCCCGTCTCGTAGTTACGTAGTAATTTATTTCCGGTTTGTATAAAGACTTGCTGAAGTAAGCTTTGAATGGGGGGGTTTTAATGACGGCAAAATTCTTGACAAACCTGGAGTAGGAGCACAAACCCAAAAATGCTCTGACCTGCGTCTTGTCTTTCGGAACTACCTTGACGGCGATGGCTTTCTCTGGGTCTGTTTGACTTTCACACACCTTCCTCCGAATCTATGTGTCCTTAAAAGTTCACTTGTTGTCGGATAAACGAGTACTTTTTCGGACTTAACTTGAGATTAGATGTTTGGATTTTCGACAGCACTCGGTATAGGTTTTTAAGGTGATTTTCAAATGTACATGCCACGATGATTATGTTGTCAAGATAAACAAGACATGCGTCTCCATTCAATCCGGCGAGTACTTGCTCCATCAACCTTTCAAACATTGCAGGAGCATTTTACAGTTTTTTCCTTGTCCTTGGGGCCTATTTCTACTTGCCAGTAGCCACTTCAGGTCAAGTGTGGTAAACCACTTCATTTCAGTAAGCGTATCCAGTATGTCATCGATCCTAGGCAGTGGGTAGCGTCGATAGTCTCCACACAAAAGCATGCTGGTGTCCTTTTTATTTACCAGGACCACAGGAGAACACCACGGGTAGGATAAAGGCTCTATAACACCGTCCTTCACCATTCCTTCAAACATGGTTTTCACTTCTTTTTACCGTTCCCGGCAGTCTTCTTGGTCGCTGGGCAATAGGTAACTCGGGGTCACCAATTTGCCAAACTTTTTGGCAGTATATGGTTAGGTATAAATGAGACAAAAGATGTAGTATAGTCTGGTTATAATTATCCAAAGGTGCATCTTATATACTAACGACTACGTGACGATAACAGACAGTAGAAACATTTAATAGATATTGAACGTGCGATAAAGAACATAAGATTGCGATGTAGATTGTAGATACAGCACAAAGATATTGTACTGCAACACTTGTATTAATCTTGTGCTGAACCAGTCCATTTCTCCCTATGGCAGCATCATTCGTGGAGAAAATGCCGGCGTACTGAAGTAACATCTTCATAGCCTTGTCCATTTCTCCTTCAGTTAAATCGCAATTTTCCAAAAGCGTTAACAACTTGGACAGATTTTTATTTGGCATAATTACCTTTGGGGAAGTTATAATTCCGCATAATTTTGTTTAGCATGATGTTTATTTAGAGCGACAATTATTTGGCACAATTACAATTTCATATTTAACCTTAAATTAAACATACACAACAAACTTAAAAATACATACTTTGAGTTTACTAGTTGTTTAATACAATCAGCGTGATATCAAGGACACAGAAAGTTGTAGATAAGGCGTAGTTGACGTAGCCCCGTAGACTGTCCGAGTTGGGGTGCCACAAGTTCCGAGCTCGCTACACTTGCTCTTGCTTCCTATGAATAAACGATTTTGCATATTATTTTCTTTTAGTTATGTTATTAATTTGTAAGCACAATAACTGTGGTATTATAAATAAATACCTAATAGGCAAATAACTTCGAATCTTATTTATTTTATTACTTTTACTGACGAGCGTAGTGAATTATTAATAACAACTGCTAAAAGTGATGAATTTTAATTTTATTTTCACATTTACCAAATCATGAGGTGATGATTAATAATGATAGATAATTATTAACAATTTTCAATTAATAATACTTACCGTAACAGATATATCAATGGTGCTACAGCAGTTACGGAACCCATTTTGTGCGAGTCCGACTCGCACTTGGCTGGTTTTTTATAAGTTTCCGAATGAGGTGTTCTCCTTACCGGTAAGTGGTAAGTATGGCAGCAGAAGAGGCAGCTACAGTGGTGACTGCATGGCTAGTGAGGAGATGGAGACGCAGCAATTTAATGACATTCGCAGTTGAGACGAGAATCTTAACACGTAGCGTTCAATAGTTTCTGCCCATTCCCGTGGGAAATGGCTCTATTTAATTTACATTTATTAAATGCATGTATGCTTATTTCGCGTACAGATCGACTTCCGCATCGTGTTCCGTCTGTGGCGGCGCGACCGGCTGGAGCTAGCTGTGCTGGCGCTGACGTTCTGCGTCAGCATCGCTCGCACCGTGGAGCTAGCCGTGCTGACCGGCGCGCTAGCGTCGCTGGCCGTGCTGCTGCGCCAGCTCATGCGGCCCGCCGTGCACATGCACACGCTGAAGACGTCGGCCGGCGAGGTGGTGCGAGTGCGTGCGGCGCTGGGCGTGCTGTACGTGTCGGCCGAGCTGCTGGCGCGCCGCGTGTGCCGCGCCGCGCAGCAGTCCGCGCCGCGCGCCGTGCTGCTGGACTGCCAGCACCACGCGCTGCTAGACTACGCCGCCTCGCAGGTACGGACCGCCCGCGCCTGAATCCACCCCCCACCCCTCCGCACGCACGCACTGACTGACTAGACTTATCTCCCTCAGGTGCTGGAGCGTCTCATCAAGAAGTTCAAGACGGACGAGCGGCTACTGATCCTGTACAACGTGCCGGAGGAGCTGCTGCATGCGTACGAACAGCTGGCGGGCGTGGACCCTCGGTCGCTGCGCGCCGCCAGCGTTGCCGACGCGCTGGCCAGCGTGGCGCACGACGCAGACGAGAGCGTCACGCTGCTGACCGGCACGGAGCGCGCGCACGACGTGCACGACGAGCACGACGCGAACGACCCGCTCGTGTGACTGCGCGTGCTGCTCGGTCCTGCTGAACTATGAACACTGATCGCTAGAGCACTGACAATAATGAACGACATCCGAAGCGATCTGTCGTTACTGCTCTAGCAAATTATTCCATATGGAATAGTTATGGTGACGACTCATTCCTCATGTAAGAAAATAGGTTGTCAGCGCTTACTCACCTGTTAAGGATATCCGATTATTGTTATGATGTAAATAGTTAAAGAAATGATGATAAACTCCAGTCGTGAGAATGTAAGTGCTACCGCGTACCTAATACGTAACATTTCGGTAAGTACGATTGTGTAAATATGTAGCACACATAAGGTTCGGCTATACCACCGGTCCGCCGCTACATCTGCTCTTCGCGGCCCTAGATTTAACATTAACTAGTCGTATTTGTATGTTCTTAATGCTAATTAAAAATAAATTAAGTTATAGAATAAAGGTTAAATAAAAAAAAAAACTTTTATTAACCCTTGCATCGCATTTGTGATTTTATAATATGGCGATATTTAAGTCAAAATAATAAAGATTTCTCTTCTATACTTCATGACGGAATTTCTGTGCCGTCCGTGCTAACCTTTTGAGAATACCCACATTTCCTAAATTTTGGTAATCTCCGAATAATTTAATTTAGGAAATTTAATTTAGGAATTTTTACGTCTTGAAATTCCACCTTTCGATGGAGTCGCTCAAATGAACATGAACAAAATGTGCGCGTGTTCACCGCAGTGTTCGCGCACAACTGCGAACATTTGTGCGCGCACAGGTAAAAGCGGTGGACTCGCATCAGCGAACAAGCAATCCCTGTACTACTACAGCCTGATATTTTTTTTTATCTCTAAAAAGTACTTTTTCTGAGTTGGGATAAAAATATGCTTCCTATTTACCATTTTTAAACAATTTTACAAATGCGAGATATTCGAGCTGGTAAACAGATATTTATGTTTGGCGTTCCTTTTTTTTGACACTGACGCTACATTGTGTTATGTTGTTTATGCTTACTGAGTTAAGTAGTAAACAATTATGTCGTATTGTTGGGAAATAAATACATAGGTAACCTTTTAACAATGTAACGCTTTCTTGGGTAGCAACCAACTTTATAACGTGTATTAGCGTTATTCATTAATGATTTAATTAAATAAAAGTATTTCAATCAAAAGTTTTACATCTTTTGACATAGCAATAATGAACTGCGACAAGTCTCATTCAAAACTTCGGTCAATGTGACGTTATCGTGTACGAGATCAAGCCATCATGAACAGCTAGGTGAGGAGCTGATCTTGGTTACTGAGATACTGTATTTATGTGTCTATTAATTAGCAATAATCTTGAGATGCTGATGACGTCACAATGGCGTATCAATTGATATCGCACTTGGGTACGTTTTTGAGGGACGTTAATTAATACGGGCCTAGGAGACCGAGCTTCACTCATCTGCTTACTAAAAAATATTTTTAAGCAAGCTTAGTACAAGTTGTCTGATAAAATTATAAATAAATAAATTCATTTATTTCAGGTACCATAACCATTATTAGAAAATAACTTAAATTATACAATATTAATAAATACAAAATCACACAAAAATGTCAAGAGAGTTCACAAAATGTGCTGCACTGTGCGCGAACAATAGTTATGCACAGTTTGCTGGTGTAAACGAATCGGCAGCGCAGTTCGCGAACAAATGTGCGGCGCAATTTTGGTGGAATCGCACCATAAGCCTTTATGCAGAAAGGCACAATCCGCCTCAAATCTGTCGCACGTAGGTACAATACGCCTGCGTTGCGCCCAGGGGAAGCGTACAACGTCGGAGTATTTGGGGACGAATTCAGTCAGTCAGTAATTATAGGGTTGTGCACTTCGCACGTAAGAGACCTCGCGCACTACACGGCCACGACCACAACTTTTGGCCGCAGACGCGCCGACCAGGATCACAAAGTTTGGTCGCACAACCGGGACCGACCAGTTTTTTTTCAAAATAGCGGCCGGTCATACATGCGGCAAGTCGCAGTCGTGGCCAGGTAGGTCGCGAGATCCCTAAACTGTACGCAACCAACAAGTCTCAAGGTAGTACCTACCTCACACGCGCGAGTCGAGACTTTGCCAGAGTCTCGACTCGCGCGTGTGAAGTCGAGGTCTTCTTCTTTTCTGAACAAGGTCATAGACGCAAGCAAGCGTAAAATGACATAAGCCGCAAAACAGTGCGTATGACGTGCAGAGTAGGCCTCATGCCTTACTCACGTGGTCGACAGTGGTGCCTCTCGCCAATAGCTTGTAGTTGCCTGAAGGCTCCTATATTGCTACCTTAATACCTTAACTTTGCTTTATCCCCGACCTTTTAGCAAAGTTTTGATATTTTCGTTCTAAACTCTAAAGCAAACTCCCATCATTATATCATACATTATATATTACGTGGTTAGGTGGCGTATGAATGTGGGCAACAGCACTTCAATGTGTGTGAGCAACGAAGTGCCCTCGCGTAATACTGCCGCCGCAGTATAACGAGTAGGCGCTCAAGCTGAAAATGTCGAATGCAAACAATGCCGACTACTATAATTATTCATGCCTCATAGGGTTGTAGTTGTAGCTATCTGAAAACAGGCTCTTGCAGGAAGCTTCCAGTAAGTGCAACATATCTTTGGTATTCTACTCTTTGAGCGCATCATTGTTGAAGGCACTGTAGAAAAACATTTGTGAAAATTGTCTGTGGAAATTGTATTGAAAAAAAACAGGATGGAGTCGATAGTTGCGCCTATGGCCGCGCGGCAAAAGACCCTTACTGCACCGTACTTATGTGAAACTGAATCGCTTGAGAATGGCCCCGTCCACACGGTGCTGCCGTCAACATGCTGTATTAAGTAGATAGGTACGTTTAAACGGAATAACATTGCCAAAATATGGTCTCAAAATTATATGAATAAGTACAGATCGGAGTCATACTCCAGAAAGGTCTTAAGTTTTCATCAAATCATCGAACTTATGAACCACTGTTCTATTCTAATGCATTTCATGACAGTTGTCAGTTGTCAAACAGTTGTGGAATATGGACATAATGCAAAATTGCTCACCCCTCTAAGTTGTTAGCGTGATGATAAACTCAAACTCAAAGCATTTATTTCAAATAGACCCGTGACAGACACTTTTGCATAGTCAAAAATAAGCTACCTACAGTCCCGCCACAGGCATAATAACTGTGAATGGACTGTAGTTGCCCATTCGAAAATAGTAGATCTCATGGAGAAGAATGGGCAAGAAACTCCATGGACACTCTTTTCAAATCAAGTTATATATATTACATAGGCTTGGGTACAATATTGTTGCTTCTATAATGATGTGAGCACAATGTAGAGATAGGAAAATAAAACAAAACCACAGTTTAAATCATAAAGATTAGGATAAACCCAACTAACCATAATAGAAAGTCTACATGGTACTCACACTTACAAAAAGTCAAATAATGCTTCTAATTTGTATAAAACAATGGTTATCAAAGTAACTAAGTTTCCAAACGAAAAAAAAAGAAATGATGAAATAACTAAAGAACTAAAGCGGGAGCATCTCTTCCAAACATTAAAATCTTAATAGGTGAGCCCAAGTGGCAGTGGAGCAGGACCAGCATTGAGCCAAGCATTGTTATCTACGATATAGTCTTCCAACTTATAATATGCTCGCTTACATAGTGTTCTTTTTACGCACGTTTTAAATTTGTTCTCATTAAGTTGTAGAATGTCAAGTGGTATTTTATTGTAACATTTTACACAGTACCCCATAAAAGAAGTGCGTACTTTTGACAATCTGAAACGTGGCTGATCTGATTTGTCCTTATTTCTAGTATTAATATTATGCCTGTCGCTTATTTTACTAAAAAGATGTATGTTTTTCCGAACAAACATAATGTTTTCATAAATATATTGACAAGGTAAAGTCATGATGTTAATCTGTTTAAACAATTCTCTTAGAGCCTCGCGTCTGCGTAGGTTATAGATGGCTCTTACAGCCCTCTTTTGCAGAATAAATATGGAGTCAATATCTGCAGCCCGTCCCCACAGTAGAATACCGTAATACATGATGCTATGGAAGTAACTAAAATAGACCAGTCTCGCGGTATCCACGTCTGTTAATTGCCAGATTTTACGGACAGCGTAAGCGGCTGAACTTAGGCGCCCTGCAAGTGCTGTTAAGTGAGGACTCCATTGCAGTTTCGAGTCAAGCGTAATCCCCAGGAAAACTGTCTTTTCGACGAATTCTAGTATCTCCTTGTTCAATACAACGTTACATTCACTACTTCTTACTTTCGGTAACGCAAATCTTACGCATTTAGTTTTCTTCTCATTGAACACCAAATTATTTACAGTAAACCAGTTATGAATCTTAATCATAACGTTATTTACGTCGTCAAATTCTTGTGCACGTCTGTTAACTTTAAAAATCAGCGATGTGTCATCAGCGAATAACACCATTCGAGGTCGACTTTTCAGTAACTGAGGTAAATCATTTATATATACTAGAAAAAGGAAAGGGCCCAGTATTGAGCCTTGCGGTACCCCCATTTTTACTTTTAATCCTAATGAATTTACGCCATTTATTTGTACTTGCTGCATTCGATCATTTAAACATGATTTTACTAAGCTAAGTGCTTGTTTTCCTAGTCCGTAATGCTCAAGTTTTAGCAACAGTGTGTCGTGATCCACGCAATCAAATGCCTTGGATAGGTCGCAAAAAATGCCTATTGCATCTTTTGCCTCTTCCCATGCATTAAAGATATGCTTTAGTAAGGTGACACTGGCGTCAGTAGTGCAACGACCTTTGGTGAAACCATATTGTTGATCATGGATGATGTCATTTCGATTAAAATGATTGAGCATTTGATTTAGCATCACTTTTTCAAACACTTTGCTGAAAACCGGCAAAATAGATACAGGTCTATAATTATTTGTGTCTTTGCTGTCTCCATAATTTAAAAAGTGGTATAACTGTATTATACTTCATCAAATCTGGAAATACCCCTTGGTCTAAACATAAATTAAATATTAAAGCTAAATAGGGAGCTACTGTCTCAACAATTGAATGACAAACTTTAGTAGATATGCCCCAAAGGTCTTCAGTAGTTTTTATTTTAAGTTGCTTAAATGCTTTCATAACGATCATAGGGTTTATATGTGTAAATTTATATTATACATTCTCTTTTAATAAATCAATGGCAAGGGATGGCGAAGAATCTAGCGTTTCTGTGGTTTTAATTGGAATATTGGTAAAGAACGTTGCGAATTCCTGAGCAACATCGACATTTGCGCTAATGAGCCCAATTATAATTTTAATTTTCCAAACTGTCTTAATATTGTTGTCTGCAGATTTCAACTTATTGCTAATAAATAAGGCTTTAGCTGTCTTGCAGGTATTTTTGAAAATTTTAGAAAAAGTAGCAACATACTTATTTAACCTTTCCGTATTGATATAAGACTTAAGGCCATACCATTCAAAAAGTCTTTCCCGACTTTTCCTGATACCTTTAGTTGCCCAGTCACTGAATAAAAACTTCGGGCAGATAGTTTTAGTTTTCTTCTTAAAGGTATTATTGAATTCAGTTTGCACTAATGAAAAGAATTCTTCATATATAGTATTAACATTCTTCATATTTAGGCCCTGCGGACCGAACTTGTCAATTAAAGTGCTATTAAATTTGATCAAGGCGCTGGAAGTTATTGTCTGGTCTAGTTTGTATCTGCAGTTTTTGTGATGGTCATATATGGTGATAATAAACAGCCTATGTCCTTCTCCAGGTTGAAATATATCTCCTTGCCAAATTCCTTTACGACCCGATCAGCCGTTTAGTCGTGATCAGGTAGCAAACAGACAAACAAACAGAGCATCAATGAAAAATGTTGCAAAAGCGGGGAAAATATTATTTTTACAATTATTTCACGCGGACGAAGGTCGCGAGAAACAGCTAGTAAAATATATACAGGACGGTAGTTGATAGTAATTGTCCGATCAAATAGCTGCCGAGCACAGAAAATGTGTGTGAATGTACTCTGTAAGAACTGTGGGTAAACAACAGAGCTACAGACTAGACCAGATCTGCAATATTTTAAAGAAAAGATTAATAAAAGATACTAGCAGATTCATTAATTCAAGTAGTTTTCAATAGAGTTCCATGGCGAAACTTTAGATTAAGCCTAGGATAAAAATTGTATTTGACAGAGTTGATTTCATTGCCTGTTTTCTTTTCTTTTTGAATGGCATCTCGTTGGTCAACCTATGAGGCTGGCTTCTGCTTAGCCGGACTCTCCTGTAGGTGCCTTGTGTAAGGCCTCCAGCCAGGGCAAAAAACTTATAAACTAAGCGACAGCGCGCTAATGGCTTAATAATAATTTTATTACAATAATTGCCTGATTCAGAAGGCAGTACTCCTCAATACGGCTCGCATTGTGAGGAGGTTCCTGTCTCTGGAGCCCTAACCACCGGTAGCTTGGACCCTGCTCCCGACACCGGCGGACCACTATTTTATATATTTTTTATGTTTTTTTAAAGAAATATTTTAAAATATGTATTAAAATATGTATGTAAATGAATAAACCAAAAAATAATTACAAAAACTTGATGATGCAACTCTGCGCACCTTCCCGATGTCGTGTATGGGTCAATGGAGTACAGTCCTTCGCTATCCAGGATGACGGCAAATCCAGAGGAATAGCGAACCGATAAGGATAGAGCCAGGTATATTTCAGGGCGATAGTTTGAGTTGGTTCTGCTTAGCCTTGAATCCTCTCAGAACGCTGTTGGAGGATTCAGGTCTTGGCTATCGTTTGAGGAGGTCAAGTTATATCTCACCTGCTTTACATGGATGACCTGAAATTCTTTGTCCCCAACGATTTGCAACTTATAGAGTTACTGAAAGTAACTGAAACTTTCAGTAGCGCCATCAGGATGGAATTTGGTGTGGACAAGTGTGCATGTAAAGCGATGGGAGATTGTGGAATCTGTGGGAAATCTCTAGAAAATCTTAGATCCCTCTCAGCAACCGAAACTTAAATTTATTTGGGTAAGTCGGAAGAGCTGGGCATCAATGTTGCTGTCATGAAGCAATCGTTGAAGGAGCGGTCCTTTGGCCGCCTATCAGGCGGAAATAAGCCTGCCTGCCTTCAACGGTTGGGTCATGCCGGTTTTGATGTACTCTTTCGGAGCACTCAAATGGACTCAAACAGAACTAGACGCCCTGGATAGGAGGGTCCGTACATTATTGAAAACATATCGAATGCATCATGCATCACCCGCGTTCTTCGGTTATGAGACTGTATATCCCGCGGAGGTGTGGGGGTCGAGGCTTTTTAAACGCTAAGACTCTCCACAATCGCGAGATATGCAGCCTCAGGGAATATTTCCTAGAAGCCGACGTGGGGATGCATCGAGATGTGGTCGCGGTGGACAAGGGCCTCACCCCGCTCTTCTTGGCTAAAGAGAACTGGCGCAAACCTGTAGTGCTTCACACTAACGACCGCAGGGAGGTATGGCAGAGTAAGGAGCTTCACGGATGCTTTTTCCGGGCCCTTCATGGACCCGATGTAGACCTATCTGCGTCCGTAGCCTATGGCTACGTTCCGGAGACCTCTTCGGAGAAACCTAAGGTTTTGTCTGTGCAATTATGGATGAAGTAATGATGACGAATAACTACCGGAGATCAAGGGCTTGATTCAGAGAGCAGTACTTCTGGACACGGTGCGTATTGTTAGGAGGTTTCTCTCTTAAGAGCCCTGATCACCGGTAGCTCGGACCCTGTTCCTGATGCCGGTGGGCTACTATTTTCTATATTTTGAAATGTTTTTGTGAATAAAAATATTTAAAAATATAAATAAAATGTAAGGAAAACGAATATTTTGATGGCAATTTTATTTAGATATATTAGGCTTATTTGATTTTTTATATAATATCACCGTTTCAAAAAAAATTGTATTTTTAATAATGGGTGACTTTTCATATGTGCCATCACTGACTTGTCGCATGACCGCCATTGTCACATATACTTGACAAGCAAGCGAGTGCCCAGTACGCTAATCGACACAAATATGTGACAAAATGATGGTAAGTGAAATTATAGCTTGGTGTGGACGCACGCGCGTGCGTTTATGCTCTGGCGTTCAAAAGGTTAAGTAGTTTAATTTTTTTCTTGTTAGATACCTATCTATAACTAATATCAATTTTAACACAAATAAAACAAACTACTAAAAAATAATTAAAGTGGGCCCACTAAATAAAAAATTTGTAGTCATCAATTTATTCAAATATAACCTACTATAATATTAGTAAGTCGACTGTTGTATGTTTTTTCCCCATATTATTGTTTTAACTAAAACCATCACTTTCAGTTGAAAATTCTTACAAAATATTTGTTTATTTATGACCATCGAAACAGCATAATTTTGACAATAATAAGTGTATTAAATAAACTCTTACCATATTATAAAAATATTTTTGTCTTGTTATTTTTTAACAATCTTAATAAGTTTTAATTAATTTTAAAGTATGTTCGGGTAATAAGTATTTGATAGTGGCAACATAAGGAAAGGAAAGACCGAATGGTAGATTATTCAATGTCGGTCGTTGACATGTCGGTGAGCGAATCCCAGAACCAGTTTCAAATTTCAAATCAATCGTTCAACGGCGTTCATTCGCCGCGATCCATCGACCGTCTCGTTGTGTCGGGCCGGCTGACTTTATTCTTGTAACAAAAGATTCAAGTCAAAAATATATGAATCGTAACATAAATCTCAGATTTTTTTAAAGATCTTCGCATAAGCTCTAGTTTAACTTAAAGTCTGACGGAAAAACTAGGCGTAATGTTTTCATAGTTCCACTAAAGTGATTATCGACCTCATTCGGCTGTTTATGTTTAGTAAACGGGCATCTCGATGTTTGTTTTGCAAACAGACAGTTTACCCACAATCGAATTATAAATAGAGTGCAGTAGTTGCGTGGTGTCGAGTCGTAAATCAGTGATGTTAGTGCTCTGAGATGGTTGCGATGGCCACCATGCGTGGAGTAGTGCTGTGTCTGTGTGTGGCGATGTGCTGGGACGGCGCGGCGGCGCAGCTGGGACGCAGCGGGCAGAATATCACCCGCGACGTGCTGCAGGAGCTGACGGACGCCATGGGGAGCGAGACCGTGCGCTTCTCGGAACCGCAGAGCAACGATTCAGCTTACGTGACCAGGCTGAACTTCGACATGCGTGCCATGGGCCCGCTCTACAACTGCTCGCCTCTAGTCGTCGACCTCATCGCCAAGAAGGACGCCTACCCTGAAGGTAACCACTTACTTTCAATACTATTAGGCTATAGGCTGCAGTTACTGACTGTTTCCTTCTCTCTTGACTTACTAGCTGTCGCAATTGGAGAGGGAATAGATAATAAATAGCCCATCAATTTCTTCTAAATGGTCGGGCACAGTAACAAAGCAGGCGTGTATAACTAAATAATGACTGATAATGTTACTCTTTGATGTTTTGTTCTGTTGGGTCCAAAATATTGAGTAAAATAAGCACTTAAAAGTTCTCTCTAATAATTTACAGTCGGACCTTGTTATTATTGGAATAATAACTTAGTCAAAATATGGTGGTCATTTTATTTTCTTACAATTTGACCCAAGCCTGTTACCTGTTATTAATTTTATAATTTGCATAAAGAGCAGGATGATACATTTCCATACAATGGGTGGGTCACAATGGTGTAGCACTCATGTTGTGGCTTGGCTGGAACAATGCTCGGCGGCCACCTGATGCGAGCTCACTCACTGCATCTTGCTATACAACCGAGTGTTGTTTATGCCTGCTCTCTGCATTACTTGTAAGCTCATGTTAACTTCATTGTATGCCAATTTCTCAGGATAAGCCTGGGTTTAGAACAGTGCAACAAAGAGATTAATTAATACATATTTAGGTAACTTACATTATTACATACTTATTTTTTACAATGTTGTGTGAGAGTGCTGTACAGTCAAGTCTTATACTTCATTCTAGTAGTGTGTTACATGTAATAAAATATGCTCATTAATATTGGCAGTGCACTAAAGTGATAACTCTTTGTTAATTAAATGGGATAATTTTGTTATAATTGTCAAGTAATTTGGACGATTTACAGGATGGAAAATACAAACATGATGTAGTACAGTATGCCGTTGCCTACGCATTGTATGTAATGTTAATGTACGGTATCATAAAAAGCAAATGCACTGATATTCATGCTAAGTGTTTTTGTTACCCAACAAGGGTGATTAGAACTCTTAACACAATGAAGCCAAGTCGTCTTTCACACAGTCTATCCATCATTTCTATGGTCTTTCCTTCCTTACTCTTATAGCCATACTTAAAACTTTTATTTCTCACAACCAGACATATTATATTATTATGAATCACTCGGGTCATTTTCCACATACCTCCACATCACATGCCCATACACCTGATTACCACACAACTTCACTCAGCTGAACCACTTTCTGACATTCTCTTGTAGTACTCATTTCATATTCCATCCATTTGCATTACACTACACATCCCCCTTAGCATTCACATCTCAGCCACATGCAATAACCTTTCATTCATGCCTTAGGGTATAATATTCTGATCTATAGAAGACAATAGGTTTGTCTTACCATGGTTTTCTAACACAACATAGCTTAAAAATAGGCACCAGCAAACTATAGCACCATCACCATTATGTATTTTGAAACTGAGAAAACAAAACATAACAAAAAGAATAAACCAATAAATGAAATAGTCCATGGAATCCATAGAACAATGAACATTGAAGTAATAGGCAACTACTTACAATGTATTACCTACTATCATCTCAAACATTTTTATGAGATGTATGAGTTTGTATCATATTTTGAATGTTAAACTACCATCGGTAGTATGTCGCAGCGACACGCCGCTTTTCCAAATGCTGTGCAGGGCGCGAGGAGGTCGCGCTCCGGCGGATGTACAAAAATAGTCGCGTGATCCCTCCGACAGATACGTGACGTGACACCACTACACCAGCGATACTCTGCCGCTCTTGTCTACCCTGCGTGTCTGGCAAATGATAATACATCTCTAGCGAGGACCGTTGCTATGCTATGTATGTCATTTCTACGTTAGCAGGAACTGTTTTTCAAATCATTTATAACCTTTTGTAAAACATGTAGTTATTTCATGAGACCAGAAACTATTCAAATGCAAATAGTATAAAACAAAGACATATTGTGTCGAGTACGAAGTACCACAGAAGATCATCTAGACATGATAAGGGTTCAATTAAGCTCGTTGAAGCGCTCGCACTGCGCTGATTAATACAGTGGCTGCATTTATTTCGGTACTTACTATAATGCGAGCGTTGATGGTAGAGTGCGCGCGCGCAAGTCGCATATCGCGGCCGTCGACCTTGCGCCTCGCACTGGTGACATAGGGCTGCTCAAATGCCCAGTGTCCAATCAATCACTAACTTAAGGAAATGAAGTAGTTGGACAAATTCATTCAAAACAACACAATAAAACTAAGAAATGGGGATTGTGTTCGTGCTCTATAATTATCTCAACGTTAAATTTTTCGAGGCGGTCGGTAATCAGTGTCAGTAAGTACCTAATAATTCAAACCATTTTATAATTTGATATTGATTTAATGATTAACTGTTGTCTAACTAACCCTGGCACCCCTGTGTCCGCACAATAGTAGGCTAGGACAAGAAGCTTGCTCTCCCTCAAGGTACAGAATAAGTAGCGCTGCCGAAGATGGCTTGCCATTGTTCTAAAACCAACAAAACATTAATGGCAGTGTTTTGTCGTTTGAAGTTGCGTCCTCGTCTACGGTAGTCACCTTCACCTTCACTGGTTATCTAAATTTTGTTCGACGGAATGAATTGACATAAAATGGCTTTAAAATATTTAAATGATATCATCACTTCCGTGGCACTATGTGCAATTGTGTTTGACTTGAAACTTGTTAGCGAATGCTGCGATCTCAAACGGCCGGTAATTTAATAGAGTCGGAGCTTACGGTAAGAGGTGGTTTAATATACTGACATTGATAACGGTCGCAGTCGCACTGGTCACTGCCACAGGGTGTGCCAGCGCAGTAACTCTAGTCTGTGCCACCTTCTGATGAAAACCTATACAAAATGTGTGATACAAAATATGTGACTTCCCTTCCATGTCTTTCTATTTTGATGACCTACTGGAAAAATGAATAGTTCCGCGAAATTACTTAGACAAACTTACACGACCAGTGTTTCGTGAAGAGATAAGACCCCATGTTTGATTAGTCTTCTATCCGATCAATGAACTGTCCATATCCTCATTGGCCAGATCAAACATAAACTCAACAAGCTAAGACCTTATTCGAAGAGTTAAAAACATGACTTGTTTTATATCAAAGCGTTTACTTGCTGTTGAACTGTAATCGCTCGGTAGCGGTCAGTGACTCAGTGCCTGCGTTTGGTGGTTGACTCACTGACTCACTCACACTACCTGTTACGAGTTCAGTATGGACCCGAATCCTTGCCTCTTTCACATTCTCACTATACTTAGTGCTGACGTCATCAAACGCAGTTCAGCTGTGGATTTATATGATTTTACATTAAAAAACAAACGAACTAAACATGCTCTTAGGTTCATCTCATTTAGATTCACTCGTATTTTGACAGGTTTACACTTTACAGTGCGATTGTGGAGGCTGCACAATACTCGATTTGCATAAAGCCTTTTGCCGCAACATATTATCCGCATTTAACTAACAAAAGGTAGATAATCTCTTCAACAATTGTTCAATGATTAGAGCAGTTAATAATAATAATTGTTTATTTATTTATAAAAGGGGCATATCGTATCTATAAACATGAATAAAAAAATCAATTGCTGTTCGTTTGTCTCGCTAAAACTCAGAAACGGCTTGACCGATTTTGATGAAATTTTACACAGTGGTTGCTTATTTGCCTGAGTTTACAATATTGGGAACTCAAAATGAATAGTAAACATGGTACATATCCCGGTTTTAGTGTTAATGATAGTGTTAGTGACCATAAGTGGGTTATAAAGTTCATAAATATCTACCTAAATAAAGAAATTAACAATAAGTGAAAAGTAAAGTATTCAAATTAAGTAGTTAAAGCCGTCTCGAAGTAAGCATGTTGACTGCCTGATGAGACAGTGCTCTGTGGAGCCCGGCTGATTGCGGAAGCCGAGGCACACATTAACCGCACTTAACGCTCGTTGAATAGACGCAACCGTTTGACCGGCCACCGTTCTACGAATCTTCAGTTTACGACTCTCGAATTCCTCTCTTCTCTGTATGAATGTCTCTGGTCACTACTCACTACACATTATAGCATTTAATTACTCGTGACTTCTGGCTCCTCATAGGATAGTCAAAAACTAACAGGACATCTCGTGTTTGCACCAGTTGATGCGTTTGTCGATAAGTAGTGAAGTGAACTCGTCAATTTTCGCTTACAATTAATTTTAACGAGCAAAGATTTCCTTACATAATGTCGACACTATCGGCTTGTGATTTAATAGTTTATTGCAGAAGTCTGTAGTAAACGTATACTCGAAAGCAGCTAGAACCTTCCTCTTTCTATACTCCTGCAGTTAGCAGCTTCGATGTCGGTTAGCTTTAGCATGTAGTAATCTATTCAGGGTTTTCAAATAAGTAAATTATTATACAATTGACCAACTTTCCTCAGCCGACACGCCTCACGAATCGATGAGCTCCTATTTGTATTTTCCCAAGATTGTAAGCGCAAGCGATCATGAGATGATTTTAATGGCACGAAATGACTGCCGACCGCCAGTACCTGGCCAGTTCATCATAAAGGTCCGCTACTATGACCTGTGTTTATCATGTAGGTTGCTGTAAAATAATTCAGACTACATCGGTTACTACACGCACGCTCTACTTCTACGTACATACCAGAATGCCAAGAAGGTGCGATCGCTACTGCCTGTGTTGAGACGGCACGTCCTGCGTCCTGTTATACTGTCAGGTGCCGTGCTCGACGTCCAAAATGATCTGCTTACTATCTATAAGTGTAGTGTATAGATTATAATTATTATGTTTTAATAGTGTAATTGGCTTCGGCCGTTCTATTAAATAAATGAATATAAGAGCTTTAATTATTTGGTTAGTTGTTCATCAGGACAAGCCATAATAGTAGTTAGTTGTTCGTCAGGATAGCCATAGGTTTTAATAAGTTGATCAAATGGTTAATGCTTGTTTGCGTTTGAACTTTGGATATAACCAGATTTGAGACTGCATATTGCAATTTTCATAAATTCCAGACATGCACAATGCACATAGCTTAATTTTCAATGGTTTCATAGCTTATCGCTTTCAATCGATCATTCGGGCGAGTGCTGACCTGATTCAAGTCACGACGATACAGATATTTTTTAGAACAACTTACTTTACATCGAAAATATACAGTGTGTTTTGTTTGGCTACCGGTTACCGATACTTTAAGGTCATTTTATACACTAATTTCTGTCGATAAATACCTACACGTTTATATTTACTGCTAACCCCACACCCCGCGAATGGCAGCCATTTTGTTTTTTTAATCGGTTGATCTAGGGTATGTTTAATGAAATGTTAATATCTTTGAATCTAAAATACCTAGAGACTTGCAAATAATCTTATTGCAAGGGTAAACGCCGAGACTTTTAAATTATCAAATAAAGGCATGTATTTAAATCGATATCTGAATATTTCCTTTTTTCGAACAAAATATTTCAAAGTTGAACCAAAAATACTGACTTGCACACAAATTATGCACACTAAATAAATCAAATTAAACATATTGTTTAATGGTATTTGCAGAACTGTTTTACTGAACGAATAACTATTATCAAAATAGTATATCTAACAATTCCTTAGTTCAACAAACATATTAAAACTTTTTTAAGGAAAACCATCACCTAATTTACTTTTATGAACATCGTTTATTCTAAATAAAACCCAATTTAATCAGTAATTAAGTACACAAAACACGTTTGGTTTCTGTCACGGCTCCGGTGCTGCGGGGCTCCGACGGTCCCACGCGAGCTTATCGTCGCAGATGAGTTTTACGTTCACCACCGCAGCTTCGGCTTGCTGGCCGGCTTCAGCCGGCCAGCCTCAGCCGCGGCGGCGACCGTTAAAACCACCTGCTCTTCAGCTCGCGGGCCACCTCGCCCCTCCACGCCTACGCGGGCTTAAATTACACTCTAGGAGTAGGGCAGACAAAACTACGTGGGGTCGGTTTTGCAGCGATTCGTTTCTGTCACTAACTTTTGTAGCACAACATATTGACTTTTTAGGAGAATATTTTAATTTAATGAAATTTCAAAATAAATACGTAAAACTAACTCAAAAGCGTTTTTATTGATAATGGAAACTTACTTTATTGTGACATTGTACCTTTAGATATCAGTTTTAGAAATTCCGTAGTAAGATTGTACAATTTAGAGTGCAAGTTAGTATTTTTGATAAACAATTCGTATTTTTGGTGTGAATTCGATAAAAAAGGTCATCTCGTTTTGTGTGTTTTTTTTGTAGGACATTTTTTGTTAATCAATTGGTTTTTTTGCACAGCATTCATTTTTCTGGTATGCATTCAGTTAATTAGTGGAGTTACCTAGTGTGCGGAAAAATTATAAAGATGTGCATTTAAAAATATCCCTTAAATAAATTTTCCTGAAAAATAATCAAAAGGAGGTATATTCAATGATTTCAATTAATAATGTTAATGTTCTAATTTCTTTGGTCAGCTGATTAAAAAAACAAGATGGCTGCCATTCGCGGGAATTGGGGTTAGGAGTATTTATAAACGTGTATTTATCGATAGAATATGCCCTTAAATTATCGGTAACCGGTAGCCAAACACACTGTATTATATGAACTAACTAATAATGAAATAAGCACTAAGAAAACTCTCCTCTAGCCTAAAACATCGCGTACAGCTTCACTTACGTAGATGGCGTGGCTGGTAGACAACACAAACGCCTTCTAAAGTATTAATGGTTTTTCGCTTTTACCGTTATTTTCGGTGCGGAGTTATTGTTCACTCCATTTGAGTTTTTACACGCAATCGAATAGTTCCAATAGACAGATATCGATACCAATTTCACGCTTCATCGGTCGTTGTGAGCCTTCTGCGCGATGCCAGGCTTGAGACTTGATTCACTCGCTCCTAGGTTTTATCATCACGAATCCACGATATTCTCAATCTAGTTTAGGAAGCTTCACTTTACTTGTAATGCCAACGGGCTGTCAGTTATTCAATGTGCAATATCCATACATAGATACATATAAGCAAATAAATAATATTGAAGTGTGTTGTCGTTATTTCAAAATAAAAGCTTTTTACTGAATGCAGAATATGGAAGTTTACAGGGTGAATTTTTCAAGTGGGCGTGGATGGCCAAATCCGAAACTATGAGGAATAACGAAAAATACTCAAAGTAGTGTCGAGCTCGATTTTGATGAAAACTAAAACGCATCGTTGGATTTTTGGAAAAGTTTTGTCTGTCTGTTAGTTCTGGATGATCTCCGAAACGGCGGCGACGGGACCAAACCAAGTTTGACAGGACTTTTACTTGCAGTTAGCCGATCTTATAAGGAGTGTGCCGCAAAGTAACAAACATACATGTTATATGTATAGGCGCGGGTAGCAGCTAGTTCTTAATAAGCAGCGAATGCATGACTGCACAGCGCCGAGCTGAAGAGTATAAAAATAATAAACAACAGCTTTACTCCGAAGTTACGGACTGTAGACAGGAGCAGTTCAATTTAACGAGTTGGAGCTAGTAATATTTGTTTAGTGGGAGATTAAACGACAGCCTCATCCAGCCAGATAAGCGAATAGCATCTTTGATCAACACTGATTACAAACAGGGTTCTTGTCATAGTGCTGTCGTGTCGTGGGACAGAGGCAGACTGAGCTATTCAAGCGTTATTGAATTCGGTGGTAATTTACGTGATTGTGCACATAACTCGCTTGGCCCATTATCCGTGGTAATGAGATAGCACTCATGTGCGTGCGGTGGCGCAATCAGTGCGATGTAGCGGCAGGAGCGGCGACACGCCAGCGACCGCGTGTCAGCACGGAGCTGCTTTGTGCCACTGATTGCATTCTCTCAAGAGCTTTCTATGCCACGCCGTTCTCCATGCCCACCAGATCTATTAGATGCGTTTTAATTTATTTCAGCGAGGCCAACGGAAAGGATAATAACGCTCTTTGGCCTGACCGTGGGCTGACAGCAACAACCACCGGGCGTCTAAAAGTCCCTTCTTGCTCTGGAAAGCTGTTCTTCTTTCGTATAAATGGCACGACAGTTAATTTCTTGGGCCCAGTATGTGGCCACGTTAATCTCGGCTAATCGAAGTAGTCCCATAATGTTATTCCGGATCATGAGATCTGTTAATATAATGTATTCTCACTAACACTACTCAGGTATTCTTATTTTAGGTTTGATTCAGCTATCAATAGTCTTGTCTATTTGCTTTTTTCATACTGTATTTATTTGGATGGATGACGCAGTCACTTGCTTTTGATTATGAGGAAAAAGTTGATTTTGTTAATTCCAACGGCTATGGTAACATGTTCTTTTTTATGAATACTTAGGGATTTGTGTTGATAAGATAACTTATATTGCCACTCGTAACTCGATCGTCATGTACAAAAACAGTATGACACAAATACTCTTATTGTACATGATGTAATATTTGATTAAAAAGCGATGTATATTGACTTATGAGCCTACAAAGGATAGTCAGTGAGTTCGCGTCGAGGGCATAGCGGCAGATGGGCTTGACGTCACACAGTAACATGCACAGCAGGGCGCGGTGCACTGACGAGTCATGGAGCTCGATGTCGCCGATGCATTACTCGTAACGATTGCTGAAAGCCGCGGTGCAAGGTTTCATCACGACGGATCCGTTCGGGACAACTTTCACCGGTCGCCGCACAAGCTGTGTTTCTTAAAAGTGTCGAAATGCTGAATAAAGCACACCGTCTGGCTTATAAAGAAACGCTTGCAAATGATCTCACATCGTGGAAAGATTAAATTCTCCCTTTCGCTACGAATAACTTAACAGACATACAATTCTGCCTCAGTTAGACATCATTACAACACAAAGTTTTGCTAAGATAAAAGCATAAACCAGTCACTTGTAAACTTTAATTAAATAAACGTTATAAGGAAATCAGGTTCTATGTGTTCCGCTATTCTGATATCTTTCGAACACGATTCCAGTTTCTGTACCTTACAATTAATTACTAACAGCTCTAGCTAGATCGTCGTTTAGGTGATAATCTACTACAACTGGTTTGATCAGACAATAGTTAAACAGTTTTTGATACTTGGCCGTGAACAGATAAGCATAAAAACGATGCGTTTGTTATTAAAGTGAGATGTTGCAATTGCGATGCACGGGTATTGGCCAGTCATCAGCGGCTAATTCAACGAACGAACTGACGAGGAGGTGCCGGCGGCGGCCGCGACCCACTTGGCTTGACGCACATATCGACTCTTTGTTCAACCAATCTGACTGATGCTCATACACGCGATTGTACAACTAGATTTCTAACAAACGAACGGATCCCCGGAGGATTCGATTCGGTTTTCTTCCATAATCTAGGATCTACTCAGTGTTAATCTATTACATTTGTAGGCCCTGTTCCTATGGCTTTCAAGTTGGTGCAGTACCTAGTGGGATGGAAAAGTAAAGCATACAGCTTTACTTTTCCATCCCAATAATTATATGAGTCGTACCTTATGCTTTCTATTATACTCTTAGTGAAGACGACAAAAAAATAGCTCTTAGTATATTTTTACTCGGGATTTTGGCATGTAATGGTTGGCCTATTGTACCACCTACTTTATAATGGCGGAAAGGTTGAGATTCTGATGCCGTTGACTGAGTTAGTGTTGTACTGTCAACTACCCACATACCCGCACATGTCCACATGACTGGCACGCAGCGGCTAACTAGCTGCGCCGTGGACTAGGCGCTAGTGGTAGAGACTAGAGACGTAGAGTGCAGTGCGCTCGCACACTTTCTACATCGGGCCACACCGGCTGTTTGTGTAATTGCGGTGCACTGTGTGATGTGTGCCAAGGTCACGCAAGCTGATATATTAACATTTTCACATAGACATAGACCATCTGGGATTGCTGGAAAGTCTTAGCAGAACTATTGTCTGTCCTGTAGTTCTATGGCCTTAGAAACAATTTAGTTTTAACCGCAATTCATTGTATTGCCTCGTAATAGGCATAATTATTTACCTTATATTCTGTATGGTTAATTACCCGTACTGGGCTCATACCGACAATCAGACTATTTATAGTATTAAATAATTTTTTTCCTTAATTAGTAGTATGTACATTTGGGCAGTGATGTATTTTCCGGGAGGGTACAGTGTACTACTTGCTTGAGAATGAACCCTATCAAAATAACTGTTTCACTTAGTCACCTTTAGCCAACATACGTAACATCTTGACAGGCGTGCGTTACCCTTTCAAACTCAATTAGTCGGAATCTCAAATGTGCGTTTAACCAGAAAACGGGTTTAGTTGACGCATTTGAACAAGTTCAACAAAATAATGAACAGGTTCATTGTAGGGTGGTAGCTTGGTTGTATTTAATAACCTGTTCATGCCATACAATTTTTTGTATAGGATAGTTTACTCAGCCATTCATCCAGAGAATAAAAAACTGTTTGCAGAAACCGTATCCAAAACCATTGAACGAGTAACCGAAAGATTCCCTGATTTTCTGTAAGCATGCACAAAAGCTGCGCTGCGCAATACAGTGTATGCACAGCATTTGAGATGAACATCAAGTTGCCTTGTCTGTCAGTGGGTTCAGGCGCGTCTTCGCGTAACCCAGTCCTCCCTTACCATTAGATCTCGGTATGATAGCCGTTTCTCTTTATTTGTTACAGCTATTGAAATTATTATAATAATATTATTTCCTTATTTGAATCGGATTTTGTTAACAATTTCAAGGCGTTTAATTTTTTTGCACGGAACCCTAATTCAATGAAACAGACACTGACACTATCATTGCAAAGTAATACCATCGTTTACTTACCCACGTGCTTAGAGCCATTGTTAAGTAAATGAATTTCATAAGAAATGACAATGAAGTATCGTGTCGTGGCCTCGCGGGCCCGCGGGCCCGTTAGCCGCTCCTCCAACTAGGTTGTTGTGTTCGGAGCTGTGACGTTTAAATGTCATATGTTTGTGTATCTGTATACGCGCGATTTGAAGACAAGCAGCAAGTTGTCTCGGCGCGGCGGCCGGCGGAGCGCGGAGTGCGGAGCGTGGGCGCCTGAACTGGTTGACCCCAAAACGAATAAGATAAGCGTTCTGTTCCGAACTGCATTGTTCAAATGTTCGCTAATCATGCTGCACCTCTCTCAATTCAAACTAGATCTTATGCTATTCCTTATAAGGTCCACAAGTGTTCGGAGTGCTTGTTGCGTGCAGATTGAGAACAAATTACTACACATCCTCGTCGTAACGAGAGTGACAGCTAGTACTACTACTAGCTGTACAGCGGCCGCGGACAGCCGGCGGGGGCGTGAAGGATGTCGCAGTAATATGATATCTCACTCGCCAGTGCTACCGTTAGGAACCAGTATACGCTGATCTGCCATTGTACGGGAAGCTCATACATGGATATGTGTAGCTTGATGTGTTGCCGTGTATACTTACCCAATAAATAATTAAATATTCAATTTATTACCAAAATGTATGGTTATGGATGCATGCAAATAAATACAATAATTATTTAAATTCAGATTTTAAATAAAGAAGCACAACTGGCCCACACCATTATCTATCGATAGTAATACCATAATATTAAGTATATGGTGGTTTGTGATGTGACTGCAGCAACGTCACGGCGGCGCGCGGCGGTTGAATAATAGTTACGTGATTGGTCATGGAGCTTAGAGCGAGTGTGGAGTTGTCTGGGGCTAAAGATTATGATTAACTGTAGTTAAGCACTGTGGCCGGAAGTTGTTTACACAGCTGGCGATGGCGGCTGCGGTGCGGCGGCGGCATACGCCAGTGCAGGCCGCTAACGCCAGCACATGACACGACTCAACTTGTATTACCGGCTAGGTGCCGAACATTACCGGCATAGTGCTAACCAGCTAACATATCTCTGGGCCATAGTTTCGGTATCTACTTGAACGTTGAACGTTGAACAGTAGTTATTCCTCAGAGATAAATGAAATGGAAATTGCTTATTTTTGTGGTGCGGTTTAGAAAGTGATTCGGTTTTAGGGAACGATTCTTGTGTTTACGTCGACACTTTTTGACGTTTAGTCCGACCATAAATCAGTCCAGCGCGGCTGCCCGGCCTTGAGAATATTTGATTATAAAAAATAAGTCCAAAAACTAAAACCCAACTACTGAAAAATCACGCTCTAAAAGTATGAAAAAAGAAAATATTCTCGTCTGAAATTGTTGTGTTCGCTAGAGGGCGCCATATCCAATGTAATGTGACGTCACACAGCCTATAACCAGCCGACGATCAAGACGCTTCCAACGAAACCTCATTTGGCAAATTATGATAAGCAGTTCAGAAGTTAGGAGGGAACAGTTGAACATACACACATACCGGTCATATCATAACCCTGCTTTTTGGTTCGCTGTGGGGGAACAAGAATTAATAAAAATGTTATAAGCCTTGTTACATTTTCATTAATACAGTTTTAGTAAACAAAAAACACGTTGCTTACATGTACACTTGTACAGTGGTGCGTGAACCCATGCGCGGTCGCTGGGTCAACATCCTCGCGTCTTATCAGGTCCGATAGGCAGCGGTACTAGATTTAAATAACAAACAGTTTACTTGAACAACACATTGTGCCCCCCGGTCTCCTGTAGCCTTAGACGAAGGGCAATCGGCCTAATAAAACTGTTCCGGGGTTTTATGACAAGAGGAGTCGATGACTTATCAAGCCATGAGTGTCGGTCGCTGTCTAGCTACTGGTACTGTTTCTGGATGGTCTAGGAACAGCACGAGCCACCACAACAATAAACATATTTCATAAGGTTTCTATTCGTGAAAGCATAATGTGACACACGCGTGTCTCACGATCTAACTTCGATGCATTCGAATAGTGCGATTCCAGCAAAAATTGTGCACGAACATTTGTTCGCGAACATTCTGTGCAGCGCAAAATGTTCGCGCACTGAGCTGCAGAACCGTTTTCACCGGCAAAGCTGTGCGTAACTCCTACCGCAACATTTGTAACGATCAATGGAAGAAAATAGGTTTCTACTAGAACAATAGGAAACCATTTAGTTTTTCTCGTTTTCGCAACGGCTTCTTAGCTGATTGTAACTCTCCTTGCCTTTGGTCCAGTCCAGTTCTCAATAGTGAGCCCATGACCAAAATGTTTGCCTCGACGATTTACGACCGAACAAACATATTGCGAATAGGTTGAGATGGTATAAGGTTGCCTAAGTATTATCGGTCATGACTCACGTTGGGTACTCAAGTTCTTTCTACCTCATTGTATTCCTAAGTGTAAACAAAGTTGTTCACTCGCCACCAGCGGCAATGGGCGGCACTTAACTTATTGTTTGTTCAGCATTCACCTGCACATAGTTACTGTCGTTTTCCGGTGTTCCGGTTGTTAGCACGTTCTTCTGGTCCTCGTCGCGCCCGCACCGCGCGCAGCCTCCCAGGAGGGAATTGATGCAGGGACTGTTAATAATATAACTTCGTATACAGCTTGTCCCTTCGAGGGCAAGAGTTTTTGAAAGGGTTAACTAACCCTTTAATGGGTTATCCTTATACAATAACGTTGATTTAAAGGCTTTACAAATGCTAGCTATGTATGATTGGGTTGGAGTGGTCACCGGTTCATACAATGAGATGAAGTACCTAAGCTGTTTTAAGTAATATATGCCTATATAACAATAAGTATAATTTCCTGATACACCGGTATCAGGAAATTATATTTAGCGACATTTTTTTATATATATATATATTTTTTTAAAGAATGTATAAAAATGTAAGTATGATTTTTTTAAGAATTAACTAAAAGGAATAACATAGTTTAAAAAAAAAATTAAAACACTAGCTTTTATCACGTGCTAGAATTATATTTTGAGTTTCACTATCCACCTCCGGGGTCCAAGATCAGACCCTCAACACCAAGTGCAATCTATTCGACTCATCAAAACTAATCTTATGACTCTAAACTTACAATAGCCACCGGAGAGTTCTACTTATTACCTCCTGACTCCATCATCAGTCCCTCGACACCAAGTGTTAAATTGGACTGATCAAAACTACTGCCTTGTTGGTCTAGTGGTCGCAAGCGCGACTACTGAGTATGAGGTCCTGGGTTTGATTCACAGGTCGGGCAAATTGTTATTGGGTTGATTGGGAGTCTGGATTCGTGTCCGGCTTATGGCAATAGGCTCGCCCCCTATTACATGGGACTTAAACATAACTGGTGAAATGTGGGTGTAATATTAGGTAAACTTCTGCATCACCCTTCGGGGATAACAGGCGTGATGTTATGTTATGTTTATCATCAAAACGTAGCCACTGAAGAGTTCCGCTATTCACCACTTGGCTCCGTCATCAGATCAGCTCTGAGATACCAAATTCTAGTACTGTCATCCGAACAATCTATACTAGGATACAAAGTTTAATTTCGATACCATAATTACAAGTAGGTTAAAACTGACTTCCTAGATTTGATTTCATTGTTTGTTACATAACAAGTGAAGCTAATTTAAGCGTGTTAAAATACCGCGAGAGTTATCAAAAAGCCATATTTTGGCTAATTTAGTGATTCATTAATCTGTAATAGAGAGCTACTGAAGCTGATAAACAATATCAATCCATCACACGTCCAAACGTTGGGCTTGGATCTACGTGTAAAAAGTGTGCCTAAATTAATATGCCATTATAAAAATAACAACCATAACGAGATAAACTTACTCATAAGCAAACAATAATATTAATCTAGAAATTATTTAAATATAATTTATTTATGCAAAATCGGTAGAGTTTGGTGAATTTAGCTAACATTTTCGCATTTACTACTAGGTTGTCATATCCGTGCAGAGGTTATCGGTGACAATGATGTTTATACTCGGCCGACACTGATAAGATATCGTCGCGTGCTGTAGTTGGCGTTAACACTGATGCAGCGACGTCACGAAGGCCGCCTCGCCCCGCGAGCACCAGGCCGCGCCCCGCCCTCGCCGTCACTGATAACAATAACTTCTATCGGTTCATGCTCGCCTAGTACTTTTTCAGGACTGACGCAGTGGAAAGTGTTTTTCTTCGCGACGTTACCGCTTAACGTTTCAGCTCTAAGTTAAGAAAACTGAAAGTACAAGTTTAGATGACGACGATCGCCCACTAGACACGACGAATAAAATATAAAAACACAAAAGTTGAGTTGTACAGAATAGTGCGGTATCCATATTACAGTAGATAACACTTTCAGCAATATTTTCATCGGCTATAATATGTAGTGAATGAATGCTCTTGCCGCGCCCGTCACCACTCCAATGAGGGGATAACGTGCGCGTGCATGTAACACACTATGAATGAGATAGGCAACGCGTACACTTTTGCTTCAAATAACCACGGCGCGCGGCTCGACGTCACGCCCGTGTAAGCTCATTAAACAGCTGTTCACTGAAACATTACCACACGCACAGTTTTATTTTCTTTAAATATAGAGTCTCCTTTAACGCTGAAACTATACTAATACGAGTATTATAAAGCTGAAGAGTTTGTTTGGTTGAACGCGCTAATCTCAGGAACTACTGGTTCGAATTGAAAAAATCTTTTAATTTTGGATAGCTCATTTATCGAGGTAGGCTGTGGGCTATATATGGGTGCGCCAAAGTTCACCTAAATTTTCAACTCCGATAATTGGAAATCCGAAAATGTTCTTCCTAACATTTTTCATCCTAACAATCACAATTCCTAACTACTCTGTCTTTAATTTTATAATTCCGAAGCATTCAACTTCATAATGTCAGTAGCAATAAACATCTGTTATACTTTTATTTGTTTTCCTATATTTTCTCAACATAACCATCTTTTACACTATTATTCAATGTCATATATTTTTTATTTAGATTTCTTTGTTTAGACTTAGAAAAATTTAGCCAAAGAAGTGTTATTTTTGCAAACCGTTTATTTTCTCGATTCTATCGTATAAAACACCTAAATGTAAGAATAAAAGTTTCTTGGTGTTTTTTGTCTCCGACTAACAGTCTGTCGTAAAAACGACGTGGAAGGGATCCATAGGTTAGGTTAGGTTAGAACTGTGACCGAGAAATTGGTTGCGAAATTTTTATAAGTGTTTTTTTCATAGTGCCCCCAAGACGACACTCTGACCTGTACTTATGTTTAGGGATAAAATGGTTATGATAAAAAACAGTAGGAGTTTAAATATATTTACATTAATGATATTATTAATTACAATTTTCGGAAACATGAGTGTTATGAACATCGCCAGTAGCACTACAAATAGTATGAATGAAAACTTTAGGATGAAAAATTTTAGGAAGAGTGATCATTCGGATTACAAATCGTTAGGAAGAACAATTTCGGGAAAAGAACTTTAGGTGAGCCAATATGGACCCGCTATATATCATCACGCTACAACCAATAGGAGCGGAGCATCAATGAACGGGTAAAATTTATTAATATTCTTTTTGAGAGCGTTGGGTGTGCTGCGTAAACGGTTAAAGTTACACAAAAATAATGTACGATAGAATTATTCCTTTTAAAAAGGTCTAAAAAAAGTCCGCGACAGCACATGCCTGTCTTTTAAGGTTGACTAACAATAACCATTTTTATGATTTTAAAATTTGGTAAAAAATAATGCTTTATTTGCGAAGGTGTTTATTTTATTTATTGACCTATCTACAATTGTTACACTGTTTATCCTAATAATACAAGCAATATGATACAAGCATAGTGTACAATATGATGCGATAAAAAAATAAATAATAACATTAAAAAAAAATCAAAATAGTGCAGAAACAACACCTTCAACAACAGTGGGTAGCTTTAAAAATACAGTAAATACAAAGATGAGAGAAAAGAAAAGAAAAATAAAGTCAATAATATGGTGGTTAATTTTGATGGACTTGGCGCTTTTACCGATATTGTATTATTTCTTATCAAAATAAACACGTTAGTCATCTTTAGCGTTCAATTTTGACCGAAATTGCCCTATACACCATTTAATTTATATGAATAACTTAGGAAATATTATAGAATGCAAATAACTTGCGCAACAAAATAATATCATAACAAAGACGTTCACGTCCATTAGAAGATGATTCTCAATGGGAAAGTAGGCATATATGAAGCTACAATATGATGTACAACACAATCAGCAACATATTATGTTTAACATAACATTTCGCCTGTATTTCCCAGAAGGGTTAGGCAGAGGTGTACCGTTAATAGTTCACCCACATTATGCCAGTAATGTTTAAGTCCCATGTAATAAGGGACGAGCCTTTACCATCAATCGGCATCAAAAGGCTTGGTCATCAATTCATAATAACCGACCCGTACTATTAGATATTACTTAGCCACGAACGAAGCCATGAGTCCTGACCTACCGTGCTCAGACCTGGTCGCCTACCCAATGGCAGGACGAAGAATAGCCTTATTAATAGGCTGGTTGTACAGTTACTTTTTCTGGAGACTTTTGTCAAATCATGCCAGTTGTACCAGAGCTCCCTTGCGGATAGGCCTTAGATCCAATTCTATTCCCTGATAAAGTTTCATATTCAAAAGTGCTTTCTTTTACTATAACTTTGATCAAACGACGTCAGTGCATCTTTGAATAGATAACAAAATTGGTACTCAAAACTATTATGAGAGTTCCTTGCAGACAAGAAAATATACAATTGGCCAATGAATTACTTTAAATAGGGACTGGCGAATCACAAGCAAGATCATCACCATTTGTCTGCGTTTTCCCAACTAAGTTGGGGTCGGCTTTTAGTCGCATGTAGAGATGGGTTAATGCCCTGGCATATTGGGCGCATTGAATAAGCGCCGGATAAATGCCCATAAACGCCCAATAAATGCCTTTTGCCTGGGCAAAAACTTTAACAGAACTTTTATTCAATTTTTCATTCAAATAGCTATATTTGAGTGTGCGGAAAAGGTAAATTTCCAAAAACATGTTGGATTATAGCTAATATATTGCAACAAACCAGAAATCGATATAATAAGGTTAAGAGTATGCTTTTTTTATTTTTTTTACGGGTGGGAAATCATCAAATGACTTCTCCCGCTCTGGGTGGAGTGGGAGGGAGTGTCAGACTCTTACTGACTCAAACCCATCCATGTTACTTCATTGCCCTTTGTGTTCCAGGGCCACGGTATCTCTTTCGAACAGTCCCGCAGCCCCAGCAGGCATCGGCCCTTGCGGGCCCCTTCCTGATTGCTGACATCTCTTTGAGGCGCGCGTGGAACACGAACGCGCCGTCGACACGGCCTGTCGTCATAAGACGGACGGACGGTGAGCTAACCCATTACTCACCGTCCACAGGCCCGCGTCTACGGTGGCCGGGAGCCACCACGTGGCCCCCGACGCCCGGTGCGTCGCCCGCGGCGGCTGGGACGTGAGATTCTCTCCCTCTCACGTCCCGCCACCTCCTTCGCTAGCATGACTGCTTCACAGAAGGAGGTGACGGCTTCCCATTCCCTCTCGCTCCGGACCAGGGCCGGGCGCGAGAGGTCGCCGCCGCCGATCGCCGTTACGAGGACACGGCGGAGCTCCGCCCAAGCGGGGCAGACCTCTACGGTGTGCGCCACCGGGTCCTCCGGACGATCCTCACAATGATAGCACCCAGGCGTTTCCTCCCGCCCGATTCGGTGCAGGAACCTCCCGAAACAACCGTGTCCGGTGAGGACCTGCGTCAGGCGGAAGGTGAGGGCGCCGTGGCGCCTCTCTAGCCACTCCTCAAAGAGGGGACTTATCGCCACTATTGTGGCGTGCCCTGCACTGGGTTGCGACAGTCGCTGTCTCCATGTCGCCATGAGATCGCGTCGGAGGTCTGTCCGCTGAGCGGTTTGCCGCGGCAGCGGAGTTTCCCCCCGACGTAGTGCCCCCGCGCGCCATTCATGCAGGCGCGCGAGGACTATTGCCTCCAGATCCCATGGCGGCAATCCGGCTAGGAGGATCGCCGCCTCGCGGGAGATCGTGCGGTACCCCCGAATCAGCCTTACGGCTACGACCTTTTGGGGCGCGTTCAAGTAGTGGGCGGCACGCCGCTTAATTGAACGCGCCCACACCGGGGCCCCGTAAAGGGCTATGGACCGCACGACCCCCGCGTAGAGCCTACGGCAGGAGGCGTTTGGACCCCTCAGGTTGGGCAAGCGCCGCTTGAAAGCAGCCCCGGCCCGTTCCAGTTTGGGAGCCAAACGTCGGAAATGCTCAACGAAGTTCCACCGGCTGTCGAGGACGAGAACGAAGAGTATGCTTTACCTTTTTATTTTTATTTACAAAATACCTACTGACATTAAGTTTCATTTTAAGTTAAGTTCCTGCTTTATTTTTTACAAAACAAAGTTATTCATTTTTATGCCCAATGATCGGGCATTTATTTGGGCGTAAACTCATTTATGCCCAATATGCCAAGTTTATGCCCATTTTGTCCATATTTGTTTTTGCCCTCGACCCATCTCTAGTCGCATGCAGTGAATGCTAGCATTACATCGAGCCTATTTGGCCTCCTCAACTCAGTTACTGGGTAATACGATACGCCTTGATACGGTTGATAATGGTTGCCAGACTTTCAGGCTTCTACCCGTATTGACTGTTAAAGATCTTCAAACGACAGCTGAGACCAACAACATAACGTGTTATAATTGTAATTGGCTTTCAAACTATTGTACTGTCCTTGATCTGATTGTTTGAGCTGTAAGTCTCCCATGTTATTTAAATAAATAAATAAATATACTTTCCGAGACACGGAGGGACCTCGATATGAAATGTATGGCCACACATCCGCGGACTGCACCTCAGTTAGTTTAAGCAAGACATGGTATCGGAATGAATGGTGCTCCTTATGGTACCCGAATGAACGACTAACTCTTTGGATGACGTCATTCATAAGCCTTAATAGTTAACGATGGGTTTATTTTGAGAAATTCACTGCTCATCAGCACCTTAAAATTGTATAAAGAAGTAAATAGAAGGCCTCATTGCTTGCTGGCACGTCGTGTTTCATTATTTTCGAAGTTGGAATTCACCGACAATTTATTGCAAAGCGTAGAATTCCCACAATTAAAACATTCTTAATGTAAGAGATACTGTCAGTGGCAGTAGGTCAAGTGGTCTTTTGTTTATTATAAAAGCAAAGCGTGTTGCCAAAGCTATGTGAGCGGCGTGGTAGGCGGCGCGGGCGGGGCGGTGCAGCCCTGCAGCCCGTGAGCCCGCGCGGATGTAGGTCGCACCTGCACTGCGTCGCGTCGCCCGGCTCTCGACCCGAATCCCGAACGGTGCAATGCGTTTTATTCGGTTTTCCGGCCCTTTGGGAAAAATACGAGTTCCACCACGACAGCTATCATATCTACAAACAAATCGATAAATCTAATATCATCGGCCTTCAATTGAGTTCAATAGTTTCAAAGATCTCGCGGACACCGCAGCAAACTTTCCCTTTTATAACAGTCTGCCCTCAGCAGGTTTGCTTGTGATTGCGAATGTACTGGCCTTGCGGATTGTTGATGCTAAATATTTGATAGCATTTAGGTCAATAGCGACTTAATAAATAAAAATTCATATTGGCATGGCAAGCTAACACGCAAATTGTTGACCTTATGTCTGTATGATGTAGTTGTGTTGTTCACACTTATTCAATCACTGATTTGCAGGAAATGTAGATTTGGGGGAGATAGTGTAGATACATAACAGTTTGTTTTCTTTTTTTCTCTTCAAAAATCTGCCTGGTATACAATGATTAGTTTGATGTAGGTACTCTGTTATGTATGTAGGAGCATGAAGGTTGAATCAATTTGCACGCGTTACAGAATGGTACCGCTCCCTTCGTGTAACGCTATTTTAGTAGCGGGACGCGTCGAGGGGACCTGTTGCCCCCTGCGTAATAGTTTGTTCATGTGCAAATATGACCAGCCAGCAGAGTGCCGTTTCACGACTCATGCCGAACTAAAACCTGACCCAAAAAGGAAGTAAAACATTGAAAGCTGTTAAAATGTATTTTATTATCGAGGTAAATGGGTCACTGCGGCAATTGCTTGGTGACTTGGGATGTTCCGTGTACTAACTAGCGCATTCAATCTGTATTATAGAAAGATAGCTAGACTATAGTCACAAACTGTGTAGGTACTGTCTGCTTTTTATATCTGGACCTTATAAAGTATATAAGTAGAACTGAGTAGAACATCATCTAGCAGCAATGCAATAAAAATAAAGTTACGCCTATTATTATGTAATTGATATAAAATAGAATGGCTGCCTGTTATGAGCTCAATAATTGACTTTATTACCAACTTCTGTCAATATCTAATTAACGAATATTCATGCATTTAGCACAACCAACCAGCCCGTCAAGATCACGGCCATTACTTATCTCTTCCGTGGCCGTTTGCACACACCGCTCATAGCACTTGTCTTCAGGCAAAACTTTACTATGCAGGCTTTGAAAAGTAAATGCTTCGGCTGGCGTGCGTTCTAAATATTATATGTATAGCAAGTAAAAGAACGAAATAATCAACCAATTAGAACGTGTAATTAATGTGGTTGCTGATATGGTCAGCGTCGCGCTACGTTTAGATTTGGCGACTAATAACAGGATGTTGGCAGAAGTGTTGTATAACGATGTCGTTAGCAGCCGGGTGTATTCACCCGCGACGTGGCATCGTGTGGCGTGGCGTCCTCATAAACGGGAATGCGCGGGAGTGGCGACGGGCGGCGGCGGTCGCCATCGCCTCTCGCGCACTTGCTCAACTCGCGGAGCTCACCAATACGTTAAACTGTCCCTGATGATTGGACGTCACGTTGTCCTATTTATTACGGAATTGTTAAATAAACCTTCATGTCAGTCGAGTCCTTCATATTCAGGCTGCGTACTTTTTAGGTGCCGAAAAAAATTAAAATGTCTTAATAAATCTAGTGTCCTGAGACTAAGATTTAGCCTATTTTATCCTACTCTTACCCGACCCTTACCCGACCCTTGGGTCCTAACCTTTATTGAGCCTTACAGGTGACGGGTTTAGACATTTCAATTTTGGGACAAGGACAGGAAGATGAGGATGAAGGATAAGTTTTTCGGTCACTAAAATGTGTCCAAAAAATACCAATCATAGTATAAAGCCCTGGCTCCTCACGTTGCTCCCAACGCTGGTAAATATGTCGTAACAATCGTTGAATATTGAGTTGGATTGGCGGTCATCAGATTAGTTTATTCTTAACAGAGCTAATATGAGGTGGACATGCATAGCCAGTTACACGTTTTTAATATGGCCAAGTGGTCAATATTTTCGTTACACAAGTACACGTTTAATATTTAGTCTGGCCGCAACAATTTTGAGATTGTAAATCTGGGCATGCTTCATGCATAAGCATCACTTGGAACGTTTATATTGACAGTTTTTTTTTTGTTTTTGCACATATTCGACGCGTACACATTACAGTTAAGTGAGACAGCAAGCATCGTTAAATGATGTCATCTAGCGAACATCAAAGCGGTCACCGGTCCATCTGTTTCGTGTACTATCTGGCTCATTGGGTTACAGTCACGGCTAAAACAACATTACAGTTACGGCCCGAGAGCGTTCTCTTCCACTCGGTGACTCATGCTCCATGTCTCGTTAGTATTCTCAAAAACACCTTACGTTTTCGGATTAAGATGCAAATTCGCGTGTATTGCATGCTGACAGGACAAAAAGAGAAGTGGGGACTAGACAGCCGTTGAGTACAGTCATTCGAAAAGTATTGGAAGGTCGTTGAGATCGCTTGCCGTGTTTCTGTTTCACGAGTTAGGTCAGTTCTTGCTATCAAAGCTATGCCCAAACTTGATGCATTTTATTTATAATATACTAGCTTAAGCCTGCGGCTTCGCCCGAGCCGAGTTCGGTTATTATCCCAAGGGATCGTACTACCGGGACAAAAAGTATCCTATGTGTTGGATTAACACATAGGATACTTTTTATCTAGGTTATAAAGTATCTTTGTGCCAAATTTCTCCCAAATCCGTTCAACCGTTTTTGCGTGAAAAAGGAACAAACATCCACACATCCTCACAAACTTTCGCATTTATAATAGTAGGAAGCTATGCATTTTATGGTATGACTAGCTGTAGCCCGCGACAAAAATATGACTCCCCTTTTTGTATCTGATTTCGTTACCAATTTTCAGGTTTTATTTTTTTGCACGGAACCCTAGTTCTTATTCTAAAATAAAAGTAGCCCAAGTTACTCATTATAACATCAGCTACCTGCCAATAAAAGTCCCATCAAAGCGGTCCAGCCGTTTCGGAGATTAGCCGGAACAAACAGACAGACAGACAAAAATTTTAATGTTTTTATTAGAAGTGCCGTATATTTATTTGTCGCAGGGACATGACGGTTCTCTCCTGGTCGAGGCAGTAGCCATTCTCATATAATCCAGTTAAAATTCGCACCGCAATCAAAATCTCGACGGTTAGGCTAAATATAAGGTTCTGTCCCCTTTTACTTTTTGAGTCACATCCGTGATGTTTAATCGTTTCGTAATGGCAAAGAATGTAATTGCTATAACAATGTAAATTAATTCTTTGTTTACTAGAGCGAGTGTTGCTCACACAACTGTGTCGTGGTATGACGCGGGCTGAGCACGATGCGCCGCCAGCTGCAGTGACGTGCTGCGACTGTGACGCTGCTAACCGTTACCGAGTTACGCACAATTACCTGAAGCTCCACTTTCATCTTCTCCTCTATCGTTATTACAAGCTAGATACTTAATGGTTATTCTTCCTGCGTATCGATAGTAAGTCTTGCCAAATTACTTGCATCCCCTAGTAGGTGGCCATAGTAATTACAGTCGTTCAAACTACACACGCCGACTGTATTTTCTCTTTTCAATCTTTGATTTTTTTTTTGTAATCGTCCGTTCCCGTTCAACGTCGAACGAAAGAGGTATTAAATGAAACATGATGCATTTGTGATCTCGACGTTTTCTTTCATTTTCGTTCTTGTTCATTTATCTTTTGAGTCCTAAACAACCGAGTTCGTTCTGGGCAATAAGTTGACTGCAACTGTAACCTTGTCACATTACTTACCTTCTTCTTGGTAATAAACGTCAGTCAGGTTGAGTTAGAATTTAGCTGCAATCGAAGTGAAACTTAATTCAGATTCTGGTTGCTATTAACGTTAGTAGATATTGATTTGCGATCTTGTCAGCTTAAAGACGTATCTTGTGAAGAGTTCCTCGGTCGCCTGAAGAGAACATTTTCCGCTCGCGTTGAGTTCTTGATTATCCCTATCCTATTTATTTACCCTTCCGCTATCAGCAGCGTTATCGAATCACGTCCCCTCGCAGACAAGACACGCTTCGCCAAACATTGCAACAGCCTCACCATGTTCATGGCTGCTAACGGTGATATTTTATTTGGCACCGACGACGGCGGCGTAAACGAGAAGCTGTGGGGAACTAAATCTGCCCGTGGAGAGAATTGTTTCATTGCGGAATTTAAATTGGTAACCTAACCGAATATTGCCATTTTTCTTCTTCTTTACTTGTCGATGAACTCAAATTGTGACCAGTATGTAGCCGCCTGCACAGCTCTTAACATTTGCTTCAAATAAATCTTGGTAGGTGCTAGTGGTTGTGCAGGATGGGCAGGACAAGAGGTGGAGCATATCCTGCAGAGGGCCTCCACACTGGCAATCTGTTTCGGATGAATCGAGGATACTCCATTTGGCCAGATTATATCTACAGCGTCAACTTGGGCTCGCAATCGGTTAAGGGATTTCCAGATTGGCCACTGCAGTTCGTATTCGGGCGGCAGGTGTTCTTCCGGGTTGATGAAATGTGGACGGATGGGATCTTTCCTTCTCCACAGTTCGCATCTCTTGTCTGACGCACCGTCTACTAAGGAGGTCGTATATCTTAAAAAGGTTTTACGGCTCTTTAGGCGTGCAGGTACAAGGGGTGGCAGTGGTCTCGTTCCTGTTTCTCCTTTACGACGCGACTTGCTATTTCGTGGCGTACATATGGTGGAGCTAAGCCTGCCTAACATCACATGGGGGTTAGGCCGTTACGATGCGACAGGTATCGTTTAGCTCTATATCAACCTCTTTAGCGTAGGCGGATCGATGCCACACTGGGCATGCGAACTCCCCAGCAGAAAAAGAAAGACAGGCTGGTTGTGCGGAGAACCTGTGGCGATGCTCCTCAGCTCGTGGATGTAAGGCGACGAAGAATTTTGTTCCTAGTCCCGACTTTCTGTTTTGTTTTCCGGCAAACTTGTATGTCAGGGATCTTTCTAGGGTGATCCCCAGGCCAGGTAACGAGGTTGGGAGCAATGCTCTATTTCAACGCCCTGCCACGATATGCTGAGAGCCCATTTTGACTGACGATTGCGAAGGTGGAAAACATAGGACTGGGTCTTGGATGAATTTGGCCGTAAGGCATTTGCAGCGTAGAATTTTCCGAGTGATTCCAGAGCTACCGTCAGTTTTTCTTCAGCTTCTTCGAAAGTAGAGGTCTGGGCGGCTAGAGCAAGATCGTCTGCATATAAAAAGCGTTCTGGTTACAAAGATCATGGTTGGTCGTTTGTATAGATGTTAAATAGGGCTGGAGCTAACACGCTACCTTGAGGGAGCTCATTTTTCTGACACAGCTACCTGCTTTTGCAGTTATCAAGATGGACTTGAAAGCGACGGTTATTTAGGATAGCGCTAAGCTAGCTATGCGTACACAAACTAAATCCTTGGTGGGTTCACTGACTTTTAGTAGAAGTTGCTTGATGTTGACCGTATCATAGGCTGCCGAAAGATCTACGAATACAACACCTGTGACATTGTTTGCCTCAAACCCATCTCCGACGAATTGCGTCAGTGTGAGGGTCTGGTTGGTGCGCGACTTGCCTGGCCTAAAGCCAGCTTGATCAGCGATAAGATTTGGTTCGATAACAGGGGGGTAAGGCGATTCAGTAAAAGTCTTTCAAAAAGTTTGAATGTGTGGCGTAGGAGGGATATAGGTCGGTAGCTGAATTAAAAAGGGATCAGATCCAGGATACAGCTACCGGTCCAAGATGTTTTAATTGATCGACCGTGATTCATCGAAACCAGAAGCTTTGCCATTTTTCAAGTTTTTTATCTCGTATATTATCTATATCTATACTAATATTATAAAGAGGAAACCTTTGTATTTTTGTATGTTTGTATTGAATAGGCTCAAAAATTACTGGACCGATTTCAAAATTTCTTTTACGTTTACTTAGAGGGATTCTTCCGAATCCGTATAGGCTATATTTTATCCCGGAAAATAGATAGGATTTTTCGTGGTAGTGAAAATTGTGGAGTAAGGCGTCGAAAAAACTGCCGTACGTTAACGATTCTTGCGAACGCTGCCTAAATGGTTAGAGATGTATGGTTGACTTCTATAGAAAAGTTGTAGAACTCAATAATGCCTACAAAAAAGTCCGCGATAGTATAAACCAAACATTTATATTTTAGCCATTATAACCACTTTTCCATAGAATAAAAGTAATTAAAATTATTAGCCTATGTTTATTGATCATATTATCGTCAAATACTAATCCTTATCCAAATAAACTATTTATTGAGCAAGATTGTTTCAATAGCTATAAATTACTTTTTATTTTATTCCAATCGGACAATCCATTCAAAAGATATTACGAATTTAAAATTGTAAAGACTTGCGAACGGATGAGGCCTACAGAGAAAAATGAGCATCGGACGAACAGCATAGTGGTACCAGACAAGAAGTGCCACAAACACTCCACAAAAGCTTAAAAAATAAATGTCCACCCGTGCGAAGCCGGGGCGGGTCGTGCCTGATAAATAAAAAAGTTGCTTATGTTGGTGACATTGTCATTTACCACTTCAGACAGCATTTCGGTTTTGGCCAAGGACAACGGGTCTGAATTGAATGACTTTTCATAATCAGTAATAGTAGAATGTGGCGGAATCCTTGCTCAGGCCTGGAATGTAAGCGGTGCGGCAACCTCGTGGGATGTACTGTCGGGATATGGCCCATACAACTTGAACAAAATTCTCGTAGTTGTCTGGCACGGGGTCTAGGTCGATTAACTGTGAGTCAATAACGTCGGAAAACATCTGCCAGTTGGCCTTCGAGAAATTAAATTTAATATTGGCATTAAATTGTAATCAATGTGTTCACACTACGGCCACAATATAGGTCTACAACTGTTTGTTTAAAAACGTATTAGTTAGTAGATAAAAATGAGATGTGATAAACGTAATGCTTATTATTACACCCAAGTAGGTACTCGTACTGATAAGATGTCGTGTTTTGATGTCATGCAGTACAAAATAAATATTGAAACAGCATTTAATATTGTATAATTGTACCCCTTATAGGTTGTTACAGCGAGCCTTTATGTAATAATCATAAGAACTGATATTTCACCTGTGACAAAAAATAAATGAATTTGAAGACAACCTATTGTGAAAATATATCGCAATAAGTGCCTTATTATTTTTCTATTTCTTTCGTATACCGTTTGCAGTAATAATTTGGTAGTTAGTAGCCTATAGCGATAGTGTGATCGCAAATATAGTAGTCGCCCCTGACACCAAGAGAACTGCGATGAGCAATAATTCTGGCCTCAGTGTCGATGCGTATAACGTAGGTGTATTATTCGATAAATTTATTGGCTGTAGGCAGTTAGAAAGTGAAGATTTCCCTATTCTATGTGTGTTCTCCATCTAATATATTGTGCGGCATGGAGTCATGTAATTAAACTCACTCAGAGACAAGGCACAGCGGAAACCATTGGTCCTAAAAACATGTAGTTTTGAAATATGACATGTAAGTTATTAGCTGGGCACACAACTGGTGTTGAAAACGTACAAATGATATTATACTAATTACAAACGATGCACTTCATACGAAATAGATATAAATGATAATAATAAGGTTGGTATGCCGAGATGTGGTCGCAACGGACAAGGGACTCACTCCGCTGTCCAGCAGATTTCTTTTGTTGATCTGTCATTTTGTCGATTCTTCCGTCGAAAAAACCCGTTTCTACGGTGGTCATGCCACGCGTAAAGAGAACTGGCGCAAACCTGTGGTACTTACTACCGATGACCTCAAGGAAGTATGGCACTCAGCCGAGATCACACGTTTAAGCTCCCTGATGCTTTGTGGGGGTGGTTGGACAGATCGTCCTCGCCTTTTCATTGAGCACCTCTGGGACCTCTTAGGTTCCAGAGGTGCTCAATGGGGTTAAAGTCGGGGCTCCGCGCTGGCCAGTCCAAATGACGAATACCGGCCTCTTGCATATAAGCATCTACGTCGCCAGAACGGTGAGCATTATCGTCCATGTAAATGGCATCTTCTCCAATTACAGTCAGTGCGGGTTGTGCATGTTGACAAATTTCCATTATTGGTTCGAGTCCAGGTTCTTCGCACGGTTGAACGCCTCACGTTTAACCGCTGTGAGACGTAACATTGGCTACACCCTTCTTCCAGCAGCGCTATAATCTTACTGCTTTTTCTACCATTACAATAGATACAAAGATATCTATTTTAAGTCACAATAAGGCAGGATGATGCGCAAACATAAATTATTCTACTAAAAATAACGAAAAGTTAGTTTTAAGTTGCTAGATAACCTTTTAACCGCAAACCCGCGAAAAGTAAGTAAAAAGTCTCAAACTGAAAATGGGGTTATTATTTCAAAAAACAAAAGTTTTGAATTTGGAATAAACTTTTTTTCGTACCTATCCTCTTTATTAAGTGCCAGTAACATAGTTTGGCTATTAAAAATTTAAAACCTCTTTAAACATAAATACTATATTATTACCAATAATGTTGAAAAATCGAAACCGCCCGTTTTTTTTGCAAAGGAATTAATATTTATTCAAAATTAGAATTGGCACAATAAATACAATTTAAATCTTAGAAATAAAGTTTGTTATAACAAAGTTCGATGCCTGTACTAGGTTAAACCTGTATTACAATGTTTCTAAAAAATACAATTTGGTCAATGGTTTTCTTAAAAATATTTAAAACTATAGTGAAAAAACATGATAGTGAAATAAGTTAGTATGGGTTAATATTATATATGATATACCTAATGTACTTAAAATAAACATATCTTAAGCACCATTTGTCGCTCACATATAACCAGACCGCTAAAAGGTTCAATCAATATTTCGAATATAGGCTGTTAATAGATAATGTTTGGGTTAACACGTGTCCCCAATAAAATAGCCCCAAACGAGCAATTGGACTCACCGAAGTGTTAGTGTGTTCACTCACGCTATCGATAGGGGCTGGCATCGATCGCAAGCACGTGTGCCACGTGTGGCTCGTGAGGCTCATGGTTCGCCGACTTCTGCCGCTTCTGCTGCCTCTGCCGCCCCTGCTTACCTTGCCGCCTCTGCCGTGTACCATCGCACACACTTGCTACACGTCGCGCACACTTGTTGCGTTGTGAACAGTGTTCGCCACAAGTCACCTCCTGATACGGAAACCACTTATTAATCGTGTTCTTCGAATGTTTCACATGAAATCAAACTGCCTTAACCCAACTGTTACTGAAACTATTTTTCATCCCCGATCATTGTGATTTTTGGATAAGTTATTCAAATGACTCACAATAATCATGAGAAAGGTGGCCTTTGTAAACGCCCGTAGTAATGGAGATCGTCCAAATAGAGAGCAATAAAATCGCACACCTTGACTTTTTTTTGTTAAGGCAGTTTTTTTCATGAATGTGAATAAATATTGAAAAAAAAACATACACAAGTTTACTTCAGTACCTTTCTAATGATATCAAATACAGTGTGCCGGTTTTCGCCCCAGTGATGAATATAATGTCAGTTTTAGTGTCCTACATTATACCACCCCAAAACATACACGATGCACCTCCAAATGCATCATTGTGAAAATCGCTCTGATAACCTTCTGTAGACGTCCATCATGACCATATAAAGTCATTGTGCACTCATCACAGAACGTAACAGCACGCCATTGGTAATAAGTCCAATTTAAGTATTCCCTGGCAAATTGTAGCCGGGCTGGTGAGCTCTGGTCAATTTTGGACCATTTGCTGGGCGATGTGAAGTCAGTCCTGCTTCACTCGGTCTTCTTCTAACTGTCCACCGACTTCTCGAAGCAGTTGTGTCAGTTGAACCGCGCTCAGTTGCCGATTTTTGAAAGACCGTGACAAGGTCTTTTGTCACGGTCTTTGACTTTTGGATTTTTGTAAGTTACGTGAGGGTCAATGATTTTAATTTTGTGTCTATGTAAAGCTAAGCTTGTATGCTTTAATTCTGCCTAATGATTTTTACTCGATATCGTTAGATTTAAGATACAAAAACAGTAATAAACCAAATTGAGGTGTGTGATTTTATTGCTCAGATGTGTATTTTATGAGGCTGTCTAATAAGTAATGAAACAAAGTCTTACGGAATCAGTTTTTAACCATCTTAATTGGAAAGAAATACATTGCAATGTTTAAATTTAAACATAAACAAAAGAAAGGCGCATATTAAAAAACATTACTGAGTTTGAGTGAAATATGATATTGTTGATCGAATGTAATATGCCACAAAACTATTTTTAGGGTACAAATTAATTGTATGCTTTTGGCAAATAAAAAAGGCAGTTAATTAGGGAAGCTTTGCATTTGAGTGGGGGGGGGGGGGCGCACTGTATTGGACTAAGTGACCAATTCCGTCACACTCACACCGAGAAGATTCTCGATGAAATCTTTTCAGTCGCTCTCAGGCCTCCGTTGCGACGGTCATGGAGCAGGGGAATACAAGAGAAATTACTCAAAAAACAAATACAATGACAGTTATGGAGCTTACAGAAAATCAGCAAATTCTGAAATTACACTTCCCCCTAGACCAAGGCTTTTCAAAGCTGCTTTGCTGTAATAGTTGATGAATTTCCCTGGTAATGTGTTATGACTTTTATACCTTGGTGCACTATCCCCTTTGTTTATAAACATACGATAAAACCACGCCTGTAATCCTCGAAGGGTAAGGAGAGCCTTCGTTAGTTACATCTACTTGGCATTTCAGGGGGAAAATGGGAAAATGGTTATTTGAGACAGCAACAAAGTGTCTTCATCACGTTGCTTCAGCTCATCAAACATTTCGTTGAGATCGAACGACTCCACTGGTCGCGAGCTGCAATAAAATAATAATTTTATGTTACCCTATACCCTATATTACGACGGGACTTTTAAAACGGATGGGACGTTTTATATACTAGGATACTTTAATGCCCACCCTAATTAGTTATTTTGCAATGAAATGTTAGACATTTGTATGGATCTTGATTGGCTTTGTATAGATTTAAATATGTGCCCTAAAACTGCATATACTTATTATAGTGATGCTCACGGGCTGTACTAGATGGTTGGATCATTACATCGTCACAGAGTCGGCACGGGGTTCTGTCGTTAGTGTGTCTGTGCGCTACGACGTGAATTGGTCGGAGCACTATCCACTTGCAGTGGAATGCCACCTCTATAAGCTCAAGCCTAAAGTTGATTTGGTAGCGGAAAACCTGTAAACTGTGTCGTAAGGGGCGACAGGCATGTAGAACAAATGAATAAATACTATGGAATTTGTAACTCCAAACTACGATTAATAGATTTTCGTAATAATATTTATATTATCTTATTATTCTTGGTGCTCACCCTCCAGTAATCCCATGCCCAGTGCCCAAAACACGCCCACACGCGCGAGTGCTCCCAAGTTCGCGATCCACTGGCTCAAGCTGAGCCCTTTTCACTTTGTTCGCACGTCATTAAGTTTTTTCTGCCTCCTTTAGTCTTACAAAGCTGTAAACATAGGTAACCTTTCCCGAACAAGTTATTAATATATCCACGCTTTTCGAACAATTTATAAGTAGCTCATTAACGCTGATAGTAATATGTTCGGGTAGGATAATGTATAGCTTGTCAAAAGAATACAATAACGTTTTTTCAATGTTACTATTGTGCTGCAAGACCATTAGACACCATAATAAACCAGTAATAAACTAGTGATTCATCTTGAATTCCCGTTTGGCACATAGTTAATAAAATGTCAATTTCCTCGTATGTGTAAACTGTGTGCAGCGGGTTACTTTATCCCTAACACCTATTAATTAATTTGTAATGTATAAGGAAACTCGAAATGTTTAGTCGGTGTTATGTAGTGAAGTGGATCATTAAATCCGTATTTATTATGAGTACTCATTATAAAATTCCCAAAGAACTAAATGCGCAATTGAATTTATTTTTAAATGTTGTCTTCTTTTGTTTCCAGGTAAGGAAACATGGTGGAGCGTTCTCAAAACAGTTTATCTGTGAACTCAAAGCAGAGAGTAATGTGAAGCGTCTGTGTGAACATCAGTTGTGATCATCCGGGGTCAGGTTTGTTCGCCATGAGCATTGCGGTTCCATAGCCTTTCTATCTAATAAATATGCGGAAAGTGAATCATAATGACTGATCCTAACAAACATTCCTAAAAGTTGGAAAGAATTTCAAAACATCCTGGACATGAAAAATTCTGTACATTTACCATGTCCAATAACGTTTTGAGGCTGAAATAGTTTTCAAGGTTTTCTGTAAATATATTATGTAGTTACGTAAGGGGTCATCCTTTAATCACGTGAGAATTTTCGGCCACTATTATAGCCCCCCCCCCCCCCCTTGGCGATTAGTTTTGAGCCAGCATCACGCGTATTTAGTATTATTGAAAATCTGATAGTTTTATAATCTGTTTTACATATTTTCGTCAAAAAATACACGCGATTTCCACATAAACCCATCGTAATTAATCGTCATTTTTTCTGACCGCTCCCCCCTGTTCAAACCTCACGTGATTAAAAACGACCCCCAAAGTAAATATGTAAGGGTGGGTTCCGCAAGTAGGTATTCAATAACGTTAGGTATAGATACCCACAAACATGTCGCCGTCTTGAAGTGTAAGCTCCTCTCCTCAGTTATGTTATACGTAGTTACACGAGCTGCAGCGATACTTGGTCACCCGACAGTTGTTCCCAGAACGCATGCGCAAGCGATCACATCTTCTGTCGACCACACCAATAAGTTGGACGGACAGAAATCAGGATCAGTTTGGAACCTTTGAAACTGACTGTAATGTCGATAATTTATGTTCTGTTCCACCGTAGCACCTTAATTACTGAGCCGATGTTGATTAATCATCACCTGCCTAGCCTTTTCCCAACTATGTTGGGGTTGGCTTCCAGTCTAACGGGATACAGCTGAATACCAGTATTTTACATGGAGCGACTGCCTATCTGACCTCCACAACCCAGTTAGTACTGGGTAATACGATGCCCCTTGGTAAGACTGGTTGTCAGAATTTTTGGGCGAGATCTACAAATGACAGCCGGGACCAACGGCTTAACGTGCTCTCCGAGGCACGGAGGAAACTCTTCAGAATGTCTGCCTCGTTGGTCTAGTGGTCGTAAGCACGACTTCTGAGATGAGGTCCTGGGTTCGTTTCCCGGGACGGCCAAATTGTTATTGGGTTTTTCTATCAGGTGTTTTTCAGTAGCAGCTTCGGAGTCTGGATTTGTGCCCGGTTGGTGGCAATAGGCTCGCACCCTATTACAAGGGACTTAAACATAACTGGCGAAATGTGGGTGTACTAATAGGTACACCTCTGCCTAACCCTTCGGGGATTACAGGTGTGATGTTATGCTTATGCTATGTTTCTTCAGAATGGGAACGAAATGTGCAACTGTAACGACCTCCTATAGTACTGTAGTTGTTCAATACAAATGTACACGGGTATCGGCGTGCGTAGAGGCCGCGTGGCGGCGCTCCAGCTATCGATCGGCTGCACCGGCTCACAAAGGGACCCGCGCCGCGCGCCGCTCGCCGCGCGCCGCCCCGAGCCGCCCCGAACATCCCGCACGCTTCCCCGCCGTCAGGGATGGTCTCGTTGTTGCCCAAGATGCTTGTTGCAACGTATACTAATTGTTGTGGGACGCCTGTCTACTGACTGTAGACGTCACAATCATAATTATTTTATGAACCTATGATGTCCCATTGCAGGGCAAAGACTTCCTCATCTATGTACACTGCCGGCCAAAAGTTTGAGACCACCTACATCAAAGAAGTAAAATGAAATAAAACTCTCAATAGAAAGCAAGAGGTTTAATTATTAATTAAAATACTTATTTACTAACACAAATACATCAAGAAGAAAAAGAAAAAAAAAGAAAAAAATCAACCATATACATTAAAATGCCGCACAAATTTTAAACAGATTTTTCGTCAAAAAACCCGCCCTTGCATTTTATTACTTTTTTCACTAGTCTCGGCATGCGATCAATCAATTTATCGATTGTATCTTGTGAAATATTGTTCCAGCTTTCTTGAAAAGCCTTCCACATGTCTTCTTGCGAGGAGGGACAACAACTGTGCCCATTTCTATCAAGTTCTTCCCACAAAAGCTCAGTTGGGTTGAGATACGGGCTCTGAGGTGGCCACACCATGTTTTTTAACACCACTTCTGTCTCTTTATGTTCTAAATAACCCCTGCATAATTTTGAACTGTGTTTTGGATCATTATCTTGTTGGAAAAAAAAACCATTTCCAATTAATCTTAAACCAGACGGAACGGCATTTTGCTGTAGTATTCGTTTATGCTGCTCCTTTTTCATGATTCCTTCGACTCGCACCAAATCTCCGGTCCCATGGCCCGAGAAACATCCCCAGACCATAATGGAACCACCACTATGCTTAACTGTTGATACCACACAGTCTGGCATCATCTTTTCCTCGGCGCTACATCGAACAAAAATTCGTCGTTTTGATCCAAATATTTCAAATATGGATTCACCTGACCAAACAATTTTTTTAAAGTCTTCTTCAGTCCAGTCTCGATGGGTAAGGGCCCATTGGATCCGTCTCTTTTTATTTTGTGGCCTTAGTAGTGGTTTTCGAACGGCGACGCGGCCAAATAACTTAGCATCTCCCAATCGTCTTTTTACTGCAGTCAATGTCAAGGTTTAGACCGGGATTTTTTCACTTCTGCGTGGATTTCTGGTGCTGTTAGGCGTCTATTCTGCTTGCTGGTAACGACAATGAAATTATCCTCGCTAGAAGTGGTAGCTCGTGGCCTTAACGATCTTGATTACTACCAGTCTCCCTGTATTGGGTTATTGTGTTATGAACACAAGTCTTCGACAACTTAAGTTGAGAGGCAATCGCACGTTCAGATTTACCTTCGTTGTGTAAAACAACTATGGTAGAACGAGTTTCACTGCTAATTTAGCGCACTTTTCCGATTTTAACATGTCTTACTGTAACAACGACGAGCTCAGACTAACTAAGATAGAGAAAAATTTTACTCCATGAAAATTCAGGTAATAATCATGTTTTAGGAAGCTAAAATAATCCTGAATTTCGGTTAACGCGAAACAAAACCAAAATAATTAGTAATGAGTAGCACATAAAATTATTACAATGACTCTACCACCTGGTCCTTGCGCGGCATTCATTGATGTTTTGAAATAATGGACCTTTATAGGATGATAACTTAAAAATATACAGAAATAATGTCTCTTAGAAATTCTTTAATAACAATAGAATACCTAGGTGTTCAAATTAGCTCTTTATAATGTGTACTTTTAAAATATTTTGTTGGTGACAAATATTTTTACAAGTGGTCTCAAACTTTTGGCCGGCAGTGTACATATTATTCGGAGTAAATAAAAGGCGTAATGGTTAATAATTTTTGATTGCCATTAAAATCATTTTAAGCGCACTGTCAACACTCTGTCTGTTTTATCTGTCTTCTAATTATGCAATTAGTGCTTAAATATCTCATTGTAATATATAATACATATGTCGGATTGTCAGGATTTATTCCGTCAGGCTCGTACATCATGAGGGCAGAAGATGGGTTTCGTGCAATGAAAAGACACTGGGTGCGATACACTGTTTCTATTAAACTAACAAATTACTTAGAATTACAATATTATAATTAACACTAGAAACGGGATATTTACCATGATTATTGTTTGTTTTGAGTTCCCGATATTTCGGCGCTGTTGCAAGCATCACGGATAAACTGAAGTTATTGCGAGTGGGTGTTTATGAGCAGACAAATCGGTCTACCCTCTTCTTTGTATATCGTCCTTGCTGAGAGCTAAAAACATCACGACTCTGTAGAAGCATACTGTGGTGTGGGTAGACTGGTAAGTACATAGGTCGCGTGATGTTACCACTGGTGCGCTTACGATTCAATTTATGTCAGTACTAATGACCGGAAAAGTATGTAATCCGTCATTGCATACAATTCCTAGGCAATGTGAACAATTCCTAAAATATATGAATAGAAAGTATATACGTCTATACTTATATTTATTGTAAAGGGATAAAAGGAGAATGGGCTAGCGTCCAAAATCGTTAAGATATTCGTATACCAAATATTTACTTTTATGAACAAATTGACATTTATTTGTTTTAAATTCAAAAATTTTAGAATTTTCTATTTTTCATATAAGCTATTTAGCGGCAGCATGCCTTTGCTTCTTCTTCGACCTGGCGATAGCAAACCGCGGAAAAAAGCAAATTAAATCATAGTTTCATAATAATTCCTGACAAAAATACTTTCGTTCTATTATTTTATTTCTTCGAAAGTGTATGTATTGAAAAACGTCGTTTGATACGCGTGGGGGTTTGTTACTGCATTTCTCGGCCCGTAACACCCTCGCCTGCAGCTCGGGTGTTCTGGATGTCGGTTTTATTTATTGCAAAAAAGTTTTTTTTATTTTTCCATTTTGTAGTTGTAATATCCTTTGCAAATATTTGATATGCATTAATTTTACATTGTTAACAATACATTTCATGGTAATAGGCTTATCCCCAATAAAATGGAACTTAACATACCTAACTGTCAAAATGTGGGTGTACTGAACACATCTGCGTACCCTCTCAGAGCATACAGGAGATATGTTATGTGATGATACTGTGTAAACAACAAACATAGAAGCTAATTATGTGAACTGGAGCTGGAGGATGCAGAAAAAGTCAATTTACTTAAGAGAGTTTAGTAGAGTTGTAATCTATAGAGATGATAATTGGTAATTGTATGTACCAAGAATGAATATTTTAATAAGCTAATTAATTACGAAGATGCATGAAACTATTGCGAAATTAGGGTGGCCTGATTTAGTGACGCATTTGCTGAGTCGGCGCCTCGTGTCGGCCGGGGTTGCGATGCCCAGAAAGGGGGTCAGTTGCAGTCAGCGTTCCTTTATTGTGTGCCTATAAAATTTGGAGCGTTCCATCGATTCCTCCAAGATCCCATCATCAGATCCTGATGTGATGACCATGGGACCTCATATGAAATATACTGTTAAAACAATGCCAACAAAATTTGAGCGTTGCCCTTAATTTCCCTGGGATCCCATCATCAGATCCTGACTTATACCTTACATCATCAGCTCAGCAACATTCGATTATGATTTCCAGGCACAAATATCTGAATTGCGTTAGAAAGTATATGAAAAACATTGTATGTGCCTATTTTGAAGGTTGCCCTCGATTTCCCTGGGGTCTCGTCAACAGATTCTGACTTGATGACAATGAGACCACCTCAGGAGTATAGGCTTTCAAATAAAAAAATAATTTTGAAAATCGGTCCGCATTTGGCGGAGAAATCGGTGAACACACATAAAATACATACAGTCGAACATAGAACCTCCTCCTTTTTTTAAATCGGTAAAAAATTTACAAAGGAGGTTCGGTGAAACATTAGTGAACCCTTAACAATACATGTCATGGTAATAGGCTTATCCCCAATAAAATGGAACTTAATATATCTAACTGTCGAAATGTGGGTGTACTGTACACATATGCATATCCCTCAGAGCATAAGTACAGGCGTGATGTTATGCTATGATGTTGTGTAAACAATAAACATCCAATCGATAGCAGCAATCACGAAGAGTTCTCTTGTATATCTCCGAAGATCAAAAAGCACACCTTCACTTTAAATCACCATCAGGGACCACCGGGCGGAATAATATTCTTCCAAACAAAAAAGTATCATCAAAATCGGTTCACAATTGGCGAAGATATCGCTGAAAATACATACAAAAAAAAAATCTGTTTGAGTCGGGGTACCACAAGGCCCGGAACTCAGTCCCCTCACTCTTGCTTCCTTCGTTCTCCTTGGCACAATGCGTTTTTTACTATGTTGAGGAGTTTTACTTTTTATTTTAACTAAATAAAAGATCTTCAATCTAGTAGGTAGACTATTATGTTCTGTCTACACGTTCTCTCTGTCATTGGTGCAAGCGGCCAGTGGCGCCCGTCTCGCTCTCGCCAAACTGATCATTGCAGTTGCTATTTTCATTTCTAAAGAATTTATGTTTTTACAAGCTAAGTTATATTTGGGTAGTAGGTACTTCGAAATTTGATTCTGCGACTGATTCATATGGCCAAAATTTAAATAGGTAATAAATATAATAGGTAGAAAATAGGTATACCATATAACATATATGTTATATCGTATACCTATTTTCATATGAACATGTGTTACAGAGCTGAAAGTGAAATAAAATTTTGGCCATATGAATCAGACGAGGAATCGGGTTTCGAAGAACTACCCATTTAAGAAGTTTTCGAGCGGATGCTTGAATTTGAACGTAAAGCGCCGGCCACATCGCCATCTAGCGAGCGAGCGAGCGAGCCGGGCGAGGCATCGTTTCATCTCTTTTCATACTTTGGTTCACACCGCGAACTACCGAAAGAGCCGAAACGAAGTATGAAAAGAGGCTCGCCCGGCTCACTCACTCGCTCGCTAGCTAGTAGCTAGCTGGCGGTGTGGCCAGCGCTTAACACGTTGGTGAGTTGCTGACTTAGTTAGATGATGATGTCTAAATCACTAAGACAAGTAAAACAATTGTTGGTGTTCTTATTTTCCCGTTGCTTAAATTTAATATCAGAGGTAAGGTTGCGTTGAAAGAATTTTTTGACCATTGGAAGGAATGGAGGGAGGCCTTTGCCAAGCAGTGGGACAATATGGGCTAGCTATAATAATATAAGGTTGCGTTGTTACTTATAATTTCCCATTCAATTCAAGGTTAGTACAGGAAATTAAAAAAAAAAAACTCTCAGCTCAGCTACTAAGGGACATAATAATATGACCTCCATTATGTTGATTTGAAATAAATTATTATGTTATTATGTGTTCAGCGTATTTTGCATCTAAAATGTGTAAAAGAAACAAGTTCTCATAAATAGAATGAGGTGTATTGCGTTTGAAGCGTTTGGCTGTAAGATCAACCCGGAGGAGCACTCGAGCGGTGGAGTTTCGGAGAGAGCCCTGTGGACTGTAGTGCGCGGCAAGAGGGGTCTCTTGTCGTTACTCGCTTCTTATTTCCACATTTTCAATTACGACATTCCTGTTCTAAAATTGTGAAGTCTTGAAGAGAGGAGCTCTAAGGATCTTGTTATTTCACTTCCTAATCCTATACTTGTTGCGGAAGTAAGCGACAAGCTTGTAATAATGATACGTTAAGTAGGTACTCGATCAGCTTTCAACTTAATTGAGTATACTAAAGATGTTGTAGTTTCTGATTATTTGCCGGCTGTAACTGTTTATTACACGAACGATCAGTGCAGTGGTTACATCAGCACCATGTTGTAATTGACCTCACTAAACTCAAGGCTTTACGAATAATACCTAACAAGCGCTGGACGCTTTAGCAAAGTTACAACAAAAATAATTTTACGTTTTAACACGAACCCGGAACAAGTAGTAATTTTGAGTAACCTTTAAAAACAAAAAATAACTGACTGCGTTTTTCTATACAATACCACAATATTTAAAGAATCGATATCTGGTATTGTTGTTATGCACGCTCGTTCAGTGCAATGCGTGCGAGTGCAGGATTCAGTAGAAACTCGTGTGATTCGAATCAAGACGATGATTAGATTAAGGTTCGGTTACCAACCACCTAAGGGGGAAGCGCCAGAACAGGCCGCGAAGCTCAATTCTTATTAGGTTTTTTGCAATTTGCAGGTCAGTTTCAGGCTATATATGAAAAAAATATCATTCGCGACCGTAACCCGTATCTACAGAATTATAATAATTAAAATCATGTCATATTATATATTACAAATATTTTACACTCTGTAAGCAAAAGGGGCCGGATTAGGCATTTATTTGGTACTAGACACACATGGTATCTTCACAATTGTGAAGATACCACAGAGTGAAGAGAAATTATATCCGTAAAAGTAACTGTTTCACTCGCGGCACGTTTAAATGTGACTGCTCTTAAATCTAAACTTCGGAGCAAAATATAAAAATAGTCAACATGTTTATGTTGACCATATTAATAAAAGATTGATGCGTAGACGCAGGTCGATGTAACAAATACTATCGAAGCAAGCCCTTCGCCTATTCACCATATATCGTATATCGTGCCATACATCGTGTGTCTTCGTATATTCATATTTGTGGTGAATAGACCATCAATTTTTCTGCCCGTTCATCAGAGTCCTTAGAAAAGTATACGCTTCGGCAACCATGGTCTATATTACGACTTCACGTTCCCATGTTATGTTCCCTGATAATGCCAAAAGAATACGTGTGAGCGAAGCCGCGGGCACAGCTAGTTTATTATAAACATGAGTGATTCCTTCAACAAATTCATGAATATAGAGCGCACCGTTAATTATTACGCATAACGTAAACAATAGTAGTTTATTTTGCCGGTGCATTAAGGTGCGCAACGGAGCGTGCGTGCGCGCACGGCCAAGGTCCCAAGAGTAGTGCGTTCATAACAAAGCGAAAACTGATGTGGCTCACCAGGACTCTGGCACCCCGAAGACTGCCCAAGCGTCCCGATCCTGAGGGATGCCGAGTCATTCCGAGGGCTGCCAAGCGTTCGGGTTGTACTCTGCTTCTAATAATATAATTCAATCATGATTCAAAAGACACGCGGCGCCATCTATTATCATAATAACGTTATTGTTGTTTTCCTCATAATAATATGTCCGTTTCTGTACACCTGACAACGTATATGCAAAATTTCAGGATGATCGGTTCAGAGGTTTAGATGTGAAAAGGTAACAAACAAACAAACTTACTTTCGCATTTATAATATTATTTAGGAACGGATATCTTTAAGTTATCTTCTTCTTATTCTTCACATCACCTGAAAATCCCTTGCCATGACAGCCTGATCGTCGTGTAACATAGTCTACTAGCGCTCTGACGGGCCTCCAAAGTTTATGCAACTGTCTTCAACACAGGAAACATAATTTACCTTTTTTTGTGTTTCTAACCGTACAACAAAAACAGCATTATATAAACGGGAATCTCAACTTATGATCGATGTCTTCATGTCTATAGTCAAGACATGTTAGGGTAATTTGGATATCGATTGAGGCTTGGTTATCAAGTCCATTTCATTTTGAATATCGCCACACGTGTGACGTGATACACGTGATGCTGTATTTGTTCTTGTTGAGTGCTCTTCGTATATTGTAATGACACGGAGTGTGTGTGTGTGCAGGCATAGTGTCGGTGTCGGACGGGCACATCAACGTGAAGCCGCTGAAGCCGAGGTGGCGCGAGTTGCTCGTGCACTACTTGGGGCCCACCTTCGTGATCGTCGTGTCGGCGCTTGTGATCGTCGTGCTGCCGCTAGCTGGGTAAGGCTTGACTCGTTCATTGCTCTGGCTTAGGGAACAGTCGCTCAGTGACGCGACGTCAGAGCTCAATCGGCTTCTGGCGATCTGTTAGTAAACGTAGCGTGAATGTCGTGTTTCAGCCTGTTCTGGTGCTGCTGGTATTGCTGCCGCATCGGGCGCCGGCGACGCCCCTTCGACCGCAAGTACGACGGTTGGCTCAAGGGAATCTTCTCCATCGTACTCATAGTGCTCCTCACTGCCTTCCTGTAAGTATAACGGTTTGACTGGAATAAATGACAATAAAAAGCTGTAAGGTTAACATGAGCGTGTGTGATCAGGTTCGGTGTGGTGTGCGCGTTCGCGACGGACTCGCAGGTAGAGTCGGGCGCGGCGGAGTCCAGCGACACGATGCGCACGGGCCTGCAGGACGCATACACTTTCTTCAATGCCACACTGGGGTGGACGCGTATACTGTTCATCGACAACTACAACGAGTTAGAGAATAGCCTCAATAAGCAGCACCAAAGTAAGTGCCCACACAACAACTTGCTAATGCCGCTTACAAAACTATTTTTATGAAAAGCACTATTCCTTAGTTCAAAACAAAGAAACCCTTTTACAATTAGGTTGACATGATGATCTGGTATTAATGTAAAGTGTATTGTAAACGTGATGCAGCCTCAGGCATGAGGGCGTCGTGGAAGTTGGGCGCGTTCTCGCGCGCCGCGTCCGTGACCACGCTCAACCAGATGGTGCAGGACCTGGACGGCGTGCAGCAGAAGCTGCGCACCGTGCAGGAGCAAACCGCCACGCTGCGCCTCAAGGCCGAGGAGCTGAATACCGGTACCAATTTAAACTATTTTTTGCAATGGTCGTGATCATCTCATATAGTTACGAAAATCATTCTTTGATCTTTCCTCGAATTTTCGCAACGATTCTATTTGTTCGATTATTTTATAACGTGACGTGAAATTGAGTCGATTGTGTCGGTGTGGTGCAGGTCTCCGCAAAGTGAAGAATCAGCTGCTGCAGACGCTGGCCAAGTGCGACCAGCCCAAGTGCCGCGCGCTGCAGGAGAAGTACAAGATCGGCCAGTTGGACACCGAGATACAGTACAGCCAGGTACCTGCGCACACTAGCGTTCACATGACACGTCGCCCTACAGAATGAGACGACACTCGAAAATTAACATTTTGCTAAAACTAAAGTTTCATATTAGGCGCGTGTTGTTGGCGCACTCGTAATAATAATATTTAATTGTTGTTTATTAATATCGTGCAACGTTTCACGCTAACTCATGGATAGATGCTGGACAAATATTTCCCCACCGTAAGTATAATAAATTTTACTTAAGAAACCAATTAAAATGCTAAAATAGCAAAACATGATTCCGGAAATTTAGTATTTTTTTTTCGCAAACTTAGTATTTTTTTTTGGAAATTAAGTTCATAATTTTTTCGAAGAATTGTAATTTGAATAAGCTCATGTTTGTTTGTTAAATTCAACATTTTTTGCGCGTTCATTTTGTAGTAATTTTTCGGTAATTCATTTTAACCAAGCTTAGTATTACAGTCAACCACAGATCGTTGGAAGTTTTCTTTTTTTTCGGAAGCTTTATTATTTCCCTTTAGATATTTCGGCCATGCAGTAGGTACACGTTTACTTGCACTTTACTGCATCCAATTAAATTGGAAAGACTAGTCTAAATATGGTCTCATTCTTATTTCGCTTGAAAACTTACACCATAAAAAGGTCGTAAAAAACCGGCCACCATTATGTTAAATATGGAAATACCTATATATTTGATCATCTTTTCATACGCTTGCACCGTGTCCTTTAGTCCCGAGTGGAACGTGTTGGAGGTCGGACGTCTGCTAATGTTTTCGAACCCGCCACACCCGCTAAATTCTGGTACCGGCTGATCGTACCTCCTCTCCTTGCGGGGGCTGGGGTAAACGATAAATGCCTACGGCCTACTTAAGACCATACCTACCTACTTAATTTGAATTAAAACCTTTCAAATTATATGTTAAAACTTAAAAAAAAAGAAACTTCCGACTTCACTTATTCGTGATCCGTGATGTTATTCCACGAAGATCTTTTTCCGTTTTTGGGAACAAAGAATAATCGGAAGGGGCCAAATCTAGACTATAGGGAGGGTGGTTCAAAGTTTCGAATCCGTATTTATGTAAGGCAGATATTGCAAAATGACTCTCGTGAAGAGCACTTCCCCTTCATTTTCTTTGATTGCTTCTTTTATTTTTGTTGGCGTAGTAATGAACCGATCGTGCTAAAACTTAGCATTTATAGTGGTATTCAATTCAATTCCTTTATTTTAATAACCAGTTGGATCATATAATAGCATTAGGTACATTAATTAAAAATTATTAGAAAAGTAAGACAAAACACAACAACACTTTCATTATTACTTACAAATTAAATTAGCATAGTCAACAAATTAAAATTAGTAATAGGTAACTACTGTATTGAGTTACCAAGTAGAGTCAGGTAAAAAGCCTCCCCCATAATCTCTCTTTTCCGCGAATTTTTTGACCGTCCTCGTAAATTAAATTATCAGATTCGACTAGCACTTGTAAAAACGGTGTCGTTTTTGCTTCGGTAACATGACGCATGACTTGGAGTGTTGCGACGTCGCCAGATGCCGGACGTGTCGGAGCTGCTGAACAACGTGACGGCGCTGCTGGCCAGCGGCATCAAGCAGGACCTGGCGGAGGCGCAGCGAGCCTTCGACGACGTGCAGCGCGGCGTGCAGCGCTCGCTCGACCTGCGCGGGTCCAGCATCGGGGCCAACGTGCTCCGCAAGATCGGTACGTAGCCACTGCGTCCACTGCCATCCAGCGCGCCTACCACGTTCGACGACGTGCAGCGCTCTCTCGACCTGCGCGGGTCCAGCATCGGGGCCAACGTGCTCCGCAAGATCGGTACGTAGCCACTGCGTCCACTGCCATCCAGCGCGCCTACCACGTTCGACGACGTGCAGCGCTCTCTCGACCTGCGCGGGTCCAGCATCGGGGCCAACGCGCTCCGCAAGATCGGTACGTAGCCACTGCGTCCACTGCCATCCAGCGCGCCTACCACGTTCGACGACGTGCAGCGCTCTCTCGACCTGCGCGGGTCCAGCATCGGGGCCAACGCGCTCCGCAAGATCGGTACGTAGCCACTGCGTCCACTGCCATCCAGCGCGCCTACCACGTTCGACGACGTGCAGCGCTCTCTCGACCTGCGCGGGTCCAGCATCGGGGCCAACGCGCTCCGCAAGATCGGTACGTAGCCACTGCGTCCACTGCCATCCAGCGCGCCTACCACGTTCGACGACGTGCAGCGCTCTCTCGACCTGCGCGGGTCCAGCATCGGGGCCAACGCGCTCCGCAAGATCGGTACGTAGCCACTGCGTCCACTGCCATCCAGCGCGCCTACCACGTTCGACGACGTGCAGCGCTCTCTCGACCTGCGCGGGTCCAGCATCGGGGCCAACGTGCTCCGCAAGATCGGTACGTAGCCACTGCGTCCACTGCCATCCAGCGCGCCTACCACGTTCGACGACGTGCAGCGCTCTCTCGACCTGCGCGGGTCCAGCATCGGGGCCAACGTGCTCCGCAAGATCGGTACGTAGCCACTGCGTCCACTGCCATCTAGCGCGCCTACCACGTTCGACGACGTGCAGCGCTCTCTCGACCTGCGCGGGTCCAGCATCGGGGCCAACGCGCTCCGCAAGATCGGTACGTAGCCACTGCGTCCACTGCCATCCAGCGCGCCTACCACGTTCGACGACGTGCAGCGCAGCGTGCAGCGCTCTCTCGACCTGCGCGGGTCCAGCATCGGGGCCAACGCGCTCCGCAAGATCGGTACGTAGCCACTGCGTCCACTGCCATCCAGCGCGCCTACCACGTTCGACGACGTGCAGCGCAGCGTGCAGCGCTCTCTCGACCTGCGCGGGTCCAGCATCGGGGCCAACGCGCTCCGCAAGATCCGTACGTAGCCACTGCGCCCATTGACATTAGGCGCGGTATCCACATAAACGGGCTTGTTATTTACTACGATCTTAAACAATGTCAAACGTACGTGTATAGAACTATGTATATGGCGCTTTTGTACGTCGTATGGAGCCTTTTGCACTCACTGACACAGAGACTCGCCGAAGCACGCACCACCTATTGTGGTTACAGCGTCGTGCTTCGGCGAGTCTCTACTCAAACCAGCGATGAATACAACATGTTGTTGCAGGTGAACAACTGAAGGCACTGGCGAAAGAGCTCGAGAAGATAATAAACAACGTACGCGACAAGATGCACCAATATGAAAGTCTCATCGACCGATACGAGGAGCTGTACCAGAAGTACGGCCCCTACCGCCGCTACGGCGCCCTCGCCGCCTCCTGTGCATTGTTGCTGGTACGTCACCTTACTCACGTTCTCACCTCAGTCACCTCAGTAACATTACATCACTCACCTCGACCACTTCACACACCTCATTCACGCCAGTGCTCCCCGAAAGGTGAAGCGGGTGCTTCCACATTTTGTCAGTTATGTATAAGTATTATGTTCGTCGCATAAGAACCAAGGTTACCGACGTAGCCCGAAGAATTGCCAAAATTAAGTGGCAGTGGGCAGGGCATATTGCTCGCAGAACGGATGGCATATGGAGCCGAAAGGTTCTGGAGAGGCGACCGCGAACCGGAACAAGTTGCGTTGGAAGGTATCCCAGCACACTGCTGGAGCGACCACCAGCTGAGGGTTGCGGGGTCCGCTGGATGCGAGACGCACGGGACCGGTCTATGTAGCGACACTTGGGAGAGGCCTATGTCCAGCAATGGATGTCTTTCGGCTGAGATGATAATGAAGTTGACGATGATTATGTTCGTCAGTTTAAGTAGTAGTCAAGCTTATTGCCTGCGACCGGGAACGATTCAAGACTCCTGGCCATTATTGATAAATCTCTAAATTTAGAACTCAATAATATTTCGAGCTACCCTTGTATCGAATCGTGGACCTCATGCTCAGAATCGTACCACGTTTAGTAGCTCTGAACTAATGAGGCAATCGAGTGACAATACAGACATCTTTATTCTCGTCGCAATCGGGTCGCTTAAGGGTTGCAGTCGTCAGAGTTAAAATAAGTGTATGTGTGGGTCACAGATCACGTGCCTGCTGACGCTGGGCCTCATGTGCGGCGTGTGCGGCAAGCGGCCCGACGTGTACGGCGCCAGCGACTGCTGCAACAAGGGCGCCGGCTCCACCTACCTGCTGTGGTGAGTGCGGTGCAGTACGGTACAGTACAGTGCAGTAGGGACACGCAGGACGTGTGCGACTGTGATGCCGCTCGACGGCTCTCCAAGCTGATCGTTTTTTTTTTTTGTAGGTGACGTCCATTACGCATCAAAAAAAAAATTCAAAAAATCTTTTTTTCGATTAAGTACAATATCAGAGTTACTCCAATGATTAAATACTCTAATGTATGTGGTGTCTGGTTACAGCGGCATCGGCTTCATCTTCCTGCTGGGCGGCTTGGTGACGCTGGTGATGCTGGCGCACTTTTTGTTCGGCCTGATCGCCACGCGTTTTGTGTGCGACCCGCTGACGTAAGTACACACAGTACAGCTCCCAAACAGCTGCGAGCTGCGGGTGAGTCGCATGCCTCACTGGGGCGCGAGGGGGCAGCGAGCTGCGGGTGAGTCGCATGCCTCACTGGGGCGCGAGGGGGCAGCGAGCTGCGGGTGAGTCGCATGCCTCACTGGGGCGCGAGGGGGCAGCGAGCTGCGGGTGAGTCGCATGCCTCACTGGGGCGCGAGGGGGCAGCGAGCTGCGGGTGAGTCGCATGCTTCAGTCGGGTGCGGGGCGAGCTGAGTAAATAAAACCATAGTAGTACGAAATACTATATACAATACTAAAGAGATTGAATTTATACAATGCAAAGATAGTTGTACAATCTTCAGCAGCTTGAACAATAACGTCCAACCTTGAATAATCATATGCTGCTGAACTAACCCGCCCCGTAGATATTAAATGAGAACCCTTTTGTAGCCTTGAATCATGCTTAATCTCCAGGAAAACCGTTTTATCTGCGAATTAAAGTATCTCTTTATTCTATATTATTTTACTATTTTTAACATTCGGTAAAGCAAATCTTATGCATGTATTATTTTTTTCATTTAATTCTTACGTATATACGTATTGACACAAACAGCAGCAGAAAATATTACGCGCTTGCATTCACTGCAATGAATGTAATCACACGCGTTGTGCGGCGCGCCGTGCGCCGTCCGCTGCCCCCCCTCCCCGCGCGCTCCCCCGCGCACGCCCCGCACGCGCCTCGCGCCGCGCGCCAAACTTTCAACTCTCAACCGTCGTAAACTTCCGCTTACATCTCCGTTATAAAAGTTGCGGAAACAGACTAACTAGAAACGAATGTTGAAAAGCGTGCGGAACTTCCGCACTTGCGGAAACAGAAACAGAGATCTGTTGCATCACTACTGGGAACCTCTAGTTACGGAGATATTGGTGGTCAAAATTCCGACTTTTTCACAAGTTTTTTTTAAATACTAGTTTTTAGGGTTATAACTTTACTTTAAATACCTCCATGACCCCCGTTATATTCTAATGCTTGGTTAACGGCTTAGTGAAGGGTCCGTTTACACCTTGTATTGAGGTTGGTTTTTCAATAAATAGGGAATAATATTATACTACAAAGAGGAAACGACCCAATATTGAGCCTTGCAGAACCTCCAATTTTACTTTTAAACCCTGTGAATTAACACCATTTATTTGAATATGATGTTGCCCATCACTCAAATAAGATTTTACCAAACAAATGCAAGTTTACCTAGTCCGTAATGCTTAAGTTTCAAAGGTAATGTGTCGTGACCTACGCAATCAAATGCTTTGGAGAGATCACAAAATATTCCTATAGCGTCTTGGGACGCTTCCCTCGCGGTTAATATGTGCTTTAACCTTTTGACCGCCATAGTCACATATACGTGACAAGCAAGCGCGTGCCCTGTTCGCCAAACGACACAAAGATGTGACGAAATGGTAGGTGAAATTGTGGCTTGGCGTGGAAGGCACGCGCGTGCGTTTATGCTCTGGCGGTCAAAAGGTCAATAAGATTACCGGCGTCAGTTCAGTGTTCATAGACTCATGTGTGTTCCGCAGAGAGCCGCGCGGCAACCGGTTGTTCCAGGACATGGAGCAGATGGTGGACCTGGAGGACATCCTGTTCAAGGAGCACAAGGACCCCAACTTCAACCTCACCTCCGTCATCGTGGCCTGCCACGCCAACAGTTCCATCTACAGGGTATTTTATTTGATTCAAGTCATATTTTTAGGTTTTAGTATGTTTTACTTTTTTGACAAATTGCTCCTATGCCAAATGCACGATGGTGGATGTTTTACTTCAGCCCTATTTATTCCGTGTCTCCCTTTTTTATGCTAAGATCACAATTTAAACAAAACCGTCCATCGGCAGCAGTTCAGTTCGTAGATAGCAATGATCTTTGTTAGAAAAGTTTTGCCGGGGATACGAAGCCGAAGAAAAAAAAAGAGAAAAGTGTTTTTTTTTGTATTTTTTCTGTTTTCATTTAGACCTCATTTTCGTTATCAGCGACCCCGAAAATGGCACCCATGACGATTACCGTTTTTTTTTCATGATGACGGTGTTAGATACACCCAGGGACTGCATACCGATATAATTTTGATATCGATATCAAATTATCGATATGAATACTGATATTTCGGTATCTCTTTAACGATATTGATACCGATATTTTTATTCAGTACACTAATATATATACTATAATGTGCCTATATCAGTATCGATACCGATACTAAAATACCGATAAATTACCAATAAATTCCTTTATCCGCGGTCGCGTCATCTTTGCGATTCCGTATAACTACGACAATACAGCTAAAATACTGAAAAATTTATTTTCAAAGCTAAGCACCACGGCGTCCACGGTTTCGCACAGTGTTCGGAATAATTATATTACGAGCTACTTTAGGTACAAAGAACATGGCAATATATATTGAAATTTGCTAGAGATTAGGGTACATTATTAGTCATACGCAAAAATTTTCCGATTCCGGAAAATGTTCACCGCTCAGCACTGCACTAATCCCACGCGATAACAATACCGGTCAGTCGCTTTTGCCAGCCGGTAATCATCGCACGTGTTTACGCTCTATTCTTACAACTGTTTTTGAGTTATTTTATAAAAAAATTGGTTCATTTGGGTTCCACATCCACAGGTAAGATATACACCAATTTGTTAATCATATATAAATTCGTATTAAGAGAAAATAAATAAAATATGAATTGAAAAAAAGTAAGCAAATTTGCAAAAGTTCAAACGTTTAATAGACTCTAACTATTTCCCAACCAATTTCAGCCATCCATGTTTTTTTTTGAAACTCGAGTATTTATCTAGCTTTCGAATGAATCTAGTCTCAATATTCGACTCGCCTCGACTTTTGAGTGATGTAATTTTTTCGTTACCCGAGGAATAACACACCTTCACCTTTTCGAACTTTTATGTCGTCATAAAGTGGCCAATCAAGCGAATATGGGATCTTCTATTGCACGGATGGTGGACTATGTCTCTTCAGCGGTTGCAGTACTTCCAGTAGAAGTTGTTAAAAATAAAATAAGGTGTTTTCTGCTGTGCTAACCAAAAAATGGTGTGCTATCAGGAACAAAGAGAAGTTTGTTTCAAAATGCAACGACTGGCTGCAAGAAGAGCTTTGGTCAGTACAAAATCAAGATGCTGGACAACCTGAATGTACACCTGCTCGATCTGTTGGTTTAAGTGCATCAGCAAAGAAAAAGTGAACGAAGATGTTGGTGGCGGGCCATTCTTCGGAGGAGCTTGCCTATGCCACTCAAACAAGTTTTACAAAAATTGGTAAGCGGAATATGGCCACCGTTATAAAGGCAGCAACTGTGTCGTCACCTAAATCACTTCGGACGATTAAAAGAAGGAAAATAACGCCGAGATTTGTACGTCCATATACTCCCGATGAAGCATTAGCTCTGATAACAAATTCCAAACTGAGCAAAAAAGCACGAAAAGAGTGTTACCCGAATGACATAATAATAACTGAGACTAAAGACTAAGTTAAGCTGCAAAGTTTGATCATACAGCACAAACACTAGTAAAAGTTCAGCTAGAGGGATTTGACGGAAGCAGAAGCCAGTCAGAATAGAAGCAGCGGTTTACAGAAGATACTGCCGCGTCAGATGTAGATATCTTACTCACATCGCTAGTTCCATTACAGCTTGTGATGAAGAGAGAGGAAAGTGAGACACTTCTTTGGCAAAACACAAAGACTGCCGCTATTATAGAGAGCATATCATGAGAAAAATTGGAAGGAAGCAGACTATTGAAGACATGCTCTGCTCATCTCGTCCGATCCATTAATATCCAACATCAGACCATTGCTTAAGAGAAAATCGGGTACTTTGGCGCCAGAAGTTTTACAATTATTGAAAGCTTCTGAAGCGCCTGAAAGGACGCACTCATCCGATGAAGAGACAAACAGCGAGTAGAGGGATTTATAAACGCTAAAAAAAATACTTTTTTTTTAAAGACTATTTATGTGTGTGACTATTTATGTATGTACATGTGTTTTCTCGTATAAGTCCACATACGTGTACCTACATTTAAATTAAAAATTTCAAATGAAAAAAACTTTTTTTGTAAAAAATAAAACCGACTTCAAAAACTTCACTTTTTAGTGTTTTTGAAGTCGGTTTTATTTTTTGCAAAAAAGTTTTATATTTTTCCATTTTTAGTTGTGATATCCTATTGAAGTATTTGCTATGCACTTATTTTACATTGTTAACAATACATTTCATGAAAATAGGCTTATCCCCAATCAATGGAACTTAACATACTTAACTGTCGAAATCTGGGTGTACTGTACACATCAGAGCATTCAGGCGTGATGTTATGTTATGATGTTGTATAAAGAATAAACATCCAAGCTATTGCAGCAATCACGACATATTTGCTGTCTATTATTGAAGAGTTCCGTTCCATATCTCCGAAGTCAATTATCAGATCATGACAATATTTCTATGGGACCAACTTGAAAGTATACTGTCTCAAACAAAAAAAAGAAATTTTGAAAATCGGTCGACAATTGGCGAAGAAATCGGTAAACACATGTACAGGAACATGAAACATCTAGTTTTTTTTAAGTCGGTTAAGAATTGTCAAAAGAGTTTTCGTGAAACATTAGTGAACCGTTAACAACACATGTCATGGTAATAAAATGGAACTTAACATACCTAATTGTCAAAATGTGGGTGCACTGTACACATCTGCGTACCTCCAGAGCATACAGGCGTAATGTTATTTTATGGTGTTGTGTAAACAACAAATATTCAAGCGATTGCAGCAATCACGACAGGTTTGCTGTCTATTATTGAAGAGTTCCATTGATATCTCCGAAGACCAGCATCAGATCTTCACCAAATTTAAACGGGACCACCGCAAAACAATATCCGTCCAAACAAAAAAAGAATCATCAAAATCTGTTCACAATTGGCGAAGAAATCGCTGAAAATACACACAACGAATTGATAACCTCCTCCTTTTGGAAGTCGGCTAAAAATCAAAGTAGCTCGTAAACTCGTAATCATTTCGAACACTGCGTCGGGCGTACATGTTGCGTTTGATGCACTGCGCTGTTGCCGTTCCGCTTCGCGCCGAGATCGCGCGCTGCCGTCCGCCCGCGTGACGGGCGATCTCGCAACTTCGCGTTGCAGCCTGATATCAGTACTGAGTATCGATATCATTATCGATAATTTTATATCGATACTCAAATAACTGATACCAAATATCGATATTTACCCCAGTTATCGATTCTGGTATTGGTATTTTCTTTAAAATATCGATATATTTCGGGTATCGATATCAGTCCCTGGATACACCGTCATCATGAAAAAAAAACGGTACAGTAATCTAGCCAAAAATATCGATGACAGAAGGCAGATTGATGTCGCTTATTTCGTTTTCCAGAAGGCTTTTGACCGCGTTGATATTTTTTTTTTTTTTTTTTTTTCCCTTATTAGTAAGAACCAAGTTCTTACTAGTTAATTGCAATCTAGCCTAAGAAGACTAATAAACAATTTAAATCTAACTTATTAAACTACGTTATAAATTATGTTAATGCTAAGAATAGTGTCCATAATTAGGTATGCACTTTTACACACGTTCGTAACACTTCCTTAGAGTCTGGTAAAATTGATAAAACACTTTGTTCATGTGTTATATAAATAGCACAACATTGTTACTATTATTGATTCACTTACACTACACTAATTCAAATGGTTTAGTTCTCTTTAGTCTACGCACTATGCCTGTGTTGTCTAACAGCTGGATTGCCTCAACATTCACGTGTCGATGGAGTCTGTGTTCGTGGGCTTCAGCAAATTTTTGTGTGATGGTGGTGACGAATTCCATGTCGAGGTCACGGTGGAGGTCATCGTTTCTTATGTACCAGGGTGCATTTACAGCAGCCCTGAGTACTTTATTTTGGAACTGTTGAATTATTTTGACGTTGGTTGGCTTAGTACAGCCCCAAAGTTGGATACCATACGTCCAAATTGGCATCAGAATATGCTTGTATATTATCAACTTATTATGTATTGATAAACAGGATTTCCTTCCCAGTAACCAATACAAACGTTTATAACGAATATCGAGTTCCTGTTTTTTCTTTTTGATATGGGCTTTCCAACGCAGCTTGGCGTCGAGAGTTATGCCAAGGTATTTGGCTGTATTAGCATAAGGTATTTGCATACCATTTATGTAGAGTGGGTGGTAGTCACTGTGTTTGTTTGTGAAGTTAATGTGAACTGATTTTGACTCATTCAGATTGATCTTCCACTTTTGTGTCCAGTCGTAAACTTTGTTCACAGCTAGTTGAACTTTCTCTACTGCTTCTCTGTGGCTTGATCCGGTGGCCATAATAGCAGTATCATCTGCAAAGGTCGCTATGGTGCTGTTTTCCAGCTCTGGGATGTCACAAGTGTATAACAAGTACAAAATTGGGCCAAGCACACTTCCTTGAGGCACCCCAGCTTTTATGGTTTTTAGCTCGGAATATGCGTCCTCTTGGCGTATTCTAAACATTCTTTTAGTTAAATACGACTCTAGGATATCTACAAATTCTGGTAGCATGCGTCTGAGCTTAAATATGAGACCCTCATGCCAAACTTTGTCAAAAGCTTGCGCGACGTCTAAGAACACGGTAGCACAGACTTCTTTATTTTCTAGCGTTTTTTCAATAACATTAGTTATTCTATGTACCTGGTCTAACGTTGAGTGTTTTTCTCTGAAGCCAAACTGGTGATCTGGAACTAGGTTTTTATCTTCTATTACTGGTTTTATCCGTTTTAATAACAGTTTTTCAAATAACTTTGATAGTACGGGTAACAGAGAAATGGGTCTGTATGATGATGCTTCGTGGGGAGGTTTCCCAGGCTTCGCAATCATAATGACTTCAGCAACCTTCCATGGCTCAGGTACATATTTTAAGATAAATGAAGCATTTATTAGTTTGGTCAGCTTTACTATGGCTTTGCGTGGGAGGCGTTTTAGAATTTCCCCTGTGATGAGGTCGTAACCGGGAGACTTTTTTGAGCTAATGTTGTTTTGAATTTCTCTCATTACTTCCTTAGGAGTCACAAGCTTGATTCTTTGGTTTTGTGATAAATTTACACTCTCATGTATTTCTACAGAGCTTTCGTTGGGTTGAAAGGTTTCTTCTAAATGTTGAGCAAATCGGAACGCCTTTTGGTCATTGCTTATTGCCCATTTTCCGTTGCTATCTCTGATGGGCGGTATTTGTATAATCTGCCTTTTTAGATTTCTCGTTGCTTTCCAAAGTGAGTAATCCGTTGATTTGTCATTGGTAAGCTGAAGAAGGTTGGTATTCAGAGATTCATCCTCAAATTGTAGAATTTTTCTCTTTAGTCGTTTAGTTAGGTTATTTAGTGTTGTTTTATGACGCGGGAACCTTGTTTGCTGCCACAACTTCCTTTGTTTTCTTTTCTCTGATAGTAAATCCACAATTTCTTTAGGATGGATAAATCCCTTATATTTGCGTTTTAGCTGAGGTGTATTGCTCCACGCACATTGTTGAATATTAATAATAAATTTGTTTACTTCTGAGTCAAGCTGATCTTGCGATTTTATCGGAGTTTTAAGGTTTTAAGGAACCTGTGTGCATAGTGGCGTGCAATCGAAGGACAAGACTGTTATCCAGCCGTAGAGTAAAAGAGGTTGATGATGATGATGAACAGTGTAGATACACTTCTGTCCTATTTCATGTACACTTAACACTTTCATCTTATTTAGCTTTGACTTTGCTGAGAAACTATATTGCGTAAAATAAAATATAAGATTAGTATAAAATAAAAAATACTTAAAAACTAAAACCGTCAGCGAAAAAAAAAGCAACTTGTCGGCTAGGTACTATTTAAATTAAAACTTAAGTATTATAAGGTCTTGTAACGAAACCTACTCGATCTTTTAAGACAAAACTATTATGATCATAAACACCTCAGAACAGAGATCCTATAGTCTACACATACATAAACATAGAATGATTAAATCACTGTATCCTTTACGGCTTTGCCGTATTTAGATGAAAATTCATTTATTTCATTTATTTATTTATTCACAGGACATGTTTCCTTTGCCATTACAGATAATAAATCTAATGCGACAAAGTAACTTATATTATCCTTTATTAAATTGAATTTATTAAATTGATCGAGACCAACAATCGTTGCAAATAATCGATTTTATTTCTAAATACGGCAACATTGTCCTTTGACAGATGCCATGGATTTGACAGTAAGCTATAATCCCCCTCCTCGTTAGCGCGTTAGCTAATACTCGCTATCGTAGTTTTCTTTTGCCGTGGTTTGTGCTCTTTTGCGACCTTTTTTACGACAATGGACTCCGATCAACCTCACCCGAATGACGACCCTCGCGCGTACTTGGGCCAGGCTCCTCTTTGAATGACAACTCTGATGATAATGTGGAAATTGTTGGCCCTACATCTAATGCCCTCGCACGTATTTACTCTCGCCCCGCTTTTACAATCCGCTCCGGCGCGCATATGGATCCGAGCAGCTCTGCTGTCTCGAGCGAGTCATCGCAGGGCTAACTGGCGGCGGCGCAAGCAACGTTCGCTGTGCGAATTGTGGAGTGGATATGAGGCGCTTGAGATCTCATCAATTAGAAATTGTCGAAGTACGATAAATTGTACATTAAACATTATGTACTTACCATTCAAAAGTGATTGCAAGTGTATAGAATACGTCTGTGCTTAAGAAAAAATAAATGTTATAAAATGAATTAAGGTGGATCCCTAGTCGATCGTTGCCATACATTTTTCAGCGGTTGTAATCTCCGTAAATAAACGGTTTCTGCAGAATAAAAGCAGGTATAATGAGACTTTATAATGTATTATGTTCGCGTAACGCCAAAATTTTATAAAAAAAACAGTATTTCTAGGAGAATTAGACCCAATAAAAAACGAAAAATCTATACTTGTGTGAGTGATCTGAATCACGCCATCTAACGGAAGTTTCAGGAACGGTTAAGTGCTGTTGTGTTACGAGTTAACGTTCGGTAAACATTTATAATAGATGGCGCTGTTCGAAAATTCGAACAAGCTTTGCGCTTGTTCGAATTTGACCTTTGCAAAGGTCACGCGTCGAGTAATGCCATTCCGCCACTGGAGAAATTTGGCAACAACGCATGGGCATGCGTTGTTGCCAAATTTCTCCAGTCGTGAGTCCATGCGCGATAAATCGTTTCCAATATTGTGTTTCTAGAAAGTTAGCACTAGCGCGGCGCGCGGGATTGCCCGCGGGTTTTACATTTTATGATTGATAAAATGTTTTTTATTAGGGAATGAGAAAGAATGCTAGAAAGTGAAAAAAAATATCTGCGATCTGCATTTGGTTCACACAGATACAATACTAATGTAATTATTGTAATATCTACTTTAAATATAAAGTACCTAAAGATTTAAAAATCTTTCTACTGTATGTAAGTAGGTACTGATAATACATTTTCTGACACGGTTAGGTACTAATTCATTGGTTTGGGTTGAATAAAATCAGAGAATAGAAGTTCATGTAAACTTAGGGTAAACCTAAATCAGGCGATCAGCAAATTTACCTATTTTTTTTCTAATTACCTACCTACGCAATGGTGACACGTAGGTACTACTTACATCTATTGATTGAATCATATTTAATTTATGTGAAACCAGATCAAGATAAGTGAATACACAGACAAACCACATTGATTTTTCATAACAATTGCACATTTTAATATTATTAGCACACGTCAAAGTGAGTCGAGGTAAATTGGTCTTGCCATCTAAGAAGTTTACCAAGAAAAAGGGGAAATAAAACAGAGGGCAGTATTTTAGTAGTAAGTGATAGGCTCGTCTGAACAGCTAAGTAAGTAGTAAGCACCATTCAGGTTTAGAATTGGTGACTGGGGCTACTACTGAGAACCATTCATACGAGTGCCATCCGTGAAAGAGTTTTTATTTAAAAGTGAAGTGTTTTTGTGTTTTATTGACGGTAAGTGTTATTTTTATGTACAAAGGATGCTTTTCTGCTTGAAGGTGATACAGAGTTATATTATAATAGTAATTATCCTTAAAACTTAAAAAAGTGTAAGATTTAGAAGAGGAAATACAAAATCAAACGTTAGCAACACTCGTTGATTGTCATCACATCACATACCTACCTACTCTAAATTTCAAATATTTCCCCCTAATAGGGACGTCAAAAATCGATTCACAAATAAAGAAATGATTTTCCAAAAATCAATCATTCGTTTTCGATGAAATTCGCAATGTAGGGGTTTACCCTAGCAAGAAAGTGTCTCCTATAGTCTGTTATATGAGTGGAACGTATAGTTGGTGCCTAATCTGCTGTAAATGTACATAAAAAATTACATAAAAAATTGGTGCCCCTTGTCGTTTTGAAAAAAAAACCGAAAAACGATTCCTGCTAGGGTAACGTACGCACGACGGCCGATCAAGCTATACAAAACCAGTTTATGCGGATCTCTCATTCTATAGGAAATCTATACAAAGCGAGGCCAATTTATACTGGAAATGTACAGCATCATGTGCCGCCGTGTGTACACGTTTACGAGGGCGAAAAAACGATCGATGAGCAAAAAGAATTTAACTAGTCTCATATCTGGAAAAAATCCGTATTTTTACGCAAAAGGATTTGCACTGGATATGCTTCGTAACTTTCCCGCCACCACAATTCTTAACAATTCAAACAAACAAAAAACTGATGTTCTAGGGTGAAATATCGATTCCCTGTATCGATTCAGTACTAGATATCGATTTGAAAAAACGTTTTTATTTGTTCCAAAAAATCGATTCTTTGCTCAATCGATCTCAGATTGACATCTCTATTTGGTCTGTTCTCATGATCTGTCACTTGTTTTGAAAATTTTCACAAATGGTGGTGTTATTTCTGACTAATACAAATTTCTTGAAGCATTTCATAATTACGATACGATTTGCTGTTGTGTTTAATTATTCTTTTTGATTACAGATTGAATTGCAACTCTGCCTAAGATGAATCCAACTAATAAACTTGCCTACCTACGACATATGTATTCAGGGCCGCGGAAATCACGGAATAAAGTGCAAGCAACATTGAAAAGACATCATGGAAATTCTTCTAATGATTTTTAGTGAGTAAATCAGATTCCCATAAGATTTCGAATCAGATTTACGTGAATGTACCTATGAGTGTATTTGATACTCGTTGCTTCGTTTGCCGTTGGTTTGCCGCCAATTCTTCTGTAGACCCTTGTCTGTTACGATACCTCCAGGAGATTTATGACAATTGTTTATCTATTGTGTCTCGTCGATAACAGTAGGAATAAAAGAAACGGCTAGCTCGATAAGGTTAGTTTCAAGTAGTGTATTGAGCAAGTTTTATCAAATTGCAGCCGGCTGGAAGCATGGCGTAGTCACAAGAAAAAAAAAGAAACGGACTGCCCTGTTGTGTTTAGGTAGGTACAGACATCAATATTTTTCTGTCTCTCAACATTGTTTTTAATAACTGTATACCTATTTCATTTATTTATTTTTTATTTCAGTCCAAATACAACTCAAGATCATGATCAGCTATCCAACCCTTCCACAGCTCAAGACACGCCCAAATCGTATTCACGTGGTATTCCACAAATTCGTTACGAAGCCATAGCCTGCAGCTCTAGCTCTAATAGAGTTGAATCTGTTACAGAGCAAGTAGAGACTGTTGATTTTGATTGGCCGCAACCCGATCCACAGACTGAAGCTTATCAACTAACTGTGGAAAAAACATCAAGTGACAACTTATCAGGTTTGGCAGGGTACCGTATTGTTGACTTGAAACATGTCATCCAATGGGCATTTCAAATGGAAAAACATCGTCAGTCTTGTGAGTCATCTCAAATTGAGTATATTAGTGAACACCGGAAAGGATTTCACAGTTTGTTAACATTTAAATGTAGCATGTGTAATAAAATATGGCAGCAAAGCACAGAGAAGAAGCAGAAAATTAACACTGCATTTGTATGGGCAACTGTGACGGCTGGAAGTTACTACACGCAAGCAGCACACATCACTAGTCTAATGGATATACCAACAATGACCGGACAAACGTTCCGTTCAATTGAAAAACAATTGGGCAATGTATGGCATGAACATTTGACCGAAGAAATAAAGAAAGCTGGTGAGCAAGAAAGGTCTATTGCTATTGATAAAGGAAATGTTTCTACAGATGGTATTCCATACATTACTGTATATGTAGATGGCGGATGGTTGAAAAGGTCATATGGTCACAACTTTGATTCTTCATCTGGAATGGTAAGTCCCAACTTGATACCATATTTTTGTGTTCATTTCATTAGTACTCTTTTGCTTGTCAACATATTTTACACAATGTTCAATGTTTTGATTTATGATTTCTTACAATATTTGAACTAAGAACTTTTATTTTAGGCCTGCATTATTGGAAAGGAAACCAAGAAATGTCTTTTTCTTGGTGTCAGGAACAAATATTGTTATACATGCCAGTATTATGAGCGAACAGGTTCAGACACTAAAAGTCATGGTTGCTGCAAAAACTTTACAGGGCCATCTACTGCGATGGAATCTGATATAATTGTTGAAGGATTTCAACAGAGTGAGAATATGCATAATCTTCGGTACCTAAGTTTTGTAGGAGATGGGGATTCTTCAGTGTTTGCTAATTTGAAAGAAAAGGTGTCTTATGGAAACCAAATAAAGAAAATTGAATGCAAGAATCATGTTATAAAAAACTACACGAGTGCACTTTACAAGGTATACAACCACTTCTTAGTGTAAAAAGGGCAAAATTGTCAGGCCATCAGGTCTATTTATTGATGAAGACTTTGGATTCTTAGCAGCTAGCCCTGATGGTAAGATTATTCAATAATAAAAATATACAAATAACTAGCTTTTGCCTGTGGTTCCGCCCCCATTTATCTTGTGTGTCGCGTGGATTTTTTAATTTGGTTCAGTGGCGTAGGCCTAAAAACTGTTCTTTTTTACAGGTATTATAGAAGCAGAAAATACTATTGTAGAAATAAAATGTTTCCCCTCCTTGAAAAGGAAATCTCAAAATATTAGAGAAGCATCAGACAATAGAAATTTTCCTATTCATTTGGAAAATGATGTTTTAGTTATGAACAAAAAGCATAATTATTATTATCAAGTAAGTAACAAAGATCATTATTTCTTGGTTCATGTATGTATAAATATAATGTATTTCTTGGATTGTTTCTCAGCTATTATTATTTTGATTCTAGGTCCAGGGTCAATTGCGAATTACCAAAATGAGTAAATGTTACTTCATTTGCTTTATATCTGTCACCCAACCATTGACTGTAATAGAAGTTAACCGGGATGAGGAATTTATCAACGCTATGATGCCGAAGTTGGTAACATTTTTCAAAACATGTGTACTGCCGGAAATTATTTTGAGACGAGTTGAGAAAAATGCTAAATGTCTAGACATCAAGGAATTAAAAGGTATGAAAAATATAAGTCTTACTCATTTCCTAACTTGTTCCTCAGGTTTCTGAGGTGTGGGTTCAGTAAGAATAGTCTAACAAAACTGTGTAAATTCATTTGTTGCAGCGAAAACTGTGTCTCCCAGCAATTGATTCAGATCGCACGGAAATGATATAAATGGAAGTAAAACTGACAAGCAGAAGATTGATACGGCGACGGCGGCACAGCAAAAAGTAGCGTGTAGAAGAGAAGATATTTTATTATAGTATTTTTTATGTATCTTTGTATGGTGGTACAAGTCGATGGTTCGAACCCAAGCCGACACTTTGCTTTGTGTAAATTATTTCATCACCACTGTTCAGGGAGGCCTGAGTCTCAGCAGTGGGAACATTATAGACTAATTATTATGCTATTTTTGTACGTAGCGATGTATAGTTTATGTTATTTGTTAGTTTATAAGATTTTTCTGTGTACATATGTTTCACTCATGTTTTTGGTACCAGCCAAACAATTCAATTGTAAAAGAATATTTATTGTTCAAAGTTGTATAATAAGTGGGTATTCTTGAAACATAAATGTTATGGTTAGCTAGCAACCACTTGTGTGTTGTTGTGTAAGATACTTACACTTACGTGTGATGTTACATAAATTGTAATCTACGTACATAATTCTTTCTAATACTAAATTCAGAATCATAATTGTAAATATCAAAATATTGAAAAAAGTATGTTATTTTTGTGTGGTGGTACGGTCGATTGTTCGAATCCAACCAGAAAATATTTAGGTAAATGCAGTGGGAGTAGGTAAATAAAACGATATTTGTATGAAAATATTAACCATAGATAATAGAAAAATATATACAATAAAACGCTTTACAATTGAATACATAATCTTTTATTTATTTAGTACAAGTCACAATTTATTTACGCGTTAGGTACTATTTCGGTTCAGTCACATTACAACAACCTTTATAGGTACAATATACCTCTATTACCCAAAATAATTTATCTGAATAATTTGTTATGGTGAAAAGGTATCTGATATCGAGCCTAGAAACAAAAGTATGCATATCCCAATAATTATATTATTAAGAAATAGATTGGAACATAACAATCCTCTAGTAATTTAAAGTATGCTTAATTAGTAAATTAATATTTGTTTTCACTTTTTGCTATAATGTAAGGATATTCATCTTATAAATAATTTGGTCCTCTTTCTTTAAATTAACGCCACCTGGATATTTTTATTTCCAACCATATTTGAATAAAACGACATCTAGTGGAGTCGGAAGTTACTACTATTTACTTTGCATGTGTGTGTAAAGAGTAAATTCATGCGGCTAAATCATTATTTTGTTCTAATCTTTGTATGATACCAGTTAACAAGCACAGTGATGATCTAAAAAAATCAAGTTAATGCCCTAGGTTTCGCTAACAATAAAGTTGTTTATTAAAAATGTCTATGTTAGGTGTAAAAAATTAAAATGTTCGAAATAGTGGATGTGTCGCCATCTAGCGACAAAATGGCAGTGAGATCATCTAGGCTTTCACCTTAAGACTGTTTTATTTCCAAATGGCGACTTATTTTCTTAACTGATAAGTACTAGAAGGTGATCATAATAACTTAAACTATAATTCCATAAACTATTTATCAGTGTTTACTGTAGGCCACGGTTGTTCTAATAAGTGGGCAATGTTCTTTGTTAATATTTTTTCAAGTTCCGGCCCGTTCTCCTCTACGGTCCTATAGCCTTCGTTCAGAGATTGAATTTGATTTTGAATTGCTGTGAAGGATTTTTTTATCTTTTTTCTTTTATTAAATCATTAATCATGTCACTATTTGTCGAGTAAGTGTCTGCTACTCGTAAGTTAGCATTTTCAGATAACCTACCCTTTAGTATAAACTTAATTAATAACTGTTTACCTACATCACATTAATTCAATGCCGATAAAAAAATGCTGCGACGAAATTCTACGTACCACGGTACCTACTGCAACTCGCAACCTATTTTTAGAACTTAATATTACTACATTCTTTTAAATCTAAGGTTGTCAATAGTCTTACGCGTAAAACACTTCACTTCACACATTTCTTCATCCACCGCGTTTGTACTTTGCGCCCGCTATCTGATAGCTCGCAAGCGCAGTTCCCGGAACGTGTGTCGGTGTGTGGCAGGGTCGCCATGAAGTATGGAGGTTGATTGAAACACGTCCGTTCAAGACAAGCGTTTATTACTGACTACTCTAACATAAAGGTTTCTTACTGCTAAGTACATTTATCCACTTCAGTAATATACCACACAAATTCTTGTTCAATTCCTCGAACCAGCATCCCTTAAGACCAGCCCATTATTTCTAGCCCTTACCCATATCAATAACATTTTAATGTATGACGAATCTATGGATATTTTCTTGATACCTGGAGTCCACTGCCACTCCCACTACTATTTCCTCGGGGTAAACAAAGTGTATTCCTTATAAAGGATAGTTTTATGATGATACATTGTTTATTTTATTGTAATCTCATTGTGTTTATTCTAATTCTGTCTACTAAAAATGTTTTGTTTACTTTTATTCTTACATCTACCATACTGTTTACTTCCCAATATTATTACTAATTTTGACTAATTTTATGTAGTTTTGCTTGATTTTTATTTTTTTATTTTATTTTTTATTTTATTTTATGTTTAACTAATAACTTGTATGTGTGGTGTAAACACAAATATAGATATACCTGGATAACGCAAGAGCACCTTCTTCGCGTGCCCGACTTAAGCTAAAGAAACTTAACGTGGCCACTGTCGTGCTCAGTGTACATTGGTGCGCCACGCTAGTCAGATGTATCTCAAAAAATGAAAGCTTATATAAATTCGTAATGCATTGCGGCTTTTACTTGCAGAGGTTGATGCGATATTCTGTTTTAACAAGTGACGAATATCGAAACAAACGATACTATCGTATATCGCTTCGGTTTCGTAGTACAAGGTGTGCGTTTCAATGGCGCGGCCACGGCGATTTTAAAAAAAAAAAACCATGCCAAGATTTTGTAAAAATTTGTAAAAGTTGATTCCCAAAACCATAAAGGAGATTGCCCATGGACAGTACTCTTGATAAATGACTTGTGTCTCAAAACCTTAAACGGCATGAAATATCTAAAATAAAAATATATTTCTTAAATAAGACTTAATGATTATTTATAATGGCATAGTTTTTTGAATAATAATTAGTACTTTTAAGTTTCAGACTATAAAGTACGCCATTTTTTACTATCACCTGTCATTCTACTAATGTCAATTTATTCTATTACGGGTAAAGTGCCTACCTACCCACATAAAATAAAATGATAACGATTTTGTTTTGATTGTTCAATCTATTATTGTAAAGTAATAACAGAGTTCTAAATCACATGTAGTTGCTGGTATTTCTAATACCAGTGGTTGTCAATGGCGGCAAGTGGTATTGTTTATTACTAAAGAAAGGACTTTTTGTGTTGTGATCATTGCGAGTGACTGTGGTGCGATATCTCAACGGCTCTTTGAGATTAACTCCACTTGTGCGCAGACTCATGTTGTCGGAGAATCCCAATAACAACATGAATTATTTTACGAGTCTGGATCTCACCAACGCCGGTAAGAATAAACATTTGTCTTTTTAACGTAGGTAGTATGATTTTTTTACTTAGGAACTGCGCTTTTATGTTTGTGTACCATTAACAAATCTTAGAGGACAATAGTACAATCCACGTCTGTATGTTTGTTCCTCACCTCACCAGTTGAATTACCGAATTTTAAAATAATTACTTATGTAGGTAGGAACCTCCTACTTATGTGTTGGTAATAAACAAATTATAAACTAGGATGGTTGATTTCGATCAGTTAAGTGTATTCTGAGATACCTCTCAATATTAATTGTATGTTGTTTCATTTAAGACTAGAGTTGCACAGAATTATGATTATTTAAATATGTAATGAATTACACAATCTATGATTTTAGTAGGATCTAGGTATAACACTGAGCGATTAACTATCTTAGTAATGATTTCTTTCATGCTTTGCAATTTCATGAAACGCGCGACTAAGATTTTAAAGCACGAAGATGCTCAAGATTTAAATCAGTGAGACTTGGTGAGGTAGCCACAGGTGGTCACCAGTAACTGGCCACCTGACATAGCTAAACCGTTACAGATTTTACACAAATGTGCTTCAAAGGCACAAAGCTCACCCGTAAACCAATTCAGACCGTTTCAAATAGCTTTTTCTAACTAATTTTTGGTCGAACATAACCTCAAAATAGTGATTTCATTTTTGTAAATATCTCGGAAATGCCATTGTGGTTTGTGTTAAATCTTTTGAGGTAGTATTTAGACATGCCATTGAGTATTTTTAAGATGATTTGATGAAGACACAGCAATGTTGAATTGAGTACATTTGTCCATAGCGCCGTGGGCATTCTCCTTTGTCAAAGTTATGGTTAAAAAGTTAGAAGGGTTTGAGCGTGGACGCGCCATTGAAACGCGGAGAACCGCGCGGCCACGGAGATCTTTAAAACTAAGCGTTGCAGAGACCTGAAAGGAGATTGCCCATGGACAGTACTCTTGATAAATGACTTGTGTCTCAAAACCTGAAACGGCATGAAATATCTAAAATTAAAATATATTTTTTAAATGAGACTTAATGATTATTTATAATGGGATAGTTTTTTGAACAATAATTAGTACTTTTAAGTTTCCGACTATAAAGGTGATAGTAAAACACGGCGTCGTGTTTTACTATCACCTGTCATTCTACGGATGTCAAGTTATTCTATTACGGGTAAAGTGCCTACCTACCCACATAAAATAAAATGATAAAGATTTTGTATTGATTGTTCAATCTATTATTGAAAAGTAATAACGGAGTTCTAAATCACATGTACTTGCTGGTATTTCTAATACCAGTGGTTGTCAACGGCGGCATGGGCGCCAAGTGGTATTGTTTATTACTAAAGACAGGACTTTTTGTGTTATGATCATGGCGAGTGTGACTGTGGTGCGATGTCTCAACTGCTCTTTGAGATTAACACCACATGTGTGCAGACTCATGTTGTCGGAGATTCCCAATAACATCATGAACATTTTACAAGTCTGGATCTCACCAACGCCGGTAAGAATAAACATTGTCTTTTTAACGTAGGTAGTATGATCTAAATCAGTAAGACTTGGTGAGGTAGTCACAGGTGGTCACCAGTAACTGGCCTCCTGACGTAGCTAAACCGTTACAGATTTTACACAAATGTGCTTCAAAGGCACAAAGCTCACCCGTAAACCAATTCAGACCGTTTCAAATAGCTTTTTCCAACTAATTTTTGGTCGAACATAACCTCAAAGTAGTGATTTCATTTTTGTAAATATCTCGGAAATGCCATTGTGGTTAGTGTTGAATCTTTTGAGGTAGTATTTAGACATACCATCGAGTATTTTAAAGATGATTTGATGAAGACACAACCATTTTGAATTGAGTACATTTGTCCATAGCGCCGTGGGCATTGTCCTTTAGGTAAATAACAGATTGAATTTGTAAAAAAATGTAAAAATATAGAAACAAATCCTAGGTTTATATTTTAGGAGTTATAAGACTGAAACCACATGGCCGCGCCATTGAAACGGTTGAAAACACTTTATCGCCGATACCTCGCTAAAAAGGCATCGCCGATGTCTGAAGTTTTTTGTAAAACACAGATTTGAATTTGCCACAATTTGATATGTTATCCAAGTACATTATCTTTATAGACAGTGTACTTGGATAACATATTTTCCTAAACAAGTGTCGCTTCATATAAACCGTACATGTAAATAATATGGCCGTCAGGACAAACTAACAAAAAAGTGTTTATTAGTTAGTATAAATGTCGGAACTTGTGTAGACTACAAGACTGCCTCTAAAAATAATAATTACTGCTTTTTTTTCTCCGGCAGGATCCTCTTGTATAGTTTGTTGAGTGTTTGACATTAATAGTCATGCCCGCTTCGTTTGGCTTTTATTTATACTATTACGAGGCATTACGTTTTGCTTTATTTTATTTCGAATTGTTAAAAACATAATGATCCACATATGACCAAATATCTCCGTTCGGATATAGTTTAGAGAAGTTTGTCCTTAATAACTTTTGATGGCTGTAAGCAGTTCTTTCATAATACATAACTTTCTTTTTTGGCCGCTGAACTTCGAAACGACGTCAACTTTACTAGTACTTTATTAGTACAACTTTGACATCAGATATTTCAGCTCCGATATTATTTTCGGCAAAATTCTTTTAAGATTCATTATTATTATATATTCCACTATACGTTAGCAACAATTATATTAGTGGCCGCTGAAAAAAAAATCATGCCACTGGTCCATACAAAGTTACCCAAAGGTTTTGGGAATCAACTTTTACAATTTTTACAAAATCTTGGCATGTTTTTTTTTTAAATTGCAGTGGTCGCGCCATTGAAACGCACACAGTACAGGCGCTTTCGTATTTTTTTTGTCAATTTTAGCGATTAGTGTGGTTCATCGTACGCAACACAAATTGATTCTCAAGAATCTATTTCGGACACAGAGGAATGATTTTGTATTTTGTCCTTATTATGCAGACAATTTTAATAAATAAATCTTAACGTTTCGTAATTTTTAGTTTTCCACATGATGGTAATTTGTAAGAAAAATGGATTGATGCGACGGGAAATAAAGATTGGTTCCAAACGAAACATAGCACTATTTGTTCGATACATTTTGAGGAAGCAAGCTTTGTTTAAGGAAAAAAGCAAAAGCAAACAAATAAAATTTCTGAGGGAACCAACCTTGAGAGAAGCCATGGTGGAACGGACGAATTCAACCTTAAGTTTTGTCTCCAAGTGGGATGATGAAAATCTGGTTGTTTTTAACGCCACCAAAACACAAGTTTGCCTGTTCACCGCCAAAAAGAGTCCGTTCAATCTGGCTCCTACTTTCCGGGATACATCTGTACCAGTTACCGACAACTCGAGCTTCTTGGCACGAAGTTCAGTGCGAATCTGAACTTCGGTGCCTACATTGAGTCGAAAGCTCAAACTGCGGCAAAAAAGCTGTGTATCTTAAATAAGGTTAAGCGTTACTTCAAGCCTGGACAGCTTTTAGTCTCATATAAAGCTCAAGTTCGGCTCGGCATAGAGTATTGCTGTCACCTTTGGGATGGCTCAGCCAAATACCAGTTAGCCACATTCAACTCTGTTCAGCGCAGAGCCAAGAGGCTCATTAGTGACGATATGCTGGTGGGTAGCAATTTTCATAGCCTGGCCCACCGGCGCAAAGTTGCATGTTTGGCGGTCTTTTAAAGGTTGTACTTCGGTGAGTGTGCCCAAGAGCTCTACGAGCTCATTCCACCATTCCCCTTCTTCCTTCGGGAGTCCAGACGTACTGCAGGTTATCACCTATGTCCATCGTACCGATGTTCCACACATTCACACGAAGCGCTTTGCTACATCGTTTATTATGCGCACAGCCAATGAGTGGAATTCCATGCCTTCGTCGATGTTCCGAAGTTTATATGACTTCCAGGCTTCTTCTGGTTAACTCGTTCCATCGTCGACTACATCTCTGTAAAAAAATCGTCTATTAATGATGAGCAAGCTAATGTGCTTAAAACAACCAACTATCTCATTACTCTGTCACAAAATCGATTAATAAATCGATTTAAGGATTGTTAATAATTCTTTTCAGTACACAATTACTCAATAAATAGTATTCGTACAGTAATTGAGAAATGCTATGTATAATGGCGAACTTTATTCAAGCATGAATTTTCTCCCAACAAACCATTGAGAGATAGAGAGAGATAAAAAAGGGGGTAGAATTCCGTTTCTTTTTGTAAACACTAGAACTTAAATTGATTTTATATAAGGTGTTTCATTCGAATATTTACGTGTTGAGACGGGTGACACGCGGCGGCGTCTTTAAATCGATTTCGTTTTCCCATCATTAAATAGTGCTTGCGACGTCAGAGTAGGTAGTCAAAAAAGGGCACGCTCGGTTTTCATATGGATCGTGATGCTTGCGTAACCTAGGTCTATCTATATCTGTGGGTGTAAACTGTGTATAAGTTGGTAATAAATAAAAGTTCATCTCTCACGTTATTGTAGACGCTGCACCTGTGGCGCATGCTCGGCATCAAGAAGCTGCGCGACGGGCTGCGCGAGGAGCTAGCGCGGCGCACGGCCGAGCTGGAGCCGCCCCCGCCGCCCGCCTCCCCCGCGCGCTCCGAGCCCCTCACCATCCTGCGCGCGCCGGCCCGCGACAAGCTGCGCCGCCTGGCCGACATCGGGCTGTCCGACTTCGACTTCGACAGGATCCTCTCCGCGGTCAGTACTAGCCCACGTCACCATCCTGCGCGCGCCGGCCCGCGACAAGCTGCGCCGCCTGGCCGACATCGGGCTGTCCGACTTCGACTTCGACAGGATCCTCTCCGCGGTCAGTACTAGCCCACGTCACCATCCTGCGCGCGCCGGCCCGCGACAAGCTGCGCCGCCTGGCCGACATCGGGCTGTCCGACTTCGACTTCGACAGGATCCTCTCCGCGGTCAGTACTAGCCCACGTCACCATCCTGCGCGCGCCGGCCCGCGACAAGCTGCGCCGCCTGGCCGACATCGGGCTGTCCGACTTCGACTTCGACAGGATCCTCTCCGCGGTCAGTACTAGCCCACGTCACCATCCTGCGCGCGCCGGCCCGCGACAAGCTGCGCCGCCTGGCCGACATCGGGCTGTCCGACTTCGACTTCGACAGGATCCTCTCCGCGGTCAGTACTAGCCCACGTCACCATCCTGCGCGCGCCGGCCCGCGACAAGCTGCGCCGCCTGGCCGACATCGGGCTGTCCGACTTTGACTTCGACAGGATCCTCTCCGCGGTCAGTACTAGCCCACGTCACCATCCTGCGCGCGCCGGCCCGCGACAAGCTGCGCCGCCTGGCCGACATCGGGCTGTCCGACTTTGACTTCGACAGGATCCTCTCCGCGGTCAGTACTAGCCCACGTCACCATCCTGCGCGCGCCGGCCCGCGACAAGCTGCGCCGCCTGGCCGACATCGGGCTGTCCGACTTTGACTTCGACAGGATCCTCTCCGCGGTCAGTACTAGCCCACGTCACCATCCTGCGCGCGCCGGCCCGCGACAAGCTGCGCCGCCTGGCCGACATCGGGCTGTCCGACTTTGACTTCGACAGGATCCTCTCCGCGGTCAGTACTAGCCCACGTCACCATCCTGCGCGCGCCGGCCCGCGACAAGCTGCGCCGCCTGGCCGACATCGGGCTGTCCGACTTCGACTTCGACAGGATCCTCTCCGCGGTCAGTACTAGCCCACGTCACCATCCTGCGCGCGCCGGCCCGCGACAAGCTGCGCCGCCTGGCCGACATCGGGCTGTCCGACTTCGACTTCGACAGGATCCTCTCCGCGGTCAGTACTAGCCCACGTCACCATCCTGCGCGCGCCGGCCCGCGACAAGCTGCGCCGCCTGGCCGACATCGGGCTGTCCGACTTCGACTTCGACAGGATCCTCTCCGCGGTCAGTACTAGCCCACGTCACCATCCTGCGCGCGCCGGCCCGCGACAAGCTGCGCCGCCTGGCCGACATCGGGCTGTCCGACTTCGACTTCGACAGGATCCTCTCCGCGGTCAGTACTAGCCCACGTCACCATCCTGCGCGCGCCGGCCCGCGACAAGCTGCGCCGCCTGGCCGACATCGGGCTGTCCGACTTCGACTTCGACAGGATCCTCTCCGCGGTCAGTACTAGCCCACGTCACCATCCTGCGCGCGCCGGCCCGCGACAAGCTGCGCCGCCTGGCCGACATCGGGCTGTCCGACTTCGACTTCGACAGGATCCTCTCCGCGGTCAGTACTAGCCCACGTCACCATCCTGCGCGCGCCAGCCCGCGACAAGCTGCGCCGCCTGGCCGACATCGGGCTGTCCGACTTCGACTTCGACAGGATCCTCTCCGCGGTCAGTACTAGCCCACGTCACCATCCTGCGCGCGCCGGCCCGCGACAAGCTGCGCCGCCTGGCCGACATCGGGCTGTCCGACTTCGACTTCGACAGGATCCTCTCCGCGGTCAGTACTAGCCCACGTCACCAGCGCACATGCGCGCGCCGGCCCGCGACAAGCTGCGCCGCCTGGCCGACATCGGGCTGTCCGACTTCGACTTCGACAGGATCCTCTCCGCGGTCAGTACTAGCCCACGTCACCATCCTGCGCGCGCCGGCCCGCGACAAGCTGCGCCGCCTGGCCGACATCGGGCTGTCCGACTTCGACTTCGACAGGATCCTCTCCGCGGTCAGTACTAGCCCACGTCACCATCCTGCGCGCGCCGGCCCGCGACAAGCTGCGCCGCCTGGCCGACATCGGGCTGTCCGACTTCGACTTCGACAGGATCCTCTCCGCGGTCAGTACTAGCCCACGTCACCATCCTGCGCGCGCCGGCCCGCGACAAGCTGCGCCGCCTGGCCGACATCGGGCTGTCCGACTTCGACTTCGACAGGATCCTCTCCGCGGTCAGTACTAGCCCACGTCACCATCCTGCGCGCGCCGGCCCGCGACAAGCTGCGCCGCCTGGCCGACATCGGGCTGTCCGACTTCGACTTCGACAGGATCCTCTCCGCGGTCAGTACTAGCCCACGTCACCATCCTGCGCGCGCCGGCCCGCGACAAGCTGCGCCGCCTGGCCGACATCGGGCTGTCCGACTTCGACTTCGACAGGATCCTCTCCGCGGTCAGTACTAGCCCACGTCACCATCCTGCGCGCGCCGGCCCGCGACAAGCTGCGCCGCCTGGCCGACATCGGGCTGTCCGACTTCGACTTCGACAGGATCCTCTCCGCGGTCAGTACTAGCCCACGTCACCATCCTGCGCGCGCCGGCCCGCGACAAGCTGCGCCGCCTGGCCGACATCGGGCTGTCCGACTTCGACTTCGACAGGATCCTCTCCGCGGTCAGTACTAGCCCACGTCACCATCCTGCGCGCGCCGGCCCGCGACAAGCTGCGCCGCCTGGCCGACATCGGGCTGTCCGACTTCGACTTCGACAGGATCCTCTCCGCGGTCAGTACTAGCCCACGTCACCAGCGCACATGCGCGCGCCGGCCCGCGACAAGCTGCGCCGCCTGGCCGACATCGGGCTGTCCGACTTCGACTTCGACAGGATCCTCTCCGCGGTCAGTACTAGCCCACGTCACCATCCTGCGCGCGCCGGCCCGCGACAAGCTGCGCCGCCTGGCCGACATCGGGCTGTCCGACTTCGACAGGATCCTCTCCGCGGTCAGTACTAGCCCACGTCACCATCCTGCGCGCGCCGGCCCGCGACAAGCTGCGCCGCCTGGCCGACATCGGGCTGTCCGACTTCGACTTCGACAGGATCCTCTCCGCGGTCAGTACTAGCCCACGTCACCATCCTGCGCGCGCCGGCCCGCGACAAGCTGCGCCGCCTGGCCGACATCGGGCTGTCCGACTTCGACTTCGACAGGATCCTCTCCGCGGTCAGTACTAGCCCACGTCACCAGCGCACCTGCGCGCGCCGGCCCGCGACCAGCTGCGCCGCCTGGCCGACATATTCGGTGCTAATAAGTAAGCTTGTGTTACAGCTGGAGACCAACATGACGTCCCTAGCCCTGGACCCGCTGGCTGCGCAGCTCAACAGTACGGCGCGCTCGCTGCAGCAGCCGCTGTTCTCCGCCGAGGCCGCCTCGCTGCGCCTCGCCTCCGCCGCGCTGTCCGACCTGCAGCAAGATGTACTGCGGCCTATGATGGACATCTCTGCGCAGCTCAACGTGAGTACACCCACAGACTCACACACACACACACACACACACACACACACACACACACACACACACACACTCACACACACTCACACACACACACACACACACACACACAAACACACACACATACACTGTACAGCCGCTGTTAAAGGGCAGTGATCATTTGTTTGCACTAACTCTTGCAGGAGACGGCGCGTGAGCTCCGCGACGAGCTGCGCTTCAACCACTCGTCGCTGAAGGAAGCCATCACGTACTTGATGCACGAGACTAGCGAAGGCGAGGTCTTTCTCAACGACATGACCCGCAAATACTCCTCTTACTTTCCTAAAAATGTGAGAATTCGCTCATTTACTACAAATTTAAATTTGTTTTTGCCCTTCAATTCTATAAAAATCATAGCCAACCCTTAATTGAATTTGTCCGCTGAGACGGAGACAACTTTGTAAAAAAAAACTTCGGTTTTATTATTGAATATTTTGTTTTTCTTTTCATCCATTTTTATTTCTTTGCCCATTAATAATTTGGCAGAAAATACAATCTTTGAGTGTCAGCACTAATAAAAATAAAATTAATTAATGAAAGTCAGCAAGGAGTCGATCGTCTTTTCCTGGCTAGGTAAATTTGTTATAGTTTTGTTTTAAGTCATAATATTTATTATACATAATATATATTATATTATATGTGTGGTGTGATTCCAGTTTATAAATTATTTCACGGATAAGTTGTATAAAACGCTGGACGAGTACCTGGCGAAACTCGAGGAGTCGTTCCTGGACAAGGGCGCGCAGTGCGGCCCGCTGTCCAACGCCTTCAACGTCACGCGCGACGCCTTCTGCCTCAAGGTGCTGCTGCCCGTGGTAAGTGCGCAGACTGCTACAGGATGGTTCTTATTCTTAGCTTGTACTTTCTTAGTTTCATCTAGCCCAGGATTTTTAGACAAAAAATGGCCAAAGAAGTGAAATCTCAGGTAACAAGGTGAAATTTAAAAAAAACCTGTTCGATCCGAAAGGGGCACATAGGTATCCCAGTCACTTATCCAGATAAAATAAAGAAAATAAAATATTCATAAAAAAGTATATGTATAATAAAGAAAGTTAACATGATAATGAATTTTAAAAGTTAGCACCATGTCTCCGAAATGGAACAATTTTTTAAAACGACAACACCATTTTAGTAGTAGTAAAGTCGTAATAAAAAGCAATCAAATTTATTGTAATCGAGACAGTAGTAACATAAAGAAAAGCAGACGATATAAAAAAGTGTCAGCAATTGTCATTTTCATATGTCAGTTTTGCGTAAATATAACTATAATAAAAATATTTTGAAAGCTCATTCATATGTTGTATTGTATTACATTCAACAGCAAAACTAAATTTGTTATTCACAGTATATTAATCAAAAACAAAGTTACTGCTGCAGTTTTATGAAACAATCCCATATCTCAAAAAACAAACATCAAATCTTATTCCAACTAATTTTCGTTGAAAGTTTTTTTTACGTTCTACAATCCTAATTTTTTTCAAAATTCTTCTCTTACTTCAGAAATTAGAGGGGGGGGGGGGCACATTTTACTACAGATGGGTCTTTCAAACGATTGACTTTGAGAAACAATGGTTTTAGGAACCTCAAAATCATTTAAAGACTTATATCTATAGACACCCCGCACTTCTAGGTTTAATGTTTTTTTAAATTTAATTTCAGTTCCATTTATGAGGAGCAGAATCTTTAAATTTTTATTTTTGTAAAAAAAACGTAAATTAGTTCACAGAATACATCCATCAGTTTCGGAATAAAGTGGCTGTGCAAACAGACGGACAGACAGAAGACATGACGAATATTTTGGGGACTATGTTACGATCGGGATCCCAGATCAAATCCTGTAGACGCAGGCCTCCTCTCCTTGGGAGGGAATGATCTGTGATCCACCGCGCGGGTCCATTGCGGCCTTGCGGGTCGGTAGATGACACATGTCTTCCATTTCGGTTCTAGTATATCGTGGTTTATAAACTACAGCGTCGGAGGTTGTTTTTCGTCGAATAAACGTGTAAAGGCGTGAGAACAGGGTGTTAAATTTTTCATCCTCCTTTGAAAATGGAGGATCTTCCTCACGGCGGGTGTCGCGTCCGGTAGGCTACCGGCCGACCGGGCGCAGGGTCCGCTCTCGCGACGTGTCGTGTAACCGTGGCGGCTGGTTGCAGCACGGCTACTGGCTGTCGCTGAGCTGGTGCGTGGTGCTGCTGCTGCCGCTGCTGCTGGTGGCGGGGCGCCTGGCGCGCCTGTACCGCCGCGCAGAGCCCTACCCCGGCCCGCTCGTGGACGCGTGAGTACACAAGCACTGCACACTGCACACTACACACTACACACTACACACACCACACACACCACACATGCAGCTCCACCGATCACGCGTATGTATGTTTACACGAACATACTTTTAAAGTGATTTTCTCCTAATAGTCGAGTGCAATTAGACTATAAGGTAGAACGAAGTTTATAGTGGTCGGATTTTCATGGGGTTTTTTTATTGAGTTCCTAGAGTTGAGGAGACGAAAGTTAAAAAAAAAATATTTCAACGCTCGCGACTTATTATTTTTTAATTTCCTTTTGATTTTTTTTTTTTTCGTATGGCTATAACTTGAAATTCGCCGAATTTATATTGTGACGTAATAGTAAGACCTGTGTGCATCCATTAAACGCGAATTTGGTCTGTTTCCTTGTTCATTGTTGTTGACGAAATGCATATTTCCAGATTTTTTTTATGAAAATTTCCTATTTTTCAATTATTTCTAAAATACCGAGTTTTAACACAGAGATTTCTTTTGTCATTGGTAGCTGATACTTTTTCACAGATAACTGGACGTAAAAATGTTCAAGAAATCCATATTTACGAGTGAAGTGACTAAAAATTCATACGCAAATATCAGGAAATCGTCTATATAAAAGTTAAATAAGGCCATTTTTCTCAAAATATTTCTATGGTGGTCATTGTAAATATTATCCTGAAGATATCCTTATTATATTAGCTATCCACAGAGAACACAAAATAAAAAAAATATTCGGTGGTACTCGATAAATGTTGATTATTGCTGACGAAGATGAAATGGGGCCGCTGGTAAACTCACAAAAATTATCGTAATTGTAACGTAACCATTTCTTATAATTTCTATTTAAAATTAGATGCAAGCTTGGTTCTCTGCGCCCCATTTTTATATCAATACCGATACCGATACCGCTCCCAATTCTTAGCGATAGATCCCTTTTGTCATGTTTTACTTTGTCAGCAGTAACTGATATTTAACAGGTATTCTTGAATATTTTACAAATTTCGAAAAAAAATGCCTTCATTACCATAGACGATTTTGTGATTTTTGCGAACGAATTTTAAGTCAATAAACACGTGAATATGGTTTTCTTGAACATTTTTTTTCCAGTTATCTGTAAAAATGAATCTGTTACTAATTTCAAAAGAAATCTTAGTCTTAAATTCGGTAACTTAGAAAAAATTTAAGAAAATAGGATATTTTCAAAGAAAAACTTGAAATATGAACATTGAACAAATAAACAGACCAAATTCGCGTTTAATGGATACACACAGGTCTTTCTATTAAGCCTCAATATAAATTCGTCGAATTTCAAGTTATACATAAAAGAACAAAAAATATTACAAAGGAAATTCAAAAATAAAAAAAAAACTTGCGAGCGGCGAAACTTTTTTTTAACTTTCTTCTCTACACCTCTAGGAACTCAATAAAAAAAATCCCATGAAAATCCGACCACTATAAACTTCGTTCCACCTTTTGAGTATTTTCTGTCTAATTGCACTCGGCTATAATGATTTCGATGATTTTTTTACTGTTACGAACATAGTATTTTGGAATTTGTACTATTATGAAATAGGTCTTCTCTCAAAATTTAAATCGCTTTTGAATTTTGTTACGTGTTCACATATTAGTGCTCGTGATTGTACACACGTTCTGTTCCGCCGCTATTGAGAAACATTGATTCCTTTTCATTTTGTGTCCATTTTTACTGACTATAGAAACGATATCAAGATATTTTAAACAACGTGACTATCATTTACTCGATCGCGAAACGAAAGAACGTGTGAATTCGTACAAGAACATTCTCAAAAATCCATTTTTTAACTAAAAATGTAACTTTCAAACTTGATTGTTGTAACGTAAACTTAAGTATATCCAACGAAGACCAGTTGATCGTACTTGTGTTCAACTAATTGTTTAGTACGTTCAAGATTCCATTGATCTCTTGGGAATCGCTGCAATTTCACAAATAGAGCATAATTAACTGTATGATCAAATCAGTTCATTGGCTATTAGTACAGCGGGTACCTGAAAGGTGTGCTCATAATTGTGAGTGTGGCACAGACCATCAAACTGACCAACTTTCTCCTTGGAACCAACATCGTATTCGCTACCACACCTTTCTGGTTCACGCTACGTCCTAATGTTCGCTAACACTTGAAACACATCAAGATTGAAAATTATGCAAACGAGGTAAACACATTCGCGTTACTGTAATGTGTTTTCCTTGTATGCTTAGTTACGTATAGTCGATCTTGTAATTGCTTATGCACCTTTTTTGACAACGATTCCCACTAATTTAAACCTTCACAGGTTGCAACTATCTAACTGTCATTCATCCCTAGGGTGATAAAGCGATTACGTGATCGAGCATACGCGACATAGTATCTGTCATAGAAGATGGTTGAATCTGACAGCGGCGCCCGTTTGATCAACATATGTCTGGACGCATGCAGCTTCAATCATTCGTATGGCTCCTACTTATGATGTTTACATACCGATGTTATTGTTTCTGATGCACTTTGTAATCACAATCATTAATATTGTTGTCGTTGAGTCCTCATCGGTGTGGTGACGAGTTAGATCTGGGCCTAAAGTGGCCGCTTTAGCAGAATCATAATAGGATAATAATATGAATTACGTCACAAAGTCACAATTCATAATGTTAACTGCGTCTGTGACCATTTTAAGAATTTGAACGTGATTCATGTTATTATCCTGATGATTCTGCTAAAGCGGCCATTTCAGAGCCCTGAATTGTGATTTCAATGTGATGTGTAACGCTAAGAGATCATCCATCGACCATGTCGTCCCGGAGTCGCGCGCAGCCGCCCGCACGTACCGCCCCGCCGCTGAGTGGCTGCGAGCGACTCTCCTTACCTCTCTGTTGTTTTTTTCGTTTCTGTTTGAGTTCGACTAATTTTCAACGTTCAGTTTGTTGGTTTTGTTTGAGAGCTGTGTTAACATTGATTTTATGACTTAGAATGATTTTGTCGGTGTGTCTGTCCGTTATGTTTGGGTTGGTCGTGCACGTCCGCTCGTGCCGCTCGCGCGCGGCGCACGCACTACGTCTTGTTTTGTTCGAACCGTTACTTTGCCCAACTTTATGTTCTTGTATAATTGACATTGGATCAGTGATTACGATATATTTTGATATAAAATATTACTATTTTCCATATTATGCGAAAGTGAAATCTGAAAGATGTTATTTCCCTTAAAGCTGATACAGAACTTGGTATCGATGTCAAAATATCCCAACGCTCTTCCGTCTGTTCACTACGGTCCAATTTTGATTATGGCAGGAACACAAGCCGGTTTAATTTCTTATTTTTCTGTCGCCAAGCAAAAGTGGTTCTTATTTCTTTCGAAAGCACAGATTTGATAAAGTTAAATAATTTCGTTTGCAAAACAGAACATAGATCGAGTTTAGTCATGTAACTAATCAGTAGGCACTGCGGTTGCAGAGCTATCGCTGCGTCCTAGACAAAGTGCCACTGGAGGAGAAACTAACTTCTTAACCCTTAATTGGTTGCTCCTAAAAAGTTACGTAAACGGTCGCGTGGGGTGCGTGACACCCCGATCATATAAATTAAATAAGAAATACATGCAAAATCACGATTATGCTCGATACTTGATCATAATGCACACGTGTTTTTATGAAGCTAACGGGGACCTCAGCGCTCAAAATTCAGAGTTTAAAAAGTTCTAAACCTTTAAGGATGCGCTGGGGTGTGTAACACCCCACGCGACCAATTAAGGGTTAACTATTACAAATACCAGCAAAATACATATAAACACAATGGCGTATAAAGCACCTTCAGACTGTCCTTCCGACATTACGAATGAAATTACAGGGTGAAAACGGACCCTTCACGAAGCCTTCACCCAAGCATTATGTACATCAAACTAAGTCAACTACGCATAAATTATTGGGAAACGACTTTTTTTTTTGGGGTGAAAAATCACGTTTTACGGTAAAACTCAAAGTCACGCACTCAAAACTTGGTGCTGATGGATGCTTTGAATAGTAAACGGGTCATGGAGGTAATTAAAGTAAACATAAAACATTAAAATGTAGTTGTGTATTTAAAAAAAAAAGTTGTGAAAAAATTGGAACTTATATCAATATCTCCGTGACTAGAATGTTCCCAGGTATGGTCCAGAACAAAAAAATGATCACAATGACGGGGAGAACGGGTACCTTTCGGCTTCGTTAAGGGTCTTTTTACACCCTTTATATTTAAAGTAGAGTTTATTTTTATTATTATGTTTTTGTATTGGTTTGTTCACTTCACCGCCATCCAGCGTAGTTAACATCGAAGGTGTAGTAGTAACAAGTGTCGCCGACACAAGTTCCTGGTCTAAGACAGTGTCACTTTAACCAATTTGCTAACTGAGCTCGGCCATTACAGTTCAGAGAAACTCCAAAATTGATTCCTCATTTAAAAAAAAAACTGCAGTTTGAATATTTTATAATGAGATTGTCGCGAGCGGTCGTGGTCGGGTGGCGCGGTGTGTCGTGCGGGTAGTGACGTGCGCTGTTGTCGGCAGCGAGCACACTCGGCACACTCGGCACACTCGGCACATACGGCACGTAGGCGCCGCGCCGCGCGCCCGGTGACCCTGCGCCGCGCCCGGTAACACGACGGCGAGTGGCGCTAGCGGCTTGCACGATGTTCCCGTAGTATCGATGACACTGCACTGTTCCTTGGCCGATAATCTGCAGCACTTAAAATCGATACTAATTCGTAATTGTAGAAAAGATTTTAAAAGTTCATGAAAATGTATAAAAAGTGATGACGTGTATAATTCTAATGAACAGTGCAGTTCCTCTGTATCCTCGTCGTGTCATTGTTGTATGGCTATGAGCACTGAGCAGGAATCTGTATGATTGTATTTATTAGTCGAGGTAGGCATGCATCGCTATCGCATACGTTGCTTGCGGTCGCGGGTTACGTCGATGTGTCGCTTGAATGTAACCCGCAATGTAATGGAAACGTGTAGAAGTTCATTTTTATTTGCAAATAATCATTTGTTGTTTATGTGTCGTTCCGCTGCAATACATCCCCTCGGTTTGAGATTTGAAGTATTATTGATGAGCAGTCAATTTAAGAGGCAGGCACATGAAATGTAGCAACTAGCAGGTGATACCGTCAACAATACAAGATAAGGTCTAAGCACTATCGTGGTCGTGACGCTCGTCCGTCGTCCGTACAGCAGCTGTGTGCGCACACTGCACACTGTACCGTGCACGTCACAGGCGCGGCGCTCGAGGACACGCTGACAACATAACCACTGACCTTCTCCGCGGCCGTGATCCTCACACAGTCACATTTTAGTTTTAGTTCGTTAGTTTCGGTTCTTTTACTTTTATTGTTTTTGTTGTATCATCCAGTCACATCCTTCATACTGTTTAGAAATTTTACGTAGAGAGTAATTTTCGTATTAATTAATTATGAATCGGTTTAATTGTAGTGCTAACTTAGATATTAGGTATTCTTAATACATATTTCAAGAATTCAGATGAGCTATAATTTAAGCAATATTTTAGAATACATTCACGCTAGTACTATTAGGGACCACAGCACAGTATTACGCTCTTCAACCTTTTCATTGTTTGAGTACTCACCTAGAGCTAGCTACCTAGTTCCCGAAAGCTAACATCATCAGCTGGTTGACCGCTCACCTCTTGTCGTGCCGTGCTGTTGTCGCGCTGTCGGCAGCTGCGCGCTAGTCAGCTGTGAGTGGTAGTGTCGCCATGTCGTCCGCTGACTGACTGTCTGTTGTCTGTTGCAGCGAGTATTTGTATGACGCGTACGCGGACCGCGATAACGTACCCCTTGCCAAGTAAGTGCCCCGTGCCGTCTGTGCCTGTCCCTCCCGTGCCCCGTGCCGTCTGTGCCTGTCCCTCCCGTGCCCCGTGCCGTCTGTGCCTGTCCCTCCCGTGCCTGCGCCGTCTGTGCTTGACCCTCCCTTGCCTGCGCCGCTACAGCGAGCGCGCCCAGTGTACGCTCGCTTGCATGATACTACTGCTACTTATTTTTGGTTCTAATTTCAAATTATATGTATGTATATGTGCCGCTTGTAATAACTACATATGTAAATACGATATAGCGGTGAATGAACGAGTAACCTAGTCGTAACTTAGTTTACTTACGATTGTACAAACATTTAGGATTTGTTCTACAGCATGTAAGACAAGTGGCATGTTATCGTAACCAGCACTAACAGTGACCAGCCGGCCCAGCCGCACACGTGCCGCATGCTCATGTTACACAGACTCTGTTAGCGTTCAGTTCAGTTTTTCAGTTAATTTCATTATGTTCATGTAATTCTAACGACGGTCGGTCAGGATCACTCGGTACGGTCGCGACGACTCGACGTCGAGCGCCCGGTTTTATCGGTAAATAAACTCGTACTAAACTCGCAAAGTGATTTTATCGACGACAACGTGTGTATGTTAATTTTGTTAATTTTTGCGATGTGCGATCCTCGTTCCTCAAACGAGTCGGTTTATGTACCGGTAAACGAACCGTCGGAGTTTCGCGTCCCGGACACTAAACATTGTGGTGGCTCAGCGGCTCCAAGCGCAGCACGCTCGACATCGAAGGCAAGATACAGGAGTGGCGCTCGCGCAGCCAGCCCTCCGCGCCGCCCCCGCCGCCCCCGCCCGCCGCCACGCGCCTGCTGCTGGCGGGCGGCGACGTGCGCTGCCAGCTGCTGCCGCCGCCCGCGCTGCTGGACGACCTGCGCACGCGCCTCGACCAGAAGGACGAGGACAACGAGTCCGGCATACACGAGTCCGAGTAACCGCACTCCGCCGCGCCCGACTCCAAACTAAACCGATCGGGTACATCCGCGTATTATTGTACTTGTTGCGACACGGCCGGTCCCAGAAGTACCCGGCCTTATTAGGAAAACACAAAAAAACAAGGTTTTTTTTTATTTATTCCTCTACTTAGTCCCCTTTTAAGTCGATGTACATTTTCAAAATCTCTCCTTTATTGCCCTGAATCTTCATTACTCCATTTTATTTTATTTTGAGGAATTGCGGCTGCTGTTTTGGGCACAGCTTTTTCATGTCCAAATTTTCGGAAAAGACACTTTCTGAATACCCTACCTTATCTGCTAGTTCGCGCACTTCCAATCGACGGTCATCCAATTACATTTTTTGGATTGTTTCACCATTTCTAGTGTTGTCACCTCATTAGGTCGACCACTGCGATGTTCTTCTTCTAGCAGCTCATACAGCCTCGTTTAAACTCGAGCACCAATATTTTATTGTTGTAAATGAAGTAGCAGGCTCCTCCGGAGTAGAATCTGGCTCGGCTTTGATGTCGGTCGGATCGAAGCTTTCCAAATGAAAGTTTTGTTTCACGTAACGGTGATCAATTTCCTCCATGTTCAAAAATTCAGTGAGTGTTCACTATTTGATGGGCGCAAAACAAATAATAAATATTATGACGGTTTGAAAATTTTAGTTTTATAAGGTTGGAACTCTACCAAAAAAAAACAATAGCCGCCATTTATACGTCAGGTCGGGTACTTCTAGGACCGCCCTCGTAAGTCTTGAATTGTAACATTGGCACGCGATGATTAATCGTGTGCTCGCGACTGTACAGTGTACACTGTACAGTGTAGTACACCCTGGCCCCTCACGATACGTTGTCTAGCGTCGCTTCTGCAGGACGAAGTTTATCTAAGGCATGTGTTGTCATCAATAACCCCAAGTTGTTTGTAACATGGGCTACAATAAAATTGTAAGTAGTCACGTGACAACCGGGCTACAGGCTACAATTCAAATCGTGTAAGTTTGTTTGAAGGATCCCGCAGGGTTGATTTTAGCCAATACACATGAAATTCGACCAATTTTTTGTAGTTATATAAAAATGGATTTGTCTTCCGTCGTTAACAGTTTTTATAAAAGTTTTATTGTTCAACTTTCAGATGTCATTTGTACCTTAGTTTATACTTTTGATAAAAATACTTTTGACAAATCAAGGTGTTTAAGGACTTGTAGACTTCAGCCAAACCGTGTTTAACTGTCCATTTTACTGATTCATTCATATCAATCGTTAATATCTTTACCTTTGTAAGTATAATAAAGTATAAATAAATGTAAAACATGAATATCCCACGACATATTAGCTTAGCTAGGTTTCGCTTGATCGTTTCGAACGAGAACGTCCATTCGCTACGTATACAACCGCTTCTGCCTCGCCTGCTGTTTGTGATAAACGTTGGCAGCACATTACGAGGTTGCTCATATTCCTTGCCTGCAACTAACTCCTAGCTACTGAAAACTTGGTTTTCTAGCCGAATTGCACTCGTAAGTGGCCGCGTATAGAGTGAGATCAGCCAATATTTGTCCAAACATTTGAACCCTATACGTATACTATATTGCAACGCTGGTACAAGTAATATTGATCTCTCTATTTTATATATCGTCGTACTGTAGTGTCGTAACTCGTAACTGGTAATGGTGAGAGGTGCGACAGCGTGAGTAGCGCGACACATAGTTTTGATACGAGCATACTGTACGTTAGCAGAGAGCGCTCTCACTGCACTATGTTAGATAAGTTAGTCGGCAGTCTATGCTTTAACGTGATATCGAATGCGTATGTTTATCATAGAGTAATAAGCTATGGGGGTAGAAAGGAGCGAATCGCCGAACAAAGTTATCTGCCACTTTTTCCGGGAGACGAGGTAAGCACACTACGGGAGTTGGACAATCACACACAGATACATGCATCCTATTTCTATAAACGCACACGAAGAAAAAACAGCGACACAATGAAGAAACACACACATTGACAAATTAGAGTCTAGAGCTTATTCCTCTATGATGTTTATTGTTTAGAGATACTGCACGGGCATGTGCCCACCTGCTCACGAGCGCTCCTCGTGTGCCCGCACTAGCTAGGAATTTATTGTACTATACAACGTTTAGGCAAAGTAAACAAATTAAAATGACTTAAAGGCTTTTCAAAAAGGCAACTTTTGTATAAGAATGATTATAAAATCGAATACTTCTTTGAATATTGCTAGTTTTTATTCCCATTTTTATGCATTTTAAATTTTTGATAAAATGAAATATTTAGCGGGTAGGTAAGTACATTTCTACAAAACATTGTAATCGTAGATTTTTCACCTCTTTCTATTTATGTAATATTGGTATTGGCAACAGGAGACAAGTATCGGGATTTAATAATCAATCAAAAAACTAATATTAAATGATTATAATTATGACGTAATCGCGCGCACTGCAGTGAATTGACGTACTACATTGTAAGAAACAGTTTGTACATAGCAGGTAGTCAGGGGCGCGCGGCGCTGACACTGCGCAGCTGCACCTAGCACTGCGACCTCTCCGCGGAATCGAAATTAAATCACAGTTTGCTTTTTTCAGTAAAAACCAAACCGTGATTTAATATCGATGTGCTGTCGCATACCGGTAATGGTATTTTAGTTTAGGTTTGTACACAATCCTGCCATGACAACATTGAATACTATTCCTGCTATTATATATAAAAAACAACGTTTATTGTGATGTCAGCGTCGTGCCACCTGCTGTTTAAATAACCATAATCTCTATACCTATGAGTATACAGGGTGTAAACGGACCCTTCACGAAGCCGTCATCCAAGCATTATGTACATCAAACTAAGTAACTTTACGCAAAAATTATTGCTGGGAAACGACTTTTTTTTTTGGGGTGAAAAATCACGTTTTACGGTAGGACTCAATGTAACGCACTCAAAACATTGTGCTCATGGATGGAGTGAATAGAAGGGGGTCATGGAGGTGTTTAAAGAAAAAACATGTATTTAAAAAAAAAAACTTGTGAAAAACTTGGAACTTTGACCCCAATAGCTCCGGAACTACAAGCTTCCCAGGTATGGTCTAGAACAAAAAAATGATCGCAATAGCGGGGAGAACAAGTGTCTTTCGGCTTCGTTAAGGGCCTTGTTATACCTTTTATATCAAAGTTAGTGAAAGATTGTAGTCATTGCATAACGTAACCATGTTTTTACATTTATACCTACATTGTAAGGTAATAATTGTTAGGTTAAGCGTGTCGTAGAACGGTGTGCGACATTTAGTTGTATGCCGTGTAACATGTAGTGATACAGCAACAGTTGCGCGTCGCGCCTGAGGTTACTCGGACTCGTGGGACGCGGCCGCGACGTCAGCGGTAACATTCGCCACTCTAACCCGATTTACTGAGTTCGCTTTATATTTGGTGCTAGACTTTTTTTTAATTTGTTCTTCGTAGTTGGCCAGGTCTAACCTTATGTTTCTCCTTTGAAGTAGCGCAGTAATAATGTGAAACGTTTGATTTTTCTTCATGTTACGACGCTATTTTGTGATTGTTTTGCTGGCTTGAACTTTCTATAATAAAAGCGTATAAACGTACCAAAAATGATGCATAGTGTTGGGAATACGATCACAATGGCGAATGTGTCAGTAATCGTACGCAGTTGTTCTGAATAGAATGCTCGGTAGACCAACTGACGGTTACCACTAAACAAATGATCCTTCGGGGGCGTCCATTTATTATGTGAGACATTAGGGGGGGAGGGGGTTTAGCCGAATCTCACCCAATCTCACGTGGGAAAGATGGGAGTCTCGACAAATATTACGTTCTTTTTCCCCCGCATTTTAGGCCCCTTGGTCTTAATTAAGTAAACATGTTTCTCCACTTAAATATAATATGGCTAAATCCTACACAATAATATTTAATAATAAATCATCACCATCTTTCGCGCGTTGATACTTAGGGTCGGCGCAACACGTTTTCTTCTTCGATTCTCCCCTGTCAACCGTGAGATGTAACAATAAATATTCAATGAAAATAATTAAGCAAATTGATTGCGTTGGATTTTATTTTGAAATGTTTTTTTTTAATAAATTCAACGCAGTCAAACACAGATTACCGTATTTGCACTAAACTACGCATTTTGATAAATCTCATGTGAGATTAGGGGGGGACGGGGAGAGGTTCAAGACAAATCTCACGACATCTTACCAAGGGGGTGGGGGGGTCGAAAAATCGTCAAATTTGCCTTATGTAATAATGGAGGCCCTTTACACGCTGTACACATAACGATTGACGCCACCTCGTGTTATAGTCGTGCGTACCATAACACTGACGAAGTGTTTCGGTAAATCTTTCGTAAACGAGCTTCAGAAAATTTTGGTACGTTTTTATGCTTATTATGTCTATGATAACTGGTGTAATTACTAATGATTTGCATTTTAACATTTTCTAATTTCAATTTGGCTGTTCCTAGCTCCTAGCTACTTATTTGTTTTTAAATGGTAAAAGTGTTGTTAATTGGTGCATGAATCCTTGTCCGTGCTTCGCTTGTATGATAATTTACCAATGATTTGGTTTGTAATTGTGTACCTCTGAGGGTCCGTTTCCACCAAGCAGATAAATCCTCGCGCACTTGTTTGATGTCACTGAATAAATGACTGAAATCAGTATTGGCTTTAAGTATAACATTTGACGCAGACAAACAAGCGTCTTCTTGCGTGTGTTCGAGGATGCGCGGGCGCCCTATTTTATACTAAGGGTAATACCGATACAGTCGGTGGCATGAAATAAGTGCGCGAGAATATTTCCGTTCGGTGGAAACGGACTTAATAAAACTTTCCTTTGATTTTATTCAATGAATTGATTCTTTTAACTGATTTTCATGTAGTAACTTTCTATTATTAAAGTTAATATCACAAGAGGAACTTGATTATTTACTCAAAAGTTCACTTTGAGTGTAGTTTTTTCTTTATATTTTATTATGTCGCTATTAATTCGTCGGCACCGTGGCGCACGGCTAGGCGTGCGCCTGGTGCCCGGCGCCGTGTGACCGTACCCGTGTTGCAGCGCCTACAAGGCCGAGAAGCGCTCGGCGCGCTCGGGGCGCGCGCCCAGCTCGCGCACGCGCAGCGCGCGCAGCTCGGCGGCCGACACCAGCGCGGGCGCGCCCAGCTCTGCCGGCGTCACTCGTGACTCCACCGTGGCGCCGTCTCTCGACTCATACCACGCGCGCAGATATAATGATATGGCGCCAAAGTAAGTACATACCTTCTAACTTACCGCTCGCCCTCTGCTCACTTACCTGCACGTGTTCGACTGGTAGGAGCCGTCCGGCCGCCAGCCGTCCCGGTCTCTTCCCTTGAACGCTGATGGCTGTAATGTTGCCGGAGGTGCTCATTGTGCACAATCAGCACAGTTGATTAGTGTTATCGTACTAATACTATAAATGCCAAAGTTTGTGAGGATGTATGGATGTCTGAATGTTTGTTACCCTTTCACGCAAAAGCTATTGACCGGATTTGGATAAAATTTGGCACACAGATAGTTTATAACCAGGATGAACAATTACCGCTCCACGCGGGCGAAGCCGCGGGCATAAGCTAGTAAAAAATCATATATCTATGACGAGAACCTTGTTCCACCGACACTTTTATAGTCCAACAGTGTAGAGTGTAATAATAGTATGTTGTAAGGTTATTATTTATTGTCTTAAGTGTGATAATGTGCTCAAGTTAGTGTTAGTGAACAGCCGCCCGCACAGTCGCTGCGGGCTGCGGGCGGTAAGGCACATTGGCGATTTGTAAGCGAGTTTCCAGCGAAGCGATTCTGTAACGCACTCGCTGTGTGCGGAACGTCTTCACTGCGTTTGTGTGATGAAAGCGATTAGCGTGAGTGTACAAGAGCGGATTCCACGATGGTGTGGAATCACGGACATTCATCAGAGCACCATTATTGTTGGATTTGAATGGTTTTGGAAACGACACAAGCTTATTCTATGCAAGTAAAATATCGTACCAATAATAAAGTCAATAAATTAGGTAATTAAAATTATGAGATCATATTGTAATGACATATTGTATCATCCACAAATGAAAAACAGATGTTGAAATGTTCATAAGAAAGTTAGGCACTGAGAGTGCGCATTCATTCATGCGCTATTCGAAATACATTTGCGCGATGTCGAGATTAATATTATAAGGACTCTGTTGACTTTATTTCAAGTTGTAACATCACATTTGACCGAAACACTTCGTTTGTGTAAAAAATAAAGATGAGCTTCGTCAGTTGTTGAAATCCTTCCCGTTACTTCCTACCCCAATGCTCCAGCGCGGACAGACGATAGCGTCGCGTAAACTGACCTCAAAAATAGAGAGTTTTGTACAATCCGCGATGCAAGATCGCGGATTGTACAAAACTCTTATAATACAGAACTTATTCTACTTGTCATTGTCATCCTAAACAAAGTAAGCAAAGTGTAACAAGCCTTTTAACCGCAAAATATGTTAAACTGAAAGTGAAGTGAGCGCGGTGTGGACAATATCGTCGAAGGTTTCACGTCAAGTGTCTCAAGAGCTGAGCAGCAGTAACCTGGTGAGCTTACTTCCTGTTCCATTATCCCATCCCGACGACTGCTCATCGATACATTTATGGCGCCTTGAAGTTCCTTGACCCCCCCCCCCGTGTACCTTAGCCCGTAGTTGGAATTGCTTTTTTTAATTAGTTAAAAATATTGTACTTATGTATAGAATAAGTGGGTACAGTCACCGCACGCTGTCAAAATGTTTTGTTAGCGTCTAAGCGCGGTTATGGTCAGTGTTAGTAGTCGTGCGGTGGACCGTACCTGTCTGCTCTAAAAACCACTGCTGCTCGCCGTGTATGAGATGAGTCGGTGAGAGCAGTCGAGTGTGCATCACTGGAGGTAGTGTGGTGACGGTGACGTCTGTTGCAGGCACTGGGAAGAAGGACCCCCCCGCTACCTCGGCTCTACTGAGTACGAGCGACCCCCACCCTACTACTATCCCGGACCACAGTGAGTATCACACGACACCATCACGCCGCGGTAGTAGCACGCAATAACCTAGGGTTTTGTTCGACGACATAATTCGAATGATCGTTCGATTAGCCCTCGGGTATGGACGACGTATATCTCGACAAGTTGCTCAATGTTACGTCCACTCAAACGTGTTAGTTGAGATGACACGCTACTGAAACTACATATTTAGTGTCCTTAGGAGACAGCATCAGCTGTGGGTACTGAGGCACAGACATTGATTCTAAAGGGGAGAGGTCTCCTTTAGAATCCAGCCAAAAGTGTCCGATAAGCGGAGAAAGCCGCCATCCCTCAGAAACACAAATGATAGTTAGCGCAGTGAAGTTGGATCAGGATCATTCACATAACTATTTCGTTTAATTTTTATCCGTAGCGCAGTCCGGTTTAGTGTTTTGAAAGCCAGTGCTCGGGAGCAGCCGACCGAGCTGACCGGCTGCAGCCGGACTCGCTACTGGGACGATAGGTACCGCGCCCGCTGGGGCGCTAGTGCGCTAGTGCTGTGCTGTGTCTTGCCGTCTCATGTGAACGTACATCGCACCATAGTGTTAAGTAGGGCGCACATCTGGCGTAGATCAGTGTAGTGCGGTTCTCACTGCCAACAAATACCAACCTCCTCCGATCTCTGCCCGCTTTGATGCACTCTCGGACTAATGCAAGCTTATTTATTTTGACTTTATTCTAATAAAGGCTATATTTATATCTGTTGGGCGGTATAAACCTGCGGCTCACTGATGTCGCGGCTTTTGCAGGCTAGCAGGGTCCTCGTTCGAGCATCCTCTCACTGCCGTGTGTCGGCACTGTTGGCTGTAGTGAGTGCTGCGTTACCCCTCGGGCAGTGAGAGTAGCAAACTTGCCCCCATAGCTCGCGAGTAGGTGCTGCAGATGGTGTGCGATACTGATAACTCGTGTCCTGTCGTGCACGTTACGTTAGCTTGTGTTTCTGTGGATGTATGGGCACAATTCTGTGAAAAGGAGGGTTCTTTCTTAGTCTTCTGCTAAGCACACTACTAAAGTCACGGCAGCACCCACTCGCAGTATCACTAGGTTTTGTGAAGTTCTTATTGCGACGCCGGCTGTTGCTTTTGAGCTTACTTAAAACTGGATTCCACGTCCTTGACAATTTGAAACCCTCCTCTGGATGGGAATTTTTATATTTCCGAAATAGTTTTTTTTTTATTATTGTCGTATTGTCGGCGCCAACCTGTATGTATGCTGTACAGCTCAGCGTCAGTACTAACATCATGCTCTTTCCTATTTCAGTGATAGACAGTAAACTGGCGCTCACGGAACTCGACGAAGATCTGCTCAAGTACTGAGGCGACCCCCCCCCTCCCCCTGCAGTCCCTCGCTCACACACAGATCTGACATTACTCTCCATTGATCTCGACACTCTTGTCATACAAAATAGTTGTGTGTAAGTGTATGTCCCGCGCTCGTCCGCAGGTTACAAATATAGTCCTAGACAAATATTACATGTTGCAATCTAATAGTATATTTTAAATACAAATTGTCCATTTTATAGTGCTACCTTAGGTGCAATCTCACGGTCGAACAAACATTTTAACGAGTGTTTAGGGTGTTCTATAGTGTCGGTCGTACTCGCTCAACGAAACTATCGAGTGTACAGGCACAAGTATCCATGTTCCCACCACAGCCTGCATACTGCCAACATTCATTCTTATTGGGTGTACAAACTTGTTTAGTCGAAGAACTTATGAATAGTAATAAAACTAGTCGCCTGTATACTCATCTGTTTGTTTGAGTGCAGGTACAACGACAGGGTCGCCGTCTACATCCCTTGTTAGTGCGTAGAGTAGCACTCGCTCGTGTGCCGCCCGGCGCGCGCCACTACTTGTGATCAACAACTGTAGTAATACGCCTAGTTGTAATCCAAGTACTATTGTAACGTAACAGTGTTAGTGTACTATTTATCATATAAGTGTATACAAGTGCGAGTATCGACCACGGTGAGTGCCATACGTGGGACTGTGTGTCGGAGAGCGGCGTCACTGGCTCACTGGCTCACTGCATGTCACGTGACCGGGTCGGCTCGACAGCATTAGTAGAATAGGTTGAAAGCGATCTCAGGGTCGGGTTGGCTTTAAATGATTTACACAATGATACTTGATATGTGTTGTTGTACGCGGATAACCACGACCGCACAAAATGTGTTTCAGTTGGAAATCTAAGAGATTCAGTTTTAAGTTAAAAGTTATGTATTATTATATTATATAGTTACGTAAGTTTATTTCTCTTGTTTTTTCATTCATTTCTGAACGATTACAAGTGATTGTATGTGAAAAGACAACGTTCCTGTGAAAAAGCGACAGAGAATAGTTGGTGACGCCACAGACACGCGCCGCGTGTCGCTGATAACTTTACTCGTGCACACGTACACACGTGCATACGTACACACGTGCACACGTACACACGTGCACACGTACACACGTGCACACGTACACACGTGCACACGTACACATGTGCACACGTACACATCACGCCGCGAGATTGTAATGCATTTATATTTAAATTGATATCGTAAGTATTATTGAGTCGTACAATGTGCACTAGTGCCGTGCGACACGCGACACGCGACACGTTACCGAACTACACGAGTTAGTGGGTAGCACTGAGCCGCGTGCAGCAGGCCGGTGTGCGCGTTCCCGCACTGCGGTACTGATCTGATCCTCCGAGGGAACGTTCACACTCACCGCAGTACGCCACACATTATATTTTATAGAAAAATCTTATATTTACGTATAGTCAAGTTTTTATTATTATTTTACATAATTTCGTGCTAGTTCATATTTACGAACATTAGTTTTCTATCCACAGTTCTAAGCTCGGGCATTTTATAAAACTGCCGGGCGTCATACACATTGTTCGTAACGAAGCTAGCATTATTATCCTATTTAGTATAATTTAGTGATTATTCGACATTTACTTTATCTGTAACATTCATTGGTCTGTAAGCTCGATTTGTTAAAACTGATTGTGTCATATCGTTAGTAAGTGCCGTTTATTGTATGTGCGAGTGTGAGTGTGATACCAAATATGTGTTGTGTGGGTTGTGGCGCCGCCCGGAGGTCTCACTCACTGCAATACTCCGGGCGACGCAGCGGCCGCGGGCGACCCTGGATACGTGTAGTCAATTAACTCTAGGTAATAGTTCAGTGATTAACTCTCCTACGACTTAATAACATTCGGCGGAAGTCTGTAATACTAACCAGTATGCTCTGGCGTGTACTGACCGCTGCCTGCCAGCTGTACTGCAGCGTCGCCCGCCGCCGCGAGTGCAACCCTGTCCTACCCCAGGATGTGTCAAATAAATGGGAACATTATTTTATACGTTAGCCTTTCCTGCTCACTTTACCGTAGAGAACTTCCTTTTGGAAACAACTTGTGAAAGTATACTAGTGTTTATGTTGTGCCGCTGCTCAAAGTTGTGTCGAGTGTTGGTGCTAGCGCGCAGCCCGCAGCGCGCAGCTCGCAGCCCGCAGCCCGCAGCCCGCTCGCTGCCAGCACCTCTTAGGATTACATTGTTTAGCCATTTTGTATTGATTTATTGAAGAGTCGCGACGTACTGGATAGTGTTAGTGAATGTTAAGTTAGGCTACAGTTAACGTAATTCCAATGTAATCTTTAAACGAGTAGTAATGTAACCAAAAAGAAAGGTTTTGTAAGAGCGCGATGCACTGCCGCACTGTCGCAGTGTAGCACTGCCGCAGTGTCGCAGTGCGCGCTGGCTGTGCGATCCGCATCGCGGACTGTAACGACGATTGTAAAATAAACAACATTTAATTATCTCTTACACACTGTTTTTATTTAATGACCCCCCACCTGCCGGCACAAGATGTCACACTATCATAAATCTTAAACTGGTAAGTTACAAGAAAATCCCGAACCAATTGTGAATCAAATGTATACTATTGTCTGTTGGTCACCGCGCAGCGAGGGAATGTGTTTTTTTAGAGGCGGAGAACTTAAAAAAAAATATTTTGCAAAAAATATAACCAACTGGCTGGTTTTTTTTTGATAGATTCAGTTTTTTTTGCCACCGGCTTCTGAAGCTAAAGTTATTTTTCAGTTTTATTTTTTATTTTTGAAGTCTGTTTTATTTTTTGCAAAAAAGTTTTTTTATTTTTCGTTTTTAGTTATAATATCTAAATACCTGGTGAATTATGAAATCCTCTGGTACAAACTAAAATGTCACATCAAGTACCTCACCTAATCGTAGATCTGTTGAGATTTTGCTACGGGGGCCAAATTAATCAAATGTCAAGTCCAATGGGGTGACACTATCTAGTAGTTCTAGGTTAGACTGCGGTGTGCGCCAAGGTGGGTTGGCTTCTCCGGACCTGTTTAATCTGCATATCAATGGTCTGAGCGAGGAACTCGGGAGAACCAGAGTCGGCTGTCACCTAGGCAATGTCTGTGTGAATAGGTTGAGCTATGCTATGACATGGTTCTTTTGAGTCCCTCGATCAAAGGCTTGAGGAAACTGTTGTCTGTCTGTGAGCATTATGCTGATGCTCTTGCTCATGGACTAAAACATAACGTTCTTAAAACCGAATCCATGGTATTCAGGTCTGGGACAGGTCCGAGGAACATAAACAGTCTGTTTTTAAATGGTGCGACCATAAAGGTCGTCAAATAGTTTAAATACTTGACGCACATTTTGACGGACAGACTTCAGGACGACTGCGAAATAGAAAGAGCGTAGGGCCCTCTCAGCGACGAGTAACATGCTCGCACACAAATTTGTGAAGTGCACCAAAGACGTAAAGAACTCTATTCAGAGCTTTTTGTCTCTCAATGTACACTTTCCAACTATGGTGTAACTTCCAAAAAAGATGTAAGTACACACAGCATCAGTATGTGCTAACCTCCCAATTTTTAAAATGTTACACTGCTACATTGAATTCGTTACTAATAATACTAAAGAATACTTCAAAAAGAGTTCATTTTTTCGACTTGGATTCGAACCATTGCTTCATCGTCATACCCATACGCAGTTTGTCGAACTAGCCAGCGAGCTCATAAGAATTGCGATGAAATTGTTACCTCTATCGTTTGAGCCACTTAATCTTTAGGTCTCGGTCTAATCTAATTAATCCAACGTTTTCTTTATAAAAATTAATCCATACCCTCAAGTTAAAACTACAACGTTTGATATATAAGTTCACTTAAAACGACGAAGACTAAACAACTACGATTTACCCATTATTTTTTAAAATGATTTCCTCTCTTATGAGAACAAAATAGTTGTTCTGTATGAACAAAATGTGAGCCTAAAAGGAATTGCGAGACAGCTTGACCGCTTGTTAAATAATAGCAACTCTTTATAAATATTACTAAAACAAAATAGAAAAATACTATACATAAAAAATATAACGCATGACAAAAAGTACATTTTCTTGCCTATGATTTGAACCTCCAATCTTATGCACGGCTAGCGATCTTGAAACCTTCGGTCTACGTTGAATAAATTTTCGTAAACGTTAATCCTATTATTGCTTGTCGTTCTAAACAATAATAAAAGTAACGACTTTTTATTGAAAAAAAAAAAATATTAAAAACAGACTTTAAAAATAAATACTAACAAACTTATTGATTCACCAAAACAATACATTACTTATAATAAAATGTTTTTGCAAATAAACCAACTTGGGTCTATCACGGATGACGTATTTGTCTATTGGCGGGGTAACCACTTAATGGAGGTGCGTGTACAACTCATTATGGGTTCAGTACAATGACGCTTACCGAATGAATGAAACTGCAAAGGTAATGTAGTGCTTTTACCTCTTTCGAACAGTCCCGCAGCCCCGGCAGGCATCGGCCCTTGCGGGCCCCTTCCTGGTTGCTGACATCTCTTTGAGGCGCGCGTGGAACACGAACGCGCCGTCGACACGGCCTGACGTCATAAGACGGACGGACGGTGAGCTAACCCATTACTCACCGTCCACAGGCCCGCGCCTACGGTGGCCGGGAGCCATCACGTGGCCCCCGACGCCCGGTGCGTCGCCCGCGGCGGCTGGGACGTGAGATTTTCTCCCTCTCACGTCCCGCCACCTCCTTCGCTAGCATGACTGCTTCGCAGAAGGAGGTGACGGCTTCCCATTCCCTCTCGCTCCGGACCATGGCCTGAACCAGGGCCGGGCGCGAGAGGTCGCCGCCGCCGATCGCCGCTACGAGGACACGGCGGAGCTCCGCCCAAGCGGGGCAGACCTCCACGGTGTGCGCCACCGTGTCCTCCGGACGATCCTCACAATGATAGCACCCGGGCGTTTCCTCCCGCCCGATTCGGTGCAGGAATCTCCCGAAACAAAGGTACTGTAGTGCTTCGAGCATGTTTGCAGAAGCGAGGGTTCCTGATTTTTAAGCCATTATGAGGTCGAGGGTCGCGTCCTTTTGGGAAAGTTTCAGACGCTCCAGTATATAGGGTCTAACTTTTTAAACACGAAATATTTCAAGAGTAACTTCTACAAGTCGTAAAGTCGCCATAGCAACGAAAAAAAAAATTTTTTCTGAATGTTTTTATTTTTACGAAATTATTATAGTTCTAAATATTCTTGCGACATTTTGCATAAAACCTTTATAAACTTAAAACTTACTTACTTACTTTTACTTTTTTAAACTTTTTTTTACTTTTTAAACCTTTAGACAGTATTTATTTTGTGGGTCAAGTAATTTTAATTTTTTTTTTATAAAAATAAACTTAGATAAAAAAAAAAATTTCGTTGCTATGGTGACTTTACGACCTATAGAAGTTACTCTTGAAATATTTCGTGTTTAAAAAGTTAGACCTTATATAATAGCATTTTGAGGGTTGTCTCGTGCAAACTCGCAAGCCCTATATTTGTGCACAGGATTTCTGTTCATTTAAGCGGGAACGAAGAATGACGAAAATATTCATGTTATTTTTAAGACTATGGGTACCTCCATGTTTTAAATTTTTGAATATATTTATTGATTTTTAATAAATTTAATTATATTTTTATGATTTTTTTAATGATTTCTTTACTGCTTTTACTATTTTATTTGTCTCAATTTTTATTTTTATTGTTTATGGGTATTTGGCATGAAATAACACAATTTATTTATTTATATCCTATACAAATATTTGCTATGCATTTATTTTACATTGTAAAAATACATTTCATGGTAATAGGTTAAAAAAAAAAGGACCCCCAATAAAAAGGACCTTAACATACCTAACTGTCGAAAGAGCATACAGGCGCAACCAAACTTCCGAAAAAAATACTAAGTTTCCGAAAACATGATCTGCTAGAATAATCGTTTTCTTAAGCTCTATAACTCGGGATGCAGTAGCGAGTGAAGTGAGCTCGGACCTTGGGGCACCCCGACTCCGGACAGGTAAGGTTCGAAGGGGATGGCGGGGTCTTGAGAGCGAGCGAACTAAGACCCGGCCATCGCTTTCGTGTTAGGTTACTTTAATCCCAGACAGAAATAAGAGGCTACGTCGACTACGCCTGATTACTTTTTGATATTTATTTTGACGTTGATTTTATTCCTGTTTTATTTATTTTATAGGTTAAAAAGCAATTTAAGCTGGTGGAAAAAAAATCTGTATTAATAGACAATAAGAAAACCTATCGATCAAATTCGAAGTGGGCACTTGTACGGTTATTATTTGTGGCCTTCGTAAGTACGACCACATTTCTTCCTGCCTATGCGACTCAGGAGGTCCCCCGGATCTCTCTGCACGCTCTTCACTATTATGAACGATCCATGTGGTCCCGATGTTCTAAAAACTGATTTCAAAGTGTTCCGTAGTTTTCACAGACGTAACCGTCCAGCTTGCTTTCCAAAAATCTACTAGTCCAAATAAATACAGAAATTACTTTACACCCCTCACCGGTTTAATGTGTAATTCTTGCGTGGTCTCAATAAAGCTCTGAACCGCGCTACCTTTCGCATTAAAAAAAGATAAAAGCAAACTCACTTTCAAAAAGCACAATCAGAAGTTTACTCATAGTATTAGAGTCTTTAGTAACTTTCTATACATATAAATTTACATTCTTAAATATTTCTTAAAAAAAAACAAAGGAAAGAAAAAACATTAAAAAAAATATAAAAAAATAGAATTTATTGTTAAGTAGTTACCTCCTTTTTTATTATGGTATAATTTGTTAAAATATATTTATTATTGTTTATTTATATATCATGTGTATTAGTATCTATATCATAATCACCATTCTCCTGCCCGTATCCCAGTTTATTGGGGGTCAGCGCAGCATGTCTTCATCTTCTAAACTAACTCGTCATCTAATATCTATTAGTATCTATAAAAGTAGGTATATTATTTTTCTCGTGGCTAAATAATAACTTCCGCTCGGGTTAAGACTCAGGCTTCAGGTTAAGCCGCGTTTGCCTAGGTAAGTCCGTGGATGGGTGACCACCCATTACATACCTGTTTTCCTCCGTGCCTCGGAAAGCACTTTAAGCCGATGGTCCCAGGTTGTCATTTATAGATCTTTGACAGTCGTTACAGGTAGTCAGTGGTCCGAAAAGCTGACAACCATTCTTACCAAGGGGTATGTTATTACCAGTGATCGGAGTAGGTAGATTGATTTTTGGTACTTGTATCATAAATGCACACAGAAAGAATAACATGGATAAGCCATTTTTCCGGAAAGTAATTCCGGTATTTCCGGATTCAATTAAATATTGTTAATGTTGGTAGTGATATTATTACTACTCAATTCAAAATTTAAGGGAAGATATCAAAACTAAATTAATTCATTATTTATCTGTTGAATAATAAAAACAATCACACCAATAATCCACCAATTCCGGAGGAATGTCCATAGTAATATATACGTTTCGGATCAATGACCCCAGTTCAATCTACCTACTCCGATCACTGGTTATTACCCAGTACTAACTGGGTTGTGGAGGTTAAATAAGCAGTCGCACCATATAAAATACTGGTTGTCAGATTTTCAGCTGAATTGGGTAAGATTTGAAGCCGTTGGGTTCGGCTTCATAGTTGGAAAAAGTCTATGAAACAGTAGGTATTTTTTGTACCCTATCACAAATGTTGTCCTATTTAACCCAAAGGTTGCCTAGTAAAGAATGCCTTGTGGGATTAAGTCCGCCTACGTACCACTATTGTACATGAAATTTAAATAATAAAGTACAAGTAAAGTTGATTTAAAGAAAACAAAGTGTTAAAATAACCAACACTTTTATTTGACTGCGCCCACTGGCCCACTGGGCTGGGCTGGCTGCCAACAGTCCAACACTTAGGCTACTTAGCACTAACTAGGCTAGTATAAATACATAGTATAACTAATGAATACTGTGTCGTGTCAGGTCGTACGGCGACGCGAGCCCCCGCGTGCACGACTACTACGGCAAGGGGACGCGCTGCACGGCCGTCTGCGCAGAGTGCTCCGGAGAGGTCACCTTTAATCTCCATCCTTTGGGGAGAAGAAAAAGGTATAGGTAACAGTGTATGAGCAGGCTGGGACAGTGGAAACAGTCAAGCTACCGAGGGGAGATAGGAAGGTTCTCTATTTAACGTTGAACTACAAAGAACATCATTATAATAAAAAAGTCGCGCTAAGCGCCACCGCTGTGCGCTCGCTGAGGGGTCGCATAAATGAACTGGCGAAATTTCACATATCGCGGTATCTAATGGTGACTGCAAAAGCAGGATTTTTAAACTCATTATTTAAAATTTCGTAAAAACACAATCAAAATAACTGATCTTTCATCATCATCATCATCCACCTATAGCAGTCCACTGCTGGACATATCCTATATATAAAGGGTGTAAAAAGACCCTTAACGAAGCCGAAAGGTACTTGTTCTCCTCGTCATTGCGATCATTTTTTTGTTCTAGACCATACCTGGGAACCTTCTAGTTACGGAGATATTGGGGGCCAAAGTTCCAACTTTTTCACAAGTTTTTTTTAAAATACATGTTTCTAATGTAAGATTTTGACTTTAATCACCTTCGCGACCCCCGTACTATTCAATCCAACCATCAACACAATGTTTTGAGTGCGTTACATTGAGTTTAACCGTAAAACGTGATTTATCACCCCGTTTCCCAGCAATAATTTTTGCGTAAAGTTACTTAGTTTGATGTACAGAATGCTTGGTTGACGGCTTCGTGAAGGGTCTGTTTACACCCTGTATGTATACCTCCTTAATTGCACGCCACTCAACTCGATTCTCAGCAACTCTCATCCAGTTGCTACAAGCCACCCTGCGAAGATCGTCATTCGTCACTCCACCGAGCCTGAGGACGTCCCACCTTACGTTTGTCGATTCGCGGTCTTCACTCAAGAACACGTCTACCCCAACGGTCATCGGTTCTACGGCTTATATGACCGGCTTATTGGCACGTCAGCTTACTTATTCTGTGAGCTATGTCGACAACTCTGGTTCTCTGTCGGATCACCTCGTTTCGGTTGCGATCCCTCAGAGAGACTCCAAGCATAGCATGTTCATAACTCGCTGAGTGACCTTGAATTTATGAACCAGCCGTACCGTGAGTGTTCACGTTTCGGACCCGTAAGTCATAACAGGCAGGATGCACTGGTTGAAGATTTTAGTATTTAGGCTCTGTGGAATACGCGACGAGAAGACCCGACGAAGCTTCCCAAACGCTGCCCAGCCCAGATGGATTCTTCTGTTAACCTCCCTGTCAAAGTTGTGTACCAAACTGCAGAGTTTGTCCGAGGTAAACATATTCTCGAACAACCTCGAGAGGACCGCCATTGACAACAATAGGTCTTGGGGTGACGTGTTCGTTGAACATAACCTGGGTTTTGTTCAAATTCACCCTGAGACCAATGCGTATTGAACTCTTAAACACATCCTCCAATGCGTTGGTGAACAATTTCGGGGAAATTACATCCCCTTGCCTCACCCCCTGACGCAATGGAATATGCTCTGTTTGCTGGTTCTGAGTCTGGACGGTCATTGTGGAGTTTTCATAGAGATTTCTCAGCACTTGTATTTATCGCCAGTCCACTTGGCATCGCTGCAGAGACTCCAGATCTCGACAGACTCAAAAGCCTTCTCATAGTCCACAAATGCAAGACACAGCGGCCACTTATACTCTCCGGACTTCTGTATGATCTTGCGCACTGTGTAGAAGTGGTCTATGGTGTTGTATCCTCCTCGAAACCCGGCCTGCTCCGGTGGCTGGAAGTCATCGAGTCTTCGCCTAGACGATTCGTGACGACTCTTGAAAACAGCTTATACACGCGGCTAAGGAGCGAAATAGGGTCTGTAATTTTTTATTAGGGCTTGTTCCCGTATTTAAAGAAAAGAACGACCACACTCCTTTTCACGCTTGTGGAGTTCTCCCAGAGAACAGGACCGTGTTGAAAAGCTCCCGAAGCTATCTTAATACAGGGCATCCTCCCGCTTTCAGGAGCTCAGTCGTTATCCTATCCTCAGCAGGGGCTTTTCCATTCTTAAGCTGTCTAAGAGCCGCCTCGATTTCGTCTTGCCTGACTTCTGGCAGGTCTTCTGTGAAATGGCTGGCTAAGGCGGCTCTAGAATCCTCATTTTCGGGATCAGGTCGAGAAGCGTGCGATGCGTACAAGCGGCCGTAGAAATTTTCGACTTCCGAAAGAATCTCCGGTTTCGAAACGACGCTATCCCCACTAGATTTGGTCAACTTCGTCAGGTGGCTCCTCCCAAGCGATTGGACGAACACATTTGACCCCCGGTTTGCGCAATCGCTTTTTGTATTGAGAGTGTGCTGGAGCATCGAAGGTCGCGTCGTACAAATTTTCTAATTCTTTTATTGAGTGCCTGTAGTCTTGCCGAAGTGATGGGTGGGTTTTCACGTCGTTCTGTCATAAGCTCCAGAGTCTCCTCCGAAAGTTTGCATTTTATAAAAACGCGTCCCTTCCTCCCTGAGGATTTCCACCATTTGGTCGAGCGGCCTGGTCAACGTCATTTGTGGTTTCCACGGCCGCGAATCGGTTCTTCAGATCTGCCTGGAACGCTTCAGACCCTAGCATGGTTTAGAGTATATTAACTGATCTTTATTTTTCGTTAAATTAACGTTGCTTTTGGGTGAGGTCCAAGCTAAAATAACTGAAAGGACAGTGTGGTTGCAGAAAGTTCAAGTAGGTATCTTATTATACAATGTCGCCCATGCGCATGTGACCGCCCGTAATTTTCTGAATATTCATGAAGAAATGTCGAAAATAAACTTTAAAAGGGGGGGTCTATCTACAACATTTTTCATGTTATTCAATTTTTAATTTTTTAAGTATAGTTTGTAGATTTGCTTTCTATTTTTTGACACATCTCCGAAGTTTATGGGTCGATTTGGATTCTGTTTATTATTTCTAAAAGCTTATGAGTTATTTTAACAGGTTAATTAACATTTTTACTAAAAAATATCGACGACGAAAGAAAAAACGGAATCGAAGTAATTTTTTCGGTGAAAAATTGTGTATTTATTTTAAAAAAAATAGTGTAACTCCATAAATTATCCCGATAGGATGACTTTTTTAATCGTTATTTGTAATCTACTACATAACAGCTACAAATTGACAGAACATTATTGATACCTAACTGTAACTAAATCCAAGGTAAAACTCTAAAAACTCTGATGAGTCAAATTTAGGAAAAGATAATGTGAAAGTCAATTGAATGTTGCTCTTAGCAGTGAGTACTAAAAGGTTAAACTAATAATGAGGATGATAATTAAATTAAAAACAAACAAGCAATAGCCAGATTTTTACTAAAAAAATAAAAAATACAAGAATTTTAATTAATTAGATTTTCGAAATGGCCCCCACCCTCCTGTAAACAAACCAAAGCCCTCATGGCAACACTTTTGATTGTACGACGTAATTCTTCACGGTTTTATTTTATTTCCGCAGCAGCAGCAAAAATCCTAGCCGTTAATTGCTCGCGGCTTTCGAAGGGCACGGCATACACTTTTTGTTTCATGTAGCCCCAGAGATGAAAATCTAAGGGAGTAAGGTCGGGAGATCGCGGCGCCGCCAAGAGCGCCAAGCAATGGCACCTCCTCTGCCAATCCGCCACGGATAATTTTGATTTAAATAATCACGAACTAGTCGTGCGAAGTGTGCTGGAGCTCCATCTAATTGCAGATACATCCGCCTTCTTGTTTTCAGCGGTACTTCCTCCAAAAGCAACGGCAACGTATTGACTATAAAATCTAAAAACGCGTGTTGATCTAGTCTGTTTGGTAACACGAAAGGGCCAATAAGTTCACCGTCAATCATTCCAGCCCATACATTTATGGAAAATTGAGTCTGGAAAGTTGTTTCCCTAATGACGTGTGGATTTTCAGTGGCCCACACATGAAGATTGCGATGATTTCTTATACCCGCCCTTGTTTTTTCTTTAGAGATAGGTATCAACAATGTTCTGTGAATTTGTAGCTGTTATGTAGTAGATTACAAATAATGATTAAAAAAGTCATCCTATCGGGATAATTTATGGAGTTACACTAGTTTTTTAAAAATAAATACACAATTTTTCACCAAAAAAATGACTTCGATTCCGTTTTTTTTTTCGTCGTCGATAATTTTTAATAAAAATGTTAATTAACCTGTTAAAATAACTCATAAGCTTTTAGAAATAATAAACAGAATCCAAATCGACCCATAAACTTCGGAGATGTGTCAAAAAATAGAAAGCAAATCTACAAACTATACTTAAAAAATTAAAAATTGAATAACATGAAAAATGTTGTAGATAGACCCCCCCTTTTAAAGTTTATTTTCGACATTTCTTCATGAATATTCAGAAAATTACGGGCGGTCACATGCGCATGGGCGACATTGTATATTGGTTTTATTGCCATTACATATCGATATGTACCCATCAGGTTTGTGATATTTCGTCGGTTCATTTAATTTACCGCTTTTCTATTCCTTGTTGTTTGAAAATGTCCTGATTCAGATGGTTTTTATAATATTATTGTGTACATAATGTTAATGGATATCGCAAAAGTGTATCAGAATCCGGACGAACCTATTGAGGTTTTTGATATAGTTATGTTTGCTTTTTATTTTTTTTGAATAAAATAATATTTAAAAACTACCAATACGTTTTATTGACGAAGATTATTGTGAAGTCACAATACTTGTGTTAAAGTTATGGCGTCGATCGCGAGTGGTCGTGGTCTCGCACGGCGCCGCGCAGCAGTCGGTCGAGCTCGGCGCGGCACGAGCAGTGCAGGAACTCGCGCGGCCGCACGCCACGGAACACCTCCGCTATCGAAGGCTTCACATTGTAGAAGATGATCGTCTGCCCGCGCGCGTGGAAGTCGTCTATTAATGCCTTGATGCCCTGTAAATTAAACATGTTTTGCAACAATTTTTATATCGTAAAGATAAGTTAGCTCAGAGCTTTGTGTCTAGGATAGAGAAATTGGGGATACGCGATTTTCTTGTAATCATCACAATTAGTCATGAGCACTGCTCGATCATCGCGGTCAGCACAAGCAGGCGGCTTACCTTAGCGGCGGTGAAGTCTGCGGCCTGCACGTGTGTGGCGTCCAGCACGAGCGGCGTGTCGGTGCGGTGCCGCTCGGCCGCCTTGCGCAGCGCGCGCCGCACGAACTCCGCCGACGGGAAGGACAGCGAGCGGTCCACTACCGCCACCAGGTGCGCGATGCCGTCGCTCGACTGCGAACACGTCACATTTTCATAGTGTCGCTAAGCACGACATGTCGCCCGCCCGACCTTGCCTTATACACAGGAGATTTTAAAGTGCACTAGGGTTTGTTGCAGTTATACATAGAATGTTGGGGTGGCACTCCATTTTTGGCCTCAACTGTGATTTTAACCCGGAGCCTCATAATAAGCTAGGGTTTTTGGTAACCCTAATTCATTATGAGGCTCCTGGTCCTCCGTCCCGAATTTTCCGGGTATAACAGACCCACCCTTTATATTATATTCAAACACACTACATTAATGGAAAAATGAATCATCAATCTAACATTGAAGATGACGTGACCATAGCAAAGTCTCGATATAACCAAAGAGGTCAAGCTATTTCGAAATATGAAATGACCCCAATAACGAAGCTTTAAACAAGCTGCTCGCGCCATTAGTTCCACAGTTCCCACCCCCACAGCTCCATGGCGTATGGGAGTACTCACCACGGCCGTGGTGACCTTGACAGAGGGTCTGGCGCTCGCGTACAGCAGGAACACGAGGTTGACGGCGATGCCGATGACGATGCCCAGCTCCAGCCGCAGCATCAGGCACGTAACGAACGTCACCACCGCCGGGATCAGATCCAATTCTGACAACACACAAATTAATAATGAATAAGTAGCCATCTTAAAACAATCATACACCTCTTCCATCGCTTTCCATCTGGCAAGATTGAGATTATGAGCAGGGTCCTGTGGCACCAAACAATATTTCCTCGAAAACTGGCTCTTATCGCACTACGATTCGGTTCAACTTGCAATGTATTTCACAGTCGCGGATTTTTTTCATTTAACTCTAAGTGCGGAAATAAATAGTTCCACAGATACTTATACTAAGTCCAAATTGATTCAATTCCTATAGTCCGTAGTGATTGTGTTTTTTTTAATCTCGATAAAGACATATGCACTTTTACGGTGTAAATATTTAAATTGTGGTTATAAAGAGATTATCATAAATAAACATGATTATAGAAAAAAAAAATAACAACAAATTAACATTTATATGTGTTCTAAATTCAAAAATATTAGATTTTTCTATTTTTCACATTAGGCTGTATAGCCGCTTCATACTTTTGCTTCTCCTTCTGCTACCTGCGAAAGCAAAGCGAGGAAAAAAGCAAATTAAATAGTTTCCTAAAAAATTATGGCAAAAATACTTTTTGTTCTATTATATATTTTATTTCTTCGAAAGTGTATTGAAAAAAGTCGTTTCATAGACGTGGACATTTGTTACTGCAGTTCTCGGCTCCATAACAAAGTTTCCCCACTTGTATCACAATGTATTATTTAACGCTCATTCATATTATATGTCAATTTTCAGTCAAAGTAAACCTTTGTTTTTCATAGTATGCTACTGGTAGTGCTGCGGTTTCACGAAAAAATCTCATATCTCAAATCTAACCAATTTTCGTTGAAAGTTCTTATTTACGTTGTAGGTACAATTTTTTTTTTCAGAATTTTTAAAAATTGGCTTAAGAAATAGTATTTTTCAATACACTTTCTAGAAAACTGGTTCTTATCGCACTACGATTAGGTTCAACATGCAACACATGTACACGTGTGGATTTTAATATTTTTCCACACACGTGCGGAAATAAAAATTTCCACAGATAACTACTACATACTTATACTAAGTCCAAATGGGTTCAATGACTATAGTCGGCAGTGTTCATTGTATTTTTTTTTAAATCTCGGCAAAGAGATATTATTATGCGTCTTTACGGCGTAAATATTTTTGGAGTATTTAAATTGTGTATATAAATAGGATATCATGGATGATAATAACATGATTACTTAAAAAAATATTTACTTTTATGAACATTTATTTGTGTTCTAAATTCCAAAATATTTTAATTTTAAATTTTTCACATCAAGCTATTTAGCGGCTTCATCCCTTTGTTTCTTCGAGCGTGCGAAAGAAAAGCGCGGAAAAACAAGCAAATTAAGTCATAGTTTCCTAATAACTCCTGACAAAACTACTTTCTGTTTTAATATTTTATATCTTCGAAAGTGTGTTCAAAAACGTCGTTTGATACGCGTGGGGATTTGTTACTGCAGTTCTCGGCTCCATAACAACCTCGCCTGGCTACTCGGGTGTGTATTCCGCCTCGAATGCAATAACAAAGTTTCCCCACTTATATCAAAATGTACTATTAGGAACCTCGATATAATTTTCCAAGAGTTGTCGATTTATATAAGTAGAATGTTTTTTTTAACTCTAAGTTACAAGTCTGGAAGGCCACATAGAGGGTCAATTGTGTGATGCCAACGGTTTCGGAGTAAAATGGCTGTGACATACGGACGGAAAGACAGACAGACTGACGGGCAGGACGATTTATATATGTATACGTATATGGCAACGGATAGAAACATTTCAGATTTTTGTCATTTGGCAACGAAACCCTAAAGCGAGGCCATGTGTTTGGATGGCAACTTTAATTTTCCCATTCCCCTAACTAGATGAGTGATGTCACCAACACCTTTAGGTACTTAATAACACACTACACTGAGGGAATACCTCGGACGGCCTCGTGAACTGGATTAGATCTCTATGTGGAATGGTTCATGGTCTGAAAGATTTTATCTCTTGCAGTCCTTAGAACCATTCTCCACAGAGTACTACGCTTTGGAATGGGCAACTACAGAATTAACATCAGTTATAATGTCTTGTGATTGGGAATGTAGCTTCCTCCTTTTTCTTATGACACTCAAAAGTGCTTGTAATGGTCTAATTGAAATAAATGCTTTGAGCTTTAGTTTTATGACGCGATCATAACATCGTCGACGAACTTGTTAAATAGTTACATGACTAACTTTTAGTCCTCCAGATAGGCTTGAAGACGTGCAGCTCCATCATGAAGACGACGGCGGCGATGATCACGGCCGCCAGCGACGCCTTCGGGATGTAGAAGAAGTACGGTGTGAAGTACTGCAACAAGAACGACCATGAAGCTGATTCACATGTCTTGAACACTATTCGCAGATTGTTAGCTGGCATTGGACCCTGGTGTCAAGACTAAGTATACTGTGAATAATTCGCAAGGCCTGGTGTTTGCTAGTCTGTTTTATTGAAGAATAGAGATATGTATGTCTGTGTGTGTCACCTGCAGCGACAGCAGCACGAGCGCGCCGGTGTACAGCCCGCCGGCGGTGGTGGCGACGTGTTGTATGTAGCTGTGTGTGTGTTACCTGCAGGGACAGCAGCACGAGCGCGCCGGTGTACAGCCCGCCGGCGGTGGTGGCGACGTGTTGTATGTAGCTGTGTGTGTGTTACCTGCAGCGACAGCAGCACGAGCGCGCCGGTGTACAGCCCGCCGGCGGTGGTGGCGACGTGTTGTATGTAGCTGTGTGTGTTACCTGCAGCGACAGCAGCACGAGCGCGCCGGTGTACAGCCCGCCGGCGGTGGTGGCGACGTGTTGTATGTAGCTGTGTGTGTGTTACCTGCAGCGACAGCAGCACGAGCGCGCCGGTGTACAGCCCGCCGGCGGTGGTGGCGACGTGTTGTATGTAGCTGTGTGTGTGTTACCTGCAGCGACAGCAGCACGAGCGCGCCGGTGTACAGCCCGCCGGCGGTGGTGGCGACGTGTTGTATGTAGCTGTGTGTGTGTTACCTGCAGCGACAGCAGCACGAGCGCGCCGGTGTACAGCCCGCCGGCGGTGGTGGCGACGTGTTGTATGTAGCTGTGTGTGTGTTACCTGCAGCGACAGCAGCACGAGCGCGCCGGTGTACAGCCCGCCGGCGGTGGTGGCGACGTGTTGTATGTAGCTGTGTGTGTGTTACCTGCAGCGACAGCAGCACGAGCGCGCCGGTGTACAATGTATGTAGCTGTGTGTGTCACCTGCAGCGACAGCAGCACGAGCGCGCCGGTGTACAGCCCGCCGGCGGTGGTGGCGACGTGTTGTATGTAGCTGTGTGTGTTACCTGCAGCGACAGCAGCACGAGCGCGCCGGTGTACAGCCCGCCGGCGGTGGTGGCGACGTGTTGTATGTAGCTGTGTGTGTTACCTGCAGCGACAGCAGCACGAGCGCGCCGGTGTACAGCCCGCCGGCGGTGGTGGCGACGTGTTGTATGTAGCTGTGTGTGTTACCTGCAGCGACAGCAGCACGAGCGCGCCGGTGTACAGCCCGCCGGCGGTGGTGGCGACGTGTTGTATGTAGCTGTGTGTGTCACCTGCAGCGACAGCAGCACGAGCGCGCCGGTGTACAGCCCGCCGGCGGTGGTGGCGACGTGTTGTATGTAGCTGTGTGTGTTACCTGCAGCGACAGCAGCACGAGCGCGCCGGTGTACAGCCCGCCGGCGGTGGTGGCGACGTGTTGTATGTAGCTGTGTGTGTTACCTGCAGCGACAGCAGCACGAGCGCGCCGGTGTACAGCCCGCCGGCGGTGGTGGCGACGTGTTGTATGTAGCTGTGTGTGTTACCTGCAGCGACAGCAGCACGAGCGCGCCGGTGTACAGCCCGCCGGCGGTGGTGGCGACGTGTTGTATGTAGCTGTGTGTGTTACCTGCAGCGACAGCAGCACGAGCGCGCCGGTGTACAGCCCGCCGGCGGTGGTGGCGACGTGTTGTATGTAGCTGTGTGTGTGTTACCTGCAGCGACAGCAGCACGAGCGCGCCGGTGTACAGCCCGCCGGCGGTGGTGGCGACGTGTTGTATGTAGCTGTGTGTGTGTTACCTGCAGCGACAGCAGCACGAGCGCGCCGGTGTACAGCCCGCCGGCGGTGGTGGCGACGCCGCTGGCGTGGTTGACGGCTCCGCGGGACAGCGCGCCCGACACCGGCATGGAGTGCACGAACGCGGACGCCATGTTGCACACGCCCAGCGCCACCATCTCTTGCGTTGCGTCCACGTACTTGCCCTCCGCTACGCAAAGCATTAACTTTGTTTAAATTAACCTTTTGATTATCCATAATTAATTAGTCTAAAAAGTTCCCACTGGTGAGACTCCGTGAGAAGGGAGTAAGCCCAGTGCGGGTTGGTAGATGTCACGCTGATCTTCAAATTTTTGTTTCTAGAACGGTTTAATCTCAATATTTTTCTTCACCGTTTTAAGAACATGGTGATTTTTATGGTCGGTACTCCATTTCATTGAAAAGCCAAAAAGTGTGTTACTCTACTCACAGAACACTTTGGCGAGCGCGATGTTCTCGAGGATGGACAACAGCGGCACCACGAAGATGGCGGAGCCGAGCGTGGAGGCCATCTCGGAGAAGGTGTAGGTGTGGTTACCGACCGTCGCCGAGAACGGCGGCGCAGACAGCTCCGGCAGCCCGGGCTTCACCTCGCCTACAAATAACAGTTTTTTAGTAAGAAAACCTGCATGGGAAACCTGCTCAGGTGGAGGATTCATAGATGATTGGTGGACTCATTTAAAGTATTCCAGTGGTGTGTTGTCAGTTCCTGTAATGGTCAAACAATAGGCCACGCAGTACCTATTGTTCGATCATTACAGGAATGATGGACGTTACTGAAGGCGCCAAGTTCGTAGCCTGCTTTAAAAAGTCAAAGTTCAATCAGACAGAATGGAGTGTGTAGGTAATGAGCGTCTCAGAATATTAGAATATATTCATGTAGAGTTCACCTGTGAGCACGAAGGGCGCCTTCCGCTGCGTGTCGAAGTAGTAGGCCAGCGCGGCGCACACCAGCACCACGAGGATGTTGCGCGTGGTGGACAGGAACCACAGCGCATGCGCCGCGCCGCGCCGCAGCCGCGAGCCCGGCCCGCCCGCGCCCGCACACTCGGGGTCCGGCTTGGGGTTCACTTGTATGTCTTTTACTTTCTGGAAGTGTCACAACACAGCATTATTAATATTCCACTGAAGATAGATGCTTCATCTGCGTAGCCTTTTCCCAGCTAGGGTCAGGTTCCAGTCTAACCACAAGAAACTAAGAAGCCTAAAGCCTTACATGGAGCGACTGATTCACATCCGACGCACATCCGAAGATAGATTGGTCTTTATTGAACGCACATCATTTGAGGTAAATTACAATGAATAGTCGTTGAACACAGTGAAGGCGCTGCTACGTCACTCTGTTTAAACTGTAGGTATGGCCTAAACCACGGAGTAAAGTTATGCGAAACTTAAAGAATATAGAAATAAATATATGGTTATCTGAAGTAAATAGGTACTAATTGTAACTCTTCGAGAATTTAGAAGGGGGTGGTGGTTTTTGTGCCAATGAAGTTGATTGGTTGGTAGGGGCTGTATGGTCTACATACCCTGAGTAGCAGCAGCACGATGATGCAGGAGATGCCGAGCACGGAGTCCCACAGGCGCGTCTCGCCGATGTGCTCGTACAGCCCTGTCCACACCTGGAACAACAGCCGCGCTGTATTACCTACGTTCTCACAGAGTGTAATAGGAACAAAAGTAGTATGTACTTAAATTCGTACTAAAATGGATATTAACACCGGAAAATCAATAGATACCTCACCCTAAGTGTATTTGTTGCTAATAAACCCATGACAACTTTGGGTAGTGTCTCCGTAAACATACTGGTAAGTGGACGATTTCATTATAACGTAGAAGAAGATGAATGAGTCCAAGATCAAGTATTAAGTGTGCCTTAGAACAAACAAAATTCGAAGGCACGTCGTTGATAAGCGAAGGTCGATAGAAAGCGCTGGCAGATCGAGACAAGCAAAAAATTTCAAATTATGTGAACAAAAAGTGCTCCTAATTATTTATTAACAGCGCAAAAACTTACCAGCCTCTTTATAAACAGTTTTTTACTAGACTCGTTTGAAAAGCTGACAAACTTACTGATTGATAGATCGGTACACGTTCTTCGACATTATCATTACATTACATGGCACTTTTTAACAAAAATACAGGATGTAGAACTAGTTGAGTATATAAAAGCGATTCCATTAAAATATTGATTACAGAGCTAATGAAAAAAATGGACCCGTTCGAACCGTAAATTCACCTACCCATAGAACCCAGCCAGGTAGTACAATGGCTACTACTAATGCCTATCACAACAGTTAAAAGACCACCATCTGGTAATTGTCAAGTTGTTTCAGAGCAGTGTAGGCCCGGACTTACGACTTGCAAGGTCCTGGGTACGAAACCAGGCAGGCGCATTACTTTGTGTTTTGCATGTCACCACTGCTCTCAAAACGGTGAAGGGAATTGTCGTGAGAAAACCGGCATGTCGTAGAACCAAAAATTCGAAGACATGTGACGTCTACCAACCCGCACCGGGCCGGCGCGGCGCGGCCTGGTTGATCACAACCCACTCTCTTCACTGAGGAGGGCTGTGCCCCAGCGGTGAGAACAGCATTATTATTATGCTGGTATATATATTAAACCGGTTACAAAAATGTATTTCAGTAATGTCCACTGGCCAATTTTTTGCTGGAAACATCCCCATTTTGCAAAGGTCATTTTACAGAGCTCTTTAAAGCGTTCCCGCCTTGGGAACAAATTACGCCGTTACTTTAGTTCTTTGGGTGGCTTTTTACAAGTGCTTCGTTACCTGTAAGAACTTGCCTCCCGGGAAGCTGAGGCCCAGGATATCCTTGACCTGCGTGGTGGCGATGATGATGGCGGCGGCCGACGTGAAGCCCACAGACACCGGCCCGCTGATGAAGTCGATCAAGAACCCTGCGCACAAACCACCATTCATATTATTGCCGTGTACTTCACCCCGAGCCCTGTCGCACTCGCAGGATTGTTGGGAAAAATCGTTTTATTACGATAATCCTAGGATTTTTGCAAAGGACATTTATTTTTGAAAAATTATAAGCTCCAATGATATACCTTTCACAGTCTTTCACATACATAAGACTTGACTCTAATTCAATTTAAAGACGGGGGTTTGACGCAGAATGTGCACTTCACGCTAAATGTGCACTTGACGCTAAATGTACATTTCGCAAAATGTACACTTCTCAAAATAGCATTTCTCAAAATGAGCCCTTATCAAAATGAGCACTACTCAAAATGAGTGTGAATTTTATTATTAATGGGTCGAGATAAAAACTGTTTGCCTACTATTTTTGTTAAAAATAATTTTGCACTATTTTTATCACTATATCAGTAGTTTCTTTGTTGAAAGTAATCACATTCAGGAAATGTTTGATTATGTATATTCAGTACACGTCAGCTATACACAAATATAAGTACTCCAGCCCTTCATTGTAATATGCTGTGCACTGCATCTATCTGTATTTTTAATAAACATATATTATCAATAATATTATGTTAACCTCATTTTAACTAATCGTATTGACCACGCTTACAAAGAATACAGTTCTTTATACAAAAATGTAGGTATAATATTATTATTTCGTAAGTTTTGTACTAAATTTACTCAAAAATAGAAAAATTGGGAAGTAAATTAAATGCTTGTTTCATATATGCTGCCAATACTATAATTTAATTTTAATATAATATTATTCACTATTAAAAAAAAAAAAATACTAAAATGGCATAACTATATGTATAAAAATACGTAAATAACTAAATAGGTACTTAGACCAGTTATGATAACCTTGACAAATCTCATACTCTATAAAAAAAAACAAATGTAGCGTATGAATATTTAAACAACTGATTATCCACCAGCTTACCTAACCTAACCTATCAAATGAAGCAATTAAAAAAAACAGTCACAAAAATATCAAAAAAGGTAATTAAGTATTACTTAATATTTATTTACTTCGTAAATAGTTTTCTACCTATAAAAATATATTATTATAATTAAGCACTATCAATAATAATCCGGCAGAGAACCAGAGTTGTCGACATAGCTCACAGAATCAGCAAGCTGAAGTGGCAATGGGCCGGTCATATTAGCCGTAGAACAGATGACCGTTGGGGTAAACGTGTTCTTGAGTGGAGACCGCGAATCGGCAAACGTAAGGTGGGACGCCCTCAGGCTCGGTGGAGTGACGATCTTCGCAGGGTGGCTGGTAGCAACTGGATGAGAGTTGCTGAAAATCGAGTTGAGTGGCGTGCAATTGAGGAGGCCTATGTCCAGCAGTGGACTGCTATGGGCTGATGATGATGATGATGATGAATAATAATCACATTTTTTATCATGTCAATTCTACATTTGAAAAATAATCTTTTTCATGAAGATTGGCTCAGTAACATCATTGTTTTCTAATTTAACTAAAAGTTTGTTTAATTTTTATCAAATTTTATTTTGCCTAACATTTTAAAACAAACTATCAATTATATGATGGTCCCAATACATGCTTTCTTTTCTTAATTTGTGCACAAACATTGTACTGAAAATACATAATCAAACATTTCCTGAACGTGATTACTTTTAAAAAAGAAGCTACTGTTCTCGCGCTAAAAATCATGCAAAATAATAAAAAAATATAGTAAGCAAATGGTTTTTATTTTGACCCATTGTGATAAAATTCAAACTCATTTTGAGTACTGCTCATTTTAAGAAGTGCTATTTTGAGTAGTGAACATTTTGAGAAGTGCACATTTTGCGTCAAGTACACATTTTGCGAAGTGTACATTTTGCGTCAAACCCAAAGACGCAACATTAAGATAACTTACCTACTGGCCCAATTTTGTAGACCGCTTGGGTTAAGAGGCGTTGTCTTTGTTTGGCAAGTGTAGGTATAACTTTAGCTCGTTTCAAGTAGCATAGAATTATGTTTCAGTGCATGACTAAAAGCGTAATAATGTGATAAGAAACGCATAAATAATTGCTCATAACATCATAAACATAACATAAGAACTGCATGCCAAGCATTGCTTCTGGCGGTCGTCACCCGTTACAGCGCATCTGAAGTGGTCAACACACGTTGCAAGCGGTTGTTGACATTCCTTTTCAATCACCTCACGAAGTAACAGTTGAAGAATTATACGTTTAAAGTTAGTTTACCAATTACGATGCTTGGTGGTTCTTTTGGCGCGTCGTCTCCTAGTCGTCCAGTCGGAACTAACTCCGTCCGCTTGTTTTTTCAATACAACTTCCACAGACAGTGCTCCCTCCTAACAATGTCATGTAAGCGGCAAGAGCACCATACAGCACTGTACGCACACATAAGCTCATTCATAAGATGTGGGGTCCTCATTGTTATATGCTACATGCCGCATTAGCTTAAAACTGGTTGTGCTAACGGTTGAGATTATCTATGAGACGACAATGACCCGAGCTCGAGAAAGACAGACTCATTGAGTAAATAAAAACATTAACACGGCGAGACAGTGTAAGATTTACCTCATGATTGTTTATTAAAGTTATTAAGTAAATAACAGTGTTTAGCGAGTCTCGTCTTTGTTGAGTTTATGCTGACTCACTGTCGCAATATGACATGTGCGTGTTTTCTTTATTGTGACATATTACACATTACACAAAACACTGACATTCTTGTAGCTGCCGCCGCCATGCAGCGGTGTGGACGTTCGACGGGCCCATTGGGAAATGTGAAATGGTGCTTGTGCAGTCGTGCACGGCACCTCCAATCTTTAGGTTCGAGCTAATACCGAAAAGCTTTTCAATGGTGATCACTGTGATTGTAGAATTGTGCTCAATTGTTCCGACTACATCACAGTTTTAACAAAACGAATCTCATGGCACAGTTGGATCGGTCGGTAGCGCTCATGTTTTTGTGACGTCGCCCGAGTGACACTGTCGCACGTCACGGTCATCATCTGGGATTGAATATCCGAGGATTTAAATCTCCTTGAAGATCTCAGTCTATTCTCTACTTCAAATTCAATACCGTACCTACTGTAAACACGATCAGAGGAATTCCCGCCTACCACGATCTCTTAGCCACACTGAAGTGAGATAAATTAATATTGCTAATGCTAAGTACAAGGGATGGTGGTACAGTCGGGAGTTAGCATCGAGGATGCCTTCTGAAGTTCAAAAATACTTGCGATGTTAAGAGCTCACCAAGCTGCAGGATCCCCATGAGCAGTTCTACACATCCTGACAGGAAGGCGAGTAGCACGGCGAACTCGGGCCCCAGGCCGTGCAGGTTCTCCCTCGTCAAGATGGCCGCGATGGCCGTGGGCCCGATGGCGGAGTCCTTCACGCTGCCGAACACCGTGTACACGAAGCAGGCCATAAATGATGAGTACAGTCCGTACTGCGGCGGCAGACCAGCCACGCCCGCGTACGCTATCGCCTGCGGGATCACTGTCAGACCCACTGTTATACCTGTCGAGCAGTACAAGGAGTTCTGTTAGTAATAGAAGACATGTCACATATTATCACTGGATAGCTATACAAATAGAGAAGCATGGAACAAGAAGACATGCTGCGCCGTCTCCTAACCAATTGTAAGTAAGGCTGGAGGTTGATGATGACCATGATGCCATCAACCGGGCGCAATACCACACTACTGTTACGGCTATCCGGGCTGCTACTACACAATTCTATAATAAATACTTAATATCACTGCCTGACCTTAGGATCTAATTCCGAAGCTCTGTTCAGCTCAGCTCATTATCATCTGCCTAGCCTTTTCCTAACTCAAACTCAAACTCAAAGCATTTATTTCAGATAGACCCGTGACAGGCACTTTTGCATAGTCAAAAACAACTATATTGGGGTCGGCTTCCAGTCTTAACCGGAAGCAGTTGAATACCAGTATTTTACATGCAGCGACTGCCTATCCAACCTTCACAACCCAGTTAGTACTTGGTAATACGATACCCCTTGGTAAGACTGTAAGCTCAGCTCATCTAGTTCCGGCTGTGTGTGAACGAGGTGTAAGACATAATATCGAAGCGTTTGTAATAAAGGGTGTAAAAAGACCCTTAACGAAGCCGAAAGGCACTTGTTCTCCCCGTCATTGCGATTATTTTTTTGTTCTAGACCAGATCTGGGATTTTTTTTTTTCTTCTATTTACGGAGATATTAGGGGTCAAAGTTCCAACTTTTTTAAAAATAAGTACATGTTTTAAATGTAAGTCTTTTTATCACTTTGAACACCTCCACGACCCCCGAACTATTCAATCCATCCACCAGCACAATGTTTTGAGTGGGTTACATTGAGTCCTACCGTAAAACGTAATTTTTCACCCCAAAAAAAAAGTCGTTTCCCAGCATTAATTTTAGCGTAAAGTTATTTAATTTGATGTACATAATGCTTTGTTGACAGCTTCGTGAAGGGTCTATTTACACCATGTATGTATAAACAAAGAAAAATGTTCGAGTCTCTTAAGATGCTGTGCCTGCCATTGATCGTGGAGCCGTGTGAGAAACTCTCTGTCATGGCAGGGCAACATTAATTTTGTTGGTTTGCTTAGTGTGATCGCCCAATAATTTTTTTTGAACCGCGTGTCGTCCACTGAATCTTAAAATGCTAAATAGGATAAATTGCTGGCACGTGAGAGATGATTCTAAAATCCGCTTTCTGAAAAAAGTACAATAGTAATTATGTATCTTAGTGTAAACAACTCGTGTAAGCATGCAAACGTTTTCGCACGCAGTTTGTAGTGGAGGAAGTGACACATTGAGAACACGAACACGAGAACACGGTTGGAACACAGATCTCTTGGCAGAGCTAGTAGTGTTTATTTGTCGTGTCTTGTTTGTGTGGAATGCTAACGCCACTGGGCACAAACAACGCGCTCACACGCGGGACATGTTCTTGTTCTCTACTTGTCGTAGGCCGCTACGGCACTGATAGGCCGCTGCTACGGCTACGAGCCTACGAAGCATGGTTACTCATCGTCACATTTTGGCGTTTTTAGTATACGTATATTTGCAGTAATTATAGATAATTGTTGTTGTTAGCTTGTGTTGTCCCACTGAAAGGTTAAGGCCTGTACAGTTCATAAAAAAATAAAAGTTGAGCTGGACTTGACACTATTTTGTTAGAACGTAATATCTAGAGACGACATAATGGTACCTTATATTTTTTGGGTAATATCATCTATTAATTGAACGAACGCCCATTTCTTATCAATAATACGAAAAACGTTTCAACTTCTATGAAGCACGTCTGATTACCTGGCGCGTGACATTTAATTTATTCGCCTTTTTCTGAACCAAGGCGTTGTCGCAGACAAATTAGATCGCTACAGTTTTTATGATAAACGAACAATCGCAATGTCGACGAAAGTGGGTAATTGTCGCGTCACTACAACATTGACCTGGCGATAAGTGGTGAATACATCAATTATAAATCAAGGTTCGTTGGTGAAGGGATTCTGATGCCGGCGCGGTGGAGACAGAAGGATGAAACAGCAGAAATGATAGAAATATTTTCAGCTTGGATTGAATCAAGTTTTCCTTGATTTAATTTAGCTTATTCAATGTCTCCATAATATAGATGTAGGTACATTGTACAGATTGAGTGCATTTTTCAATTGCCATGTAGGCACTAAAAATCCAATTGATAAGACACGACAAGAAGACTAGGTAATCTTAATAATATTATAAAGTGGAAAGATTTGTATTTTTGTGTATGTTTGTAATGAATAAACTCAAAAACTACTGTGCCGATTTCAAAAATTTTTCACCATTAGAAAGCTACATTATCCCTGAGTAACATAGGCTATATTTTATCCCAAAATGTTTAAAAAATAAATGTCCACCCGTGCAAAGCCGGGACCGGCCGCTAGTATTTTTATAAAGAAGCAATGAAGGTCAACTGTAATTTAATTTCAATAATTCTTATCAATTCGTCATATTATGCAATTATAATTCGAATTGCATAAGAAAGACTTGTCAATGAGGACTCTAATTAATACTTTTTTATTATTCAAGATCCTTTGTCTGCGTGTCTTCGCTTAACAATAACTAACGAGGTGTCAGTCTATCGTGATCTCGGCCACGTTTCATCGAAAGCTGTGACTATAGGCCATCATTACCGAGTTGTGAAAAAAACTTTATGGGCACTTGGCCCTTAAAGTTTTGGTAAAGACAGGATATCACAACTAGAAAGCGTTGATGGTCGTCATTAACACTGGGTGGTCTTATGTTGCAGTTACTGTAGAACAAGCGGACCGATTTAACCCTTAATTGGGCGCGCCTAAAAAGTTACATTAACGGTCACGTGAGGTGCGTGACACCCCGATCATATAAATCAAATACGAAATACATGCAAAATCACGATTATGCTCGATACTTGATCATAAAGGACACGTGTTTTTATGAAGCTAACGGGAACTTCAGCGCTCAAAATTCAGTATTTAAAAAGTTTCAAACCTTTAAAGATGCGCTGGGGTGTGTAACGCGACCAATTAAGGGTTAAGCAAAAATGGCCAAACCCACAACCTCGACAATTTCGAGTTTGTGTGACCTAGGTAGATGTACTCCAAATAAAGTATATTTTAACACATCAGACTCATAACTCTATGTTCATGACGAGAATCCGTATGAACCAACCTACAGCTGACATGTCGAAGACCATTTAAAATGCATACCTAAGTGTTTCAAGCTAATAGAATCATTTTTGTATTTTCTTGGTTGCCCTGACGTGTTCATTTTATTTTTGCTATAATGATTCAAACTACTTTATTATGCTTTTTATACAATATGGAAAATATTACAAAAAACAAATAAAATGTTCTGTAAATTAAATGTTTCAATAACGTTGAATCATTTTAACTCGATTCCAAATAACATTCGACTACAGAACTATACTGATTCAGGCCACATGAATATCTATTTAAATATAGAAAAACGAAAAATTTCTTAAAAAAACAATTTACGGTTTCATTTAATATTATCAGTATCTCAGCGATAAAGTAAATAGAATAATATTTTTATACCGAAAACTTTAATTAAGTAAGTATTTATTTATTTAAACCTTCTATTTTTCTATTGCAATTTATTGTACCTACAATAAAATAAAATAAAATTCTAAGTGTTTTAAACTTATTTACATGCATGTATTAAGTGAATAAAATTAACAACAATTACAACAATTACAATTATTAAGTGAACAATTTATTCACTTAATACATAATAGTTTATTAAATATTCAAGAAAACTTAGGACTGGATTATTATTACTAAATAAATTTTGTATGGAATTAGCTGTGTAGGCTGTGGTAAGAAAAAGCAAAAATGTTCCAAAGTATGGCAAAAATAGAAACCCAAAAATGTTTATTATTTTTGTTTTATTTAAAAAATACAAAAGTTGCCCTACTCCTCATCGAAATCAAAGTCAGGTCCATCACAATAACCATCTCTATTGTCTATTATTGCATCGGCTCCCTTCAGTTTTTTTATAGTAAGTAATCAATGCAATCATTTGGTTAGAAAGACGTGGACACCGACGCACAAACGGTTACCACGTATTCGGTACATCATTCCGACATAAAAATTTTCCCCCAACACAGAATTTTTTCATAGGTCAATTAAAAATCTCAGCAGTTCCATACATTTTGACCAAAAATTACTTTATGGAGGGGGGCTTCTTGTTGGAAGTTATTGTAGATAGATATGAAACGCTTCGAGAACAACGCCTTTTAGAATTGCAGCCTGGCCATGAACACCACGGTGTGAAGTGCGTGAAAATAAAATTGCACACCAACCTATTTGTAGGTGCTGAAAAACATATCTAACTTTAACAGGTAAGCACTAAAAATTGTATTGAAACGTAGATAGTGCCCGATTTACGAAACTAGTCTAGATTTTATTAAAAGAAATCGTCCATTGTAACAGTAATGGTTGCGACACACTGCAGCGCTGAATAAAGCCTGTGACGACACGCGCCCGCACCATTACACGCTCCACCGAACCTCAATACATCTGCTCTCAAAACACTTTTTACACCTTATCACAAGGACGTAGAGTTCATAGTCCCTTGTTTTTTTACCATATTGCAATGCATTCCTGCGATAATAGTGCGATTTTTAAATAATATAATTGAGGTCAATGTACTCGGTTCGATTATCTGTTGTTTGTATTTCTAGCGACACCGCGACGTTTTCCTTAATAAATATTAAAGAATTCTATAATTAAATGTTCCATTCACGTGCAATGTGCAAACTCTTAACGACTTATCGACGTTCTGCCGCTGAAAAGCTGCCTTAGTCACATTCACCAGTTAAAAGAACTGCTAGGAACAATGCTCTCTAGGTAGGGCATGATGTCGATGCATTGCCGCTGAAAAGCCGCCTTACTACGTCGCTTATGGAAGTGTTGCTCTGAGTGTTCTAGGTGTAGATGTGAAGTATCGTGTGAGTCATGACTGGCCACGGCCTTTTCCCCTTCGCGGGAAACCGACCTTAATACTAATATTTACATAATTTAGGAAAAACGTAAATTTTATCAGCCTAAGGTAATTTAAGATCCATCACAACAGCTGCACTTAGTTATGGTATTTTTCCTTGCACTAAGTATTGCTGACATTTTGCAACATATCGCGTGAATCTCAGGCGTCCTATCCACTGAAGCGTGACATCATCATTCTGTTGATGCAACGTTGGGCCGTCAGACAAGTGCATGTGGACAAGCACTTGTCGCCGGACGCTGGTAACACGTGCGTGAAATCTCTATGACGCGGCGACAACGTTATGCTCTAGTGGGCGGGTGCCTTCAGAATTGATACGAAACGGATCAGTAATTGTTGAACAATACAGTTGTTTTGTAGTTTTTTGTAAACATGACTTTTAGTAAGTAGTCTTGGTAACAAGCATCACTATAATTTACGTCAAATGACTCTGAAAACTATTTGTGTATCGACATGGTGAACTACAAAAATAACATATCGTGAAAATGATTTGCCACTTTTACCATAGTTCGAATACGACTTTACAAATTGCGCTCTATAACAGCTCTCGCAGAATGTAGCAAGAGTGTGTCAACTCAACAGTCGACAATGCCACGTGACCAATACTGACAACACCGTAGCATTACTGTTTAACAATAGCTAGCCTAGCCAGGTACACTATGCAGCAGTCGTAAGCACTAGATGCGCGGCAGGAACTATGGGAATGCATGTATTGCCAGGGATTCATATTACCATGCCATGCCAACTTAGTACCTAACCTAGGTACAGACGCAAACACATCAAGCTACTACAATCTGACAAATTTCTTTAATAGATTTTCAACTTTATCACTAAGTAGGTTCAAGGTTCATTGGGATAATTTGACAGTTTCGACGAAGTTTAAATGAAATGTTAACATTTTTGCTGAATTTTTTATGTGCAATCTTCGGTTATTTCTACTTCATATTGTTATCAGTTTTGTGTGTAATGTAACAATGAACTTAAATAAAATAATGCTACTCAGTACTCTGTTATCGAATTAGGTTTATAGCTATATCGTGTGCTAACTTGAGTCAAACGGGTTTACTTTCTTTCTTTACGATGATGAAATCTTAAAGTCTGCCACTTCTCGTCTGATACTTGCAATCATGTGATGGCGATTAAGTTTTCAATCAACCCATTTTCATTTTCAGGTGAGGACTTTCGTCATTTTCTATATAAAAATGTGTCTTATCGCAGTCCATATCACCCGGAGCCCCCGGAGGCTAACATAAGTTGTGCTAAGTGTGATAATCGCGGCGTTTCCGAGTTAACACAATTTCACACGGCCATACAACGCGCATAATTAAATCGCCACTCGAGCGCATCGCCTTACTTACATACTTTACAGTTCTTCTAGAGATTTTTTCATGAAAATATTTGCTAGCCCAAATTATAATATGCAGTAATTATCGAATAGGTAGCAGGTACTTCGCGCGAATATAATATACAACTTATACGATGGGATGGGAGCATGGTACTAACCCTGGGTTGGTGCCATACTTAGAAGTAGTGCATTATGATGAGTAGTACTGTGAACCTTTTTAGGTTTTCAGTTATTTCAATTAACTTAGTTGAACTACTAAGTAGGTACCTGTTATTATTAGCATAAAGACGGTCGAAATGCGAGTTAACTTTGCTCTCTTTCTAGACGCCATTGTCCTATAGAAGATTGTTCCGATAGACTAACCAGCAATTATATCGGCGAGGCCGTTCCTGGGGGTGTACTTGGGCAGCCACTGCAGGATGGGCAGGCGCCGCAGCAGCGTCTTGGTAGAGCAGCAGGCGCGCGCGCGCCGCGCCGCGTCCCGCCGCCACCCGCGCGCCGCGCCCGTCCCGCCGCCCTCCTTGTGGGGTAGCTCCCCGTTGTACGTGCCGTTTGTGTCTGCAATCACAGAGGAACATTTTAGTAAGTATTACGGAATGGTTGGATGTTTCATTTCCAAGGTCAACTTTATCCATGGGAAGCAACACGGTTTAAAGTTAGGTATTCTAATCCAAATTAAAAGTCATGTATTCAAATTATGTCGAGAATCAGTACTTTTTGAAAGCTAAAATTACATAAAACATTCAAGTTTCTCACTTCCTAGTGTTTGAGCTGGGGACCAGTTGATGACATATTATTTCTGCACGAGTGACCTGATTGTTCAGCCGTTTGTGAAAAGTAAGTAAAGTCTTTCTGTGTATGTGTGTCAGCTATGGATGTCTTCGCACTCGCTATGCGTCCTCACAGAGAGCAGGTGTCATTACAGTTACTAGTGACTCATCAAGTATGTATTAATTATAATTATGTAATGTTTACAAGTGTCAAGTTATCTAAGAGGAAGGAAGTTCACCTAACTGCTGAGATAGACAACCTACCTACACAATACACTAATACCAAGGTTACCACGTTTGCGGTTTCTGCGATACGATACGGTTTACGGCGGTCTCTTATATAGGCTGTACCTACTTATTTTATTGTAAAATAAAATTAGTTCAAATTCAAAGTGTAAATGAAAATAAATTCGCTGCTGCATTTACCTACGTATCAGATTAGTTTCACGTCATAGGAATGTAGCTGCGCCTACGATGGCGCACGATAGCGCGGGAGTCGGGGAGTCCGCCACTCCGCCCGTTTCCCCGCGCGATACGATACATGGTGTTACGTTACCCGGCGGACGACTCATAAGTCATACATCATGTAAATCACCGACATTTGACCTGCTGTATCATGGATGTGCAGTACCTATTAGCTATTATTCTTCGGTATCTTATGAATCTATGTACACTAGCTGGCGATACCACCGCATACTGATTTAGATTCATAATCATCATAATTTTAGCCGAAAGACATCCATTGCTGGACATAGGCCTCCCCAAAGTGTCGGCACATTGACCGGTCCCGTGCGTCTCGCATCCAGCGGATGATTTTAATTAATTAAACAAATTAACGCTATATTATATTTACACAATTACCAGAAATGCAGATGCAGCTCATCTGCTACCCGTCCTTTTCCTTACTACAGTCTAAGAGGATGCGCCGAATGTCAGTATTTCATTTGAAGCGACTGCCTATCTGACCTCCATAATTCAGTTACTGGGTAATACGACACTGATTTCTCAACAGAAATGCCCCTATTTTACCACCAAATGAGCAGCCTTTTTTTACCAAATTTTAGTAAATAGTTAATATGAAAAGTCTTATCGAATTTTGTGTAAACATCCTCGCTTCAGTCCCAAGCTCAGCAGACTTGCCTGATGGAACTGCTCGTACGGTCAGTTGAACTTGAGCTGATAGATAAGATAAGCGCTACGAGCGTAACAGTTAACTGGACCTAGGGTCACGGACGCGCAGGCAAACAACGGAAGCCAAAACTATTTGAATAATAATTATTGTTATCTATCAGTCAAACTAACAGTTGAGATTGAACTTGAACTTGAGCTACTAACCATAGCGACACTGCGCCGCGAGGAAATTATGGGTTGACAACACAGGGCTGATAGTCACTATCGAATTTGATGATGATTGATGATGATGTTTCTGTGATTGACAGAAGTTTGTTATGATAGTTCTATGTTAAGGGTTTTGGTTTCCGCACTGGGTCCTTAAAGTGGACCATTTTGCGTGGGGCATGGTGGCCGTTACTCCAACCAGCCCACCTCCCTCCAGAAGCAGATCAAACTTCACGGTCTTCTCAGGACATCCGCAAGGAATATTGGTGTTCCAAATCTCACCTCGCGGATCTGGGTGACGCCACTGCACTCGAGGAGTACGTGCGCTACCGTTTCCTCCGCCTCCATGTACGCTCTGCACAGGGGACTGTCATTGTTTACCATGTTAATCTTTGTTTTGAGTTCCCGATATTTCGGCGCTGTTGCAAGCACCAAGAACCAGCGTCGGGCACTAGCTGCTCGGCAGTTTGCCTAACTGGGCCTATTTGGCGCAGCCGTGAGGCACACAATATTGTCTCTTTTTTCTGTTTAAGTAATTTACGTTTTATATTGTGTAGATTTAAGTTTCTTATTTTTATTTGTTTGTTGTGTGCACTTGTGGCCATGTGCCAAATAAATATGTTTTCTTTCTTTCTTTCTTTCAAGACCCAAAATCATATCATCATCATCATTCATATAATTATCATCATCCCAATATCCCGTTTCTAGAGTTAATGATAATGTGATGTGACCATGACAGTTTAAAAACATAAGCCACAGCTGTCTCACAGAACGTGGTCGTTTACAGATAGCCATATCATTATGCTCAGTTATGTAGGTGTATTTATAAACCCTTTGATTATGAATTCCTATTTAAAAAAAAAAAACAGCTGTTCAGACATGATACTGGTAAACTTGAATTCGGTACAGTAGTTATAATAATAACAGTACGTTTAGGTAATGCTTGATCAGCTGAATAAAACTCAAAAGATTTCGGTGTAATCTGCGGTCTGTGCGGTCTGCCCTTCAGCCCCGCGCACGTAGCAAGGGCTGCGCGGCTTTTTAAGAACAGTTTAGTATTATCCCTGCCTCGTTGGTCAGGTGGTTGCAAGTACTACCGCTGAGCATGAGGTTCTATGTTCGATTCCTAGGTCGATTCTAGGATTTCATCAGGGAATCAGGAATATCTTAGTAGCAGCCACTGAGTCTGGATCTGTGCCCGGTTGGTTACCTTGCCCCAGAGTACCATGGGACCCTAATAATTATAGTTCTAATATTATTTTACGCTTGAACACGCACGAGACGCTCGTTGAAATGTTCCAGCAAATAAATAAGTAAATGGTTCGGTAAGTAAGTATATGATGTTGATGTGTTGGTGACACGAGCCGGAACATAAGTGGCAATATTGTAAACAACCTGCCAATAGATTGTTACCGCCAACATCTTTTGTCGTAATTAATTAAGTTTTCTTAGAAAAGTTGCGTAAATAACATGTAAGTATGGTGTAAATTGTAAACAATCTAAAAACTTAATTATCCTGGAGTTACCGAGTGATTAGTTCGTTGTGATTTTATAATGGTTAAAACATACAATATAATGTTTCTATGGAGTCAGTCGCGCACGATAGATCATTCCCGCGTAAACTTGCGGTCACATAGTTATTTTTTCAGCAATATTATACCCGGATATAGTGATGTAGGCCGGGTGTAGTGGTGGATCGAGTGATGTGGCAACCAGTGCATTAGTTTACTTCACAACCTTCTGATTTTGTTTCTGCTAGCAGTAGTCCCTCAAATAATTGCCCGTGTGACTTAAAAGCGATGCAGAATTGGGCAGGCCGCTGCGCCGGCCGTTCTGCATCGCGTTAATTCAATGAAAATGCCTTAAAACGTAGACGGCGCATGCGACGTGCCAACTGTTACCATGAATTCTAGAACCCCCATGTTAATATATAATAGACGGAGAATTTTAACGCTAGTGGATCTAGAACCATTTGTACTGAACTCATGTTAACAGTTTAAGCGTCGATATGTACCTACCTTACCGTGTATATCTAAGTATCTACTATCGTAACGTCAAATTGACAGGTGTTAGCATCAAATGTCATACATTGATGGATGTAGGTACCTAAGTACTGTGGCTCGTGGATGTTTCCATACAACGTCAATGTCGTGTTATTGTGTGAGTACAAAAGAACATATTGTGTTCAGTTGTGGCATTCGATGCGCTGTTCTGTTTCAGATTCTACTAGTTAAGGTAATACTGTGGCCATTGTTGTAGAATAATAGTACCTGTCAACTCGTCAATGATGATGTACGTACATTAATGATATTATTATAATGTAACACGGTGATTGAAGCATAATATAACCTACAACTACACAGTAACACTGCCATTATGATCTATTACTTTTATTAATAGGTTTGTAACTACAATCTTGTAAATTCAACATAAGAAAAAAAGTGATTTGAAAGATGAACAGAACGGAATTGCTGTCCTTCATTTTTATGTTAATGAATGTTTTTCTCCGAACAAGTGGGCACCTAAAAAGTTGACGTGTCGGTGTCGCGTCTTTTATTTTCTTGCGATTAGTTGTGATTGACCCCAAATTTTTTAGACGAGTCGTAAGTGGTTCTTCTTTAGCTCTTGGAAAGCTAATTAAGATACCGTTTAGCGGCGTTTAAATAAAAATAAATCGATTAATAATGTATCCCTGATAGCAATCATCTGATCACGCTCATCACGAACTGTGCGGGAATCGTGATCAACCTGTTTAAGTTAAACACAAGTGTCTTTTGTTAGTAAAGACAGGCCATTCGTTTTTTCTGTAGAAACATTAGCTACCTTTTATAAAAGTCTATCTCTTGAGAATAGTGTTACCACCTACTTACTGACGTCTTGCTTAGTTGTTGTGTTAATTTATGTGTCGCAAATTATGTTGACTTGACAGGTTCGTCGATAGACTTCGCAAGAGATCTGTGTGGTGCGGGGCAAGCGACGAGCGGTTTAGTGAGTATACATTGCTGCTGGTTTTAGTCTGGGTAAAACATTTCAGCTGTTATTAACTGCTGTGAGTTTTTATTAAGTTGTTAGACAACGATATCGTTAACTTAAATAAATTTCAATTAATTTACGCGTTGGTCATCACTTGACTAAATAAATGTTAACATTATTTTGTTTCAGATGCTTACGAAAGAAATAAAAGTGAAGTACAATAACAATAAAAAAAAATCGGTTCAGTTTTTTCCTTTATAATTACCCTCCTATTGGGCTTCGCCGCAATCGTTTAAAATGCTAAGGTAGGTACAGTCACGAGCACCATATTATGTAAACAATTAACAACTTTTAAAAGTATTTTTCTCCTACTGTTCTCATTAAATTTTCATCTTGCTACGAACATAGTTTTCTCGAACTCATATTTCATGAAAAAGAGTCCCAAGTCTCCAAGTTACAATCGTTATTTCTAGCGAAAATTGCTTTTAAATTTAGGAAAGTGTATAAATATTGGCTCGTGACTGTACCTAATTGTAGGTTGTTCAAAAAGTTAGATTGTTAAAAGTTGAAGCTTTCGAAGAAAATAATTTTACTAGGTTTACTATCTTGAAAGTGCCCAAAAGAACAGTTTGTAATACAATATAAATAAAAAGAAGTAGATATCGCACTAGCGCACGCAAATTGTTGCAAACAAATTCAGACAATTGTCGTAATTTAAGTTCTTCAAGCGCAATAGCTATTTCTTTCTGTATCATATGTTCCATATTATCTATCGCAGTCGTAACAACGCAGAAATATTTGAATGCTGCTCAGTATTGTACGTAGCGTATCTTTCTTTATAATACCTATCATTGTTGTAATATCTAAAAAAATTGTTCTGCATTTTTTTCCTTGTCATACATTGACGCACGCGATATGTACCATTTTATAGGCATTCCCCAGAATGGTATCTAATAAAAATTCAAATTCGACAAAAACATTTGCGAATTTCTTTGTTAACTAACCCCCGATTTTCTTCGTGTTCACGCACGACCGGCGCGGTGCGACCGGCGCGCGCGCAGCCGGATATTACAGACTATTGTCAACAACGCTTTGTTCAGAACACAATACACCTTAGGAAGTGATTGCGTTAGCGCAAACGTAAGTAAGGGAATGGAAGGGTGCCTTTTGTAAGCAGCTCGAGTTTGGGTTCCTGTTAAAAAATCTTGACGATCATTGTATTCTTCACGGGGATTTTGTACTGAATAAACTTAACGAGCGAATGCAGTTCTTAACTCAGATGTCGTGACTGGGCCACAACGCAAAAGTTGTAAATAATAAAATATCTGTGCAGTAAAACTCTATTGAAAAAAATAAATTATTTTTTTGCTGTATCACAACTTCCTACCCACATCACTAGTGAACATTAAAAGTCTAAGACCCATATGGTTATAATAGCCTGCGACCTATTTCCCCTGCTCACATGTAGTCAGTAGAATTAACCTAAGTAATTGTGTTTCCGATGCAAGTCCTTGTCCCTCGAGATAGCCTGATGCACTTTACGGAAGACAGATTACCGCCACAACGTTACATGCAAGGCTTTCTTCATAATTAGATCGCTACATTTGACTGCTTTAGCGAAGTATAATTAGCCTATGACGTATCCAAACCTGAGATACCTCCTCTCTATGAGAGGGAGCGCCGTCATACAAAAGAGAACGACTTGGAATTTTTGGTTCTGAGTTTTGGTGATTGGTAGAGATATCAGTTTTCCTCGAAATGTTTTCCTACGTTGTTTTAAGAGCAGTGACGATGAACCGTTACGGTATTGCCAAGCAAAACTGCAGTTTCCCTAATAATTCAGAAATAAGACTAATATCTTATGTACAATATACTAATATCTGGTAAACGCTATAGTCTTTTGTCTGAAGCGTATTTTCTGCGTACTTAATTATTGTCTGTAACATTTTGACGTTAGACAACTAGAATATATTCAAATTATAAAACTTTGTGATTTCTTTTTCGCGATTTCGATGGTGGTCCCATGAAGAAAGTTGTTCAGGATGGTGGGCTTAATCACACCCTGACATAATACAACAAACATAACCACACCTGTCTTACTGCGCAACACAATAAAAACTGAATGAACAGAGTTAAACTTAGTTCGAATCTCAGTTTATTAGAACATACGTTGTCTAACTAATATACCCGTTCGTTATTTCCGTGTGTAAAAACAAGTAGGACAACCAAACGATCCTTGCATACAATATACTATTAAACACCGTTTGAAATCGACGGCAAAAAATACAACAAGAAGATTATTATTGGCATTCTTATTTAAAACACATGTTGTGTTTGACCTCCGCGTTAGTATAAATAGAACATGTTTGATTTCAGCAGGGTTTAACTAACCTTTACTTTGCTGACTCGTTCTATTTAACCTAGAAAAAAAATCACTGTGATCCAGGTAGGCCCTTTCGGTTACGTATTTAAATTTTAAAATCGCGTACCAAAAATGCATCTGGCTTGAGTCCAGAGTAGATATTAATCAAATAAACCTATTTTCACTTATTTTAAATACAAATGCTGGAATTGGCAACAAATTACTTATCCAAAAGCAAACATTGTAAAGAAAGTAATTAATTATACTAAAAGTGTTTCCCCATCTGTTTACGCCGCTTACATTCCAATAAGCTTAATAAAAACAAACAGCGTTCATAGAAAGCATTAGGTACGTGGTTTAAAAGTTTGCCACTAATTACTGAGCGTCAAGCGATGGCCTGCGTGCAGTGCGCAGCGTGAGCAGTGGTCAGTGGGCAGTATACAAACCTGACCTACACGCTATTAACATAAGGAAAGTTTTCCTTGAAGACTGCCGTGCAGAACAGGAGCGACAGCGAATTTATGAATAACTTTAGAATAGAAATATTTGATTTTTTTGACATTTTGATTTATTTTTCATTTTCGAAAAAATAAGAACTACTTCAGATACAGCACATAATAGATTTATCAATCAATCACATCTATTTTCAGGTATTGAAGGTCCTTAGATACAATCCACAACATAATCTTATAAGTACAATAATAAACTAATTAATACATATTAACACATTTACACGGGTCCCCTATGTTGTTTCGAACGCCGCTGTTGCGACACACGCTGTTGCGAATTATTTTTCCACTGCCTCACAGGTTCGAAAGCTCATGGACTCGAATGAAGTAGTCGCGAAAGACGCTGTTCCGAAAAACATTTTCACTGCCTTATACGCTCGAATCAAAAACATCAACAAATTCGGTGTCAACATAATCATTTAATATTATTATTAACGTACTATTTTACGTTTGTTGTTTACATCGTACATCAAAAATTATTTACCTATTCGTGAGGCCGAATTTGTTGATTTTATTTAATTACTGCTTAAATATTTTTCTGTACACTTTATGGCTAAATAAATCGAAATCACAAGCATTCGAGCGTATGAGGCAGTGAAAATGTTTTTCGGAACAGCGTCTTTCGCGACTACTTCATTCGAGTCCATGAGCTTTCGAACCTGTGAGGCAGTGGAAAAATAATTCGCAACAGCGTGTGTCGCAACAGCGGCGTTCGAAACAACATAGGGGACCCCATTTACACATCTATAAACGACGTATTATACGATGACGACTTTTTACGTGACGGGACTTATACACAACTAACAAACTATTTGTTAACATATTTATAACAATAAGTCGGGCCTGGACTAGTAATACCTACACTTTTTTACATTTTAACAGTTTTTTTTAGCAACGGATTCCTAATTACTAAACAGCGTCAGTATCTTGAGTGGCACTTGCAACGCAAACTACTAAATGCGTTTTACACTAAATGTATAGCATCTTTCAGGCAATCATTTGAATGCGACAGAGACCGAATAATAATACTTTAACGTTAAATGTGTTAGTGATTGAATTAGTGGTGCAAGCGGGTTTCAATTTGTGATTGAATTAAAATCGCTCAGCTCGAGTCTTGCGATGCGACGCAGCACAACAAGGTGTTTACGTCAGATAGAGGCGAAGCTAGAACGCATGCGCGGAGAAATTCGCGCCAAACGGCAACATGGCGGCTTTCTATGCAAAGCATCGCGCGAAGGGAGCGCGTCACGTGTGCACAGAGCTTATTTGACATGTTATGTATTTCGGTGCTTGAGCGTTATTACTTGCACAACCTTGTCTAGTAGATAGCCGATCTTTTAAATAGTTTGATAGTGAAAAGAAAAAAAATTGAATAGCTATCCATTAGCTGTTAGGTGAGGAGTCAGATAATATCAAATTTTATTTATTTATTTAATTCAGACCATAGATCCATAAAGAGTAAGTAGGTACCTATATTCTTAACCTCTTGTTGGTAAATAACAAAATACTCGTAGAAGGAAGATTAAGGCATGTTTTGCATTTCTTTAACTCTGGATCCTCAACGTTCGATCTCTCTTACACTAGGCTTACCTTCACGAATGCCTAAATACTATTTAATTTATTTATTTAATTCAGACCATAGATCCATAAAGTGTTATCACCAAACGTTGAAAAAAAATTCGACATGTCGTGTGCTTTTTGACTGTGGCGTTACATTTAGGTGGCGCCTAGCGTTTGTGAAAACGCGGATAGCCAGAATAAAGGACAGAGTTTGTATAACAGAATACAATTTTAACATGTTTGTGTTAATGGTGCTGGTTAAGATTATTGAGGTGAATGCCATCATAACGTTCGACCTGATTAGTAATCAAGCTGAAACCTTCGCGCCTTTCGCATTGCCTTCGAGTGCCATTAACATTGCCTTTCCTCCGATTGTTCTACGAATTTCTACCACAAACAGCCGAGCTCATCTCTTTGCCTGTACTTCTTCTGATCTACGTATGGTATTCCGAAATACCGCTCACCGAAAGGACGGTTTTCCGATAACACTCTACTCCGACGGTTTGTTGAACGAAAAAATTATTGGCCGATGAAACGTTTCGCCGAAAATATTATTCATCGACGGTTGGTAGTCCGAAGGAATCCTTCGCCGATGTAACGGTTCACCGAAAACACTCTTCAACGACGATTGGTTGAACGAATTAATCTTTCGCCGATAGCACTCGTTGTAGGGGAATTCTTTTGCTAAATGGATAGTTTTTCTTTCAGCTTGACAACACCCTTAGGTCTTGTAGAAGTCATGTTAAAAATACAGGTAATAATAAAATAATACATGGAAGAGTGGCAATAGAAAAAAAAAAGTTTTTATTTAACAATAAGAAAATTAATCAAAAAGGCAAATTTATATTATTTTTTACAATAAACAATATGATTATTATGATTTCTCTATTAGAACTGCGACAATAGAAAAAAATTAAATAAACTGTGCGAACAAAGCAAAAAACAAATGAAAGTAACACAACGTGATAAATTGTTGAAGTTATAGTAAATTGTGAATTATTATTATTATTTGTACTTATTATTATTTTAATTCTATAATGATATAAAAAAAATATTTATTTCTTGTTTTTCAGGTATAGAATATGGGCCAATCCACCTAAGAAAGATTCAATATTCATTTCACTCTTTTGTGATAAGTGTGTTTGTATCCTAGCATCATATTCAACCTGTGCATTACGTCTACGCTTTGGCATGGGTTCCGAGGAGTTGATTCGTTCAATGACACATTCTGTATGCTTCTGCTCTTTAGCAAATTCAATAATTGTTTTATAAATGTTCCATTTTCTTCTATGGAGAAGCGTGTTCCATCGTTCATGCCACGATTCTAATGCATTTTGTGTTCTTGGAACAGAAAGTGTGCGATCGTAAACGGACCACATAGCTGGTGGAAATAATGCCTGATTTCTTTTTATAATCAAACCCGTGTTAGTTCTTTGCTGCGTGTGATGTGATCCAACATAATATTTCTTAAACCAGTGGGCAATTTCAGCTGCTTCTGTCGGCAATATTTTATTTTGGATGATTTCGAAGGCTTCGGATATCTCAGCGGGCTCAAGAAAAGCGAGGCAACTAAGTGTCTGATTTTGTGCGCAAATGTGAAATCTTCATCATATCGCCTTGCGAGACCCTCTGACTGGACATGACGCCAAATACTTTGGGTCAAATCCGGCCGGTATTTATTTATTCATCTATGCTGATGAAATTAAACATTGGACTCGAGTATTGTTTAGCTGCATTGCACATAATTATAAAATATAATAGCTAGCGTAAACTGAATGCTATCGGCGAAAGATTCGTTCGTTTAACCAATCGTCGTTGAAGAGTGTTTTCGGTGAACCGTTACATCGGCGAAGGATTCCTTCGGACTACCAACCGTCGATGAATAATATTTTCGGCGAAACGTTTCATCGGCCAATAATTTTTTCGTTCAACAAACCGTCGGAGTAGAGTGTTATCGGAAAACCATCCTTTCGGTGAGCGGTATTTCGGAATACCATACGTAGATCACTTCTTCTTCTTGTCGTATCGAAGTTACCTCCATATTGCACAATTTAAACCCACATTTATTGCAGCGGCAGAGGCGCTATTCATGTTATCAAGAGTGCAGGTAAACGGACACCTGGGACACTCCAGCAGGTCGAGCATAGTTTGAAACAAGCCTGTAATCCCCGGAGGGCTAGGCTAGTCAGTCTACCTAATGAACAGCCACATTTCGCCAGTTATGTTTAAATCGCATTTAATAGGAGGCGACTCTATTGCCAGTAATCGGACACAAATCCAGACTACTATTGACGAACTACTATTGAAAAATATCTGATGGAAAAACCCAATAACTACCACCCAATAACTTTACGGACCTGGGAATCGAACCCAGTACCTCATGTTCAGCAGTCGCATTTGCTACCACGAGATCAACATCGTAATACTTTAATAGCCTTGTTGTGAAATTGTCACGCGAGTAATCATCAGGAATCTGAGTGGATGCTGCGACGTCAGCGCATGCACCGCTGACTGCACACTGCACACTGCACAGGTCACATGTGATTAGGTACCTGTATTCTGTAATTAAAGCCTTTTATTTATACATGGTTGCATCTTCATTTTGTTTTGACGTCAAGTGCAGTGTTCGAACGTTTGACATTCGATCTGACGAGAAAAATATGTCTTGGAACTCTGAATTCACATTCGATATGAGAAAAATCAAGTAGAATTGTTTTAGATTACAATCAAAATAATAATTATGTTATGTGAGAGTATAATGTGCAGTTTCGTGTAATTAATGATTATCATCGATTGTGAGAAATCACTTTTATTTCTGGCTTCTTAAAATAACCCGTCTTTCAAAAATTATATAAACAACGCAATCGAAGAACTGTTAATATCAGTTTAAACGTTCCGTAACTTGGAAAAATTAAAAAGAATACTTAATTATTTTTTTAAAGATTTCTTTAACTTGCCTTGAAAATATGTTAAAGCCCCAATGACAACGCATATTCAAAGCAATTTATCATGTAAAGAAAAGATTTTTTTTACAAACGTTAATTTGCATAGATTGTACTTGAACTCTTAAAACAGTCACTAATATTATGAACATGAAACAATATCGTAGGTACATACGTGTCTGCGAGAGGTCTACCACGTTAGCTACGCGGTTCATTTGTTTGCAAAATGTTCTAGATTGTACCTATAACCTATTGTACCCGTACATCGATCATTACCAGTTCAGCCTAGTTTTCCAGCGCACCCCAGACCAGATCCGTGTCGGCTCAGGACAGGGCCGCACGTCACGACACACTGTACGTAATGGACGCCATCTTTCACGGAACAATAATAATTGTGATATGTTACACGCGATGCATATAATTGTGCGAAAGATTGGGAAACAATTTTTCAGATTACGATAAGGGATATGTTTACTTACTGTTGAACCAGGGCTGCAAGTGCTGAGGAAGTCCAATTTTAGCCATCAGAATATAATTGAGATGTGGGTGGATCGGTATCTCAGCCTTAGTTTTGCATGAATAGCGTCTGATTTAAATAAACCGTACCACTTTACATTTACATTTCACAAACATTTTCATCGTAAACCATAATCATGCATGTGTAAAAATGCAAAAATGACTATAGATAGGAAACCGATCCCGAGCCCCATACTATAAGTGCTTCGTTTCCGCGGTATATTTATATATATATCTTACTTACTGGAGACCTAAACACTCGTAATTTTCACTCGATCGTGCCTTTGCATGTTCCTGGCGCGAATCTATGTGGCATGGCATTACTAGATACGTTACATATTGCAGCACAAAGCATGAAAGCAAAAGTATTATTGACACTAAATTGTTTTCTCAAGCACACAGAAAACATCATCTTTTAAAACAAAGAAAATACATTTATTTGCGCTCAACATGACGCATTAGAAAAAGAATAAGTAGCGGGAAAATATGCGTTGTAAACATTTAAAGAATCATAGCTCAAGTTACTTTACATAATAATTAGACTTTCTGATCTTAAACATTTGACCTATCTTACTTCATTGTTTGTTAATGTGGCCCATTTCATAGAGCACCTTTATTATTATTTTCCAGTACACGTAAAATAAAAATCTAAAGATTGTCTATATAAAAGCAGTTATGGCATCCAGTATCAATTTCAAAATGTGACCGACGCCATAACTACCGATTTATCCGATTTTACCGTCAATATTTTAGCACTTAAAATACACGATGTAGAACTAACGATGTAAAACGTGGTATCAGTAAATTAAAACTCAGTAGTTCTGTTGGACCGGATATTAAACTTGTCACTAAGCACCGGAAAATATGCGACTCAATGGAAACTCTCTACCTATACCGAAGACAGGGGTGAAATCATCAGTTCAACAGGCCACTATATTGGCGGCCCCTGCTAGAGTATTCGAACACAATTGATATAAGGAAATTCAAAGACAGGTCGATATTTATATGTGCAATGAAAAACATGGTTTTCGCAACAAAAAGTTAGTTAACACCAATTTGCTAACATTAGTTGATTTTATTTTTTCTGAAATGGACCGCGGACAGCAAGTGGATGTACTGTGTGTGCATGTGTACTGTTTGATAGCAAACTGACCTTTCATACACATATTACAAGGTTGGCTAAACAATCTTTCAGACGCTTAGGTTTTGTTTAACGTAACTGTCAAGGTTTTAAAAACAGGCAGTTATCAGGCTCTTGTTGAACGCTTTAGTTCGGTGCGAGCTCGACACCAGCGCTTGTGTCTGGAATCCTCACGAGGTTACTCATACAATCATGCTGGAAAAAGGTTGGTTATACCGACGCCTCGGATTTACACGCGGAGTTGTGTCAATTCTTTGTTCCAAATAATTATAATCGCTCTAGAAAGCATAAATTGTTTAATGTCCCATTTTGTCGCACTGTAGCTCGATCCACCTCACCCGTGTATGCTTACGATGCTCAACGCGCTCGTGGAGACCAACCCTGGATTGGACTTGTTTGCTGATTAATGGAAGACGTTAATGTTAGAATGTTTGTGGTTCTGTGAGAAGACCGAGTAAAAGGATTACTTAATTTAGTGTTAATGGCTTATGCTGTACTAAATGTAATAAATAAGTAATGAATCGGAATATCGCTATTTATTTAGGTACATTTTCTGACTACTTGGTAAAGAGTAATAACCTAGAGTGATATCAATTATTTCACGATTATCTAAGCAGTCCTTCAAACTTTGGTTCATTCTAGTTAATATTTCAATTAAAAAAAAATACTCTAAATACATCCGCATTATTCAACATTTCTAAAAAATAGAACTAATTCCTCAAACAGAAGGTGCCATTCAATTATCCGTAAGACGTATTGAGGTTTCGCATAAATTCTAAGAGCTTCGTATCGCTTCTGCAAGTCTCGCATATTGCAGGTGGGTGAATGAGACGTGAGTCTGCTATCAGCCGGGTCCACGTCTGGGTTGTGTATCTGATCGATACTGATTATAAAGAATATGGGTTAAAATATTATGAGATTTTGTAATTAACAAGTAAGTAAATCTGTGCCAATAGCTACCGTTCGGGTAGGATTTTTTCGTTAAACAGGGTTGAATAATATTAGCTAGCGGAACTTGGCATACGTAACGGCTATCGATGTCCAATGATGACGATAAAACAAAAACAAAGTACAGACTTTCTAAACTCCCAATTTCAAGTGACGATTCGTTCAGAGACCGCCAGCTAATTTAATTTGACCCTGTATAGGAAACGCTAGTTTTTGGATATCATCCAGTAGCCATAGACGGCCTACTGAGAAGATTCCGCTATTGAAAATATGTTACACAACTCTTGGATAAAGACTACAATATTCTCTAAAACGATTGGCAACTTCCCTACATTTTCCTTCCGCTAACATCTGGGTATTATGTCAACTGTTGCCGATCACAGGAGCGCAGTTATGAAGCGCAAGCGAACGAGAGGCGCGCTGCGCGGGCGCAGTTCCGTGTACGGCTGGACACGTCTGTCAACAAACACGCGGCTTCGGTTACAATAACACTCTGACCCGCACAATGCACGCGGCTGACACCCGACCAATGCTACTGACTATTGTTTTTCGTGAAACTGGTACCTATGCATTCCTCCGCTGGCTTCGACGTCACTGATGCTGAACTAACTAAGCAAGGAGAATTTATTATAGGCGCAAGAATACGGATCTGTTTCCAGAAAAGTCTTCATTCGCAATATCTGGAAGTATGACTTAACCTTTCCTTGAAATCGATTTCTTCGGTAGCACATACATAGATTTCTGAAAACCGTGAATTGGTTGCGTCGATGTTTTTAACCTTGGATCATTATCAGTGAGAGTGGAGAACCATCATAAATGTGGCGTAGCGTATCCATTTGTCAGATGCTGATTAATTTTGAACCGGATGTACTGTAAGTATGATGTACACCTTGCTGGCTGCACGACGTGTATTGAGATTGCAAGGATTATACATCTATTATATGAAATATAGAGTATCATTGCAGGGTGTATGTACAGAATATGCTTATTGATGATTGACACAAATGCAGTGTTTAAATTGATGTCATTTTTGAGTAAATCTATAAATATCTTTCTTCTTTTAAGCAGACAAATAATATTATTATGGTAAAGACGGATCGTCCATTGAACGTTAAGCTTCCTATCACTTCACAGCCACAGTCTACTGCTACCTCAATTACCTATATCGTCCACAAATAGTGTTCAGTGGGAAGACCACGTTCGGACGGCTGCGCTCGCGCCCCTCTGTTCGTACCCTAAGGAACTAATCTGTGAGCCAGCAGACGCGACACGGTTCCGTCTGCGTAAGAGTCGCTGCTACCGGTGCGCACCGCCCGTCACGTGTAGCACCCACTTAAGTACGTCTCGCTGACACGAGACCAGTGGCCTTAGGTACTATGAGTTTGAAATGTATTATTCGTTATCGAATACTATCGCCCTGTCTCTTTCATATTCATCGACTGTTTTACGACACGAGAAGTATATCCGATTGTTTTCGATATCGAGGACAGTTTTTTACAAACTCATGGTAAGGGCACAGCCTTAACTATAGTTGGTCTAACTGTAGTTAAGACTGGTCTTCATTCGAGATGATAAGATATAACGGTGAGGGTATGCCTCCTACTGTTTGCTTAGTAAAGTTGTAACTGACATGGTCTCTAACACTTACGTTTGTTATGTTAATCCGTGATCATGGTGCAACAGTGCCGAAACATCGGAAACTCAAATCACTCAATTCCAATGGTAGATATTTGAGTTTTTAAGCGTTCTTATTCTTTGGCCGTATTTGGTTCTATTTGAAAACGTCCATACTGCAAAACCTATTCTTACTTGATACTCAACGACTTGCGGTTTGGTTCTTGGGATTTTTGTTGTCTGTTTACAGCGATCGAGTTTCTAAACACTCTAAGCCCACAATATGCTGTCATATTTTACAGACTAACTTAGTTTCAGTACTTCACCAGTCTGCCTAAACAAAAACCCTCGCAAAAAGGCCGCGAACGTGTAAAAGGAAGCCGCACTCCACTGCCTGCCTTGACACACCAATTAGATGAAAAACTTAATTACACTCTCCAATCTCAGGAAATTGATTTGACATATAAAAACTTATTGCTTTGCGACGGCTTGGGGCTAATGTATTATTTCGGAAACAGCTGTGATGGTTCAAGATGTGCTGTATAGGTGTCGCTGCTGGCGCGTGCTCAAAATCAGAACTTCATAATTGCTATCATATTTTTCACAAAACATTCAAATGTTTATTATCACGCGGCGACCTTTCGACGTGTTTCGAGCCGCAAAAGGTTCTTGTTACTTGCTATGGTGTTGACGTATGGCGGTCAATGTCAAAGTCAAGCGTCTAGTTTGCAAACATTACGTTCTTTGACCCCTAATCGCTTTAAAAGATTACATAAACTTCTAACTTCGCTCTAGTTTCCTTCAGTTTAGTGTCCAAGTTTCTCCAAAACTTGGCATAAGTGATGCGCTAAAAAGACCATGGTCGAACCCCAGAGGTCCAAACACTCATCGCCTCTGCTTTGACCATTATTACGTGTTATATGCTAGGGTTGCCACTTGTCCAGCAGTCACGGTCGAGGTCAGTTCTTCGTCCAGGGTTGACGCCTTTCATTGGCGAGCCCTGACCTTATGCCCTGTGCCCGCAGATTCGGTTCCGCAATTCTTAAACTAAAGGTCTTCTTATCTTATAATTAGATTTATTCAAACATTGTCGACAGCCTTTTTGTTAAGTGGTGAACTTTAATAATTGGGCGGTCATGTTCTGCAGACATAGCCGCCACATGAGCTCTGGTCAGAAAGCCTTTCTTACACAATTAGTCACAGTTTTAATACAGAAGGCTTTAAAATACTATTGTAATTCTGACACGGTTTAAGATAAATCTACCGTTTTAAATGCCACCCGCTAATAATACGCCAAGCTACTAATTAATCAATTATCACCACGATTTAAACATCGCCCTTAATCACCAGTTACACTCCCCACTCTTCATCACAACGCCCTGTTTAGTCGAGAAGGATGTTATTACCGTGTATACTGCTAATTAGTGGATAATTAGTTGATTGTGGGTGTGAGGGAGGCAGTGCGGACACGTGTAGACGCATTTCATGCTGATTGTTGTTTACGGACGTTTTCTACGAAGCGCTGGAGTTGATGCATGTTATGACTCCAGGCTCTGTTTGTGGAATGTGCTGTCGGATGATGTCTCTTGGCCTTATGTGTAGTATACGTATCAGTACAGTAGTATAAGTATCCAGTTGGTTTGGTTGAAGCACGCGTTCGTAGAGTAGGTAAATGTTGACTTACATCGTAGCTTTCTATGGATTTTCTTTTTGAGTGGCATATTTCCGTGGCACAACTTTAGTGCAACTGGGCCGCGATCAATCAACGTCGTCGCCACAATCGACCTTGTTCTTGTTGCACCCTCACTCGATCAGGGACGACTAAAGTTTATAAAACTACTAGCTTCCCGCTCCAGCTTCGCAAACCAGCACCTATCCGGACCAAAACTATCCTATCTTTCAAGCTGGAACCAATCATAGACATTCACAAAATTGCGTCGAAATCTTTTGGGTGGTTTCGGAGATAAGCGTGTACGAACACAATGACACGTGATTTATAAATGTATGTTAAGAAAATATTTTGCCGTCGATTTGGAAGAGTCAACTTTGCTAAGATTCTTTCTGCAGTGTTCATGTATATTGAGTTGAGCAGCTAAGGCTCGCAGACGGCCCCGGCCATGTTTGTTTACAATAGGGCAAGCTCAAGTTCAACCATACTCCATAGTATAGTAGCTTAGTGAACGGTTTTATTGTTTATTTTATATGTGATGGCCGAGAATCGTAACGCTCTCAGGGAAATTCTATTGGACAATGATAAACGACAACTATTGAAGGAAGAACTTTAATGCCTGAAGATTATCTATCATAGTTTTAGTTTGAAGCTACGCTCCATGCACCTGGTTAGCATTGCAACAGAATAACAGGCCATTGTCATCATCAGACTAGACAGATAAATATCTGCGAGTGCGCGGTAGTGCCGCCGGACATAATGCTCGTCGCATTCAAATGAAGGAATCGAAATAATAACTTAAATCTACAGAATCAATTTTGAATCCTGGGGGTAAAAAAGTATGAATGCTGATAAGCATCGATTAAAAGTGTGTAGAGAAAACAAGTTTAGCGAGCGAATTTCTAAGCGATCGAAGGAAAATCAGACAGAACTTGAACAGATAACATCCCATGTGATGCTATATGTGTAAAGGTAATTGATCAATTAGTACATTTGGTTCTTTGAAGCCGTGAGATTGATAGTTCCCGTCTTACGTTGGTAGCTCAGACTGCACGGACTTCTGCATAATTTACATTTCCTGAGAAATTATCTCGACGTCAGTAAAAAAAGGTTTACACAACAACAGATGAACAAGCATTAGAAGCTTTTAAATGTTTGGAGAAAGAGTTAAATATTTAATATACGATAACCTAACACCTAATTAATTTAAGAAAAGCTTCACATAAGAATTATTTTCACTTGTTATTCAAACTAAACCTAAAGAATACAAAAACAAACATTGCGAACTATCTTCTCGTAATATATTTATTGTTTAATTCAAATGAGTGTGAAGCAACTAACAATAACACAGTTTAAAAAGAAAATGTTTACAGTACTTTATATCAAGGTGATAGCGCAAAATATTTAATGAAAACACGTAATTCGTTGCTTTTCATCGAGCTGGCAAACTTTACTTACAATTTGTTCCGCGAGTTTAGTTATTTTATAATGATTACCAACCATCGACAACATGACGCAAGCAAGTATATTTATTGTGAATGTTTTTTTATTTCTTCTTGGTTTATTTATACCTAGGGAGATTCAAGATTGTTGAAATTGAAGAAGCCATCGATTACCGAAACGGTAAACATAACACTCTAGAACCCTCGGAGCTTTGGAGGATGTGTCCAAAGAATATTACGAACAGCCGTGAAAGCGGGACACCCACTCACTTTTTATTAAGATAAAAGAGTGTTGATTGAGCACAGTCCTCTCATTGATCGTGCAATGTATGAAATGTATGACAGATACGGTGCAACGTCATACAGTCCCGGGAAGTAATACATTGGCGGGAGCAAGTGCTTAATGCGCCGACGACAAGGTGCGCCCGCGTCGGGTAATGTGCAGGTTTGATGCAGTAGCACAACAGAAAACGGGAAAACTATTACGGTAAATATTCATTCTTTATGTAAGTCATAACATTTAGAAGAAAACTAAAGTATCTTGCGAAATTGTACCATGTGCGCATCAACGGTTACTGCACATTTGCTGTTCTGTGACTGCACATAACCTGCCGTGCAAATTATTATGATCTGCCTCCAGGAAATTTGTATGAACTGCTCTGCGTCGAAGGTAGGGAGTACAAAACTTCAGAGAATATAGATTTTTAAGCAGAATTCAGAAGAATACTGGTTTTACAAGAAATTGAATAGTGACTACGGTTTAGATTCTGTTTATGAGTGGGATAGTACGTCAGGAACCACAAATAATAACTGGTTGGTAGTGGGTGGTGATGGTGCAACGCAAACTTAGGAAAGCATGGAAGCAAAGACTACAACCAGGAGGTGGTTAAATTGGAAGGACCAAAAGTAACAATCAAAGTCTTGGTTGTGTGAGGCTCTCATAAATGCAGTTTAAACGACAATTATGAGTATTTATGACCCACGATCTTATCAGAATGCAAATGTAATTAGCTGGCCGTTACTGAATTATTATGAACAATACGAAGTTGACGCATTAGTATGCAGGTACCGCCGATACCATCAGATCTAAGTGGTGTATGATTACGTGATGTACAGTCAACCAGAGACTTAGATCAACAGGCGAAAAATAGGACTTCTGGCCCTTGTGTGTCTTTGAAAAGTGAATAGGTAACTGAACTCTAGGAAAACGTGATCCATAGTCGACCTTATCATCACTAACCATCAAGTAAGATAGCTGTCAAACGCGGACCAATTAGTAACAATAAAAGAGTTTTTTAAAGTTGTTCAAAACAGAAAATGGTCCTGCCGAAGGTACCTTCATGAAAATCAAGCAAACCGTCGTGAGACCACAAGACCTTGCAGCACACTTGCGACATTGTTTAAAAGAAAAAAAAAACAGGCATCTCTGTCAACCTGCATATTTGTTCGGCTGTACTTCTCTGGGTACCTACAGGAAACCTGCCGTGTCCGCTGTTGGACGGAAATGCTCAGCTCTTAGATCTACTGATAGTTGCGTCTGTTTGATGTGGCGTGAGAAATACTGTAATAGCACCAATACCAACTGTTGCAAACTGTATTGTTTTTATATTGTTAAGAGTATTTCTGCTGGCTTTTACAGTTATAATTTTAAAATTCGCTGTTTTTTTGGGAATGTTTAAGTACCTACCATGTAATGTAATAAATGCAAGGGGGCGAACCAAACTCCGTGACTGAGAAATGCCTGATGGAAAACCCAATAATAGATTGCCCGCCCTTGGAATCAAACCCAGAGCTTCGTGCTCAGCTTTAGTGCTTGCCCACGAGGTGATTCAAAACACGGGTTTATTTACCCAAACGGGTAGGTAACCGATTTGTCAACCTACGCTCGCTGTCATTCACAGTGGCACTACTGCCCCCTCACGTGGCTTGTCAATCTGCCAGCTCGTTCGCTCCCGACATTGAGCGGTCCACGAGAGCTAGCACGTGACGCTAGGTCACTGACGAGACCTACCCGTCTATATCACACCTAAGGTACTTGTGCCACCGCTGACGAAGCAGCCACACCCACACCTAAAAGGTGTAACAAGACCCTTAACGAAGCCGAAAGGCACTTGCTCTGCCCGTCAGCGTCATTGCCATAATTTTTTTGTTGAAGACCATACCTGGGAACCTTCTAGTTACGGAAATATTGGGGGTCAAAGTTCCAACATTTCACATAAGTTTTTTTTTTAATACATGTTTTTAATGTAAGATTTACTTTAAACACCTCCACGACCCCCGTACTATTCAATCCATCCATCAGCACAAAGTTTTGATTGCGTTACATTGAGTCCCACCGTAAAACGTGATTTTTCACCCCAAAAATACTGCCGAATCCAATGAAAACTATTTTTATCCTAAGATGAAGTAATTTTCCGTGGTTTTACATTATAAACAGGTTTATTGTTATCAATATCTCAGTGATCCGACATTTATAAAAAAGCCTAAAAAAATATAAATACTGGTTGGTTTTATTTTTAGAAGAAACTCACATTATAAATGCTAATTATCTCGTTAGTGAAAATCAAATAAAAGCTGACACTGGAATCACAATATCAGAAGAGCAGCCGAAGGGGTTAACTTTCAATGGAAAAACGACGACTATGGTAACTCTATTGAACTAGTAATAATAAAACTCAAGGTAAAGATGGATAAAGAATAAAAAGATTATTTGAGTTGTTTGAACGGGAGGGTCTCGCTAATCTGTCCAGATCCAGTTACGAGTAGGTAGCGAATCTCGTCCTTATACAATGACAGATGGAAACCTGGAGGGTGAACTTCAAGCGGTCGAATGATGACGAATATTGCAATGGAATATAAACATGGTAGTTATGAAGTGATAGAACCTAGCTACTTATAAAAAAGCACACTATTCTGAGATTCCAACTGAGTAAACTTGTTAATCAGATTATCGAAAATCTTCTGTGTTTCTAGAATCATCTAACCGTTGGGAAACTTTAATGTGAATAAATTACATTCATTGTAGCAATTCTTCTTAGAAGATTATGTTAAGTCCGCTCGCTAATGGGTGTAATATATCTGTGGTAAGTTGGTAAGCTTTTTGTATAGTCTCTTATTCTATTTCTGTCTTTTAGCTTTTATTTCATTTGATGTTGAAAGGAATAACTTCTCCTCAAAGACAAAATATGATAAGGCTTTCACATCTAGTCAAACAAGGGGAAATACTACACCCACAATACAACACTCTCAATCATCTCATAGTAAAACACACGCCCACAAACACAATAACACAACACACATCAAACCAAATTTTTGGAAATTGATTTCTATTATTTCTGTATAAAAAATCGATTAACTGATATGCCCAACCATTGTTAGTACCGCCCCTAACTCTGGTAAGAGAACTGTGACCTGTAATATAGTCTCAGCCTAGTTTAGGCGCAGTCGCTTATATTTATTCTTTGTGCTTAATTCTGACTGTATTTTAACACTGTTCAACATTTTATATTTTTAAGGAGAAATAAATAAACTTATAAACTGAATGTACAGGCTTTTTTTCGTATAGACTGGTTGAACATTATAGAGTTTAAAATTAGAGTAGGATAAACTTTGCCCTACTCTGGAACTATGGCTTTTCTAAGAAAACATATTCATTGCCAAAGTTTGAATGACCAGCTATGCTGATGCCATCGATTTGGTAACAAACATCCATCCGTCCTCACAAACTTTCGCATGTGTACATATAAAATTCAAAGTCCTGACTGATACGTTAATGCGAAAATCGGGATGTCACATATATTTACAGACACGTCCAGCTCAGAAAAATCGTACTTACTTACTAATATTTAATACTCCCAAAACTACGCGCCATGTGCACGTCTACGTGAGTTTCGAAACCTTATTTGAGTCTATTGGGGGATGATTTTGGAAAAACTGAGATACACGTCATGTCTCATAATTTTGAATGAAGAGTGTGTACACCAATTTTCGAGTCAATCGACCCAGAGAATATAAAATTTCACAGAAAATTCAACACCCCATTTCACCCTCTTCGGGGTGGAATTTCAAAAAACCTTTTCTTAGTGGAATCTTCACAAAGAACACACCCTCCAAATTGCATGTCTCTAAGACCAGCGGTTTGGGCTGTGCGTTGATATATCAGTCAGTCAGTTATCAGCGGTCCGGTTACATAACAATTATTGTGAACAAATTAAAACAATTGGTTTCCTGGTTCAATAACTAACGATGTTTTGATAAACGGCATTATTTGGTTACTGTTACATCAACATCTCTTACTACTGACAAATTTCTGTGGAAGTCGGGCACTGGACCTCCACGCTTATGTAAACTGATTATAATTATGTTGTTTTAGGTTACTGAAAGTTATTTACGGAAATTAAATAAGGGTAATTGATTATATTATATGATTAGCAAGCTTCTGCGAGAGCTATTGAGTTGAACCCAGCCAGGGAAAGTAAATATCGAGGGGCACCGGCAACTAGTATCAGTTGTAGTTTTTGGTAAAGTTTGACGTTCAAAAGTGTATTTTAATGGCATCATATTTTAATAAATGTTTTGACTTTATAGTGGTACCTCTAGCTCTTTGTAATGCTGATAAATTTTGATAGCTCTGTGGTTTCGACCCGTTTGCTTCACAAATATTGACTGAACGGCGCATAGCGAAGTTTCCGCCTTCCGTGCCGGTCGACGGATTCAGTTCCTGTCTCAGGAGCTCTGTTTGTATGACCTACACATTTCGCGAGATATTTGGTCTTGGTCTTAATGTTTGTGTACATATTGACAACGAGTATGAGTCAAGGAATACCGGTAGCGTGAGTGTCCATCGTTTATTTAGTAAAACGGCATCAGTTTACTAATAAATAACGAGGTAGTTAACATGTCATGTTTGCGGTAACTGATGAACAGTTAAATGGTTTAGAAATGATACAATAGGTGCTCAAACCCATAAATCATTTAAACTATACAATAATGAAATGTCAGAATCCGAGCATGTGTGACAGCAAGTGTGGCAACAATCTAGAGTTATATTTAACAATGAATTTTTTACTACACTATACCACGAAAAGTTACAATAAACATATTGATTCAAGCCATATAGTGAAAGATAGAGTATTGAATGATTTAGTTACTGAATTAGTAGAACCTCTGTAGCTGACAATGTTTCACAAGAGTTTAATTTCAGCAACAATTTCGTAACAAGAATGTTAGAAAATAAAAGCAACTTATCGACGGCTCACAGTGAACATTCTTTTAGAATTTATTACAAATTGTTTGCTTTTGCGATATCGAATACGTTAGCAAGTGTCGTAAGCACATAATAATTTATGTTATGTAAGAGTAACGGTTCAATAATGTGATGTTTGAAATTCGTGTCAAAGTCAGCTTACCGTTACATTTGATTAGCATAATCAAAGGACCGAAGTATTGAGGTTCTATAAACATAGACAATTAGTATGTTTTCATTTTCTGCTAACAAATTCTTCAAACATTTATTTCTGCTAAAATATGTTTTTTAAAAGACTCGCTGATATTAGATTGCAGGGAAATGGATTCGTTGTGCCGATACAGGTCAAACTGGTCTCCAATTTGATTGAGTATAAATTCAATATTTAACGTTATTGATGATAGAAGTTTAATTTTTAGGGAGGTATGGTGTGATCACTTTGAACATCTTAGTAACGCGGCCTGTGCTAAACTACTTTAGAGAATGAGAGGAGTACTCACTGGTATATATTGTGGCGCAGGTGGACCGGTGGCAGGCCAGGCAGGCCTCCTTGCCGTCCAGGCTGAACGTGAGCGTGGGCGCGAGGCTGGGCCGCGGGCATAGCTTGCAGCCGCCGTTGTACTTCTCGCACAGGCACACGTTCTTGTCCAGCCCGTCCACGCGCAGCTCGTTCAGCCCGAACTTGTCGCACTCCTGCTTCGCCAGCGACGCCGCCAGCTTGTCAGACTCCTTCAGGAACTCGCACGAGTGCGGACACACGTGGCATCGCTTCGCTTCCAAGTTCCTGTTCGACTCCGAGTTCATATTGTCATTCTGGTTGGTGTCCAGGTCCGGCACCAGGCACCTGTCGTCCTTCTTGTTGCTGCTGTCCGTGCTGCCCGTCATGTACGACGTCAGCGTCACCTCGGACGCAGACCGCACTGTATTGTTCAACTTATACTTCGTCATCTTTCAGTCTTGTGTCAAACCAAATTAAAATACGGTCTTGAAAGCCGAGGCCCGAGACATTTTATTTCGACGGTCGCATTTGAAATTATTTACTAATAGTAATCACAACACTGGTAATTTAATTTAATTTTGTGTTCATTATTATCACAGATGGCGTAGGAATGTTAGTTTGTCACAATGTTGTTGTTGTCGCGGTTGTTTTGTTTTATTGTTGAATATTATGAACGTTGCGGGAACTCGTATTTATTTAGTTTGTGTGTGCGAGTGCCGGCCGCCGTGCTCTGCCGAGTGTGGCGAGCGAGTGACGGGAGCCGCGGCGAAATGGCGCGAAATCAGCAGCGACTGCGACGCCGACGCCCGACGACGGCTGAAAAAAGGGGTTGTCGTTAGCATAGAACTTGAACAAGTTTCATTGGACCTTGTAGTTAGACAGGTGTGGGCCGTGGGGCTAGCGGTACTCCGCACTTAGTAGTTGCATTGTAAGTTCACAGTTCACGCCGATACAAGGACACCGCAGGGAGTCGTGGCGTGCCGTGTGACGTCGCGCAGAACTTTCCAATGCTTTGTATGCAAGCTGTCGGAGGGCCACTCCTGTGAGGATCTCACTGTGGGTACTTTTCCTAATGGCGTTACACTTATGGTAATTCGTAACTAGGAACTGCTTCGTTAGGTATTCTAATATAAGTTTGCTAATTGAGGAAATCAGAACCGTATAATTAGTTTTTACAATTATTGTCGACTCCATTCAAATGGATTTAAAAAAAATGTAAATAACTTGACGTCTTCTTACAAACACATTATGGTAATTTAAAACGTTATCATGCCTATTAGGTACATTGTCATGAAGCTTTTAATTATTTTGTTGTTCAGTTCATAGGCAGGTCCACCTATCGTTTGTAAAAATAAATGAATGAATATGTTTTACGCTGAGATAGAATCACAAAGGCAGACAAAGATTAATATTGCCGATAAATCGCGAAATACAATGAGATGTATTTGAAAGAGGACAAAAGAGTAGCTAAGTCTAGCCTAGGTTTTAAAATACCTAACATAACATCGCGCCTGTATGCGCCAAAAGGGTTGGCAGGAGAGTAAAGTACCTTTCGCCAGTTACGATACAAGTACCTTGAGCCAAAAATAATGTTTCTAAACTATTTCAGTGCTACACGATACAATAATGGCTGCCGTTTCAAAACGTACCATTTTTTCCTCTCACCACTTTTTGCATGTTTTTATTATTTAATGTATTGTCATTTGTCACAATCTACAATTTCCTGTGTTGTGCATAAAAAATAATAGTATCTAATTCCTGTACGTGATTTAGCATTTAATAGTGTGCTTTATGTATGTATTTACTATGATTACATATTAAATTGGTGGCCTCATACATGTGATTTTGTCTTGAAATGATGTGAAAAATATTCAGATAATTTTTTTCAGAAAATTATACGTTTTTTTTTTGGTTTTTCGTATCTACATCTAATCAGGGAAGGGGAGAGGACAAAACGGAATTGAACCCGTGAACATAAGCACACAAAGACAATTGTAAGCGCTTATACATATACTATTTGTACTGTAAAAATGAAAACACCACTTTAAACTGGTCTTTATCATGTTTTTTTTTGTACTACATACATACCTAAAAACTAAATTTTTCGAGGAATGTTAATGAACACTAAAAGATTATTCGAATTTATTATTTTGTACAATTGATAACATTCCGGAATATGTATAAAATATTAAATTACCTATGAATGCGTGGGAAATACCTATTAAAATACATCTTGTATAAATAAAAAATATATAATGTAGTGATAAAACATAATAAACATTAACAAAAAGAATCGCCCGAACAGGGACTTGAACCCTGGACCCTTGGATTAAAAGTCCAATGCTCTACCGACTGAGCTATCCGGGCTCTGCGGAGAAGGCCGAAATATAGAATCGCTATCTAAACTAACGTCAAAGTCAACAAAGTTACGTCATATTTTTTTTTATTGCTATATCCGATGAATAATAAATTAACACATGCGTGAATGTTAAACTAATAATAAAAACAGTTAAAGATACAGATAACGTTAACCGTAAAAACTGACAATATTCCTTATCCACTTTAGAATGACGATTTTGCTGGCAATGTAATTAATTATATTCCAGTTATCACCTGCTGTTATGAATGGCCCTAGATGAGTTAGTTTTACGTAAAACGAACTAATTTATGTCATAATTATCAGACCGAAGATGTCATTTTTGTCAATAGCGGCTTCAATCGAAGCAAGAGCTGAATTCCAGACTAAAAGATACTACAATTTCTTTATAGCCAAAAAACCTAAATTACCGCTAAGTATTAATCAAACATCACTATTTTACGAGTAGCCTGATCAAACATCAAACAATATAGCAATAGGCATAGCATTTTTACGACGTTGACCGTGTGCCATAACTTTGGCGCAGCGATCGTCGCTCAAGGCCAACGACCACCCGAGGCCGACAGTCCTCCTGTCGAGGCCACGGCCTACACTCCAGAGGACACAAACACACGTGGGCCCGTGTCAACAGAAGGTATCTCAGGTAGATGGGGCCAAGATCGGTTTTTTTTTTCATAAATGGTAACGGGTGCTTTAGAATAAAATTAGGGTAACCCTAATGAAAACTAAATAACCCTTTGAATAGGAACAGATTTACTGATGGCGAAGATTACCGATTTAATATATTCCCCTACAATACTTGTTTGTATGAATACCAGCTATTAATTTACAGGCTGTAAGCGTGGTCGCTATTTTGAAAATAAACTTAATAGCGGATGCTAGGTAAGCCAGCCTTCATACAAAAATCTTCCAATCACTTCAAACTTGTCCTTTTTAGGTACTACCTATACACATCACTAAATAGTATAGGTACATACCTACCCCATGATAAAATAACCATCTGACTAGAAAAAAACTGGCCAAGGGTGAGTTGGACTCGAGAAGGTTCCATACCATCGTAGTAGGGGAGCCCCCTTTTTTATTGTTTTTTGTTATAGCGGCAACAGAAATACACATTCTGTGAAAATTTCAACTGTCTACCTATTACGGCTCATGAGATACGGCCCGCTGACAGACAGACGGACGGACGGACAGCGGAGGCTTAGTAATAGGGTCCCGTTGGTTACCCTTGGGGTACGGAATCTCTAACCTACTATATACATACTCCTAACCAGTACCTACCTAGTGTTTGATTTTTTTTTTCAACTACATTAACATCTAGTCACGAACCACGACATAAAATTAGCAATTCAAAAAAATCCAAGAACTTATTACAACTTTAATAAACTTCTAAGTATTGTATTTCCTAGACACAGAAGGTCACAGGGCTGGTAGGAATAACAATCGTTGTCGTGACACAGCTTACCGGGGTGTACAGCCGAGACATGTTGTGACGCTGGTGTCGTGCTGTGGAGCTTCTTCTTCTATTATAGAAACTCTTAAAGTTTGCGTTTTTATAAAGATGGTATTCTCACCTTAAAAGTACGTAATTATCAAACTCAAACTCAAACTCAAAGCATTTATTTCAATTAGACCATTACAGGCACTTTTGAATGTCAGAAAAACAAAGAAGGCGAAGCTACAGTCCCAGACATAAGACATAATAACTTATGAAAGTACTGTAGTTGCCCATTCCAAGGCGTAGATCTCTATGGAGAAGAATGGGCAAGAAACTCCATGGACACTCTTTTCAATCAAACATTTTTACAATATCTTGGTTACATCATTCATGTTGAGATAATACATATATGTGAGAACGATGTAGACAGACGTGCACATTAAGAGCGTCCAGAGTATCATTAATGATTTGCACATTGACACCTTATCAGGTTGTCAGACTTCCAGTCTGACCAGTGCAGCCTAAACCGCAGGCCACATCGCCAGCTAGCGAGCGAGCCGGACGAGGTATCGTTTCACCTCTTTCCTTACTTTGGTTCACACTGCGAACTAAACTACCAAAAGAGTCGAACGAAGTATGAAAAGAACCTCACCCGGCTCGCTCGCTAGCTGGCGGCGTGACCTGCACTTTATATTATTGGAGCGACTGCCTATCTGACCTCCACAACCCCGTTACTGGGTAATACAATAACCCATGGCAAGACTGACAACCAGTCTTGAAAGAAGAGTGATCTTCACGACTTATTCGTAAGGATTGTTCTAGGTAGCTTCGGGTAGATACCTACCTACTTGTACAAGCTGAATTAATGAACTAACAATTATCGTTGTAGCTAACACGATGCAATAATGGTTGTTTGTTTCATCAGAGCTTTGCATATAATTGCTTTAATTTGTGATAAGCTAAGAGATCTGACTGGATAGAAGAAGGGCTTTAAAAAAATCATCAGAAACCTGACCCTGACAAGTGGAGTGACGGCACGTCTGGGCTTGTGATGCGCTAAGAGAAAGAGATGTAATGATGTAGGTATGGAGACTAGATTGAAATTGTGACAGCTTGAACACAGGAGACGGAAGTAGAAACCATTCCATGCCGTCTTCTTCTTCGTGTCGCTGGTACGACGTTATATTTCATTAGCCCAAAACCTGAGGGACCTGTCCGAGGCTACCACCAACGCCATGGAGGTGGCAGAGTTCTGGACAAAACAAATTTAATTTACAAAAAGGGGGAAACCGTCGACACAACGAAGAAGAACAAGAAGCCCAAAACCTCGCCAATTCGAACCTGCTGCACGTTTAGGGGTTCAGTGGGCAGGACAAGAGGTGGAGCATAGTTTGCGACACAGCTCCACACCCGCATCCCACCGCTCATCCGTCCTGGTAGCCCCACTTCACGAGTTTGGAGTTACATCTTCCCACTTGGGTCCGCAGGCGGTACAGCGGACTTCCAGGTGGACCAATGGAGGTTGGAACTTGCAGGAAGATGCTGATAGTGAGATAGTGCGTGGGAGAGGGGAGGACAGGTATTTTGCCACAGTTTTCATCGGGCGTCGCCGTCGGCCGGGTTTCCCCGTAGAGATGAAGCGGATTTTAGGAAGCTGTGCCTGTTTTTTAGTAGTTGCGTTATTGGTTGCGCACCAAATAGTGGGTGTCAGGTATTAGACCCTTGTTTGTATTTTCCACTACGATTGCAACTTCTCTTCGAAGAAGAAGGATAAAGGAAATGAGCAAGTTTTCTGTATTTCTAAGTTAACTCTTTGACAATAGTTAGTAATGCCTACGTGATATAGCTACCACCTATTTAAATAATTCGAGGAAGACTTCATATATGTTTTGTGTGTAAGTAGGTAATTTATGTATGATTATGTACACATGATTACATACATTTTGACTTCATGTGCAATATTTATAATGAAGCAGTAAATTGACATACAATTATACTCTTGTAGTTTTCTCAGAATTCTTGTAATTGGCTCATTTCAATAATGATATCTAATCATAACAACACCCTACTAACAACATTTGTATTTGTAACTGATAGAAATATGGAATAAACGGCTTTTTTATTTATTTTTATTACGTTAATTTGATAATGCCAACAACACACAATGTAATTTACTATCCGTTACTTTGTGCCCTTATGTTAGTTGATGCAAATGCGCTAGTATTCTTAGGGTTGACAAGTTATTGTGTGCGCACGACGGCCGACCAAGCTATACAAAACCAGTTTATGTGGATCTCTCATTGTATAGAAAATCTATACAAAGCGAGGCCAAGTTATACTGGAAATATACAGCTTCATGTGCCGCCGTGTGTACTCGAAAGTCGAACGAAGCTGTTTTTTTGAATTTGTTTTGTCATTTATGTCTTGCCTGCGTTTGCATTTTTTTAAAGCGTTAGTAACAAAACTAAAGGAGTCCGGCGGACGTCCATGTGTTTTGGGACCCAGTCTTAGAGGTAGCGAGCATTATGGCAACTTATACATATTTGTAAAACAACTAAAGACTAACAGAAAGTAAATGGAAAGTAAGCCTAAAAAGTTGGGAGAAAAAAGATATACGTCTATAAACAAGATAACCTAAAAATCTTACGATTAAGATTTTTAGCTGTGGAATGCCTGCTTATTTAAGATGAATAAAAAAATGATAATATTTAAGATGAATCATACAAGAAGATTCGGATAAACTACTGTATTTCCCTTGCAGTTTTAGTTTTAACGTTACGTGTGATTCTTCTCGTCTTAAGCCAAAACCCGAATTTTTATTTCATTGTCTGTACCTAATTGATGAATCATATAACTGCCAGACTACGGCTAGAGGCTATACTAATTACTAACCTAGTTATTAGTTCAATCACTATTAAAACTATGTCGTTATGACTTTGATCTATAAGCGAATTATGGTTAAGTAAAACGATTCTTCTTACGCTGAGAGAAGATATATTTTCACTTAAATTATAACAGCCAGAGCTCACTAGCTATGTATAGCTATTGAAAGACAGGGTTTGTTGAATAAAAAATGTGTAAGTAAGAAATCTCTAAAGTCATGAGCAATGCCGTTAAATATAGGGTCGAGGTCGATGGGAAGGAGGAGGAGGCAAAGTACCGGGATAGCTGGAAAGAAATGGGGGAGGCATTTGCCCAGCAGTGGGACAGAATAGGCTGAGTAATAAAAAAAGGAAGAAATCTCGTTTATTGGTATTTTTACATAGTTTTTATTTTATATTTTTCACTATTGTTTGACAAAAAAATATTATCTTATTAAAAGATTATCTGGTGGCTCTGGTGTCTGGCATAGCCCATATACCACAATATGCTCATGAGACGAGAGCAACAACCCACTGTCCAACAGGACAGTGGCAATAATAGCCTAACCCACCTCTTGGCTCCTGTAGCGTTCTATCTACTGCAATAAATGTATAGTAGGACTTGCTTCCTACTTGTCTAGAGTTAATTCTGGCACGTAAAATAAATGGGTGATTGCCATGAAATACAAGATAGGTAATAGGTACAGGATGTATTTATTCTGAACTTGAGGAGTGTGCAAAATCAGCAGAACTTCTGTGAGCACTATCCACCATTTTAACTTCCACAATTTGCTCTATCTATTCAGAAGAAACAGGGTGTGTACTTTCATCTGTACTTGGTGTGGGTACAACATTAGACTCTCTCTCGACAACTCCTCTTAGCGCTATCTACAATTCTTTTCTTTTGCTTTTGCTCTCAAATAGCATGGTACACACACATCATCGTGAGGTGTTCACTGAAACTAGTCAATCTATGCACTTTTTCAAACATCTGAGCACCTTCATCATAGAGACGATGCCTCCGTAAGCGCGCAAGTTGTAAATGGCAATTAACGCAAAGTCCAAATCAAAAGCAACTCGTTTTCCAAAGAAAAATGCGGTAATCCAATTCAGGGTGCAGTTGAGTATCAAGATGTAAAGGCCACGTCGTTGAGAATTCACAAAATCGCAATGATAAAAATAAAATCCCACGCAAAAACAAACGTATCAAACAATGGAATAGTTTGTGTTTTCCAACCTTTTTCATGACACGACCCCATAGTAAGAAAACATATTTTGCGATCCCCAACCCTTTGCTTTTCTTCATGTATTCTATTATGGTAACATACTAAATATAATATTCAATTAATTCAATCCTTACAACAGTTTTATGCATTTGACAGATCTGACAGTGACAGTAGTTATGGGACTTAATCGATTACCATTGATAACGTTCCTTTATAAGATATACTACGAAATCACCATAGTTTAATTTTTTTAGATGCTTTGCCCTGTTAATTGGCGTTTTAATATCAAGTTTACTTGTTGTTTATAAGTATTTGACATTATATAATGTATAAAAACGAAGGGAAAGAGCCATTTATAGTAAGAAAGCACTTGAGCAAAAACACATGTCATTGGATTGGAACGTAATCGGGAAAAAGTTGCATTTTGTAATTGCACGATTACTTAATTTAGAGTAAATTGAAAATATTTATAACTTTTGATTCCCGACTCCTAAAAATTCAATATTTTTTAAATAAATATCTCATAAAATTGTAGTTATAATTATTTTATATTTACACTTAAACGGAGCTTAGTTAATTTTTAAATTCTGCGGGTCCAAATTAGCCGGAGTCCAAATGGTAATTTGTAATAGTTTTTCGCCTATATTTCGCGATCAGAAAACTGTTCTTGGGCGGAGAATGATTTAACAAACCTGCTCCAGGTAGGTTAACAAGATCTTGTGCCTGTCTAGTACGTTTGGGTTAAGGTGCTAAGGGCCAGGTGTCGTACTCTAGCATAACTATGATATCTTATACTTTTATAGCAGTTGAACGTTTCTAAAGTTGCTCCTCGACAACTGGCATCCCTACAACTGTCACAGTGTAATTGTGAGATTACCATCTTGATTAAATATAAGTAAATGCAATGTGTCCAATCAGGTATTTATATAATTATCGCAATTACAAGTGATTGACATCCCACTCTAATCTGTTGGCAATTGCATTGTTTCTATCATAAACCTTAATGTAATGTGACCAATTAGGAATGTATTTATGTTGCTATTGGTTTGTTGATGTTAATGATGTATGTTTATTTACATACCCACATTGACTAAACGAATACAGTGATCACCCAGTAGTGACAGCCCCGAATTCAAACCCATTCGTGCAGTTTATTCCTCTATTCAAGTCCTAGAATCCAAAAAATCGAAGGCATGGTGACGCGATTTGGATTGCCTCACTGAGCTCATCACGAATTCTATAGCCGCAGTCATAGTAACGTTTATAACGGTAGTTCAACACGCACTCGTGAACGTAGTCCTGTATCGCAGCATGTCCGTTCGGCGCAGGAGTCACGTGCGAGCGCTGAGGTGCGCGTGCGCCACGTGCGTATCAGTGACGTGATCAAGACACGACGATGGTGCAAGGGCAGAAGGTCTACTGTAAATATTTCGTCAAATATTCGACGGAGCATTAGTTTCGAGTGCCCGTCGATACGGTACCAACTCTTGTAATACGGTGGCACTACACTTCAGATCTGGGCAAATATTCGCCTTCTATCATTAAAACAAAGTGAACAGTATCGCAATAGGCATAAAAAAAAATTGTTTTCATCCAATATCGCGAAAATTTTGAAAAATACGCCAAGTAAATTGCCAGCATTACAAACATACATACAAGTTTAATACTGTAAATCTGACTATTTGATAATGATTTTAGACGGTAAAGAATTTTCTTACTCTTTTCTTTTCGCTTTTTCTCTTTACTTTGTTTTTGGTAATGGATCATTCATTACCAGGCATTATAATAACCTACTTTGAGAAATGTGATGGTGCTCACTACCAATATCACGTATACGGCCACAGCAATATTAGTTACTGACCAACAACAAACTTTCTAACGCTATTGGTTTGAATGCCTCATATTATGTATATTGGTCTAGTCTTCGAAAGCGCTAAGGCTAATCATGAAATCTTGTTTTTAGCCTGTGTTGTGCTCAGTTGGTGGCAATAGGCTCGCCCCCCTGTCACATGGGACTCGAACATCACAAGTGAAATGTGTGTGTATCTATTATAGGAACATCTGTGGCCAACCGAAGGAAATACATTAAATATACGCTTCATGTTGGGTGTTTATTTAAATTTTACTTTGTGTGCTCGACATGTCGATCCCGTGAGTGGACCTTCTCCGACCAGCCTCTCATGTGACCCCATAGAAAAGTTACTTTCTGAGAAAACACCGACATGAATCCCTTATTGTTGTCATTTGTCTCATGTGTCGGACACTAATCACTTGTAATTAGAACAATTAATTACTATAAGGAAATGAATACACTCCACGGAAAAAGTAAAACAAAAGAGATGCAAATGGATATTGCGACACAAAGGGTTATTGATAGGTATGTTACGGGCAACGTGATTAACTGGGCATTATTAATAAGGACCGGCCATTATTAATAATGCCCAAGAGCGTCGGGCAAAGTGATTAATGTATCACTTTGACCGGTCATTATTAATAATGCCCGACTACCCGTGGTCCATTCAGTGTTTTAGATAGCCAGAATTTATCACTTGGACCGGGCCGTATGAATAATTCCCTACTAGTAGCCGGGCAATGTGATAAATTGGCTAGGTTAGGTTAGGTTACATTAAATAAACAAAAACACTACAATTCAACTTTTTTATTACTTTGCCCAAGATAGGGTTCATAATGGCCGTGAAAAGTGATTAATAATGCTGTTTTAATCACATTGCCCAATTGAGTCGAGTATTATGAATACAGACCGGCCATTATTAATAGTGCCCGGACTTATCAAATTGCCAGTAACAGGTACGTCAATAAATTCTGAAACTGAACGCGTTCAATGAAGTAGTTTTAGCCATTTCAGTAAATTCACATGAATTCGGTACTACAAATTTTTGCACGAGAAAAAAATAAGTGTAATACATAGGTAGACTTGGGAATTTTTTATCAGTCCTTAGGATAGTCTAAATTACTGAACAATATGTCGAAGGTGCTGGATTGAATATAGGGTAGGTAGGACACCGTTAATATTGAACATTTTGATACCGAAAAGTTCTAGATCCTTCCAGATTTACATCCACTAGTTTACCCGTCTGCCTAGACCGCTTACTTCCTAGCCAGAATACGGTAATCATTCTAGGTCGGTAAATAATTGACCGCTTCCTTGGAACCACAGTTCGGGAACATCTAGATATGTTTACTTAGATATTGTGGAACAAAGTTCTAGAATATAGACTACTGACTAGTGATCTAGCAGCTTGAGGAGCTTGTTTTTGCTTTGGTTCACTTACATAATATTATCACACCTGAAATCCTCGAAAGGTTAGGTAGGTACCCACATCCACATTTCGTCAGTAATTTTGTACTAATGTTCTAGTAGGAAGTAGAGTAACTTTTAGACGCGATATAGATCTACTCGATAGGAGAAGTTTTAGAAAGTTTGGTTTTGGTTTGGAGTTGGAAATCGGTAAGAATGATAACACTTACAAGGAACTAAATTCGGCTATGAACATGAACAACGCCGTAAGTACATTGTCCTATAAATAGAATTACGGTCCATTCCATTTGAATAAGTATTATAAGTAAGCCCATTTAGTCCGTAATTAAATATGAGATTGGATATTGTTTTGTAACAAAAACTGCTTTTAAAATTCAATTATGCAAATGAATATTATACACCTACATGAGAAAAACGTTAAACATTTTCCACAAGACAATATCTTGAAACAATAGAACATAAGAATTTACTTAAAGTCAGCGCTGAGTTATCGCACCACGTGACGATTGACGTAAACTGCTCATAACCGCTAGCTCTGCTCATGCTGTGAGACAAAACGGGCGTGAAATTTGTAAACAACAGCAGAAACGATCCTGATCACTACTAAAATAACTCTTGTAAAGGTAGATATAGCTTTGCACTGCCAAGCTCTTCTGCTAGACTCTAGAATAAGAGCACGTCACTCTCTAGAATCTAGAGTGAAGTCATCACCGATCACGCTTGTATTTGCCAAAAAGTAAGGTAGAGGTTTATTTAAAGAGCACCAACATTTCGCTATTGGCGAGTTTATTGCTATCAACTCTCAGGGCAACACCCAATAACACTTTGTCCAATCCGGGAATCGGAATCATTAAGTAGGTATTTGTATTCATGATTTCAGGCTGAATTGTCATTTCAAACAACATTAGAGGATTTTCTCACAATTTCCTGCGGATGGAAATAATTGTCGCAAAAATAGTCCAATTTGTACGTAATTACTGTCAAATCCTGCACGACAGACGATTTCGGCGGGTACAGTAATTTCCGCTAAATGTGTAAATCGCTTCCCAAACATGCCCCAACATTTTGTAACTAATTATGTTTAATTGTGGCTCCATTATTTGCCTCAATTTGGCTAAAAAACTCTATTACTGAAATCATAATAATTTGAGAGATTAACTGGTCACACGGAGTCACGTAGTCAGTAGCTACACAAGCAGAAGCCAGCCTCATAGGTTCCGGGGCTGCGGGACTGTTCGAAAGAGATACCGCGGCCCTGGAACACAAAGGGCAAAGAAGGAACATGGATGGGTTTTAGTCAGTAAAAGTCTGACACTCCCTCCCACTCCACCCAGAGCGGGAGGAGTTATTTGATGATTTCCCAGCCGTAAAGAAAAAAAAAAAGCCTCATAGGTTGACCTGCGGGATGCCATTAAAAAAAAGATGGTGTGCAAATGACGGCACAGCAGCATATCATAATCTCGGTGAGAGGGAGTGGCCTGTAATGCACCACTTGCGCACGCGGGTGGCTCAAAGATGGTTCAAATTTCCTTAAAAAGGAACCTTTAAGAAAAAAACGAAGTATAGGTATATTAGATTGGCAAAAAGATAAGTAATGCATGATGTATAAAGTGGGGGGTCACGATACGCACGTAACTTCGTGGCGGGTCGTGGCTTCACGAGTGACAATTATCTACCGACGTGATTACAGTGATACACTCCTGGTGCAACAACTGCATTGTTTGCCGAGTCGTGAGTTATTATAAATTATCCGAACCAATGTTGAACAATAGGAAACACCGAAGCTCTTCAGAGTTGCGTAAAACTTTTTGGAGTGGGTCATCTTTAAACCGTTCCACGGTAAGATGCTTTGGCTTTTAAATAAGCTCTCGTATAAAGGCGACACTGTCGCAACCATGATTGTTTCGTTGACGGTGTCGCTATTAGGCTGGTTTCTACTAAAGATACAGAAAGAGATACAGACGAGAAACAGTGCATAGCTGAGCAGTGCGAGGAAGCGTAGCGGACTCTCCAGCTGTGCGCACGTCAGATATCCTCGCACATACTCCTCGCTCGCATCTCTCACACATACAGACCTATCTCTCGCTTTTTGTTTGTAAAAATACAAACCCGCTAGCCCTTTCCCACCAGAGATGCGCTAAGCGAGGTTTGGGTAATGAAGTATTCTATTGCAAGATTTTTTGCGAAAGGTTTCGGCCAGCAGCTTGGCGCACCAGCGGCCTGTTTCACGTTGACGGTGAGTCGCGTTAAGTTTCTAGTGAGCGGCATTAAGTAAAGCTATGCGGTTATTGCGAGCTGCCTCGTAAATCGGTGTCTGCGTTCGATGACCGACAAGGCTGTCATGACTCGACCTACTAAATAAATAAAAGTTATCCACCTTTGTAAATAAATGCACGCTATGTATACGATGATAGTTTCATTTATGAATGATATTATTTTGGAAGTCTCTATCGAAGCATCATTATTCGTAATTTTATGGACTACTAGCTGTTCCTCCGATCTTCGTTTCTTGTGACTTTGTTAACAATTTCAAGGGTTTTAACTTTATCTAAGTTACTCCTTACAGCATCTCTTATCTGCCAGTAAAAGTCCCGACAAAACCCGTCCAGTCGTTCCGGAAATTAGCCGCAAAAAACAGACGGACAAACAAAAAAGACCTAACCTAACCCGCGACCGGGTTAGGAATTCGGGTCAGGTTCGGAATAATCCTTTTTTTTTACTTAATTGACTATAAGTACCGTACTTTCATATGCATTCAGTAAAAAGTTTTGAAATTACAAACAGACACTTCAATTTTATTTATTTGTATAGGTGTGTAGAGTCTGTGCATGATTGCATGACGTGCTATCTACATGATTTCCTGCGGATTGTGGATTAACAACTAGTTTATCAAAATTCTGTAGAAAAACTTCTCGTGCATATCATGCTAAAGACATATCATTACTGACTGGCAGCCCTGCCCCCCGGCCTTGCAGCAAGATCTGACGAGCAGTGGGTGCTACAAAAACTCGTCTAACACTAATTATATAATTTAATTAATTGGCGCCGGTTTCGAAACCGTGCTTACGTCCTTTAGATCTTGTGGATCTAGACTATGTCGTAAGGTCAGGTGTATAAGACCTTAAGTTGAACTGGTCAGGTTACATTTAAGATTAAACGAAGTGCTGAGAAAGAGTGAACGAAAAAGATTGCCTTATGGATGCTCACAAGTAACATAACTACAGTATATACAAAGTCAAAATTTTAAGTTCAATAATCAGATTGAATTGTGGTATTGAATTAATTTGAAAAACAGCTATATCTCATTGTCTCAGAAGACTTCAAATGTTTAGTATTATTTGAAACTTAGGTGTTCAATCCATTAACAATTTGGGTCAGAATTCACCGAGAGCGTTACAAAAGTAAGAAGGTCAACTTTCTCAGCCCCGAGAGTTAGATCACATACATGAAAGAAAGAAAAGGAAACCATGTTTCATCTTATAATAACGCAGAACTTTCCGAACCAGCCTATCTCCGGCCAGGGATCACGACTGTGGCGGAAGGACCATGAAGCTCCATACACAGTGCGATTGAATTGTAAAACCTAGAGACACAAGTGCACAGTAATTTATATTATTGATCTGTGGCCGGTTCAACTTGGCGCGCTACGGCTGGCTCGCTCTGCCGCGCACTCACTGTACTTGGCATTTCTTTCCACATTCTTCGATTAAACACTGTTTACTTTTAAAATGGTAGCTGTCGGTCTGTTTTATGAACTGTATTGATATTGGAATATTATGTTTATTTGAGGATATATGGCGGTATTTCTATGGTTTGGTAATATTGTTTTTTTTTTCATAATAGGTACCGACCTTCAGACGCGTATAACGCGTTTACTCTTCAATTTTTCTTTCTTCGATTGAATGTCAGCCATGTCATCATCTGCCTAGCCTTTTCCCAACTATATTTAGCTAAGCTTCCGGCCTAACCGGATGCAGCTGAATACCAATGTTTTACATTTGAGTGGCTGTTATTATTTAACCACGAGCTCCTCCCATACATATCAAATAGTTATTTGTATGTCTTTATAATCCAAGTTGTTTTCGGATCATTCAAGTATGTTATATCATAAGTAAGGGGTATCGTGTTATCCAGTAATCGGGTCAGTCCCGCAGTCTCTCCTTGTAAAATACTGGTCCTTTGTGCTTTTTCAGCAGCATCCAGTTAGACTGTAAGCCAGCATAGTTGGGACAAGGCTAGGCAGCCTAGCATGTAGTTTCCCAAAACATCCTGCATCTAACCCTAGAAGGTTATAGATAGATCTCCCTATATTTAAATCACCTTCCTCATTCATGGTGCTCATATATGTGTACTAAAGACTTATCGATTTATAATTCTGGCCAAACCTACGTGCCCCACAGCCAGTCTCGACAGTACTCCACGGTATTGTTATCATCCGCCAAACGTGCTGTTTCACCACATACTGACTGTGCCGTCGACACTCGTGATTGGCACTTTCCAGTAATTACGAAGATGGATTAGAAATGATTAAGTCAGCGTCTGGCGTAGTACTACGTATTACATAGATATTAATAAACGCTAAGGGTTTACATTTTCGGCAGCTTTTTGAATCTTAAACTTTGTACAGCTTCTTTGATAAGGGGGTGCATTCATGAAGGCTTGTTTTCTCAAAGGTACTGTTTGAATACGACATACGTATGTGTTATGGTTTTATAAAGACATTATTCAACCGCAGAAACTGAATCGAACACGTTCACTTACCAACTTGAAGTATTTGACACAGAACAACATAGAGCACTATAGAAACTCCGTTCCGACTTCACACTCCGGATCACCGTTCCGACTTCACATTCCGAGTGGCGAGCAACCGCGACTGGTTGTTGTGCGACTGCAACCGTGCGACTGTGCGAGAATGCGCGTGACGCGGTCGAACTGCAGCGACTGGCGCGCGCGCACCTTCAGCTGTTGTTTTGTTGAACCACGCAGACAAGCGAAGCTCAGGCTGCAGAAGTCCATGGAAAGTATACTAGAAGACGACCAGCACTAATCAAAGCATCGAATCAAAGTACTGCAAAAACCACCATAACACCTCTTGATTGAAGGTCAAACATCTCACATCATCGTGTAGTCGGTTGTTTGCAAGGAGGAGCTGAGATTCGAAAAAACACAGCTCAGGGGCTTGCTAGCTGTTTCTCGGCCAAAGTTGCATATGTTAGTCACGTGAGAGTACATGAAAGCACTCCAAAGCTCTCGACCACAACATAACGCCATCGAATGCAGTCACTGTGGTCGAAGCAGGTTAGATGGTATCGTCATCATTAGATAGCAGCACTATAATACTCGCTAGTTTTCTTGTAATACAGACAGCAGCACAAACAGGAGTAGCTTCAAACCTGAAAATGGAGTTGGGACAAAATTGGTTTCTCCCAACCTTCTACTTATATGTATATGTTACGGGCAATTTGATAAGTCCGGGCACTATTCATAATGACCGGTCTGTATTCATAATGCCCGACTCAATTGGGCAATGTGATTAAAACAGCATGATTAATCACTTTTCCCGGCCATTATGAATAATGCCCACCCTATCTTGAGCAAAGTAATAAAATAGGAGAACTATTAGGATAAATCACGTTTCTACTAAATATCGTTTCTTTACAATACAGTCGACGAAGCCCCGCTGCGCGGGGCTCCTATTTCTGTCTGCAGGGTTTAAAGGAACCTAACTAACCGAACCTCGGGGTGCCCCTGACGTCGACCGTCTAGGGTTAGGGTTTCTGTCAGCATCTGTGTTTGTTTGGGGGGTTTATGCTTATAGAAAACAAAATTCATTTATTATTAATTATGCTAAAAATTATGAATTGTTTGTCAAATAATACGTTATTAAATAAAAGTTTATCGGATAATTATTTTGCTAAGTGAAATATTTGGTAAACTTGTTGTTGTAGAATGATGAAATGACAAATAATGTTTTTGCCAATCGTTGCTTGTAAAGTAAAAACAAATTGAATTAATGTTAGGTGAACTGACTGTTCACCAGGGAATTGTTCATACTGCCCGGTCCAAGTGATAAATTCAAGCTATCTCAAACACTGACTTATCACATGGACCACGGGCCGTCGGGCATTATTAATAATGGCCGGTCTATGTGATAAATTAATCACTTTGCCCAACGTTCTTGGGCATTATTAATAATGGCCGGTCCTTATTAATAATGCCCAGTTAATCACGTTGCCCGTAACATATATATCTATACCATCTTTGACTTGTTTCCCTTGTGGACTGTGATGTGACTAACACAACTGCTAACGTTTTTTTTTAACGTGCTGATGGCAAAATTTTGTTAGCCCAAAATGCGCTACAGGTTTCCATTCCTATTCTTAATAATAAATTTGTATTTTCTTCAGATTCATGACAACAATTAAAAAAAAAAGATAAATAAAGACCATACTAATTAACAAGTAAGAGCGGTTTATTCACAAAATAATTAAACCCATCCCAAAAGGATTGAGCACCAGAACCTTGACACAGTATTCGTCTGCTGACTTCTTGTGCCCGTCATCATTTAGTACTTACTTCTGGTAAGTATTAAAAGAGTTGCATCTCCGGCAGCCTTGGTGCGCTGCGGCTGACCTTCCGGTTGGGACCTAGGAAATGGGTTTCTTCTTCACTTACCCGACTTACGGATTTCCTTATAATATGGTCATCATGTGCTGCATAAGATTTGATTGGTGGTGTCATTCCATGAGTTATATAATGTCTGTTATATATGGTAGCTTCACTGATGTTTGAGTTTTGACGTGAAACGTCTTTAAAATCACAAGCGGGTACCGAGAGAAAAGTGAAGTGTAACGAAAAGTGTTATATTCGTCTAACCTTAATAATTACAAATCTTCTTCTTCAAGTCTTACAGACATAATTCTAGTGACATTTTTTTAAATTCATTATTTAGCTTATATAGTCAGCTCACAGTTACAACCTTGAGTTTTTATTCGTTAATTACGAATCACCAGCTGCAAAGGAATGGTACCTACCCTGAACCATTACTCACACAATATTAGAGGAACTGTAGAACTGTAACTGCAGATCGCTAATACCTGTGTGTAATGCCATGAGCTGCAGCAATACTCTAAACATAATAGTTCCTAACCCGCAGACCGCTCCAGAAATCCTCCCACAGTTGTTAGAATCAGTTCCCAGTGTCAGGCGTACGCTCCGTGACTGGGTGCGGTTAAATTTAGTCAGCGAGGCACCCAATTACCCATCTATTGTCAATTATCCATGACTCCTAGGCTGGCATGGTGGCTGTGTTTTTGTGTGAAGCGCGGAAGACGCGAGGTCACAGCCTCACAGCTGCGTTTCCGCGTTTCCCACCGAATTATCCGTGAAATGTCGCGAAGCGGCGCGTGCGCCGTGACGACAACATGGCCGGCGTTTGGGTGCTTACAGTTGCACATTGTTGGCTCGTTGGGGCAATCTATCCGACACGGGAAGGTTAGGTAAATACGTAAATTATAAACCAAATTAAGGATTTCATTCGAGTTTCATTGCAGCTACAACGATAATTGGATAGTTAATGAGTTTCCTATTTCGGAAAATTCAATCTAATTAGGATTGCAAATTAAGTAGTTGCATTCAATTTTACGTATTTTGCAGCGCTGCTCTCGTTCTTTCTAGTACCCAATCTCGACACGTCATTCCAATGTTTCAAGATAAACAATTTGTTTTAAGCAGTGTTAAGTCTCTGTAGATAAGTTAATTAACTCCTTTCTAAGTAGCTAACCGTGATCTACATTAATTGTCGATTCCAATGAAATGCGGGAGCTAAGAACAATCGTTATAGTTCTTATTGAAATATTATTTATTTAATTTTTGAAAGAATTAGCGAACTAGGCTCCAGGTGTCGACCTGTCGAGCTGGCTAGCACGCGACGCGACGTGACCCTGCTGACACAGTATCGTTGTCAAAGTATTATAGAGCTCGGGTACCTGTATTATTCGTTGTCTGTGATGTACTCCCACGCAGTACGTCACCACTAGCGTTGTGTTGCGCGCTGTGCCCGCTATTCAAATGCAGTCAGGCATTGGATGGCGCCATGTCATGTAGTAACATACTTAGGTACTTACAGGTATATCGGGAGGATAGTTTTAAATATGAATATGGATATCTATAAGAGTAGGGAAAGACCAAAGAAACTACATATGAATGGACTGTGTGTAAGATGTTATATATAGAACGGGGGTAACTCTTTAGACGACGACTCATCGAGAAGTAAGGAAGAAGAAAACATGCTGCGCCGACTTCAAATTGGGATAAGGGCAGGAGAATGCTGATGATGCTTTGGTACCTACAGGTAATGTCTTCGCCGTTTGAAGTAAATCTCATCTTTGAGAAGTTAGATACCAAACTATCCAGGTAGGGCAGATTGGATAACTTTTTTTGTAACAACTAGACAACCCTAAGTATGACAACGAGGAGCGACAGCTTGAAATGCTGTTGGTGACACGAGGGATCTCCATATAAGTTTTTGATCCTCCCTGTTGAAGTTCTTATATTTGGTGATCTCGATAGCTTCTCTTACCAGTCTCGGTATAAAGTGGACAGGACGTTACTTGTCTGCTCATAAACACCCACCCGCAATAACTTCAGTTTATCCGTGATCATGGTGCTTGCAACAGCGCCGAAATATCGGGAACTCAATCCAAAAAGTAAACATGGTAAATATCCCGTTTTCAGTGTTAATGATAATGAGAGATCTCCAATTGTGCAGAACATTGTGAATCATCTACAGCCCGGCCACTATGCGGACTAGCTGTTGTTGAATATAATACAATATTAGATATAATATATTGAACACGGCGCTGGTCTGCGCCGTTGACGCACGGTTCCCCGCTGCTACGCTCATTGTCCTGACATTACTCCGTATTACTATTCACTAATAACGCCTCGTCGACAGAAGCGCAATATTTGTCGTAAAACAGAAGTACGCGATTACATAAACTGTTAGTAAACGTTGGCGCCGGCTTACTGTAGAGGTGTCGCGTGCTGCAAATGTGTTCAAGTTGGCGTGGTTTGCACTGCCGGTTCAATCAAAAATACTTTTTTTTTCGAATAAATACTTGTGTTCGGGACTTGAACGAACACGCCCCCACGATCTTTGCTCGAGCCAGCCCGCGAGGCTGAGCTGGTAGTTTTTAATCAGCCCCTAAGTAATGATCTCACTCAGATCCAGCCTGTCCCCTTGCTGCCCTCCCCAGCGACGCCCTAAGCCGAGGCTTGTACCCCACAGGGGGTGCCCTTAGCGTGCTGTCGCTTAGTTTATAAGTTTTTCGCCCTTGCCTTCGCTCAAGGCACCCACAGGACAGTCCGGTTATTCAGAAGCCAGCCTTTTGTTGACCCGCGAGATGCCATTACAAAATAAAAAACATGAACCAACGAAGATTGCCTATCGGCATAAATTAATTGAAAGTCGAATATTACGGGTTGGAAGGGACATCGACGCACAAACACTTACCACCTATTCTCTGCGTGCAGTCCGATGTGCTGGTCCTGCCCAACTTCACTTGTGGCGTACAGCCCCGTCCCGGACGTCTCGCGCCGTACACTCTCGTCCGCCTACGGATTTCGGTGATACGCACTCGATCTATAGAGCATGGCTCGCTCGCTGTGAGTGTCCATGTCTCGGCACCGTAGGTCATTGCTGGCTGGCGAAGAGTCTAATATGAGTAGGTATTAATTGTTTCCGGTAGATTTTTTATTCAATAAATACGTACCGATCCGACTATGTGTGTAATACCCCTAAGTGGATATCTGAAGGTTTGTCCAGACAGTGCAAGGTTTAAATGATAGGTCAAGCATACAATGCGTGACACACAAGACTCTCGGCTTCAGTGACACAGGTATAGTAAGAACAATATCACAAGTACGTGTCGATGGAAATGTCACTAAGGGCTACGTGACTGACACGAGTGTCCAAACGCTTTGAGTTACTGAAGTATTGAAATAATTGTAATTTCGATGTGGGTTCAGACAGATGTACCCTGTATAAATAGCGGTATAATTAAATAACACTCGAACAAAATGTTAAGAAGTACCCATTATACTATCAGAATCTAAGATAGTGAAACGGACTCACGTAGAGTACTTACGATTAGTACTCTACGTGAGTCGATTACTTAATTAATTAGTTAATCGATTCAAAGTTTTAAATTAATTATTACGTATGGCTAGATTTAAATTGTTTATTAGCCTTATAGCCAGACTGGTATTGGATAATTAAGAAGCTAGTTCTGTTTGAAAAAGGAGAATACACCTACAAGTGTACATGCTGTGTATCGGGTGCAGTAACAATAAATAAAGTACCGCCGTCAGGTTATTTATTTATTTTCTGTACTTAGAGTTAATCAATAACTACACTACACTACACCAGCTAAATTAAGTAACCTAACCTAACATTAACATAATTATTTTGTGTTTTTCTTTTAGGTAATTTACCTTAGTACAAAATTATGTAGTACAAATAAAATAGTAAACCACAATCAGTATTTAAGAAAAATAACTTGAAATATAAATGAACAATCTTATTAATATTATCATAATTTTAATAATCACCGTTAACTAAGTACCTATCAAAAAGTATTACAATTACTAAGTACCTAACTACCTACGTACTTCGGAAAATGGGTGAAATTTTTATGTGGGTTTGTACATTTTACCAGAACAACGCATAAATAGACATTAAAGGTACTAGATATTTATAAGTAACGTATTAAATTATCCTAACACAAAAAAAGTTATAACAGACATTACAAATCTTAAAACAAAGGAAAACACAAATTTTAAAAAGTATTAAAGTAATCCTACTATCCTACTAATATTATAAATATGAAAGTTTGTGAGGATGTGTTTGTGAATGGATTTTAATGAAACTTTACAATAATATAGTTCATTAGAATAACACATAGGTAATTTAAACAAAATCTTTATAAATTGTAGCCTATAGGTTATTCTGATGTATGAGCTGTATTATGATAAAGTTTCATTCATTCATTCATTCACAAATCATCCCGAAAGGGGGTGAAAAGGGAGTGGAACCATGGAAGTGCGATTATTGATGGATCACGTGTGGGTTTAATGTCTACGCGGACGTAGTCGTGGGCAAAAGCTAGTTTTAAAATAAAGAAAACATTAATTTTATAGTAAATATTAAAAGTTGATTAGATATTCACTTATTTCTGGAATAGTAACTATGCAAAAATAATATTTCATTGATACATTCAAGCTCCAATAAATTTCTGCGTTCATAAAAATTTATATTATTTGAATCATTTTGCTTCCAAGGAAAGTCTCCAGAAGTAGATTCTACAGGTGTTGCAGTCGCGGGAATACACAAGTACTTCTGAGCCATGTTGTAGAATTCACTGCACTTGGATACACGATTAAACTCTTCCCAAAATTGATATGGGTCGTCGTCAGGGTTGGAGTCGGGGGTATGCCAACGTACCGACGTAGTGCTCCACTGCAGTCTGTGCACGAGAACTCATCACGTTACGCTCAGCTGTTACATTATTATCCAAATAGCCCAGCAGGTTTCCTCTCTCTCCTGAGGCCGTAGAGGAAGCTGAAGGAACTGGTCTCTGTTGCAGACCTGGACTCTCACCTTCCATTACTTCCTTTATAACAGCTTGCGGAATGGAATCTAGTTTTTCTTGTGTAATAAAAACAGTTTTGTTATCAAATCTGGGATCCATGAATGTGGCCTTTTCTGCAATTAATTCGTTTTCGTACGATCCGAAATATTGACCAATCCACTCCTTGACTTTGTCCAAGAACTGTTTTGCCAGATCAGTCGACGGTGAGCATTTACCTATTTGTAATTTTAAACCGACAATGAGAGGGATTATTAAAGATAAGGTTAGATATTGCTCCCTGGACAAGGTGTTATTAAATTCTTTGAACGGTTGTAAAATATTTAGGTATTCACCAAGTTCTTTTCTTTCACGCTGAATGAAGTCGCCACGGTTGTCTAGAATAATTTGTTTTAATTCGGAGTACTGGTTGTGCCAACTGAACTGCTCGTCTTTTATATTCTTCTGCAAACCTGAATGGTCACTCAAAAAAATGAAAGCTTCTTTCATAACTGCGGTTAATGAAGAAGCTACACAAAGTACGGTTGGTTTTGGCAAACTATGTACCGCTTGTTTTAGACAATTATTATTTCCGGGACTAGATATTGTGAAACACACCACTTTAGGGAAGACTCTGAATTTGTTTAGTTCGTCCTTTATTTCTTTGGCTATGTTGTAGTCTTTTCGCAAGTTTGCTTCTTTTGTGAATAAAATCTGAGATATGGGTTTACCTTGATAAACAAAATGTATAGTGACAGTCCGCATGGTCCGCCCAGAACTCCGGCCCATCACGCCCAGCTTCCAGGTGTCTATCGAGATGGCCACGTGATGGACCGACGCCAAGTTTTCCATTAACAATGACTTTGTTCTTCTGAATTCTTTCCGAATTATTTAAAGAGACATCTTTTTAGGAATGGTGTAATTTGATATGATTTTAATAAATTCTTGAAAGCCATTTCCTTCAAATAAGTAACGAGGTAATAGGTCCACACAAAACATTCTCACCAGCTGTACGTCGTGGTCGACTTCTTCTTGTGCCGAATCTGCGTCTGTTTCAAGTTTTCGCTTCTTAGCAAGACGTGCGCCATTTTCACTATTTTTTGCCATGATAGCTTTGATCTTTATATGTTATGAGTAAAACTCGCTGGGTGGGTATAGTGGACGTGGCCAGAGTACCAGTAAACTACTGCACTAACACCCTAAGTTCTTCACTGTCATCTAACACAGACGTTTTTAGCGGTAACTACTTATGATAGGCCATCGCGACTGATGTTGTGTAGAATGAATGATGACTGATGTTGTGTTAAATACTAACAGATTATTCAGCTCCCACTTCATGTAGAGTAGTTTATCTTATCACTTTGTCCCTGTGCCTTTTCCTGTCATTGCACGGTCATTGCAGTGAGTTTGATTTAAAAAAAAACCTAAAAATGCTTTATCAGTGTTAACAATTTTTTTATTTTAATTGGGCACCCGATCCTCAAAAGTCCCGTCAAAATCGATCCAGCCGTTTCGGAGATTAGCCGTTTAAAACGGATTTTGTTAAAAATTCAAGAGTTTTATTTTTTTTGCGCGGAACCCTAATAATTCTAAACTAAATAAAAGTAGCTCATGTTAGACCTTATAACATCAGCTATCTGCCAGTAAAAGTTCCGTCCAAATCGGTCCCGCCGTTACGGAGATTAGTCGGAACAAACAGACAGACAGACTAAAAATTAAAAAAAAATGTTTTTGTTATAAGTACCGTATATACTTTCATATGCTTTCAGTAAAAAGCTGTTATTTTGGCGGACATACAGCGACCTACGCGTTCAATATAATATGTAATGCTACGGCTGCCGTGGCGTTGTAGTTTGTAGCGCGTCGGGGATGTTTGCAGATAATAATATTGATGGTTTTGCCGCCATTATTAGGAGTAGATGTGCATCCCTGATGACTCGTGTTCGCGGCGGCACCAACAGTATTCTCAGTGTATTTGCAGATCGATGGGATTCCCCGATGCTGTTGAGGTGCATGCGGCTCCACGCTGAATTTTAATTGTATATTTTCATCTGTGTCTGAAACCTAGTAACACTAGAAGTTAAGTAAAATTGTTACTAACCCTATGGACTCCGGTCTGAAATAAAAATGTTCTATTCTATTCTATTATAAACAGACACTTCAATTTTATTTATTTGTATACATGTATAGATTTTCTGTTGCAAGTCTTATGTTGAGTATTTAATAATATTACCAGCCTAATTATATTCCACTACAGACGCAAGCCAAACGCAAATGCAGCCAGGCATTGATCACCACGCTTACTTGGGGCACATTGGCGATAAAAGAGTCATTAATTATTTAATACTTTTAGCACACAAATACACAATCAAATAACAAGACAAGATGGAAATCTTGTCGATGTTTTTCCTTCACCATAATGTCAGTGATGTCAACGCGTGATTGATGGCATGTGCATTGTGCGTATATTCGACCCAGTTCATTTCTTAAATTTCCATAGTTGATAATAGCGCCATCTATAGAAAACTGTACAAACTATTGAAAAACTGCCACCTAGTGTTGAGTAGCAAAACTACTTTGATTAATAATATGCTTACTTTCAAATAGTTTATATGTTTGTCGCTAGGTGGCATTGTCATGATTTTGTGACTTGTCGTTCGTTTTCTGTGTCTTTTATTTAGTGTGGCCTTTGCAATAGGGTCTCGTGAATCTGTTTACGCCCTTGGGGTGCGGAATCCTTAAAAATGTCAGAAGGACCACAAAAAAATGGTTTCTGAAAATGAATCTTTATGTTATTCTTCTACCTACCTTCTATCTTTACACAGAATAATTTGTGTGCGTGGTAAGCGGGGGCAAATCGCTTGTTAAGTATAGAAATATACAAATCTGCCTTTAAACGTAACCGTAAAAAAAGGTGAGGTAAAAAACATTATCTAACGACTTTCTGGATTCTGTCGGAAAACCGTCAGTTCAGTTTTAAGCCTAGATCCAGTTTTCTCTTGTTAGTAGATAACTCTCTTCTTCCATCATTTTCAAGCACACAGGAACTCGGTACCAGTACTTGTCCCCATCGTCAGACGCGCCCACGATGCTTTACATACATGACGCCTGTATGTCCCAAAGGGTTGAGCAGATGCGTGTAGTGTACAAAAATTACGCCAGTTAATAGGTCCCTGAAAGAATGCAACCCCATGTCGCCAATCGGGCACAAATACAAATTATTCGGGCTGAAAAAAATCCGTACAGAACTAACATAACAGCAGAACCCAGTTACGCTTTGCCCGACCTGGGAATCGAACGCAGTACTGACGCCCGGCAATTGCGCTTGCTCGCACTCGTGCAGCGACAGCGACACTCGCACGATGCGTCCTTACGTAACGCACTCTGCGCCCGCGCCGTTCGGCGGACAGCGGTTATCCTTACAGCCAAGTTCATGACATCACAAGCCCTGAGCTCCCCTTGGTCCGGTCGCGACAAACATACTAATTACATTATGCTAGGGCTGGCAGATAGCACGTTACACTTTAACGATGAAGTATGCACTAGTAACTTAAAACTGTTGTCCATACAAGGCCTGGATCGGAAGAGCTGAAAGTAGCAGTGGGATGATGCAGACTAAAGGCCAGCGCACACCGGGGACGGCAGGGCAGAGCATTTTATCTTTCTTCTTTTTAGTCGTTCACTCTTGACAGAGTGGTCGCGGTCATGGGGGGTCGCCCACAACTGAGATCGCTACCTTCGCGATCCTTTTCCACTGGTCTCTATAGCCCGCATAGCGAGCTCATTCTGCCACAGGGATCTTGGCGACAGATTTGATGAAGTCTTTCCATCGGATTGGTGATCGACCACGTGGTTTCGTGCCTTCGACTCTACCCCGAAGCACCAAACGCTCCATGGAATCATTGTTGCGGGTAACAAGTCCAAAGAATCTCAGGATTCGTAATTGCACAAGCGACGACAGTCTTTGTTTAAAATTGAGTTCTTTGAGTTTTGACACTTTAGTCGTATGAGCGGTCCAGCTTACGCGCTCCAACACCTCATCTCCAGGGCGTCAATCTTGCTTCGGCCCAGCATTCGCAAAGTCCGTGTCTCCGCTCCATAGAGGAAGATCGGGAAAACCAGGGTATTCATAAGGTAATTTTATCTTTACGCAACGTAAATTCATAAGTAGCTAGTGGTTACACGATACAGAATCCAATGTTTAGCGAGGCAACAAAAGGAACCTCCCTTCGCGGCATTGAACATTGGAATCTGTAGCTTGTTACCACTAGCTACGTATGAATTTACGTTGGGTAAAGACAAGATGCTCTGCCGTCCCGTCCACGGTGTGCGCTGGCCTTAACATTAACAGCAGTTACACGCGAGAAAATCTGGATCGGCCGACGCTTCGGGAGGCCTGTGTCCAGTAGCAGACGTCTTTCGGCTGCTGATGATGCAGTTACATTCATTAACATAGCTCCAATTACTTTATAGTTCAATTTAAATGCCCTTATAAGATGAGTACAAAGTGTTTGTACTAGCTCTAATGCCAATCGAATACCCCTTGTCTTGAAAATATTTGGTAAAATTTGTAATTGTGCAATCTGTATTTTGTCTCAGCGTATTCTTCACTACTTTTTCATGTAGGTTACATGTACTAAAACTACCTCGGTATTATAAAGTTTACCGACAGCAGCATTATGTAACCGTTAGCCCTCCTATCTTAATAGTAGTAGTAGTGTCATTATCATAAAATAAATAAAATATTTAATATTTTCATGTTATTTGATACTGGGTTTTGCTCTGCGTAGGAACTTGCGGTCAGTCAAATAAAATGATTTAGAATTAAATCATTTATTTGCATACAGCTGTCATAGGGATTTTCACACCCACGGTGTCAATATTTTGGGTTGTTTTTGTGCAAATAAAACTGTTATTAATTACTTAGGATATCACTACCTAAAATTGCCAGTTAAATTCGGTTAGGCATTCCGATATAAAATAAATCGTATGGTCAATACATTTTGTATGAAAGGGTACCTACAGAACATTTATAAATTATGATAGTACCTAACGAGTACATGCCAATGCCAATCTACAGTGTATGAACTGTAGGTAATTAATTAATTACTAGTCACTGCTCATTAGTAGTAGTTAGGTCATTCGGACCTCTGTACTAGGTTCGATTCCAGGTAAGACTGAAGTTACGTTTAACTGTCGATGTCGTTTGTATGTTCATAAAAAAACCCTGTACATATATGTAGATACTGTATATTTTATATTTAGCGGCATTACTAACTAAGCCAGGCTGTGGATAGGACTTGGAAGTAGCCGCAAAATTCCAACAAAGGCGGCGGCGGCACACTCATACTCCTTGCACAGATGTGTGAACCTACGTAATATTTATTTATTATTTATTTATTAAAACTTTATGCACTTAATGTACAAAGGCGGACTTAATGCCTTAGGCATTTTCTACCAGTCTACCTTAGGGTGATGCAGAGACAAAAACAGTAGGTGCAAAAGTACTGAACATTTCCAAAAATAAAATATAATAATAAATACATATATACAAAAAAAATATATATATACAAAGTAAAGAGATATGATAATACATAGATGAAGAAAAACAACAAATTAATTGTGAGACGAGTCTGCCAGCTTCTTACGTAAGTGCTCGCGAGCTTATATTGTTAGCCTACACTTACAACCAGGCCTAATTGTGTTCGGAACCGCCTTAGAAAGCGACATTGAATAAAAACTGTCAGGGTAGATGGCAGATATTTTACAATTCAATGCAATTAATTGAACAATTTCAAAGGTATCTTAAAAACCACATACCTGGCTCAATAAAAAATGTACCTTTTGAAAAAAAATCGCTGTCACTTTTTTGGCTCTGAATTTGAGTATGTTTTTAAAATTTTTACTAAAGAAGTTTATTTTTTGCATTAAAAACATCACAAATATATTATGGTTGTTAATAAAATACACAAACTTTCAATTTAGACGAAGTTTTAGTTCATAAAACTGTTGATAGTTTTTTTTCTACATTATACAGAACTTAAATGTCCCAGCGCCTTCCGTCAACAATGTTTTAATTTTTTTTTTATTAAGTTGTTAATGTTGTTTCTTTTGTCTTTATTGTTGGTATGGGAGTTAATTTAAAGTACTTTGTCAGAAAATCTCGCAAAATATTACAATTGCTTACGAAACAACAAATTAAAAAAATGTCCGTTAAAATCTTCAAGTTTCGTAGTTTTGTGATAACCACACTAGAACTTGTTTTGTAGGGTGGCAGCACCGTACAGCAACAGCTATCAAATGTCAATTTCATGTCAGTCATTTTAGTCTACCCACAAAAGTGAGATGATTTGTTCGGATGCTTTTGTTTCTCCAAGTTATTGGATTCTAAACACAGAATTTTCAAGATATGTGTTTATTTTTCACTATAATGAAGTATAGATAGTCAATAAATGCCTTTGTATGTCGTATATTATGGCTTTCTTTCATACATTTCTTTGAATTTGCGGCTGCTAAAATCAAATAAGCACTATAATGTTCTCGTGTGTTCGCTCTGGTGTGGATAACAATAAGCTTGGGTTACATTGTCTTTTACCGACTGTGGCGGACTCCAAAATATCATTTTTTTTATGCATAAACTTGTAGCTATAAGAATCGCAGATTTTGATCCCGAAGAGCAAGCAGAACTAAGAAGACAATGGTGAGAAAAAAGATCAACATAAGACCCAATGCATAGCTGCGATTTGCAAGTACAACTTAAGAAAATTTGATTTTCGCGGACTCGGTCAATTCCCCCCTTTAGATCATTTTTAACCGACTTCAAAAAAGGAGGAGAGGAGTTTTCCATAACCAGCTTGACTTTATGATTGTCAACCCTGCGCACGCCGCTCGTTACGATGCGCACACGCATGGTTTGAACGTCGTCGGTCAGTGCCGCGCGGCGACCCTGGCTGCAGGGGTCGCCGCAAGGCAGCTCCGTAATGGAGCTGACTATGTGTAGCATACTAAGCTGTCAGCATGGCGGGGAGATTATCTTGCCAGTGAATCGTTAATACCAATCCTTGTCCTTTATGTACCCTGCTCGGCGGCGCGGGCGCGGGCGCTCTAGTGATCGGGAGCGCTACTGCTTGCTAGTCTTGGATTAGTTGCTTAGATCGGACAAAGAGTTATTGGGGTTTTTCATGGGAAATTTCTCAGTAGCGAGCCTATTATAAGAAGAAAAAGTATTTATTTGATTTGATTGAATTTTTATTACATGGGACTTAAACATAACTGGCGAAATGTGGGGGTAATAGGTACACCTCTGCCTAACACTTCGGGGATTGCAGGCCCATTATTGTGTTATGCAAAGGCCTTTGAAGAATTATGTCAATATACTCTTAACTGTACTCATAAACAACTATCATTTTGCAAGTTAAGTCTTTTAAAAAGGTTCCATTTTGATCTTTCTCTCACGGAGTTTTTAATACTGATCGTGCCACAAATTACATTCAATTATAAGGCTTTTTAAAGCAGAATAAAAACCGACCTATGTAAGCCGTACCACGACATTATCAAGGTAAATAAGGGCAGCAATTCCCATCCAATAGAACTTAGGGACCTACCCATTCCATTGCAGACCACATTATATTAAAAAAAAAAACATTGTCCCCGGCTAGCCACAGATCTAGACCAGTAGGTTACCGACCGATACCATCCATTTGAAGCAAAGTCTATATGACGATTGGAAGCCCTCAAATGATTCACTAACACACCGCACACTACCGCTATCAGTGACTCAAGATATGGGTCCATTCAAAGTTCCAATGACTCAAGATATATGGCTGCATGTAGCCATATGGGCCCATTCATTCTTTTGTGAGGCACAATAGCAGTATGTGGACCTGTTGATGTTTTTCTTATTTATTTCTTGTTGATTGAGTGAAGTTGGATGCAGCATCCATTTTGGAAGAAGTTAATGAACTCGATCTAAGTATAAAAAGTCTTTGCTGGAGTCAACGCCCCGGACATGGACTTTTTCATAGTGTTCGGGAATGATGACGCTAGGTTCTCCTGTAGAACCTAATTCTTATTTTGATCATGTACAAATCCAGGGCTAATGCGATGCGGTTAAGTCTTAGTCCAGACTTTACTGCATCGCATTAGCGCTGGATGATACCTAAGCTCCAAGTTTCCGTAAACCTCTGGGATTTTGATGAACTGGAGATCGTGAATCGTCATAGTGATGATCACCATGTTAATACTAGGATCAACGTGACTACCTTCTGCTCTTAGGCCCTAAAAGAACACGAAACGAAGTCTGTTGCATCTACCTAATGGTTTCATGCATTACGGGTGCTTCGTGGTCTGTAACCTGGGATCCAACATCGTTATATCTGGTCACTTTGTCAACATGTTGATCATTGATAACGCGTAGTATCATGAAACCCAACAACACAAACAGGGTTAACTCGTATATTATACGCTAACAACCAAATTAATTGCTCATGTTGAAGTGTACTTAAACAATGACGTTTCAGGTAAACTACAGTATACCTGGACCTGGTCACGTGCGCTCACCACCTGACTACTAAACCGCAGACAGTTACAGTCATCAACCGTCAGTGTGCTTTGGAAAGCACCCAACGTTTCCCTCCAACATAACCGACTTTCACGGAAAAATAAAAGACAGTCGCACAGTCACCCCATGGTCGTCACAGTGTTCAGCCAAATCTCATGGCCCATTAGTTTTAATAATAAAAACAGGAAAACTATGTTAGTAATATTGTATAATAATTAATAATAAAGCGTAGTATAGCAACCGATACCACGCTACTCGCTGGGAAACCCGTACCTACTCTATCATGTTATTTGTAACTGTGGAAACACAGATAGATGTACCTAGGAGTCAAGAACTCTATACCTAGACAGCATGTGTTTGTGTTGTTTTGTTCCGCATTTGATAAAACACAGTAGGAAAAACAATATGAAAGCCAACGCAAAGCTGTTTCATTTAATGTGAGTGTATTTTTCCCAGTACTTTCTGAACTTACTACTGTCAATTACATAGCAAAGCACTACAGGCAATCACAATACCAACAAGAGTTCCAAGGCCAGTCCAAAGTGAACCTATCACTTGTAAAAGTAAAAAAAAGGACAATATTAAGTCCGTGGCAAAGCCGCCAGTCTCTTGGGCACGTAACCAGGATGACAACGTTGAGCAGGAGTTTTTTCATGCCATTGTTAGTTTATTGATAGTTCAGTTACTTTAGATCATTTTACCGTTTTTACTTGTTAGTGTCTATTCAAGTAAATAATAAAGTTGCTAGTTCATGGATTAGTTCAAAAGGTAGATAAAGTTCCTGCGATGATAGAACTCCATGACTTCTTCTACAAACAACTTTTCGCCAGTGAGGGAGTGGGGAGGCGGACGGCTTGTGATGTGAACACTGTGAAATGCATAGCTTTGTGATTTATACTAGAGTCCATCAGAAAAGCTTCATTTCTACATAAAAGCGAACCAGTCTAATGGATACCACCACCACCAGCCAACCACCAGTCTAACCAGTCAAATTGTTATTTTGATGTAGGTATCTAATTTTCGCTAATTTTGAAACATTCATAGTGTAGTATGTAAAATAACTTAACATCAAGCCCCCGACAGGTTAGGCAGACGTGTACCTAAATAGTACATCCATATATAGCCCGTTATAGCCAGTTATGTTTAAGTTCCACGTAGTAGGGGAGAGCCTAGTGCCATCAACCTCTCCAAATCTGCATTAGAGAAATTCCTGGCGGAAATCCCCTACAACACTGCTCTACCTGGGAATTGACCCCAGATCCTCACGCTCAGAAGTCCAGCTTGCGACCTAAGACCAATGACGCAGTCAAGTTATAAACAAGCAGAGTGGTAGCACGTGTACAATAAACTGAAATGAGATAGCATGCTTGTTAGTCCATCAACTTGGGCGCTTGGCAGAAGTCCAGGACTAGATTTAATAATTTCATTACGCACTGAACTTATGACCAGAATGGAAATTGGTTGGTTTTACATACATAACGATTTACTGTCCTTATGTGGTCATCTAGCGAGTGGTGTGGTTCGAGCTTAACTGGCTGTTTTTAAAAGGGGTCAGCAAAAGTGTTGTTGCTGCACTGCTGGTTTATCATTTCCTTGATAAAACCTTGAAATTATCCAGCTAAGTTGAACTTCGCTTCCACTGGTCACCAACGACCTACCAAGGTGTTCCCTAGAGTTTATTTAAGAATTTGTGAATTGGATTATTTTTCTATTGAAAAATCAAGTTAGTTCCAATTTCGGCCACGAGCCAAATTACCATTGTTCAACATAAACTGAACTGACACCAAACTATGTGTTTACGGTTTTGGTTTCTGATGAAATGTGGGACGTGAGTGTGGCGCAGGCGTATTATTTGATGTTGTATCTGTAGTTTCTGCCTACCCCCAAGGGCCGAACACGTCAGTTTACGTAGTAATAGCGGAATAAGAAAGCAGGAGAATCTTTAGTACCCACCAGTACAACCAGTTAGTTGCTTACAGGTACTGGTTGCTGCTTTGCAGGCCCAAACCTGGAGCTGACCATCTAGCGACGCGGAGCATATCAAATTACTTAATATATCTCAGCCAAAGCATGAATACATATAAAACGTATTATAATAATAATAAACAATAACGAAGTCCAGCTAAAAGCGTCCACCATGATTATTCGACCGCAGCACTAATTAACACAATCGTCCATGGGCTTTGCTTGTGACGGATGACGCAACACGTGATAATTTCCCCATAAATAACTATTGTTATACATGGTAATACAACTGCAGTTAAATCACATTGTTAGGAGTTAACAGGTAACTGTCAGTACGGTTCAACTGATACCTGTTATCAGCTGTTTAAAAATATATGTGGGTTATTTTTGTTAGGTGCAGATTTATGCTTTGAAATAAATGAATAAACAATACGCTTATTTTAGAAATTAATGGGTACCTGGAGGGCAGTGGCGAACCTATCTTACAAGCCGGAAAGCCGGGCTTGCCTAAAAATCAAACTCAAGAAATAAAAAAAACATTTTTACAAAAACATAAATTTTTGTCAAACAAGAACAAAATTCGCTATCTCCACAACTGTGTCCTCTATGACAGAAATTATTTTAAATTCGCGCGCTTATTCTCCGATGCCGGCCGCGATACTCTGGCTCGCTCTAACACTATACAAAAAAAGAGTTAAACGTAGAATTTTAGTACGCAATCGTACCTACGCGCGCTCGCTAATGCTTTCTCTCTCTCACCCACTGGCTTGCATTTGGCTTCTCTGACCTTTCAGTTTTCCTAACAAAATGTCTCTGTTATTGATAACATTGGTAGGTACTGATTTGAGAATTTGTATAGAGTTTAAAGCTGGGCTTTTCTTTGAATGTGTGCGTGTAAGTCTGTGTAAGTTTGAGAGAGAAGTGTGTTCGCACCGAGGATGCACGCAATTTATATGCGCTTCGCGCGAATTTTGATAGGTACAAAGTACGATTTCATGATAGTTCGTATTTTAGTTAGTTTTGAGCGATTAGGAACTGGTGCATTTGTTTTTTGTGGTTTTATTTTTTCGATTTCTTCGGATTTAAAGTTTTTTGATTAGTTATTGCCGTAATTAACTTTGTTTTGAAGTGAACACTAAAATTAATTCGGAAACGCAATTTTTCTTTGTGAAGGATTAAAGTGTCTGTAATCGGTACCTACTTAGCAAGATAAATACTTTGAGTTTTACAGAAAAATATAATCTCGTTACTTCACCTAAGTAAACCTACCCCTGATTTGAATATTCTCAGAAAACTAAAACCCATAATGTGCATTTTAGTCGATCAGCGTAGGTTAGCGTGTTCAATGGCTGTTCGGCTGCTCTCATTCAAACAATTTGAAAATCTATCTAGTAATAGATACGTGGTGACTTCTGTGTACTTTGTTGTTTGTCATCTGTCCGGGGTAAAGAAGCGAATAATGAAGAGCTGAGTTGTGGCTGTTTACATTGTGAGTAATTACAAACATTTACAATAATGTGTAGTTAGAAACCAATTTATTGTTCGTGCGCCATCTCTAACAAAGCGAGGGAAACAATTACGAATTGACTCGAAGAGTTGAGTTGCTACATTTAAGTCAATAGATGGCTCTTATATCATTTACTTGACACTGACAACTTAATTGAATTAGTTGTTGTAATTTTGTGACGGTATATAAAATATGAAAAGTTAATAACCACTATTTGTATTTTATATTTAGGCATATTTAAATAATAGGAAAATAAAACCGGCGTTATTAAATACCAATGTCAGAACTCGGAACAGATTTTCTCGGTCAATTCCCCCCCCCCCCCCTAAATATTTTCAGTTGTTTATTCAAGGCTTTGACTCGATTTCATGCCGAGCACGCCACTGCTGGAGGGGTAAATGGTCTAATTAAAATATTTGTGTTTTTGTGGTGTCTCCATCATCATCATCATAAGCCGACAGCAGCCCACTGCTGGGCATAGGTCATCTCCAATTGCACGCCATTCGTCTAGATTCTTGGCAACTGCATCCAGCTGGTACACACGGCGGCACATGAAGCTGTACATTTCCAGTATAACTTGGCCTCGCTTTGTATAAATTTCCTATAAACTGGTTTTGTATAGCTTGATTGGCCGTCGTGCGTACATACCTACTTATTCAAACGTTTTTAAAAACATTGCTCTATTAGAAACTTATTTCTATAAATAGTTTATTGATTGAGCTAACTAACCCAGACTTGCAGCCGCCGCGCAAAAGGCTTAATAGTACTACGGATGAGTCAAACTTAACATGACATTATTTACGACGCCATTTTGGTATTTCAAACGAAGTTTTCTGGAAACACTTTTTACAAATATTCATCAACTGCAAGCCTGTTGGAATATCAGCCATACTTGGTATTTATTTATTTATTTAAACTTCATGTACAAAAGTGGTACATAGGCGGACTTAGTGCCACAAGGCATTCTCTACCAGTCAACCTTTGGGTCAAATAGGACAGCATTGTGATAGAGTACAAAAAAATAAATAAGAAAAATACCATTTTGTTAACATAAATTGATATACATAAATAGGTACATACTAATACACATATATATACAAATAAAATGAAATAAAACTAATATATATTATAATACATACAAATAGTATATCTTTTCAGTAAAGAGATAAGAATCGAAAACTACATACTTCACTTCATCGATAAACCGATGTTAGGTTCTCACTTAGATATTCCTATTTTGCACAGTTAACCACTTCACAGTGATAGCGATTCGACATCGACAGCGTCTTTATGTCGCAGTCATAAAGGTGGTTTTCGTACGGAAATGTTTCCAGTTTCCACTGGTCAGCGAAACTTCCAAGTAGGAGCATATTCCGGACACGGAGAGCTCTAATACTAAAGCAGGATCTAATTGTCAGGCCTGGTGTCAGCTACTGATTCGCAATTTGTGATTCTTTAGGCGGTAAGACTTCAGGTGGGCCCTCAGCAAGCTTGCAATCCTATTAAAAAAATGGTAATGTCAAGGATAAACGCATTAACAGCAGAACGCACGTAGAGGTACAAGGTACAGTTGTTCTATAATGAATTATGACACAAAGGCCTTATACCTATATTCAAAGAACCGATAACTGCAGTGTATAAGTAACCAACATAATTAACGGAAATACCTGAAATATTTGTAGCATAGCTCGTAGTTACAGGCTGTATTTAATTTTGTTTCCATATCGCCAACGCGCGCACTTTTTAGGTTTTTCTCAAAACGTTCCTGTACGTTTAGTCACGTGTGCTTTATCGAGATGGCGTGTGTTATTTTATTGAAAAATAAAACGACTACTAGGGTTCACAATGGAATATCATCGATATTAATGAAGTATTGAAGTTGAAGGAAACATAACTGGCGAAATGTGGGTGTACTATTAGGTACACCTCTGTCTAACTTAACTTATTATGATATCATATCACCAACACAAGCGTAGAAGAAAAAACTGTGAACTGTTGGCTTCCTCTACCGAATGAAAATCAAGAATCACGTAAATACATACACGAGAACATACAACCTCCTTCTTTTTGGAAGACGTTTAAAAAGAATTTTAGAGAAAGATTAGCTTTGATCCCCATCGGCATCGTCTCTGACACTCATACCTGCTGCGACAGTCTCTTTCTCACCTATATACCATATTCACCGAACTACCTTATATGATTAACTACTGTTAGTACCTAACAGGATAATCAGGAGGATAAGACTTGTGGCTCCTGACGACATGTTTAAAGTTCAACAAACTGGACAGGGAGGGAAAACTTGAGGCTAATACCTCTGTGACGTCGCAGAGGGAAGGAAGGAATAAGACTTGGGTTAGGCTAATATGGACGTAGGTCAAGGATAACCCTGTGTTGTGACGACACTGGGCACGCCTTCGAATCAGAATCAGCAGTGATTCCTGCGTTTTTTTATCAACAATAGGTTATTTAAGTAATAGTCATTGAACTGCATTGCCTTTGCCACCAACAGGAAAAGTGCCCTGGCAGCATTTCCACGAGCAGAGCATTGCTGATTCCTTGGCCTAATAAGCCAGCCCTTCTGGTCAAGTGAAGAGTCGACCAACCTCTTCGAGATGCAGATGATTTTTTGGCAACTTTTAGTTTTTTCTTAATACTTGTTCTGTAAATATACCTTTTTGAATGTCTTTTGTCCTTGTAAATAGTTTTGTTCACAATTTTCATTACGTGGTACGTTGTCGTTGAGTTGAGACTGGCGATTCTTAAATAATGATTTTAATTCGTATTTAGTTTCTTTGCAGAAAGCTCCAAAACTACATAAATAAAGATTGTGTTACTCACAGTTTTTCCCACAAAACTAATGCACTTTAACAGCTGAATACAACCAATTGATGCCCCACATCCAAATTTATCTCAGTACAATCTAAATTGGTTTCTACACGCGACCACACAACACATACCTAGTAATACTCCTTCATTGACAACCTCGGACCTGTGGGTTTTCCCAGACAAAAGAAAGATGATTATGAATTCAAGGTCTTCATGGTCATCGAATCATGAATACAAGTCTCGGGCTATCCCCGTGTATGAAAGCTGTTGGTTGTTTTTTGCAGTAAAAGAAATACGAACGTGGATGTGCATCGTGCGATATCAAGAGCATAGGTTCCGTCGCCCATTTCCTAGTTCAAGCTTCAAACTTTATTTTTCTCTTCGAAAAATAAATGAAAATTTATTCTTTTTAATTATTTTTATACAATAAATTAATTTTATAACTGAAGTTTTATAAGAGTAACTTTACACCTAAATAAAGTGTCTGTCATTGAAGTAACAAGACTTCGCAGTAAGAAAATGCAGCGGAAATAAAGAAAATTGAACACACGGGTGAAAGGAACGGTTTGTGCGTGAAAAATAACGTGATGACTATAAAATTTATTTTAAGATAAAATACTACATTTTCTTGAAAATTCTCTATAGACTGATATAAAGTAGTAGTAAAAATTTGTGTGCGTAAGCACTAATTTTTACTGCAATAATGAAGTGAAATCTATGACTCATACCTAAATGTCGAAGTTAAGGATACCTAAAGAAATTAATCTACAAGATTTCTTCTGTTAATACGGGACCCTAAAAAAGTAGTTTTTAAACTCCTGTGTGATCTGGTCGACCTTGTGATGTACAAGGATAATGTAGGTTCTACGAAGCGAAGACAGTTATTCGTTCGGAAAGGATTTCCCACTAGCCGGCGCTCGCGCATGCTGCGAGAATGTTGCGCAATCTCGTCGCAACTGAGTGGACCACGTGGAGGCTCCACGTTGCTGTGTTGTGATTGGCCGGCTGGGGCTTCGGGAAAACATAGGAGAGTAGAGATAGCATTATGTTAAAGTAAAGGACACGTCAGGCACGCATTGAAGAAAATACCTATTCTTGTTTTTTTTTTTAACATAGGGTGATTGATTGTGGTATTGATCATAGTTTGAGATTTTGCGTGGTTTTGTATTTATGTGTAGTACACGCTGGCCTAGAATTTAATTAAAAAAAGAGAGAGCTTAGAAAGAAAAGAGAGCTACCACTTTTACTTTTAGTTGCGCCACCAGTGCTCCCTGTTCTTCATACCCCTATCTATACGGGGTGGAAGGGACACCAACGCGAAAACGGTTTCCAACAAAAGTGTAATACCTATACGGTCAAAATGTGTGGAACGGCTGATATTTTTTTTAATAACCGTTGAAAAATTTCTATGTAGGGGGCTAAAAATGATTTACTGAAAACGTGGTAACCTTTTTCGCGTCGGTGTCCCTTCCACCCCGGATAGATAGGGGTATGAAGAACAGGGAGCAACGATCTTCGGGTGTTATGTCTGGTGGGCGACTACTACTCGACAGTTTTTGTCGGGTTTTCCTATCTTTAATAGCACGATGGTTTTAGTTCTTCCTTTGTGACATAGATGGCGCTGTAGTACGTTTTGTAGTGCTGCTATAGCTACAAGTATGTCCCACTGTGCAAAGATGGTTCCATATTCTTCCGCGATTCTTAATGTGTTGGCAACCCAGTCATCTAAAAAACCGACCTGCACCTCAACCTTTGTTATTCTCGCAAAACATAAACAACATACCATGATCCCCATTAAACTTACATAACACAACTGCATGTATATAACATGATGTGTTTATATAGCATATAATATACATACATAATAGATCATCTTAATAACACTTAATAATAGCCGCGAGCTGGAAACACTTTGTAAGCCTTCTTAATTACAGCAGAATCTTAGCTGGATTATCGTACAGTCATGGGCTAAATAAATACGTTTCGCGGACATTCTTTGCGCGCGGATGATTATCAACGAACCAATGGCCGAGGAAGTTAATGAGGCCTGAAGTGGAGACCACGTATTGGCAAGTGTAGTGTGACTGCCTCCCACCTTGATGGACCAAGGACCATAAAATGGTGGCTGGGTCAGAGATCAATGATCTGCATTAGATTGTGAAAGCCTGAGTTGCAAGTGAATATAATAAAGAATTAAAAAAAGCATTGATTGAAATAAAGAGGCTTTGTGCAAGCATATTGGCAAACAAACTTTTGTGAACAAAAATTGAAACGATGTACTACGAGCTTCGCTTTAGATGGATCCATATTTTTACCTTAGATTGCATCAACATGAGTAACATTCCCAGTACACTAGCTATACTGTAGTACGCATGGTGTACCAGGGGATAATAGTTACGAAGGTTAATTATAATACAAGTCAGTACAGTATGTAAATTGCAACGAGATTTAGCAGAAAAACTATGTTTAGTAATCTTGTTTACTAGCATGCACATTCATGAATTGAGTTCCTGTGAAATATTGCGTAATTATGACTTAATTAAAATACATAATCGCGGTCACCATGAGAATCAGAACGTTCTTGCAAAGATGCCAGTTCGTTCTTTTTAATAGAACATGTTGCGGCAATGGGTGTCTTTCAGGACAATTACGCGTATATGTCAGGTGGAAAATCTATAGGTTATCTCAGATAAGAACACATAACTCATTCAGTTTCCAATCAATAGCCCTTTTTCTACTGTAAGGTAACTCAAGGTGTTTCTTCATGTCAGTCGAAGGTGAGAGCTCGGTCAGACATTAGTCGGAAACTGCATGATTCAGCTGTTAAGATGAAGCCATCGAACAAGCTGTGTGGTGTCGGCGCGTGCACATTGATTTACGACTTGAATTTAAATGGCATGTAATCATTGTTCATACCTTGGTATTGATAGCAGCTGTGAATGTCAATTAGTACCTAGATTCTTAGAATTTGGTTAATGTTTAATAGGCTTTCGGATTTACTGTGTTCTGTTTATGCCATGTTTTCGGAAACATCTTAGACGTGCTATACTTGTTTGGCTAGGCATGATCGGATGGCAAAATCGAATACCTATATTATGTTCGGATAAAAGCCACTCATATCTCGAATGTGTTGAGACGACCTGAAGAAGTGTAGCGTGCAGCGTGGTAGGAGGTCAGAGAAGATCAAGTTTTGGTCCGATTCGTGAAGACATGGAGGCTCACTCAATAGAGGACGTTTATATTCATAAACGTTCTCTATTGAGTGAGCCTCCATGTCATTGAGTGAGTCTCCATGCTAAATAACATGATTTTTATATCTTTTCTCCTTTCACAAATCTATGCTGGAACAGATTTCTTTTTTCTTTAGGAATACGGATTACCTCTGTACGTATTCTTCTCTTCTTAGTTCTTATCAGTATTTCGATGTGTATTAAAATATCACAATAGAAATTTTATTTGGGAAAATCAGATATTAAATACATTAATAAATTAAAATAACCTAAAGTAACTAACTTAAAAAATGGCGTCAAAAAACTCCTCCACAACGCTGTCAACTGGTAATGTACCCAAGAGACTGGTGGCGTTGCCACGTTGTATGGCGTTGCAACGCTAAGCCTTTGGCCAAGGTAAAAGCCAGCCCTTGGGTCACGGGAAGTGTCAACTAAGCGATTTGAAATTTCCTTGAAAAGGCTGTGAGCACTCGGACCCCACGGTCCTAGAGTAGTAGGTCAAAATAGTAGGTCATTTCGGTCAAAAAATATAATAAAAAAATTAAGTTTAAAAATAAAACAGTCATTCTTAGTAATAATTTCAATTAAAGTTTGTGATACGACATTTGATTAAATTCTTCGAAAAGTTTTATGTTACGTAGGTATAATAAAATATTTAATTAATCTCAAATTGTTTCGTCTTTGTTTTCAAGACTGGTTTTTTGTGTGAGGCTCGATGGTACTGCCAGAAAAAAGGGTCAAATAAAATAGAATTCAGTATTTTTTTAAAATGAATTTGAATATAAATACAATTCATTGGTCATCTTAGTCAAGCGCAGTTATCCACATCGTCAAGATGGACAAAAGATGTTTCAAAAGCCACTCCAACGTTACCCAAGCACTGCCAGCAATGACAATTAGTTTTTTAATTACTTTATCTTTGTACGATGGTTCTAGTTTAAAATCATTTGTGACTTCGAGTTACTTTTAGAAGTATAATCTAACATTGCACGTGTAAGCGGGCACGCCCTTTATGCCTAGAGGCTTTACCTTTTTATTTTTTTGCTTTATTGGTGTGTGGGTGTAAAAGTGCCCTCAACGAAGCACAAAGGCACTTTGCGATATTTTTTTCTACTAGACCATACCTGCGAACCTTCTAGTTACGGAGATATTGTGGGTTAAAGTTCCAACTTTTTAACTAGTTTTTTCTTAAATACTAGCTTTAATGTTATTACCGTGCTTTAAATACCTCGTACAATGTTTTAGTGCTTTACATTGAGTCCTACCGTAAAACGTGATTTTTCACCCAAAAAAAAAAAGTCGTTTCCCAGCAATATTTTTTTCGTACTTACTTAGTTTGATTTACAGAATGCTTGGTTGACAGGTTCGTGAAGGGTCCGTTTACACCCTGTATATGACAATAATCTAATTGATTGAATTCCTCGTTTATATTAACTTACTCACTATTGTACACAATCAGGTTCTTCCAACCAAACAGACAGAAGTGTTGCGGGGAGTTGGTGCCGCCACTTGTTCTGTCCAGCTAGAACACGAGGAAGTGGCGAAGCGCGGGCATTTTGGGGGACTGTCTCTTGTAAACTTTGACCTTCAAAAAGTGTTGATTATCAGCCTAATTTGAATAAAAGTCTTTTCATTTATTTTATTAGATAAGGTTATTTCCTATACTGTTTCCTCGTGCTTATTTCTCCGCACTCTTTTATCGACTCTACCCCTTCAAATTACACCTTTACCCACACGTATGTATGTTCAATAAAAGTGCCTAAAGTGTACCCAAAATGTGGGTGAATGTGTTGCAGCCAGAGTGACCGTGACCTTGGAGTCGTCAGTCGAGTAGGTACGTAGGTACAGGTCTTACCGGTATAGGTACGAGCCTGACTTGTTTAGGTATCAGTGACTTTTATACCTTTTGGCGTGTGGACAGGTAGCCGCGCATTTTAGCACGTCAGATCGGTGAGGTATGTATATGTAGATAGGTAGTTAGCTTATGTATACGATACGGTTCGGTGTTTTTCCTGCCCAAAGTAAGGTTGTTTATTTATTTCAGGTTTTGATTGCAATTGTTAAGGGTCCAAATAAGTTGGAATCATCATGTTATGATGGATGTTAAGGGACATTGTATGCAATAAAGGTGGGTGGAGTCCAACCTGATAAAATTAGTCTCTGAACCCCTTAAAAGCACTTAAGGAGATATTTTATGATCTTCTTCCCCTTCGTGTTGGTGGGAGGCTCTTCGTGATTTTCACAGCGTCGTCGCGGAGGCAGCGCAGAGGTCGCTTAAGATGCATTTTCATGATGCAGTTCCGAACCACATGAGTCACACAAATTGCTGATGCGTTGCTGACTGCTGTTGAAAAACAACAACAAAAAGTTATCACTACGTCCAGCTGATATTCGTTATCTGACGCCAAATGGTTGGTCATTTAAAAAGAACTTTTAATTGTTTCGCCAAAAGATAATTTTACCATTAATTTATTATCAGAGATAAAAATCCCATCATTAAAACTTTCTATAGTATTTTTTGGTAGTCCTTGCTATCCCACTGTTGGGCAAAGGAAAAGAACTTCCTAAATGTTAACATGAAACAGTGTCATAAACAACCTATTTAAATAAATAAACACTTTTTATAGTAGCACTTCGTCCCCAAAATTGTTGATAGCTACATGATATCAATATAATGTATAGATTAAATCATAGAGGTTAGCAACATAGTTGGGAAGAGGCTAGGCAGATAAGCACCCACGAATAATGTATCTTTCTATCGGTGAAAAAAATTTTGAATTGGGTCATTAGTTTCGGAGATTTACCCCCTACAGACAAACTTACAAACAAATACCTCTTTATAATATACTAGCGGCCCGTCCCGGCGTTGCATTTATTTTTTAAACATTTTGGGATAAAATATAGCCTATGTTACTCAGGGATAATGTAGCTTTCTAAAGGTGAAATTTTTTTTGAAATCGGCACAGCTGTTTTTGAGTTTATTCATTACAAACATACACACACACAAAAATACAAATCTTTCCTCTTTATAATATTAGTAAGATAGATAAAACAGTACCTTATGGTTTGCTAATGAAAATGAGAAGGATCTGTTGCCATAATAAAACTAGCATAGTTGTTAATGGCACAAACATTATGCAACCACTGACTGGCATTGCATAATCTAACTACATGTTGCATATGTGGGCGCTGTTAGCTAGTCTACTACATAATAATAGGTAGGTATTTACACGTGTCAGGTATATATTACAACTATGTATTTTTAGTCCAGGGAGGATTCATTTAGGGATATTGTATACTATTGGCTCTGGATCTATTTCTGGCCATCATCATTCCTTATATCTTGCTTGTCATGGTATGCAAGATGAACTTGAACTTTTCATATGATAAGGTCGAGGAGTCCAGAACACGAAGGGTTGGTTCCACAGCGAAGGTTTTTACTTATGATGAGTACAATGACCCCTTTTGAAGTTTTCAGTTGTGAGAAAGACAACTTGTAGCTTCAGGTATTTTCAATACTTTCGCGGTTACAAGTGATTTTTTAGTTTTGAAATTCATGTGCTTGGTGCGTCATAAGCATAACTAAACTTAGACATAAGTTCCACAAAAACTTTCGATATTAATTTTCCTTATTAGAATTTACCTCATACAGGAAAGATAACGGTTATATTTAAATATTTCCATATTAGTCATTTCTACCGGGATGATTATTTATAGTTGAAAAAAAAAAACTTACAAAAAAATGCGATGAATGTGAGGAGTATCTTGAATTTTCGCCATAATTTGAAAGAAAAAAGGGTAAATGTGAACTGTAGAGATACGCCCTGAGCTTGGCAGAGAAGCATGGCTCCCTTTCATGACCAGAGCCAGTTGCCACGTGCCTGTAACATCGGCACCCTATATATAATAAATCACATGATGCTGCTTCAACCACTTATTTACTTAACTCTTTCGTGAGTTGGTCTACAGATGTTACATTTAATATTCAAGATTTTGTTGGGCACAAAAAAGTGTATAATTAAAAAAAAAATTGCCTTATTGGTCTAGTGGTCGCAAGCGCTTCTGCTGAGTATTGTCCTGGGTTGGATTCCCGGGTCGGGCGAAGTGTTATTGGTTTTTTTATCGTCGTTTATTTGTCCTTTATTGATGGCTTAACTGGTGAAATAAGAGTGTAGCTACAGCGGCACATCTCTGTATAACCCTTTGGAAAGAGGCGTGATGTTTCGTTCTTTATCGTGTGGTGTCAAAGTTTTTATGCAGCTTCTGACTTGGTTTTACACACCGAGAAATATCTCTCAGGCAAGCTAGTTTTGGTTTCCTCACCATGTTTTCCTTCACACACATGAATCCCGAAAATTAGAGATGCGTGTCTTTGGTTCGAACTCGAGCCCTATGACTTTGCAATCGGACGGTCACACCACTAAGCTAACACTGTCATAACTCAGTCTAATTCTGAACTGAGTACCTATCATGGGTTCCTATCACAAGTAGAGTAGAGTGTTATGTTTAATGTTAAGGTTTACTGATTTTCTTGTATAATCAGCTTATGATATATCTACTGCTGGGGAGACAGGCTTCCTATCTGCGAGAGGAATTGAGCCGCAGTGCGGGTTGGGGCTACGACATGCTGATTACGATTACCTTAAGATTATTTATTTATGTACACACAATATACTTAATAGGATATTACACTAAGGTAGAAGCAAATAGGTACTGCTTATTTCATAAAAAAACCAACAGACCTGCGAGAGGATACTTGGATTAGAAATGTAGATACAGTGTGTAGAAAAGACAAAACAGGTAAATCTACAAGATGTATCCCTTCGTCGTTTTAAAAAGAAAAAGCCATTCTGGGTTCAAACCCGTAAGCGGTTACTAGTTGGCTACAGATCAAGTATTACCGACTAAATGTTCGAGAGCTTTTTAGTACGCAGTAGCAAACTTCCGTATACACAATAATAATGATTGTAGAAGATAATTACCATACTATAGTGTTGTAGAGTAGTACATATTCAAAGATGCTCATTCCGCAAGATAAGCCAACTCATTAATATTGTTACATAAGAGCCGTGCACCTCATCACATACACACATTATTAAATTATTGTTGAATACCTGCTCTGTTACATATTTATAGCTGGGTTACACATGGTGGAGGAAAAACAGAGAATTTACCACTAAACGGACGGTACAAAAGAAATAATTTAAATTATTTTATGTTTGGATTCAATGGCCTTAATACCTATGTATGTGTAACTGTTTTGATGTAAAATTAACAGGAAAATTTAGTTGCCATGGTCATTTTGTCGACTCGGTATTGACCAGTTTTACTCAAGTACTTAGTTAGTAGTAGGTATTTCCGTTGATGGGCTATATTAGAATCAGTGTCACATACAACATTCCTAGTCCTTCACACAGGCTGAAACATCTAACACATACACAAATACTAGATAAACGGTTTTCAAAAAATTACTGTTTTCTACAAAAGTTCAATACCTACACGGTCAAAATGTATGGAATAGCAGTTTTTTTTTTACGGATGAAAAATTTCTATATGGGAATGATGTACTGAATACCCGTTTGCGCGTCGCTGTCCCATCCACCCTGGTACCTTAGCGTCTGGACAAAATGACAATTACTAGAAAATTCAAAAATGTATGAGGCTATCGCAGAGCTTATGTCCATCTTGGTGAAACTCGCTGTAGGAATACAAAAGACTTTGAAAGGGATCCACTTTCCTCACTTCACTGCAGCTGACAATTTTTTGGGTCAAAGTTGTACCAAAAATCATCCCATAAGGTCTCAGGTTGGTCTCAGGTTGTTTCGACCTGTCAATGGCATTCTTCCTTAGGGTGGTAAAGCAATTAAAAGGTCGACTGTACTGACTGCTGATGCTGCTGCCTTTGATCTAGTGAAGGTAGATGTTTAATGAATCGCTTTATATGGAAGGCACATAATCACAATACATATGCAACGACGTCGCCAGCAGTGTCCACATTAATTAATGCCCATCTGATTAATATTACGCATGCCTATTAATTTAACTGTGTCGGTGGTCTAGCGCTACCCACTGCTGAGCGTGAGGTTCGATTCCCAGGTTGGGCAAGGTAACAATGGATTTTCTTTTAAGAATTTCTGAATCCTGGAAACTGGATGTCCCGCTTGATGGGTATAAACTCTTCCCATATTTTATGGGACTTAAACTGACGGGATGTACTATTATATAGATACTAGTGTACTATAGATAATCTCGGAAGGATTAGATAGGGGCTGAACCTCAGATTACAGGCGTGATATTATTTTATTTCTACTAACTGTCAACGGGTCGTGCTTAATGTGAGACACAGGAGATCTTGAGACGACCAGTACGTGTATTTAAGAGGAATGTGCCAGGTTAGCTCGCGAATGTACTCGTAAGTACACGTAAGTACGATGTAACTTGTCTGAAAAAAGTATGCAAAAAAATCGACGGCCCACCAATAGCAATGGTAAGTAAGCCACCTCTGCCTATGGACATCTGCAAGAGCAGGAAAATCTCAAAATAATGCTATTCAAGCGACAAGTCTTAAAAGTGTCACGTACTTGTACTAACACTGGCGTTCAGAGGTAGATACCCTGGTACATGCGTTGGTGCTTTTATGTGGCTGAGTCAATCTTGACTACTAATAAGTTGCCTAAATAAAAGTAATAACAATACATACTAAAAGGTTTCGTTGACCATTGTTATTGATCTTGGTTCATTAGAATCAAAATTGATATACGGGAGAACCCCGCCATAAACAAGCAGACACAGGAGCCGTTGTTTTTTGAACTGGCATCTCGCAGGTCAACCTTCATAAAACTGGTGGTCGGTCAGGTATTAGAAAGCACCCCCTACAGCAAGGGACAGGCTAGGTATTTTAGATTTGGCACAGGCCGTTGGCCACTGATAACTCATATATTCATCGTCAATGTACTGGAATAGAAATTACCCTGAGTACAGAGAAATACACACACATGAATTCCAAAAAGGGGTTGTAATCATTGAAAGAAGAAAGAAAGAAAAAATATTTATTTGTCGCAGGGACATGACGTGCATCATACAAAATAACAAAAAAAATACAATAAACATAGGTAGGTACAACGCACAACAAACACTTACAATTTCAACAGGACGGGACAAAAAAAAAAGAAATATTGAACATATTGATAATATTGACATTGGTCCCATTGTCACCGACTGAATTAGGGAAATAGTAAAATTGGTGCCTCTCTCTATAATGAGAATATATTGTGTCCGACCAACCGTAAAACTGCACTATCTACCTCTCCTCTCTCTCTCTTCTCTCTCCTCTCCACTGCTCTCTCCCTTCCTCTCTTCTCCTCTCTATCCATCTCTTTTTCTTTCTGTTTGTTTCTCCTTTCTTTCTATTCTATTTGTTGTCTTCTATGTATGGGCCCAAGTAGCCTGAAAATAAATGGATGTTGTTGTTTGTTTAAGATGGGCTTATTTGGAGTTGCTTCAAAAATGTTGAGCGATTGGCTGCTGTGCTGTGTCTTTATTCGTATTCTTTCCAGCAAACCCTTTTAATTGATACCTATATCGTGGGGGTGCATAAAAAATAACCGGTCCTCCATCATTGGGAATCCGCCATATTCGATTTAGAATGACGTCACTTAGCTCAAACAGTTATCGCCAACCAGTAACCATGAAAATGTTCATACACATTTAGTTTGGATGCCAATCATCCAAACAAACGTGTATGCTGAATTTCAGCACAATCAGTTGGGGATAACTGTTTCAAAAAATTCAGTTGCAAGATTTGACCTAACCAACATACAAATATTGCAAGTTAAATAAAAGCTTGTAAAAAAAGGCGTGTTGTCATGTCAAACTTTGAAAACGATTGTCGCTGGTCTAGTCGCCCTCGCCAAGATTGTTAGCAAACAAATTCGCACATTGGTTACAGCTACTCGTAATAATGTTGACGTAATATCTCGTAGTCACGTTTTCGACAGCTACATAATAATAATTGTTCCAGAAAACGCACGTGCTTCTGTGAGTACGAAACAATTTGAGGCAAAGAACATAACTTGTGACCAGTTGCGCAAGGGCAACATACAACTTTGCTAAAAGAAGCCGGTGCTATAAAAGCCGGAACAATGCGTGAACAACTTTTCCACCCCTTTTTAAAGCACACCTGTTCCTTGAGGGTTTTTTTCTAATTCATACAATTGAAACTGGGGAATTGTTTTACGTAAATATATTTGACGTCTCACTCGAGCGTGCCAAAAGTTATTTAAAAAAATATTTACCTACTTAATGCCAGTTTCTGATTAAGATATTTGATAAGAGACATAATTATCCTGGTATCCTGGTAGTCAAGTTAACGTAATCACTTGAGTTTATGTAATTACTTAAGCAACCATTTTTAAGCAATAGACAAGAATTTGAACTTTTTTTTTTCGACAAGGCATCTTGCTGGTCAACCTATGAGGATGGCTTCTGCTTAGTCGGACTATGCCGTGAGAGTAAGGCCTCCAGCCAGGAGCCAAGACTTTGAACGAAGGAAGAACCGTTAAAGAAAGCAAACCTAAGAATTCTAACTTTTGACAGTTCTAAATTCAAACAATTACTAAAGTACAGAATAAAAATTGTATCTCAAGTTATTACTTCTACTCAAGTAATCTCTTGGACTTGCTTATTGATACGGGTGTCGAACTCTACTTAATGTTAACCTTTAACTAAGTAGGTTTGACAAGTCACAAACGTCTATTATTCAACAAACCAGCACTACATGTCTATCACGGGTTGCTTCCAGTAGGTGAAGCACCTTTATACGACAGTGTCTATGCCGTGTACCATTAACTCAAAAAGTACATTCATGTAAGACAACATACACATGGGTATATCGTATGCCTGTAACACATTTGGAGCAAGTTCCGTATGGCGTCATAGTTCATAAAAATAAATAGTTTCCTTGGCAGCGCCACCTGGTGTCACGTAGCGGCATTACGTTTTATGTACATGTTTACTTGTATTTAGGAACACATTGTGCTTCGTAATGGGTGCGTTCGGCCCCGAGATTGAGATAAACTATTGTTTGTTTACTAAATCATTGCCTTGGCTGTAGTTTTTGGAGATGATTTAGTAAAATTAAGCAGTCTTAAGAATTTCAAGTCGAAGATTTAGGTAATTTTCATGTGCTTTCTAAGATTTTATATCTGTGTTACACATGAGATAATATCTGACAATTCAGAGGGTAAGTCTGGGTATACATATAACACAGGAATTAAAGCGCAGGAGTCGCGCTTACGTTCATAAAATCAAGTGTTGACTAGCGATATCATGTGGGTGTCACAGCTCTTCGGAAAATAAACAAGCGTAGGTAATCTATATATATAAAAGGAGAACTGACTGACTGACATATCAACGTACAGCCGAAACTACTGGGGCTAGGAATGTGAAATTTTATACACGGCTTCCTATTATAATGTAGGGGAGCACTAAGAAGGGGTTTTTGGAAATTTAACCTTTAAGGGGGTGAAAAGGGGGAATTTTGTTTGCGGACGAAGTCGCGGGTGAAGTGCTAGTAAAGCATACATAAAGATATTTCACATTACTTCCGAGGAAAATTAGCCAACATAGTAATGAATGAAACCTCGAATAACAAGACTGGGTTCATAAAGTCAATGCAAAAATGCTTCAGAAGTAGTTTGTGACATTAAAGTGACATCAAAGCGGCGTTACGGCAGAAATTATGTAGATGTCCGAATTTATTTACATATAAATGATATGTGTATCACGAACTGAAGTGCAGAAGGTGAACTCCTAAAAAAATGCCATAGAGTAGAAAAAGGACTGTTTGTTAGCTATGCAAAGCAGTTCTCTCGTCGTGACCAATCCTTACGGTATATTACATATATAGATCCATCTAATCAATCGTTCCATAAGCATTGATCAGTACCTCGCTTTCTCATGTAGTGATCGCAACAGCGACTTTTACAATTTAGTTTTCTTTCGTGAAAAGTCCGGGTTATGTTCAATTCTTTTCACGTGATCAGATAGATCTCCGATTGAGGATTAGGTTTTCGATTCTTCTAATTCAAGGGTCGGGAAGTTTTTAAATTAGTGTTCCTTTTCTTCATCAACCAATATTGCGATGAGGAGGAGTTAATCAGTGGGATTTCGGAATAAATTACAGTACTAGTGCAACAAAAGGTTTGAATTCCCGGTCAATAGACCACCGACCCCTCTGAAGATTTATCTACTCCATCCTTTTTCTTCAAACCGTGTACCTTCTGCAATCACCGGTCAGTTTCGTGATACATGTAAGGCTGGTCATCTGGACCGTCAGTCTCGTCCCTGGCCTTGGCGAGCGATGTAATCGTGACACCGCGACGTGATCGCCATGCTAACGCCTGTGGACGCGGGGAATAATGTGCGAAGGCTGGAACTGGTGCCGGTGATAAACCTCAGGCAAAGGTGATCGGAATATTATAAAGCTATTAACTGGTCCTTGACATAATTTGTGTTGCAGCTAGTACCTACTCTTACTCCATGAGATGCAGACATAAGTTGTATCACGGGATTAGATAATCTTTTTGGCGATAGATTCGATCTGAATTTTGGAGTCAGATAGGCAGATGCCCCATATACAATTATACTGGCATTCAGGTGGGTCCAGTTAAACTGGAAGCCGACCTCGGCATAGTTAGGGCAAGGTTACACACATATGATGCGATTCGACTTAAAGGAAGACGTGGCTTATAATAAAATTGTTTGCGGGGAATCACTTAACGAGTTGGTTCAACTCATTTGTTTTTTGGTCATGTGCTAAAAAAGAATAATAGTTAAGCGTGACTTTGGTACATTTTTTTAATTCTTTAAGTAACGTCATCGGATTTTGAGATTTTTTTGCTCTTGTACACATTATATTTTTCAAAACATGGCCAGCAAAAACTCAAAAACCCGAATAGTTACTCGCTGTAGCTGTTATACAAAATTTTAGACACTAAATTTTAATAAAGACTTGTTCACACAGCTGTCGCTACTAAACAACTAACTATGTAAAAAATAATAGTAAAGAAATGTTGTGAAAACCACTTTAGTAATGCCCCATGGGATTTCTCAACTGCATAAACAGCAAACTTGCATACACCCTGAATGTAACCCCTCAATTTTCAGAAATCATTCGTTAGTCACGATTTTGTTATAAAAAAAGAACGGTAGCAAGATATTTTGCACAACATTTCTTGCTTCTGGCTTCAGCGCCTAGTTGTGCGTTGTGTTAGTGAATCAATTTAGAGATTCATTCAGTAAAAGTTGTTAATAATGCTAGCTTTCCTTGGAATACAGGTAAAGGAATACGTGGATTAAACGCCTGTTGTGTGTTATTTTTCCCCACCTCCGCCTAGCGAGACCGCTTGCAGAAAAGTATCGTAAATTCGAACAATTCTTGAATCGAAAAATAGCTAACATACAGTATTGGAGTAAGTACAATTTATTAATGTCACCAATCAATATGAATAAAATCTTCAAACTAAATCAATATTATAAACGAAACGATAATTTCCATTTAAAAAAACGTTCGAATTTACCATAACGTTATAGCGTTAACGTTGTGATCACGATTATTTGAACACCTCTTATCATCATTGATCACATTTTTCACACGAGCTTTGTCGTCGTGTTAGCTCTCCTTAGAACGATTAGTATTTTATTACAACATAACATCACGCCTGTAATCTCCGAGGGGTAAAGCCTACCAAATCTAATAGTACACCCACATATCGCTAGTCATGTTTAAGTCCCATGTAATAAAAGGCGAGCCTATTGCCATCAACCGGACACCTGGTAGTCTAGTCCACTTGCGAGACTAAATTCTTGCAGTATCTCAGAGTTCTGTGATGAAAATTTTCTTTTATTTCTGTAGTGGAAGCGCTGAAACTGATCTACTTGTAATAACCTGATGATATCCTCATTGTTACTGAATATATTAACAAATAAACTATCCTAGTGCTACTGTCCTGTAGTAGGTACCTAACAATGATTCTGTATTCTGGTGTTATTTTTGATTTTAGGTAGTTACCAAATTAAGTGCCTTTTAGCTTATACATCCTGTTTTTGTTTTAATGTTACACGGGTTAAAACTATTCCTAATTTAAAATTTTGTGATATTTACATTATCTGTTTTGTTATACTTTTCCTGCTACGGATATAAAATGTAATGAAATTAAAAGAAGAGGTTTTCCGCGTTACTGGCTCGCTTTAGTCTGGAACATTCAATGGGGACTATTTATAAATAAGTGGCACGTGCTGCCTTTCGACAAGTACTTATTTCCCCCATCATTACGTAGAACAGGTGCTCCGTGGAGGAAAACATATTTTTCGACGTAACAATATAGCCCATGATGATGTAAATAGCTGTAAAAAGGAACTAAAGAGAACTGGAAAGAGGGTGATTCCGTGAAAGATAATATGGCTCTGAACTTGAAGTGGATGCTGAGATAACAGATTGTTAGGAATAGTAGTGGAGTGGCTCTTAGGAGGCTGATAGGAGCCTACGTTAGAACGATATCAAGCGACTCCATAATGCAATCAAAAATAATGTAAAAAAACGAATTGTTGTGTTTTCAGCACCAATCGCTGAAAATACAAATTGCAATAGATGTCTTTACGTATCACTTAGTGCTAGCAAAAGCAGTCATTAGAATTATAAAGATTCGCTCTGATTTCATTATTATAGTTGCAAGACCTACTAATAAAAATGTACTTGGCTGACCTCGGTCTAGTGTAATAGATGCCATTAAATTTTGAATGAGGAATATGCCAGAATTTTCTCGACCATTTTGTCGGTCAAGGCGAAGAGGTTGCAGTAAGTTATCCTTGTTGTAGTGCGTGATGTATAGTATATAATGAGGAACATGTTAACTTCCTGTTGTTCTACAGAATTCAAGAAAGCAGACGAATAGTCTGGGTACTTTTTCTGCTTTATGTAAAGCAACACACGGACATTGATTCTACAGAAAAAACCCACCACAACAAGAATTGAATAAAATGTGGCTCTAGCAGAAAAGTCTTCAATACAATGCTACAAGGGTCTTTTGACGCATTCGAATTACGTTGAAAGGGGCCTGCTCCTGGTTAACATTTGTGTAATATATAAAAAACAATTTTCGAAGTGATTATTAGCACATTTTTAGCGTTAATTTTGTTTGCGGACATGACAGATGTCAAGTGCCTGAATTTTATAACAGACAGTCCTGTTGCTTCATTTTTTCCGTATTAATGTCCTGTAATTGTTACAAACAGAATATCACCGTAGGGTTAGGCAGAGGTGTAACTAACAGTACACACACATTAAGCCAGTTTTTTCCTTAATAAAATATCTATCTTGTATCTATCATCATCTACCTAGCCTTTTCCCAACTATGTTGGGGTCGGCTTCCAGTCTACCGTCGTCAACCGGATGCAGCTGAATACCAGTATTTTACATGGAGCGACTGCCTATCTGACCTCCACAACCCAGTTACTACTGACTACCTTACGACTGTCAAAGATCTACAAATGACAGCCGGGACCAACGGCTTAACGTGCTTTCCGAGGCACGGAGGAAACTCGGTATGTAATGGGCGGTCACCCATCCACAGACCAACCTAGGCAAGCACGGCTCAACCTAAAGATCGACCCGAGCGGCTGTTAGTATTTAGCCACGAGCTCCTCCTATCTTGTATCTGCTTATATAATGCTGTTATAAAGTTCAAAAATCATATGGATAGACTGCTTTAGACTGGTGACTACACCTTAACGTAAACCGCTTTTTGCAACTAAGTGATTTTTTAGAATTTTCAAAATTTGACCTTCACGGCGGCGATTTTAAGTGAATCACCCTGTACATGCGTGTTCTTTTAAGATAATTTAATTGATGTTACAGCTCGACTTCCTTGTCAACACGGAAATTAGGAAGGAACATATACACCTAGATCTACTTAGTATAGGTACATGTACCTGCTTAGTCAACTAATGGATCAAGGTAATGTCCACCATTTTCACAAGCTACTACAATCAGTCGAATTTCTTTAATAGATTTTCAACTTAATCGCTTAAGTATTGGATTCAAAGTTGATTACCTTCACTATATATCCAGATTTCATTGACGTATTAGATGCTCTATTATATCAGATTCTATTGTATATTGTCTTTAAAGCAATTGGTGCCATTGTCGACAAATCTGCCAATGCTGAGTTAAAAAAATGCAAAGGTGGAACGGTTAAATTAGCATTTTAATTATATTAAACACCGTCGGTTGGTACAGTAAAATAATAATTTATATTTAGTTATTGTCAGCTGTAAAGCCTTTAAAACATTAAATTTAAAATTTAAAAAGCCCCGTAAGAAAGAAAAGCGAACAAACATTAAAAAAGTCAAAAATAATACCGATTGTTTAGCCATCAAATTCGATCGAGTAACACATACAGGGTGTAAACGGACCCTTCACGAAGCCGTCAACCAAGCATTCTGTACATCAAACTAAGTCACTCTATGCAAAAAATATTGCTGGGAAACGACTTTTTTTTTTTTTGGGTGAAAAATCGCCTTTTATGTTAAAACTCAATGTTACGCACTCAAAACTTAGTGCTGATGGATGCTTTGAAAAGTAAACGGGTCATGGAGTTAATTAAAGTAAAGTTAAAACCTTAAAAAGTTGTTTTTAAAAAAAAAGTTGTGAAAAAATTGGAACTTTGACGATACCTCCAGAACCTGTCGTTTCCCAGGTATTGTCTAGAAGAAAAAAATTATCCCAATGATGGGCACAATATGTGGTTTTCGTTTTCGTTAAGGGTCTTTTTACACCCTTTATATTTTAATTAAAGAAAATAGATTGATGGCACTTTAACATTTGCTCGTCAAAATGGTGCTACAATGTTGTAGCACCATTTTGACGAGCAAAATGTTAAATTGCCATCAATCTGTTTCTGTTCGTTTGCTTTTGTTTTTTTATATAATAATTTACATTTGTATGTGTTTTTGTTTCTAATTTTATTAAGCCCCATACAGGTCATGTTCTGTTTTTTTTTAATCTTTTCCCTTTCCCTTTTTCGAGGCAGTTTTCTCAAAATGAATGCATGACATTTCTTAAATAGTGCCACAGTACCCACTTTTAGTAAGTAAATGACCAGAAAACAACGGTTGTTCCTGGTACTATTTTAATAAAATTGGGTAATAAAGCTTTTTCGATGCACGTCTTCCGTGTTCCAAATTTTCTTGTTACCACAATGTGATGTCGGTTGTTTGAGTTAATGCGCCGGGTCCTGGTCGATCAGATCAGGTAAGATTTGTCTCAATCTGATGTTTTTTAACCTATCCTATCAGACAGTCAAAGCAGTAATTTTCTTCTGTTTGAACGCCGTAGTTGAAGCAGAATTAGGACCGGCCCGTTGTCTGAATATTTTTAAGCTCTGGTTGCACCAGGAAATTGCACCGAAAGTGGAAGGGTTCCCGTACACCCACAGATTTTAAGTTTTCAGGGCCTCAAAGGGTATGGCAATATTGAACGAATAATGTTCCCCATCATTTTAAGTTTGGCGGTTACCGTCCGCAAGCTACAGGGAACAACAGTGGAAAAAGCGGTGATATATTTAAGCAAGAAAATTATTGACAAAGCCCAGGTCTATGTGGCTTCGAGCCGAGTAAAACGTGTTGCAATATGTGAACTAGATCAAAGGAAACTGTCCAAATGTCCTCACGACAAATCGGCATTAGAAATATTACAAAGATTACGAAATGAAGACAATTGAATAGATTTTTTTGATAATGTACTAAATATTTCACCTTTCACTTAACTTAACAATTTCACCGATTTCATGAAACGCATAGTTTTTTGTAATAAACACATAATGCCCTTTCATTTGATACCCCATTGGGGTAGGTATATTTGAAAATATTCTATTATTTATCCCCACTTTCACCCCCATAATTAAAATAGCTGAGCCGATTTTGAAAAACCATGTCTAATTATAATATACACATCATGCCCTTTCATTTCATACCCGATTTGGGTATATTTGAAAATATTCGATTTTTCATTACCACTTTCATCCCCCATATCTAGTAAACGGCTGCACCAATTTTGATAAAACATGTCTAAGAGCCATCGCCAAAAAACTAGCTTTATAATAAAAAAAAACCGAAAATCCAAATCGTAGACACACACACAGACACACATATCGGTCAAAGAAGATTGGTTTTTTGGGGCTCAATTAATTTTACAAGCGTTCATCAATGAAAGTATGTACATTATATGAAGCAATTATGGGGCGTTTCTTTCCATGTAATATCATTTTTTTACTAAGCTGCACAAAGTAAAAAAAGAAGAAACAAATATTTTACTAAATCTGAACATCTAAACGCAATCATTTGAAATATCGAAACGTAGAAATAGTGACGGAAACAATGGAGTTACCATATTCAACAGAAAATGGAATTTCTATAATAATACTAATTAATGATTTTGCTGGTAGTAATAGTGAGTACCATGAGACGTTTGCTACCTAGTATTATAAGACAAGCCGTTTACATTGCTGCGATATTTTATCTGTATTGTCTCATCTAATCTAAGCCATTTTGAGTAAGACTCCTCCTATCTTTGGAAACACATGTTTACTTTGCTTCTAAGTCAGCCTCTTATTCGATTCGCAACAAGTTTTATGATACTAAATTATCATGTTACTAAATAAATGATTAATTAGTGACTGCTGATATTAAAAATGTAAAGTACGTACGTAACGTTTTTTTTGGAGAATTTAGCTTAAATGGCAACATTCAAAGTTATGTCATCTATGAAAACAGAATATGTCATAAATGTCATAAATATTGTCACTTCTCTGTCTTGATCAATTAAAATCTAGATGTGTGGTTTTGTTGTGGATAGTTGTGCATTTTATTAGTTTAACAGTTTTATTTGTTTCGTGGTGAACTATACAACAAAAGAAATGTACAGTGAAGGTGTATATAAGGTCTAACTTTTTAAACACGAAATATTTCAAGAGTAACTTCTATAGGTCGTAAAGTCACCATAGCAACGAAAAATTTTTTTTTATCTAAGTGTATTTTTATTAAAAAAAAAAAAAATTACTTGACCCACAAAATAAATACTGTCTAAAGGTTTAAAAAGTAAAAAAAAGTTTAAAAAAGTAAAAGTAAGTAAGTAAGTTTAAAGTTTGTAAAGGTTTTATGCAAAATGTCGCAAGAATATTTAGATCTATAATAATTTCGTAAAAATAAAAACATTCAGAAAAAAATTTTTTTCCGCTGCTATGGCGACTTTACGACTTGTAGAAGTTACTCTTGAAATATTTCGTGTTTAAAAAGTTAGACCCTATAGAAATGATAGAGGCTAAAACAATGCCATAAACATAAACAGTACAGTTGCTGCTAGTATGTGCGAGGAGCATCATATAGAGATTATGGTAAAGCTGATGATGATGGCATGCCCACGCCGCCGGTCGCTCAGTTATTTCAAGAAGTTGTTATAAGATTATAATGTTAAGCTGCTTAAAATAAATGTTTTATCCAACTTGTAATTAATGTTTAATTTTTGCCCTAGTCCATGGCGCAATTACACATGGTCGTTCGCTCGAATTCGATTGCCCATGGAATTCGTCAAACGACCAAGTGTAAAAGAACGCCGTCGAGTACGTCCGGCTTCGGGCAGACTCGTCCAGCTTCATTGTTTGTTTTTCGATTAGTGTAATTGCGCAATCAAAGAATAAGCCGACCAAAATCATAAGACAATGTGATGGGTTGTGCAAGTGCGGGCTCCGCAGGCTAAATACCTAGACAGTCCTTAAATTCTACGTACTTGTAATAAAGTATAAGGTATATTGGATGTATAATAATGAAAATATTTTTGAATGACATTACGGCTGACTAAATTGTCTATCCTACAGTGTTACATGGATCTTTTGAAGCTCCATTGAGGTTGACAGGAGAGCGCTCTTGCTAAACATTTGCAAAATGTATTGAAAAAATAAGATGGCGGCATTAGTTCTGATTTTGCCCACGCAACAAGTGGGTTTATAAATTATGTTATTCTAGCCAAATCCAATATTATAAAAATATGCTGTGATTACCTTTTATCTTAATTTGACTGAGACCTATCTTTTGGGAGTATTTTTACGAATGTACGCGAGCTCTAAGTGTGGTCCCCAGATTGCTTAAGCTCTTGCCATTCTTCTTTATAACACCCCTCTTTTTGCGTCAGAAGTTAATAAAATGAATAAATATACATACAATCGTACATCAATCAGTTGTACGTACACAAAATCTTAATGGCTTAGTACGGGTCTGAAACTAGTGGGTGCCTTTGAAAGGTAGGTAAGTCAAAAAAACTGGTCTACGAGTCAATGCACTACCGTTTGTCGAATTAATTAGATGCAAATTGAGAAAATAATAAATATCAAGGTATTGGTACCTATTGAAAAAATACAGTAAGATCAAAAACCAGAATTAATCAGAGCAACAACAAATTGAAATAAGAAAACAATGATTACAGTTTTCAACTGAATAAAAATCTGAAATTGACAGACCGATAAATGTTTGTTCTAGAAGCATGGAATGCACAATAGTTCCTTATAAATAATCGAAAAAGAGCACTAAGGAAGGATTTTTGATAATTCGAACCCAAAAGATGGCACGTTCTAAGTAAATAAACTTATCATTTTTAAAATTAGAAACGTAAAATTTGATACTTAAACTTGAGTTTATAAGTAAATGTTAGTATACACATCTTCTTAGGATGTTGCAATGGGATATTCCATCACAAGGCTTGTATAATAATAATATAAACACAGCAAGAAAGGGAAACTAATGACAAGACCGAAATTGATGTGATTAGGAGCCAAAGCGCAGTGCAACAAACTCAGGGCCGACCAGTCGGTCAGGTCTGACCGGCTCTCGAGTACCTAACATCATAAACTTTGCATATGTATATCAATGATATGCCATATCTTTGAGTTGACCTTTAAGATTTTGAAAACAAGAGCCTTTTTTGTGGCTTTAAGTTTTGAGTTTTGAAAATTGGTGTTTGTTAAATATGTTCCTGGTGTTTGTGATTGCGTAATTGTTTTGTAAAAAAACAAGGCTATGCTTAGATTTGGCTAATGCAAATTTTTTTTGGAGTTTTGATATCATTAGACGATGATGCAAAGTTTTGTTGCACTGAGAGCGCGCGGTATATTGGGGAAAGGAGACCTGAGGCCCAGCAATGGGAATGTTTCAGTTGATTAAGCTGTAATTAAGTTAATGAAGCCACGCTAAAGAGGGGAGCAAGGTCTCGCTTATAAACAGCGATAACTGTACTAATGTCTCCCTATGATTGCTTTGACCGTTTACTAGGAGGCAGTCTTTTCACGTAATACTTTAAATAACAAGCAGAGTGCACACAAATCCTCACAACTGCAATTTCATCATCATATTGCATTGTGTCGCAATTCATTTAAGTTCTTCGTCACCATCAATTATGCGCGACTCATGAACCATCACTTTTACCATTGACGTACAAGTACCATGATTCACTGCATAACACATTACACATCTGTTTTTCTCTCGTCGTGATGGCCCGGTGGTTACGACGTCCGCCCCTCATGCCTGAGATTTTGGGTTCGAAACTGGGCAAGTAAAAATGGGACCTTTCAGTTAATCAGTAGTTTGTAGTTTTAAGTTAGTTTTTAGTTTCTAAGTTTTCTATTCATCCAAGAAACGCTGGCGTGACGATTTGGACTCTTTTCTGACTGATTGGCCAGAGGAGGCAAAACACCGGGAGAGTTGGAAAGGAATGGGGGTGGCTTTTGACCAGCAGCGGGATAGAATAGGCTAAATAAAAAAGTTTTCCATTGCATCATGTCACTAACTGGATTGTATAAACGTAAAATACTGGTATTCAGCGGTATCGGTTAAGACTGTAATTGAGAAGAAGCATATAAGATGGTGATGTACAAACCCCAGCACATCAAGCTACAATCTGTCAAATTTCTTTAATAGATTTTCAACTTTATCGCTAAAGCATTACGTTTAAGGTTGATTGGGAAAATTTGACAGTTTCGGGTAGCTTTATGTACTGGCGTCTGTATACAGGGTGTAAACAGACCCTTCACGAAGCCGTCAACCAAGCATTCTGTACATCAAACTAAGTAACTCTATGCAAAAATTATTGCTGGGAAACGACTTTTTTTTTGGGTGAAAAATCACGTTTTACGGTAAAACTCAATGTAACGCAATCAAAACATTGTGCTGATGGATGGATTGAATAATTAATTATTTAACAGGGTCGTGGAGGTATTTAAAGTAAAAATCATGCATTAAAAACATATTTATTTATAAAAAAACTTGTGAAAAAGTTGGAACTTTGACCCCCAATATCTCCGTAACTAGAAGGTTCCCAGGTATGGTCTAGAACAAAAAAATGATCGCAATGACGGGGAGAACAAGTGCCTTTCAGCTTCGTTAAGGGTCTTTTTACACCCTTTATACTACTTTTTAAGTTGTCTTTGACACACTGACATCGGTGAACAAAAGCATTGTGAGGTAAGCTGAACTTGTACTTTAAGAAGTTTGAAATCGAAGATCATCTTTAGCGAACGTGTTGATCATTGCTCCTGCCTTCTTTGTATGACCCGTACCCTAAATTGGGACGTGAACAGGCCGCTATTATTATTACACATACGCAGTTTTTTTCGCCTTGTTTACATTGTTAAAAATGTTGCGTATGGTATGTTGTTTTGTTCATTTGAATTGAGAGAAACACGTGTTCCAGTTTTTGTTTTGGAGCAAAAGAATTACGTACCTGGATGGTTTTACTGCCCTGTTAGATACTTAAAACCTGTTATAATGTTTGTAAAAGGTGGCTGTGTAATGGCCTGTGGAGAATATAAATGTGAACTAAGTGAAATTATTGAAGAAATCAACAGAATCGATCTGATAAACGTAACGTATTATTCATCAAAAGCTGTTCTTTTTTAAGAAACGATTTTATACCACGTTGGTCTAGTGATCGCAAGAGCAACTGCTAAGCATGAGGTCCTGGGTTCGATTCCCAGGTCGGGCAAAGTGTTATTGGGTTTTTCGATCAGGAATTTCTCAGTAGGCGCTTCAGAGTCTGGGTTGATGCCCGGTTGATGGTAATAAGCTCGCCCCCTATTACATGGGACTTTAACATAATTGGCGAAATGTGGGTGTACTCTTAGTTATACCTCTGCTTAACCCTTCGGGGATTACAGGCGTGATGTTATGTAATGTAATATTTTATAAAGAATAACTTCAAAACTTTTAATTTTATTCGTTTTGATACCAAAGCTATGTTGCCTTAAAGGCGCTCCCTCACCGGCAGCATTCGACTAATGTAACAAATCCAAGATTCGATTTTGAGCATAACGTTCAATGGTTTCAGTATATAATCGAAACTTGGAGAAGAAGCAGCCAGACGTCTGGATGTGTGCCCTGTTGAGGGCTCGCATTCATTCAATGGAAATGAGGTTGTCATATCAAACTCAAACTCAAACTCAAAGCATTTATTTCAATTAGACCATAACAGGCACTTTTGAATGTCATAAAAACAAAGAAGGCGAAGCTACAGTCCCAGACACAAGGCATAATAACTTGTGAAAGTACTGTAGTTGCCCATTCCAAAGCGTAGATCTCTATGGAGAAGAATGGGCAAGAAACTCCATGGACAATCTTTTCAATCAAAATATTTTTACAAGATCTTGGTTACATCATTCATGTTGAGATAATACATATATGTGAGAACGATGTAGAAAGATGTGCACATTAAGAGCGTCCAGAGTAAAAGATTAGATCAACAATTTAAAAACAAAGTAGTTAGAGTAAACCATGGCAGCTAAGAGATGACCAGTCCCAACTGACAGCGCCCGTTCACGAACATGACGCATGGATCAGCACCATTCAACTCAACCATTTTGAAGGGAACCGAATGATCCGACACACCCGCCACCAACAGCGAGACATTTGAGTGAGCATGACATTCTCTCAACCGCCAGGGCAAATTCGAGTCAATGAATGATAACTAAATGTAAATGGTAGCTTTACAGTACATAGTACTCACACATATACTCTACTGCCTATCCCTTTGAGGATTACTGATTCATGTTATGTTATGTTAACCCGTAGGTTTAACCTAAACAAGGGGTCCAGTCTGTCCAGTATCAAAACGCCATCAAAATCCAAAAAACCTTCATTATAACCCGCGAGTCGAGTTTGAAGGTCGTCTTGAACAAAAACAGTAAAAAATCGCTCGTGGCAAAAACCCAAAAGTCAAATTACGATTTTCGACAAACCGGTCTTTTATTAGGTTTTGTATTTCCATCGCATAAGGCCTGCTTAATTTATTATGTAGTATTAATATTGACGTAGTACACAAAGGATTTGTTGAAACTGAGTAGCGGATTTTTCTACGCCTTTAATGACTGTGGTCCTGGTAGCCTATCATTCATGACTACTATAGCCGTATTGTTTTAATCTTACTTGAATGTGGGAAAAAGATGAAGCTATACAGGCCATCTAGCTCCATCTCACACAGAATCCACACAGAAGACTAGTGACATTAAAGGAATACTTCTGGTAGAGGTGGTGTTAAGTTGGTAGTTTCAAAAAAAGTTTTCCTCCTGTTTAAGATGAATGAAGAATGATCAGTTTATTTAAACTGGATAAACAAACTATTGTGAGATTAAGATGTGACATAACATCACATATGTAACCCCGCGGTTAGACAGAGGTGCACCCATAGCACATCCACGTACCGCATCGGGCTCCTTCTCCAGATATCAATCAGTTAGGTATTCCGCATTAACATCTTTCTCCACGTCAGAAGAAGCAGTAGGTAGTAGTTCCAATACCTTCTGTTCCACCACTTTCCTGCTCTGCATCTGCATGTGCGTCAGACCTTCTCGGATTTTTGCTGACGTCAAAGAATAAAAGGTGTGTAAAAGGAAATTTTCTCGCCTTTCCTTCAAATGTAAACAATAAATATCATCATACGATATCAGGACAATACGCTTCATGCACGAGAAAAAGAAAGAGCGTTAGTCATTAGGCTCGTCAGCCATTTTGGATTTATGAGACAAAGTTTTCCAATGGGTGGTTTGTGAGGAAGACTTATGCCCGACTCGCCACTGTTCCGATTGATTACATACAAGAAGTCCCGATTCGTCATCATAAGAAAACAAATGAATTTTTATTTAATTTAGATGATCCCGATTCGTCATAAGTGTAGGTTTGCGTTTCAAAAAGTACAGTTAGTAAGAAAAATATATAGCTAGAATAGGTGTGCCTATTGAGATGATAGCTGACAGAGGTGCTGGTGCTGGAGCTGGTGTAAGATGGTGTGTCCTATAACACAATTATTTTGAGTACACACTTTCAATCACAATCTGCAGGATTTTCACTATCCACTGCTTCATCATTATCATCCGTCTAACCTTTTCCCAACTATGTTAGGGTCGGCTTGCAGTATAAGTGGGTGTAGCTGAATACCAGTAACCATTGTTTCATATCTTTGAAAATTCGTCGTGTCGGTTGAAAGGCATCACCTATGCATGTGGGTCTTGTGGGTGACGCAATTACCCCGCAGGTTTACCTACCCTCCAGGGTGACTTTGATATAACTGAGTTGTTGGTTTAAATTCTAGTTTATTTAATAAAGCTGCATTAAAACGTTACGTTATCAAATGTTTTATTACTATTAGACAACAATGTTCGGAATAGTTTCCTCGAAGCCGTATAACGTCAATGGTGACTTGATGACGCTCGTAAAAGCTTCGTCAGTTAATTATTTTAATCTAAAATGTTAATCGTCAGCGTAGATCCGAAGTAACGCTACTCAGGGAAGGAAAACGGATGTGTGGCATTATCGGATCTTATCGTTTTGCGTAAAAACTTAATTAAAGTCCGAAAACTATTTCATTTATCGGACCTGCTGATGTTTGTTAGGTCTCGTCTGCACTGGATGCCAGATCTTGGTTCAAACTCTAAAAAGGCTGAGAGTAAGTATAAAGCATTAAACCAATCACTTGATTCCATCGTCATTCGCCCATGGAAATATAAATGTTATAATTAGGCTCCTGTCCTCATCCCAATATATTTGGGGTCACACGGAATGTTGTCTTCCATACTTCTCTACTCGACGTCATCTCGTGAGTCACGCCCTTTTGAGTCATATTGTCACTTAATTTGATAAAAATAATTTAATAGATCTCACCAAGACATCGACCGGAGGTCCAAATTAATCCTGGATCAAGAGACCTCTGAGTTGAGGGGAGAGGCCTTTGCACTGCAGTACTGCCTGCCTGTCGGTCTTATATAGACTGTACTTCAGAGAGTGTGCGCAGGAGCTCCACGACCTGATCCCACCATCACCTTTTTACCACCGGTACAGCAGACGTACTGCGGCGTACCATCCGCACTTGGTTGATATCCCGACAGGCAGTAGTACTCAGCGCTACTCCTCCACGTTTATTATGCGCACAGCCATGCTGTGGAACTCTCTGCCAGCATCTGTGTTCCCTCCCACATTTAACCCATCTGCCTTCAAAGCAAGAGTGAACAGGCATCTTCTGGGCACGCTCGTTCCATCATAGACCTCATCTACCGCTTTCCATCAGGCGTGATCGAGGTCAAGAGCAGGCCCATTTCGTTATAAAAAAAAAAGATGATGTAGTCTAACAGAAGCAAATGCCACATATGTTTATCTATATTGTTTTATTGTAATTCTATGTGTTTTCGGGGAACTTGTGGCTTCAACAATCTAAAAGAGTTTCGACAATGAGTACAGCATCGTCAATGTCAATCAGTAAACAAAAAGTGCTTACAGATTTGCATAATTTACGACCAACAAGTGTAGTTAAAAAAAATCTAGTAAATGTATAATCAACAGATGGTGGACATACCTAGTATTTTTTGTTGGATCACTGCTGGTCATCGTGTTTGGTCGATCGTTAAATAAACAAGAGATTTTTTTTTACAATCGATCGCAAACACGACGATTTTTTTTTTGTTTTTTATTATTTACAACCCTTGCTCCACAGTAGGAATTTCGCTTGAATCGTGGGTGCGTTTAAAAATGTCATTACATAAATGTATATCGACTGATAAAAACGATCGTTAAAGATAGAGCAAATCTGTGGTGCTATTGTCAAAACAAACAGCGGTCATCAAACTGTTTGTCACCTCCAAGTGTTACGCCCCGGTCACGACACTAGCCGATGCAGCTTGCGACTTTCGTCGACATGCTCGTATGTCACTAGTTTACTTCGTGCGAGCTCAAGTCGCGTCGCGGTGAGTCGTGGAATGCTTTAAGCAATTCATTTGTTTTCTCAGCAATGGCTGTGTCGCTTGAGTGTGTGGCTCGTGACCAAGAGGTTACTATGACAAATGTATCAAGCTTCGTGGTTTTCGATCCTAAGCTTGAAAGTAATGCGTACATTATTGTAGCTATGATTAATTATTTCAGTAGTTATTTCCAATATCTGCGCGACTATCAGCACGTAGCCTTTTGATGATGGTTTTCCTTTATTTTAAATGTTCATTTGGTTGCAAGCGAAACTCATGATTAATTAAATCTACTTCCTGAAGGATAATTATAGCTATATGCTTATCGCTGTCGTTATGTCGCAGTTATGTATATCATTGAAAGTCCAGATAGCAACTACGTATTGGTAAATTGGCTCTGAAATAGAGGCCCGATTTCAGAGCCAATTTACCAATACGTAGTTGCTATCAGGACTTTCAAAAGGCCTTCATCGCGTTGAAAGTAAATTAAATCGGCCTTAGGCTTACTCAAATCATTTTAAATAAAATTCACTTACATAGAATGCACAGCCTAAACCAAGTGAGGCGTGTGAGCACTCAGGAAGGATTATTGAAAATGTAGCAGCTGGATAAAGATAAGGTTCAGAGGAAAAGTGATAGATACGGGACACGTCAATGATACAAGGCTACTCAACGCAGACTGTTTATTGGTTCTTTAGCTAAACTTACCCACATACATAACACTTTTCCCACCCGAATTTCGCACAAAAATCTTATTCGAGTAATACCAGACACACTATTATAAAGACAGTTCAGAAAATATACATAAATAACATAACGTTAAAACCAAACAAAACGTTAGCTTAATAATATTAAGAGTATTAGAAACATAACGAGATTACAATGTGTTTACATATTTTTAAGTATTTCTTGGCAACGAATAGCCGCTTTCCTGCGCACGCGACAAGCGTTATCAGCAGCAGGCGGCGTGGACGGCGGGGCTGATCGTGGTGACTGTGCCGCGTTCCCCGCTCCCTCTCCCACACTATCATAGAATTCATCTTTGTCGCTCGTATCTCCCTTAGAAACTGAGTGCTCTGTAGCATGCTGTTTGCTGTTATTTTGATCGAAAGATGTAACGTCTATTGCCTTACTCAAAGAATGCCGCGATTTACGAGTTTGAAGCTGATCAATATGTCTCTTATGAGTTTGACCGGCACTTGTTTTTACCGTATAGGATACAGGCCCCGTACGCTCGGTCACAACACCCTCAGTCCACTTACGATCTGATTTCGTGTAATCTCGTAACATGACTGGTTCTTGTTGGGCCAGCGTCCGTAGCGGACGTTTGTGGCTATCTTCGCGTCGCAACTGGTCGCTGCGTACACGCTCCGCTGTGTCAGACCGCAGCAGATCAAGACGGCCGCGTAGTCGCCTACCTAGAAGGGCTACCGCCGGTTCAATTCCCGTGGCGCTTTGTTCAGTATTCCTATACATAAATAGAAATCGACTTAATGCGGTATTATAATCTTCTCGTTCTAATTGTGCCTTTTTGAGAATACGTTTAACGGACCGCACCGCATTTTCCGCGGCTCCGTTGCTAGAGGGGTGATACGGGGGTATTAAAGTGTGTTTAATACCATTGCGCTCTAAATATTGAGCAAACTCAAAGGATGAGAAAGGTGGCCCATTGTCGCTCACTAAGCGTTTAGGCAATCCGAAACGTGCAAACAACCGTCTTAAACAGTCTATGACAATAGTGGCAGACGTGGTGCTAACTGGTTCCACTTCTATCCACTTAGAGTGAGCGTCAATCAGTACAAAAAAATATTTATTATGAAACGGGCCGAGAAAATCTAGGTGCAGACGTGACCACGGCTCTGCCGGCCACGGCCACGAATGTAGTGGTGCGGCGGGGGGCGCGGGCCGTAGTTCCCTGCAAGCAACACATTCGCGCGCCACGCGTTCGATGTCTGCATCGATGTTCTCCCACCAAACGTAATTACGCGCGATTTGTTTCATTTTGACGATTCCTGGGTGCCCATCGTGAATCTCAGTCAAAACTATCTCTCGTAACGATCTTGGTGTGACAATACGATAACCCCATATTATACAGCCTTGATCAATATGCAAGTTGTCTCTTCTATTGTAATAAGCATTTTCTATTTTATCAACCGATTTGTCAGTGGGCCACCCGTGCATTATATAACCGTATATTTTACTTAATAACGCGTCCTTCCGAGTCTCAGTTTTAATATCTTTAAAACTGATTGGAAAATGTTCCTGCGCGTAATTTAGATAGCTACATTCTTCGCCTTTACCTCCTACTTGACGCTTTGTTAAGTCTAGAGGAAGGCGAGAAAGAGCGTCAGCAAAACAATTTTTAGAAGATGTTACGAATTCAATGTTGAAGTCGTAAGCAGCCAACTTAACAGCATAACGCTGTAAGCGGCTGGCAGCGGTCACTGGTATTCCTTTATTTTTTCCAAAAATGTAACTTAAGGGACGGTGATCACTGCGAAGTGTGAAATGTCTGCCATAAACATACTGATGGTGCTTAGTTACACCGAAAACAATAGCTAGCGCCTCCTTATCTAACTGCGAGTAATTGACTTCGGCCGAGTTGAGCGTCCTTGAAGCACAACACACCGGGCGCTCGCAGCCGTCAGCGTGGCGCTGTGTCAATACCGCGCCCACGCCGTATGCGCTGCTGTCTACTGATAGAATTAACGGGAGACTTGCATCATAATGTGCCAACACAGGAGCGCGGCTTAACACCTTTTTTATCTTTATGAAAGCCCTGTTACACTCATCAGTCCATTGCCATTCTACATTTTTCTTTAACATATCATAAAGCGGCTTTAAAATATCGCTCATATTGATACAAAACTTAGAATAAAAATTTACAAGTCCCATGAAGCTCTTAAGCTGTGTAACATTTGTAGGTTCAGGTGCTGCTACAATGGCGTCAATTTTTTTACTATCCGTGTGTAACCCAAACTTATCAATTTTATAGCCCAAATAGGTAACACTGCTTTTAAAGAAATCACACTTTGCAAAGTTAATTCTCAAACCATTTTGATTGAGCCTTTGTAGCACCGCTTTTAAATTGGCTAAATGTGTAGTTCTATCTATACCAGTAACGCAAATGTCATCCGCAAAAACCGCCGTTGACGGCAATCCACTTAAAGTTTCTTCCATAATTTTTTGGAAATTTTCGGGTATGCATTTAATACCGAATGGTACTCTTCTATATACAAAAGTACCAACGTGCGTTGTGATTGCCGTCATCGGTTGGGAATCCTCATGTAAAATACACTGTTGGAAAGCGTTTGATAAGTCTAATTTGCTATACTCCTCTCCCCCACCTAAAGCTGCGAACAAGTCCTCAATGCGGGGCAGCGGGTAGTGGTAATCTTTCAAAAGTGGATTGATTGTTATTTTGTAATCACCGCACAGTCTAATATTGCCGTTAGCTTTAACCACCGGCACTATAGGAGTGCCATAGTCTGATCGCTCCACTTTATAGATGACCCCTTCCCGCTGCAGCCGCTCGAGCTCCTGCTCAACTCGCTGGCGTAAGGCCAGTGGCAACGACCGTGCTTTTACATAAACTGGTGTGTCATCCTTTAAATATAAGTGAAATTTAGTTTTAAATGTGCCTAAACCTTCAGCAAATACCTGTGGAAACATTTCTCGTAACGATGCCGCTAAAGAGTTGTCGTCTGTCAAATTGTAGCATTCCACAATAGCCATCTTTAAATACTTGATCCAACTACGGCCCATTAACGGCGGGCCGCCATTATCAATGACGTATAACTTAAGTTTTGCATGCTGTTTACCACATACAACGTTAACAACAATGTAACCGATGGTCTCGATGACGTCACCTGTATACGATTTCAAAGTTAACAGTTTATTTTCGAGTGGCACGTTTGTAAAATTATTGTCATAATAACATTTCGAAATAACGGATATTTTGCTTCCCGTGTCTATTTCGAATCTACATTTTACATTCTCAACGATTAAATTTGCGTAATACGGTCCGTCACCATCACTGTTATGTACCAAATTATAGAAATTACAAATGTCATCTTCCGAGTCTGAGTCATTTAAAAAAACTGACCTTTTGAACTTTTTGTGTTCTTATTTTTAACACACACTGCTTTTAAATGGCCTTTTTCACCACACACATCACAACTATATTGCTTGAACCGACATTTGGCCTCGAAATGGCCCGATTTACCACATCGCGAACATGTGCGCTGCGCCTGAGCACGACCCGAGCCTGCGCCGCCGCCACCGGTGCCGGCCCTGCCGCCACGCGAGGCGCCCGCGCTCGCGCTGATCCGATGCAAGCCGTCGTCATCCTGCTGCGCTGGCACAGGTGGGCCACTGCCGGCGCCGGGCCGCGCGGCAGCCGTGCCAGCCGAAGCACACGCCATAGCTGCGTGCCGCTCCGCCGCCTCCAGCGCCAGCGCCAACTCCACAACGCGCTTGTAACCAATACCACGTTCTGCGAAGATCCTTGATCTCATGTCTTCATCGTTCAGTCCCGATACAAATTGGTCTCGCAGGCACACTTCCAAACAAGCGCCGAAGTTGCACGTTTTAGCTAAATGTTTAAGTGCTTGTAGGTACTCGCGAATATTTTCACCTTGCCTTTGTACTCTTTGCCGAAATATGTGCCTCTCGGCGATTTCCGACCTGTCTGGTTCCAGGTGCTCCTTTACTAGCGCAACTACTTGATCAAAAGATTTTGATTCAGGGGTGTCGGGAGAACACAAATCACACATCAGTTCGTAGCACTCCGCGCCTACCACCGTCACTAAAGTTGCTGTCTTTAAGGTATCGCCAATATTGTTCAATGTAATAAATTGATTGACCCGTCGAACATACGCATCCCAATTGTTTTTTGTAATATCAAACGGTTCTATACGTCCAATTGGCATTTTTAACAAAATGTTCACACGTGGTAACTTGTCGCCAGTGATAGATACGGGACACGTCAATGATACAAGGCTACTCAACGCAGACTGTTTATTGGTTCTTTAGCTAAACTTACCCACATACATAACAAAAAGTTTAAATGTTCGTTATTTTTTCAGTTGGTTCAGGGATTGATTTTTGAGTCTATGTGAGTAATGCAGACCCAAAAATAAAACAGCAAGATAAAGTTTGTTTTAAGCAGATTCTTACGCGCTAAACTACATAAAGTGATACACAAGGGTCTTTTGGCGCTTGAATGACAACGGTGAGGGACGCCAGCCTTAACGTTTGATGAAAGAAATAATGGATGGACTGTGTAAAGGCTGATATGGCAAGAAAGGAGGTGTCTGATGAGATGACGAGTAATAGAGAAGTATGGAAGAAGAAGACATGCTGCCCCGACCCCTTATTATTGCGCTATTTGTGTAGGTAGGGCCTCAACACACAGCCCCCAGTTTTAAATTTAGTTTAGGTAGTAACAATAAAATTTATATTAAAATTCCCTGCGACTCATACGAGTATGGTACCGCGAAAGACGTCACGATCGGTGGTTTCAATATATTTCACCACTACAATGCAATCAAAACCAGGTAATACCTAATAATTCGTTCTATTGTACAGGCACAATGGGTTTTGATAATGATACACTAGTTTGTAAAACGTTATTTTTTGTTATGATACCTACGATTTATTAAAGCTTAGTGTTATTTGTGATTGCTTTGTTTCCAAGCACGACTGTAAGGTGTGGGCTCCTGAAACTTTCAGTAGCAGTACCAAGCAGTTTTCAACCATTTGGCTCCAGCTATTGGTTGGCGTGAAAGTTACCTAGGTCAGGAAACCAAGCAAGCACTTTACTTATTTTTTTTCGTCATACCTTCTTTCAAAACAGCGAAGGAAAACATCGTGAAAACCACCACCCACAGGGCGCGTGGTGGTATTGCCCACTCTCCCTCATAGAGGGAAGGTCTGTATTCCAGCAGTGGGAGGGAATGTTATCGACTCATAATGCGTATATTATTGGACTTAAATCAACTCACCGCCTACCGCGATGTAGTGGAAACTGAGCTTTATGTGTGGGTAATTAGTTATTTTTCCATAAACATATATTTTTTTACATGTGCGCCAACTAAATTGGGAACACACGATAGGTTGAAGAGATACGTCAACAGACTAGCTCAGGGATGCCTACAAAAGGCCTATTTATTTTTGTATCCTGTATAGTTGCCATGACATTGACTACACGTGTCACTGAAGACCCTACACAACTATTAAATACCTAGGTATAGGTGGGACGTAGAAATAATATTTATAGTGTATTTAAATTGAATTGTATGGGTGGATTAGTAATTATTGTGGTTTCCTAGATATAACTTAAAGCTAATGGGGGTTGTATGTGCGGTTTCATAACCAGCCTGTTGATTGCCCTTTTTGGTGTCGTGGTCGTAAGCGCGACTGCGGAGCGTGAGGGTTAGTTCCTGGTTTTGTTAGGAATTCTCAGTAGCAGCGCGAAACTTGGATTTGTGTTCGGTTGATGGCAATAGGCTCGCCACATGGGACATAAAACATAAATGGTGATTTGCGAGTGTTCTACGTTACTCTGCGTAACCCTTCGGGAAAAACTGGCGTAATGATATATTTCGTTATTTTTCTCCAAGATTAGAAAACATTAATAAACTTTGATTGAGAAAATGACATTGACTAATCAACGTGCCTGCTTCGAAAGCGTTTCCTTAAACGCCGAGCCAGTGTGGTCATCATCAAATGATCCCAAATTACCCAATATTCTGTGCGACGTGCAGCACTAGGTGTTAGTCACCACCCATATGTCAGCAGTAGAAGTGTTTAACAGTAGTACCGTCATGATACGGCAATGACCTGCCATGAATCATTCAATTGGCCAGTTCATGAATGACGTTCTACGAAATTGCAATTACCCATTATGTATCATACCTGTATTCCTTAAAAGGGTAAAAGCTCCTTAGAAGTTCCATGTCATAGTTGGCGCGACCCAGTGGCTAAGGGCCAACAATACGGCAAGCCCAGAAGGCAAGCAGACTGTTCAGAGCCCTAACATCATGAAGAGTACATAATAAATAAATATATATAATATATAATAAGGGCAAGCCAAGGTTTTAGATTTCTATGAAAGTACCGCCACTAGCGCGACCATTGTCATAAACCGTGCAAAAATCGAGAATCCTAATAAGGATATTTCTAATGAAAATTACCAATAACACGGCCTATCCCGATGCTCTGACTCAGGACCCCACGATTGACAGCCGCGCTTGCTACTACTACACTTAGCAGGCAAACTCTGAAACAAAATAAAAATGACTTTCTCCACCACATGCAACGATCCAAAGCTCAAAGAACGAGGAAAAACAAAACATCTACACAAGAAATCGATTTTCATGTAAAACAGTTTACTAGGAAAACCTAATTAATGCGCTAATATGTTGTTGTTGCGCAAGAGCAGCACGTGGGGCGCACGCGTCCATCGCCGCGGGTTTTTATATCGCGCTCCGGAAGAACCAAGTATCTGTATTATGTGTTCAGCAGGTGTCGCTATTATGTGTAATTACTGACTTCTGGGGGCTTGGCGGGGCTGTAAGCCAATGGGTGGCATTCTTTGTGTTGAACTAGCTTTTACCCGCGGTTTCGCTTGCGTTATGGTTCGAAGTTACTCCACCGGAAGTTTTGAAATAGCCTGTGACACTGAGGGATAATGTTGCTTTCCATTTGTGAAAGCATTTCTAGAATCGGTTCGGAAGTTCGGAAGATTATACCTCACATCCTTCACCTCTTTTTAATATTGGTTTAGATTCAACTAGCTGACCCGCGCAACTTCGTCTGCGTCACATAAGAGAGAGAGAGAGGGTTAGAGGGAGTGGGTCGTAGGCACCTATAATACAATTCTAAAGAAGCACATCACACACATCATTCCGCATAATGAAAATGCGAGCGCGGTATCTGATCATTATTTTGCCGCGGAGTTATTTTAAAACTGATATATCTCCTAAGATATTCATTGCAATCAAATATTGTTATCAACCCATAAAGTTCCTACTACTGGGACCCAGGCCCAGCCACGCATGTTGAACATTGAACCACAAAGCAAAGCATGTTCATTGCAATTGTAGTTTGGCAGTTTTATGACATTGACAAAAATATCGCTTAACCTAATTACCTACGTGCTATGTAACGTTTATAGATATCAGCAGAATTGAAGTTACTTTATGATACAACCTGTGCTATGCCGCTTACTGTGGAGTTAGTTGCTACGTTGCAGTGGCGATGGTTCCATATAACTCGATTCCTACCGGATTTCTTTTGAAAAATGGCACAGTCAGTATTCTATAGACAAATAATATAATCACATTAAAGATATGTACTCCGGCTTACCTCTTACAAAAATGTACCCTTCGCTACTGCTACGTTGGTATGCAAGAAGTTAAAACATAATACTGTCAGGTTAATTCCCTGATTTTCTACTCGAAAACCTGTATTGCTAATCGGTGATAATATTTAGTGTCAGTTTTCCTCCTTATGGTTTAATTTTAAATAGGTAGAAGCTACGGAGCAGAAGGTACCTTTTAATTCTCGTAGGTTTATTTTTAAACATAACATCAGGCTTGTAAACTCCAAAGGGTTAGCCAGAGGTGTACCTAATAGTACACCCATGCTTCATCAGTTATGTATAAGGCCCACGTAATAAAGGCGAGCCTATAGACCTCAAACGGGCACAAATCCAGACTCCATGGCCGCTACAGAAAATTTCCTGATGTAAAAAACACAATAACACTTTGCCCGATCTGGGAATCGAACCCAGGACCCACCATCACTGCTAACCAGTCGTGCTTGCGACCACTAGACCAACTACTAGCTCGGAAGCACCCAACACTGGGTAAGGAGCCTATACCCAGTATTGGCACTCTTCTCGGTCCTAGCTTTAGTTTCCCCCGAACGAGATGATATCGTAACCCTTATGCTATTGCACGACTCTGGTTGCGTCTGTTTTGGTAACAATAAAAAAATCTAGTTCGGGAGTCTACGCCTTTGCAAGTAAAATTCAGGTGGCAAAAACTAACGATGTTTACCAACGAGTTTGTCTATTCTGCATAAAAACCAGTGATATAAAACATTGCCGCCGAGACCTATCAATCATGCTATCGACTTTGTAATGCCTATACAATTAACTTCTATGTTTGCATCGCGGCCTTTCTCGGTAAAAAATCCTACACGAGTCAAAATCGCCTTCTGGGTCAGTGAGCTGACGCTAGTGCCACCACGTCTTCAGCATTATTAATGTCCAAAAAAACTTGTATATAACGTATTTGCCGCTGTGGGAATTCCATTATTTTCCGTTAATATATTTCGTCATGCAAATTTTTGATAAAAAATGTGATTATTTATGATTTTTTTTCTAACCATGTCTAGTTTTACCAGCGAGGAACACCATTTTACGAGGTGCATGCATAAAACCTGTATTACGTAGCTATTTGATAATGTTTTCTTTACTAAAAGATCAAGCAAAGCGCTTCTTGCAAGGTTTAGGAAAAGAAAATTACTGCAGATTATACCTAAGCTAAGCTATTCCAGCAATCGAACTAAATACTAAAGAAATTGCATCAGCCAGCAAGTTTTCTTGTCTTCTATGACTTTCAAAACCTCAGATTGCTGAAGACCAATAGTTATTTGCAGTTAGCTACACTGTACTTCTTGTGCTTTGTGCAGATTCGAGTGGACAGTAAGCCTGAAAAATTCCAGAGGGCTTAGGCGAAATTTCTTTCAGTAATGACTAGTTGTAAAGAAAAATGAAAAATGTATATTGACATAAGATAACGAAAAAAAAATTCTTGTTGAAAAACCCAACGTTGACTACATTACCTAGACCTACCTGTTTCTGTCATGGCATTTCTAGGCGTTACTGATCACTTTCACAACCAAAGGACCTTGAAATCGCTGTTCCTTTATAAATTAGTCGATAACTCTTAAATTGTGGTTATAAGTACCGTTCTTCTCGCACGGTCTATCTGATTAGGTAGATATTAAATAAGGCAAAACCACAGGAAACCTCACCGCCGACGTCTTTTCCTCAACCTTGGCAGTGAATATGTTTTCAAGGTCCAACTACCGTTATATTACGTCCGACAGTGACTCAAACACATTATGTATAAAAAGTGTTGAGTAAGTAATTATGTTTCTTGGAAATTCATGTAAATATACAAGGAAAGATCACATAATACGCAGTTCTTGATCTAAGGTAGCGATTAAAATATCGGATGATCTTTTTAAGAGAAATTAAGGATGGGTGACGCAAGTGAAATATTTGAGCATTCAAAGCTTTACACTAGAGTTCCTTAATATATAACGAAACTGAGCATTTAAGAAGTATTTTTAAGTCATCTTCTGAAAGTGTTAAACAGGGGATGATAGTTTGTATGAAAATTTTCATCCCCTTTGCTGCATCAGGCATTCAGCTTGTAATTGTCAGTTTCTGGGTGTTGTTCTGCGGCTCATTATAATCTCCTGATAAAATTATCCTAGTAAACACATACAAATAGATTAGTTATGTCATGGCGTTTGTAAAAAGAGGTCCGTGTCCATCACGCGATATCACAATCATCATTCATCTCGTAATTTATCTACTGTTCAGTTTTATAGGCTTTCTTTCTCAATAAACCTGTCCAAAGTGCCCAAGTTTGACTGTCAAGTGAGAGAGTAAGAATAATGCCCAGTTGCAGTAAGATTGGTGCCAAACTTGCATCTTAGCCTGTGAAAACGAACAACAGGGCTAGTCAGCCACCACCAAGTTATAGAAAGTTGTTCTTTTTCAGTTTGTTAACCCGCATCTCAGTAAATCAATTCTTTTTTAGTCTCCAATAAGTATTTTTCGCAGTTTCTTACTTTTTTTTTGGCAATAACTTCTTTTGGTGACGCTACCATTTCACCACCATTCACGTCAAACAGGTGCACCACATTCCTCTGCCTGCGTATTGTGTTAGACTGACGTCAGCAGTGAGTGCCCTGCGCACCGCAAGCGCACCTTTTGGCGTCATCAGTGTGCGCTGGGAATTCATTCACCATCTTTATGTTGAGATGAGGAAAAGTGTGGGAGGCTGCCTTAGATTGTGCACAAAGCATATCATGGTGATTGGGTGCTAAGCTAATATGAACATTTATCCTTAACACCTTTTCTGTTGTATTATCTTAACGGTTCAAGTGGCTTTTGCGCAGTAGCTTTAGGAAGGTTCTGTGCCCACGCAGAACAAATATTAATATTACTTAGTTGAGTTGTCGATATAAAGCTTGCAGGGTTAGCAGGCTGAAGTGGCAGTGGGCCAGCCATTTTTGGAAGGACTGATAACCGCTGAAGCAGATCCTGGAGTGTGTGATGAAGTGAGGAACGCCCCCGTTGTTGGTGAAGCGACGACCTTCATAAAGTGGCTGGAACATTGACCCTATGTACAGTAAAATTTTATAAGCTGAATCGATTGTTGTAGTTACAGAATTCCTACTTTGATTTAGTGTAGTGTCGATACACGTCCATAAATTTAGAAAAAACGGCACGGTTGGTTGAGTGGCTTAGCGATTGGTTGCTGCGCTTAGTATCGCGGGTTCGATTCCCGCACGGACGTATCTTAACACACCTAAGATACAGGAGACATTCCTAGTGGGGGCAACGACTTAAAAAAACACCATTATTGGTGCAACATTTGAAATGTGACGTATTACAAATGAAACCTATCCGAGTAAAACAATCTTCATTCATGTGAGAAGGTAACATCGAACCTCTATCGACTGCAAATCGAATGAACACAATAATCACACATAGAAACAGCGGCATCTAATGAGTGATCGATACCAGTATTCATCCTGAACTAGACTCAACCGGTATGACTAGATTATCTAGTTTTTTGCAATAATGAGCTACAAGGAGCATGTTTGTTTATCTCTAGACCTAGTGGAGAATTTTACATTACGTAATGTGACCTTCATGGCTGGTTTTTCCCCCGAGAGGTTCAAAAACATTGTTTCATTGTGTGAGCTGGTACAGCTCTGCTGATTAACTTGGACCTCTAGATGTCCGCTAAGATCGGTCAAAGGAGATATTGCACTATTGTCGTGTGTGGTTTGTTTACTGTAGACAGCACGGCACTGCAGTTTAAACTGCCGGCGAATACTTGACAAGTAAATGCCAATAAGAAATTATAACCTGATACACCCTGGACAGCCAGCTGCTGAAAACATAGAATAAGCTTTTGTGATTATCGCATAAAGGGTGACCGATACTCAAACACGTGATTGTAGTCATGATAACAAACAACTTTCTTATACACAGACTTTCTTTTCTTTCTTTATCGTGTGGTTAGTTCGTAACCTGGTGTCAGAGTTTTTATGCCGCCCAAGGGTAAGTATATATAGTCTGTGTATGTTTTATACACAGACTTTATCACAATAACACAACTGCCGTATGAAATTCGCACGCGCGCGCCCGTGACGTATCAGCTGTTAGCCGTTTAAAAAAATGTTTATGTGGGAAAGTTGTTTGTTATCATGTGTACAATCATGTGGTTAAGTATCGGTCACTAATTACCAGTCGCCTGTTTTGGGTTTCTTTTCGTATTGTTCAGTCAACTTCGACTAATGATATAGGCGCTCCCGGAAGGGGGCTCCTCACCAATAAGTTCTACCTTGGACGCTTTCAAGGTCATAAGCCTAGTATTATTATTGACGTTAGTTGACTGTACCAAACAAGGACGATGTTTTGAAGCGATGTTTGCACCAAAACACGTTTATGAATGTACCTAGATGTCTCATGTTGTGGCAATAGTTGAATCAAAATGATCAAGTTTTTGCCTTAGTGTGGACGATGCTTTAGACTTGTGGATGATGCTTAAGAATCCGATATAGGATGTAGTAGATGCCTGCAGAATTCTATTCAGCAGTTTCACTGATAAGGTGTTTTAAAAAGTTTCTTAAAACAAATCCATTTACCTGCGACTGATTTCTCTGACACAAGTCAATTTGAAATTGCCGTTACTGGACTTTTACCGTATGGGATTTAATGAACCAGTGACAATATTCAAGTTTTAAGTGAGGGATGCGTATCTACTTGTACTAACTACAGTTAAATAAGTATCTTCTGGCTGACTTCTTTATTTTGTCTGGTTCGTTTATCCGAGATTTTTTTTAAACGTCATTCGTCTAGCGTTTTTCAACTGTCTGGCGTCTAATACATCCGGTTCTTGACAAGGTCGACGAAACATTTTAAGATGTTCAATATTAAAAAAATATTATTTAATTTAAATGCCAATGAATACTGCAAATTGCTTCGCACTGCGCTGTATGCTTTCAGCCGGACCAAAGTGTTGAGCGCACTCTTAGCTGAGCAATGCAGGGATCACAACTTAAAATGATTCATTTATGTCGATGTCGATCAGCCTAAACCTAAACCTACTGTAATACAAATATACCTAAATTATTATCTCTAATCTTTTATATCCAAGAATGTTTTTAACATTCGAAGTAATAAGGTAGTTAAATGATAAACACAATGTGACAAACTTTCGCCCGGCGGCAAGTGAGCCTACTCTATTTTTTCCTAACTTATCGACATCAAAGTGAAATGAGGAGAAACGATCACAATTTCTTTTGAGTCTAGGCTGAACACGAGACCTTATCTACAACGAATGTATTTGAAGGAATTAAATAGGTCACCGTCGGGGTCACCGGCATGCGTAACTTGAAATTGAGTTAATCTGGTTCACGTGTATGTTGGCCACGAGGATCGTAACTAAGAGAAAGACGATATACTATTTTTATTGTTGTATCATAGATTAGTAACAATTTAACTCTAATCGCTCTCCTATCATCATCATCTACCTGCCTTTTCCCAACTATGTTGGCGTCGGCTTCCAGTCTAACCGGATAAAGCTAGGCTATGTGATCCCTATGAAGACGGGCGTCGTCGCCGAGGGAGGCCTAGAAAACACTGGCGTGACGACTTAGAAGCTTTTGTGACATATTAGCCTGAGAAAACTTCACAGAGAGAAGAATGGAAGGCTATGGGGAGGCCTTTGCCCAGCAGTGGGACAATACCTTAAGCCTCAAAATCCTCTGGCATAATCCAACACGTACCTACTGTTTGAAGAACTTATATCTGGTGCATTTACGCGCAAACTGTCACCATGAGTACCGCAGATGATTCTAGATCCTCCAGCATAAGATTACTACGCTTGGTGGTCTAGAATCCTGTTCGAAATTCATGGTAACAGGTTTGCTTGTCGATGGGGATACAACGTCCAGTAATGTTTAATTTTGTAGGTCATGTGTATCATGACCGCTTTGACGAAAGTAATGTTATTAACATGGATAGCTAGTGTTATTATTATTATAAACAATTCGTATCATAATTGGACGTCATAAACAATGAAATTAGCATACGTAATGTCATTCGTTGACTAAGTTTTAATAAGTCCATTTGTAAGTGGGTCTGCCAAACGTGAATAGTCGCGTGCGCGAATGTAAGGTGCGCTCGCTCTGGGCCGCTAAAATGGCGCCTTGGTACAAAACAACCTGCAATTTGTTTCAATTGCATTCGATTTTTTATTTACTATTCGTGTGAGTAATCAGTTTCTGTTTTTATTATGAGTTTTTTTTATATCAGTGTGCTCGTACTCGTACAAAATGGGTAAAAGAAAAACCTGTTATGGTTACGCTTATTATATTCCATCTTTTTTAAATAATTAATTTCAAGTTTCGTGATGTAAACTCAAACTGGTTTCTGACACGTTTTACTTTTTGTATCGTATTAATGTGTTATTATAATTTGTGTTATTATATCATTAGTAGACATTAATATTCGAATTACAGTTTTTAATTATATGTCGGAGTATTGAAGGTTATCTTTGCCAAAATGAATGAAGGCGCCTTCACGTATTTCTGTTCCGAGCTTGGATCATCCAGTTTGGTCCACCTTACTCTTTGAATATGACTTCCCATCTTTTGTTTAGCCGACCTTTACCTCTGGTTTCGTCTCTGGGTCTCCATTCAGTAGCTTTCCTGGTCAAGCGGTCGTTTTCTATTCTGCAGATATGACCAACCCAGTTCCATTTTAGCACTGTTATTCTTTTAACAATATCCATAAGTTTTGTTTCCTGTCCGATAGTTTTATTGTTAATTGCTAACATACTTCTTTCCATTTACTTTGGCATATTGCTAGTCTATTTTCATCTTCTTTTCTCAAGGACCAGATCTGGCGACCTTACGTCAGCCATGGAAGAATTGTTATTTCTTATAGCTTCTTTATTGTATGTATTTTAATTTTTTTATTTCTCCACTTCAGAAAGTAAAGTAGTTATACTAGGCATTTTTACTCTTACAATTTCAACAATTCTCCAAAACCCTACAATCTCTACGTTTTTCTAGGATGTAACTTTGTACTTTTACAAGAAAAAATAAACTTTCGCCACCATCAACACTTTCCCACACATTCCACAGCGGCATACTAGCGCCCCTCGCCCGTGGTAATCCCGTGCGCGCGGGTTTTCCTCCGCGGCGGCGCGTGAGCATTGCGCGCAACACACCCGCGACGCGAGCGAAGCGACGTGATGCAAGCGGCCGTTGACCCCAGATATGCACTGATATCACTTGCAGTTGAGCCAAGTACTTATGCCTATTATCAGTACGTACGAGTAGGTACGTGTGTATGTGCTATGAAGTACTTCAGCCTAGGATTGTTTTAAGCGGGCACGCATTGTTTACTAAGTCTGGAATTTGTGTTCAATTGTGTGTGTACGTTGAAGTGCCGATCATACTATTTATTTAATACGGAAATTATGGAACAGTACCTCATAGCAATGATTGACTGAGAGATGATTCTGAAAAATAACTCACAATCTGCGAAACTTCTACACATAATCATTGACCCTTAAAAATTGGTAGGTAGGTAAGTAAAATCTATGAAAGTACGGTTAATCAATCAGTAGTGACATTAAAACCACAAATCGCAAAAATGTTACGTAGGTTCCTTCAACTGGTGAAGAACAATAGTGGTTAGTCTTACGTAGAACACGTCATCTTTTACATTTTACACTTGAACCGGGAAAACACTTGAACGGAAAATATTCGTCATAACTGGCCGATTTTCCTTAGACGATTATAGAGACACACCTACTAACTTCTTGTCAACACACACTGTTGGACATAACAATTAGATGCAAAAGTTGTAAAATCCCCAAAAAGTAAGCGAGGAGTAATACAAATACATACGCAATGGGTATTTGTTTCAATGCTTACTGTCACCTAGTAAATGGATGAAACGGCGACCTGCTTTTCTATTCGGCGAAAACGATGTCCTAAATGCTAAATATGAAACTGCCACAGCTCAAAAATGATTACCTCACTTCTAGCCAGGCCCTCAGGTGCCTGTCTATTTGAAACAAACCATCACATCTATTTCGGCATAGTAATTGTCATGAAGAAACTCTTAAACTAGCATTAGGAAGTCACGCTTGCGTTCACTAGACCCTTAAGAGACAGTGATACCATAACGCTTGTACCTGAGACTTGTTGGGAAACGACTTCTCTTGAGTCGGGTTAAAAGGTAGAAGCAGGAATGCTTGAAATAGCCCCAATGGTTTCACTGAAGCAAGCGCTACTGTTGTTCGTGGAGTTGGGCAAATTGTTCATAGTTTCAAATTTAAATTTCTCTATAGTTACCCGGAGCTTGAAAGTGGGCGCTATGATTCCCCCAAACCTCGGGAAGCACGTTAAGCCGTTGGTCCAGCACCTGATCTTTGCTCCGGTCGTGCCGGATTGCTGTTCCATCGTACTATGACCGTAAGGGCAGAGAAAGTGCATCTTTATTTATCTCACAGTGCTATATAAGTGTTTTTGGGAGTAAATGGGACGACTATAACGAAGAAATCTTATCTTATTTTAATTATACTAAGTGTCTCTTCAATAGATAAATACATAATCAATACACACACGTTTGGCCATCCATCCGTGTTCATCCAGGCAGGTGACAATGCCACTTACGATTCCCTCGGCGTCGCTCGTTAAATAACTTTTACTTCGGTTTCTCTAGCAAACTTTCAGTGCTAAATACTGCCTGGGCGAAGTTCCAAGTTATCTATTAATGTGTTTTAAATGTAGATAATGTGCAATTTCTTTTGCATGATGCAACTTAGAATAAAAAAATGTACACTGACTAAAAATTCACCACAAGCGCCAAGATCTGAGCTGACATGCACGCTCTGGATGAGACCAGTATTACCCATGGTCGAGTGGATGTAAGCGCTACTCCTCAGAATGAAGTGATGTGCTATTGGTTTTTGAACCAGATATTTCTAAGTGGCAGTCTTTATTTCTACCTGGTTGAATACAATAGCACTGACTTAAACAAAACTTGCGGAATGTGTGCGTGTGTGTGTGTGTACTCCAGGGTACACCTTCGCCTCACTCTTCAAGGATTAGGCTTGACGTTACATCTTCCAAAATATGTAACTGAATGCGTGACGGTCTGTCACATCGTCGCTTACACAGGCCATTTTTGATGATGACTACGACATGAAACTGGTTATCTGCATTCATAAAACTGCATGATCCAAGAATCGCAAGATAAACCGCATCAAAATGTTTAATGGCGATGAAGAATAACCTATTCATACCTAAGTGTTATTGGCACCATAGTGTGAATTATCATAAATATGAGATAAATCGCTTTATTGCCCGCCATAACTAGTTACCACCATAGGTATTTGTCAGGAGTCTGTAGGTCCAGCTGCAGATATTATTATTATGAGGTCTTGGTTCCCCATCGGCCAATATGCTGAGTTGTTCTCAGGGAAACTTTAAAGAAGTGAGTTTTGGGAGATTGTCCAATGTTATTTTTAAAGTTTAAAACGTACTGATACTATGCCTCATTCTTCTTCTTAGCGTATCGATGGCAATCTAAATTGTGTCGGCCCAGAACTGAGCTACTAGTTTGGCGCTTTCGGTAGCGTCCATCAGTTCTTGTAGTGAACAAACAACAGGGCACGCAGGACACGATATGAAGTGTCCCATTGTTTGTGGAACAGCACCACATTTACACTCCAGGGCAGAGTCATCAATGAATCTCCACCTGAGTAGGTTTTCCTTGCTGCGGCCAACCTGGGTCCGGAGTCTATTTAAAGACTTCCAGGTCAGCCATGGCAACTCGTGTCCAGGTGGGAGATTTTCGGCAGGTGGAACAAATGGATTAGGTAATGATGCACTACTTCGCCACAGCTTTAGTCTTTCCGTGGATCGCTCGCCAGTGAGTGGGGTGACACACTTCAGAAAGCTTTTTCGGCTCTTCAGCCTTTGCAACACGGGGGTATTTAGATGTAAATGTTAGGTGTATGCCTCATTTAAATGACTTGATTTAGAAGACTATTTGTAAAAAATGACGACATAGAGTGATCTGCATGAATTGTTGTTTTTCGCTCGCAGTTTTTAGTAGTTTTAATCATCTTCCTATTTTTATGATATCCTCTTGCGGAAATACCTAAATAAAACTTTTGACGTAGTTCTTAGACCAAGTCTTGCGTTTGAAGAACTGGTTTGATTTCACTTTTTTTACTCTGCGTATCCGTTCTTACATCTGTGACGTCTGACACGAATTAAGTATAAGGTTTAGCTGCGTCAGATACCAGCATGCCATCGCCTTCGTGACGTAGTTATCTTAATTCTATGCTGAGGGCTGATATGTAGGCGTGCCAACTTACTGACGTCATACGATCAGCATTTAAATAAAATACAGATACAATCAATAAAGGTGATTATAAAATGATGCAAATAATAAAAGATGGCGGCGGTGATTAAATCAAAACATGAAATCAAGTTTTTGAGTTTTGAATTATTGTTGAATATAATATTTTGTGTTTGAGTGTTTTAATTTTTACTTTGCATTTTAATGAATTGACTAATATATATACGACGTATTCTTTTGAAGTTAATTAAAATTCTTATAAGTACATAGTAAGAAGCAGAGCTCCTTGTAATAGTTTTTGCCCCAAAAAGTACTACGGACGGCCATACGAATTTCTGGAGACAAACAACATTGGTAGTTTTACTTTGAAGGTTATATTTAATTGCATCTGAGATTCTATTCGGTCTAACCGAATTCAGCAGAATACCTACTGGTATGTGTACATGTACATGCAGCGACTGCCTATCTTACCTCCCGTATACAAAACCCGTTGGTAAGACTGGTGGCCAGACTTTCGGGCTCCTGACTCCTCATAACTACTGTCCAAGATCTACAAACGACAGCCATTTCCTTCAACTGGCTCTGAGATGAAATTGCACAAAATACACAAGAGCAGAATAAAGGGGTGAGCGATTAAAGTTTATTCGCGCCTGCATGATACTTGAGCCAAGCTTACGTTCTTACATCTCATGGGAGCTATGTACCGCGCTCATAGTTTCAAAGCATTTAATACTTGTTTCTAAGCATTTCCGTTGAATGTTCTGTCTCAGGTTGCGAAAAAATAGGCCGTCTCTTGAACAACAATTAGTTGGTATGACCAATCTATTTGCTAATTTACTGTAGTGCTCATGGGGAGGCCCAATTCAACAATTGGCTCTGCGAAGTTTGGAGCTCGATTTATTCCTCCAAGTTCATTCATCATAGTTGTATTATGAACAGCTCCGAGCTCATAAGGACGGCCCCGTCCTTATGAGTTTTGACGTTCAAAAAGTCCAGCGCCTTCCTCGTATTGCGTAACTCTTTTTATCACAATCTGCTTGCAATTCTTAATCCATTGCTTCATAGTATGTTTTAAAATTTATTTCACTCGTCAAAGTATATCACACAATTAATGTTGTGAGTGTGTTACGCAATTAACCCAATGATTTGCAGCCTAATTAAAATAAATGATTTTTGATTATGACTTCAATAAGCGCTTTATAATAACTGAAAGATACGAGACAGTTAATTAGTTAACTACGTCTATTCAGTAAGGTACCCGCCCACTAACTATAAGAGACGCAAAATAAAAACAGTCATCAATTTAAACCTGTTATAGTTTGCTACATACAAGATCAATCACAATTACTACACACATAGACTAACAGAACATTAAATGCAATTACTGATGCAGATGAATATTAACTAACAAGTTTATAATATAAAAGGAAAACGTTTGTTTATGTGAGGAGCCTAAACACACGCGGGTCAAACCATGGGTTCTTAATGGACGTAAGAAGAATGAGGAAAATGCGCTGTATCGCTGTACTGATCTTAATGACTGATTTTATAGATATATACATGACATGCATAATTTGTATATGTTACTTGGACTATGAATATGTTTTAAGAGCTTTTAAGTCCTGCCTCAACTACTACATCTTAATTAGACGAAAAGACGTGTCGCTATGTTCGTTCATCCTAACCTCAGAAACCTCTCAACCGATTTCAATGAAATTTTATCAATTTGTGTGGTTGGTATCAGTTTCAAAGGCAGGATATTTGTATTTTGGACTCGATTGACTTACTGTGTAAAGGATGATGTGGCAAGAAAGGAGGGGTCTGATGAGCTGACGAGTAATAGAGAAGTATGGAAGAAGAAGACATGCTGCGCCGACCCCAAATAAATTGGGATAAGGGCTGGAGAATGATGGTGATGATGATGATTCTTTAGTAGCAGAATGCGCTCTAGTTCTATGAGTTACTAACATTAAGGTCGCCCTCTACTAATTATTGTCACTGTACTATTTGATATCTTGGCAAATATCCAATAGTACCCTTTCCTTCAGTGACTGCTCCGTTGGTCTAGCGACAGCTGAGGGTACTAGGTTCGGTTCCTGGGTCGGAAAAAAGTGCTATTGGGTTTGTACATTAGAAACATCTTAGTAGCCGTCCAAAGTTTGGAATCTGGCGGTATGATAACCCCGTGCCTCGGTGCGCACGTTAAGCCGTTGGTCCTGCGCCTGATCTTTCTCCCGTCGTGTCGGATTTCCTTCCCATCGGACTATGAGAGTGTGCCTGCGCCATACACTTGTGCACTATAATATCTCCGCTGAGATTGGCCGCTGTGACCGAAAACGGTCAGGAAGACTGTTACCTTTCCGTTAATACAGTTTATTTGTGATATTATTCTTCTCAGCTCTTTGAAAAGGATCAATAGCGATCGTACTGCACTTTCCTACAAGGAAGTAGCAGTAAAATGCATAACAAAGGTAGTATTGTCTCTACCGAGTAATTACCCGAGCATTACACTGTAAGTACAGTATTACTTCAGTTATCGCTGTCATTACCACAGACCAGCGTTACTCAACATGTTTGTTTTTCTGACAGAAGCACAAAATATTAAGTAGCTATGTGTACTTTCAGCGAAAATTTGTTTGAATAAGATTTGATGTTTAGTTTTTGAGATGTGGGAATTTTTCATCAAACTGCAGCAGTAACTTTGTTTTCCATTAACATGCTATGAAACAAATTTTAGTTTTTCTGTTGAATGTAATACAATACAACATATGAATGGGCCTTCAAAATATTTTTATTATATTGTTTGGTGCTACGGAACCCTGTGTCGGTTTTATTTTGTCGGAGTTTCTTTGAAGAATAAATTCCGAAATAAAATTATCCGGAAAAGAACTGATGACCGGTGGAACAAACGAGTCTTGGAGTGGAGACGACGTTTCCGCCAGGGTAGTGAAGGTTGCCCCAGGTACCAACGACCTTAGAAAGGTGGATGGGTTAGATGGGATGCAGAAGTCGGGGCACAAGGTGTTGTGGCACAGCTTAGGAGAGTCCTATGTCCAGCTGTGTACTGCCATAGGCTAATTAGATTGCTTGGAGCTTTTCATAAAACCAGATTTGAGATTTGAAAAGAGAAATCTGGTTTTATGATGATGATATACATTGATCCCATTTCATTAGAAGCAGGACATAGTGGCACAATGCAAAAACTTTGCATATTCATTGTTAATATACGCATCGAGTGACGTTGACATTTTAGCATTGCGATGTTGCTACGCATTGGCATCAAACTTAATCAAAGATGCCATGTCGTTTAAGCGATCGTCGCATTCATATTGGTCGGCGAACCTGAGCTCATCATCGCAACACGCTGTCAAAGGACGCGTTCGGGATTCTTGAACAACAAATATTGACAGAGGAGCCCCTAACTAGTCCTTTCACAGATAAAATGAATCCCTAATTTTACATCACTGTCACAATCACAGTGCTCTTTATTCTAGTTACAATAAGCTTGATGTTGGGTGACTGAATGAACAATGTACAGCCTGAGTGAAAAGTTTGACAATCGCTGTCAAAGCCTGCTAGCTACAAGGCGACAATGTTTCATAGCATGTAGCCACAAAGTCTAGCAGTTAGGTACTACTGACTTCACTAACGGTCTGACACATGTCACCCTTATGACCTAAGTAATAAGGCTGAAAAGTGATCGACTGTGCCTTCAGTGAACTCGGTACCACCTACCGGGAATGAACTGATTCACTCGAAATATTCTATTACGTCCATGCGGTTTCATAGTAGGTACTTTTACACTTTGTTTGTTTATGCTTTATGAGTGGTAGGTTTTGTACTAGAGTGTCATTAATTGTAGTAATAAAAGCTAACTATGATAGTAATGAGTATATTTTTATAATTAGGTCATGCATGTATTTGCTTATCTGTGGTTTAATTCAAAGAATCGGCTCCAGCTGGGAGCTTTAAAGCGTTTTGTTTAGATATTATACAGGGTGTAAACGGACCCTTCACGAAGCCGTCAACCAAGCATTCTGTACATCAAACTAAGTAACTTTACGCAAACATTTTTACTGGGAAATGACTTTTTTTTTTTGGAGTGAAAAATCACGTTTTACGGTAGGACTCAATGTGACGCACTCAGAACATTGTGCTGATGGATGGATTGAATAGTACGGGGGTCCTGGAGGTGTTTAAAGTAAGAATCTTACTTTAAAATCATGGATTAAAAAAAAAACTTGCGAAAAAGTTGGAACTTTGACCCCCAATATCTCCGTAACTAGAAAGTTCCCAGGTAAGGTCTAGAACAAAAAAATGATGGCATTGACGGGGAGAACAAGTGCCTTTCGGCTTCGTTGAGGGTCTTTTTACACCCTTTAGATAACTAGCATACAACCAAACATTCAAAGACATGACAGCCACCAAGGCGGAGTTGCGTCGCGTGGTGGATTTTGGTCCACTAGACAAAAACGAGGCCTGTGTCCTAGCTGTGGGTTGATTACGTTAATGTTATGTTTTTAGTACTCTGCTCCTATGACACGTTTACTTAAGTCATAAAGTCGGCCAGCTTTTAATACAAGGTGTAAACGGACCCTTCACGAACTAAGCTACTCTACAAAAAATATTGCTGGGAAACGAATTTTTTTTTGGGCGAAAAATCACATTTTGTTCTAGTACTCAATGTAACCCACTCAAAACACTGTGATGATTATGCATTGAATAGTACGGGTGTCGTGGAGATATTTAAAGTAAAATTAAAACTTTGAAAACTACTATTTAAAAAAAAACTTATGAAAAAGTTGGAATTCTGACCCTCAATATCTCCGTAACTAGAAGGTTCCCAGGTATAGTCTAGAACAAAAAATATCAATGACAATGGAAATAATAAAACAATATCAATAGCAATGCCGGGGAAAACAAGTGTCTTTCGGCTTCGTTAAGAGTATTACCCATTATACAGAGTTTTTCCACCTGTGACCAGTAGTCAGGGGAAATTAAGCCCTCTCACTGCCTATTCAGTGTCTAATTTGCACCTTTCCACATCATACCCATTCAACAAACCGGAATGACACTGCTACACCACTTGGTGGTAAAAACAGTACTACGGTGATTCCCCAACCGAACTCATTCACAAAGAAATGGACTTGTTACTACTTTTCCTACCTAATCTGACCACTCGTCTACGTGTAGTAAGTCACTGTGACGTCACAGACGACGCATCTTTCATTCATCAATCCATTCAGTACCGTTTTCCTTGCGTTATGCAAGAGTTCTGCGAGTTAGACAACATTTATTTACTTTGACGATATTGTGACGACGGAATTTGGACTGGTTCTTTGGTCTAGTGGTCACAAACACTACTGTTCTGCGTAAGGTCTTGTGTTCAATATCCAGGACGGGCAGTGGTATTAGGTTACTCATCTGAGATTTCTAAGTGGCGGCCCAAATCTGTAGTTGAGCCCGGTTGATGCCAATTAGATCGCCTCTTATTACATGGGATTGAGACGTAACAGGCTTTGGGTCAAAAACAGGCGTGATGTTATTATGAATTTTAATGAAGTAGAGGATAGTTCTCCTTATAGTTTCTTAGTACTTTCATGTACGTAGCAGCACTGCGTTATTACTAAACGGAACCCCCTTTAAAAAAATGGTGGCGTGATGCTTGCTCCCCCCGTGATGGAGCTCTACAAGTTATTCAGTCAATCCCATAAATATGACAGGGATACATATTAAACTATATGATATGACCACTATCCTTGGTAATTTCAAACTTCGTTTGGTACTTGAACTTTTCTGTTAGTAAAACCCCAATGCAACTTTCCCCGGACAGGGAACTGAACCTGTGATCATTGCTGCAGCACTCAATAGTAGCTTCATTTTCGACCACCACCTGCAAGCATTACCAAATTTTCGAGCGCTAAAGTTATTTTCTCCCGTTTCGTAATATTTAAAAATTTAAAAGTATGAAGTATGAGTTGCTAAAACTTTGGAGACTTTTCAAACACGAGTTTTTGAAACCTGCCAAGTGTACACGTGACCTTTTCAATTTCATAATGATGTACTTTTTGAGTTAATCTCAGAGACGACTGACTTACGCTGAAAAAAAACATCGCGAAGAAATGTTTTGGAATCGCGGTCATGCAGCGCCGAATGAACTGATCAATGCTTGTTCCTTCCCAGTAGGAGTAAAATCTTATGCTTTTCAAGCCAAAAAATGTAGCCAAGGGTACATTAAACTGCTGCGGGACTGTTCGAAAGAGATACCGTGGCCCTGGAACACTAAGGGCAATGAAGGAACATGGATGGGTTTTAGTCAGTAAGAGTCTGACACTCCCTCCCACTCCACCCAGAGCGGGAGAAGTCATTTGATGATTACCCATTCGTAAAAAAAAAGGATACATTAAACTTATACTGTCACTTACGGGATATCTTTCGAGATTGTTCATTATTTTGAGCTCCCGATATTTCGACGCTGTTGCAATCGCCATGATCGCGGGATGACACGGAATATATTCAGTAAGTGACAGTATTAAGTTTAATTTTAGCCCGTGAAAGCTTCAGTCTATGTTGTTTTTCGTAAAGTGTGTTTTTTGGTAAAGAAAATTAATTGTTTAGGTGTAACTTGGTTACACATTTTTATTGGAAATTTTTATTAATAACAAGTGAATATTTACATTATATACAAACTACAAATCTATAATAGTAAGAAAAAATAAAAATGTACAAGTATCAAAACGGTCACAGGGCGTCAAAAAATTCATCCACATTGCTGTCAACAGGAAAAGTGCCCAGAAGGCTGGCAGCATTGCCACGTTGGATGGCAATGCTGATTCTTTGGCCAAAAAATAGGCCCACCCTCTGGTCACGTGAAGAGTCGACCAACCACTTGGCGATTTCCCGAAATACTAGGTGGGCATTCGGACCCCATGGCCCTAGTGTTTCAACCCCAAACGGCTCAAATACATAACTACCAATTAAATTATTGTACTTGCGCCGTTTGAGGTTTTCAGCACCTGCAGCAGCCGCCCCAGCGCAGCTGGTGTAACTTGATTTTATCAACTTAAATTGTCTTACCTAAAAGCAAATGCGATCTCCTGTGGAATAGCAATTGCAAGTCTGAGAAACTATGTTCGTAACAACATGAGAAAATCACTTTTAGAACTAGCTAAGTGTATACATTATTGGTGCTCATGTCTGTTATATCAATGCATAGTTGTATGGGTGGCCAGTTATTTCTGCAAAGCAGACATCTACCTATATGTAGTTTTATTCTAAGAAAACGTAGAGATCAAAGGTGTGAATAGAATTGTAATATGAATTGCATTAATTCTTGCATCACCGATTCACATTCGTGGTAGACTCGTAGAGATGCTACGCTTTTTCGTAGCAAACATTATTTTCTAAAATAGGTAGGTAATAATTATTAAACCCTAATAATTTTTTTTACAGTAATGACTGTGTCTTATTATTACCAATATTGGTTAGCGAGAAATTCGTAGCTCTTCAAGTCATGCTACGTGCTACGAAAACTTTTTCGTAGCACTTGTCTACGATTAACGTCACAAATATTTGGTTAAGTACTTTCATTCCTTTCGATGCACTTTGTTTTTAACCCCTGACAAAAAAATACTGGTGTTATAAGTTTGAAGCCTGTGTCTGCCTGTGGCATCATGGATCCTGAACGGATGAACCGATTTTGATTATATTTTTTTCGTTTGAAAGGCGTGTCAAGAAAATCTGTTTAGCCTTTTGAAGACATCACCTTTTTTCTAGTTGAAGAAGAGATGTAAACAATTTCCACAGGTCTGATCGATTTGAAATCCAATGAAACATTTTTAACGTTTTAGAGGTTTTTTGGGTCGTGAGTACTTTCTTATAATCAGTTGTGATTACTTTATGTAAAATAATAATTGTAGATGGCTTCTTTGCAAATAGTAACGCTTGTCATGACTTAAATATTTAATAACGGAATTCACGTTTAGTCCACTCTCGGCCCCTCGGCCCCAAAGTCGATTTGTAAAAAAGAATTGTCATAAAATTTTTCAAAACAATTCTAGCCGTGCCTGTTGAAGGCATTTATCTCAGGTGTTTTAAAACCAGTTCTTACTGTCTTGTGGGTTTTTCAAAATGGGCCGAGAAACCCGTCTGACTGTTACAAATGAGTTTGAATTATATTCAAAGTTTACTTTGTTTCTACGTGATTATCTGCATGTTGTAACAATGATTAATATTATTATAATTATATTTCAGTTGTGGTTCATTAAATATCATAATAATAATATATTTTCCCTTAATTCTATATGAATTTGTTAACGATTTCTGAAATGTTCGAAAATATTTTTGCTTATCTCATTTTGTATTTATCTTTTGTAGTGACGCTATCAAAACAATTAGTGTTACTATATTTAGATTTGTACCGATAACAGAATTAAATTGCGTAGGCCATGTTAAATCTGTTAAGCTCATAGGTACAAAATAATAAATAAAATTATTTACTTTGTCATGTTGTTGACCATCCACATAGTAAGTTTAAAGTCGTAACCATCTCGAGATAAGCATTAACCCATTTAGTCATCTCAGTCGCAGTTTGCCTTGACGACAACCACTGTTTGCATGGACAAACATAAACATTACATATGCAAAGCGACATGGCCTAATAAATCGCGAAAATATTGCACTTCGCTATCACACAGTGATCTTGATTGGCGGCCCTCTGCCCACACCCCGCCGCACGCCGGACTCGTCGCGCGGCGAACTGACGACAAACGCATCTTGTAAACAAAACAGTACGCGCCCGTAGCGTGGATAGTCATAAGGCGCGCTCGCCGCCTACCGCCCATTCCGCCGCGAACCGCCGGCAACGCCGCACGTACGTCCGCGAAAATGATCGATTACGCGCGCCCCCTGTACGACCAAAACATGCCTTGCGAACTGTACTTCCCTTCCACTTCGCCCGCGCCCGCGCGACTTGATGACTTCCAAGTTTTCAAGAAGGGAACTGCTTCTCACATCTACGGAAACTACTACTCCAACGCTTCCTACGACGCGTACGCAGAGCCCGAGATCGACAGCGCCATGAACGTGTACCACAACCTCGTCAGCTGTCGCGAGTACCCGCGAGACATTCGGGATGACTGGAAGTACAAAGTCGTGGACGCCTGGAACGAGGACGACACCGTGTCCTGGATGATAGACACGGTCCAGTGCATGGGATTAAATGAAAATGAAATACCGTTCTACAACTTCAGAGTTAAGGGATTCGAGCTGAGAGCCATGAAGAGAGAGGATGTGCTTCACAGGATGGTTCACCCGAGCATCGACCAGGTCACCTCGAGACGGATTGCAGACAGTGTGTTTGAGAAATTGCACAATCGCCTCAGCGAGGAGATACAGCGCCACTCCTCTATCATCAGGTACGCAGATGTGGATCCTTATCACAGCCATGAGTCTGCCAACACCATGCTCGACTTGGACTCCCTAGATCACAAAAACAGACTGTACACCTCCGACTACACTCCTAACGACAGCACTCTCCTGCATCAAACTGACTCGAGCGATGACGCCGAGGACGTGTTCCGCTCGTCAGAGACCGCTTCCCCTGAGTGCTCTTACGGCAGTGATGGTAGTAAGTCTGGGGACGAAGATGACAAGAGGAAAATATTCAAAAGACCGCCAGGAAGGCCGAAAGGCAGCGGCAGGAAGACATTCAAGCGCCCGAGGAGCGTCTCCGTGCCCGAGTTCTTGAGGAATCTCCTGCTGGACTCTAAGTACTGCCCATCCATCATCAAGTGGGAGGACCACTCTCAGGGAAAGTTTAGGTGAGTTTAGCAAACATTTTTTTATTTTTTTGCGCATGACAAGTTACGGGGGAGTAGCAAAAAGTAAGTTGTCGTGACTTGGTGATTTGTTTACGGTGGGCACATCTCGCTGTTCCGCTCATACATTATGTATCACGTCCGAGGCACGTGGTGGTGCACTGGACAACAATAAACCATTTTACAGCTAAACTATTGAAGCTGCAATGTTCTCAGTGGATGCTTATTGATCATTAGTTTCTTACACGACGTGTATGTGTGGCGCGAATTGTCTTTACTAGTTAATGTTTGCAACCGTGTCAAGTATATTGTGTTCAGACTTTAACATCGAACTATTTTATATTTCTTATTAGAATCTACTAGACGATGAAGCTACAAGTTTGCCATGTAATCTAATCATCCTTTAAATTACCATAATGGTAAGCTGACCACCAGAACTCCTTGATTGTAGAGAAGTATAGCTAACATGCAATTATTCATTGGCATAACGGTCGATCAGTCTGCATTTGTGGCGAGTGATCAAGGTACGACGTAATTTCACATGCAGGGTCGTCCTGTTCTATATGCAGATGATCATCAACCTGCATAACGCATATAATCATTTCTTTACTCCCATCGACCTTCGATCAATCCTCAAGTCAATGATGTGATATACACTTAGATTTGATATTTATAATCATGTTTTTCTGTGCAAGCAAAACGCATTGAGAAGGAAAACTATTCTTAGAAGAAACTTTCGAAGATGAATGCTTTTCGCCCACCGCGTCCGAGCGGAACGCAATCTTTGAGATATTTACAAGATTCTAAAATTAGTTGCTGTGAGTTCATAATCTCCTGGAACACTGTTAACAACATTTTATTGTATCGCTGAATCTTAAACTGACTTGTAACTAGATTTATTTCGTTGCATTTATCATACCTTGATACGTTAAATAACCAGTTATCATAATAATATATTCATAATCACTTATTCAAAATGCCAAACATAAAATTAAAGTTTTTCAATCATCATTTTAAAAAACTTTGAAAAAATAATCTTCTTACACAAAGGAGATCGTTGTAAGGCCATCACTTTAACCCTTTTCTATAACAAGTGCTGTGGCCTTGCTTATCTCCACAGAGGTCATTATTAAGGATCATTTGACACGCGATTGCTGCCAATTAATCCGCTATTAAATCTTTACATCTAATTGGTCTATAAACGATACAATTGTTAAGATACATTTGAAAATTATCAAGTTTTGTTTGTTGAGCACCCTTTCTTTGTTGTTCGTACAAGTGAGGAAAGTTTGCAAGATCCTAATGTCAAGATCAGTAGCTTTAATAGCCATTTAACGACTGTTTTATAGGGCCACTCACCTCGCCCCTCACAGGAGCAGTATGCAACTCAGAAGGAGTATGATTCGACAGTAAAACTTGTATTATCATCGTTTAGAACTAGATTAGAAGATTTTTTATTGACAAGTGTATTTTTTACGCATTTGATTTATGCAATTTCTTCAACAGCAATCTTTAACTTCATCTTTAGTATTTGGCTCAGTCATCCTAAATTCTTCCAAACCTGTCCGGTCTGGTTGTGTTCCAAGTTCGTTGGCTTTCATATTCACTGACCCATCGCCTTTTAAAGGATCATCCAAATAAATCATCGGTTTAGCAAATATTCTCGAGTCCTCACAATAACTTATTCTGTGGTTTTGTTTGTTGTTTTTATCTGTCGCCTCAACCTTGCCGTGCCGGTTCGACGCTGGCCTCGCTCAATGGTTCACATGTTGATGAAACAACACCACCCATTAAAATTAGATCTTATTAGCACCACGTTTAGGTCTAAATTATCTTATCGGTTCTTGTCAAACATTTTACAACTTCATTTATCAATGTATGGATCTTGTTCTGTTTCATTATGGTGCTTATTGTAATAGACGTAAGCATCATTATTCTTTGCATGACAGCTCCAGTGCAATTCGCGTTTTAGTGGGAACGTTTCGCTTTACTGGTTAACTACAATACTACTAACTATAGTGTCATCAATTTTTTCATAAATCTTAATAACTTTGCACACAAACGGTTTAGGTATAATTAATTCTAGATAGCCACAAATGACTAACTGAACTAGAATATAGAATCGGATTATGAACTCTCTTTTGCCTCCAATTTAACGGTTAATTTTCTGCTTTCATTTCCTTGACACCTCAGCGTAGCAACTACTTAAGGATTCATAGTTTTCAGCTTAACGTTTTCTTTATTATGTGCACAAAGGTCATCACAGTAATATACACTAGTATTATCATTAAGTATGACTATATGCAGTTTTTATTGCTCGTCCGAGGTGGCCTGAAGATCTTACAACCGGTTTCTATGGTCTATGTTAGTTTCAACTAGATTTAGGATGAGACTACAGTGGTCAGGCGGAAGCGATTCAGCAGGACAATGCCAGACACGTATTGAACGCCATTGCAAATGTTGCGAAAATGTTTTGTTCTTAATGCAAGAATGTTGTAGTATATTAATGGACAGCATTAAGCGGAAACAATTTATTCTTAATGGAACAAGTAATGTAGCGTAATATACCATAACAAGGTATCTATTATATCAGCGCCGCTGTCGCCACAGCAGTGCATTCCCCGCCTTAGAATTTAATGCGAGTTTACTTTACGATATTTAATGCTGACTTCATATTTACTAATCAAATATTGTATATGATAAACTTTGGCCATATAATTACTAAAGAAGAAATGATTAAGAAAAAAGTTTAGATAGTTAATAACATTGATGATAATAGAAATTATAGTAACGACAAGGAACATGGAACAAGTATATTTGAACTAACAAGACACATTCCAAAACGATTCAACATTTCAACACTTTCTATATTTACCCGTTGTCACTTTAAACTCTACAATGATCAATGAATAGCCTACTATAAAAATCTAGCATCCATAACCACACCTTATCAACGAAGTCAGAGCAACTGTTGATAAACATGACCATGTCAAAGATCAACCTACGTCTGGATAGCCACAGATAACACGTACACGTGCTGGGGTATTCCCAAACGCAGTATGCTAACGAGATGCCCATTGATATAGCTTCTAATGAAATACAAAGTGCTTCCAAATTGTCTTTGTACTGTGTTTAAATTGAGTGCCTGAGTCACTGGGACATAATTATTGAGATAGTATCAACGTGTGTTGTTAAATTGTATTAGTCTGAAGCTACAAAACTGACAAAGATACCTACCAACGCAGGACTATTCATAGATTCTGTTCCTCGTCATCTAGATGAGATGTGTTTTCTTAATGCACCTTCCATTAAGTTTAGATTGACGTAATGATTTGTAACCACAATGAAATTATTGAAATTAACGTAGTCGAGTCCAATTTGTTTTTATCATAAATTCATAAGCATAATGAACTAACTACATCGTTAATTAAAACAGCTCACGATGTTACAATCAAACGTGTATTTATAATGTACGAACACTGACTGGGCGAAAAAATATTCACTAAGTCCTAAAAAACGCATGGAAATAATAATGAACTATCCATAAAAGGTCATAGAATGGTAAATTCAAGTAATTATATCAATACGCGCCAAGTATTTGTTATTGGCTCTCAGAGCTTCAGTTTTTTTGTCTTTGTTATTGTGTTATTTTACGATTGTGAGTTTTTGCGTCTCTCGTCCTGACCTCGCCGTTTTTACGACTTAAGACTGGTTAAAGCGTTAGGTAGCGTTCAGCGCTAAACTTTTAATGCAAGCTCGAATGTGTCTGCCTGCACTTAAGCTCTTGTTTTGTAATCAAATCTTTATCATTTACTATTTCATACAAGTTATCAGTATCAATGTATTATAAGCTCTATTTCCACTAGATGAAAATTCGTATTTCGTTTTTCTTCTCCAAAACAGCATCACTTACGCTCTTTCAATATTACATGAAAGTTTTACTCGTGCCGCTTTGATAAGTATCACAAAAATGTACCTACCCACTTATAATGGAACGAATTCAGGGAACAGCGCTTTCCCACGCATTTTCCTCGGCATTTCTCAGAATACGCTTCTAATAATCAGGAATACTGCTAAGGTACCGGAATTTCGTTGACCCTTCAAGTACGCAGATTATAGCGGAACGTGTAATAGTTTAATTAATCATACAAAATACAGATAGTTTATTGGCGAAGAAGTTTTTATGATAGTTCAGACTGTACAAGTTACACAAACGTTGACAGTTATCTTTTAAGGCATAACAAATACGTTGTTTGGGCGAAAATTCTAGTCAAAACTTAATCAAACAAAAGTGCAGTCCACACAGAACGCCCAACTTCTCCCAGAACTTCAATACTCAAATTGTTTGATCAAAACTTTGGTCTATCTTATTAACTAAAACTGGAGCTTGTACTGGGAGGGCTGGGGCTGGTACATACAGTTCGTCGAAGGGTAGCCGGGCCGCAACTAGGGCGCCCCCCCCTGCACCGTAGTACTATTATAGATTTTTTCTTTTTCTTCCGGGGTTGCTACGCACCGCCAAGGCCGGTGCGAGCTTCCGGTTACTTTGCTGGGATACACGTGGACGCTTCGCCTATTTTTATCGGTGAAATACGAAGAAAAATGTTTTGCTTACTTTCCTGAGGGTAGTTATTAATTTAGAGGTCTGAGGGGTGTTGTAATTGGATAGAAGGATTTTTTTGTTATTTTTGTATCAAATAACTTTGTTTTCTGAACGTTTCTTTGTAATTAACTCTTGCATGTATTAGTTTATGAGTTACAAAGCAATGCTCAGAAACTTTTACAATCTTCGAAATTTTGATCAAAAGTTTACATTTACTTTAAATTGAACTAAAAAGTTAGTTTTGCTTTCTAAATTAAACACTCTAGTTCAATTGAGTTCAGTAGTTCAAAATTGCTCAAATTGTCACTTCTGAGATCATACATTAAATAACATAGTCAACAAACTATTTTGAACCTTATCCGTTACCAGTAAAACCTATTTTTTGTCTAGCATAATCATTCACATTCACTGTAAGATGAGTTTACATTCTCATTTCGTGTAGAGAAATCACAAAAACCTAAGCCACCAACACCAAAGTTACAAGAAACAAAACACAACACAGATTACGCAAGAAAAAAAAAGCGAAGCAATTGCAGTGCTATTCGACAAAGAGTGGCGTATTTACGCAGCAGCCCTGCCCGTCGCCATGGCAACGTTCCCGGGAAGCCTACAGTCACGTGTCGCGGGAACTTGTTTCCGCTTTTCGCGTTTTTCTTTTTCTCCCGTTCCACGCGCATTTTTTCTCCCGCCCCCCCCTCCCGGGGGAGGGGTACTCGTGCACCCCCCTCTCCCCCCGACAGCTCGTGTACGCGACTTAATTGCGTCTGTGAGTGTGGTCCAGAAAAATTAGAGCGCGAGTAGCGATGTTTCAGAGAATTCCTCTTTTGGAAAATAAATATTTTTTTCTTTTATTTTGCTTTTTGTCGTGTGGGTGTTTGGTGAAATAATTAATGTTGTGATAAAAAGAATAGGTTTTTTTTTCTGTTGATTTCATATTAGGTATTTTGTTTTGAAATCAGAAGTTTCAGGCAAACATAGACTTGTTCTGGCATTCCATTCTACTGTAATGACATCATTATATTGTCATATTATTATTTTAAAATATGAACATAGTTTCAATATTTCCTTAAACTATAATATTTCAATGTAAAGTTAGGTACCTATTGTATTAAAAAATAAGCTAACAAATGATGCCAATTTTACAACGGATAAAACTGGTTATCGGGGCCAGTTAATAAACAAAAGAAAAAAAAGGAGCTAGTTAAGTTTTATATCAGTAAAAAAAAACTAAGTTCTTTTTATAATTAAATCATCAACACCAAATTTGGCGTTTACTGATAAACCCTTTTAATTACAAACTTCACTTAAAAGTAAAATTGTACTTTATCAAGGAGCACAATTAAATTAGTTTTTTTAACAATAAAAATTATAACGAGAGGTCGTAAAGGCTACGACCCATATGTGCAAGATAAGCTTTAATCTTTTGACCTTGTTACTAAACTAAGCACTATTTACACGTCGGAGTTACAAGCCAATTAGTGTACAATATTATTGTGTTTACACTACTAATTAATATTATATAGGTAATATTCCAATATATTCTCATATAAACAAGTATAAATATGATAAATACTCATTTAAAATGATGTGGGCAATTAGCAACTAAATATAGGTAGTTACAAATATAGTTTGAAAACCGAAATCATTATAAATAAATACTGATAAATCGTTTAAATAACAATGACATAATAGGATAAAGGTGGTATCAATTCTAAATTTAATAATCTGGAAAATATATCTATTATTAATAATAATCATCAACTTATCCTTTCAATAAACCCGATATCCATTGTGTCCCCACACAATATCCAATTAAAAACTATATTTACGGATAAAAAACCAAACCACTGTTTAGTTTTTGCAAAACAAACGATAATATTCGTGCCTATTAAATTCCAAATAATTTTTCTACATTTGTTGTTGCCATGACTACAGCATGAGAAGGAAAAACAAACAAAAGAAACCCAAAAAAAATCTAAAATGAAAAACAGTACAAAATAATGTTGCACCAAGCACCTTCTGGCTCATTCATTACTCTGTGCCCGGTTTGCACCAAATTCCCTGTAACATTTCTTTTTCGTGAAAATCTATTTATAACTAGGGCAGCCTCGTGCTACCTACTTTCAGCATTATGTACCTTAACCGTATATACAGAGGGCGTCATTTCCCATGTACCAGTCGCCTTGGTGCGTATATATGTATTTTTTCTCATAGTGGCTCTATTATATTGATTAGTAAGTCTCCCCTCTTCCGGGGAGGCCAGTGTCTTTTGCAAGATTTTTTTTCTTTAGCTATGTCTTTGTTTTTACGCTACTGTTTTGGTAGTAAATGAGTATTTACTTAAGCTCAAGTAGAAAGGGTTGTGTTGTTCCTTTTAACATAATTAGTAGAGGGTTTCTTGGGCAACTACTTAGTCAGAAAAGTGCTGGGAAATTAGGAAAATCTTGAGAGAGAAATAAAGGTCTTAAGTTCAATCAAAAGGGGAACTCTCTAAAGTGAACTCAAACGACTTTGGAATGTACAGTAAGTAATGTGAAAGTTGCCTGAAAAGTTATGATGCAGTCGGAGACTTTACAGTTGTTGAGATGAGATGAGCAGGGCAGGTGTTGACAAATAATGAAAAACATTGGGATATGCAATACAAACTCGTGCTAATCTTTGATGGGACACGAGTTATCTATCTATTCCTACTCTCGTGTCAGTCGGTGGAGTCTGTTGGTCTGAAAGTTCATAATACCGACTGGCAGAACAACATCCGTTTCTGCAGCCTATTTTAAGACGGGCATACTGTTAGGTAACAAAGTGAAAGCTTATATGTACTTGAGCTTTACATGTTGACTTGTCTTAGTGAAAGACAAAACATATAAAAATAAATAGGTACAGTTATAGGCAAGAGTGTTTTAACAAGATATCGTCTATAGTTATTGCACGGAATTGGAAACTAATTGTCTTCATATTTAGTCATAAAAGACACTTGCGTTTATAAGAAAATGTGATAAGAAGCTGGATTTTACCAAATACATTATTAATTACAAAGACAATTATTTTATAAATAATATTGACGCCATGAAATCACTGCACGATAACACTGTGACAATTATTTAAAAATACAGATACACTCTCACCCACGTTTTCTTAAAACATAAGCGTAGATACAAGTATTTTGCACGACGGGATTCCCCCGCGGCTGATTTCACACACACTCGTACCTACCTACCGCACACATACGCACGTGTGCCGCGTCGCTCGCACGCGCTGACGTGTGCCGCAGTGACTTCATGCAAATCAACTTCATTAATAATTACTAGTTTTTGTAACGGTATCCTAAACACAAATTACGTAACACCTAATATGTGATACGATTATTTAAAATTCTATCCTTTTAATAAGGAAAATGGTTTAAGATATTTTTTTTTGCAAGCAAAAACTATGTGAGTCATTTCGATTGAACGTGGAACTATAAAACGGTGAAGCGATGCAATTAAAATTTTCTGTGCGAATACCTGTATGTATGAATGTGTATAAGAATCAAGTTATGTTATTTATTCATTATGCTTGTTTGTTGTTGCACATTAGAGGTACCGAGAAATATCACAACAATGTGAAAAAAAACAAGAGCACGTTTTGCGTTGATAAGTCAGCTCATTAAAACAGATTACTGTGATAAAGACATCACAGATAAACGATAAACGATTATATCTTATTTTATCTAAGCTGAGGTATGATTTGTCTGGCTATTTTCGTTACATAAAATTCTTACGATTTTCGGTGTGGAGTGAAGCGTAACGTAACAGTCTTCCTGGCATGTTGAGTCGTGGTTCATCGCTTTTTACGATACGATTTTGTAACGGCTACATGATGGGAAACATTCTATCTTTCCTGAAACTCATGTTTCATGTTTTATCCGCTACGCGGTGCGACGCCACCGCGGCGGCGCGTGCGCCGAACTGAACGGACACAAAGTGACGTTCACATTTGAGTAGTTATTTGTATTTTTTTGGGACTCAAAGTGACCGCTACCCAGTGTTTACGACTTTTAAGTAAAAAACGATGCGAGTTTGTTCTAAGATTACATCATTTAATAGTCTTTTTCTCACAAACATAACTGATAACTGGCTTATCTCTGTCAATAATATGAATCATGCGCAACTACATGATTAGCACTTATATCTCTTTGTAAAGTTGACAAGCTTTTGTTAAACTAACAAGATTAATAAAACAAGATTTTATCAATAAACGGGTTTCAAAAGTCACACTCTTAAATTGGTGTAAAAACTTATTCTTCAAAATCAAATAAAAACAAATATTTTGTATGATGATAATAAATGTAAACGTAAACACTCTTGTAGATGTAGGTATGTACTCTCGTGTCATATCTGTCCATTGAAGCATTGCACTTTGTGTCAAGTACGTAGGTGCAATATTGACAATACTTATTGCAATATTTCTGTTTAATTCAACCGCAAATCAACACAGCCTCAATACATAAACCCAGCTGTTTGTGTACTGAAAAAATGCGAAGTTTAACACCTTATGACGCGACTTTATTGCAAAAATACGGGTCACGATATAAATACCGTTCACTATAGCAATTAAAGTGGCAGTGTCTGTCCACCGCGCACCGGCGCGCCAGAGCGAGATAGCTTGAGGAAAACGTGAAATAAAATAGTAAACACAACGATATCGGTATCATCGCTATCAGAATGCTTTGCAATCGAACGATCAGAGATTATGCGGCGACGTCACTTCAATTTCGACCTGTTTTCACAATGACGCGATTTTTGTGACCCCAATTTTCCATAAATCTTATCAGTAAACATAACAGATGTAATCCGAACTTAGGGTTAAAGGTCATCATTAGTGACGGAAGGTAATTAGCAAACTAACTTAACTTTAAAAGTGTTTTAATGGTATAAAACAGAACGTACGATGACGCAATAGCGAATTCAAGGTGTTTGTAAAAAATGGCAACACGTGCGGGCGCTGTTCGAATTTTAAACAGTCGAAAATGGAACCACGACAATTGTTGATATGACTGAAATGCATTATTACTGCGACAGTGATAGTAAACGCGAACGAAGGATATACTAGGTATGAACACGCTTACAATGTAATAGTACCAATACATAACTATGTATAATTATATATATAGTTTGTTTCTATGTGTGAATAAGTTTCTTGTTATACATAATATACATACAGCTGTTTGACCAACTAATTTGCATTTTCTCGGAAGTCGTCTAAATGACCACTTCGAAGCATCCGTATCGTTCGACTATTGTATTACAATATGTTAATTAATATGCTAATATTACAAATTCATGCCACGATTTATTGCACACCTAAACGTTTTGAATTTTGAATGTGAGTTGATCCTTTTTCTCTTTTTCCGAGAACTGGTTGGTTTAGTTTTTCGATTTGGTGTTGATATGACGTAAACTAGTTTAAAACGGATTTTAGCAGAAATGTTTGAGATCATAGAACTGATGCACTATTCATTACATCCTGATTTCGAGAAAAAAAAAATTGACACCAGCAAGACGCAGCAGTCACAGCTGAAACTTATTTTCCAATCTTCTTTTAATAATCTTTTTTCTGTATTATTTTATATTAAACACCATCTGTCGGCGACAGTAGCTGAACAAACCGACACATCACGACAGGTTTTCAGTTGCCATGAGATTATAATTTAATTGGAGAAGCACACAACACAATGTACTATCGTTAACATGATCGACACTCCTTAACAATAAATAAGTTTTTGGAGAAAAAACATGTGATCTTTCGACAAAACCTATTGTTAGTTATGAAGTTTATGGACTAAGTGAAGTCATTATTCTGATCATCGAGTGCAAGGCAAACCTTGCGGTCAACAGAAGCCTTTTAAAACAAAATAACCTCAAAAAAAGAAATCAAACTGTACGCGAGCATCTCTTGTTTACGTACGCAACTACACACAATACCTGGAACGCATTAATTCAGACATGTTCAGAATTTAAAACAAGCTTACGGTACATTACTGCAGAGGAAACTGAACTTTAAAACAATCGCAACAAAGCCAAAAGTTGTGCAGATAAAACAAGCGTAGGTGTGTGGAACTCCTTGCCAAAAATTTCCACCACAACTTTTAACTAATGTCTTTTGAATGTTGCAATGAAACAGCTTTTACTACACTTTGGTTAACAAATAACGACATTCCGGATGCTCTACCTGCCAAATAAGTAGAATTTGACGACAGAACCTAGATGGAAACAAACTTTGGTAAGACAAGCAATATAAACCCTTGAATATCAATTAAAATCTTACAACCAACCAAGAGCAAGGTTTTGAATAACCAAATATAAACACAACTGAAAATCTACCATATGTGTTACTTTTACAACATGTGCAAGATGATTCATTAAACATAACAATCAAATTAGAATCAAGGTTTAAAAATATGGTCGCCCTAAAAAAAACTATCAAGTTTCGCAAATATTTCTAAAACCGTCGAAGTATTTCTCAACCAAAACTTCCAAAAAAGTTATTAATTAGACTAATAATAACAGAAAGTTAATTCAATGTCAACACAATTAATTACTTAAAACCAAAAGATTTAGGATTTGATACAAAGGATGTTGTAGCTGCTAATATGGAGAAACTTAACTCTTATACGTATATGGAAGTCGATAATATATTGAGTAATACTAAAGACGCAAAAGGAATAGATTACAGCACTGCTTCTATGAAATGATAAGATATCGCAATGCAAGCGGATAAGTCATACCAAAGAGGGGGTTATACTAGTTCTTATAATCTACTACTAAAGGGGCAAGCAAAAAGAATCCCCAGAAAATAGTCGAAAGAATAAGAATTCTTAAAGCATGCAGCAACGATAATGTAGATAACACAGTATCAGTAGAACAAATTGTAACAACAAAACAAAATATTTGCATCTTACATTGAAAATTAAATAACAAAACGACAGAAGAACTACTGGATACTAATTTGAATTTTGAAAATATCGTAAACTAGAACACAAATGAATGTATTACCGAGTCAGATTTAAATATCAAACATGTAGAGTTAAATTTTATTTGGATGTCACGTCCACCAAACTCCGAGATATATTTGATAACCCTAATGATTCAAGTCGTTAACACGCTGATAAGGTTACTGCTATCAGCTATCTACAAGTTGCCGACCCTATGATAAAGGTTCATACTATTAATGAACCAGCCCTAGATTGTACTCCGTAAATTCTGCCAATCGTAGGAGAACGCAGCCGAAGATGTTGTGGAAAGCGAGACTAACAGTGAAAGAAAAAAGATGAGGAAGAAACTGTTGCAATGTTTTTTAAACGATTCATTTCATTGTAAGTTGACTTCAAATTCTCCGATTCTTTTTAGTATTCTTTGTTAAATTAGGTCTGAAAAAAGTCTTTGCATTTTTCTTTATTTTCTTAAAATATACGAATGAATTTTTAAATAAAATAATTTTGTCTTTATGTATCGGGCATCTGAATGCGTCAGCATTACTCAAAGCCACAAGGCGCATTGACGTGTTGGGTTTCATGATCACTACAATAATAATATTTTTATTGCGAATTATTATTAATAGGTTGCCTACAACACGTCGTACAAAGAAGGGTTCATTCCCTTCAGTAGCATTGACGACAGTCCGACTATCACCATAATCCTTTTCTATCAGCTTTAGCATTTCAGAAAAATTAACCTTTAAATTGTAATTCAGTGTCTCAATTTGCATAACAATAAATCACGTGATCAATTTCTCTAAATGGATTAAAAAAGGCGATAAAAAATAACAAAATTTAAATCCAAGCACCTCAATTCAAAGTTGTTACGAATATTTATTTGCAAGTATAAACCAAAATGAAAACCGGTTGGCGGAACAGGTCTTACAGGTCCAGTTTATGATTTTGAAAAAAATAATGAACACAATGTTGCTGGGGAGGTTACTACACCAGCCAGCATGCTAATAGCTGTTTGAACGATCTTGTCTCAGTCTACATGTAGCAGCATCAGTCGCACTGGATAGCAACTGACCGCGATAAGAGTATTCACAAATTAAATAAAGTTTATTAAAAAACATTGCCAAAGACAATGCATGTTTTTATGACACACCAAAGACGTCTGAAAGCTGTATCTTATACAAAAACCACACTGAAATGTGCCAATTACGCCTATTCACACAATAAAAATGTGTACTAAGAATCGTGTACAGTGTGCAAATTAATTTCCATATCATTGAGATCGGTTCGTCCCCGCGGGTAATGTCCCTTCTACCAGTTACACCTGTCTGTGAAACAAAGAGACAAATTCACAGGTAATTCACTCTAGGTGCACGCATATATTTGCATTTTAAACGCACCGTTTGCCAAGGCAAACTCTGCCAAGGCTGATCTGTCAATGCACCGATATGATATGATAAAAGGTATAGGGTATGACGTAAGTCAACAGACTTTTTAAGGCTTGTTCTACATGTTGGGCGTGAGGACCTTATAGTTCTACGAAAGAAATTAGTAATTTCTGCAAAAGGGTCGGCTCATAAGGCCAAGGAGAATAAAGAGAAAGCTTGCATATGCTGGCGTGAATCTAGACGAAAGATGAGATGTGCGGTAATGATTGCAGTCTGATGGCACGGCTTCTGTGTTCCGCGGAACGGATAAAGTATTTGATAGGTCTTGTAAGATTAGCCTGCCAACTGTTTTTGCAGATTTATGTGGAGACTTAAACTTTTTGACACTTTGCGGTAGTTACTACGTGGTTATAATCATGAACACCGCGGATTAACCCTTCAAGTACTTTCACTAAGTACACATTCCACAAAGAGGTATCTGAATTAAAAAAACAACAGTAACGCAATAATAAGAAGTACTCGCGTAAACACAGATACCCACACATCAAGCACAAACCCCTGATTTGCATACACAGCAACAAAGGACGAGCACCATCAGATAAGTTTTGGTAAAAAATAAAAAATAAACCAAAGGAGGTCTCCGAAACTTGTTTACGAAAGTCAGAGTCACGTTTTGCAAGTTTACTTGTACGCGGGGGGTATACCCGAGAGGGGGGTCAAACAGGTTACTGTTTACATGTACATATACATGCTATGTATGTGCTATTGTGCGTCATTCACGCCCAAATGACTCTTAAATTGACCAAATTTTGGGTTCCTGTTTTGGTATTAAATGAATTCTGCGAAGTGATTTTGCTGCGGCGGATACTTCGAGATGCATTATGGACACTTAAAATCGGCATTTCAATTTGTTTTGAATGTAGCTCGCCGATAAATATTTTTATGACTTTGTCAGGCCCTACTCCTTCATATTCAGAAAATGAATTCTGTTCTCCATATCTCTCTACTGTCTCTTGTCTCAATATCTTCGTCAATATCACCATTCCAATCCTTCTCGCAGTATTTTCACCGTACATTGTGGTATCCATGCGTGTCACGTAGGGTCACACTCGATCCTTGGCCCAACTGATGCAGCGATACAACACAAGGCCGCCAGCCGGCCTCGTTCGTACGCAACGAGCATCCAAATTCGTATGAATCACATTTTTTATAGTTCATACCACGCGTATACAAGGTTAATGATATAATACACTTGTTGGTTTTTCGAAATGACATCCTATTGTTTAAAATCAAAGAAGAAAATGGCTCACAATATTCAAGAATCACTTCATCTTTCCAAATCGTTCATGGTATACAAATTCATGTCCCTACTAACCACAATAATAGTTATATTCCAAGCGTAGCAACAGCTTCTAAAACATAATGATTGTTATTTAACACGGCAACATGTCTGACAAATTGATACGATTAACTGTTCATAATAATTACGCACCTGCATTACCTGTTATAACTAGGAGCAAGCTAGACTTGTAGACATGGGCCATCAAAATGCTAAAGACCAGAATTCGTCAAAAGTTTTAGGGAAAAATGTCGAAGATAAATTAGGTATCTGCTTCACAAATGATAAAAATTCATTCATAATCATAGATATGCCTATCTATCTATATTCAGACTAACAATAAGTAGTAAAGAGGCGAACCTACGATTAGATTACAAAAAGCGCAAAGTAAATTAGCCAATAAACTTCAAACAACGTTGTCGGAAGCGAAACAAATGATCAGTTATTATCAGCTAAGGTTCGGTGTGGCAATCGATCAGGATGTGGCATTGTGACCCAATGACAGACCACTGTACAAGAGAAAAAACGCAATTATAACAGATGAGTCGAAGAAAAAACGGTTCGGACACGCCACGCCAATGCCACGGCTGTCTTCCAACAGTTTTATGGAGAGCTATAAAATAGACGCTAACACGTAATTCCCTTTGCGATATCGAATCGTTCAATAATTTGCATTCGACCTAGACTCTCAATGTTAAACGCTGTTTAACGCTAAAGGAAAGTTATAAATAGAACTTTTTTTGCTGATCTAATACACAGATGGGAGTCGATGAACTACAGGCAGTTATCTATTTATTTGTGTGCACTGACAAATTGACTGCCAAAGCAGATTTTAGTATCTACTGATAAGACAATTTTAACAGCTGCTGCTCTACGTTAATGAGTGAATTACAAAACATAAAAGACTAAGGTCATAAAACAGGAGCAGAAGTTAATGCTGTAATAGTTAAAGCAAATGAATTACATCATTAAAGTAAATACATAGTAGACCACATTAAATAGTTAATCATTTGTCACGACGCATTGTTCGGCGGGCGCATCAACGCGGTGCGAAGCTGCATCTCCACAGATCATTCTATAACTGAGTTTATTTATATTAGATCTCACATCGCCGTCTGTATTGTCCGCTCGCTTGTCGGTCTCCTCGTCACGTTCGCTAACTATGCCGATAATGACTGCAACAAGATATCCTTGACTCTGCACACAATTATCTGGACACTTTGCATCAGAACTTGACACGGTTGCTTATATACATACTTTTATACCACAACAACTATATAAGTCTAACCAATAAAGGCTGAGAATTCATTTAATGAGCATTAAATTATATGACGAGCTGTGTTATTATAGGTTCCAGTTGAACTTGACTTGATTATAATGGTTTATTCATCGATGTTATACAAGTACTAGTCGATCGTCCTATACAAATATTTTAGTTTTCAATTATACAACTAAATCTGCACTGTCTTGTTGAATGAAGACGAAAACCTCAGCGATGCTAAGGTTGCAGTTTAGACCTTGATGCCAAGTGTCAAAGATTTATTATCCTTTGGTTTCTTGAATGGGGGTCACGTACAGACAAAGGTTGCTCGTCTCCAGGCCACGGCGACACACTTCCGAGGACTGCACTCACTACAAAGAGGGTGTCGTGCTCTGGCTGACAATTAAACATATTTAAGTAATTCCAAGTTCAACAATGAATCACAGCAACCGACACTGAAGATAATATTGTATTTAGTAATTGCATTTCCAAAGAATGAACTGACGCAGCCTATGGTTGTGCGACCTTATAGATGAAAATGAATCGATGCACAAACCATAAAAGCACCGTAAACCTTCAGAACAAGATTTAGAACATAAAAGTACTTGTGCTTTATCGTTTTCCAGTCTGTTATGTATTCAAATAAATAGATCCCACACAATAACACAGAGCACGTGTCTTGTCACAACGTTGTAAATGCATAATTCACGGCGCATTTAGTTAAAATAAATAGAATTATACTAACAAAACATTTTTCATTGCAGGTTCGTGAAGCCAGACGAGGTGGCGAAGCTGTGGGGCCACATGAAGCAGAACGAAAACATGACCTTCGAGAAGTTCAGCCGCGCCATGCGGTATCACTACAGGCAGGCTGTGCTGGTGTCCGTGCCCACGGCGCGTCTCGTCTACCAGTTCGGCCACAAGGGACCCGACTTCAAGACCGACAACCCCAACTTCGTCAAAGTCAAATCAGAAAACCTAAGCGATTTGTCCTACTCCTAGTTTAACTTAAGATAGAATTAGGCTAAAATTTGTTGGAAGTCGATGCTCAGAGTAAGATAAACAGTGATATGTCGATGTTACGTACGAGTCCGGTAGGATCATGTCCTTGGAGAGTTTGAGTTGAGGAGGAGTTCGAAAATACAGTAATAGTAAGTAAGTCCTTGTTATTTGAACAACAATAGGAGAATCTGGAGAAAGGATTGTTAATGTTGTAAGGAAAGTTGAGTAAATATCTATACGGTAGAAAATGTCAATTGATTTTTCGAAAAAATCGTTTCATCCAAGGACATTATTGAACGAAATGAATAGTTATAATCAGGTTATTTGAAAAGATATGGGATCACCTCCAAGCTTTGGTCAAGTCTGGTCTGATGGTTGTGTCACGACCACATCTTTATGAAAAGCTTTGGCTCTTCGAATGAGATGACTACAAACATTTTTGATGTTGCTAGTAATTTCTACTTATTTGTATGTAGTTGTTAAGGGTTGTAATGATTATTAATCTAATATACCCTTCTTTGTACTTAATGTTATATTCTTTTTTCTTATGATACCAATTTATTAAAATATTCTAGGATAATTACAGTCCAAATATATAGTAATTTGACCATAATTTGCTATTGGAGGTGGTCTCAAAGTTAGGTGTTTTGGAAAAGTTATATGAATGTAATTAGCTAAGATAGGCTCAATGTTTGAATCGAAATAGTTTCAATGGTTGTACTCGTGGATGTTGGATCAATTACTTGTTGGATATGCATAGTTGGTTGGAGGCCGATCTGTTGGACACCGATCGGTTGGTTTGTCCCGTCAATTAACTCGTACCGACACGTTGGTATGTCCATATTATTTTTTTAAGTAATTTTATTAGTATTTTATTCTCGATGTACGATAGTACTGTCGAATAAAAATTTTGATGGTTGTTTATGTAGGAACATTACGAATTTTTGATAAAGTATTTTTAATTGTTGTTACCGTATGATACGTGTGTGTAATACGTGGAGTGTTATGATAATGCGAACATTCCAATTAATTTATAAAACCTAGTTTTAAGTTGTTTAGTGTCCAGTTATTTTATAATAATGTTAAGCATATTTCGAGTTGCCATATGTATTGTATACGTAAAACGATAATGTACTTAATTTCATAGTTACTTTAAATTCATGTCATTTCTCGAGCTCTAATATTTTATGATAGGATTCATCTCTAATTGTAATTTAAATAAATTTTATACTGTTATTTAAAATTCCTGTCTCAGTGTTAGTTTAAAATTAAAATCTTAAGATTTAAAAAATGCGCGTTCTCGCAAATAAAAATAAAATGACAAAAAGATCTGCAGGCCAAAGATTAGTTTTGATGAAAAAGAGTTTTTAATTTAAGATTTAAAGAGTAAATAAAATACATGTTTTTGACAATTTAATTTTAATATTTTCTAGTATTTAAGTTTTCGACTCTCAGGCACACGCTGTGATGTAAGATAAAATTAAACATTGTTTTTTCTGTAAATAGTTCCTTGTCAGTCATCACTAACAACTCCCAACTCCCAGTAAACAGTGTAGATAGCCACATATATTAATATGTATACAAAAATCTGAAATAATATACCTGTTAACTTTCAATCTTCCACAAAAACTAATATATTTATTGAAGTACAGATAATTATTATTGATATAAGATTGATTTTATGATATTTTATTTATGTATCTTTATATGAAGTGACAGTACAAAGCCTGTGTCTTAATAGAACAACGATTTTAACTCTCTTTACCGTAACATAGTCGATTCATTTGAATTTATTAAGATCTAAGTTATGACTAGTCTATTGTATCGAAACTTGATATTTTACGTAACATTAAAATGTGGATTCACTTTGGAAATAGCTAACATACATACTTATTTCATTTCAACTCATAACTGCATTTTTTCCGTAGTTATGTAAAAAAACCCTGTATCTGCATTGATAATAATTATTACCTACAAGAAAACATTTGAATGCACTATGTTGATCTTTACACTGGATATGTCAAGCAGTACTGTGGAAAAGATTTTTGGAAAGTTAAAAAAACAGCTGCAGGTTTCGAGACTATTTCTGACTAAATTGTTTTAATTTCTCAAAGTAAATCCACTTTTAATAGTTTGTGAGCTACAAAGGGTGCATAATTCCAGTTATTAAGTATTTATAGGTGTTAAACATTTTGTTTCGTATTATGTTCAATGATTTTAAGATATTTTTTCTTTAATTTTAAGAATGCAGTAGTTGTATGATTTAATTATCATTCAATTGATGAAAAAGACAGATTTTTATGTATTATTTCGTAAGAATTATGTGAAAATAAGAAGAGAAATATACGATTTATGAATGTGAATTAATCCATTGTTTTAATAAAACCCGCCTGCTTAGCACATACAAAGTAAAAAGCCTGAAAAAACATAATTCAAAAAATTCAATGCCACATACAATAGCTACCATTTTATATTACGCTATTTGGTTTAATATAAATAATAAAAAAAAATATATAATAAATTCCCTGTAACTATGATGGGTGGCTAACAGTTTCATTAGGAGCTGAAAATCAGATTTTTCAAACGCTAACAAAACACAATTTTGCCAACTTCACAAGGCTCACATTTTTTGAACCCCTGAGAATAATAACGACCCTCTTTCAGCGGCGAGGGTAAAAAAAAACCTCAAAAATGGCTCCTAGTCCTGAAAATTTAATTAACCAGCTGATAAATAAGTTAATTTAAGGTTTCCCTACACAACACAATTTCCTTATAGTTTTGCATAAGGAATATTATTGTATTGTGGTTCTTATCCAGCAGTACGCCACATATATTTTAATTGGATTCATTACTGCTGAAACTAAAAACCCGTAGGTGTTTAATTAATACATAAATAATACTGTATATATATTAATTGCATGTTTTCGGGATTTCTGTAACCGCAGTGATACGTACGGACGTCATTACACTGTGTAGGTACCCGACATTGTTCATTTCTTCCTTGTAGGGGGAATGGCTTTGTACAGCGAATTGATAGGCTATAAGCCATAAGTGATGTATTAAATACCCTGTTATATGAGTATTTGTACTAATAAAAACAGCTTGTAATCGCACAAAACTCAAACTCAAAGCATTTATTTCAATTAGACCATTAAAGGCACTTTTGAAAGTCACAAAAATAACAAAGAGTGAAGCTACAGTGACAGACACAAGGCATAATAACTTGTGAAAGTACTGTAGTTGCCCATTCCAAGGCATAGATCTCTATGGAGCAGAATGGGCAAGAAACTCCATGGACACTCTTTTCAATCAAAATATTGTTACAAAATCTTGGTGACATCATTCATGTGGAGAGAGAGACAAATCATGCTAGTCTGTGCAGAAGGAACTTACATTGATTACAGCTGCATAAAGTACCTACATGTACCTACCCTCATTGGTCAGGTCACATAGCTACCGACTGTTTCTTATTGTGTGTCAAAGGCCAAACCCACAATATATAAACCCCTCGCCTGTGATTGGCCTGCTTGATGCCCTAATTAGTAGCTTTCATCAACCCCTCCAGGAAAATTGGCTATTTCTGAACGAATTTTTGCCCCAAAAGGCGTAGACACAGAAGGTAGTCAAAAAAGCTATTACACTCCACAAATGTTGTTGAGCGCTGAGATAACGTCTGTTTCTGTCTATCACTATACTTACAAGTTATCACTTAACACGCCTGTCCATCTATTAGTAAAATAATTACTTTTCATTATGTCACTGGACAGCTGGAAGTGTTATCTCTTTGATATCCGTAGCGCCATCTATTGGCTAATAGCAACATTAACTATATTCACGTGGGTGAAAAAATGTTACTATTCAATAACAGATGTCGCTAATACAATTTAATGTAGTTCGTGATTATTTCCAGAGAGGGCGTTCTTTTTGAATTTTATTAGGCTGTAAGTCTAGGTCATCATTAAATTAGTAATTAAACACATTATGATATACATTTTTAATATAGCTGAGCTCACATTCCACATGTCGACCACCTTGTTAATATTATTTTTACGTCATAACGGCCGCGTACTATACATAGGGACCTACTTATTAAGTAACGTATTTAAAATTATAGTAAACTGTCTTTCACAATTTATTTTTGAGCACGAACTCTGATCCTAACCCAGGCACCTCCTTTTAACGCCATATTAAACCCGTCCTTAGTCAATTCTGCAGGGAAACATGTCTGCTCACACGGGTACAGCTCCATCTCTCGGATGAGCAGGTAAACCATCACCTTCACCTCGCACAACGCGAAGCGAGAACCTGCAAAAGTTAGAAATTAGTTTAATCTATGGGTCGGAACAAATATGAGTATTAATACGCGAATAAAAATAAGTTTTATTATACGTTCTTTAACCACTTCAACGTGTAAGTTTGGATCTTCTCAGCATTTAACTTTAAGGGATAAATGTTGAATAGTATTTGTCACAAAGACGTTTTCTTGGGGTTTGGAAAGACGTTGACGGATCCTACATGCAGACAGCCAATTTTAATGTAGAACATTCTCAATTAGCATAATAGCATAGCACAGCATTTATCGACAAAATGTTACTTTATTCTACTCTTATATATAATTCACTTCACCTAACATTTTGTATAAAAGAAAGCAATAGCTACCTACTTACTGTTTTTAAATTTAAAATAACTTATTACGACCGAATGACGTAAAAGTCTCATACTCACCAATGCAGTTCCTAGGCCCCATTCCGAAAGGAATATACGTAAAAGGTACAATTTTGTCCCTGTTCTCAGGTGAAAACCTGTCGGGGTCAAACTTTGTAGGATCGGGGAAGTACTTCGGGTTTCTGTGGAACGCCCAGGGCGCAAGAACTACTGCGTCGCCTTCGCGGATCTGTTGAATTAAATAAAAGTCGACTTAAAAAAAAGACTAGTAAGTACACAATCGTCTGCACTAGTGACGTACAGTGAAGTCATTTATTTCTTCAACATTTTTTAAATCTGTTTTTCTGAAGGGTTAGGGCTGGGGATGGTGGGAGGTGGACTTACCTGAAGTACAGTCAGGGCACTGTATTACACGATCCTTCATACAAAGTAGATGAGGGGTGCAGGGGTCAGGTAACGCGAAGCACTAACTGTACCTATAATCCTACGTACCGCCAGTTATACCTAAGCCCCATGTAAGAGGGAGCGACGATATTTATTATCATCATTAGAATAGCAGTGGAACGAACGAACTGGAAGTCACGGGGAGAGGCCTTTGCCCAGCAGTGGGACGGTGTAACCTAACAGTTACAGGAAGTGATACTCACAATCAAATCCTTTGTTGCTTGATTGTTGGGTCGGCCAAAGTTGTAATCTTTTACACATCGTCTGTCTATAATTGCAGCAGGAGGCCACAGCCGTAGTCCCTCTGAAAACGTTAATCGTAATCTTACAAAATATCTTGTACATTGTAACTAGTAGTTATTATAACGCCATCCTCATAGACGAAAATGATGAAATACGTTATAAAGAAGCTGCTTACTCAACAATCACAATCAAACAATAACAATCAAAGTTAATAAAATCTTGGTCGCGCGCGGTACGGGCTTCCTAAAGAAAAAAAAAATTGGAAAGTGTTGACAGTACTGCCTCTAGCAGCAGTCGCCGAGATACCTCTATGCTTTGTGACATTATCTAAAGGGTGTAAAAAGACCCTTAACGAAAACGAAAACCACATATTCTGCCCATCTTTGGGATCATTTTTTTCTTCTAGACAATACCTTGGAAACCACAGGTTCTGGAGATATTGAAGGTCAAAGTTCCAATTTTTTCACACGTTTTTTTTTTAAAACCACATTTTAAGATTTTAACTTTACTTTAATTTACTCCATGAGACCATGACCCATTAACTATTCAAAGCATCCATCAGCACTAAATTTTGAATGCGTAACGTTGAGTTTTACCGTGAAACGTGATTTTTCACACCAAAAAAAAAAGTCGTTTCCCAGCAATAATTTTTGCGTAGAGTTACTTAGTTTGATGTACAGAATGCTTAGTTAACGGCTTAGGGTTTGTTTACACCCTGTATATTTTGCTATAGGAAGCCTTTGAAGGGTTTATCTAACTCGCCAACTCAGTATCTTACCTGAAACCACCATATCCAAGTACGTCATGTTCTGTATAGTGTTGTAGTTGATCTTGCCGCCGTTCTTCTCGTCATGTTCCCTGATCTCCTGCACCAGGCGATCCTGTACGTCAGGGTTCACAGCCAGCTCGTACAGCAGGAAGGACATGGATGTGGAAGATGTGTCGAAGCCCGCGAACAGAAACAACGCTGCTTGGGCAACTAGATCTGCATCAGACCATTCTGGAAAACAGTTTTTCATATTGTCAGATTGACCGATCATATCGGGCTGAACCGATAATTAAACGCCCTTAAAAAGGTGGGTCTGAAAAACTAGATGCGTCAGGGTCAGGACACGGTGTGGTGCCGCAACTTTAGTGCTCGATTTTTAAACTATCACCGTATGTAAAAGCGCGCATTTGAGGGAAGATAAATAGTAAGTAGTAGTAATTATGCTAACTTTTTATCCAATAAATCGTAATTTTTCTTTATTTTTTTCCATAGATGCTGCTGGTCGCTTGCTGTTCGAAGATACATTTTTAATTTATCTTCTCTCTATTTTTAAGTATAACTATCGTTTTGTAAGGGCTATAGTGTACTTACCATAATTATGTTGTTTCCTGCCAATGTGCGATTCTGCAACTGTTGCGAAACCTGCATCAGTATCTTCACCATCTTTCTCGTGAGTGAGTTGACCTGTTAATACTATAGCATTAGTTTCATGTCCGTGAACAGGAGTAACACCTATACATTGTATTCTTGTAGCAACTATAACTTTAAAGTTACAAATTAGAAAAAGAAATCGATTTGAAACAATAACCCAAAAAGCCTACGCTAACTGCAGACTGCAAGGACAAGCATCGCTTTGTATGAAAATATAAGCGGTGTGACCACTGACATAGGCCACGCTGTGCATGGTACAGGTGTTACGATCCCCCTTGGTAAGACTGGTTGTCTGACTTAAACTCACCTCTCTTTACTTCCGTCAGAATGTTGATCAAGTCATTCCTTACGATATGGTTCTTCTCTCTGTCCCTCATTGTGCCGAGGACCACATTTGTGAAGTAGTCTGATGCCTCGCGTGACACGATTGATAATTTCATCATCTGGGCAGTATTAAAAATTATTTAGTAGTTTAACATTACCACGGTTACCACGTATTCAGAACATCATTCTGAGCCCACCAACATAGAAAATTTTCATCGGTTATTAAAAAAAAACAGTTATTCCATACATTTTGACCATGTAGGTATGGCTTTTGTAGGAAACAGCCGTTTTTTGCTTCGTATTGCCCCGTATAGTAAATTCACATCTTGGCAGTTTTGTTTAACGAGGGGTGGCTTAATGATACAAACATCCAGAATCCAGCAAGCTACTAAGAAATTCCTGACGAAAAAACCCAATAACAGTAGCCGCCCTGAGAATCGGACCTAGGACCATGTTCAGCAGTAGCGCTTGCAATCTTTTCTCTTCTTGTTTTTGGGGTAGACATCTTTTGTTAAACATCCATGGTTTAGTGAAGATAAGTAACAAGTAGGTCTTTGTAATATAAAAATCTCCTAACCTGAGCAATACTCGGTACACATCTAAAAAAGAATATCTTCAGGACTCGTACGAAGGTAAATTCTGTGATTTCTTTGCTGTGCAGATAGAACTCGTGGTCTTCCTTCTGCGAGTTAACCTTGAGGCCGAAGGCGCAGGATGCTATGACGTCGTTGGCGAACCGGCGCATCATGTCTTTGGTGTCTACGTCGGTATACGGGTCTGTGGGATAGTATTTCAGGATTTTAAAATAATAATTACCACACCTGTGATCCCCAGCAGGGTTAGGCAAAGGGATACCTTGGTAGCTAAGCTACCTAACCAAGATTCGTCAGTTATGATAAATCCCCTGTAAAAAGGGGGAGCCCATTGTCATCAACTGGGCACAAATCCAGACTCCGTGGCTGCTACTGAGACATTCCTGATGAAAAACTCCAATAACTGCCCGACCTGGGACATCGAACCCAGGACCACTTGCTCAGCAACACTACCTTTAAAAATGTTTCGAAGACTATTAACAATATTTACTTCCAGAATCCTTGATCTTCTCCTTGAGCACTTTGATCATCTCCTTGCCGACCTCCTCCATGAAAGGCACCATCAGACGGATCTTAGAGCTGGTGAAAGCTGGACTCATCGTGGATCGCATTGCCTTCCATTCGTCACCTAAAACATAAATAATGTTTTACTCGTAGAACTGCAATATTAATCACGATTTAAAATTCCAGATGATTTTAGTACCTATTTAAAAGATTTGGATTTGGCTGGTCTGTAGAGGTCCCACCCAATTCGCAAAGAGGAAACAGAATGAATGTCGTTTGCAATTTTTTTAGAATTCGTAACTGCTTCCCAAACGATGAACTGGAAAGTATTATCCAACATTACTGTGTCACCCACCTATGTCACTGCAACGCATCATTACTTTCCCAAATTATATTCGTCTGCACAACGAATCATTACTGCCCTAAATTATGCAGGGTGTAAACGGACCCTTCACGAACCCGTCAACCAAGCATTCTGTCTATCTAACTAAGTAACTTTACGCAAAAATTATTGCTGAGAAACGTCTTTTTTTTGTGAAAAATCAAGTTTTACGGTAAGACTCGATGTAACGCACTCAAAGCATTGTGCTGATGGATGGATTGAATAGTACGGGGGTCTTGGAGGTGTTTAAAGTAAAATCTTTTTTAATTAAAAACATGTAAGTACTTATTTAAAAAAAAAACTCGGGAAAATTATGGATCTTTGACCCTCAATATCTGCGTAACTAGAAGGTTCCCAGGTATGGTCTAGAACAAAAAAAATGATCGCAATGACGGGGAGAACAAGTGCCTTTATACGTCATCGCGACGCATCGACACTCTGATTCCATAGTGAAGGGAAACTGCTTTGCAAACGATTACCAGAAAAAAGTTATAAAAATATGTTAGTGTCGCCTACAGTAACTTCGACACCGCAACGCATCATTACTATCCCAATTTAAATACGTCACCACAACGCATCATCAGCTACTATCCCAAATCATCTTTATCAGACACAAAAGTAAACAGTTACTTATACAATGTGAAACATTATAAACGCAAGACCTCTCACGTGGTATCTCGAACCATTAAACTGAACAGCTATACTTCTACGAGATCTTGAAATTCGCAAAAATAAATTGGTGTTTCTATAGGAATTGACGCGATCAGCTGGTAAACAAATGTAGGTATGGGAAAACTAAAAGATACTTAAAAAAAATTATGAATTTCCAAAAGTCATACAACAAAAGTGTTTCAGTTTCATGGTCAACGCAAGAACCCTCATGTGGTGAATTACACCACGATCTTGCGTTTACACCCTGTATATCTATTGGTCAAGCACATAAACAAATAACAGGCAATCACACATTGTTTGTCCTGTTATCACCGCTGTGTATATAACTAAATACTCGAGATAATGAGTAATTGACATTTTATCATGACGTGGCACAGTTATAAATATACGGTATCATTGTGGAGTGGGTAGTCTGTTGTTATATTCTGTTTAAGTTGATGAGCTTTCTTCGATATCATCATACTCCTCTCCAATTTATTTGGGGTCGGCGAATTATGTCTTCTTCTTCTATACTTCTCTATTACTCGTATCTCTTCAGTTATCCTCTTTTTATTTTCTTCAGTATCTGGTAATAAGTAGGTTGTTGAAACTGAGCCTTGATTTCCACCAAAGCAAAGGCAAGCAGACCTATGGTACATGGTCTTTGTCAGACCCTCAGCCCAATGCCCATGCTTCGCAAGGGTGCAATTGACTGATGTCAAAGTTTTCAAAATGATTGTGACACATCTTACCCTAGGTTCGGACATAGGATTCTTTTTACTCCGATATAATGTCCCAATAGGATATTTTTCGCCCTAAATGTCCTGATATGAGGACTTTATATTCCAATAAAAGAAAAGCAGGTAAGCATACCGTGCAACAGCAGCAGTCCCCTCCCGAACAGGGGGTCGAAATCGCTGGTGAACTGGCGCCGGTCCACGAAGTGCTCGAAGTCTTTGATGGTGATCCGCTTCAGCGCTTCCACGTCTCGCACTAAGTACACCGGGGTCACGAAGTCGTAGTGCCCCACTATCCTGGAGACAAGGCAGAGTAAACCATCATGAGGGGGTCGTGGCTAAGCAACAACAGCCGCATAGGTCGATCCTGTTGGTGGAGGTATATCATGATACCCAGTAAATGGATTTTGGAGATCAGATAGGCGGTCGCTCCATTTAAAGTACTGGTATTCATTTGCATCGGGTTAGATTAGACTGAACTGCTCATTCGAATCTCACCATCTAGTTACCTCCCGGTATACAAAAAAAAGAAAAGCCACTGCGTGTTGCGGGTTCGATCTCGCACGGAACAAATATTTGTAGAACCTACAGGTAGTTGTTCCGGGTTTGACTGTTTATGTATGTGAGTTTAAATGTTTGTAAACGCACCCACGATACAGAAGAAATTCCTCAGGTACAACGTTTAAAAAAAAATGAAATAAAAGAAAAATAGAGGAAACTTACCTGTCATCAGGAAACGTAGTCATAGTCCTCATCAAGCAGTCTATCATGTGCTCTTTCTTCATGAACACCCAGAAAAGGTTCCCGAAGAACGGAACCAAAGGCAGATGGTGGACCCCATCACGAGACAGCTTCGAGTACACTTGTCGGAGGTAGAGCAGTAGCGCCGTGATGGCCACCGCTAGCCAGGTGCATGTCAGGATCATAGCTAAAAATAAATAACTAAGGACCGACCGAAGGTTCGGTTTCGGTTTCGGCTAGTTTCGGCCATAAAATCTAGTTTCGGCCACAGTTTCGGTTTCGGCCAATAATTGGCCGAACCTTCGGCCCCGCCGAAACTAGGTTTTCGTGAATTGTCGCGCATCATTCGGCTAACTTCGAGTGAGTACCGGCGCGATCGTGATGATTTGAGGTTATGTGGTTTTTCTCGCGCAAACATTATTAAACAAATACTTACCGTATTTTTTTTTAGATTAATGATGATGTATTTTTATGGCATTCATTAGAGTCTTGTCCTACAGTGGAAAATAAATAGGTTGTATGTTATAATAGAATAGAATTCATTAAATATTTTACTTGGTTCTGTTGAGTTATTCCCTCAAACTTATACAATATGAATTTATGTAGAAATTAATGTAACACTTAAACGATGTCTGAAGATACCTGTGATGTTTGATTCAAACATTACTATATTTGTTTGTAATTGTTGTTGTATTAAATTTTGTCACATCCGGTGATTTAACTATTACCGTGAATGACCTTCAGTACTATTAATCATGTCGCATTTTTCCCTTTAGTACGCGAGGTCTTAGTCAATTCGGTCGCGTAGTACAGTAGTATGTGAAAGTTTTCTAGTTAAACTTCATTATTTACTTGAATTAATTTTCCTATTAATAATGACTGCCATAGGTATTATCTTAGTGTTTTATTGTATTTTAATCTGTGAGATATTTATTTTTCATAGACTGATTTCTTTCAGGTAAAAAATGTCACAAAAAGAAAAGAATCCTATTTAGCATTTTTTTTTAAAAGCAATTACGATGCATCTAAGGCTATTTGTAAAATTTGCAATAAAGCATTATCATTGGGAAGTCACGAACCGAAAAAGTTTCGGTTTCGGTTTCGGCCGAAACTGGGACCAAGACCGAAGGTTCGGTTTCGGTTTCGGCTGAAAATCCTGTTTCGGTCGGACACTATAAATAACATTAGTAATGCCTCGTTGGTCTAGTGGTCGCAAACGTGACTGCTGAGCATGTGATCCTTGGTTCGTTTCCCAGATCGGTCAGAGTTATTGGGTTTTTCCAGGTGAATTTCAACTTTGGGCGTTATCTTTTAAATCCATTAAAATGTAGTACACCTATCCCACGTTGTCCTATTTTTCCGAAAGGTTGCCTAATAGAGAATGCTTGCTACCACTACAAAACAAATAAATATACAGAGCGCTTTCATTCAGATATTCGTTTAGGTGTCGCTTTAGTGTTGGTGAAACTGGGCGTTAGGGTCACATACAAAAATTACGTAGGAGCCGTCTCTATGGCCTTGGAGTCAGCCGATCGATAAATTTTAAGAAAGATAAAACTGATAATATCCAAGGTAATTATTTACTTTATATATTTTCTGAATCAGAAGTATAAAAACAAGCATGTGAATAATAAGTACTAAGATAAGGGATCAACAGTAATACTATTGTGATAACATTCAAAAAGATAATAACAACACAAGATTAAACACAATAACATGATCACTTAACACTCGTAGTCAAATAAATGTGTGGCTAACTTTGTGTCCCGTTATCTAACCATAGCACTACACTATTAAAGTAAGTTCTAAATAAACCGTGGTACCGTATAATTAAGTTTAAACAACATACCTGCAAAGATTCACAAACCAAACTGACGTAAAGTGCGACACAGCTGGCGCCCGCGCCTGTTTGGCGTGACTGTGTAACCTGTTTATTGACCACTCAACTGTACTTACTTCAGTAGTAAAATATTAGGTATTATAGCCACATCGTGTCAGAACTTGTATGTACACGTTCTGACGATTGTTGTAGTTCAGATAAAAACAATCGCTAATTCTAATGCTTTTTGTTCAGACCATCATCTGTCTAGCCTTTTCCTTGTTGGAGACGGATGCACCTGAATTTACTGTACTGAAATTAGCATCTTGATTATTAATGATTGTATGTTATTTTTATGGCAAAATGTGTCGTGATCGTGATACTAACATAATATTTTTAAGATCTTTTGACAGTCTTTTGACATGACAGTTTTTCTGTGACATTTAATTTTGTTCTGATAGCCCCCCTACAGAATCCTAAACCTCTCAAGTGTGATTTAGTAAAAGTTAAACAAAGTTACGTTTGTCTTGAAAATTTAATATTCATGAAAACACGTTGCAGCGTGACATCTTTCTTGGTAGCCTCGCATTCGCATTCGATACCAAGGTGTGCAGTATGGCAGTATCTCAACAATAATTAATGTAATAAAGATGACACTCCGTCATATCAGGGCCGTGCTCAGGACGCGGACGGGCCGCGCTTCGTAAGGGACTCAAAAATATGTGTGTGTACTTTTTGCATGAACTTGTTCAAACACGTCCGTATCCGGGTTTTCCGTAACGTGCGAAGGTCGATTTTTTCTTGAAAAATTATGGATGACCAATGGTTAATAGAGACGGTGCGCATAAATAGCGTTTTACAAAAGTCGTTTAAAACGCTATTTCTGCGCACATATTTCAGGTAACTTACACGGAAAACTAAACTGTGAACGTCCACGGCCCTGACGTGTGTCAACAGATTTTTTTTTTTATTGCGATCAATTGTACAGTATTTTGAAGATGTTAACAATAGGTAGGTTCTTAGAACTTAGTTGCTTGTTAAGACATTGCAATTTAAATGTTTTTAAAAAAAAATATATACAAACTTAATATTGAGTTATACAGTTTACATTATATTACATTAATTAACATTATTCATACATTTTATATAATATCATACTATTCTTAAAACTTATATCTCATTATAGTAAGTATCACAATCATTTTAATATTAAATAATTATTTTTCTTTAAGGAATTCCTTTACAGAATAATATGCCTTTTTAATCAGGAAGCCTTTTAGCTTTCTTTTAAAAATACCAATGAAATGTAACCAAATTAACTCGATTTAAACGTGACATGGAGTTTCTTGCCCGTTCTTCACCATAGAGATAAACTTTCTAACTGATGGACTCTCAAAAGTTCCTGTTAACGGTTTTATTAAAACAAATAAGTACTGATATGATTTTGAGTTTTACAAATAAGTAATCCCAATCGACACATTATTCGATACATGGTATTTCAGCATTTCTTAACATAGCTAAAAGTAAATTAATAATTTAAATAAAAATAATCAAAAGTTAGTGTTAATCGACTTATATCGTTGGCTGTACCACATACCTATAATTCGAATGAGGAAAAAAAATTAAGTACATCGTAGTCAACAAAAAAATGCAATGTAATGATGATGATGGATTTGGGCTGTTGATATTTGTAAAAAGCAGATAAAACGCTCCAGAAAACAATATCTAAATTACTTGTTTACGTCTACAAGACGATGTTCCAGCTGCTCCACTGATACTTCATATTCTGTGTACCTATTAAAATTACACAAACATCCCCTCCCCCCCTCCCCCGCTTCACAATAGTCACCATGTCCAGTCATCAAAATTTTAGGGCTATGAACAAGTAGAAATACTAATGTATTAGACATGTAAACCTTTTGGAATAATTGCCCTTAGAGCTGGTGACAATTTCACGATTTCGTTCGCCTGAAATTATTATAAAAATAATAATCCCCTTTTTAATCAAATTTTGTCAACAATTTTAAGAGTTTAATTTTTTTTTGCACGGAACCCTAATTATTTTTCTAAAATAAAAGTAGCCTAAGTTAGACCTTATAACATCAGATATCTGTCAGTAAAAGTCCCGGTTCAGCCGTTTCGGAGATTACCTGGAACAAACAGGCATACAGACAGACCGACAGACAGACATACAAAGACAGTAAATTGAAAAATTTTAAAAAAAATATTTTGTTTTAAGTGCCGTATATATATTTTCATATCTGCTGCTGCTGTTTTTTTGATATTACAAACAGACACTTCAATTTATTAATTTGTATAGATGTATAGACTAAAAGAGCACACTGACATCTACCAATATTTTCTCTAGCACTAAATAAAACCCACAAAATGAACACAGTTAATTAGGATAGGTACTAAGTAAGCTTTGCATGCCGAATGGTAGAAGTTCCTGAAACCAAACTTATTTTGTTACAACTCCCATGTTATTTATATTCACTGAAAAATTAATCTATTCTACATAACATCATAACGTAACATCACGCCTTGTAATCCCCGAAGGGTTAGGCAGAGGTGTACCTAACAGAACATCACAGTGTGCCAGTTATGATTAAGTCCCATGTAATAGGGGGCAACCCATCCGAACTCCACGGCTGCTACTGAGAAATTCCTGATGGAAAAACCCAATAACGCTTTGCCTGACCTGGCAATCGAATCCAGGACCTAATTCTCAGCATTTGCGCTTGGGACCACTAGACCAATGAGGCAGTCTTTTTTTATTCTATTGTGTTTATTGTAATGTTGTCTGTATCTATGTCACACATCACGATTCCTGGTTTTTTTATTGGCAATAATTAGTTTAGCCTGACTCACGAAAAATGTTTACTTACGTCAATATAGTGAAGTAACGCAATGATAATTTTATAGAAAACCATCAAAATATTCAATGTATAGGTGCTTTTGAATGCTAGGCGACATCGCAGCTTCGCGGCAAACCAAGACGAATATGGAGGGATGAACTTGTGAATCCTACCGAAAGGACTTATCTTCATGGATAATAAATACATCTTTGTTGTCGTTTGACAGATGGTGGAGACCAGGTTGATGTTCTTATGGATGCTAGGGAATTAAGTCCTAATCTGATGACTAGTGTTATTATTAGTGATCGGATATTCGGATGCATATTTACCTAAAGTACGTTTTTTCCTGGCCTAAGGTACGAAAGTATGGAAGCGGCTTTTTAAAATGCCGTTTTTTCTCGGGATCGCGGAAATAATACAGTGTGTATACAATGTAGTAACTTACTCATAAGCATAATAAGTATTTAAAATCTATTTAAAACCACGCAAGAAATTTGTCGAAAATAACACGTAAAAGTACAAAATTATACGATTTAAATTTTGCTGCTGAATATTCGTATAGGACAAAATGGTAAATATGACAATTCATTTGAACTAAAACACTAAAATGAAAAAAAAATACTTTGTATTTAAATAAACGGGGACTTTTTCCGTACTGACGCGCGCTCTATACTTGTCAACACTTAAACTGTAGGTAAATATGCATCCGAATATCAGATCCCTGGTTATTATAGTCTAGATAGATTCTTCAGTATACAGTATACAGAAAACGGTTACCACGATTTTAGTACATCATACTGACCTACCACATAGAAATTTTTCATCGATTATTAAAAAAAAACAGCTGTTTCCTACAGGATCAAAATGTATGGAACAGTTGTTTTTTTTGTTAATCACCGATGAGAAATTTCTATTTAAAGGGGATCAGAATGATGTACTGAATAAGTCCCTTCCACCCAGTATACTGAAAAGAAGGAATTCGATTGAAATGATGAGATCATCAGTATTTGTCATCTGCTTGATCATTGCTTACCGCTAACTGCACTGCTGCACTGGTGCAGGGTTCAACAGGTTCTACCTCATCGTGATGCGATTGACTTACATAATGATGCAATAATCAAATTTAATTAACGAATAACTTAAAAGCGTAATAATAGAGATAAAATTATGCCAAGTCAGTTGTATTTTGACTTTTCTATCATGGTTATCGCTCATAGTGTCAATTTATCTACGCTCTTTGGATAATTAAGCAATTTGTTTGTTTGTTTGTTTACGGTCGCTTGAATGGAGCCTGATACTGGTTCCAATTCTAATTAGTTTCGTGTGTTGTACTGTAAGTACACCAAATAGGAGGAGTTTCCTCCATGCCTCGGAAAGTACGTTAAGGTGTTGGTCTCGGCTGTTATTTGTAGATGTATGACAGTCGTTACAGGTACCTAGTGGGCCGAAAGTCTGACAACCAGTCTTACCAAGGGGTATCGTATTACCCAGTAGTAACTGGGTTGTTGAGGTCAGATAGGCAGGTCTCAGCTCTGGTTAGTGGAAGCCGATCTCAACAGAGTTAGGAAAACGCAAGACAGATGACTGTAGGTACACCAATATTTATCAAATGAAGGAAAGAAAGGACAACACCACATTTTTTTTAAAGACTAATTTAACCTACGGTGGTGCTGTACCGTGAATGATGGGGCACTAACGACAGAACGAATGACAAAGGGCGGGCGTTTCTGTGGCAGTTCCCAGAAACGAAAAAAAAAAAGTGATACTGATTGTTAAGTTTATCAAGAGCACATATATCACCCTTTAAAGTTACGGTAATGAGCAGGCTATTGTTATATGTATAACTTTTTTTTTGTTAGCCTATTTGTGTGTCCCACTGCTGGGCAAAGGCCTCTGGCCTCCCCTTTGTTTAAATAAGGAAAAATAAAATGCATATTATAAGTATCTTAAACCAACGTTATTGTTGAGTTGACATAAGCCAAAACTTTTAGGGACGTCACTCAATACTCAAGGACGGCACGGTTGGCGCAGTGGCTGAGCGATTGGCTGCTGCGCTGCGTGTCGCGGGTTCGACCCCCGCACGGAACAAATATTTGTATGGCCTACGGATAGTTGTTCCGGGTCTGGCTGTTTGTGTATGTGAGTTTAAATGTTTGTAAACGCATCCACGATCCAGGAGTAATTCCTAGTGTGGGGCAACGTTTCATTAAAAAAAAAAAAAAAAAAATACTCTAGCATCACTTAAAACTAGATTAAAGCCATTTGATTGGTTGAAAATAGTTTTAAGTTATGCTTGATTCTTGAGTGATCTCCTGTAATGCGGTACTTATGGCCTTATTTTATTTATGAGTGTTGGCGACGCCTAAAACCTTGTAATATTTTCTTTGATTTTATGGTTTTGAATATTCTTTTATATTTCTGGTCACCTTTATTCTATAAAAACCGTGTGTAAAATCGGCTAAGTCTCAATTGGCCGTGCTCAATAGTAATACACAGTACATATTTAACTGGCAAAGTGACTTATTGTCAGATATCACATAAGTGACACAGCTGTACAACAGGTGTTATAGGTAAACTTTTCTTTTAAATATTTTCTGCTTTTAAAATTATTTTATGCTTGTTACATTTCGCCTGTTGGTTTTATTATAAAGAATACTGGCCATTTTATGAATAATTAAATTAAAATTAATTTTGTTATTAATGTTTACTGTCAGATACTGTCAGTGTCACATTTTTAATTCGGTCCGTCATGTAACGAAGATGGCCGAATAGCTGAATCAGCCTGAAAGTTTTTCATTCTTCAGTACTGACATTACCTACCACTATTGTAATGCTGAGTATATAAAGCAAATTTTAACGTGGAATGTATTGGATTAGTGGTAATGTCACCGCAGAAGATTTTGTCTTTGGGTTCAGTTTCCTTTATCAACACTGGGCAGTCGAAAAGACTAATACAATTTCAACACTTTTGTCAGGTGGCTCGTTGGTCTAGGGGTATGATTTTCGCTTAGGGTGCGAGAGGTCCCGGGTTCAAATCCCGGACGAGCCCAACTTTTTTATTAATTTTCAGCGTGTGTAGACCCCCCACTGCAGGGCGAAGTCTTTTCAATCATCTCCAATTATTTTGCTCCTTTTAAAAAAAGAAGATATTTCCTTTTTGTTCGTAACATTTTACTTCACAGAAAACCCAAGGAACAAAATAGGTACTCACGAGATTTAAGCTTTTATTATAGAATTAAATATTGTTTTAATAAAAGTCAAAATGTTTGACAGCAGACAGCTGTCAAAGTACTATTTTTGGATTGCACCGGATAATCTTTTGAAGTGCTCGGTTGTGGAGAGTCTGTGGAATGCAGATTTATCATTTCTGTTACTCTGTGTGATATCTTAGTTTTATTTTCCACTGACTCTTCTATGTAGCCTCCAGCTACTTTACTCGACTTCCAACCTCCATGCCTTTTAATGACAGTTAAATCGGCACCAGAATCGGCTAGCAAAGTTGCCGATGTTCTGCGAAAGCAGTGACCCGAATATAGATTTGAGTTTGGCAAATTAAGGTTATCTCTTTAGGAATACACGAAATTCACATACACGAATTCTCTTTTTATCAACACTACCTGAAAAGTTGATATATCTCTTTAATTGGTGTATAAAACATAGAAAGTTACAATTTAATACAAATTTCTTAAATGCGAATAACAATAAAACGATTTGCTTACCTTCATTACTAGGTATATTTCATCAGGCGCTTGGTTTAAGGTTTCAATTCTACCTCTTGCAACTGAAAACTTTGGATTTTTTCGATTTAAATCCATCAGATTGCCTTTTGAGAAACGATGTTAGTCTCTCGAAATCCTTTAAATGTACATTGTGTTTAGTACTTAATGTTGTTTTTAACATAGAATTCACGCTCCATAATGTTGAAGGTTTGTAGTCTTTGATAATTCGTTGAAATATAATTAGCAAAACGTTTTCTGATTACGATTTTACTTTTTCGTCTTACGATATAGGTATGTTTGTTTTGATTTAGGTGGTAAAAGGTTTTCCACTATTGCTTTAACCTCTTCTCTTATGAAATCAGGCGTTAAATTCATATCTGAATCAGATGAACTCAGTGTGTTAATATAAATCTCTGCTATACTGAAGTATAATTAAAACTCTACAACTCAAAAAAACAAATGAAGATCAGATTGCCGCTTTCCCGCCTATTTTGTTTTTTTTTTTATGTGGCCGGCCAGCTATTCAGCCATTATTTTTCATTTTCGTAATTGAAAAATGGTAAATATTTTGCCCGAATCTATATTATTTTAAAGAAATAGCTGAAACTAAATTACAATAAAGTCATTTAAAAATAACTTAACTATTTTACATCTAGCTATAATTGAGTGGCTGTACAGAAAGTTGGAACATGGTGCAACAGAAATGTGAAAATAGAACTGTTTTTTTTAAAATAATTTGGTTTTTTGAAAACGATTCTCCCTAGGGCTGAAAGTATTACTTTAAACCCGCTCCTCAGGCAACTTCAGACCTACTTTCCGAGTATGAGTAATGAAAAGTCTGTTTCTCGCTCTAGCAAATGACGATTCTGCCCGACAAAAAAGGATAGGAGCATGGTAAAATGCGATTCCGTATTGCTAGATGAGGCGCAACCCTAAATGCTCTCATGTAAGCTCACACTTAGCTTTCCTCATGGCGAATACTGTGCTTTAGTCATAACTTTATTTTGGTCTATAGTGAGATGATGTGAACTTAACATTTCATAAAAAGTAGTTTTTACATTAAATACGTTGTTTTGAATAAAGATTTTTTTATTAATTCGTTTCTCTTTACTACCAACTAGCAAACCCGCTTCTGATTATATCCGGAGATATTCATCAGAAAGATCAATTAATTCTTGTCTTGGAAAACCTGCAAGTCGTATTGGTGTTGTTTTTTTGACATGTGTGGGTATGCCGGTGAATTTTATTTTTTTAACAAATTCATAAAGATCAGTATTTTCTGATGGCAATTGACAGGATACAACTTGGTCAAGGAGGCGAATCTCTTGTTCAGTTTCCAAAGATGGGTGATTTTCACCCATCGGTTTATCACCCACATGTAAATATGGGAAATCTTTCCAGATTTTTTTTTCCAGAAATCTTTCATTGTCCGCCAAGTACTTCGTGATTGTGTTAAAAACATTAAATGTGTGTGTCTTTTATTTTTTTGTTTTTGTAACAAAAACAAAAAAAATAAAAGAAAAATACAGGGTGTAAACAGACCCTTCACGAAGCCGTCAACCAAGCATTCTATACATCCAACTAAGTAACTTTACGCAAAAATTTTTGCTGGGAAACAATTATTTTTTTTGGGGTCAAAAATCACGTTTTACGGTAGAACTCAATCTAACGCACTCAGAACATTGTGCTGATGGATGAATTGAATAGCACGGGGGTCGTCGAGGTGTTTAAAGTAAAAATCTTACTTTAAAAACATATATTTAAAGAAAAACTTGTGAAAAAGTTGGAACTTTGACCCCCAATATCTCCGTAACTAGAAGGTTCCCAGGTATGGTCTAGAACAAAAAAATGATCGCATTGACGGGGAGAACAAGTACCTTTCGGCTTCGTTAAGGGTCTTTTTACACCCTTTATATATCACGTATGATATACAATTTAAATCATATGTGTGCGTACTAGGAATTACTACGGGTTACGGAAAATCGCCGCTACGTGCTACGAACTACGCCGTGGTAAATCCCGAAACATAAATACTAAAACGTAAAAAAAAAATGATTTTTAGAAACAAGCTTGCTTATTGCTTGTTAATAAAAAGAACTAAAAAATTAAAAATAGTTTAATTCTGATAAGAAATATACCATTTTAGAGGTACATTATATCCCATTTTTTTTTAGTAAAAGCGCTTTACATTTAAAAGGCAAGGGAATTCAAGAAGGTGTAACGCGCTTTTATTTTAATGCTCCGAGCAACACGTGTTACGTAGTAAGTATTTTTTTCATTTTTTCAATGTCTATTCTGTCCCACAGAAAACCTGGTCGTTGCAATAAATAGGTAAGTTAAAAATACTTTTTCTGTTCTTTTACAATAAAAATCAACATACTCCTGTCTTTAATCCCAACGTGTTATTTGTAGTGTTCAGTCCAATTTCGTTTTTTGATATCTATCAGCCAGTTCATTTCCTTCTTAAGCCTTCATCAACAATTTCTTCTCAATGCTTCCACCTTATCAATGGTCCATCTCTTAAAGCCATCTAAATAAGGATTAAAATTCACCCACGACCTACAGCAAAGAGAAGTATCTTAAAAAAATGAAATAAATGGCATACTTCCAAACTCCATCCTTACAGTCTATCGTATAAAAGATGCTATGAAAATTCGATCAGGGGCAGTAATATCTAATTTTGTATGGACCGTGCCCCTTCTTCTTTACACTTACTTACATAACGAACAATTTTCTTACTCTTCCGCATTACATTCATACCACAGGAATGGACTACTCCTCAACTTTCCCGTCTCCAGTGCTTTCAGACTCCCTCTTACACCTGACACACCAGACTTTTACGTATTTTCGTTCTACTCTACGACATGTGCTTACATGACGCATGGAGCAAAGGAGAGGTGTGGTCATCAACGGGGCGTAGGTTATAATGAGGTTATTTTAGTCATTCAAGCTATATCTTCGTATAGGGTATGCATGAGCTGTTCCGATACTTATCCCCGTTATCACTAACACTAAATGAATGCTTAAATAAAAGTGCGATGTTTTAATTTCAATTACCTGCTCTACAGCCGAGTGTTGGAAATCCACAAAATGCTTTTACTTGTCGCTTGTTGCGGAGGCTTGCTTGTGGAGGAGCTCATGGCTATAATAACAGCCGTTCGGGCCGTGCTTGCCTAGTTTGGTCTGTGGATGGGTGACCACCCATTACACCGAATTTCCTCCGTGCTTCGGAAAGCACGTTAAGCCGTTGGTCCCGGGTGTCGTTTGTAGATCTTTGACAGTCGTTATGTAGTCAGTGGCCCAAAAAGTCTGACAACCAGTCTTACCAAGGGGTATCGTATTACCCAGTACTAACTGGGTTGTGGGGGTCAGATAGGCAGTCGCTCCATGTAAAATACTGGTATTCAGCTGCATCCGGTTAGACTGGAAGCCGACCCCAATATAGTTGGGAAAAGGCTAGGCAAATGATGATGTTTTTACTTGTCGCTTAATGTTCGTGAAAATGGTTATTACTTACTTTCATTGGTCCTAGTTAGTAAGATACTTGCGAAGGAACTATGTGTTCGCTAGATCATCGCGACAGTGCAGGGTAGTAACCTAGATTAAATGGCGTATTTCGTGTATTTGATTGATGTAATACCTACTTAGTGTAGATAAGATTCTGCTTGCGAAGTCCTTGTTAATATACGATTAATAATCTGACAAGAATCGACAGAGTTATCACCAGATGATGAAATTACCTGACTCTATTACACGTTGGTGTTTTGGATGATCGCTGAGAAGAAATCTTGAAGGTCATAATTCCTTTTAAAGTCCTACATTAAAATTAGGATAATATGTGAGAATGGGCTTCGACAGGATTATTTGCAGGGGGTGCATTTTTAGTTCCATGATATCAGCTCGAAAGGGGAATGCCAGGGGATTTAGGCCCGGAGTGCACACATATTATAAGACCAAATGCTAATATTAGTATAATAATACCAGCCTGTTACTGTCCCACTGCTGGGCAAAGGCCTCTTCTCATACAGAGAAGGCACGAGCATTGATCACCACGCTTGCTCAAGACGGGTTGGCGATTTCAGACTTATATTAATTATAAGTCCAGGTTTCCTCACGATGTTTTCTAATATTAGTATACACCACAAATAATTTATTGATAAAAGAAAAATTATTGAAAAAAATGAGTTTCCAAATTGTACTGCTTTGAGTTGACCTACCCCGCTAGCCGACTTACATGATCTTATCAAACTATTTAATTTTAATATTATTAAATGATTATGTACATGTTTTGTTTTTATTAAGATTCTTGGAAATACTCTTATTATTATAAAACAAAAACATGCTTCTGCTAGCTTTTACTGTGGTATAATAATACACGAGCGGAACAAGGGTCACAAATAGTTTTACAATATCAAAATAACAAAGAAAAAATAATATCATGATAACTCAGCAATTTTAATGTTTACAAACACATTTGTGACACCTATTTGTTTGAACAACATCTGTCTGGAGTCAGAAGTGTTATCTGTTAAAGTTTATATCGTAACAAAACATGGAGATACCGACGCAATACTAACGAGCCGCTCCTGCGCACGGTTTTTACGAATGAATTGACAAAACATGGAGATTCCTATATAATTGTAGCGCCCCGCCAAGGGCTCCACACGATGTTTGAGGCACTTTTGAATTGCCATTAATAAAAATATAGAAAAATAGATTAAGCATCACCACTGAGATAGGTGAATTAGTGCAACTGTGAAAGTTGCCCATTCCAAAGCGTGGGTTTGTGGAAAATAACGGGCAAAGACTCCATTGACGCTCTTTTAAATGAAAAATGTTTGCGTGGTTTGAGCTAACAATGCCAGTTTTCAAAATTTGTTCAAATTTTGAAAACTGGCATGTTGTTAACCGGATATATGACGCACTGCGAAGGAACACCAGAAAAGACGTAGTACACCTAAAGGAAGGATGCACATACCATTTTTTTTTTCGGATGGGAAATCATCAAATGTCATCTCCCAGGCGCCTCACTCCCTCCCCCCCTGGGCGGAGTGGATGGGAGTGTCAGACTTTTACTGACTAAAACCTATCCATGTTCCTTCATTGCCCTTTGTGTTCCAGGGCCGCGGTATCTCTTTTGAACAGTCCCGCAATCTCTTTGATGCGCGCGTGGAACACGAACGCGCCGTCTACACGGCCTGTCGTCATAAAGGGACGGACGGCGAGCTAGCCCATTACTCATCATCCACAGGCCCGCGCCTACGGTGGCCGGGAGGCACCACATGGCCCCCTCAGGTTGGGCAAGAGCCGCTTGAAGGCAGCCCCGGCCCGTTCCAGTTTGGGAGCCAAACGTCGGAAATGCTCAACGAAGTTCTACCGGCTGTCGAGGACGAGTCCTAGGTACTTCAACGTCGACTCGACGCCGATGGGAACCCCTCCTACCATCAGCGTTCCGAGGCCCATGAAAGCACATGGCCTCGGACTTGTGCAAAGCCACTTCGAGACCCAATTGCCGGATCCTCTTCACGACTATCGCAACCCCACGTGTCATTATTTCGGCCGCCACCTCGTGCAACCTCCGTTGTGCCAGCACCAGCGTGTCGTCAGCGTAGCAAACCACGCTGACGCCGCTAGGGAGGTCGGCGTGCAGCACCCAGTCGTAACCGATGTTCCACAAGGGCGGTCCTAGAACTGACCCCTGCGGAACACCGCACGACATCTCTCGCCGGTTCCATTCTTCATTGTGACCAGAGTAGATGATGAACCTATCCGTCAGGTAGTCCCCGACCACACGAAGAAGTTGAAGGCATTGGGAATGTCAAGAGACACCTCCGAGACGTCGCCACCCCAGGACACCGCGTCCCCCGTCGTGAGGGTTCTCACGCGCAAGATGGCGTCCACCGTCGGGCGCCCCTTGCGAATGATTTTAAATCTTAAGTTTACAATAAGTAATCTAATAATTTTACCATTTACTTTATTATGGCAAGTAGGTACAATATTTATTTTATGAAGAAATGAAATTTGCTCGCAACACATTTTAACTAAATGAATAAGAATGCAAAACACCTTTTTTTTCGGATGGGAAATCATCAAATGAGACCCCCCCCCCGCTCTGGGCGGATCCATGTTCCTTCTTTGCCTTTTGTGTTCCAGGGCCACAGTATCTCTTTCGAATAGTCCCGCAGCCCCGATGCAAAACACCTTTACGTTGTGAGAAAAAAAACCACTGACCAATACTGCAAAACAAAGAAAAAAGCACATAAGCGCGTGTAAATAAAAATAAGCATGGGAAAAAGCCGGCGTACGACGAAAATCACACACTATTCACACAATTGATACCTAGGAAAGGAAATAGGTGGATAGAAAGGAATAATAAGCTAAACTCCCCCGGGGTACGTCCTTCTTCTAGCGTATTGTTCATGCTATCACCTATATAAAGGGTGTAAAAAGACCCTTAACGAAGCCGAAAAGCACTTGTTCTCCTCGTCATTGTGATCACTTTTTTGTTTTGGACCATACCTGGGAACCTTCTAGTTACGGAGATATTGGGGGTCAAAGTTCCAATTTTTTCACAAGTTTTTTTTTAAATACTACTTTTTAAGGTTCTAACTTTACTCCAATTACCTCCATGGTCCGTTTTCTATTCAAAGCATCCATCAGCAATAAGTTTTGAGCGCATTATATTGAGTTTTACCGTAAAATGTGATTTTTGACCCCAAAAAAAAATTTCGTTTCCCAGCAAAAATTTTTGCGTAAAGTTACTTAGTTTGATGTACAGAATGCTTGGTTGACGGCTTGGTGAAGGGTCTGTTTACACCCCGTATATGCGTCACCAGCGAATAGCTCACCCAAGCTTTAAGAAAATGGCGGCACCGTGCACTTTGTAAAATCCAATAATTATTCTTGAGGTTAGGACTTACGGTTGCCAGTTGTCGAAGCTGATATTACGAGCAGCTCTTGAGTTGAGGTGGTCGGGTTCTTCATTCAAACAAAGTTTTCAGCTTACAATTACTACTTTAATCTTCTTTCTGCATAGTATTCATAATAATAGGTAAAATGAGTAGAGTTTGAATAGATGTCATCTCGCATCGGAGACCGTAGCGGTGTACCAGAGCGGCGCGAGCGCCTCTCCCGCGCGCCACTCTGATTCCCTCTGCTCCCGCGCCGGTAGGGTATCCGGTTCACGGCGTATTCAATCATTGTCAACAGATTACATCAAAGATAACCTGTCATTAACAAAATCCGGGTTCTATTGCGTATTGCTGTTATCAATGATAACAGTTAATACGATTATTTAATAAAAACTTATTTATAAACATTAAAATACAAACAATTAGATTCGTAACGATGACATGACAAATGCCAGAATATTATAGCACTATTTAAATTTCAACGTTCGGTTCAGCGGGGAGAGTTGAAATTGTCACCTCATGTTTGTGAAGACGGACAATAATATATTAACTCAAGCTTTGTCTCGGTACGCCAAAGCCACTTGACTCGCGCTCCGGATAACACGCTTAAAAGTTGTTGTTTTAAGTAGTAAAATTAATAAACAGTTTTTTGTTGGTTATTATACCTTGTGTTTACGAACTACACTACGAGAAATAGTAAGTTATGCTATTGTCTTTTTTTATTTGTTCATCTACAGGGTTACTAGTAACTCGATGTATTCCTTGCAGGACGCCATAAAAAGGTTAAAATACAAAAAATTTGGCCACCAATAGTTCATCCGAAGTTCAGAACTTTTTGAATTAGTTAGATTTTTAGTTCGATCATTAAAGTTAAGCTTTAATTGTCGAGGCTGGTCTGTGGATGGGTGATTTTTATTACATTCCAAGTTTACTCCGTGCCTCGGAAAACACATCAAGCCGTTTGGTACCAGCTGTCTATGTAGATCTTTGACAGTCGTAGTCGTCGTAAAGTCTGCCAATCAGTCTTACCAAGGGGTACCGAATTTCCGAGTTCTGGCTGGGTTGTGGGAGAAATCTACTATGAAAAACTATACTATCTAAGTTCGTAGGGAAACCATAGGTTCCTGCCCATGTTTTTCTAAAAGAAACATATTTAACAATTTGATTTCTCTAAAAATACCTAAATCGCTTTATTCTTACATTTTTGTTGTTTCAGATCATGATACTACTCCTCACCTGGGTGGCGGTGCTACTCGCCGTGCTGGTCATATACTTCCGGCAAATCTACTCCCGGTTCAGTCGTTATGGCGTCAAGCACTTTAGGCCTGTTCCCATTTTGGGCAACATGACTAGATTGGTGTTACGTAAGGACCACATGCTTGATGATGCGATGAGGATGTACAACAGTTTCCCTGAAGAAAGGTAAGGAGGTTACTTAGTTTAATAATTTCATTTAAATTCCCATACATTCATACATCACCAAGTATGTCGGTACACATTTATAACCCATCCATGAATTTAAAAATATCTTGTTCATCAGATTCGTGGGGAAATTTGAATTTACCCGGGAGGTGGTATTGGTCCGCGACCTTGAGCTGGTGAAGAAGATTACTATAAAAGACTTCGAGCACTTTCTCGATCACCAAGCCTTTTTTGCCACCGGTGACTCATTGTTCTCCAGAAACCTGATTTCTCTAAATGGTAAGAATAATGGGTTTTAAAATGATTAATCTATCATAAATGATAATAGTATCTTCCACCTCAATAGCATTTGATGCGAAATGCAAAGATACTATTACTTGGACGTATTTCTCCCTCTCTTCTTCAACCCTTAACACGCAATACTGAGTGTCGTCGTCAGTACACGGTCCTGGCTTTCAAAGTTGCCGCTGGATATATGAAGGATGGTTTCAACAGCCGTGTTCTATTCTTATTGAAAATAAATCATAATATTATGAACTCTTACAGGTCAAGAGTGGAAAGACATGCGTTCAACATTGAGTCCTGCATTCACAAGTTCCAAGATACGTCTGATGGTGCCGTTCATGGTGGAAGTGGGTGACCAGATGATGACTTCGCTTCAGAGAAAGATCAAGGAATCCAAATGTAAGGTTACCAATAACCTTCATAAACTTAATTGCTCGACGGGTTCTTCCCAGCTTTAGGTCTTTGGCTTGTATATAACTAGGAATGAGACTGAAATTGCTATGGAAGAATACATCTTGTGTAATTTTGAACGAGTTTGACATATGTATGAATATTATTTCGTCCACAATTATCCAATAACTCTAAGTTTGATTTTCAGCTGGTTATATAGACATAGAATGCAAGGACCTGACGACTCGCTACACCAATGACGTGATCGCCTCCTGCGCCTTCGGACTGAAGGTGGACTCTCATAACGACGTGGACAATGAGTTCTACGCCATGGGCAAGGCGACGTCCACCTTCAAGTTCAGTCAGCTGCTACAATTGATTGTATTTTCTAACGTGCCAAAAATTGCTAAGGTAACTTATCACAGTTTTTATTTAGAAGTTTAGGTTCACAACAACGTGATAAGTTTCAACTAGTTTCAAAGTCAATGTCAGTTTAGCAACCGGTGGATGGACGAGACCAGCAATCACTCTAGTGACGTTCATACACCATTTATCTTAGAAAGGGTAAATAAAATATTATTTTTCTAATATTACAGTTCTTGAAGATTGACTTCCTGTCGGAGAGGTCGAAGAATTTCTTCAGAAAATTAGTTTTAGGAACGATGGCTGATCGCGAAATGAGGAATATCATAAGACCTGATATGATTCACTTGCTCATGGAAGCTAAGAAAGGTACGTAATAATAATCAATATGCAATGTAATAAACAAAAAAATAATAACAGAAAAAAAAATTCAACAAATGTATATCTAACTCCAGGTAAACTGACCCATGAAGACATCAAGTCTAATGATGAAGCTGCTGGATTCGCGACAGTTGAAGAATCGTCAGTTGGACAGAAACAAGTTACCCGAGGTGTGTATTTTTAGCTTATGATCTTCTGAAGTTCAAGAAGTTCATATTTTATCAACTTTATTATGAAAGTAATAAACGAACATAAAATAAATAATATATATACACGAGTAACTGAGGCCGCATTCAAAATATTTTTTCGTTAGATTAAAATAACCCAGAGAAAAAAATCAACAGCTTTCGATAACGTTTGAATCTCAGACGAATTCAAGATGACGTTTTCTAATCACAATAATATGGTGTTTGACAGTGTGGACCGACGACGATCTCATCGCCCAAGCAGTGCTGTTCTTTTTAGCTGGTTTTGAAACCGTATCGGCTGGCATGTCATTCCTTCTCTACGAACTTGCGCTAAACCCTGACGTTCAGGAACGCCTCGCACAGGAGATCAAAGAGACTGACGCTAAGAACGGCGGCAAGTTTGACTTCAACTCCATCCAGAATATGCCATACATGGATATGGTTGTTTCCGGTAAGATTTGAATTTGAAATATTGTTTCCTTGTTAGAATGGGTAAAGACTTTTTTACAGCTAATGTTTTCGTTTTACAGAGCTTTTACGTCTGTGGCCGCCTGCTGGTGCTCTAGACAGGGTGTGTACTAAAGATTACAATTTGGGAAAACCTAACGAGAAGGCTGAAAAAGATTTCATTGTAAGTTAATAATAAGTCTTTAACTATGAAATTGCTGTTTTTTTCTCACATTTTGTTCTGTTTGTAACTTTGACGTGTAGTAATATTTTTTCCATTCATTTTTATTCGATTAGTTGTTAAATTAGGTACCTTTTAGAGTTTGAAAACCGAACTAGTATTTGCATATTACTCCATAGGATAGTGTGACAAAACATCTGTTTCAATGTGCGTTGGGTTTCACTACTTCAAGTATATTTTTGTCATAGACTATGTTTTGAGAATTTAAGATACGCAGTGCAGCGCAGCTTTTCTTCACTCTATAGAGTGATAGTTTGCTATTGCATCATACCTACATAATCGAATCAAACGTTTCCAAGCAAAAAAAAATGTTAGTATGGAAATATCACTTTTCACGAAATCGTCCATACAAATGTGCAATTTCATACTTTAACCCCTAATATATTTCTTTCGATTACTTATGGCATTAACAGGGACGCTTTACAATGATAACTAAAACTACAAAATAATAACAATTATCTTTGTTTTTGCAGATCCGCAAAGGTACAGGTCTCCAAATACCAGCGTTTGCTATTCACCGTGATCCCCAGTTCTTCCCCAACCCTGAAAAGTTCGATCCTGAGCGCTTCTCCGAAGATAACAAGCGCAATATACAAATGGCCGCCTACATGCCTTTCGGTGTTGGACCTAGGAACTGTATAGGTGAGTCAAATGTTTATTACAATCATTATAACTCAATTAATGAAGTCTATGCCATTCATAAATGATGATAAACGAAAGCGGAGCAAGGCAAAAAGAAATCAAATTATTGTTGTTGGCTGAGATCCAAAGTCAGAACATCCCTAAGATATTATTTTACTAGAAAACCTTTATATTTATTTTTCAGGGTCCAGATTTGCTCTATGCGAGATAAAGGTGATGACGTACCAGATTTTGCAGAAAATGGACCTCTCTCCTTGTGAGAGGACCACCATCCCTGCCAAGCTTGATAAGGAATCCCTCAACATGAAAATAGAAGGAGGCCACTGGCTCAGGTTCAAAGTCAGGGAGTAGGGGCAACAATGATTGTAATGTTTTTGAAGCCTATATAATATAATAAACAATTTTTTTAATTCACCAAAAGCCATCACATTATAATATCCATAAGACTTAGAACTTAAAAGGCTTATTACAAGGTCACAATAATTTAAATACTCTGACTCCTAAATTAGGTGTAGGTGTCAGTGAATTAGGAGTCACTTTTATGGGACAAGCCCGCCACACTATTTTCAAACCACTGCAACTCCTGAAAGCCAGAATCAATAGTGGCGACGCGTGATGTGCTGGCGTCTGTACATGGAAATCGAGGCACTTCTACTTATTAATCGACTGAACACTGGGAATCGAGTTATAGATATTAAAATTTGTCCAAGTGAAGGACCTTCACTTAGTTATGCTAAAAATTACCAAAGGTAGATACGTCAAAATAAGATGCTGAAAATATTTAAGTTAAGTCAATGTTTACGTTAGTTTAATTTAGTTCGTTGATTATTGTTTTAAAATACAATTTAAAGTATTAAATTGTTTGTTGATTTTTTTATATTTACCATGGGTATTATACTTTTCTGAAATAAATGTTTTTTTTATTTATTTACTTTTGACCCGAACGACCTGGCGACCCAGACCTGCTTCGCACACTATTTAGGACATGACTAATCATAGTTATTTCTTTATATGCAATTTATGTAAAATGTTTTAAACTATTAATTTTCCGGACAAAAAAACAAAAAATAAAAAAATCTAAATATCGGGAATTTAAAACAAACAGTAAACATGGTAAATATCCCGTTTCTAGTGTTTATGATAATTTCCGGACAAAGTTAATAGGTAGGTAGTCATTGGCCTTAAAGTCTGGCTACCAACGACTGAGTCTAGTATCATTTACCCAGTGAATTGCGGAGGTCAAATAGGCAATGGCTCTATGTTAAATACTGGTATGCATTCAGCTGCACTGACTAGAATGATGATGATGAAGAAAACTGCAACTAAATCCGTTGCATACAGACAAATTTATACTTTGTACAATATTATATTCAGTACAGATGTTTTGGCCTATTTATGAACCACCATGCTCAATCCAGTTAGAAAAGTATTTATTTGAAATCGATATGATGTTGTGTAACAAGGATTGAGACGTTGAGATTTAGGTCCAAAAGTTATTATTTCATTGCACACACGGGCACACAAACACAACACACACACACACTCCCATACACACCCCATGGGCACACTAAACTAAATTATTTTATTTTATTTTTGTCATTTTGATTATGGTATTTATTTTGATTTGAATTTTGATGCTGACTTGAATTTTAACGTTAACTTTATTTAGATTTCAATCTGAATTTTGATTCTTATTCAAAATTTTAGTTGAGTCTTCCTATTATTATTTGATTTAATTTTGATATTAATTTTTATTTTATTTTATTTTTATCTAAAATTTTGGTATTGATTTTGAATTTGATTTCATTGTTAAATTGCTCATCTATTGTTATTGTAAACCGGAAGAGCGGGACTCTCTACTAAGAGGCCTTATGAAAAATTAACAAATTTATTTTAAACTGCTCGCAGCTTCGCTCCCGTTATGTACGGAATATACTTACGGGAACGTTTTAAATTTAGTCGTTAGCTCTCGGGAATAATGCAGTTTCCCGTTACTAAATAATTTCGGAATCGGATTAGTAGTTCCGAAGATTATCCCTACATACAAACTTACAAACAAATACCTCTTTATATTAGTTTAGTAGATAATTAAAAATAAAAACAAACTCGCAACAATGACTTGACATAGGAGGAAAACGAGTATAGCGACCCGACTCGAGTATAGAGACCCGAATGTAAGCCTTAATGTTATTGCACAGTTCGAATCTCCACGCTGAGACCAATGACGAGAGTTGAAAATCGCTTTAATTATCTGTGTCAGAAACATATCAACTCATGCCCTGTTTTGGTACGCTCGCAGACATTTCAATCGTGCTCCGACAGTGCTCCGAGCACCACGACTGTAACTTGTTTTAAGTCGTAAAATTACGCAGTGTTTTGTTTACGATTACACTGTGCGTTTACATACTACGCGACGGGAAATAGTAAGTCAGGCCGTTTCATTTTTATTTCATATACAATACAATAATTCTATTGTGTATATAATACTGGTATACAAGCCTTGTTTCTGATTAGCAAAAATGAATGAATATGTATGAATACGTTGTTTCAGATCATGATAATACTCCTCATCTGGGTGGCGGTGCTTATCGCCGTGCTGGTAATATACTTCCGGCAAATCTACTCCAGGTTCAGTCGTTATGGCGTCAAGCACTTCACGCCTGTCCCCATTTTGGGCAACATGACCAGAATCCTGTTTCGTATGGAAAACTTTGCTGATGATGTCATGAGGATGTACAACAGTTTTCCTGGAGAAAGGTAAGGAGTTGGGGATTCACGATTTTATTGAAATTCCATTTTTATACCTCTTCAAGTCGGTCAGCAGACTCTTATAACCCTTCAGTGTGTTTTAAAATAACTTGTACCTACGTCAGATTCGTGGGCAGATTTGAATTCAACAATGAGGTGATAGTGGTCCGTGACCTCGAGCTGGTGAAGAGAATCACTGTCAAAGACTTCGAGCATTTCCTCGATCACCGCAACATCTTGAGCACCAGTGACTCGATATTCTCCAGAAACCTGTTTACTTTAAACGGTAAGAACAAAAGCAGGTATTACAATTATAGTCCTCTTAGTATCTATCGCTTCAATAACATTTGACGTCCATCCAATGCTGAACGTCAGTCTACTCCATTCAACTCTTGCTTGCTTGCTACTCTGACCAGGAGGACTATTTACTTAGCTCGGGGCCTATAACTACCCTCCGATGACCAGTTCTGAGTCCCCAGACTAAAACCTTGCTTCTTCCTTGCAACATCAGTTCACAGTACAGATATAAATAATAAATAATAATAAATATATGAAAATCTTTGACAAACATTCAAAATTCTAAGTTAAGTTTTAACTAAAGGCGTTAAACTAACCGAACATATACGCAACACCACACTGCGCTCCAAAACACAAATTACTGACGTTTGCTCAAAAATCTGCTAAGCTGTAGTTGGACTAGGCTGGCCATGTCTGACATATGCCCGTCGAGCTGTGGGCCAAAATAACCACGTTGTGGAGCCCTCAACCACGTTGTGGAGCCCTCACACAAACAGAAGGCGACGCGGTAGACCTCGCAGGAGATGGCGTGACGAACTGGATAGAACCAACGACCAGTGATCCACATTGGCCCTGGATTGAAAGATTTGGAGGACATTGGGCCTTTGCCCAGCTTGCTTTGATCTTTAACAGTTACAGTAATATAAAAAATATCATGATTTAAGTTATTTAAGAGTGGCTCATATTATAATCCGCCACAGGTCAAGAATGGAAGGACATGCGTTCTACGTTGAGTCCAGCATTCACAAGTTCCAAGATGCGTCTGATGGTGCCGTTCATGGTGGAGGTGGGCGACCAGATGATGAGTTCGCTTCAGAGAAAGATCAAAGAATCCAAATGTAAGTTTTTTGAACTGGTTGTTCCCAGATTTTGAACTTTTGTATTTTAATGAGTAGAAAAGTACACAGTACTATAATAAATCAAAGTTTATTTCGCAGCTGGTTATATAGACATAGATTGCAAGGACCTGACTACTCGCTACGCCAACGACGTGATCGCCTCCTGTGCCTTCGGTCTGAAGGTGGATTCTCATAACGACGTGGACAATGAGTTCTACGCTATGGGCAAGTTGTCGTCCACCTTCACTTTCCGTCAGATGCTACAGTTCTTCGTGATTGTTATTGCGCCAAAAATTGCTGAGGTAAATTATCACTGAGTAGTTTTCATTCTAAACTTTACCGTATTAATTTTGTTCTTGCTAGTAAAATGTGAAGTTTCACCACGCCATCACTCGTATGGCAAATGATTACATTTCACCTGTGGTATCCCTAGAAGCTCACAAATAGTTCTAGTAAACAAAATTATGATATTTTTTCATTGAGCGCTACCAGTCACACATGATTTTTCACACCAAAATAAAAAGTCGTATCCTAGCAATCCTTTTTTAGCAGAATAAGGGACTTACGAGCAGTTTGAGGTACAGAATGCTTGGTTGACGGCTTGGCGAAGGGTCCGTCTACGCCATCTTATTTTGCCTCCAGGCAAATCCGATAACACGAATTCTAAATAAATAATATTATAGTCATTAAATTAGTAACAACAGAGAAAAGCAATTCATCAGAACATTTTGCTGGTTAACGTAATACCTACTTGGATTATCGTAATTACATTACAGTATGAACATTTTAAGACAGGTGAACTATCAAAGTTTTTCGAAGAAATTTTTACTACCTAAAATAGGATTTGAATGAATCATGAAATTAATATTTTTACGCTAATGTGTAATATAAATAAACAAAATTAACATTGATATTGCCATGGCAACATTGAACAGATAATGTGGGATCGCAACAACAGAACGCGATAGGTATCAACTAGTCTCAAGGTTAATGTCGCGGTAGCACCGTTTGGGTCAACGAGACCGGCAATTAATCTATTAGTGACGTCCATACATCATTCATCTCGTACAAAGAAAATTAAATGTTAATTAATATATTTACTTTTTTCAGCTTTTGAACTTGACTTTCCTGTCGGAGGTATCAAAGAATTTCTTTAGAAAACTAGTTCTAGACACGATGGCTGATCGCGAGAAAAGGAATATCATAAGACCTGATATGATTCACTTGCTTATGGAAGCTAAGAAAGGTACATACTACTTCAAAGAAATAGTGAAAATTTTAAATATTACAAATGTAAGACACAAAATAAAATAACAACAGAAATAAAAATTCAAAGAATTCAAATGTAATCCCAGGTAAATTGACCCATGGAGACACCAAGTCCAATAATGAAGCTGCTGGATTCGCGACAGTTGAAGAATCTTCTGTTGGACAGAAACAAGTTACCAGAGGTGTGTATGATTATTTTAGTTGTTTATTTTCTCGTTAGACAAAAGAACTCTGAGTAAAAAACTAACAGTTTTCGATTACCAAGGTAACGTTTGATGACTATAAAAAAATAAAAACACTAAAAAAACAACCAACTAAGTAGTGTAAAGTTACATGTAGCTAAAATTATTATCTTTCATATAACTAAGGTAGCGAGATAAGTTCTGGCTTTGGTGTACAAGCGTGATCAAGCATTGAAAAATTGTCTTGCAACACTTTGCTAGGCTTACTCCAAATAATTTGATGATACAGGTTGAACTAACAAACCCTTTGAATCTCGGAGGAATTCAAGATTGCTTTTTCTAATCACAAATATAATATACTTGCAGTGTGGACTGACGACGATCTCATCGCCCAAGCAGTGCTGTTTTTTATAGCTGGTTTTGAAACCGTATCAGCTGGCATGTCATTCCTTCTCTACGAACTGGCGGTAAACCCTGACGTTCAGGAGCGCCTGGCACAGGAGATCAGAGAGACTGACGCTGAGAACGGCGGCAAGTTTGACTTCAACTCCATTCAGAATATGCAATACATGGATATGGTTGTATCCGGTAAGACCTGAAATACTTATTCTTTGTATAGAATAAGTACAGATTCTTTTTGGAAAGTTAATAAATCCAAGTTATTTCATAATCATTATGTTTTTGCCTATGTTACTTCGAGTAGGTCTAGAACATTGTATTATTAATAATTTTTTGCTGTTAACCATCACGCTATCAGTTACTCTTTCTTATTTTATAAAGTTCCTCACACAATTATTCCTTTTAACTTTATTAATATTGTATTGATTGTGATGAGTTTCCTGACCTTACGAAAAACTGTTTTACATTTTTTTTTATATAAGTAGAGTAATATCAAACCTCACAAATTATTTAAGTACATATTTCGTTTTTTTTTTTGAGAAATGAAAGATTTTTAATAAGCTTAAAATTTTACATCGCTAAAAATTATTAAAAGGGGTCGTGCAACGTGACGGTGTTGATCTTCATATTTATGGTGCATGGGAAGATACATGCGATGCTTTTGGCATCTTTTGCGATTTGTCCAAGGCATTCGTTTGCTTTCTTTATGAAACATTAATATAGAAACTTCGTCACTATGGAACTAGGAACACCATTCTGGATCTTCTTACCTCATACTTAATGACGTTTCAAAGAGTTGACGACAACCGAAAAAGATCTCCTGGTTGTAGTAATAACAAAAATTGGGAGTCCTTCAGAGCTCAATTATTGTTGTTTTTTTCTTTACCTCATAACATAGCGACAACACGTTTAGTGTACTGTAGCTATTTTACTTACTCTCCTGCAATCTACTCATTTGTTTTACAGAGGTATTACGTCTGTGGCCGCCTGCTATTGCCCTGGACAGGGTGTGTACTAAAGATTACAATCTGGGAAAACCTAACAAGAAGGCTGAAAAAGATTACATTGTAAGTCTATATATTTTTTCTGAATAAGGCAATTTACACCTTACACTGATAACCAGAAACCAGACCAGAAACTAAAAAGTAGTTACATAACTTTGTTTTTACAGATATCCAAAGGTACAGGTCTCCAAATACCAGCGTTTGCTATCCACCGTGACCCCCAGTTCTTCCCCAACCCTGAAAAGTTCGATCCTGAGCGCTTCTCTGAAGAAAACAGGCACAATATACAAATGTCCGCCTACATGCCATTCGGTATTGGCCCTAGGAACTGTATTGGTGAGTGAAATTTTTATTGCTATTTCTTTAAATGAAATGTAGGATTCTATGTTATTTATAAATATGATGGACGGAAGAGGAGGGAGAGACCAAAATGAAAAAGGTCAGAACGAAAACTGTAATGAGAAAGGAAGAGAAAATATAATTACAGGACAGATCCTGTAATTATATTTTCTCTTCCTAAAGCTACATCATCAATCAAAAGAGCCAAGCAAGGAGAGGGAATCAAATTGTTATTGCTTGACAGCTGAAGTTTTTTAGGTCCCTAAGATAAACGTTCACTAGAATTTATTTTAATGATCCTTAATCTCCATGTCTCAGGGTCAAGATTTGCTCTCTGCGAGATGAAGGTGATGGTGTACCAAGTCCTGCAGCATTTGGAGGTCTCACCTTGCGAGAAGACCTGCATCCCTGCCGAGCTTGATAAAAAGGTTTTCAACGTGAAACTAAAAGGAGGTCACTGGCTCAGGTTTAAAGCCAGGGAGTAAAAAAGACTGCAACTGTAATGTTTTACAATCTTAGTTACTACTACTACGAATGTGAAAGTTTGTGAGGATGGATGGATGGATGTTTGTTACTCTTTCACGCAAAAAATCCTGAACGGATTTAAATGAAATTATGCACACAGATAGTTTATAACCAGGATTAATAAAAGGATATTTTTAATCCCGGTAGTACAACCCCGACGGCCAATTACGAAACTCTATGCGAGCGAAGCCGCTGGCATAAGCCAGTCTTTTAATAAAATTGTTTCGTTCGTATGTGTTTTTGATTACAAAGTAGTAATAAATTTTACAAGCATCCCCTGGCCATCCATTGTGCTGAAACTTGGCACACCTATGTAATAAAAAGCCATAAAGCTTGATTTAAAAAAAAGAGAACAACCAGTGTGAGCTCGTTGTTTGGGCACGATGCAGTTGTCTTGACACGATAAAATTGTATGTAAATGCTTAAATTTAAAGGTTTTGAGTTTGATAGCTCTGGTTGAAGTTCGTGTATAATGGTGGAACCGGGAGTTGTATTGGAACTTTGTAACTAGACAAGAAAGGCCCGTTATATTTCGGCTATTTGGATTTTGTTGACAAAAACTATTGTTGATGAGGTTTCTTGGTTATATCTTGACAAGTACTTGCAGCCAAACATAGAAACTACGCTCTGATGATGGAGCCAAGGAGGTCACAGGAACTACTCTACTAAGCAAGAAAGCCCGGTAACGTTTAGGCTCGTTTAAATTGTCTCGGCATGAATGAAATAGGTCTTGTAGAAGCTCAGAGCTCGATGGCGGATGGTGGCACAGGAGCTCTAAAACTCCACAAGATGGCCAGCAGTTGTGTGGCAATGATAGGTAGGTCTGGTATTTAAACAAGCTGTTGTAATACTAGAAAGTAGTCTAGACCATACCTGGGAACCTTCTAGTTACGGAGATATTGGGGGTCAAAGTTCCAATTTTTTCACAAGTTTTTTTTTAAATACTACTTTTTAAGGTTCTAACTTTACTCCAATTACCTCCATGGTCCGTTTACTATTCAAAGCATCCATCAGCAATAAGTTTTGAGCGCATTATATTGAGTTTTACCATAAAATGTGATTTTTGATCCCAAAAAAAAATTTCGTTTCCCAGCAAAAATTTTTGCGTAAAGTTACTTAGTTTGATGTACAGAATGCTTGGTTGACGGCTTGGTGAAGGGTCTGTTTACACCCCGTATAGTTTTAGGCCGAACAGTTTTTTTTTTCATTAATAATAAATATTATAAAAAAAGAAACCTATTTTTTATATTTTTAAATGTTCTTTTTTGGTTTTTTTTTAATATGTAAAAATATAAAGAATATTCTATATATTTTACATATAAAAAAATACATTTAAAAATATAAATAAATGAATAAACGACTATAGCAATATTATGAAATATTTTATATTGTGCAATGTGGCGCCAGCACACAACTGTATCGAGAATAAGGAAAACGGAGACTCCAATAAATAATTATGTGTAATTTTGAATACTTACGTGAATGAGCGCTCACTGGTGCAATTTTGTGAAATAAAAAAACTCTGCCAGACGGTCATAAAGACAAGATTTTAAAAAGGTACTGTTTTTTCGTTTAAGTTCTGAAACTTAAAACGAACGTCATATATGTCAAAGATGCGGAATTAGCTCATGATGTGGAAAAAAGGTTAAACAAGGTAAAATTGTAGCCATTTTCAGCGAATAGATGACACAACATAACGTCACGTCTGTCCACGAAAGGGTTAAGCAGAGTGCAAAAAACCTGAATAGGCACAGCTGCTTAACTGTCTATGTTTAAGTCCCGTGAGCGAGCCAATTGCCATCAATCGTGCACAAATTCGGAGACCTTCTGCTACTGAGACATATTCCTGATGGAGAAACCCTTTGGTCTCGCATCCATTCCACCTGAAGGCCAACAAATTATTGTTCCTAGTCAAATCTTGTTTCCTGGGACTCCAATTAGTCTGTTCTGGGTGCAATTGGTCCATACAGCGGTCGGTGGTGGCTTAGCGGGAAAGACTTACTATATAGCTGTACGTTGAGGATTCGTATCTAGTCAGGTACTTATTTTGTGCAGCCACTGCTCCTCAAAATCAAAATCAAAATTGACTGCCTCGGTGGTGGCAACCTCGACTGCTGAGCATGAGGTCCTGGGTTCGATTCCCGGGTTCTAGTGATATTGGGTTTTTCCGTCATCATTTCTTACATGGAACTTAAACATAAATGGCGCAATGTGGGTATACTATTAGATAAACCTCTGCCTTACCCTTCGGGGCTTACAGTTGTGATGTTATGTAAGTGAATATCCACCAAACCGCACTGGGCCTGCGTGGTGGATCGTGGCCCAGTCCCTCCCACAGAGGAGGCCAGTGTACCTACATGTGTACAATAAAACAACAATATTACATGCTGATTAGGTATGCTAATGCTTTGATCCATTTATCGTTTAATGTGTGATAAAATATAAATTCATATCAATATTAGCCGTCTAGGTCCGGAATCAGCAAGTGATACTGAAATGAGCGGATGCTGGCACGGCGTAGTCCACCAGTTTAAGATCATTGTAGAGCAACGACCCACGTCCCCCCGCCTTCAATTACATCTTGACGTCTGAGCCCCACTACCTGTCCATTGAAAAATTACATGTGGACCACAAAAACAAATCAAATTCAACTGACCAAAAAACATTATTCATATTAACTTGTTATAAGCACGAAAATATTGAGTTTCAGCAAAAAACTAATGAATTATTTAGATCATTAGTAATCTGATAAGGATTTGTATTTCTATGACAGGATATTTGGGTATGTTTTGTCTATAATATTAAGCAGGTAAGTACGGTGATAACTCGGGAACTACTGATCCGTTTGTGATGTTTTTGACAACATTTTGCGACAGATTTTGTTAACAATTTCAAAGGTTTCAATTATTTTTCCAGAACTCTAATTCTTTTTCTAACATAAAAGTGGCCTATGTTACTCCTTATAACATCAGCTATCTGTCAGTAAAGTCCCAACAACATCGGTCTAGCCGTTTCGGAGATTAGCTGGAACAAACATACAACAGACACACCAACAGTCGGACAGTAAGACAAAAAAAAAGTGCATTACAAAATACTCGCAATGAGAGTGAAAACCGTATCTAAACAAATGTCGTGATTTTGACGAATAACGCGATCAGACAGACAGACACAGAAATAACTTTAATTTATAATACCTACAAGAATTATAGGAATAACAAAGAAAAAATCATATCATGATGACTTCGCAGTTTGAATGTTTTGAACAACTTTGTGTGTTGACAAATACATGGTAACCTACTTGTTAACAACAGATCCATGGGTCAGAGGTGATATCAATAAAAAAAACATTGTTATCTCTGCTGAGGTGGATGTTGATATTTTGGCGAATTTTGATCTTTGACTCTATTAATTTTTAGGTGAGATCATAAAGATTACCCCTTGTTTACAAGTAATTATCCGTGCATCATCAGCCAGGCCAACACTAGATGGGTGGACCTTCAGAAGACCACGGGGAAGACCTGGATGACACTTGTGCACACCAGGAAAACATGGCGTAGAAAAAAGGAGGCCTTTACTCAGCGGTGGGTGAAACAAGGCTTTCACTAACTGTAAATAAAGTACTTATTAAGGCCCTAAGAAGAGAAAATTTCACAATTTATTTTGGGATTGTTTCATTGTCCAAAAACAAATAACAACACCTACTTATTCTAAATCCTGTTTCTATTTGCGTATTATCATTATCAATGATAGCCGATACTACGATTATTTTTAGACATAAAAAATAAACAAAAATAGATGCGTAAATTACGATAAGGTGCCATAATATATTAACTCAGGCTGTGTCGGTACGCCCAGAGACAATTCACTCGCGCTCCGAGCCACACGCTTGTAACGTGTTAGTTGTAAAATTACGCAGTATTTTCTAGTATTTTGTTGACGATTGTACTTAAAGTGTGTTTACAAACCAGTGTTGTGTTTGCTAAGAAATAGTAAGTTATATCATCTGGTTTTTTGTTTACATTTTCGTAATCAAATGTTATGTGTGTTAAATATTTATCTACTGCCTAGATACAATGATTAAAGACTTATTTCTACAAAAACCGAACACAAAACGTAGACAAAAAAAAAGCACTCGGAAAAAAGTGCTGGGAAGTATCTACCAGTTTAAATGCCAGCACGTCATCAAAATAAATCTAGACAAAATGGTAGTTAATTAGACGTTTGATGAAGGTAAAAACATGTTTATCAATCTGTACTCCACTCAAAAATAAATGATACTTGAAAGGATCTGATACCTGTTAAGGACCTCTTGTACATAGATAACAAATTCTTTGTTTCAACAGTTCATTATAAGCTGCAATAAATAGGTTAAATAATTACTAGTTAATAAAATAAATAAGAGCGATACTTATGTAATAATTCGTAAATTAAACGGATATGTAGACCGAGGATAAAACTGGTTATGTTAACTGCTTATATTCGCGCAAAATATGGAAAGCGAGAGCAGTCGAACAAGTTTTAAAATGAAGTGGTGCCAAAGACTTTATCGTCAGCTGATATCCATTTGGTGATTTATCGGGGTACTCCTCAAAGCGCAACTATTTTTAAACGCAACCAACTAAGCGCAACTAAATTATTCCTCGAAGCGCAATCATTAGTTGCGCTCCCAAATTCAAATGAAAAATATTATATGTTTATTCCTCAAAGCGCAACACTGATGAAAAATAGAGATGGGTTCATTAACGAATTAATTTCAATAATATTTTTAATTTGAATTTGTGAGCGCAACTAATGGTTGCACTTCGAGGAATAATTTTTAAGCGCAACCACCTAATGGTTGCGCTTAAAAATAGTTGCGCTTTGAGGAATACCCCGATTTATCAACTGTATCTTTTCCAAAACTTTCATTTGGATGCCAATATTCCGTCTGAAACTGCATTGTAGAATTACTTTGACATTCTCCTGGCCTTATCGAAATCATTTCGGGGCATCATGTCTTTTTTTAGGTATTAGTCATAATATCAGTAGCTACCAAATTCTAGCCATTTATCATCTTACACAGAGTTCGTAGGTATATCATTTCTTGGGTCATCCTCTGATATAAATGTGGATACAGATGTTTTTTTTACGTTTTGAGTATAAACTCTATTTTTCTCCTAACTTCAACTTCATGACACTATTTACGTTTGAATAAAGTTTTGCACGTGATTCCGATTTGAGTTTAATGCTAATAATTGCAGGTCTATAGGTTGTAGGTACTTATTTTCCGACCAGATGCACTGTATAATGGCCACTTGGTATTCGATACGTGATGGTATTAACTTACTGTAACATGACAAATAGGTATTTATTTATGTACACATCATCATCTGCCTAGCCTTTTTTTATGTACACACAAAACACACATAGGAAAAATTATACAGACAAAATAGCACAAAGGTACCGCTTATTAGGCTTAGGTATGTTCATAAATGAAACCTCTCTTATAGGTGCATTTATTTAAGAGAGCATTAGCGTCCATTTAAAAGACGTGACCCTGAATTAATTGCTGAATTACGAAGAGTTTCATCATCGGTCAATCTAATATTGTCGCGCAGTTTGGCGTCCATTTGCACTGGACGTAAGATGGAAGCCAAACTGCGCAAATCATGTACCCCAATTTGCCACTAAAATTCTTATGTAACAGACCATTAGGCTTTTGAAAAGATTCTTTACAAAATAAAGGGTGTAAAAAGACCCTTAACGAAAACGAAAACCACATATTCTGCCCATCATTGGGATCATTTTTTTGTTCTGGACCATACCTGGGAACCTTCTAGTTACGGAGATATTGGGGGTCAAAGTTCCAATTTTTTCACAAGTTTTTTTTTAAATACTACTTTTTAAGGTTCTAACTTTACTCCAATTACCTCCATGGTCCGTTTACTATTCAAATCATCCATCAGCAATAAGTTTTGAGCGCATTATTTTGAGTTTTACCGTAAAATGTGATTTTTGACCCCAAAAAAAAAATTCGTTTCCCAGCAAAATTTTTTGCGTAAAGTTACTTAGTTTGATGTACAGAATGCTTGGTTGACGGCTTGGTGAAGGGTCTGTTTACACCCCCTATAGTGTTTACTTCAAGAAATAATAACTATTTGTCGGTACTAGGTATCGTTTTACCCAATAACTGGGTGTGGAGTTCGGAAAAAACAGTTGCTCTATGTAAAACACCGCTTGTGGATACAACCGGATAAATAACCATTACCAGTAGAAAAGTGGCAATTAGTGCGTACTGGCTGTCAGGGTAGAAAACACACCTTTTTATGTTTCCCGTAGTAATATTATGGGACAAGGGCAGGAAGACGATAAAGACGACGATAAGTAGAAAAAAACTCTTGAGTTCTAATAGGACATTCAAATATGTGGTTTGAAGTCATCTCACAACTGAAGACTTTGAAAACTCAGTAATAACCGGAAGGAAACTAAAATGTTGCCCTAGTTAAACAACACAAATAGAAAGAAAGAAAGAAAAAATATTTATTTGTCGCAGGGACATGACGTGCATACAAACAAAATAAGTATATATAAATATTAATATATTTATATTTTTAAATGTTTTTATATTGTTTTTTCTAAGGAATATTTAAAAATGTAATTATATTTGTATAGAAATAAATAAAGGTAAAATCATACAAAGCATAACAAATATTATAAATTCAAAAGGACAGAAACAAATAACTGCGACAAGCAAGTTACCACTCAGCATGATGCTGCAAATAAACAAGACGTGTTATCACCAAAATAATACATGAGTAGAGTATTAATAAAATGAGGAAAATATCTAGTCGTTGATGTTTGTTATTTTCTAGACACTAATTACCGTTTAGATAATTAGTAAACAAAGATTACATTTTTGATTGATTTTTATCGACTCGCTTGCTTACGATTGCAAAAAAACCATCGAACTAATTTGAAATCGAATTTCGAATTTGAATTTGAACTTTGCTCATTATAACTTGATTTATAATCGATTCGATTGGTCTAGCGCAGTTTTTTTGTTTCATTTTGTGTAGACGATAAGATAAGAAAAAAGTAACGTTTGTTATTTTGATAAAAGTTGTATGTATGAAGTAATAATAATATATAATATTTATAATAGTAATAATATTAAGTGAAGTCGGGCTGTGGATGATGATGATGATGATGATGTATGTATAATATTTCATATAATTTTTTGCGTATTATTCGTGTTAAATTATTATGTAAACAGCTTTTTTATAGTTCCTGCCTACCTCCCATTAATGATTACGAGAGTGATTAATACTATCGTCTAGTTGATAACTTTATTTTGTTTTTTTTTTGTTTATAAACTTTTTGACAATGGGGATCAAGTCCGTGTTTGATAACAAAAATAAAATTTGCAGACTGTACCATATTAAATAACATAGCCATACTTACTTACATAATTACATAGCAATTACAATACATACCTGATTTTATTTTTAACTAGCGTCCCGCCCCGGCTTCGCACGGCTGCAATATGCATATAAACCTTCCTCTTGAATCACTCTATCTATTAAAAAAAACCGCATCAAAATCCGTTGCGGAGTTTTAAAGATCTAAGCATACATAGGGACAGACAGACAGACAGCGGGAAGCGACTTTGCTTTATACTATGTAGTGATGATTAAATCATTTAAAATAAAAAAGGGTATATTGTTCGTGCTTCTACTCACACCCCAATTTATTTGTAGCATGCACAACATGTCTACTCCATCATCATATCCTAGTCGTCAAATCAGTAGTCACCATCTTTCCAGCCACTATATTTTTGTTATTTCCTTATATTTAAGTAATTATAATTATGATAAAAATTGTTAGGTTAATATTGTTAATGAATGGACTATGGTCAGATAAGAGTGGCTTGCCTTGGTACTGACAAACATACCTAACTTAACACATTACACGTGGAAGTACTTCAAATTAAAATATCAAGATAACCATAGTAAATTGTAGTGGCACCTATCTTTAAGGCGAGGTTACCCTGATAAACGGCCTTTTATATTGTGTTTTATTCGTAAATAGCACGGATTTAAATTCTGAAAAAAACATATTACATATTTCACACTTCGATCTAGATGTCACGGTGGTCCGATACACGATTACTTGCACTTTACTGCATCCAATTAAATCGCGAAGACAAGTCTAAATTAAGATCTAATTTATTATTTCATTTGAGTTATATTAGATGTTGAACAATAAAACTTATACCATAATAAAGGTCGTAAAAAATGTGACATGCAGCGGTCACCATCATTTGAAATATGAAAATACGTATACCATCAATTCCAACCCCAACTGTTTTCATCATTTCATTCGCTCGCAACGCGTCCTTTAGTCCCGAGCGGAACGCGTTGGAGGAAGGACGTGTGTCAATTTTTCGAACCCGCCACCGGCACCGCCCCGCTAAGTTCTGTTACGAGTTGAGCCAAAAATACTTTGTAAAAAATAACCTTTATTTTTAGTTTTCATATAGTTATAGTTCGTTTTTTTAGGTACTTAGTTATAATTTTGTCGAAAAAATGGGCAAAACTAGAAAAAATAAAAACTTGTCATCGCTGGCTCTACGAAGGCTGAATAAACAAAAAAAGGATGCTTTGATAATATTATTATTATTTACCTAAATTATATTATATTATATAAAGCCATAATATAATCTCAATATGTATAGCAGCATTTGTATACCTGAGCTTATGATATTTGTTATTTACTACTGATATGTCCGTTTTCACTTATCTCACTCCTAAATAAATGCCCAAATAAAAGCGAGAATTTTCTACGTGGGAGTTGAATTTCAACAGGCAATATTTAGGCATTCATTTAGAAGTAAGACAGGTATCATTACGCATTAGGTACCTACTTACAGCTACCACAACACAATAAATAATATTATCATGGTGTATGCAACGATTGTGTAGGTCTCGTCTTTACCATGTAATACGGGCAGCACACTCGTGCCATAGCAGGTCAGACGAACTCCGCAGTTTAGGTATGAAGATACAAGTACTACTGCGGGTCCGTCCGGACCGACTTATTCAGTAGGGCCGCGCGGTCAGCCTCGCGTTGTTTGTCAAGTCATTCCAGATTTGAGACGCATTTACCTACCTACCTATCCACCTAAAAGAGATATTTAATTTCATACAAAATGTAGGTGCACAATAACGTATGCCGTATGCCTATCTTCTTAGGTTCAAGTACCCGTAAAGACATTGTAAAATAAAATAGTTCTCTGATGTACATACTACATACTAAAAGTAAGCACCGAGCCTAGGTTTATTTGAAACGTTATTTGTCCACAAAAGTACAGTACCTAACAGGCAACGTAGTCAGAAGGTACATAAGATAAGAGTTACGCGATAGAAAGAGAGGCAGCTTGTAGGTGAATATAACTATAGGTAACTAGCGCTGTACGGCCTGAATTGCATTTTATTGTGTCACGACAAAAGTCCAATTTATGATTTTGCGGAGTGAATCTTCTGTACTTATACTATTATTTATTCTGCGGCCATAGTGTAGAAATGTGACAGTATGCCCATTTCGTACAAATATTATTTATAATTTTCGTTAACGTTTAGGTTCAAGCTCGTTTTTGCGCAGAATCAACCCCCTTAAATGCCGTTATTGGACATTTAATTTCAACTATTGTGTCCTTTCCAACTATACCGTCGGGTGTAGCCCCAATAAATGGGTATTTTTCGTCAATAAAGGCCACAGGGCTCGATCACCATATTTTCTTGTCGTTCCAGTTGCTGAAGTACCTGTTTTTCATTTTCCACGCCATGACCCACTGACAAAATGTGAGAAATATTTTTTTATATATATTTTTTTTTACTGTTGGTGCAGTTCTTTTACAAATTGTGCCAAAATTTGATGCCATTATTATATTTTTCCTCAATTCTATCCAATCACTGCAATCCCTTTGTAGGACAGTGCTTCTTTCAATATTTTGCCTATCATTTGTCAAGACTTTTAAATTGTTGAGGAAATTTTCCTTGGCTTTTTCTAATTGATCTGGACTCATATCGGGAGCTGAACTTGTAGGCCCATAGTTGTGCTGTGCAGAAGTACCTTCAAATCTTCTTATTTTTTTGTGGGATGATCTCTGTTCAATTTTCTTTTTAGTGACCTCTTCTTCTCAATTTCTTTCACCTTTCCTCTAGGACTGCTTCCAAGAATTTTTCTTTAGACAGATGAAACCGCAGATTCACTGTTAAAAGAAACCACAGCGGCTGAACATCGTCCTTGATAGCCCCGTCTCAGTGAAAAATGTATTCTTTTTCCTCCTACAAATTTGGCAATAACGCTATTAAACCGTTCTACTACATTTGTGTCTACATCTTCAATGAGACTTCGTGCTTTACCTGGTACAGTAGCGATGATAGCATTGATCCGAAAGAAGAAAGTAGAGTTTTGAATTTCTCTCATTGTACTGTTATTAAGATTTTTTTCTTTTGAGCAGTTATAATCATAAAAAAGTCGATGATCACCGTAAGCATGCGCCACCGAATTAGTGATATTTTTATGCAGCAAATGTATAGCAACGTTTTTTGAATTTCCTGCATTTTTGTGAAATTTTATTGATTTTACAATAACTTTTCAAATTTGTAAGTGTTTTTCTATCTTTTACTGGATATTTTGTCTCTTTTACAATAGCTCGCAATTTATTACAGAAGTTTCGTAGGATGTGATTTCTGCATTAAATTTTTTCTACCGTCGAGTTTAGGTGGTCATAGGGTTTTGCTTCCAACACTTTATTATAAGTAGGTGAGTCTCCATCTCCAATCATTCTTGCATATATTAATCCATACATTTCAACTGATTATTTAAAGCCTTCAGTAATTATGTCAGCTTCCATGGCACTAGAGGATCCGTTATAATTTTTATAACATGCGTGATCTTTAGGCTCGAGTCTTTTGGGCTCTGGCACAAACCAGACAGTATTTGTTTTTCACTCCCATATAAAGCACTTCTCCGAATTGTTTTCCTATGATTACTGCTGTCCCTGACATTGATCTATAATTATTACCATAAGATCTTAATCCCCAAGCTCCATCAACATACACGTCTATGAGAACCAATCCCTTTTTCATTCGACCGTCAGCAATGGCCGCTTCTTTCTCACGTTTGGCAGCCTTTTCCATGGATTCTGCTGCAGTTTTCTCCCAATTTTCATATACAAAATCTTGTAGATGTGTATAAAATTTTTGTGAAAAAACCGGCACATCCATAGCAGAAAGTATCTCCTCAAATTGCGGAAATCCAACACCAGCAGCTATAATGCCAGTGGTTGCAGCAACATTTATATTGACATTTTCTGCATTGTCACACTTCTCTGATTCGATCACAATAATTACTTTCCTACAGACGTTATATTCAGACTTCTGGACAGTTTTCTTTTACAAATTATGCCAAAATTTGATGCCGCTTTTATATTTTGTCTTAGTTCTATTTATAAATGCTTAATAGAAAAAACTAGTAACTAGAATTCGTAGATAAAACGGTTTCGGCTCGGTTAACAACTCTTGCGGGGCGGCTAAGTTCAGCAGCATATGCGTTCTCACATAGTGTACCATCTTAACAGGAATGGTGTTATCAAGGTTGACAATTCAAAAGTGCCTGAAACAGGCCTACTTGAAATAAATGTTGTGATTGATTTTGAAAAGTGTTTACTTTTATTAGCAAATCCATTTGATTTAAAAACAAACAAAAAATCCCGTCACGTAAAAAAAAAAACATTCAGACGAATTGATAACCTCCTCCTTTTGGAAGTCGGTTAAAAAGAACGCTGACCGCCCAAATAATCTTTCAATTTTTTTTTTATTCCAGCCTTTTCCAAAGTACTAAGTAGCTAGTAAAGTACCTATTACTATTCTACAATGAAACAGTTATACTTATATTATAAAACAGTAGCTTAGTACTTAAGGACGCGGCTGTATAACGTGCACAAACATATCCCCTCCACTGTCGCTTAGCGTTCTTTTTACATGACGGGACTTATACCTACCTCTAACCCTCCTTGAATTACAATATTGATATTATTTCTATAATTAATTAAAAAATTGTAACACAATATTCTCCTAACTAAAGTAAGTGTGCAGGCCTACCTACTGCCTGATGTTTTATACCAGGACACGAAGATTTCGCACCCTTATGGAAAACCGAATGGCGCGCGGCGTGTTGTTTTGAACCCGTATTCATGATCTTAGTGTCAGTCAGATTTAAAATTTACGTTACTCACAAATATAAATAAGTACTTATACCTACTTATTTTTAGTTATTAGTAATTAGGTTCAAGTTTATACAATACGTAGGTACCTAATCTATCTATAACCAAAAGGTATTTTCTAGAAAAATAAAACAAAATAAACGTATACTTATCAATTCAAGTTGATTTACTGCATTGCTCTACTCTGTAACGCAACTTAGTACCTACGCGGGCTTCTCGAGTTCATGAACTCATTTGAACAGTGCGCGTAGTTCGCGCGATTCCCGCGTCGCGTAATTTGTTACGTATCGCCTCTCCGTCCGGGGGCTGGGGTATGCGATTAATGCATACGGCGCTCGGGTTAACCTCGCCTTAAACTGAATCTTAACAATCATGAGAACAGGTATTTGCAACACAGATATAACCATTTAGTAGATGATATTGAATGTATTAAGAAAAAGAAGAAACGGTAACGACCAATGGACCAGCAACGAACAAATGAGTTACTGTGTTCGATGTGGGTGGTGAAAATGTAACTGTACAGGCAGATAGTTCACCACATAATGGTACTACTGATGCTAATGCTGAGTTTGAGTTTCAAGCCGACTTAGACAGATTTTCTTTCATAGTCAGCAGAAGCTCACGAAAACAAAATAAGTCTCAAAGAAAAATATGAGTTTAAGTAATTAATAAGTTTCTACCTGGACTTTGTTGAGTCAACAAATTAATTGGAACAGGATAACAACACAACACAAGTTCCTCTACAAATATGCTTTAATATGAAAATTAAAGTTTTAATATTTGTTTCTTGTTGTTTCAGATCATGATACTACTCCTCATCTGGGTGGCGGTGCTAATCGCCGTAGTAATCTTGTATCTCCGGCAAGTCTACTCAACGTTCAGTCGCAATGGAGTCAAGCACTTCAGGCCAGTCCCGTTGGTGGGCAACATGACCAGAATCCTGTTACGCATGGATCACTTCTGTGATGACATCATGAGGACCTACAACAGTTTTCCTGAAGAAAAGTAAGGGGTTGAGGTTACTTAGTTTAACGATTTCATTTTTATTACTTTTTTTCTACACCGTGTAGGTTTTATAAAATCCCATCAGTGATATTCAAAATATTTTTTCATCAGATTCGTGGGAAAATTTGAGTTCATCAATGAAATGGTAATGATTCGTGACATCGAACTGGTGAAGAAGATCACTGTCAAAGATTTCGAGCACTTCCTCGATCACCGCGCCATCTTCAGTACCGAAGACTCCTTCTTCTCCAGAAACTTGTTCTCATTAAAAGGTATGAACGTAGTTGATACCAAAATTACGGTTTTCTTAACATATCGCATCAAAACCACCTGATTCTGTTGCTTGGCCAAACAAATTACTTTAGGCCGTATGAAAAATGGTTTGACATTATCTCGTAAGACATTTTTGAAGAAATCGTACTATGATCTTCCACAGGTCAAGAATGGAAAGACATGCGTTCCACATTGAGCCCTGCGTTCACAAGTTCCAAGATGCGTCTGATGGTGCCTTTCATGGTGGAGGTGGGCGACCAGATGATGAGTACGCTACAGAGAAAAATCAAAGAATCCAAATGTAAGTTTTTTGGATACCTTTATAAACATTGTGAGTTATAGTTGAAAATATCTATTAAACTATCTTATAAACTCAAAAAATTCTTCTAGCCGGCTACATAGACATAGAATGCAAGGACCTGACTACTCGCTACGCCAACGACGTGATCGCCTCTTGTGCCTTCGGTCTTAAGGTGGACTCTCATAACGACGAGGATAATGAGTTCTACGCCATGGGCAAGTTGTCATCCACCTTCAAGTTCCGTCAGTTGTTATTATTCTTCATAATGGCTAATGCGCCAAAAGTTGCCAAGGTAAATCGTAACTGAGAACTTCATTATGTTTAACTCTGTATTTGTCCTTGCTTGTAACATATTAAGTTTCAACCAGTATATAAAACAATCATTTCTCATACAGTAATTCTTGTGGAGTACCTACAATTAGTCCTTCTTGACAAAATAATGATATCTTGAGACAAATACGATAACACTGATAAACTAGTAATCAATAACTTAGTAACAATAGACAAACAACGTAAGCATTTGAAGGTGAACATAATACCTGAATTATCTTAGTTACATTATGTACTAGATCAACTTCTGCCGATAATGTAATGATTACCAATCTTAGTTTGAAGATCATTCTACTTTTTTACGTGATAAAACATTTATCATTGAAATTCGCATGTCAACTCTAACTCACACGGCTAATGTAGGCACACATAATATACATAGAATCAAAACAACATCACGTGGTCTCAAGGTCAAAGTCGCGGTTGTTGCGGTAACGGATGGGTGGGCACGATCCGAAGAGATTAGTGTCGTTCATAAATCATTCATAACTTATAGTCCACTTGATACTAGAAATGAGCATAGTTGAGGGATCTTTTTAGATGTTGAGATACCAGAAAATAACGATAAAAACAATTTTACAGTTCTTGAGGATGGATTTCCTTTCGGAGGTGTCGAAGAAATTCTTCAGAAAATTAGTTCTAGAAACAATGGCTAATCGCGAGATGCAGAACATCATCAGACCTGATATGATTCACTTGCTCATGGAAGCTAAGAAAGGTACGTACTAATTCGAGAAAATGCTTAAAATTCCGCACGAATGATATCCGAAATAAAATAAATACAATTTATTTAATAGTAACAAAACTATAACAACAGTATGTAACTCCAGGTAAACTGACGCATGAAGACATCAAGTCCGATGATGAAGCTGCTGGATTCGCAACAGTTGAAGAATCTTCCGTTGGACAGAAACAAGTTACCAGAGGTGGGTATATTATAATGATAGAACTAATAGACTTAGGATCACGGGGCCTACATTCATGATGATCTTCTATCGGACACAAAAAACTTAGAAAAAGGCTACATAAAACAAGCTTGGTACTGTAGTGACCTATAATTAAAAACCGGTCAAGTACGAGTCGGACTCGTGCATGAAGAGTTCCGTACCATAGTAGTAGGCGAGCCCCCTTTAATTTTTAATTTATTTTTGTTGTTATAGCTTTCTTATAGGTTTTCCTGTAATTTATAGGCAAATAACTATTTTTATATTTCTTTCATAATTTTCGAAGGATAGTCTGGTATCAATTTGAAATAGCCATAACGACAATGAAATAAAAAATAACGACATAGATCACGGGGAAACTCGAGAGTATACTCATCATATGGGACAAGTTAGCAATGATGATGATGATTATACCACAAAAACATCAAACTAACATATTATGGATGTTATTTGTTGCATGGTTGGCTTGCGATTAATAAATCATTATTACATTTTGTTTTCAGTATGGTCTGATGACGACCTCATTGCCCAAGCAGTGCTGTTCTTTATAGCTGGTTTTGAAACGGTATCATCAGGCATGTCATTCCTCCTCTACGAACTGGCGGTGAACCCTGAGGTTCAGGAGCGCCTGGCACAGGAGATCAAAGAGACTGATGCTAAGAACGGCGGCAAGTTTGACTTCAACTCCATTCAGAATATGCCATACATGGATATGGTTGTTTCCGGTAAGATTTTGAATACTTAGAGAAACATGAATTATAAGATTCGTTATTAAAATCGACTGTAAGACTATATTAGTAATTTTGTTGTGTGCTTTGTAAAAATCTGTTCATTTCTTATAAAGCTAAAGTTTTGTGTTACAGAACTCTTACGTCTGTGGCCACCTGGTATTGCTCTAGACAGGATTTGCACCAAAGATTACAATCTGGGTAAACCTAACGAGAAGGCTAAAAAAGATTTCATTGTAAGTAAACATATTTTTCTTTCCAATACAGAAAGATCTTGGAACTACAAAGTGTTAATAAAACTTTGTTTCTGCAGGTCCGCAAAGGTATGGGTATCCAAATACCAGCGTTTGCTTTCCACCGTGACCCCCAGTTCTTCCCCAACCCAGATAAGTTTGACCCCGAACGCTTCTCCGAAGAAAACAAGCACACTTTCCAGACTTTCGCCTACATGCCCTTCGGTCTTGGACCCAGAAACTGTATTGGTGAGTATACTATCTATTAAAATAATTATAAATCAAATAAGAACGACTACGGGACTTTTAATATATAATATAATATTATATATCCGTATGAGAAAACTGTTCAATAGGTCATTAAAAACACATTCTAGATTTTATTCATTTTTTCTCAGGGTCAAGATTTGCTCTTTGCGAGATGAAGGTAATGGCGTACCAGATCCTGCAGTATTTGGAGCTCTCACCTTGCGAGAAGACGTGCATCCCTGCCAAGCTAGACAAAGAGACCTTCAACATCAGACTAGAAGGAGGACATTGGCTCAGGTTCAAAGCCAGGAACTAGAAGATAAAATAAAATAAAAATAGTTTATTGGTAGAACAAGTCTAGGTATCAACAAAATTTTGTGATTTGGATCCTTTTAGGCAGAAAGTGCCTGTGTTAGGAGAGTCCGCTCTTCCATAGCAAATTGTGTTATACAAAAAGCAAATCGTATAATTTTTATGCTAAAACTAGATAAATTAAGATTAACCTACATTAAATCAAATGTGTGAATGAGTGGGTGTAAGTATGTGTGTGAGTATAGAGAGAGACAGAGAGGGAGAGAAATAATTGAGTTAGTATTCCAGTTTTTGTAATGATGTAGTTAAGGTGAATGGAATTTTGGTAGTGTCCTTAGAAAAGAAAATAGAAAAGAAATAAAACTACGTGTGAAGTTGACTAGTTAATTTGTATACCGTAATTATACTGAATGGTACAAAGCAATACCAAAATCTTCATTAAAAACAATCCATAAGTAAAGAACAAAACATTTTTAGATTAAAAAGCTTTTATTTATCTAGTTTAATCATATCTATAATCAATTTAAGCTGTTTCATAAACAAAATAATTGTGATAATTTTAACGCCACGTCCACTGCGAACGAAGCTTAGTAATTTAACAAGATGAATCCTTCTGGGATATCTTTCGTCCAAACGGGAGATACAGTCAACTTTGTCGACTAATGTTGCACAGGCTGTAAAGGATTGTGCAAGATCTCTGGTAGGGGCTGTATTTTCAACTCATAGCCCACTAGCTCACGACGTAGTCTTGCGCGTAGTCGATAGGTGTCGCCACAACTTCCACCATGCTCCGCTTGGTGCTACATGCTAGGATTACTCGTGGTGGAAATAAAGTATGAATGAGCTCGTAATATAGCTAACAACATTTAAATACTAGCTTAGCTTCGCTCCCAGTGGATTTTGCACTTTATTGATAACTTTAATCTAATCTTCGATATTATTTACGTGACATAATTTATGATGTAAGATGATGTAATTTTATAATATAATTTCACGAAACGTGATAATTGTTTACAGTATTGTTAATACTTTTTTTGTATATAAAATAATTAATTTATGAGTTGTTGTTTTAATTGCCACCATCGCCATCATTATTCCTAATATTTTCTATTTTCGTCTCACCATACATACCTCTCTGAACCACCATCATCATCATCATTCTTCTGCTTATCCCAATTTATTTGGGGTCGGCGCAGTATGTCTTCTGCTTCCAATATTAACATTCTGTACCAAGCTGCAAAATCTGCAATTTCAATTTATTAATGAATGCCAGAGAAAACAGCTTCTACATAGAAACAATATCAACAAAGATTAATATTTTAGACTGGCGATGTATAATTATGTATATGATAAAATAATTATAATATGTAATCGGGCTCTAACCTTGAGGGCCTACCTCACAACAGACCACACTGATAAAATACTCGGCGCTGACGTAATAACAAAACGATCGTTTAAAATAATGCTCTATCCGGATAAGATTAGAGCTCATGTTGGTATAAATATCAAATATACATATACAGTATTTTGAGTAGCACATTTTGGAGTTGAAACTCAGAGTGATTTCGGCAGTGAATTGAGTAACACGGTGCCACTGATATCGCTTTGTTTACATACAAGTGGCTTTATTGTGAGTCATTGACCTGTGACAGCTGTTTTTTTTTCTGAAGGAATTTTCAAATCTAGTAAGTACATACATATTTAAGTCTTCGTTATATATTTACAAATAGAGAATTACAATATTATTGAAATAACTGTTGGTGCCTGTCGTAGACGAGTCCTGACTAAATTCTTCTAAGGCTGCTCTCTCCCACCTTTGGCAATTCAAAACTTGTTTTTTCATGATTTTAATCATTTGTTAACTTAATCATATCAATCCACAGTATCTTGTATGAATTTATAATTTTATAAATATGGCCAGCAATGTAACATTGACAAAAACTGTGCGTACTTGTTTTTAACAAATATCCTTGACATTCAAAAATAGCATCATATCTCGCATAGCATGGTTTACGTTACAAACGTCCAAATAGACGCCGCACAGTATACGATTTGACCAAACTAGAGGGACAAAAGTCAAAACTCATAATGTTAAAACAAACCGTTTTTTTACTATTATTACCCATATAGACGAACCCTACAGCCGATAATGACGTCAGAATATGCTATTGTGTAGTGATCCCTTCAATAACAATGCGTGAAGTTACCGCGTCGAACTCGGGTAGCCGCCCGCACGGTCAGTGCAGTTGTGAACGGTTCCGTTTGTGCATGTGTTTCGAGGTTTTGTGTGATTTAAAGGATTTTCTAGTCATGGATTCTGTAACTCGGGGTAATTATCTGTATATAAATTGATTTTAATCCATCAAATTGTTTTTAAAGGCGTAGTTATAATGTATCTAAATAGATCGATTATAAAACAACAAAAATTGATATGATCTAAGTTTACCCAATCTTAAAGTAGGTAGTCAAGTTGAGTCAAGGTGTAATTACGCTTTTAACATATTCTCTTAACATTTAAGTTTGTTAAAATCATAATTTGGAAATGCGACTTTATGCGATTCCAAATATTTCTTATTATTTCTTTAAAGGTGCCCGAATTCAGCGAAAATCATTATTTGAATTTTGGCGGTCTACACCGCCTAAAGGCAAATTAGATCAAGTTTTGACATTTATAAAGTCAAGATTTGTTGATCTGAACCTCCCGGAAGATCAAGAGAAGCCTATTTGAAGAAGGAATGTGAGAAGATTCGTTTGAAATGGCTTCGTAAACAAAGGCGATTAGATTTATTTTTAATTGATTACGAAGAACGGCCCATGTCATGATGGCCCAGAGGTTAAGGCCTCGCCTCTCATACATGAGGTTGTGGGTTCAAATCCAGGCAAGTACCAATGTGACTTTTTCAATTCATATGTACTTTCTAAGTTTATCTTGGACATCACAGACATCGGTGAAGGAAAACATCGTGAGGAAACCTGGACTTATAATTAATATAAGTCTGAAATCGCCAACCCGTCTTGAGCAAGCGTGGTGAGCAATGCTCGTGCCTTCTCTGTGTGAGAAGAGGCCTTTGCCCAGCAGTGGGACAGTAACAGGCTGGTATTACTTACTTTATTACTTACGAAGAACGGTTAAATGAAGAGTTGGTGCTCACAATGTTTCGTGAACAGCCCCCAAAACCGAGTTCCAGTTTTGGCAGACCCAAAAAGAGTTTTGAAGATAGTTCCACAGAAACTAAAAAACGCAAAGTTCAACATTTGTTGGAAGAATATGACGTTGAACAATTATCTTTTGCAACTCAATTATGTGTGCGAGCCAGTGGGAAACGTGACGCGGCTAGTTTAATTCAGGAAATTACAACAGCTTCACCGAGACGAGCTACTGGATATAAAAAAGCACGCAGAAGAATAAATGCAAACAAAGAACAAAGGCCGTATACCCCGGCAGAAGCAGTGGCTTTGTTTATATCCAACCATTTCTCTGTGAATGTATATAAGACTATACAACAGGAGTCAAAAGAAAGAGGATTCCGTCTTTACCTATGCTATGATCAAGTAGCAAAAGTGAAAGAACAGAGCTAACCTTCTGTGGAAAAATTCAGTATGACAGACACATATGCTGAGGTTGAGCTACAAGCTCTTTTGAATCATACGGCAAAAAGAGTACTAGTTACTAGTTCATGGAGCAGGGATAATAAGACATTCAATCATACCAATAGGATAAATGTCCGAAGAGGCTTCGGAGGCCAAAAACAAAGAAATTCGTAAAGTCAGACTAGGCCACACTTTGAAAACTTCTCGTGTCCGCACAATTTTTGATTTAACTAAGTATTTACTCGTGTCATCTGACCCTTATATATCATTTTTGAGAAAATTACCAAAAAAAAAGCAACTTAAAACATTGTATTGATTTAAAATCGCTTTTAAAGTCAGATTAAAATTTACATAATTGAAAAAATGTGTTTAATTTGCTACCACATCATCACATAACTTATAAGTTATAACGTTGACCCATTACAAACCCTTTAATTGTCTTATAGACTTTTGTCCCTCTAGTTTGGTCAAATCGTATACTGTGCGCCGGTGCCCCTATTGGTCTGAAATCATTTACTCGTTGGTAAAGAATAACATCCGCATGGGCTGACCTTCATGGCTAAGCTACGCTTGCCAAAGTCGGTCTATCGATGGGTGACCATCTATTACATACCGAGTTTCATATCTGACCCGGAAGCGTGTAAAACATTTGTTGCGGCTGTCATCTGTACATCATTGCCAGTCGTAACAGATAGTCAGTGGCCAGAAAGTCTGATAACCACATGTAAAATACTAGTATTCATCGGATTCAGTTAGACGGGAAGCTGGCCACAATATACATAGTTAGGAAAAGGGTTGGCAGATGATGATGATGCTATGAAAATTGATAATAATAATAATAATACCAGCCTGTTACTGTCCCACTGCTGGGCAAAGGCCTCTTCTCATACAGAGAAGGCACGAGCATTGATCACCACGCTTGCTCAAGACGGGTTGGCGATTTCAGACTTATATTAATTATAGTCCAGGTTTCCTCACGATGTTTTCCTTCACCGATGTCTGTGATGTCCAAGATAAACTTAGAAAGTACATATGAATTGAAAAAGTCACATTGATACTTGCCCGGATTTGAACCCACAACCTCATGCATGAGAGGCGAGGCCTTAACCTCTGGGCCATCACAACATTTTCTGTGAAAATTATAAATGATAAATCCAGCGGCACTCAACCAGATAACAGTACTAGCAAAGTTTCCAAATTCAACAAAATATTAATAAAATTAAGGAATAATTTTGTTTTACAGAAAATGATAATACTACTACTTTGCGCGATCGCTGTGCTTGCTGTGTTGGTGCCGTATTTCCGGAAAGTCTACTCATTCCGCAAAAATGGCATCAAGATCATCACACCAGTCCCACTGCTGGGCAATATGACTGAGATCATGTTACGCCGAAGGCACTATGCTTATAATCTCTTTGATTTATACAATCGCTTCCCGGAAGAAAGGTAAGAAAAATTAAGACACAGGATGCAAAATAGCATTAGTTTGTGACCTAATGCATTTGAAAATAGTGTCTTTGGTAGGATAAGAATGAAATAATTTACGAGACCAATGTGCTTCAGACGAGCAGCAGCTCGGAGGTTTGTATTCCAACTAACAGAGTTGCTACGCAGAACCAGTAGTAAGAACCGGGAAAACCTGGTTCTCACCTGGAACCGGAACCGGATCTGCATTCCCTAATTAAAAGGCACGAAGTTACTCTCGTCAGTAATGACACAAAGCTTCACAGTTGGGCTTAGCAACATTACGTATGTTTCAATTTTCAACGACCCTAAAAACATTTTCCCACCCCAGTGATATTTTCATGTGTTACATTCACATGCACCTCCCATCGGAATGAAAATATCATATCGTATGTTCAAACATTACTTACAGGTTCGTGGGCAGATTCGAATTCTTAATGCCTTCAGTGCTGATCCGGGATGTCGAGTTGGTTAAAAAGGTCACCGTCAAAGACTTTGAATACTTCATCGATCACCGCACCTTTGAAGGCGAATCTTTCTTCAACAAAACTTTGTTTGTAATGCAAGGTGAGAAATTTTATTTGTTAATGTCTCGTTTTGTTTTTTATATAATAAGCAGTTAATATTATTGCAATGGTCTCAGGTCAAGAATGGAAAGACATGCGTTCGACGTTAAGTCCAGCGTTCACAAGTTCCAAGATACGTCTGATGGTATCTTTTATGGTGGAGGTTGGCGATCACATGACGCAGTTTCTCAAAAAGAAGATTGGGGCTTCTGAAGGTATGTTTATCTTTAATTTAAGTTCTGAACTTTGATAAGATCAATCGTGAAATACTAAGTCTATATCGTTTCCGATTTCAGATGACTATATAGACTTTGACTCCAGAGAGCTCACGACGCGTTACGCTAACGATGTGATAGCTTCTTGCGCCTACGGTCTGAAGGTAGACTCCCACACCGATGAAAACAACCAGTTCTACGCGATGGGCAAGACATTATTCGAATTCAACCTCCGCACATTGATCAAATTCATTGTGCTTTTGAATATGCCTAAAGTTGCTAAGGTAAATGTTTTAGTACACCAATCATAAAGATCTTAACGCAATAAAAAGGTATGCAATCTGTTTATCACCTGAGAAATGAGTGACCACTTCAGGTCAGATTATTGACAGTAAGAAACGAAAAAACAGCCTTTTTAGCGATGCCAAGACGAGCCCTGTATTTGGCAGTGGATATCTTTCGATTCAAAGACGTTGATGATTATCTACAATCTTATTAAAATTCTTAAAGTGCAAGGATAATAGACACTTATTTGTCATTCCTTCACGCATATAAAAAATAACGAAAACTTTGAATGTAATTTGAATTATTTGATCGCTTTCAGCTTCTTAATTGGGACATAGTACCAGATGTGGTTAAGGAATTCTTCACAAGCTTGGTACTGGACACAATGAAGGACCGAGAAACGCGTCAAATCATCAGACCTGACATGATCCACCTGCTTATGGAATCCAAAAAAGGTGCTTATAAGAACGCTGTACTGCTACGAGCGCCTGTTGAGTTTCAAATCTTTATTGCGAGATTCTAAACGGTAATTGTGTACACTATTTTTGTTAATGGAAATGTTAACGACTATATTCTTTCAGGAAAACTTTCTCATGAAAATGTAAATTCTGATGAAGCTGCTGGATTCGCGACCGTCGAAGAATCTTCGATTGGAATGAAGCAGATTAATCGAGGTAACGATCATTTTGCTATGAAAAAAAATAACTGTAAAAACTCCAGAGCATTGACTAAGATTCTCAATTACAGAATGGAAGGACAGTGACCTGGTCGCCCAAGCATTCTTGTTCTTTTTCGCTGGCTTCGAAACTGTATCAGCCGCTATGACTTTCTTAATGTACGAGCTGGCAGTGAACCCTGACGTGCAGGAGCGACTGGCACAAGAGATCAGGGAACATGACACCAAGAACGGCGGCAAGTTTGACTTCAATACCATACAGAGTATGACGTATATGGATATGGTTGTTTCCGGTAAGACATTGATTCTATTATATAAGCAGTAGACTTAATTACAAGTCAGAAACCCAATAACACTTCGCCCGACCTGGGAATCGAACCCAAACCTCACGCTCAGCAGTCGCGCTTGTGACCAATAGACTTACACGGCATTAATTATTTACAGAGGTATTGAGACGGTGGCCACCAGTTTTAGTGATGGAAAGAGAATGTCACAAGGATTACAACATGGGGAAACCAAACAAAGCATCTAAAAAAGATTTTGTTGTAAGTAGGACCTTTTCAAAAGGAAGTTTTAAATGTTCCAGAATAACAGTATCTAATGAATATTGCTACCTTACAGATACAGAAAGGCGCAGGAGTAATGATACCGACGTATGCCTTCCACCACGACCCTGAGTTCTTCCCAGATCCTGAGAAGTTCGACCCTGAACGTTTCTCCGAAGAAAATAAACACAAGATCAATCCGCTTGCGTATATGCCTTTTGGCGCTGGACCAAGGAATTGTATCGGTAAGATGGTTGAGTATATTAATATACCACTACGAAGCATCTGATTATCTGTCTAGGGGTCCGAGTAAGGATATCCGATGGACAACAACATTCATTTTGATTTCAAAGAGTGTTCATGGAGCTTCTTGCCAATTCGTCTTACTAGAGATCTACGCTTTGAAATGGGCAACTCCGGCCATTCTTTTTCTTTATCTTTATTTATGGTTAGTGCCTAACCTATAGTCAGAGTTTTTATGCCGCCCATGGCTTTTGACTTGGCTTTACATGCCGTCGAGAAATATCTCTCAGGCATGCTGATTTCCTCACGATGATTTCTTTCACCAAAGCAAGTGATAATTATGCAATACGCAATTGAATTCTTGTCTTGCGTTCGAACTTGAGATCTATGACTTGTGACTACAGCCATTTGTCAGTTATTACGTATTGTGACTGGACTGTCGCTTCATCGTTTTGGTTTTTGTCAAGTACCTGTAATAGTCTAATTCAAATAAATGCTAGATGAGTTTGAGTTAGAAAATCAGAAAAAGTTTTATCGATGACACGTTCGAGTGCCTTGAGAACCCCATTTTAATTATGATAATAACCAACTTTACCATTGTCTTTATCAACAGGGTCGAGATTTGCTCTCTGCGAGTTGAAGGTGATGACGTACCAGCTTCTACAGCACATGGAACTGTCTCCTTGCGAAAAGACTTGCATCCCTGCTAAGTTTGCAAGCGACAACTTAAACATTAGGATGCATGGAGGCCACTGGCTAAGGTTTAGACTGAGGAAGTAGAAACATTTGGCTTTTCAAGTGGAAACTGGAGACTGAAGCATCAAGTTGTGTTAAAGGCTAGTAATAAACGAGGACGTCAATGGTACGATTTTCGATAAGGCATTTGAAAATGGAATTAAATTGAAATTGGCGACCGTCAAAATCCGAAATAATCATCGGCTGTATCGCTTCCATGATAATTGATAACAAGAATGTAAGTCATTTACAAATAAATATAATACAAGGCACATTGCTGCGCGCGGAAATCTAAATTTTGATCTGGCTTAGATTCGTTTTGGTGAAGAAGAGGGCTTAGATAGACAATAACTCTCATTCCTTTTTGTATTACAACAACGAGTTTCCGCAGGACTGACATAGTGTTTGTGTCTTATGACAATCCGATACATTTTCAATGTCTCAGTCGTTATCGCTGACAGAATGTTACTTTGTTTGGGTCCTTTGTTTCTTAACTGATAACTTTATTTATTCTTCGGGATTATTTAATATTACGTTATCTTTAAGATTATTTACTATCGTGTGATATAATAATAACGTAATTTTTTGAATATATTGCGTGAGTCGTGATCTTTCCAGTACATATTGTTAAGAAGTATTTGTACAAAGAAATAAAATAATTTATTTAAGATTTTTTGTTTTCGTTATTATCACCATCCCATCTCAAGAAAGGAAGTGCCTGATGCCCGTTTTCACTATAACTGATCACCAAAATGAATGCCTAAATATTACAACAAACAAAATTTCAACTCAACGCTCTGCAGAACTTTAAAAATATATAGTACTCTTTTGTTTAGGTGTCACCTCGGGTTAGCGTGTAAACGGGTATACGTTCCAAAGCCTAGTGATACTCTTCAAAAATAACGTACTGGAAGCATCAGCGCCACTATAAGACTTGATCACACTAGCGACATATACATTTCTAGAGAATCATACATTATAAGGACACTAAACCCATCCGATAACGATAATAAATAACAAAAAGATCTTCAGTTTAATGCACACGGTTCATTTGATTACATCAGAGACCTACAGATGAGTAATATATGATAAACTTATAGGTTTTCCACCGTAAAATATTAAATAAAATGTACTGGACGATTTTGACTATAAAGGCGTGTTACCCTAAGCACGTGCACGAACACGCACATACGTATAACTACATCTTAGTAACATAGTATGGACATCCTTGGTCATGATGACCGCGAGAGGTTCGCGTGCTTTGAATGTGACGCCTCCATTCGTGGCGTCTAGCGAGCACGATTCGTGCATGCTCTGCGGACCCGCTTTAACAAGACAGAATCCCTAATCATGTATTTTGCTGTAACAAAGAGAATCTAGCTAGATGAAATGTTGCGCTGACGACAGTTAATTTGGCATTAGAATGATGATGTCAATCATGAAAGAGGACGATGCATGAAGTCAAAAGAAACCACCTTATTTGCTAGTAGTTTTCTTAAGTTACGCCATATTGTACTTAAAAGCATAGGCATAAATCACCATGCATTGAGAACATTATAAGCACAAGGATTAGAATCATTGGCTTATAATGCCGCCCATTGCTGCGACACACGCCTATGATAGGGAGTGGAAATCCACTACGATGGCCATGTGACAGTTGGTAGTTGTCACATGTCTTCGAATATTCGGTTCTAGTACATGCCGGTTTCCTCCGCGTTTTCCTTCGTCGTTTTGACAGCAGTGATTATGAAATAAATACTCGTAGTAACGAGTCCGCCTCATTTCGATCCCACGACCTACAATTCGAAACTCGCTGCTGTTACCACTATGTTCATCTTATACGAATCATGATAATTTGTACAGGCTTTTCATGCTTCCAGTCTAACCGGTTGCAGCTGAATACCAGTATTTTACATAGAGCTTATCTGACCTCCAAAACCTAGATAGTACTGAGTAATACGATACCCCTTGGTAAGATTGCTTACCAAGCTTACTTTCGGGCCACTGCCTACCTATTCTTCATAGTATACGTATGATGTACGATGATATTTTGTATATTTAGTAGCCATAGAAACAAGCTAATTGCATGAATGATATTGAATGTCTGATATAATCTGTTCAGTTTCAAACTCAGAGTACATTCGGCTGTGAGTTTAGCACACGTTCATACACAGTGTTGTTTGAATGCAGTGAGTTTGTTATGACTTATGAGTAAGTGACCCACGAAGGCAGATAGTAAACGTAGTCAGACAACTTTTTTTGTTATTGTATTAATTGTAGCTTGCTGGTTGGCTGGTTCTAGTGGTCGATTGTGAGTGAGCGTGAGGTCTTGGGTTCGATTTACAGATGGAGCAAAGTGTATTCCATCAGGGAATTCTTAGTGATAGGCTGGAGTCTAAAGCTGCGCCCAGTTAGTGGCACTGGACCTGCTTCTTATTACATGAGACTTAAACTGACGAAATGTGGGTGTTTCTACTTTAAAGACTTCTCTACCTAATCTTCCAAAAAAAACTGGCGTGATGTTATGTTAATTGTAGTTTAAAAAAAACAGACATAATTCAAAGAATGAAGCAAATAAGAATTCATTAGAGTGCTAGCAACTCTTGTTTCTAAGACAAAAGTGTGCTCCAGTTTTATCGTGACTGTCCTTGTGAAGTTCATCTGACAAAACTTCAATTTGTCGACTCAAATTATTTCATTGACAATGATCGCGGTGTTGTTCTTATTAATAGGTAGTAGCAGTTTTACGTCGTAGCTGTTCTGGCAAGTTTTCATATTACATAATCACTTGATACAACAAGTCCCAACATTGAGAACATTATTTTCTGACTATGTTTACGGTTTTGCAAAAACTCTACTCTACTCTCTCTCAAAAATTAAGAAAATTGAGAAATTCTTAAGAATTAAATTCTTGTTACATTTACAGAAGATGATACTACCTCTGATTAGTGTAGTCCTTGTACTCGGTGTGCTGGTACTGTACCTCAAACAAGACAACTCAGTATTCAACCGACATGGCATCAAATACATCAAACCAATCCCAAAGCTGGGCAACACGGGCAACATTGTAGTGCGACGTGACAACTTTGCTAGTAGCTTCCTTAATTTGTACAACAGCTTTCCGGAAGAGAGGTAAATTAACAAAATACTGCAATTTATATAATGTCGAAAACGGAACGTACAGGTGTAATACAATTACAAGTAAAATCACTACATAGTATAAAGCAAAGTCGCTTCCCGCTGTCTGTCTGTCTGTCCCTATGTATGCTTAGATCTTTAAAACTACGCAACGGATTTTGATGCGGTTTTTTTTAATAGATAGAGTGATTCAAGAGGAAGGTTTATATGTATATTGCAGCCGTGCGAAGCCGGGGCGGGACGCTAGTTGAGAATAAAATAGAAGTACACAGTCATTTCGACAATGCAGAAGAAAATATAAGGTCTGACCTGAGTCGTGAATAAAAGGGATGCAAGGAATCATAATGCTACAGGGTTGTGGGCTTAAGCTGTTTCGCAGACTATGCTTCACCTCTTATCCCGCTCTCGGAGTCCCAAACCATGCAGCCAAAACGACCTCTGTCTGCTCTGATTGAGTTTTATGCCATCAAAATATAGAATACTGCTGAGCCAGCGACTCAAAGAAGAAGATCAATGATGTTAATGCTGAAAGTTTCATGGATTTATTTACAGGTTCGTAGGAAGATTTGATTTCTTAACCGAAACGATGGTAATCCGTGACCCAGAGCTGGTTAAGAAGAACACTGTTAAAGACTTTGAACACTTTATCCATCACCGTACCTTTGATTGGGAATCGTTTTTCAACAGAACTTTGTTTACAATGAAAGGTAAAAGGCGGTGGCCCGCACCTTAATTTTAATACGCAATGATGCTTTGTCTGCATAATTATTAGCTGTGTAAATTGTTGAATTTAACAGCAAATCTTACTTACCTTTAAAGAACCCAGTTTTATTGCCGACAGGTCAAGGATGGAAAGACATGCGTTCGACATTGAGTCCAGCATTCACAAGTTTTAAGATATGACTAATGATTCCTTTCATGATAGAGGTTGGTGATCAGATGATACGTTCTCTCAAGACGAAGCTTGCGGATTCCAAAGGTATATATATAAATTCTAACAAAAAAGAGTTGAATTTAGAATTTGTTATTATAATCCTGTTATATCACATAAAACAGATGAAAGCAGTAACCCAATAGAGACCTAATGGTTACAAAAATTAAGATCTTTTTGATTTGGTAGACTTGCAACGAAAATCGAGAACAGTGTATTTGACGGCAATGCAAATCTTAGGTAAGAAAGCTGTGTAGGGACTAGGGACTGACAAAAAGAAAAACACAGTATTAATAGGTATCTACAGGCCCCAGGTAGGCTAGAAAATAAATAAATGATAAGAATAATACACAATTTAGGTACTATATTGAATAATGCGTAGAATCTTTTAACTGTGTATTTAAAACTTATGCCCATAGCTTTGTGTTAATCCCGGTTATAAACTAGGTATCTAGTGCCAAATTTTATCCAAATCTGTTCTGAAGTTTTGGTCTGAAAGAATAACAAACATCTCATCTCACAAACTTTCGCATTTGTAATACTCGTAGTAGTAAAATTGCATTTTGGACACATATACAGTACCTTAGGAGAGGGAGTGCCACAAGGCACTCATGGCACTCTTCTTCGCAGACCCCAACGATCGGGACACCAGAAATAAAGTTATAAATGGTTAAGCAATTTTCCAATCTACTCTGCCAGGCCTATATATAACAGATTTATTTGTATATGTTGATGAGCCCATCCACGCTTACTGTGTATCTGTCAGTGCATTGAGCAACACGCCCGCACCGATTATTTTGTTTACCATTTGTGTTTTTGTTGTGTTTGATCCGTGACTGCCTTTTAATGTAAGATAATAATGTTATTGTTTCTTATTAAAGTTCTTTTCTACTAACAAGAAAGTCAAATAAACTGTTAGAGTCAAAGCTCGGCTCAACGAAATTCTAACAGTGCAATGTTGTTCTGATATTAGTTTAGGTGATATCTTAGTGTTAATGAAAATTGGTATTATTAGCCTTAGTGGGTTTTGATACAGTATTTGAAATCCAACTCTGGGTATTGATAGTAAAATGTGAACAGAAATATCTTTCTTGAAAATCTATTGACTCTCAAAAAATTAAAAGTAAGCCAGTAAGCCACTTTATTTGTATAGTAAAATTGTATCTATGGAATTGGCGCCGCGTTCCCGAAACTGTTTTATAAAATCAAAGCCACTTTTATTCCAGGCAATGATAATTTTGCTGATCTGGGTGGTTATTCTGATCGCCGTGGTGGTGCTATATTTCCGGCAAGTGTACTCCACATTCAGCCGTCATGGCATCAAGCATATAAAGCCAGTCCCACTGCTGGGCAACATGGGCAAGATCTTGTTTCGCATAGACCACTTTGCTAATGATTTTTGTAATTTATACAACAGCTTCCCGGAAGAAAGGTGAGAAATGAAAATATCTTTATTGATCTAGAAAACATCATGTAGACTGTAGACGATTGTGTAACTAGTATTTCCTAAGCAGGTGACTAGAGCACTGATATTACATTTTATGGTCTAAAGAAAATCTTCTGACGAAGACAGCTATCCATTCATCCATTTCGTGTCTGTCTTACCACGTTGATCTTTTAAACCACGCTACAGATTCTGGTGTGGTTATCTATATCTATAGTTTATGTGTATAAAACATGTAAAGAAATTTAAAAGTTTTGTCATAATAATAATATAACCGTGAGCTGTAGGTGCTACGATTATTAGTCGTTGCTAGCATCTAGCGGCATAACCATTATCACCATTGTACTAGTCCACTACGTATCTCATTCCACAAGAAAAGTCAAACTTTGTTGTCTCAGCACTTTCTGGTGATCTTTGCTATAGATTTTGGCTTTCAGGAGGTCGAGTTTCAGTTCTTTACTTGATCACCAATACTTATTTTTTAAATAACTTGTTCTTAATCAATCCCATTCCATCAGAAGAGTCAAAAAAGTGAAATAAAATCACTCTTAACTTATAAAATACCGTTTCTTAGGTTCGTCGGCAGATTTGAATTCTTAAACGAGATGATAGTTATCCGTGATGTTGAACTAGTAAAGAAGATCACTGTCAAAGACTTTGAATACTTCGTCAATCATCGCAACTTAGCAACCGACTCCTTTTTTGGTAGAACTTTGTTCTTTTTGCAAGGTAAATAATTATTATGTGTGGTTTCTGCTACCTCATTTTAAATCATGATAAACAGTAATGTATTCAATTTTAAATCTTCCACAGGTCAAGAATGGAAAGATATGCGTTCCACATTGAGTCCGGCGTTCACAAGTTCCAAAATACGGTTGATGGTGCCTTTCATGGTGGAGGTCGGTGATTAGATGATTCGGTCACTCAAGGCAAAGATTGAGGCTTCGGGAGGTATATTTATTGACTTTATATTCACAAAGACAGACGCGATTCAAGATCAACTCGAACGATTTTTGTAAGAGATTAGATTAATATTCGGAACAAGAATCTTTATTATTTCAAACCCTTTTCTTTTTAGATGACTACGTAGACATTGAGTGCAGGGACCTCACGACGCTAACGATGTTATAGCTACTTGCGCTTTCGGTCTGAAGGTAGACTCCCTAACTGACGAAGAGAACCAATTCTTCGTGATGGGCAAGACTGCTACCAATTTCAGTTTCCGTCAGATTATAATGCTATTCTTTCTAATGATTTCACCGAAACTTATAAAGGTGAATTTGGAGAATGTACTAAATGAAATATTTTATCAATTCTATGTATTAAATAAATTAAAAACGAATTAAATAATAATTTGTTTTCAACAATCAACAACATTATCCTTACAGCTTCTGAAATGGGAAATAATAAATGATGCAGTCAATAAATTCTTCACGAATCTGGTGCTGGACACAATGAAGGACAGGGAGATGCGTCACATCATCAGACCTGACATGATCCACCTGCTTATGGAAGCTAAGAAAGGTGTTGTATCTTACGTATGACTTCCTTCCATCAAAATATTTATTGGTGATGTGTTCATGATAAATCAAATCAAATCAAATCAAATCAAATCATTTATTTCTTTGCAAACATGGGTAATTGGTACATAGATGTTGTCTTATATAATATATGATATTGAAGGACATCCTTGTTGTTTTAGGTAAACTATCCCATGAAGATGTCCAGTCCAATGATGACGCAGCAGGATTTGCTACTGTTGAAGAATCTTCTGTTGGGAAAAAGGAAATAATTCGAGGTTCGTCTTCTTCGTGTTGCTGGCACGTCAGTTTTCAGATTTTTCAGGCATACTTCCAATGTGGAACATAGTTTGTGACAGGTCCACATCTACCCCTTCTGCCTTAGTACAGATTATGCAAAAATTAAAAGGCCTTACCATTTCGTTTATTTTTTTTCATACTCGTACATGAGGACATAAAAATAATCCACGAATTTCGACACAATCCCTTATTTTGTAATTTCAGAATGGAAAGATGGTGACTTGGTCTCCCAAGCGTTCTTATTCTTTCTTGCCGGCTTCGAATCTATTTCGACTAGCATGTCTTTCTTACTGTACGAGCTGGCAGTGAACCCTGACGTACAGGAACGCTTGGCACAGGAGATCAGGGAGCATGACATTAAGAACGGCGGCAAGTTCGACTTCAATTCCATACAGAGCATGACGTATATGGATATGGTGGTTTCGGGTGAGATTTGGTTAATACAGGGTGTAAACGGACCCTTCACGAAGCCGTCAACTAAGCATTCAGTACATCAAACTAAGTAACTTTACGCAAAAAATTTTGCTGGGAAACGACTTTTTTTGTTGGGGTCAAAAATCACGTTTGACGGTAGGACTCAATATAACGCACTCAGAACATTGCTGATGGATGGATTGAAGAGTACGGGGGTTGTGGAGTTGTTTTAAGTAAAAATCTTACATTAAAAACATGTAATAAAAAAAAACTTGTGAAAAAGTTGGAACTTTGACCCCCAATATCTCCGTAAGTAGAAGGTTCCCAGGTATGGTCTAGAACAAAAAAATGATCGCATTGACGGGGAGAGCAAATGCCTTTCGGCTTCGTTAACGGTCTTTTTACACCCTTTATAATTATTTATCAAGTAGCAAAATAATGAAAAGTCCATCAGCTAAATAAGAGGTAATTTATTATTTCAGAGGCACTGAGGCGGTGGCCACCAGTTGTGGCTATGGATAGAGTATGCGACAAGGATTACAATATGAGCAAACCAAACGAAGCCGCTGAAAAAGATTTTATTGTAAGGAGATTCAATCATCATTCTCCTTAACCAATCAATTAAGCGTCTGCGCGGAATGGCTTTCTTTTTCATTTGTATCGATATCATTTTTCATCTATTTTTTTTTGTCTATCTATAGTTTTCTTGGACAGTTATTACCAGCTTCATTAATTTTTCAGTTGCGCAAAGGCACAGTAGTAATGTTACCGACGTTCGCCTTCCACAACGACCCTAAGTATTTCCCTGAGCATGAAAAGTTCGATCCTGAACGTTTCTCCGAAGAAAATAAGCATAAAATCAACCCACTTGCATACATGCCTTTCGGCTTTGGACCTAGGAATTGCATAGGTGAGATCCGGGAGACCACGTGTTATCTCTTCAATCTATATTTTCCCCGCGGCGTTGCTCACGCGAGGTGGAGGAGGTAAAGTACTACTGTGATACAATGGCAGCCTATCTCCTAACCCAGGCCATAGCTTTTCAGTGTACCAATTGTCATCTATATCTGTTCCGTTCACTTACAGAGTAACTTTATCATTTTTAATATTAAAATCGATGAAAAAAAGTCTCTGAAAATTTTCTAAAACACTAACTGTAATCTTGATCAACAGGATCAAGATTTGCTCTCTGCGAGGTGAAGGTGATGGCTTATCAGCTTTTACGGCATATGGAACTGTCTCCTTGCGAGAAGACCTGCATCCCCGCCAAACTAGCTACTGACAACTTCAACCTCAGGCTGCAGGGAGGGCACTGGCTTAGGTTTAGAACGAGGAAGTGGTATAACCCGTATTCATAGTTTTGTATTCTTATAAGGATATTAAGTTGCAATGTAACTAAATACAGACTCTGAAGGTTTTTTTTACAGCAAGATTTCTTTCACTTTTGTGTATCCTCATCGAAACCCTATTCGCACCATATTATAGAATGTAGGTTGGTCCAGGTTTCTACCTCACATTCTTTGTATAGTTACTGGTGACTGTATAAAGAATTTGAGGCTACCACATGTTGTTTTCCATTACCATAAACTTGACACTAATGCTACTTATCATCATGTAGCTATCTAGGGGGTATCCCCTTGGTATGACTGGTTGTCAGACTTTCGGGCTTCTTACTAACCGTAACAATTACTGTCAAGGATCTACATCATCATCATCTTTCTCTTGCCCTTGTCCCAATTCATTTGGGGTCCTAAAGCCTACTCATCCTAATTCTAATCAAATACAGCACATATAAGTGGTTCATGATGTGCAAAAGCATAAAAGTTTAAACCATTATGTTTATTTGCCACCCACATATTGTCGAGATAGATATGAATATTGGTGTAATCATTCACGAGAAAAAATACATTGGTGACATAACTTATCATATACATAACGTCACCCCTGTAGTCCCCGTAGAGTTAGGCAGAGGTGTAACTATTATGATTTAGTTGTTGCCAATGAAAGAGAGGCCTATTAGATACCCAGCAGTGGGTGAACGCAGGTTGTGGATGATGATGATAACCTAACTCTGTTCCTGTGGGTTACTATTACATAATAAGGGAACAAAATAAAAAATGTGTATAGATATAAATAAAAATAATAATTATGAATTTATCTAAAAGTACTGGTGACAATAATCTGGTGAAAATATTCTTTAATGGACCTGAGAATTTTGTTGGCACATCTCCGCGTAGACCTCAGCGCTAAAACGCTGTGAGCACCAGAAATATTGGTATATTTCTGCGATTTTTGCTATAATCGCTGAAACAATAAATTGCCTAATCTAATCAGCCAACCCTATACACAGCAGATAATTATGTTCGTATTTACCAGAGTCCATTTGTTGTATTCTCACTGCGTATCTGTCAGTGCGCTGTGTTACACGCTCGCAAGATTAGCTTGTTTAAAGTTTGTGTTATTGTTCAGTTGTGTCACCGAGACTGTCATTGAATGTAAGATATCATTATTGTTATTTTTTAGTTATACCTCCTAACCTGTTTTTCATTAGGCTGGCTGATTGCAGACTATAATTGCAACTACTTTGTTACTTTGAGTACTGGTGTGAGTCGAGTGTTGAAAATTCACCAGTGCGCTTTTATTTTGGCGCTCGTTTAGGTGTTGCTTAGTGTTCGTGAAGACAGGCATAAGTGGGATTTGAAATAAGTGCAAGTCGTACTGTTGTTAGGAATCTGTGAACATTATGTTGTTGGCGTTGTTTTTTATTGACAATAATGATTATCAAGGTCAAACCTTAATTTGAAACAAGGTATATAGCTTATTTTTGATCTCTTCAAACTGCAAATAATGTTGAATAATTTGTTGTTTTGTTTTCTGAATCAGGTGTAATCACCTCTCAAAGCTTTCTAATATCTCGTAGAATTATTAATATAATGTATCTTCAAACTGGATATGAGTAGCTCAGGACAGACAGACCCCAGTGGAAATTGATAGACGAGACCTATGCCATGAGGCAAACTAACATAAGGGACATTTTATAAGTTGCGAATGATGTTGTTTGTGTAATTTTATTTTATCTCCAAACTGTAAATAGGTACGTAACTCTTCGTCTCCTCCGGTACCTCTCGAGTAACTGATTACTTGTCAAGTTAGATAATGATATACCTAAATTCGTTGTACAAACAACAATGACTAGGTAAACACACAAGCTTTTATTTATCTGATAACGTGACATTAACCTCTCGTGTTTATACATTCTTGCGATAGCGGTGTTTAATTGCAATTGTGTCAAGTTATGTTGTCCTTGACTGACAAATACTTTTTAGACCTTATCATATATGGACTAGCTTATGAGAGAGCAGAGAGAGCATGAGAGCAGGGGTGGCCCAGTTATGGCGGCCCTGAATTACGAACAGTGAGTCCTGGGTTACTTTGTGTAATTTATTTCATCGTGAGCAAACCGGCCTGTCCTAGAACCAAAAATTGGAAGACATGTGACATCTACCAACCCGCAATGAGCCAGCGTGGTGGATTATAGCCCATTCCCTCTCATAGAGAGGAGGCCGTGTTCCCAGCTGTGGGAAAATTATGGGTTGATTATGCTGCCGCTGCTGTATGCCCACGTGAAGTTCCATAACGGGGAAGAACGGGAACGATTATTCTTATGCTTTAGTGAACTTTTCTTTAGACTGTGTACATAGTTCTTTATAAGTGTTCGAAAAATTCATTTTATAAAATTGATACTCTTCTTCCAGATAATGATAATCTTACTGACCTGGGTGGTCGTTCTGGTCACCGTGGTGGTGCTGTATTGCCGGCAAGTGTACTCCTCGTTTAGCCGCCATGGCATCAAGCACATCAAGCCATTCCCACTGGTGGGCAACATGGGAAAAGTCATCTTTCGGAGAGAACACTTTGCTTATGATATTAATACTTTATACAACAGCTTCCCGGAAGAAAGGTAAGAAATGGAAATCAAACCTCTTTATACCATGAACTAGTTAGTACCAGACTACAGATATTAATCACTAATCATAATAAAGTCTTCCAAACAAGTTAGCTACTGGCATAAGTGGGCTCACGTGAAAAGACAACGAAGTATTGAGTTCTGAGCATCTGCCGTCGGCAGAATTATTATAATCAATTCATGTCCCTCATATTGAGGAGCTCGTGGCTAAATAATAACAGCCACAAGGATCGCAGCATCGCTCATGTATGTAATACAGTTAGCAACATATTAGCAGATGCTTCCGTCATCACTTCTGCGACGAATTAAAACTGTGATCATATCAATTTCAGCGACGCTATTTTTGTCAAATGGTTTCTTAAATCAACTATAAGTTAACCAAACAACAAGAACTTCATTGAATCCTGTTCCATTACGAGCAAACAAAAATGTGGAATGATCTGCAACGAAATGGATATTATTAAGAAAGAATTTCACAGGTTCGTGGGCAGATATGAATTCGTTGGCGAGATGATAATACTCAGAGACGTTGAGCTGGTAAAGAAGATCACTGTCAAAGACTTTGAATACTTCGTCGATCACCGCAACGTTGGAGTTGACTCCTTCTTTAGCAGAACTCTGATCATGTTACGAGGTAAATTATTGTGCATGGCGTTCATTATCTTACATTACTATTTCACAAGAGTTTTCTTCGAATGTTTTGTATCTCCCACAGGTCAAGAATGGAAAGACATGCGTTCCACATTGAGTCCAGCGTTCACTAGTTCTAAGATACGTCTGATGGTGCCTTTCATGGTGGAGGTCGGTGATCAAATGATTCGGGCACTCGAGGGAAAGATTAAAGCTTCGGGAGGTATATTCATTTATTTTTTATTCTATAGCACAGAACTTTAGGAACAGACATGTTACAAGATCAAATAGATCAGAACGATTGATGTAGTTTTTATTGATATTTGAAGTATGTTTTATGATTTTTTTTTTCTGTTTAGATGACTACATAGACGTTGATTGCAAAGACCTAACAACACGATACTCTAACGATGTGATAGCTTCGTGCGCGTTCGGTCTGAAGGTAGACTCCTTAACGGAACAAAACAATGAATTCTACGTGATGGGCAAGACAGCTACCGACTTCAAATTCCGTCAGATATTAATGTTCTTCCTTCTAATGAATCTCCCGAAACTTATGAAGGCAAGTTTGAGTTTAATTTCGTCAGACAAGAATATTATAATTCAATCAAATCTACATACAAGGTGTTAAAGGACCCGTTACGAAGTCCTTAATCAAATATCAAACTAAGTAACTCTACGCAAATATTATTGCTGAGAATCGACTTTTTTTTGGGTGAAAATCACGGTAGAACTGAATGTAACGTACCTAGACCATTGAGCTGTGAATAGGTGCATGGAATATCACAGGGGTCATGGAGTTCTTTAAAGTAAAGTTTTAACGTTGAGAACTAGTATTTGAACTTGTGAAAATGTTGGGTCTTTGACCTCCAATATCTCCGTAACTATCGCCAAGATATGGAGAACAAGTGCCTTTCGGCTTCGTTAAGAGACTTTTGCACTAATTATATAGAGCACACAATTTTCAACAAATGAATATTAAAAGTAACAAAAGATAAATTACAGTTTCTTAAATGGGACTTAGTAAGTGATGCAGTCAAGAGATTCTTTACAAACCTGGTGCTGGACACAATGAAGGACCGAGAGATGCGTCATATCCTCAGACCTGACATGATTCACCTGCTTATGGAAGCCAAGAAAGGTTATGTGTAAACAATGAAAAAATATTATGACACTATTATGTTGTTGTTGGTGTTCAAATTGTAACGTAAGAAATGCGTGTTATTTTAGGTCAACTATCACACGAAGATGTTAAGTCCAATGACGAAGCTGCTGGATTTGCCACTGTTGAGGAATCTTCTCTAGGAAGGAAGGACATAGCTCGAGGTGACGACATTTTTTTTTAAGAATTGGCATTTAAAGTTGCTCTTACACCGCGAGCATTCGCCTGTTAGATTCCATTTTGTACACAAACAAGTAAATCTGAACTATTACATTACATGCGAACCCCTTTATACGAAGTTCGACTAAATTAAATATTTTGTATTTTGCAGAATGGAAAGACGGTGATCTGGTCGCTCAAGCATTCTTGTTCTTTCTTGCTGGCTTCGAAACAATCTCGACTAGCATGTCTTTCTTGTTGTACGAGCTGGCAGTGAACCCTGACGTACAGGAGCGCTTGGCACAAGAGATCAGAGAGCAAGATACAAAGAATGGCGGAAAATTCGACTTCAATTCCATACAGAACATGACGTACTTAGACATGGTAGTTTCTGGTAAGATCATATTAATTTTTCATTTATTAAGTAAAATATTGAAACGTGTGTTATTTGAACAACAGTATTTTTTTTTGTAGAGGTATTGAGGCGGTGGCCACCAGCTCTTGCTATGGATAGAGTATGCAATAAAGACTACAACATGGGAAAACAAAACGATGCTGCCGAAAAAGATTTCATTGTAAGTTTAAGTCATTCAATATCAAATCTGGCAAAATATGCAAGTTAGGTACTCCTCGGTTTAACCTTTCGGGGACTGCAGTTATATTTATTATGTAATGCAATGTTCAGGTGAAGCTGCTATATTCTTTATATCTTACAGTTGCGCAAAGGCTCAGTAGTTGTAGTACCGACTTACGCCTTCCACACCGACCCTAAGTATTTCCCTGAGCCTGAGAAATTCGATCCTGAACGTTTCTCCGAAGAAAATAAGCATAAAATCAACCCACTCGCATACATGCCTTTCGGATTGGGACCTAGGAATTGCATAGGTGAGATCGGCTACAATATAATATATTATATATATATTTAATGAAAAAAACAATCACTGAACTAATTTTTAATTCTTTTCATCAAAAGGATCGAGATTTGCTCTCTGCGAGGTGAAGGTGATGGCTTACCAGCTTCTACGGCATATGGAACTGTCTCCTTGCGAGAAGACCTGCATCCCCGCCAAATTGGCTCCTGACACCTTTAACCTCAAACTGCAGGGAGGGCACTGGCTTAGGTTTAGAATGAGGAAGTAGTCTAACCCGTATTCATAGTTTTGTATTCTTATAAAGATATTTTGCAATATAATATAATTTATAATATGATATTTTGCAATATATTATTATATAATTTTGCAGACTCTGAAGGTGCTTTTATTACAGCAACATTCTTTACCTTTGTGTTTCCTCATCCAAACCCTATTGGCACCTTATTGGAATGTATAAGTCGGTCCTGGGTTCCTATCTCATATTCTTTAAGCGGTTACTGGTTCACGATGTTTTCCATTACCATAAACAAAGTCTTGATACTAATGCTACTTATCATCGTCTACTGGTGCTACTTATCTAGCATTTTCCCAACTATGTTGGGGTCGGCTTATAGTCTCACCAAAATACCAGTATTTTACCTGGAGCGACTGCCTATCTGACCTCCACAACACAGGGACTGAGTATCCCCCTTTGGTAAAACTGGTTGTCAGACTGCCGGCCTCGGACTACCCGTAACCACTGTCAAGGATCTAAAAATAACACTCATTAGTTGTAAATAAAAAATGATAAGAAACGGACACACAATTTTGTAAATACAGCACACATAAAGTGTTTCATGATACGCAAAGCATAAAATTTGTTTGAATCATTACATAACTTATTAAAAACATATCTTCACCCATATTATCCCCGTAGAGTTAGGCAGAGGTGTACCTATTGTGATTATTAAGTTGTTGCCAATGAAACGGAGGTCTATACTCAGCAGTGGATGAACTCAGACTGTGGCCGATGATGATTAACCTAACCTAACCTAACCTAACCCTGTTCCCGATCTCGGTGGGCTACTAATTTTTTTGTTGTAAATGTGTTTAGAAATAAATAAAGAGAATAATAATGTTTCTACCTAAAGGTACTAGTGACAATTGTATTTTAATAAAATATTCCTAAATTCACGTGAGAATGGTCTGCCGTTATGAGCACTAATGTATTATATATATGTTTTTCTTTTTCTATGCATATATGTTTTTTTTTTTAATTTAATTTAATGTCAGATAAAAATGATCCAGTTCCAATTGTAACTCACCATTATGGTTAGTTAGAATAATTCTAACTAACTAAGTTCCAATTATTGGAACTTATAAACTATGTTAGCAGGGTTACAAAAATCCAAGCACAAAATACATTTACAACATATAATTATGTACTACACACGGCACTTCAAAAAGTACTACAGCAACATAGAATAAAAAGTACTAGAGCGCCATCTATGACACAGACGATGAACTAAACATCGAAATACACCTAAATCCTACAATGCGCAAGTAATGTTATCCGCGACTTAAGATTATATGTATATAAGAACCTGACAACAACTGTCGGGCAGTAGTCCACCAAACATAACACCAGTCTATCCGTTCTTCATCCTCCCAAATACATTAAAAACAGTTGGCGAGGAAATTCCCCCTTGTCTTACGCCGCACTCCAGCCGTACTCCTCAGACAAGCAATCCGCCCATTTAACGACGTTTAATTGATTGTCATACCAAAATTTATATATCTCCACTAGTTCTGTCGGTACATTTTGTTTTCTAAGTTTATCCCACTGGACCTCATAACAAACCAGATCGAAGGCTTTGGACAAATGTAGAACTAATCGCTGAAACAATTTTGCCTACTCTAATCTGCCCACCCTGTGCATAGGTACACAGCAGATAATTACGTTCCTATTTACCAGAGTCCATTTATTCAATACTCACAGTGTAGCTGTCAGTGAGCTGTGTTACACGCTCGCACTATTAGTTTGTTTAAAGTTGGTGTTATTGTTGTGTCACCGAGACTGTCATTGAATGTAAGATCTACTGTTATTTATTATTTCTTAGTTATTCTTTCTTACCTGTCTTTCATTAGCTGCTTGATTACTAAATCAGTATGCAGGTGACATATAAATGCAGGCCTACATATGATTGCACGTGTATTGTTAATTTGAGTACGGGTCTGAACTGTGAACAAAATCATTTCGGCGTTGTTTTTTATGGACAATTGATTGTGAAGGTCAAAGTCTAGGCTACAAACTATGACAAACAAGATTTAAGCAATTTACCTTGTGGTCGAATTAAGGTCAAAGGATTTGATCTCTTCCAATGTTGCAAATAATTTGTTATTTTTTCTGAATCAGGTTTAATCACTTCTCGCAACTTTGTAATGTTTCTCGTGTCATTTATTTTTATGTATCCTGAGATGAGTAGCTCAGGGCAGACAAACCCCAGTGGAACTTTATAGGGGAGGCCTTTGCTAGGAGGCACACTGAGATAAGTTGTGAATGTTGTGTTGTGTGTAGTTATCTCTAATTTCAGAATAAATAGCTTTTTTAAATTTATTTAATCTTCAAACTGTAAGCAGGTACGTATCTCTTTGTCTCCTCCGGTACCTCTCGAGTAACTGATTACTTGTCAAGATGGATATGCTACAATTACCTTGTTATTCTAACAACCATGTTGCGTTGTTGTTCAATCAATAAAACCCTCTAAATTTATTTAACCCAATTGAAGGAGTATTTCATGAAAAAGTCATTCAATGGGATTAAATGAACTTGAAGTGTGTTGTATTGATTAAACAACAACGCAATAGCAAATTGCAACACCAGCAAATTGCAAAAAACGTAAGAAAATTTGAACTTTGCGGTCTACCCTGCCGATTCCACCTTAAGGTTATGAATAGAAGGTAGAATTTGCATTAAAGAATATTTTTCTCAATTATAACTACGTTTATACAATCGACGACACTGTAATGAAACTGTTCATATTCACTTGTTTCTGTACAAAATCGAGTCTTGAAATGTAACATTACAGGCGCTCCCGGTGTGGGAGCCCCTTTATGTGAACTTTTCTTAGGACTCTGTATAAAGGGTGTAAAAAGACCCTTAACGAAGCCGAAAAGCAATTGTTCTCCTCGTCATTGTGATCATTTTTTTGTTCTGGACCATACCTGGGAACCTTCTAGTTACGGAGATATTGGGGGTCAAAGTTCCAATTTTTTCACAAGTTTTTTTTAAATACTACTTTTTAAGGTTCTAACTTTACTCCAATTACCTCCATGGCCCGTTTACTATTCAAAGCATCCATCAGCAATAAGTTTTGAGCGCATTATATTGAGTTTTACCGTAAAATGTGATTTTTGTCCCCAAAAAAAAATTTCGTTTCCCAGCAAAATTTTTTGCGTAAAGTTACTTAGTTTGATGTACAGAATGCTTGGTTGACGGCTTGGTGAAGGGTCTGTTTACACCCCGTATAGTTCTTAGTTGGTGTTCTACTCTTTTTCCAGACAATGATAATCTTGCTGATCTGGGTAGTCGTTCTGATCGGCGTGGTGGTGCTTTATTTTCGGCAAGTGTACTCTTCGTTCAACCGCCATGGTATCAAGTACAGCCAGCCAATCCCACTGCTGGGCAACATGGGCAAGCTCATCTTACGGAGAGAACACTTTGCTTATGATATTAGTAATTTATACAACAGCTTCCCGGAAGAAAGGTAAAAATTGGATTAAAATTCTTGACCATGAACTAGTTACCAGATTTCAGATCATTGCATCATCATCTGCCTAGCCTTTTCCCAACTATGTTGGGGTCGGCTTCCTGTCTTATCGGATGCTGCTGAATACCAGTATTTTACATGGAGCGACTGCCTATCTGACGCTCACAACAGAGTGGAGAGAGAGAGTATGTAGATATTAGCATTGGACGATCTTAATCAAGTCTTCCAAACAAATTAGCTAATGACATAAGTGGGCAAAGCATTGAGTTGTGAACATCTGCCGTCGGCAGAGCCATTATAACCAATTCATGTCCACCATATTGAGGGGCTCGTGGCTAAATAATAATAGTCACATGGTTCACAGCAACGCTCATGTAATGCAGTTAGCAACATCCTAGCAGACGCTTCCATCATCACTTCTGCCAGAGGTTAAAACTGTTTACTTGTTATTCTATTAATTTTACCGATGGAATTTTTGTCAAATGGTTGCAACCATAAATTAATCTTAACAACGAGAATTTCATTGAATCCAATTCCATTACATGTGCATAAAAACGGCCAAGTGCGAGTCGTACTCACACGCACACAGGGTTCCGTAGCACCAAACAAAATAATAAACATATTTTGAAGGGTCATTTATTTGTTGTTCTGTATTACATTCAACAGCAAACCTAAATACTGCTGCAGTTTTATGAAAAAGTCCCATATATGTCTCAAAAACAACAAAATGGATTTAATTAAGAAATATTGTTTCACAGGTTCGTGGGCAGATTTGAATTCGTTAACGAGATGATAATACTCAGAGACGTTGAGCTGGTAAAGAAGATTACTGTCAAAGACTTCGATTATTTCATCGATCACCGCAACGTTGGAATTGACTCCTTCTTTGGTAGAACTTTGTTCTTGTTACGAGGTAAATTATGGTGCCTGGCTTTCATTATCTTACACATTATTTTACACACACAAGAGTTTTCTTTGAATTAATTTATTTTGTATCTCCCATAGGCCAAGAATGGAAAGACATGCGTTCCACATTGAGTCCTGCGTTCACAAGTTCTAAGATACGTTTGATGGTGCCTTTCATGGTAGAGGTCGGTGATCAGATGATTCGGGCACTCAAGGGAAAGATTGAGGCTTCGGGAGGTATCTTTATTTACTTTATATTCTACAGCACAGAATTTTAGAGACAGACACGTTACAAGATCAAATAGATCAGAGCGATTGATGTAGTTTTTAATGAGATTTGGAGTATATTTTACAATGACCTTTTCTGTTTAGATGACTACATAGACGTTGATTGCAAAGACCTTACAATACGCTACTCTAACGATGTGATAGCTTCGTGTGCTTTCGGTCTGAAGGTAGACTCCCAAACGGAGCCAAACAACGAATTCTACGTGATGGGCAAGACTGCTACCAATTTCAGTTTCCTCCAGATATTAATGTTCTTCTTACTAATGAATGTCCCGAAAATTACGAAGGTGCATTTGAGTTTAATATAATCAGACAAGAATTATACAATCAGTTCTTTAGTATGTAGAGTGTACACTTTTCAACAAATTAATATTAAAATTATCAAAATTAATTACAGTTTCTTAAATGGGACGTAGTAAGTGGAGCAGTAAAGAACTTCTTTAAAAATCTGGTGCTGGACACAATGAAGGACCGTGAAATGCGTCATATCATCAGACCTGATATGATCCACCTGCTTATGGAAGCCAAGAAAGGTGCAATGTAAACAATGTCAAAGTCAAAAAAAAAATTGTGATTTTCTTTTAAGCTGCTGTTGTATTCAAATTTAAATTAAAACGTAAGAAATGCATGTTATTTTAGGTAAACTTTCACACGAAGATGTTAAGTCCAATGACGAAGCTGCTGGATTTGCCACTGTTGAGGAATCTTCACTCGGAAGGAAGGACATAGCGAGAGGTGAAGAAAATTAAAAACTTATTAAAAAAAAATACATTTAACACGAAGTTCGACTGATTTTATTATTTGTATTTTGCAGAATGGAAAGATGAAGATCTGGTTGCTCAAGCATTCTTGTTCTTTGTTGCTGGTTTCGAAACTATTTCGTCTAGCATGTCTTTCTTGTTGTACGAGCTGGCTGTGAACCCTGATGTACAGGAGCGCTTGGCACAAGAGATCAGAGAGCACGATGCAAAGAATGGCGGAAAGTTCGACTTCAATTCCGTACAAAATATGACTTATTTGGACATGGTGGTTTCGGGTAAGATCATATTCATTTCTCATTTATTAAATAGTAAGTGTGTTATTATTCTGAACAACGTATTTTTTTTTGTAGAGGTATTGAGGCGGTGGCCACCAGCTATAGCTATGGATAGAGTATGCAATAAAGACTACAACATGGGCAAACCAAACGATACTGTCGAAAAAGATTTCATTGTAAGTTTAACTGTCAATCAAAATAAGATTTAAAACAACAATGGCAAAAGGCTCGCCCACTGTTCATGAAAATAAGTGTTGAAAAGTGCGATTACCGTTTGATACTCCTCAGCCTAGCCCTTCGGGGACTACAGCCGTGAAGTTATATTCATTTTGCTATGTTTTACAATGTTCTGTATATTCTTTTTGTGTTACAGTTGCGCAAAGGCTCAGTAGTTATAATACCGACTTTCGCCTTCCACCACGACCCTAAGTATTTCCCTGAGCCTGAGAAATTCAATCCTGAACGTTTCTCCGAAGAAAATAAGCATGACATCAACCCACTCGCATACATGCCTTTCGGATTGGGACCTAGGAATTGCATAGGTGAGATCAGCTATAATAATCTTTGAATTTTTTCTTAAAAAAAAAACAGAGTAATTTCTGATAATATTCAATTTACTTAAATGTTTCATTAAAAGGATCGAGATTTGCTCTCTGCGAGGTGAAGGTGATGGCTTACCAGCTTTTACGGCAGATGGAACTGTCTCCTTGCGAGAAGACCTGCATCCCCGCCAAGTTGTCTTCTGACACCTTTAACATCAAACTGCAGGGAGGACATTGGCTTAGGTTTAGACTGAGGCAGTAGTAATATATGTAGTATTTTTTGTTAATGCTTGTTTAATGGATTATTTGTTATTATGTATAGATGCAATGTAACAGAATAAGACACAATATATTTTAATTGCCAATAAGATTCCTTTTTCATTGTATTTCCTCATTCAAAGTCTGTTGGCTTCAAAAAAGAAATTAACTAGAGAATATTCCTTTTGAAACATCATTGTGAATGGTTTCCTTACCATGTTTTCCTTTACTTGATCCAGAGCATAAAGTATTATGATTTTTGAATCATTTAACGATACGCAAAAATCATCATCATCTAACTAGCGCTTTCCCAAAACTTGTTGGGGTCGTCTTCCAGTCGAACCGGATGCAGCTGGATACCAGTATTTAATGTGGAGCCTGCCTATCTGACTAAGTCAAATCAAAATAATTATGATGTGTCTCTACAATAATAATAAAGTACCGGTCATCGTCCTATTAATAGATCACAAAAACAAATATATATACTTATTCAACTTTAATATTTGTGTTGTGTTCATCCCGTTGCGCAACGTAATGTTTTATTATAGTGATACAGTTCGTGCATAGGATGTTGCTCTGTCCAGTACTTTATACATAATTATACTTCACTGGACTTCTGTTAGACTACATTGTTTATATTAAAGAATCTGATGCTCCCTTGAATTACTTTAATTCATTACGGACCCATGATAGTACCTTGAGGTAGTCCTAACAACATTTTTTACCAAAACAAGTCTGGAGAATAGCCTGTAAATAATAAACCAAACGTTGTAGCTTTTTCCGTGGGGTGTGGGTTCCGTGGTCAACTAGGAACCCTTATGGTTTCGCCATGTCCATGTCCATGTGGCTGTCCGCAGCTTAGCTCAAAGATTATTAGTACTAAGAAGCTGTAATTGGGCATGAATTAAATATACGGATTAGTTACGCCGGCAAGGTGGTAAAATAAAATCTCGAAAAGTATTTTGGGTACAAAAATCGTGTGGGGTAACTTTTTTGCTCTATAGGACGGCTTCAATCCATCTATCACGTCCTTTAATTTGTTTACAAAACTGTTATCATCGTATGAATTCACTTTACTACTGTCGTAAAAGTCACTTGGTAACCTAATATTGTTACCATACAACATTTGCGCCAGTACAGTTTTTGCCAGTCTTACCAAGGGGTATCGTATTACTCAGTAATAACTGGGTTGTGGAGGTCTGACAGGCAGTCGCTCCATGTAAAATACTGGTATTCAGCTACATCCGGTTAGACTGGAAGCCGACCCCAATATAGTTGAGAAAAGGCTAGGCAGGTGATGACAACATTTGCGCTGCGGTTGCTCCTGTATCAGAGCTAATTGTTGTGCGTAGCCCTAACATTGCCGTTGCTAATTCGTCTACCCAGGATTTGGAGACAACAGGTACTCCAGTGCACGCACGAGCGAGACAGCTAACCCCGGAGAGGTACGTAAACGCCAAAAATGAATTTAGGGTTATGCAAGAGCTCTTGATCTGTAGTCCGAGTCATAGCGCTTGGGCAAGTCCCCTGCATGTAGAGCCCAAGAAAGACAGTAACATTAGGCCATGTTGAGATTACAGACGTTTAAAGCGGATCGCTACCCCGTGCCCCGTTTTCATGATTTTGCGCGCTCTTGGCCGGTTTTTGTTATCTACTTTGCCAGTCCTGATTGTTGTAAATGCGTAGTAGCGTGTTTTGGAGTTTACTCACGGTTCGAAGTGTTCAAACTCAGAGTCTCAGAGTATATTCAGCAGCGAATTGAATAACACGTTGCCATTGGCACAGTTTTGTTTACATACAGTGGTTTTTTATGTGTTTACTTACTGTGTCGGCTATTTTTTGCTGTGGTAAGTTACCGGTTTTTTTTAAATAATTTATACACAAATTATAATTTAATTACTCTTCTACAAACGACCAATCAAAATTGACCTTGCTACTGCTATCAGACACTACGTAGTGTCTAACTTAGTTTTATACTTTTGCTTTTATTTACTGTTAATACCTACAGGATACTGAATTGCTGTTGTTAGACGTCATAGCAAACATATTGTGTCTGGCAAGGACAAGTAGATGATGGTCAATTGTATTAAGAATAAAAGCTTCGTGCTGCTATAGTATGAACATAACACGTTTATCCTTGACATTGCGCGGTTAAAAATAGCGCGGTTCGTCGATTGTATTTCAAATTGGGCGAATCTAATAAGTCTGATGATTAAGACAACTGATATAATATTGTGATATGATATTTTAGTAGATATGAGGAAAATATTTATTAATACGAAAACAAAGAAGAATGTTAACAACGTTACAAAACTTTAAATCGACGTAATTGAATCGGTCAAAATTCTATTTTTTACAGAAAATGATAATCTTCCTTCTTTGTGTGATCCTTCTGCTGATTCTGCTGGTGCCATACCTCCGACAAATCATCTCTTTCCACCAGCATGGGATCAAGCACTTTATGCCGCTCCCACTAGTGGGTAACATGGGCAAGGTTCTCTTGCGGCAAAGACACACTGCTGATGATATTTTTAATTTATACAAAAGCTTTCCGGGAGAAAGGTGAGAGACTTAAAATATTACAATCTTTTACTTTCAAGGAATAATAATAACAATCTTCAGTGATATTAATATTTTTATCATTTTTTTCAGATTCGTGGGTAGATTTGAATTCACGAACGGAGCAATAGTCATCCGGGACGTTGAGCTTGTAAAGAAGATCACTGTCAAAGACTTTGAGCACTTCCTCAATCACCGCAACTTTGGAGCCGACTCGTTCTTCGCCAGAACTTTGTTCCTTATGCAAGGTGTTCACTTCTTCTTTTTAAATTCCTCATGATTATTTAAAAATCATTATGCCTCTGACAACTTGTAGGTCCTCAAGGTGTTAGAAAATTGTTGCGCTAATTACGTATATCTCTTGCAGGTCAAGAATGGAAAGACATGCGCTCCACATTGAGTCCAGCGTTCACAAGTTCCAAGATACGTCTGATGGTGCCGTTCATGGTGGAGGTTGGTGACCAGATGATACAGTCACTCAAGAAGGAGATTGGGGATTCGAAAGGTAAAAATATAAGAAATTAATTAATTTATTGTACTACATGTCTCCTATGTTTGTGACACAGACATAGCCTGACCTTACTGCAGATGTTCTTGAAAAAGTTCAGGGGCGTAGTACGCGCAACTGGCGTCCGCGCTGGCGGCAAAAGGAGTATGGGAAGATGGTGGCAGGTGGCATTAGTATTCGTAGTTTTTGCCTGCTGGTTTTGTATGTACTTACATTTTCGTTATTTTTCTGATTTCAGATGATTTCATAGACGTTGACTGCAAGGACCTTACCACTCGCTATGCTAACGATGTGATAGCGTCTTGCGCCTACGGTCTGAAGGTGGACTCCCATACAGACAAAGATAATAAATTCTTTGAGATGGGCAAGACTGCAACAAACTTCGATTTCCGTCAGATGATAGTGTTCTTTCTTATGATCAATGCGCCGAAACTATTGAAGGTGATTTTGACTAAGGGCTTATATACATACAGCTCACACATATCATAACTTAAACTATGATTTTGTATGTTCTACCTAAAAACTAAATGAACACAGATATACAAAGGATGAACTGTCACGATTAGCTTACGCTCTTTATAAAGATTAATATCCTAGGGCACATTTAGGCGCAAGCGCTATTAAAATGCACAAGGGTGTGCGATCACACTGGCGCAACCTCTGTTCCTTTACTCTCATAGTCCGATGGACCGGAAATCAGATACATGCGGAGAGATATCAGAGCAAGACGTTGGGCTTAACATGCTTTCCAAGGCACGGGGGTGTCCGACCGCCAACTTCTAAAATCTGCGTTGCTATTGACCAATTTTTGTCCGACCCGGGAATCGAACCTAGGATCCCACGCTCAGCAGAATCACCAAAGAGGCAGTACAAAAAAAAAGACAACCTATACTAACCTTCACTTACTTACAGATTCTTGGTATGAAACTAGTACCGGACAACGTCAAAAACTTCTTCACCAGCTTGGTCCTGGATACAATGAAGGACCGTGAATTGCACAACACTGTCAGACCTGACATGATCCATCTGCTCTCGGAAGCCAAAAAAGGTGCCAAAATGATCTAAATACTGCTGACAATGAAATTTAAAGTTCGAATGATCCAGTACCTGCTTTTATTTTCTTAGGCAAAATATCTCACGAAGATGTCAAATCCAATGATGAAGCCGCTGGATTTGCAACTGTCGAAGAATCTGCTATTGGAAAGAAGGAAATAAATAGAGGTACTAATTAATAAATTACTAAGCGTTTCCAGAATTGGAACAAGAAACTTAAAACTAAATTGGACCTAATTTTTGATTGTTTAACGTGCAGTATGGGAGGATGATGACCTGGTTGCCCAAGCATTCCTATTCTTTCTCGCTGGCTTCGAATCAGTGTCGTCCAGTATGTCTTTCTTGATGTATGAGCTGGCAGTGAACCCTGACGTACAAGAACGCTTGGCACAGGAGATCAAGGAACATGAAGCTAAGAACAGCGGCAAATTCGACTTCAATTCTATTCAAAACATGACGTATATGGATATGGTTATTTCAGGTAAGGTTTTGTTTTACCATTTATACATATATAAAAAAACCCATAATGTTGATGTTTGTAAATAAGTGCAGAAATTATTTACAGAGGTTTTAAGGCTCTGGCCACCAGCAGCGTTTACGGATAGACAATGCAACAGAGATTATAATTTGGGGAAACCGAACGAAGCAGCTGAAAAAGACTATATTGTAAGTTAAGATCGTACATTTAAGCTTTTCCAGGTGTTACATTATTTTACTAAAACTGTACTAATTTTGGATATTTATACCTTACAGTTGCGCAAAGGCTCAGGAGTGGTGATACCGACTTATGCTTTCCATCGCGATCCTGATTTCTACCCAAACCCTGGGAAGTTTGATCCTGAACGTTTCTCCGAAGAAAATAAACATATGATTAATCCTCTCGCATATATGCCTTTTGGTGTTGGGCCTAGGAATTGTATAGGTAAGTTTCTGGTCTATGCATATGCGTTTGAAAAATGCACCTTGAAGGATTGCTAACATTAACACCAAATTAACATTGTTAACAGGGTCAAGATTTGCTCTCTGCGAGCTCAAGGTCATGACATACCAGATTCTGCGGCAGATGGAACTCTCTCCTTGTGAGAAGACCTGCATCCCTGCCAAACTAGCGACGGATAATCTAAACATCAGGCTGCAGGGAGGACACTGGCTTCGGTTTAGACTGAGGACGTAAGACTCTCTGAACTCAAAACATGTACACAGAATTGAAGCATTTATAGAACAGTATTTGTAAATAAAATATGTTAATAAAGATTCAACAGATGCATTGTGTTTTTTCATCCGAATCATTTCATTTATTTTATGACTATAATGGTGGTTGGGAGAAGAAATTAACATTATTCTTCAGGCTCAACCGCTTGTGTGTTTTTAGACATGCCTCAACACAAAATGATTCAACTCATTTTATCTCTCGAACAATAACATTCCTTACGACCAGTTATAGCTAAAATAAATAATCATAATCAAAATGTAATGTTGTTTTTCTACTCCTACGTGGTTAAGTTCTGGCCAGAAGCGGCAGCCGGCAGCCGCTCATCAAAAAAGAAGGAAGGGGGGGGGGGCAGTCTCGAAACGAGCCGCTCGTCAGTTTGACATAGAACGTTAGTGGAAGCGGGTTGCTCCACGGTATAAGTATTCCACTTGTTGCTCCATGGGATTCCAATCAATATTAATAATAGATAGTATGGTGTTTATAGTTATCGAAGGTCATTTCTGTCGTGGGATATAAGCGAGTTGGGTATGTTGCATAGAAACAAACTAAACTGTTGAATGGACGAAGGAACACACTTGTATATCTGTCATTTATGGGTTCATCCATAATGCCTAACAATAGTTTCCAATGACATCTTAAAGCTGATGAAATAATGTACCTACTATAATCGTAGTATTTCGTTGAAAACGTTGTCGAATCTATATAATCTACCGGCCGTAGGAAGTTATAGTATATAGCAGATGTGTGTGTTCTCAAGAGTTCGTGCTCAGAGTGGGTTAGTCTGTGCGTGAGGTAACACGTTCCCGGTCGGTCTGAATACATTCGTAATGTTTTGTTGTCATACCGTGTAATTGTTGAGTGTACTCTCTTTGGTATTTAACATAGGTATGTTTAATTTTTTGATTGGTAAATTTCTTTAGCCATATACCTATAGCCACCTTAAGAGACAAATCATTTCTGAACAAATGTATATTTGTTTTAAAGGAGCAAAGAAATGCACGGCATTTTCACAATAAACTTTTATTACATAATAATCTGAGCCATTTTTTGTGGTCAAATAAAGGATACTGTATGTTATGTGTGTATGGGTATTGTATGTTATACACTATAACATACAATTCAGAAACGTATTTTTTTTATTAAAACATTTTTCAGGCTTTTAAGTTTAGTAACGCTTTTCCATTATGTTGTACTGTCATTCAACAAAATGTTACCCTATACCTATTAAAACAGTTACAAAACATAGAATACTAGATGAATACAAAACAAACACAAAACAGACTAACAGATAACATGACCGTAACCGCTCGTTGTTAAATAATGCAGGCGCCAGTTATGCTAGCGTTTGTCCTTGACTGATGTCACAACCAGAATATTGATCGAATTGTGGCCGCCGCCGGTTAAAACAATTATAACTGACTGACTGCTAAAGAAATCAACATAAACAAAAACCGGCTTCATCAAAAAACCAAACACCATAAATTGATCTCTACGAGACCGGAAAACAATTATTGGCATTTAAAAATAAAGACAATAATCAACTACGTTAGTTGATTTAACGAATTGTCTATAGATTCTCAGGTCGGGCAATGTTATTGGGTCTTTCAGTAGTGACAGTAGCAGCTTGCTACTGAGAAGTTCTTGATACTGGTGAAATGTGACTTAAAGACCAACAATAAAATACAGACGCGATGCTTTGACATTAACAAATTACAATATGTTTTCCAGACAAAGTTAATCTTACTAGTATTGGTGCCGGTGCTAATCGCCGTAGTGGTACTGTACCTGCGGGAGGCTCACTCGACGTTTGAACCGTACGGCATCAAGCATCAGAAGTCAGTCCCACTGGTCAACGATGTTATCAGGATGGTTAGACCCAAAGATCATATAGGGCATAATATCGCGAAAACAACAGTTTTCCTGGAGAAAGGTGAGAACAACTCTTCTTCCGCGAGGTGAGAAAAATGTAGATAAAAAAAAATAGAAATGAAATGTTGTAATAGTCATGATAGTTATGCTGATGTAAGTTTAGGGATTATAAACATATCTATCAGTAGAAGAGTTTTAGGGCTAAAAGAGCATAAAGAAGATGTTTGAAAGTGAAGCCAGTGACATGAAAAATCAAAAGGAAATCGTTTGGTTTGGTATTGGAATGTAATGAAGAGGGATTAAATGCATGTGACTAAAACATAGAAAGTATAAAATATCTAAATTTCGGAATACCATTTTCCAGGTTCATAGGCAGCGTCCGTGTGTCTTACGACGACAGGCCGTGTCGACGGCGCGTTCGTGTTCCACGCGCGCCTCAAAGAGATGTCAGCAACAGGAAGAGGCCCGCAAGGGCCGATGCCTGCCGGGGCTGCGGGATTGTTCGAAAGAGATACCGCGGTCCTGGAACACAAACGGCAAAGAAGGAACATGGATGGGTTTTAGCCAGTAAAATTCTGACACTCCCTGCCACTCCACCCAAAGCGGGAGGAGTTATTTGATGATTTCCCACCCCAAAAAAAAAAAAAATTGAATAGAGGTACCTAACTAATGTGTTTATTTAAACCAAAAAGTTTATTTATACTGTTCGGACTGCCTCGTTGGTGCAGAATTTCTGAACATGGGCTCCGGTATCCGAATCCTAGATCGAGCAAAGTATTATTGGTTCTTTGATCAGGAATTTCTCACTAGAGCGTAGACTTGCTTCCTACTCATACTCCGGTTTTAAAACTAACTGACTAAATGTGGCCATATTGTTATAATGCACACTTTTGTCTGCCCCTTCGGGGGTGGCGTGATGTTATATTCATCTTTTTTAATATCGTAATTATAATAAAAACTGTATTTTTGATCTTCCAGAATGGAAAGATGATGACCTGGTTGCCCAAGCCTTCCTCTTCTTCGTCGCTGGCTTCGAATCTATTTCGTCCAGTATGTCTTTCTTGTTGTACGAGCTGGCAGTCAACCCTGATGTGCAGGATCGCTTGGTACAGGAGATCAGGGGACGCTAGGCGGCAAGTTTGACTTCAGTTCCGTACAGAGCATGACGTATTTGGATATGGTTGTATCTGGTAAGACTCCAGTCATTTTAAAGAAGTAAGAATACATGATTTCGAGAATCAAAAAAACGGTGTTGCCACCAAAACGGTGGAACCAGTCAGTGGTGCCGTCTTTAAGAAAAAAGTGGGTGAATGAGCGTGGTTGTCAGAGGAAAATGTAAGAAGAAATCGTGTTTTCTTGACCACGAGTAATATTGTACAATAATATCGTGATAATGTGCTGCTACTCCCTTACCTAGAGTCCTAAATCTAAGACTAGATAGACTAGAGACTAGATAGTGATGGCTCAAATTTTTATTTTCAGAGTTGTTAAGAAAGTGGCCACCTTTTGTGATTTTTGATAGACAATGCACCAAAGAATACAATTTGGGAAGACCGAATAATGTCTCCAAAAAGTATTGTTTAGTAAGTATTTTTTTAACCTAAGTTATTTCGTAAAAATATGAACACACAAACTGGAATATACATATTATACATTCTGTTATAGTTCATATATTATTTACAATTTTAGAGTGTTGCTGCATCCTGTCGGGACCTGTTTCTGTGTTAGCTAACAACGCGATCGTGTCACTCTGCTCCATATTTTTCGATGACTGAAAACATTTTTCATAGTTTTAGGCATCCAGTTTCCAGTTTAAATACTTTGGACAGCTTCACTATTTTTATTTGGAACAGAATGATTAATTTATTGTGGGCAGTGCTGACTGATTTGTATTTTTTTTACAATGACTTTCAAGAGATTGACATGAGGTTTTCCAAAGTTTCTGTCAATCCAATATGTGAGAGGAGTTATTGGCTTAATAATAATTGACCCTCCGATCAATCTTCAGGTAACAGCCGCGCTTGCCAAGGTATGCTTATGCGGATGGGTGACTTGTAGATCTTTGATAGTCGTTACAGGTAGTCAATGGCCCGAAAGTCTGACAACCAAGTGGTATCGCTTTACCTAGTACTAAGTAATAGGGTTGTGGAGGTCAGATAGGCATGTAAAATACTGGTATTCAGCGGAATCCGATTAGACTGGGAGCCGCCCCAACACAGTTGGGAAAAGGCTCGCAGATGATGATATCAATCCAAAACGTTTTTGACAGTTTAATCATTGTTATAGCTCATATAATGTAGTGTGTGTAGAAACTTGGGTTAATATTGATGTATATTTTTACCTACAATTGCGAAAAGGTGCAGAGCTGTGGATCCCGACTCTAGCCTTCCACCGCAACTCTCAGTACTACCCCGAGCCAGAGAAGTTCAACCCTGAACGTTTCTCCGAAGAAAATGAACACAGAATCAATCAACAAATGATATACATGCCTTTTGGTATCGGACCCAGGAAATGCTTAGGTAAGATGCAGCTGACTGTACTGCACTGATACTACTCGAGAACCGCACATCAATGGTAACACTTGTACACTATGAACTTCACTCTTACTAATACGACTTAATGGCGCTGTCAACGTCATATTGTTACCACTATGCGGTTGTCTGTTGATAATACAAACCATGATCATGCTTTTGGAGCAAATTAATGTTAAGAATTTTGAACACCCGACAACAATTACTGTCAGACACGACACTAGTCTGCTAGGGGGACCATACCTTTTTTTATATTGGTGACAAAAGTAGATAAATACGGGATTGAAAAATGGTATTCACTTGTCCAGTCAAAACAATCAAGTATGTAAGCAAGGGAATAAAATAAAATGACTTGTATTTACTTACAGGATCAAGATTGCTCTCTGCGAGGTGATGGCTTACCAGCTTCTATGGCATGTAGAACTATCTCCTTGTGAGAGGACATGCATCCCCGCCAAGCTTTCTCCTGACAACTTTAACCTCAGGCTGCAGGGAGGACACTGGCTCAGGTTTAGACTGAGGAAGTAGAACCAACTGGACTGAAAATATAGTGTTTAAATGTAATTAAATAAAGATACATAATATAAGAATCGTTTTAAAACAGCATTATTTTTGTCCTTTAATTCCTACGTATTACCCAGAAACCAGATAAATCGATATTTCTTGGAAACTTACAACTGTTATTTTATCGACCTTTATCTTAAAAGGTGGTTATAGTTATACACGAACACGAGTCACAGTTATAATACTTTAGCTGCGGGCTAAAAAGAGTGCCATGACGCACTCCTTTGTTTCAACACACATAAGAAACAATATAAATAATTGTCCAAACAATTAATCTACTGGACAGTCGTTGCCGTAGACGTACCTAGCGTGTTGAAAATATTGTTTCGTTTTAAGCCGATAGATGGCGTTGTTACGAAAGCGGCGTTTTCTGAATTGCGGTGTCATGATTCTCCGCGAGTTGGCTAGGGTCGCGATGATTGTAATAAAAAAAAAGTACCAAGATACAGTTTGTAACACCGTGTAGTTGTTCTACTCTTATATCATCACCCCTGTTACGATTGCGAGTGCAGCAGATGTAGTTCGGGATAGTGAACGGTTGTTCAACAGCAGATGGGTATTTCTTGCTTTAAACAGAGTGAATTGGTCAGTGTATAACATAACACGCTAATTCTGATTTTTTTTGTAACATTTGTTGACATACTGTGAAACTTGAAATTGCAGGGGACTGTAAGTTAAAGTAAGATAATTATGTATTTTTCAGATCCGGTCATTACTATTTATTTATTTTTATTTTATTTCTTGAGCAAACTTACAGCTAGGATACAGATAGTAGACAGTTAGTGAAAGACATCTAATTAAAAGTTTTCACTGACAATATTAGGGTAGCACAAGAAATAGCAGACAGGCAAGAGAAAGTAAGAATTAGTAAGCACTCGGAGGTTTTAGTGATCTTCAAAGAAGTTCTTACATATATTATTTTTTTTAGTTTAGGAACGCTGGTGGAGGAAAAGTCCAGATCATCAACACTCTGACACATCGAGTTGTATGCCCTGCTAGCTCTTATTATATAAGAGTTTTGTCGATATATGCACCGCACAGAGAGAACATGCAGAGGTTGATGATTCCTTAAGGTGAAAGATGTAACACGCAGCCCAATTTTGCTCATCAGTTCAGAACATAAAATGAATTGGAAAGCGCGCCTGTGTGCTGTGGTGACTTCACGCGACCTATTTACCAGTCTGGAGACGTCTTGGAACTGTATCCGATTCATTGTGCCCCGTGTTATTGTGTTAAGTTGTAATCTCAAGTAATTCGTTAGTTTTGCTAGAAACAATGTATCGCACCCAGCGTGTTTTCATAGCACGAAATCCATCGTCTGCCCACATGATGTACGAGCCTAACGGAATAAATCCTGACCACCAGCAACATACGACTATAAGAACAATTAAAAAATACCAAGGTGGTGGTTCAATAAAATAATCGCGATTTTTTGGTCGATGTTTTTACGCTGTATTTATCGCTGAACAGTCTTAAAATGATGCGACTTATCGGCATAAATCGCAATGTGCGCACGATTTCAAGCTCCTATAAGCACAAGCCTGTTATTATAATCAATATCACATTATATACCTCACTATCTCTCGTCAAAGATCTCCACTGCATCATGGCTGCAAAAACTGAAACAGAAAAACAAGTAATGCTCAATTAAAGAATCTGAATCCACTTTGTTTAAAGATAATTAGTGTAACAGTTTTGAATTTGATTGATACCACAAATGATCAAAAATAGCGCTAAATTAATTAATGAACGAGAATTGGCCTAGCAACGTACTGATACAGTGTAGTGTACTACCAACTACATGCTACGATTTCTAGAATAGCTTATAATCTAATTGGAGCCAATAGCATGCTATTGTACTCGATTCTCAGCAACGCTCATCCAGCTACTACCATACACAATGTGTAATTGGTAGCAACCAAGCCCGACGGCACCCTTGGCTCTTGTCCTTGCGTTGCTCTTGCAATAATCAAATGATTGGAGCGCATCCAGATAATGATAACACTAATATGCGTGGGGGTGCTGTTTGGTGCGTTGGTTCTGTACTTTAGTCAGATCTACTCCACATTCAGTCGAAGTGGCGTCAAGCATGGGTTATTATAATCCAAAGACATTAGTTTTCAATGTTGTTATAATATAACATGCTAAGCTTTCATGTGCATATTCTGTGACAATTATTTTTCTTACAAAATTGGTTCCTTATCAAATAGATTATTATATCGGAATCTGGTTTTTGAGCCAAATTATCCTATTCTTATGCCTATTCCCTTGGTGTTTATATGTTTACCGATGATCCGATCTCTATATTATTTTCATCATAGGCCTCGAAACCGAACCTACCCTGCCACTACCATACCCAAAAACGAAGCATGTCATTGTTGTAAATCTCTTTCAGGGATTGTTATTAAAAAATCCATATGTGTTTGCGATAATACATCAACGTTCGTTACGGGTGACCGCGCCGGCCGTATTAATTACTGGGGTTAATTGCAACGGTGAATTATACCGGCCAATTACGTCAGTTCACGAACTATATTCTTTTTAACTTTTGGGTGCACTAGACAGAAAATAAAAGATGTAGACGATAATCAATGTGTGGGGTATTAATGAGTCTTTGGATGAAAAAGTAATTGTAGATGCTGTGACAGAAAATGAGAAAAATAGTGAGTGGTTGTGATATGAAAATAATTTTGATGCGAAAGTATGAGGACCTAAGCAAGAGAAGCATTAAGTATGATTGAAGAAAATAAGAATACAGAAAAGAGGAAATAGACAGTTTGGAAGATGATATTATTTTGCCAAGGAAGGAAATGTAAAGACGACAACAACTCAATCAAATTATCACAAGGGCAGGAGGATCGAAATCTAACCCATAAATGTCGTAATCTACAAAAGACAACCTATTAGATTGGTTGTTGGCGCCTTAACATTTGCTAATAACAGTCAGTTGCGATTACCAGTTGTCCTGAGATAATATTTGTAGCAATTTTGCACTTCATCGATTAATTTATCATTAAAATGGTCTGTCAGTCTTTGGATATCTACCATTCTTCTTCTCTTGAATCTAAGCAAGACCTCACTTATGTTTTTTATTTCTATAATTCTTGTTTTCGTATCCTAATTTACTTGTCGTCGTCTTCTATCACATCGTGATAATCTTTTTGAGGATTGGGTATCATGTTTCATAATGCGTTCTGCGTTTTTTAAGTATTTCTCCGTTCTTATAGCCTCATTTATTCTCATACATATGTCTCTCATTCTCTCTTCTATATCATAAGTCACGCCAGTACCATGACATACAATTTCTATTCAACCTCCAAAATCTAAACTTCCATCGATTACATACCTGCACCAAAAACACTTCACAATTTATGCTTTTATTTTGGTCACTGATTAACTTAAAACTTCCTGCTGGCGGCTGGCAGTCTGGTATATTTTCGAATTTATTATGTAAATTAGCGGTCGACTGTTGCAGCTAATCCGGTTGCTGCTTTGTTTTCTCTTACATTATTCATTTGTTTTCATTGCGCTAATGACCCCTTGATGACAGTCTTACAAATGGGTTTTTGGAAAATAGTGCAAAGAATGTCTCATTATAATATGGATAAAAAATTCTTCGCAGCAATAGAAGGGCGATTTTAACCATTGTGTTTTTGCATTGATTGTTTGCACAATGGTTTACAATTAACATTAATTCTTGGTTCCATGGTTTCCTACTAGTCCCACTACTACTTACTGAGTAGCATTAGGAAGGCTAACTAAAGTAGAATATTCTAACACAATTTTACCATAATAATCCAAACATCTAATCCCCTACAAAGCCGCAGGGAGAAGTATATTTGAATAAGTCCACATCTGCGACAAAATTTACGATTCCCAGTACATTACTCGAACTCTCAACACGCAGGCACGAACAAGTCTTCTGAATACATTACTTCCAGTGCCACAGTCTACACTAGCACGGTCATTTTTTATGGGCATACTGTTTAAAAGTGATATTTTTTGTGCTGTGCTCGTTTAGCATGTGGTGGGTGTTCCACAGCATGTTACTGCGCCGCGGCAGATTATTAATCACGCGGGTGACGTCACTGGCAGACTGACGTGTGTCATTCGCGTGGGCAATGCGTGGTGGACGATGGAGCGAGTTGAAGACGGAAGCGTATCTAGATTATTCACTCATGTCTGTACGGTATTCGCTAGTTTAGAGTTCCAGAGTATTAATAACACAGGACTAGAACAGGACGCAAACAGGTAAGCGTGCAACATGAACCGCTCAAGTGCTTTTTTAATACCTACAAGATAGGGTTCAAAATCAATCCCAAAAGCCACTTTTACTTATCTCTTCTTCGTATTTTATATTTCTTTGGCCCAAAACTTTGCCATATCCAGAGCATAATCGCTGGCAGCGCAGATGTCACAGTTACACGGCTACATATTTTGGCTCTTAGACAGCATATGAGGTGGACGACAGCGTTTACGACACAGCTCCGCAACTCACACCCTGCTGCTGTTTCATCGAGGTAGTCAAACTTTACGAGCAGGTATTACTATAAACCTCTCCTAACTTGGAGCATCCAAATAGCGTTTATTTCACGCTGTACGTTGTCGCCGAACACAAATACGTGGCCAGTGACAACTTATGTCGTGCTGTTGTAGTGCTGTTGTCGTGCTGAACTGCTGTCGCTTGTTATGGGAAAGAATTTAATCCTATCTGTGAATAGCCAACCAGACACTGTGTCTGTAAGAAACTCGTGAGTGCTCTTACGAGTTTGTCAGCGTTTCTCAGCAGTTTTTGCATTTTAATTGCATTGGGAGATCATTTGTTACAAAAGAGCTTAAAATAGGTTACAAGAGAAGTAAATAAAAATATTATTGTATAGTTTTTACGAGTTACTCTTTGAATTTAATTTTTTTCCAAAAGGTCAAGTCTGAAGGTTTACTGCGAACTTGGTGAAGAAATAATACAAAACAAATAAAAACGTCTTCTTAAACAAATGAACTACAATGAACCCTAAAAATGTTATCAATTGGCGTTAAGGGTCCGTTAGTTGGGCTCGGCACTGTCCAAAGAAGACCTACAACCTACCAGGACTACAAAACAGACTGCCTTCAAAGCAAGAGTGAACAGGCATCTTCTGGGCACGCTCGTCCCATCATAGACCTCATCCATCGCTTTCCATCAGGCGTGATCGAAGACAACAGCATTTCCAATTTTGCAATTAAAAAAAATTGTGATTAATAAATCATCGTCCTCAGCATCAATTACATCTAAAACCCCCAAAATTACATACTGCCTGCGCACAACTTACTCCAAGATCCCGTCTCCAAGATGTCATTCAATGTCTCTACATATAAACAAATGAAACACAATGGTCCATAAGAACGTCGTCAATAGGCGTTAAGGGTTCGTTAATCGCGGCCGGCACTGTAGCCAAGTCCAATGAGCATACGTCACGACACTCATTAGACGAAGGAACTTCGCCACCAAACTGCCGCTAGATGTATTAGGCACAGAAGGTCGATTTTATACGAGCGAAAAAAACGCACACATGGACACACGTGTAAGGTGTCAGAACACTCACGACTGGCATTCGTATAACATAGTTTTAGGTCGCCATACTCGCCATACTTCAGCTGAGAGCAGTCGTGCTCTAGTGAAAACGGCCGCAGACGGCGGAAAACAGGCACTTGATTTAAGTTTTTTACCTGCAATTTTTTTTGTTTTTTCTTTTCATTTTTCTAAACATAACATTATGACATCACGCCTGTAATCCCCGAAGGGTTAAGTAAAGGTGTACCTAATAGTTCACCCACATTTCGCCTATAGCCATCAACCGGTCAAAAATTCAGACTTCGTGGCTGCTACTGAGAAATTCCTAATGGAAAAACACAATAACACTTAGCTCGAACTGGAGCTGGGAATCGAACCCAGGACCTCATGTTCAGCAGTCAAGTTTGCGGCCACTAGACCAACTAGTCAGCACTTTGACACTGACACTCGTCACTTTTCTTTGTGTTATAATTCCATCACCACTGCTCTCAAAAATACTGAAGAAACCGGTGTGTCCTAGTAAAGAAAAATTCGAAGACATGTGAAGTCCACCAACCCACACTGGGCCTAATCATATATTGGGGCCCAATTCCTCTTACGGAGAGGAGGCCTGTCCCAGCACTTTAGGCTGATTTATTTACGCTTATGCTCTGCTGTCTGCTGTGTACTTACTTACAGGTCCAAGAGTTTTTGCTCGTTGTGTGGAGCAGACCTTCTGTATTTAATTATTTAGTGAAACTTCACCACTAAACTGCCGAGATAAACTTTGTATATCGCTCCACTGATTAAAGGCACGTTATTTATATCCCATTCTTTGTTTTGTTGATTGTTTATTTGTATGGAATTCTGGTGGATTAAGTGCTTGAAGTTTGTGAGCGAATGGTTGATTTCGTTGATGGTTTCATTGGGAGTAGGATAGTAGGAGTATTTTTTTCATTCCTATTACTGTTAGTGCTCGGTACATTGACATTCCATTTAGCCATTTAGTTTCAACAACATACGGAGTATCTAGTCACCCGCTATTAGATTCAAGAGCTGCTACGAGCAACCATGACTTACTTTTAAAGAAAACCTCATCATCATCATCATCCATAACCCAACTTCATCCATTGCTGGGCCTTCCTTTGCTTGTGCTAGTCTCATCCAGACTTTGCCCGCGATGGTAACAATGTCACGTGCCCACCTCGCCGCCGCCGGACGACCAGCACTTCTTTTTAAGTTCTCGATTACACCTTCTCTTCACCTGTCATCACCGTGCCTCCTTGAGTTAGAGAACGGACTAGTTCTCAAAAATCTAAGTAATTTACCCTTACTTTCGAGATAGAACTCCAAATACTCATATACTTAGCCATCCAGTCATTTAGGATGATCCTAACGCCCGTGCTATGTTTAAAATCGCGTAACTTTGGTATTAGCGTGGAAATCCGTGGAGGCACACAAACACAGAATAATAATAAAAGTGTAGGAACAACTTTGTGCGAACAGCCGGTTTACGATGCGAGACTTCAGCTACACACGGTGATGGAGGATGTCAAGCGTCAAACAAACAAACAGATCCTTCACAATATCCTTGAGAGAGAAATCCCAGCAGTTATTTTTTCCATTTTGATCTCTAAATCCGCAAAGCTTGTTCCCAATCATGTTTTGGTCGGCTTCCAGTAAGTCGTAAGCCGTAGGCAAATTGGAAAATAATTAAAAACTGATATTGTAACAATTTTGGCCATTATTAATGGGCAGCAGATGACTTCTAAGGCTATGATGATGGCAGAAAGCGTTATGTTTCCACTTTAAGGTGGATGAGATCTCTTTAGGTGAACGTAGTCAGCTGTACCCAATATGACTGACTGGACGCAGACACCTACATTGTTGGAAAAAGGCAGGTGCTAGGCTGATGATGGTGATAATGGTTATAGCACCCATTCAATGACAGAAGAGATTTACAACGCTTGCATTAAGATAAACGTGCCAAGCATGCTCCAGCGACTTCCTCCCCATATCCAGCCAGGTCCGCTAAGTCTGTAGCGCAGTTGATGGGAACTAATGTTGCAAAGCTTTTAGCTCCGCCCCCCGCACCCCGCACCTGTCCTCATACAATGCTCCTCATTACACGTCGCATAAACAACAAACGGTTGTTTGGAAACTTCTAGAAAAATGTCTTCAAGACGCGGAGTTAGCTAATTAGTTACAAGACTAACGTGTCCTTTGGTAAGTAGGCGTACTTTAGCAGGAACATTGAGATCACGTCACGCCTGTGTATAAGTAATCCGGCATGGGGTGATGGCTTGGATTAATTTGTCATGGCCAAAGAGCAGGGGTAAACAGAGAGTTGAGGAAGTCCAAGGGGGACTTCTACGGTAATGGAGAAGTATAGGTTAGTAATAAAAATTAAAGATGACACTTGTATTTCTGTATCTGAAGTGACCATTTACCAACAGGTGATTGCCGTCCGTTACCCTGTCTTATCAACTTTTATCAGGCCTATAAAATCAAACCAAGTGGTTTGAAATGTTGTAGCACAAATCAGTGATATAAAAATTGTTATCGCTACATTACTTACGATAAACATTTTCTAAATCAGCTACTTACCTAACTTTTGCCAATTATGTTAGAGTGAGTCTAACCAATCAGATGCAGCTGAATACCAGTATTTTACATGGAGATACTGCCTATCTGATCTCCACAAACCAATTACTAGAAAACACGTATTATTAAAAACAGTTGGGACCAACGGCAATAACTTAAATTGTCACGGAGGGGTCTCGATTGTTAAGGATGGTCATCTATCCACGACCTGACCTTTCGGCATATGTTGCTTAACCCAAAAGATCGACCCGTTCAGCAGTTATTATTTAACCACGAGCGCTCATATTTAAAAAATAACAATTACAAATTATGATTTTGTTTTATAGTTTTAATTTTTAAATTAGTTCGACAAAACTTAAATAATATGTCAGTAATTTAGTAAATAATAATAAGCAGTTACATAATAATAGTTACTTACACATACACCTTTAAACACTTTTACACCAAGAACTCATCACGTGTATGTACACATTGGAGCCAATGTAATAGGCTCGTTATTTTCCTTAACCCACACAGACCCGGTTTCCGCAAATGTAAAGATCTCCAAAGCAGCCTGGCCAACCGTCTCTGGTGTCTGCATTATAACTTCTTCCGCCACTTTCTTATCAAAGTCTTCTTTTTGCCAATCCCACACTTTTCCAGCAAATATGGGTGTATCGGTGTATCCTGGGCATATGGTAATAACCCTTACACCACTCTTCTCGTAGTTGTAAGGATGACCCAAGGATCTTGAGAAGCCCACCACAGCGTGCTTCGACGCTTTGTAGTATACTAGCCATGGATCATACTGGAATCCGTAAACTGAAGCTACATTGTAGATTGTGCCACCGCGACCTCCCTTGTCCGTTCTCATGTATTCCCAGAACTTCATGCTCCATTCGATGAGAGCTATGCAATTTATTTCAATCGTCTTCCTTAACTGCTCTTCGTCGAACATTGCTGCGTTGTTAATAAGAACATCAACTTGGTGTTTTTGTAATATTTCTTCGGATACTTTGTCTAAGTCTTTTGTCACGTCACACTTTATAAAAATTGCTTTGCCTTCTCCATACGACTTGTTTAGTGTTTTGGCAGCGTTGACGCCAACATCTTCAATTATGTCCAAGAGTATCAATGTTTTGGCTCCTTTTTGCAGAAACTGGTCCGCGATGTGGTATCCTATGCCTCTTGCTCCTCCAGTCACTACGACTACTTTATCTTTCGGATCGCGCTCCATGTCGAGTGTAATGCAAAGTGACACTGTACAAAGCGTAATGGTACAACAAGTTAGTTAGATAGCCTATTTATATTTGGTCACATAAATAAGCTTGTCACGCCTTATCATAAAAGATAACCGATATTCGTTTACCTTGACTATATAATAATTGCATCATTTTGTGTTCCAACTTCGTTTCTTGAGTATTTTTTTGTTAAGTGATGCCAGTTTTTAGCACGGTCACTACTTTTACTATCTGCTGAATCTAATCTTTCCTAAAGACCCATGACGACGATGACGATCAAAATGACGATTTTGGTGCTTACACAAAAATCGTCATTTTACAACTTCTTTTGAGTGACGACAATTAATATACTCGACCAGGCCCAGGACCACACGCGGCTGTAAAGCCTCGGGTGACAGAAGACTCAGTGAATGCGTGTTGGGAAGTTTTTTAAACAAATCAATTATTTGATAACCAAGTTTACGTTTATGTAGTCTGTATAGACATGCATATGCATGCACGCATTGTTTAGCATGTTTTTATTATTATACATGACGTTATAATTTCACATGTAAAAGGGCCGAAAGTGGTGTTTTACTTCAGCATTTTGCCAGTTTGCGCTTGGCCACAAGCTGCACATGACACGCGTGTTGTTACAGACTATTCCTAAGAGTGTTGCGCAGGACGTGCTACTCACGGGATGGTAACACGCATTGCTTTACGCAAGTCGCAACGCGAGTCGCATTACCTGAGGTCGCGAAGGGGGCGTTAGGTAGGTTTGTATAAATCCGGCTTTCTGTTTAGTTTCTAGCACCGTCACCCTTTGAAATCTAATCTTTAAAAACGATTGATTACTTACGACGATGACCATGAAAATGACGATTTTTGTTTCTTACACAAAAATCGTCATTTTACACCTTATATTACTGAGGAAGGTTGACCTAACAAGTTGCTCAAACTAATCAATATTAAATACTTCCCACATTTAAATTACGACATAATTTCACTACTCAAGGGGTAAGCTGAAGGGATTTACACCAACATTTTGTCAGTAGATAGGTATGTAAATCTTAATATTTAAAAATCACGTGTCACTATGTTCGTAGACGCTAATCTCCGAAACCACTCAACCAATTTGAATTAAATGTTGGGAGTGTGTATGGTTGACACCAGTTTGAAAAATAGATAGTTTTGGAGCCCATAGGTAGCGCCGCCGTGCGAAGCAGGGGCGGGTGGCATCGGTCGGTCATGACCACTATATCATCGGCAAACAGAAGGTGAGTGATGTACTCGCCATTGACGTCGATGCCTAGCTCTCTCCAGTACAGAACCTTGAAGACATCATCGACAGTGCAGCGGTGAACAGTTTCGGCGATATGACGTCTCCCTGTCTCACACCTCGCTGCAGAAGGACAGGTTCCGAGATGATGATGATGAGGTATCTCAATGTAAAAATAAAATAAGCCGTCTTTCTACATAACTGTAGAACCTTGTGTAGTTTTAGTCTAGTCCAGATAACGTCGTCGTGATATTTTTAAAGATTGTTCCAAGTTTAGTTATATTATTTTTCAATGTTATCAATGGATAGAGCTTGATTATACTAAAATTAAAATAACCGCCTTTATGCAATCATGTGTAGTTGACTGGTGGATGCCATACCTATAATTAAATTCAATAAATCCACCCCATACCAACGTGATCTATGTTGAGCTGTCCTGGAAACACCTAAGATTGGCTTGCAGAGTGACAGGAACATCATCCTTCTCCCTAGCTGTTCAACCTACTGATTATCAGAACGTCTCCATCCATCCATTCATCCCATCGATTCCATTCTTGTTCTCCATCATGTCTCATTTTTCCATTTTGTCATAGTTACATTTGTATTTATTATTTTATATTACATTGTATTTTAGTGTTATTTATTTTATTTAGAAGTATCTCCGATTCACTGGGGTTTGCATCACCGCCGCAGACAGTTACAAGCCACCGTAAAGTATGAGGCAACGGGTTCGGACTCAGGAACCTGGCATAGGCCTGCAAGCATCACAAGATGTGAGGACGACTCGTCGCACTATCGACCTCCGGTCTTCGGGGGAGTGATATAGCGAACATAATCAAATTGACAAAAATCATGCTAGTGACATACAACAACACCTTAAATCCAGCATCACCCTATAAGAGTACTCCACAAGATAAACATATAAGCAAGTACCCGACTACTACCGTCGATCGGTAGCCCACCAGACACAAGACCCTTCTGGTCTTGGAGGATCCTCCCTTTACAACAGAGAATGTGGAATTTTACATCCTGTTCCACATACCCCTGACATGGATCGTTGTCTGACAGACTTGGAAGATATTGATGTAGATGATCAAGTTCGACCTCCAGCGCCAACTTAACAGTTGCAATACTGGGTAACTGTGATGAATGAAGTATTTTAGATACAAAGGATGAATGTAAATGTGAGAAAGAAAAAAGTAATGGTGCTTAAAAGAGAAGAGGATGGAATGGAGTGCTATGTGAAAAAAAAATATAAGAATGAAGACCAAGGTAATGAGTTTGTATATGTCACCGTAAAATTGTAAAACCGTTAGATTATAATCTAACTCGCGAGATTGTAATCTGTCGAAAGATTGTGAACCATACTGCTTACAATTTAACGCAATAGTTTTCGGCAGATTATAATCTATCGAATTGAAACCGTCAAATTGTGAAATGGCATGCGACGGAACGCACCTGGCGCGATAGTCTGCTTACAAAAGATGGAAAGATTGACTCAGACATGTGGCAAAAGGAGAGTGAATTCGGGAAATAAAGTGAATGCTTGCGGTTGTGACCAATAGGGCGGGGCCGTGTGGCAAAAAGGCTCGACTGACTGTTTACAATGGTATGCTACTGCCTACACTGTGTATAAAAGTTAATGTTGAATGTGGCTAAAGATACATGAATGAAAAATAAATGCTGTGGCGTTCCTTCCGAAACAAGCGTGGTGTATTTGAGGAATGATGTGATAAGATAACAAGAAGATGTTACAAAAAAGCCGTATAGTTGCTGCCAATTAAGATGGCAATAGTGGTCATTGCTCTTTCCATAATATTTCTTCGTACGAACCAAAACAAATGAACCATGTATCGTTTTTCATTAGAAAAAATGTTGAAGATCACGACAGATGACGATTCAAGACATGAACAAGCTTATTTTTGGATTTCAAAGTTAAGAACTTTAATAAATGTAGGTGAGTCAATGACCGCCATTGCCATAACTGGCAGCAACTATAGTTGGTTTATTTATATTGAGAGGATGAGAGAAAGGCGACTAACAAAAAATATTTTCAAGGCAGGTATGAGTGGAAACACTAGGGTGCTCTGGAAGGACACACACTGTCCTTATTGGTGACGTTTTCTAGAAAAATCAGGTCGCATGGCAACCAGCGGGCATGCGTTGATAGATGTTTGTACGTGGATGAAGTTATAATAATATGATAATAATGATCAACAGGTGCCTTTCGTCCGTAGGAGTTATCGTCTCGATAAGATAAAAAAAAAACCGTTCAAGTGCGTATCGGAACACGCACAGTGAAGGGTTCCGTATTCAGGATAAATAATGAAATAGTTAATCCCAAGAACAATCTTAACATTGTAGTTGAATAACATGTTCTCCTATACAATCCAACTGCAAATGTAAGTTTGTTCGTATAACATTAAGAGGATTTACCATCACAACAAGCCTTTCCATTTCATATTACACGCACGCGGATCTCGTGGCTAAATAATGTCAGCCCCACGGATCAATCTTTGACTATAAGCAGTGTTTGCCAAAGTTGGTCCGTAGATATGTGACCATCTATTACATACTGAGTTTCCTCTGTGCCTCGGAAAGCACTTTAACCCGTTGGTCCCGGCTGTCATTTGTAGATCTTTGTATTAACTATCAGATAATGAGGATAGAGTTAGCAACTTTTTTTAATTAGCCCCTTGAAAGTAGCTCTTAGTCAAAACTCGTCACACGTCCGTGTTTGGATCACAAAACTTCAAGTGTGTACCAAATTTCAAACTCATCGTTGCTATAGATTCAGAGCAAATTGGCTGTAACAGACGGGCAGACCGGTTTCGTTTTTTCATTCGGACGTACGGAACCCTAAAACGATCATGCAATGATATTATAAAACGGATCATTGTTATCAACTTTATCGTTAATTACTTACGATAAGTTTTTTTTAAAAGATATCTCAAAACGGTATAGGAAAACATTGTGAGGAAACTGGCATGTCCTAGAACCAAAAATTCGTAGATATGTGACATCTAACTATCCACGAGGTGGATTATAGCCCTTCGATCTCATAGAGAGGAGCCTTTGTGTCCCAGCAGTAGGAACATTATAGGCTGATTATGTTACATACCCATTGGTTGTCAAACTTCCGGGCTTCTGCCTACCCACTTCACCTCTTTTAAACAAATCATCTTCAAATGACAACCCAGTACCAATGTCTTGACATCCACAAGTCGACCTTACGCAAGCGTTGCTTAAGCTAGAAGACCGGTGCTGCTGTTATTATTTAACCACGAGCCACCACTTTTTTGAAAAATACCACATAAGCAAAAGTACAAGGTGGCAGAAGAAGGAAGTATTTTCAGTAAAGGTTTTATTCTTAAATAGTTTTGAAAACACTGTAATAAGGCAGTTTTTTCAAATCATTGTTTCACAGTTTATTCTATCAAAATATTTTCACCAACTTACTTTCAACACATGGGGGCCAATTTAATAGGCTCATTATTTTCCTTGACCCACATAGTCCCGGTTTCTGCTACAGTAAAGATCTCGACAGCAGCCTCCCCTACCGTCTCTGGTGTTTGTATTATAGCTTCAGTCTGCATAAACTTTTCCAAGCCTTCTCGTTGCCACTCCCACGCCTTACCAGCTAGTATGGGAGTATCGGTGAATCCTGGACATATGGCAATAACCCTTACAGCACTCTTCTCGTAGTTGTAAGGGTGACCCAACGATCTCGTGAAACCCACCACAGCGTGCTTCGATGCTTTGTAGAATACCGCCCATGGATTGTACAGGTATCCGTAAATAGAAGATACATTGTAGATTGTGCCACCGCGACCTCCCTTGTCCGTTCTCATGTATTCCCAGAACTTCATGCTCCATTCCACTAGAGCTATACAATTGATTTCAATAGTCTGCCTTAGTGAGTCTTCGTTGAAAATTCCTGCGTTATTAACGAGAACATCAACTTGATGTTTTTGTAATATTTCTTCGGATACTTTGTCTAAGTCTTTTGTCACGTCACACTTTATAAAAACTGCTTTGCCTTCGCCATACGACTTGTTTAGTGTTTTGGCAGCGTTGACGCCAACATCTTCAATTATGTCCAAGAGTATCAATGTTTTGGCTCCGTTCTTCAAAAACTGGTCCGCGATGTGGTATCCTATGCCTCTTGCTGCTCCAGTCACAACGACTACTTTATCTTTCGGATTGCTCCCCATTTTGAGTGTAAAGCTGAACTGTGAACTGTCCAATGCGCTTGTGGAAAGCTAAATGCTACAAAAAGTAAGCTTGATAGCCTATAAATATTATCTTAAAAAAATATATTTACTTTTGACGTCTTATTATAAAACATACCGATAATATTTTCGTAAAATTGTCTTAAAGATAACTGAAAATAAAAACAACGTTTTAAATCTATTACATAAATATCTACTGTTGAGCGTAGCTGACTGCTGCCCGTGGGAGGACGGGAGTCAAGCTTATGGCTTTAGGTACTCCCACTATTGGCACAATAATGGATGACGCTTCGCTCCGGCCCGCTACAGTTTACGCTTAGGTGTACCTTGTGTTGCTTCGCAACGGTGTCCCTGTCCATAGCTGTCGATAGCCTCGGTCACCATGGCCTGTCCCGATGTAGAAGCGCAGGTGCAGCTCTTCTCATCACCGGCGTACTAGCGGTTCTAGAACCGAACGGCTTGTTACGTGACGATGGGAAGAGATCAAACAGCGTGACGCTGTTGGCTTGAAAGGTGGGTGGGCCTATGGCGGCCACATTGTGTCATGTCATGTTTCAAGCACCCTGTCCTGAGCTGGCGCTGCTGCTGCGGCTGCTTAGACCTTCAAACGACTCAAATACTGTAACCTTTTTGGTAGCTACAATGTTGAGCCGTTTGGGGTCGAAATACCCGGAACGTGAGACCCGATTGCTCGTCTTCTTTTTAAGGAACTTTCCCGCCTATTGGTCGTCACTTCGCGTAACCAGAGGACTGGTTTTTTCTTAGGGCAAAGAATTAGCATTGCCATTCAATGTGGTAATGCTGCCTGTTTCCGGATGGCAGCAATGCAGAAAACTATTTTTACACCTAAGTGTACTGTTGTTCTTGTTCATGAGTATTTACTTTTTTGTCTAATTTAGTATTTTTTCTAAGTACATAGTGATTTGTATTATACTTCACCACTCAGATAAGCACAGACATATTATATTTCGATAATTAGTTCCTCTATAGATGTCGATAATTAGTTCCCATATAAGTATGATCACATGAACACCGGAGTTTTCTAGATAAAGAAGAAGATTATGCATATATGTATACTAACGCCCCATAAAATAATCAAACAGATTAAAGGAATCTTCATAATTTCTGTTCCAACTTCGTTTGTTCAGTATTTTTTAATGCAAGTTTAAAGTGCCGTCATTTGTAATACGGCAATATCTTTTATCAAGTAGTGTTGTTTTATGAGTATCAGACATTTGGCCACATCATCATTAACACCTTCCATTTCTGAGCCGAGTGCGATACTTCATAAACAGTTGTTAAAAATAAATCAATTTATTATAATTATGATAACCAACTATAGATTTATTTAGTCTGGGACGCACTTAGCAAGTGTGTGCACATTCCATACGGCTTTACATAAAAAAGGGTAGACAGTGGTGTTGGTATGAAATATGTATTAAGCCACCTTTCTGCAGAACTTAAGAAACCAGTTTACCTACTTTTTGTCAGTCTAACTTAACCAAAGTGGTATTTTTTAGTATTGTTCTAATTTTATGATTCTTAAAGTGTTTTGATTGTTGCTTTAAAGTGTTGTGCGACTGTTTTGTGAGGTTGATTCATACCAGCACCGCTGTTAAAATTTACGATTATGATACAGCTGCAGTAAATGCATAATGTTTTATAGACGAGTATTCAGGGACAAAATAAAAAGGTACTATAACGATAAAAGATAAAAGCGAATTTCAACCATACAATAACATTTAATCATTACAAAGATAGTATTAAGACATAATAAGGTATTTCCAGTTACTTAGCACTTCGCGACTTCTACAATAGGCTTACCACCTTCGATGAGCCAGGCTGTGCCACTGTTAGCCTTCTGGTAGATGTCCACTGCAGCGTTGCCTACTGATTCTACTTTCTGCCACGCTTGAGCCTTGAGGAATTTGCCGAACTCGTTATCTTGACCCATGTCCCAGGCCGCAGGCTGCTCCGTCAGCTTGGTCTCAGTAAATCCTGGACATATTGCTACTACCCTTACACCAGTCCTTTCACAGTTGGCGACATGTCCCAGTGACTTCGTGAATCCCATAACGGCGAACTTTGAAGCTTGATAAATTGGGAGGAACTGGTCGACTCTGTAGCCATAGATAGAAGCTAGGTTGATGATAGTACCTCCATTCCCGCCTTTGTCTTTTCTCATGTGATCCCAGAAGGTCAATCCCCATTCCACAACCGCGGTGACGTTGATGTCGATGGTCTTCTTAAGGGCACGGTCGTTGAGTATCCCGGCGTTGTTGACGAGGACATCTACTTTGTAGGAGTCAAAAATCCACTTGGAAACAGTTTTGAGGTCTTGTGTGACATCACATCTGAGGAACGCTGCTCTGTTGTTACCGTGTTTGGCTGTTAATTTCTTCACAGCATCAGCTCCGAGTTTTTCGTTGATGTCGAGTAGGATGGTAATTCTGGCTCCCTTTGTGAGATATTTGTCAGCGATTTCGTAGCCGATCCCGTCGGCTCCACCGGTTATAACGACTACTTTGTTCGCTAAGTCTCTCGCCATGATGTGAATTTGTCGAATGCGCTTCAACGACTACGGAGCTCGGAGCTGAACGCGGAATTTATAACGCATTGCAATAATGTGATAATACTTGACAAACAAGCAATTAATTTGTTATTCAGTTCAATGTTTTAATATGATGTTGTTAAACTATCGATAGATAGTTAAACTAAGCTAGGGACGCATAATAATATTTAATCTATTCGTAATACTTGACAATTATCGGTATCGGTGTGTTTACTAGTTAGTTTAACAACTTTGATGATAAAATCTAGTTCGTAATCAAAAACGTTTAGTGGCGAGTTTCCTTTCGTTTTTATCAAAGTATGCACATTTTTACACGAATTAATTACATTTGGTTTTTCATTGACGAATCATTTGGGCAGGGTTTATCCAGCTGAACATAGAAAAAGTTTTGAATACGGACATAGTATAGTAGTAAAACGATCAAACAGATTAAAAGTTGATCAGTAGGATTTCAGGAAGTTTACTTTTAAACTGACCTTTAAAGTTCCGGGTTTTTTGTGCAAGTAGATTTTATATTTTTGCAAAAAAATACAGGACCGAATGTAGTATGCTATGTAGAGATGATGTTATTATAAAACACTGGATTTCCTTGCTTTAAGAAGATTATTTTATGGAGTCAGTCAAGAATAGATATCCTGGTGATACCGTGAGTGTGTTTTGCCGTGACTTAGTGTCGAGTTCCAGTAGTGCGCGTAGCAAAAGACAAAGAAAGAGGGTAGACAGATTTGTCTGCTCCTAACAATAACTTTCCATCCACCCGCATTCTCTAGTCAACCCGCGATCATGGCGCCATCTATTATCATAAGAACGTTATTGTTGTTTTCCTCGGGAATAGTACTTTATTTCGGGATGGAAGGTACCCTATGGCCGTTTCTTTTCACCTGACAATGTACATGCAAAATTTCAGAATGATCGGCTCAGTGGTTTAGACGCGAAAAGGTAACAAACAAACAAACAAACAAACTTACTTTCGCATTTATAACATTAATAAGGATCACACATGAAATAGTGTTTAAGAGTAATTTAAAATTCGTCTGGGAGGGTTGCCATTACAGCGAGCTGATCTTACAGGTCGTCATATCCAGGATCCAGGATGCTGACACTACTGCCACGCAAACTACATAGCGGTTGTCATTTCGACAACCCAATGACCAAAATACAGAATGTAAACAGACCCTTCACGGAGCCGTCAACCAAGCATTCTGTACATCAAACTAAGTAACTCTATGCAAAAATTATTGCTGGGAAACGACTTTTTTTTTTGGGGTGAAAAATCACGTTTTACGGTAAAACTCAATGTAACGCACTCAAAACATTGTGCTGATGGATGAATTGAATAGTACGGGGGTCGTGGAGGTATTTAAAGTAAAAATCTTACATTAAAATCATGTATTTAAAAAAAAACTTGTGAAAAAGTTGGTACTTTGACCCCCAATATCTCCGTAACTAGAAGGTTCCCAGGTATGCTCTAGAAGAAAAAAATGATCGCAATGACGGGGAGAACAAGTACCTTTCGGCTTCGTTAAGGGTCTTTTTACACCCTTTATATGGAGAAATGGTGCCTTTTTAAGATACGGCGGCCAATAACGAAACTTTATGCGGAGTGATTGCTTCAACGTGGGAAATAATTTAAGGGAATGAAGTACTCATAAATATAAGCAACTTTTGCTATGGGACTAACTGTGAAATACGATAAACAAAACTGCTGTTGCTTACATTTTTTGATTTACCCTACCAGTGATGTTTGAAGCAGCATTTTTTTTGCGATTTCGTGGTCGGTGCCATGGTAAAATTTGTTCATTTTCATGAGTAGTACATCCCCTTAGAGTATTGAACACGTTTAACCAATCACCCAGTACAAGCAGAAAAAAATATCGTAACACACGGAATTTTGTATGACGGTAAAGCTCAAGCAAAAACTCAGTCCGCTGAGTTAAATCAGTTTATGCAGGATCATTTTTACGTAAGCTCATCTGAGGTAACTCCGCACAGCAAAGTAGGCAGAGGAACTATGAACCACCTTAATTTTCGATGAGAATAAAAGCGCACTTTTAGTTTTTTGAAAAGCTTTTGCTGGAGCCAGATTTCTTTGTTTCGTATAAAAACCTTGTGTTATTACACTATTTGACAGTACTGACAAGGGCCAAATACAAGTAACTATTATGTAAAGTTAATGTTGGTCTTTTTCTTAAAGCGTCAAAAAAGTGTGTATGGAAATTGAAACACTTAAAGAAATTACTATCGATAGAAATAAAGTGAAATGGCACATCATTACCAATTGGACTCCGGAAATCAATTGGCTGTCAATACCGTAATGAATGTACATGATGTGTACCTAATTAATAATTATGTATTATAATTACTATCGTCAACTTTATGTACCATTGTGTTGTTTACAAGCGATATGAGAAAAAGTTATTAGGGAAGAAACTACAATGTTTCTTTCTCGTCCCTCCGCAAGTGACCTAATTCCATAATTGATAGTGTTAAAAATACGTGCTTAAAGGCTTTAGGTACGTCATCTTCCCTGGTCACAACGGAGAATGGAACCGGCGAGAGATGTCGTGCGGTGTTCCGCAGGGGTCGGTTCTAGGGCCGCCCTTGTGGAACATCGGTTACGACTGGGTGCTGCGCGCCGACCTCCCTAGCGGCGTCAGCGTAGTCTGTTACGCTGACGACACGCTGGTACTGGCACAAGGGAGGTCGCACGAGGCGGCGGCCGAACTTATGACACGCGGGGTTGCGATAGTCGTTGAGAGGATCCGGCAATTGGGTCTCGAGGTGGCCTTGCACAAGTGGCCACGCTGACGGTAGGAGGGGTTCCCATCGGCGTCGAGTAGACTTTGAAGTACCTAGGACTCGTCCTCGACAGCCGGTGGAACGTCGTTGAGCATTTCCGACGTTTGGCTCCCAAACTGGAACGGGCCGGGGCTGCCTTCAAGCGGCTCTTGCCAAACCTGAGGGGTCCAAACGCCTCCTGCCGTAGGCTCTACGCGGGGGTCGTGCGGTCCATGGCCCATTACGGGGCCCCGGTGAGGGCGCGTTCAATTAAGCGGCGTGCCGCTCACTACCTGAATGCGCCCCAAAAGGTCGTAGCCGTAAGGCTAATCCGGGGGTACCGCACGATCTCCCGCGAGGCGGCGAGCCTCCTAGCCGGATTGCCGCCATGGGATCTGGAGGCGATAGTCCTCGCGCGCCTGCATGAATGGCGCGCGGAGGCACTACGTCGGGGGGAAACTCCGCTGCCGCGGCAAATCACCGCTCAGCGGACAAACCTCCGACGCGATCTCATGGCGACATGGAGACAGCGACTGTCGCAACCCGGTGCAGGGCACGCCACAATAGTGGCGATAAGTCCCCTCTTTGAGGAGTGGCTAGAGAGGCGCCACGGCGCCCTCACCTTCCACCTGACGCAGGTCCTCACCGGACACGGTTGTTTCGGGAGGTTCCTGCACCGAATCGTGCGGGAGGAAACGCCCGGGTGCTATCATTGTGAGGATCGTCCGGAGGACACGGTGGCGCACACCGTGGAGGTCTGCCCCGCTTGAGCGGAGCTCCACCGTGTCCTCGTAGCGGCGATCGGCGGCGGCGACCTCTCGCGCCCGGCCCTGGTTCAGGCCATGGTCCGGAGCGAGAGGGAATCGGAAGCCGTCACCTGCTTCTGCGAAGCAGTCATGCTAGCGAAGGAGGTGGCGGGACGTGAGAGGGAGAGAATCTCACGTCCTAGCCGCCGCGGGCGAGGCACTGGGCGTCGGGGGCCACGTGGTGGCTCCCGGCCACCGTAGGCGCGGGCCTGTGGACGGTGAGTAATGGGTTAGCTCACCGTCCGTCCGTTTTATGACGACAGGCCGTGTCGACGGCGCGTTCGTGTTCCACGCGCGCCTCAAAGAGATGTCAGCAACCAGGAAGGGGCCCGCAAGGGCCGATGCCTGCCGGGGCTGCGGGACTGTTCGAAAGAGATACCGTGGCCCTGGAACACAAAGGGCAATGAAGGAACATGGATGGGTTTTAGTTAGTAAGAGTCTGACACTCCCTCCCACTCCACCCAGAGCGGGAGAAGTCATTAGATGATTTCCCATCCGTAAAAAAAAAAGGCGCAAACCCACCGCGGTGCACGCTGTGCACGGGCACGCGGCGCATTTTAGCTACGTGGATTCATTTGTTTGACAACGTGGGTCTAAGTTTCCACTGCAGTACACACTACACACCCACATGTATTAATGACGTCATTTGAAGCATAACACACGTGCGTAGCCTATCCGTGCGCCGCGGTGGGTTTGGTTTTTGGCCTTTATGATTGTGTGCATTGAAAGAAATAAAGTATTAAATACTGAAAAAAACGACTGTTTTGTATCCATAGATACTAACGCAATATGGATGTGCATATTTATGCGGGCGGCAGGGCAGTGCTGCATCCTGCATCAAGGCCTGGCACTTTTTCGCTGAATTAAAACTAAATATTTTGTAATCAATATTTAGTTAATACTAACGCAATGTTATAAATGCGAAATAACTCTATCTGTTTGATTGTTAGCGTATCCCGTAGCATAATTTACTTCCTCACTTGGGCGAAGTCGCGGTCCAAAGTTAGTAACATAATTATGCATAAAGTCAGTTAACTGGATTATCACACATAAACATTTGAAACAATTCGCACTGATGAGAAATCTATTGCCGGCAATGAAAACAAGCGGTCAAATGTTAACTAATCTTGTTTACTCAAACAAGATTATACTAATTAAACACCAGCAACATGACAGTGACATTGAAATGTAAGGACCAATATTCACGCAGCCAATAGGTCAGCAGTTGCGCAGGTAACAGCATATGCTGTTCAAGACGAAAGGTGGGCCTTTGTCTGTGCGAAGACGTCGCATACGCGCTTGAGATCTGAGCCATTCATGAATCCCCATAATGTGGAGGTAATCTTTGCTTAATTTAATTTGGATTGCGGATGGAAACCTGGGCACGCAAATCCCAGGCAGAGCCTTCCGGCTCTCAGACGGCTCTATGAAGCCGTCAGGGGTTTTAAGCAGCACCCGCCGGACATCACATCTTTCAGTGGAGTCGCTACTATTTGCTATGGTTGCTGAGGACACGCATCGAAGAAATCTTTTACTACTTTTCGGCCTCTAGGGCTCTAAGATGTAGCTGTGCATTGGGAGGCGCGACTCAGCTTGTAGCTTCGTCCTCTCCTGCAGATTTATGGAAACCCATTTCAGGTAACCAGTAATAATCTGGCACGTCTTTTTTGGAGCTACAACAACTAGGTTAGCGTGGGTACATTGGTCCCACTTTAGATAGGAATTCGTCACTCAATTAACTTCAATAGCTATAGCGCTACTATAAAAATATTTCATTCATTGCCCCGAAGTCGTAAGCATAGTCAGTGATGAATGCAATACTGTGATTCTACTTACAGAACTTTATCGTAAAGTTTGAGATCGTAAAACCTTAGCTACACTAACCTAGGTTGCTGTAGGTCTTATACGGAAAAACACCGACGGAGTCTAGCAAAATATAATCATTTATTTGTATCATACTATCAAGATAATTGAACAAAAAAGGTAATCAAATTTTGTTTTTAATAAAGGTAGAGCACTTAGATACAAAAACTGACCATTGAATTTTTTTAAATAAAATGTGTACAACGGAGTTAAGCTTAATAACGTTGCGTAACTGTAAGAGGAAAATCAATGCAAAATATCTGGTGAGATATATACATTTTAACTATAACTACAATCTATACGGTATATACTACATAGGTTAGAACGAGTATATCTAACTTACGAACGTCAGTGAGTTGGAGGTCAGGCTTATGAAATGAAAACATAAATATTTACCAGACATGCTCGATTTACTTAGAAGCAAATGAGCTTCAATGAAAGCGTTAGTATTGACATCTATCAACCCGCGCTGGGCCCGCGTGGTGGATCTCAACTTACTCCCTCCCATAGAGAGGAGGCCCAAGTCCGAGAAGAGGGAACAGCATAGCATAGCATAGCATGCTTACAATGCTAAACACTGGTTTCACACTATTTACAACGTTTGGTACCCAGTTTCACTTATCATTCATTTAACCTATCACTTAAAAAACTTCCCTTATCGTATCAGCTTGACAGTACCACTCCACAAGAGTAGCTTGTACCTTACGATTGATAACGAGACTGATTCTCCAGGGTGTACAGCATAGTCTCGTATCGTATCGTCGCATTCACACTCATAGTGGCTTCTTCATAGCACTTGAGTTATCGGAGCACCGCCTTCAATTAGCCACACAGTTCCACTTTCAGCTTCTTTATACACTTCTACAGCAGCATTACCAACATCCTCAACCTTTTGCCAAGGAAGAGAGTTAGCAAATTTTACTAGATCATCGGGCAGGGTCTTTTGAAGTTCTGGATCTCGTAAATTTAAGGTCATTGCAGTTTCCGTAAACCCTGGACATAAAGCCACCACACGGACTTTAGTTTTTTCAAAATTTTCACTGTGTCCCAAAGATTTAGTAAAGCCGACCACAGCAAATTTTGACGCTTGATAATCAGAGGCGTACGGCGTTGGTCGAAATCCAAATATTGATGATAACAACATGATGGTTCCGCCATTTCCACCGTAGTCCTTTCTCATGTGTTCTTGAAACTTCATTGACCATTCTATGACTGCTGTGACATTTACGTCAATAGTTTTTCTGTAAGCTGGTGAGGTTACAACGCCAGCACTCACAACTAATACATCAACTGTTTTGTACTTATCAATGATAACTTTCGAAACTTCTTCTAAATCCTTAGTTACATCACATTTTATGAATTCAGCTTTACCTTCTCCATGCTTGAGTGTTAAGTTGCTGCTTGTTTTGGCTCCCTGTACGTCATCAATATCCAGTAAAATGGCAGCTTTAGCCTCGTGTTTTAAGAACTGGTCAGCTATTTCACATCCAATGCCTTGAGCTCCTCCTGTCACAACCACGACTTTATTTTTAAGCGATGTTGCCATTATTTATTTAAACTTATTGCACCAAAGACAAAGTCACCAAAGACACAATGACAGACGTAACGTCTTACGCAGTCTCTCCAAGTCAACCACGGGTTGTTGAGGTTAACAAGTCACTAGCCAGGTGTAATTGTTTATGTGCATTTAAAAATAATAAAAATACATTATATTAGGTTGAACACAATTTCCAAACTGGACATTGACACGACTCGATTATGTTATCATCGCAGCAAATTACAAAAAAATAATCGAAGTTTCCTTTGTTCGTTACAATATTTCATGCATTTATCGTACTTTGTAATCATTTGAGGCGACTGCACGATAGTCACGCATAATAAAGTACTTTATAAGGGTGTAAATAGACCCTTAACGAAGTCGAAATGCACTTGTTTTCCCCGCTATTGTGATATTTTTTTTGTTCTAGACCATACCCTTCTAGTTGCGGAGTTTTTGGGGGTCAAATTTCCAACTTTTTCACAAGTTTTTTTTAATACAAATTTTTAAGGTTATTAATTTACTTTAAATACATCCATGACCCGTTTACTATTCAACGCATCCTTATGAACAATGTTTAAATGCGTTACATTGAGTACCGTAAAAGTTTATTTTTCACCTCAAAAAAAAAGTCGTTTCCCAGCAATAATTTTTGTGTAGGGTTACATAGTTTAATGTACAAAATGCTTGGTTAACGGCTTCGTGAAGGGTCTGTTTTCACCCTGTATATTTTAACGTGAACTTTATTTATTTGTGTTATTACGTGAAAAATGCAGTCTTATTCTTCATTATTACGCATTCTTCATTGACTATACAACCATACATTTTGATAAAGGTATTAAGAAAAAATGAAAGCAAGTAGATTTATGTTATTCGGCTAAGTTAACACATACGAGTTGTTCTTTCGAGACTTGCACTTGCTACTAGAATAATGGTAAAGGGATCATTCTATTCAAAGGGGACACTTCTTCGTCTTTGTTTATTTAATTACGATATGGTTGGCGCAGTGGCTGAGCGATTAGCTGCTACGCTGTGTGTCGCGGGTTCGACTCCCATTTGTATGGCCTACAGGCAGTTGTTGCGGGTCTGGCTGTTTGTGTATGTGAGTTTAAATATTTGTGAACGTACCCACGATACACGTTAATATATATTTATTTTTTTATTAGTATGATTTTTAAGTATGTATGATTATTGCAAATTTGAATTTGTTGACTGTTCTAATTTAATTTGTCAGTAATAATGAAAGTGTGAGTTTGTCTTATTTTTCTAATAATTTTTAATTAATGTACCCTAATGCTATTATATGACCCAACTGGTGATTGAAATAAAGGAATTGAATTGAATTGATACAAGAGAAATTTTAAGTGGAAGGCAAATAAAAAAAAATGACTTTCAGCATCTCTACTGCCAATCTTTAATCTTAGACTCCTCAGCAGACGATCAATATGGCTTCAAACAATTTAGCCTCCTTATTCTAAATACCATACAAGCCACATACACCGCCAACATTGACATAAGAAGTACATGAGCCCTCAGTGAAAATATCCATCTTATTATAGTTAACAAGCTCGTAGGGAGAACTAATTTACATGTAAACCGCTTACAACGACGGCAGACGTCGAGCTTAAAGACGAGAAAGTACAAAAAACGTGTATCGATAGACTTATATGAGAATGTACTGGTGTTCATGAGCGGGAGGTGTTGGTATGGGATATTTTTTGGAGATTATTTGCGTGACTGCCGTCGTTGGTCTATGGCCGTAAGCACGAGGTCCTGAACATGAGGCCTTGGGTTCGATTGAACCATAGGTCTTCGTAATGTAGGAGTTTTCCATTATGAATTTTCTCAGTAGTAACTGTGAGTTATGAGTTTGACGGCGCCGCCAAGGCATAAAAAGAGGTGGCGAGATGATCTGGACGCGCATCACGACGGCTGGTTCGAGGTGGCGCAGGAGAAGAATACCTGGAAGGATATGGGGAGGCCTTTGCCCAGCAGTGGGACATTCAATGCTATAGAAAAAAAAAAAAACTGTGAGTTTACATTTGTGCCTGGTTGATGGCAATAGGCTCTCCCCTTTTATGTTCTGCCTGAGGAAAATGTAGCGTTAGGTTAGTATGCAGTTGCATGGAATAAGTGATTATAAATTTCAATTAGAACAGCGGTAGGTACTATTAAAGTTCAAAAATAAAATAAAGGTTCAACTTATTATCAAAGAGAACGGCAGGGATCAAGTAATTAAATTAGCGATAACATATTCGCGATGTATCTTGTGACCCTAAAGTCAGCTATAATCAGGAATAATCTAGAAAGCGGTAATAAATATGTGAGAACAGATGTCATTATCATTCTTCCCACAATTATGCTAATTTTTTTTTAAACCATGCCCCACACTAGGAATTTCTCCTGTATTGTGGGTGCGTTTACAAACATTTAAACTGACATTCACAAACAGCCAGACCCGGAACAAATACATGTAGGCCATACAAATATTTGTTCCGTGCGGGAATCGAACCCGCGTCTTTCTCTAGTCTTATAACCATCCAAATTCATACTCAAAACATTCCTTACCTCAGATAACAGACGTAATAATAATATTCAGCAGTAACCTGCTATTTTTCAAATCAGAAAAAAATTTGCTAAGTGTTGATTAAGCCCAAACACCGCTTCACCTAATGCCCTTTCGCTGACTCGCCACGCCAGTAGACGAGGGGTGTGACAACACAAATAAGTACACGCTGCAGTATGAGGGTAGCTGTGATGCGTCGCTGATTCCGCAGCGCTTTCCGCTTGTTTACATTGGACACAAAGCGAAAAAAATGGCGTTGTTTATTGGATAAGGGATTCTTTTTTAATTTACGAAAATGTTAGCATAATAGAAAAAAAAGAAGCTAAAACACAGAAAAAGTGTAAAGGCTTGTATAATTTTGGAGATCAAAAAGTTCGGTTGTCGGGCTATAAAATGTGTTTCTTTGAAATTTGAAAACTCATTATTTACTTTAGGTTACTTACGGAAACCCCAGTGATTACAATAATGGGTCTGTACCCTATAGTCTGCATTTTCGTAAGTTTTATAATGCGGAGTTCATTAAGACTCAAGCAATACGCTGAAAAGTATAAAAATAACGAAAATAACAAGGTGCTCAGATTATGACGAGTACACACTCGTTACTGTCACTTTTAATTGCTACAGATAGATGTCACTACCTGTCGTACCGTTCGCAAAAATGAGGTCTGTTTCATTTTTTTTTTTTTTTTTTAATCCTCTGAATGTTGACGATTTTTCATGTTTAAGTTTTTTCTTTTAAGTGAATAGGTACGGTATGTTTTACGGAGGAGCTCGTGGTTAAATAATAACAGCCGCTCGGATCGATCTTTAGGTTAAGCCGTGCTTGCCTAGGTTGGTCTGTGGATAGGTGAGCACGTTAAGCAGTTCGTCCCGGCTGTCTTTTGTGGGTCTTTGACAGTCGTTAAAGGTAGTCAGTTGCCCAAAAAGTCTGACAACCAGTCTTACCGAGGGGTATCATATTACCCAGTAATAACTGGGTTGTGGAGGTCACATAGGCAGTTGCTCCATGTAAAATACTAGCAATCCGCTGCATCCGGTTAGACTGTAAACCGACCCCAACTTAGTTGGGAAAAGGCTACGCAGGTGATGACGAGGTACGGTATATTTTTGATTACTAGGTTGTACACAAATAGGTGTAAATTCTTAATTTGTGCCTGGCAATGGACTCTAAACATATCCGACAAAATCTATGTGAATTATAAAGGGTGTAAAAAGACCCTTAACGAAAATGAAAACTACATATTCTGCCTATCATTGGGATCATTTTTTTCTTCTAGAAAATACCTGGGAAACCACAGGTTCTGGAGATAAGAAAAAATTGGAACTTTGACCTTCAGTCAAAGTTCCAATTTTTTCACAAGTTTTTTTTTTAAAAACCGCTTTTTAAGATTTTAACTTTACTTTAATTAACTCCATGACCCATTAACTATTCATAGCATCCATCAGCAAGTTTTGAGTGCGTAAAATTGAGTTTTACCGTGGAACGTGATTTTTCACACCAAAAAAAAAAGTCGTTTCCCAGCAATAATTTTTGCGTAGAGTTACTTAGTTTGATGTCCAGAATGCTTGGTTGACGGCTTCGTGAAGGGTCTATTTACACCCCGTATATGTAATTCTGCTGCCTGCCTCTTTTGGAACACAGACGTGCCGCTATAATATGTTATGAAGTAATAAATGATCAGCATGTTGATTAATGATCGAGTAATGTTGAAGGAAGCGATAAACAAGCTCAGTTTAGTGCTAATAATATTTCGCTCAACTCGCACGATGCGGTTCATTTGTTATCGGAAAGAAACGATTGGGAAATAATAATATGCTGGTAGTAATTATATTAATGACGTATAATAGTAAACTGCCTCATCGGTCGCGTGGTCGCAAGCGCGACTGCTATGCATGAGGGCCTGGGGTCACAATGCTATTGGGTTTTTCCATCAAGAATTTCTCAGTAGCAGCCACGGAGTTTGGATTCATGCCCGGTTAATGGCAATGGGCTTGGCCCCTTTTACATGGAACTGAAACATAACTAATGATGATGGCCATCTAGCCGATTTCGGCCACAGCGACTGCATTCGATGGCTTTCTAGGGAGTTTGTCGAGAGCTTTGGTGTGCTGCTCTATCATGTGCTCTCAAGTGGCTAGCATACCCAACTTTGGCTGAAAAATTCCGAGCACAAAGCGGACATGTCAGAACACCATTGACATCACTGGGTTTGTAGTGTATACTATAAGGTACACCGTTGCCTAATCCTACGGGGATTGCAGGCGTGATGTTATTTTTGTTGTTTATTGAATGTCGTTGAGGAGCTCGTGGCTAAATAATAACAGCCGCTCAGGTCGATCTTTAGGTTAAGCCGTGCTTGCCTAGGTTGGTCTGTAGATAGGTGACCACCCATTACATACCGAGTTTCCTCCGTGCCTCGGAAAGCACGTTAAGCCGTTGGTCCCGGGTGTCATTTGTAGATCTTTGACAGTCGTTAGGTAGTCAGTGGCCCAAAAGTCTGACAACCAGTCTTACCAAGGGGTATCGTATTACCCAGTAATAACTGGGTTGTGGAGGTCTGACAGGCAGTCGCTCCACGTAAAATACTGGTATTCAGCTGCATCCGGTTAAGACTGGAAGCCGACCCCAATATAGTTGGGAAAAGGCTAGGCAGATGATGATTGAATGTCGTTGACAGCCACAGAGTACTTTAAATTTATCTGGTTAATAATATTATTTTATACACTCGATAGCCGTTTATTTATAATTTTTCTTATCGACATATTCATGAAATTTTGAATATGTCGTGTCTGCGATCGCGTCCTCTTGTTTCTCAATGTTGCCACTCACACTAATATTATTAAACGCATTGAGGTTACGTTGGGTGCAGATTATGAAAACAGAGTCCATTTATTTTTGTCTTATTTATTTTGCGCCTTTCTATACTTTTTTATTTTTTGTTTAGTCTGACTGTGGCGTCACTAGGGGTGTGATATTTGTTTTCATAGCTTACTGAGATTTTATGTAATTCAGTTTTATTGTTCTGTGTGTGCAATAAATTCTTTTTTTTTCTCGCTAATGCTCAAGTTCCATATTTCACCTCCCTCAACAACGAATTTTTTGATTGGAAAAGTCAAAAACTCCTTTTGGATTTTATCTTCGTCCATTTCTACATTTATATTTGTTAAGTTATAATAATATAATAATAAAAAGTAGTATATTCTACTGGGATACAGGCCTCCTCTCTATGAGAGGGAATGGGCTATAATCCACCACGCGGGCCCAGTGCGGGTTGCTAGATGTCACATATGGCCTGTGTTCCAGTAGTGGGAACATTGCTGATACTTATACTATATTCTACTGGTTGAATGGTAAAAATAATATAAAATATATTTTTTCTTTAATAGTGTTGTTGCTGACTCTACACGAACGTTACAAAAACAACTAAAAGTAACGAACTCCTTGATACCCACTTCACATCGATAAGAGTCGGATCGCGATTCCCGTCGCACTGAAAATCAACTGATACTATATTGAAAACAGATATTTGAGAGGTTTCATATGTTAGAATATTAATTGTCAGGACCGTGGGATTAAGAAACACTTCTTGGCCTTTTCCTTACTAAGTATACTAGGGGGTCGGCTTGCTTTGTGGTTTGGCAAATACCGTGTAATTTTTTTGGAAACAATAATGATAACATATCATCACGCCTTGTAAAGCCCGAAGGGATAGGTAGAGGTGTACCTAAGCACACTCACAGTTCGTCAGTTATTTTTAAGTCCCATGTGATAGGGGGGCCTTTTGCCATCAACCGGGCACAACTCCATGGCTGCTACTGAAAAACTCCTGATGGATAAACCCAATAACACTTTTCCCGACCCGGAAATTGAACTATACGAAACACAATAAAACAAAATAATCATAACGATATATTACCCATATTTTACTTTGTACTTTCAGACAAGACTCGTTATGAAATGAACGGCCCCCTCTTTCACGAGCACACCTCGGCAAGCGTAACTTAACCTTCAAGATTTAATCGTGTAAGTATCGGTTATAGGATAACCACAAGCCCCTGTGGAAGTTTTTGAATAATTACTCACAGAGTAATATTCTTTCAAATACATGAAATACTCGGTCAATGATTTTTATATCGCCAACTCTTTGCCAAATTACTTTCGTCAGGAACTAATAAATATCTAGAAATGTTCAAAATGAGAGAGAGGAATTGAATTAGGATAGTTTTTCTTGATGTCAAATATTCCTGGGCAAGTATTAGTTATCGGGATGTTTGCCCGCCCTAGCGTCACTGTCACTGGGCGGCCTTGGGCGGTGGACAAGTTATAAGCGAAAATAAATGCTGTGATGGTACTTAAAGTGTCTTTTTTTTAACTTAATTAAATTGACTTATTGTACTCCAAAAATGTTAGACTGCTCGAATGGTTTTTATTTTGATAAGCTACCCTACAAACTCTACATTTATTAAAAGAAGCAATACTGATAAGTGATAAGGATTGTTCGGCAATTGTTTACTGTTACCCATCATATTGCTAAGTTGCTGTAAGGAAGCATTGTAACGACAGGTTCGACATGTTTGTAGTTTCACTAAAGATGCTACCAACATACTTCAATACCCTTCAAAGTTTTCAGTATAAACGAAGTGATTTTACAAAACTTTGCTTTACTTACATAACATGACATCACGCTTGTAATCCACGAATGGTTACGCAGATATGTACTTAATAGTACACCTATGTTTCGCCACTTATGATAAAGTTTATGTACTATGGGGCGAGCCTACTGCCATCACTGGGCACAGATCCAGACTCCGTGGCTGCCACGTAGAAATTCCTGGTGGAAAAACCCAATGACACTTTGCCCGACCCGGGAATCGAACCCAGAACCTCATGCTAAGCAGTCGCACTTGCAACCAGTCGACCAACGAGACTGTTATTCAGTAGTTCAGCAAAGTAGTTGATTCTTTCAACCTTTTAAATAATAAAACTAAAGTAAGACTTGTAACCAACCGACCCCCACAATCGCTTCTACATGTTTTTGTACCACAGCCGCCCCTAACTCCAGCAGTAGCGAGATGAAGTTGATAAATGACACTGAGGTAATCCAGCTTGTAATCTCCGCCGGTGCGTCCCGTAATTTTTCACCTTTTTCTATCTTTTAATCCAGAGCCGATCGCGCAATGGATGACGCGCGAGTAATGAACGTGCGCAGACAACACAGGTAATGAGGAGGGTTTAAGGAGACACGTTCGAAGTTCAAATTGTATCGTGGAGTTGTTTTTTTTAAAGTATCTTTGGTTTTTAGAGTAAGAAGTTTTTATTTTGCTGTTTAAAGACAGTGTTTGCAAAGCAAGGTAATCTGCACATTTTACGTTGCCGGCTGTTTTATAAAACATATAAGATAGAAGTTCCATTAGTGGTCAAGCTCTATACTAGCAATACCCTGATGAAATGTGTTTCCATCTCTGCGAGACCAAACCAAATTATCGATACCTGTTTCCAATTTACCCTAGACTTTATTTTTATTTATCAATATTCCTTAGTTAATTAATTTTCATGTAAATCGGTCTAGACTAGATTCGAATGTAAACCTACGAATAATAATTATTAAGATTCATGATATTAAACAAAAACTGAATCCCAATATTCTTATTTAAATACCTAGTTGGTACCTTCAAAATGCTTGTTGTAAAATAATTGCCTTCTGTTAAATTAAAGGCGTTTCAAAATTAAAGCATTAATTTCAAGTAGGCCAGTTTCAGACACTTTTGAATTGTCGAAACAAAGACAACAGTAAAATGAAGCTACAGTCCCAGGCACAAGGCATAATAACTGTGAAAGTACTGTAGTTGCCCATTCCAAAGCGTAGATCTCTATGGAGAAGAATGAGCAAGAAACTCCATAGACACTCTTTTAAATTAGAATGTTGTTATAAAACCTTGGTTATAGCATTCCTGTTGAGATGGTACATTATGTGAGAAAGCTGTAGCAAGACGTGCACGATGTTAAAGACGAAATTCACCCATTAAAGTGAGCGCGATCAGCACATGTAATCAGCGATTAAGAGCTATCACTGTATTTTTTCCATAGCAATTAAGGCACAGATAGCTCTTAAACCCAAATTTCTGGAAAACTAAGGAAATGATGAAAACAACATCACAAAAACAGGTTTACCTAAAAAAACCTTTTGACGCAAAACACAAGAATGGTATTTGCTCTGATATTATGAACAGTGGTTATCTATTACCAACCAAGTGCCAAATAATGGAAACCAATCAAAAGTGATCATTATTCGAATTAGGTTAAAAATCAGTGCTTTTTGAAGGTCAAAAATCAGTATTTTTAAAGTCAAAAATTTCCCAAACACCATTGTAGAAGACTAATTTAGTTGGTTTTCAATGATTTAATATTACGCTAATTATTCAGAAGCTCGTGGCTAAATAATAACAGCCGCACGGGTCGATCTTAAGGTTAAGCCGCGCTTCCCTAGGTTGGTCCGTGGATCGGTGACCGCCCATTACATACCGAGTTTCCTCCAAGCCTCGGAAAACACGTTAAGCCGTTAGTCCCGGCTGTCATTTGTACATCTTTGACAGTCGTTACAGGTAGTCAGTGGCCCGACAGTCTGAGAACCAGTCTTACCAAGAAATATCGTATTACCCAGTACTAACTGGGTTGTGGAGGTCAGATAGGCAGTAGCTCCGTGTAAAATACTGGTATTTAGCTACATCTGGTTAGACTGGAAGCCGACCCCAACAAAGTTGGGAAAAGGCAGATGATGATTCAGAAGACCATATCTTATACAGAAAGCGTAGGTACGTTCTTGAACATAAGTAGGTAAGCATAATATCACGCATACAGGGTGTAAACAGACCCAGACGAAGCCGTTAACCAAACATTCTGTATTCATAAGTAACCCTACACAACATTTTTTGGTGGGAAAAGACTTTTTTTTTTCGGGTGAAAAATAGCCTTTTACGGTAAAACTCAATGTAACGCATTCAAAACATTGTGCTTATGGATGCATCGAAAAGTAAACGAGTATTTAAAGTAAAGTTATAACCTTAAAAATTAGTATTAAAAAAAAGTGTGAAAGTTTAAAATTTGACACCTATTAACTCCGTAAATAGAAGGTTCCCAGGTATGGTCTAGAACAAAAACATTATCGCAATAGCCAGAACAAGCGCCTTTCGGCTTCGTTAAGGGTCTATTTACACCCTTTATATTCCCCAAGATGGACGTCAGAGGTCTAAGCAGAACAAGGTGGAGGTAAAACGTTTAGTTCACCAACTTGTCTATACAAAGTGGACATTTTGAGGAGCTGTCTAAAATTCTAGATGGATCTGATGGCGCTTGCTTGAGCGGTATTTATAAGAAGGGCTCTATAGGTAAGCATTTGTGACCTTATTTTGTGAAATTGAATCGAAAAAACGAGATGGCGGTATATCTTATTGGAATCTTTACGTAATTTTGACTTAGGTACAAAAGGTGCTGGTTACTAACTATTACAATCTAATATTTAACGCTCAATCTTCTTGAAATAAGATGATGTGCCGCGCTTGCTTAGATTAGCCCGTGGGGACCCATCACATGCACACCGAGTTTCTCGGTGCCTCGGAAACTGACTGTCATTTGTAGATCATTGGCAGTCGTTACAGATAGTCAGTGGCCTGAAAGTCTGACAACCAGTCTTACCAAGGGGTCTTCCAAGGTCTTTGGTAGTGAACCCATGCGTGGGCTACGCATGGGTTCACTACCAAAGACCTCCGGTTCTTAGCCTTATTTAATTAAATGACTATTGATTTGATCTGTTTGTACTTTGTACCCATCGATACTAAATGACTATCGACGCCTTTGAATGTAAACATGACATTGGCACAAAATAAAAATAGATATAAGCACATACAGATAGTTATCTCATTAATTACTAGCTGGAGCCCGCGACCTTCGTCCGCATGAAATTATTATCAAACTATTATTCCTTATTTGAATCGGATTTTGTTAACAGTTTCCAGGGTTTTAATTTTTTTTGCACGGATCCCTAATCTTTTTTTTTAACAAAAATATAATAAATTAGATACTCCTTATAACATGAGTTATTAAATGTGATGTGATTTTAGTACAAAAATAAAAAAATGAAAGATTAAGGGGGTAATTCATTGTTTTTTTAGGGGTATTTAAGTGGTGAAAAAGCTGCAACGCCAGTTGTCTCAGTCTCTTATTTCAGCAACTACTGGTGGTATCCACCATACTTTTAGAACTTTAGGTTTCAGCAAATAATACAACTACTGCCTCGTTGGTCTAGTGGTCGCAATCGCGACTGCTGAGAAAGGGGTTTAGGTTTCGATTCCCGGGTTGGGAAAAGTCTTATTGGGTTTTTGCATCAGGAATTTCCACAGGATCTGTGCCCGGTTTATGGCAATAGGCTCGCTCCCTTTTACATGGGACTTTATCATAACTGGTGAAATGTGGGTGTACTATTAGGTACACCTCTGGCTAACCCTTTGGGGACTACAGGCGTGATGTTATGTTATAGGTTTCAATCAAACTTTATTAAAATATGTTTTTATTTTAACAAAAATATTTCAAATGACTCAACCATAACCAAAATTATTTTGAGGAGGTTTCATATCTAAGAACGAACATAAAGTTTACTTTGAATGAATGAATGAAATGAAATGAATGAATTTTTTTGAAATTTTTATTTGCTAGAATTGTAGTACATTATAGATGGTCAAGTATTATTAAAGTTGCTCACACAATTCGCTAAAACTAGCATGCAAAATAATTAAAGAATACATTAATACAAAACAGGTGAATCCAATATAAGTCAATAATAAAAATGTCAATAAATTTATAATAGGAAAATGTCAACGTAAATCTTTTTTTCCAACGGAACCCTTGGTGCACGAGTCCGAACTGAACTTGGCCGGTTTTTTTCAGACAGATAACGCTGACTAGCAAGTCATGATTGTCTTATAACAAACAAATCGTAGTGATAATACAGAAATGATCATCATGATGACTTGCTGTTTTAAATGACGTACTTTAAAACAGGTTCATCTTTCACAGATTTTAATCTAACACACATGTTTGAGCAAATGTGTGTGTGAGTGTGATACCTCTCTGTGTGAGATAGCCTGGCCAAGTGATGAGTAGGCCGTGGTTGTGGGTTCCGTGAAATAGTATAGCAGCTGTATATGCGATACTATTTCCCGTATAATACACAAATTTACACATTTTACATATTTATCGCATCCTTGTACCAATGGCCCTGGCCAGGACGTACTGAGTGACATCAATAGTGTCAAACAGTTGTGGGCGCAGAATGGGATACGGGTAAACTAGAGAAATAGCTCCTTTAACTTGTACACAGTTCATTCGTTACAGGTCAATTACTGACACTGCCGTACTAACTAAATACACTGAACTTAAAAGGAAACACAGAGCAGTTCCTAAGTCAGTAGGTGTCGCGACCACGTCTCAACAATCACTGTCCCTCCCGTCGACACCATACTCCCTAGGCTCTGCACAACGCCAAACAAAGGCCCTTGTGTTTAATTTTAAGTATAAACTCATCAGGATCCGACATATTTATATTTGTAAAAGCTTACTTTTTTATTCTGGTGCCTTTCATATACACAAGGTATTATGTGTAGTCCCGATTTAGCATGCGCCTCTAAGACGACGAACTGTGTCCTGTAACGCTGTGCTATAACATAGCGGAAATGCGTACCATCACTAGACACACCGGCGGCAGTTTGTCCTCCCTTTGTCATTGCGATTATTTTTAGGGTCCTCATAATCATGTAGATATGTCTGTCTGTCTGTCTGTCCGTATGTCACAACCACTTTATTCCGAAACTATTAGGACTACACAGTTGAAACTTGGTAGGTAGACTAGGTAGGCTTGGTAGGCTTGGTTGGTATTCTGTTAACCGCTTTACAATTTTAATACAAAAATAAAAAATATAAAAATTAAGGGGAAATTATAGGATATATGTGCGGGGTGTCTATAGATAGGTCTTTAATTGACATTGAGATTCCTAAAACCATTTTGTCTCAAAGTCAATCGTTTGAAAGATAGACACTTCCAAAGTGGTAAAATGTACTCGTATATGTAAATGTATATGCATAACATAATATTAAAAACAAATTTAGTTTTGCTGTTGGATGTAATACAATACAACAGTTGCATGAGCTTTCAAAATATTTTTATTATATTGTTTGGTGCTACGGAACCCTATATGCGTGTGAGTACGACTAGCACTTGGGCGCTTTTTAGTTCTGGACTATGGTTCAGGAACCTTTTTACGGAGATTAAGGAGATATTGGAGGTCAAAGTTTAAATTTTTGTACAAGTTTGTACAACTTTTTAACGTTTACTTTACTTTAAATATCTTCATGTCCCTTGTACTATGTAATGCATCCATCTCGTCACCTCAATCAAACTAACCAGCTACCAAAAAAAAAATGTAGTATCAAATAGAAAAAAAATCAATCGTACTCATTTCTATTCAAAACTTTTGCTTTGAAAACCCATCATTTACAGGAAAATTCGTCGCTTCGATCGTTTGTCGGAAAAAAAAGAGTAAGGATCCCGAAATAAAATATTTAGTCTGTGGTAAAACACGATACGATTAATCATTGCGATCAATCGTCATCGTATGATCCTCGCCTTGTCACTACGTAATCAGGTAAAAATCTGGCTGGCGCACTGTGCAAGCAAAAATCAACTGTAAAGCTAAATGTAATTAGTATATGTATACCGACCGCTTTAATGAGTCCTCGCGAATGTATCAATTTAAATGGAATATTCTGAAGGTTGATCACGTATTGGCTTAATTAGTATCGTAATACTTACGTGGATAGTGGTTATTTTAAAACAAATAACCTGTGGCATATTGTTAGGAGTTTGTGGACGCTTAATGTGCCTTTGATGGAGTAAGGCGGAGGACTCATTAAAGCGGTCGGTCTATAACCATGTATGTACAATTGTACCTACAACCTATAGATATATATCATTCAACTGAAGATAATACAATAATATATCCATTTATGTGTGTATTCGCAAATACATATATACAGCACACAATCAAAGCAGTATCAACAAAAAAAAAGATTACGTATTTATCTGTCGTTATAACAACACATATAAAAACCTGTACTTATCTATGTATTACCAAACGAAATTTTTGTTTCACATACCGGAGGAGTCTTCGGTCAAAATCACTCGTGTGTTACGCAGTGAGTAATGTTGTTGTATTTTGTGTGTGACGATTTTATTATTTTAAATATAGCTTTGTTTGTGATTTTTAAGGAAAAGTAAATAAATAATCAATGATTTAATGAGTCGAGGTCATTGGTGACAATTTAAAATATGTGTATTTGGTCGATTATTCTTCGTAACTATTACAATTTATATACCAAAGGTAACTTCCGCGTAGAAACGGACAGGAGTTGACTTTATTAAACTCTTCAATTCTATTTTTAATTTTTTCTCGATTTTCAAACCAATTTGCATCCTAAATCGTTCAGTTGCGGATATCGAGTTTGTCTTGCCAGTTTCTTTAATAATTCTGTATTTTTACTACTCAAGTAACTGTACTACTATTTTCATTATCTCAATTATGATGTACTCGTAATCGTGCTATCAATACAAAACAAACTACTTACTTAAGTAAACTTGTTGATAGTATTTTGTTTTGTAAATCAAAGCCGTTTTTCATGTTATCTGTGTGACCACTTAGTTCCTAGTTCCCTTGATCTACACAACGGATTTTGCTGGGGCTTCGCCAATTAGAGAATTTTGGTAAATAAAACTTTGGAACCAGTATTCAATGCAATTTTGACCTACATTTAAAAATGTTCATGACCAGTACTTTTTTTGAAGAATTTTATTCTATTACTGTTGGCGTGTTCCATTAAATTAGTCCGGCCACAGTTTCACACATTCTAAAATCACCACCTGTTCGGTTACACCTATGATGATTATGAGTTTATGCTACATCCTTCATCATCATCATCATTCCAGCCAAAAGACATCTTTTTTTGGAAACAGGCCTTGCCCAAGAATTCCAACAAGGCAAGCCTGGAGTGCAAATGTGTTGCTGTTCCAGAAAGATGGAACACCTGTTGTTCGCTGATGCCTGCATTGATGGACACTAGTGACAGCGCAAAACTAACAAAACAAGCATTCCTTATCTACTATAATACCGTAGAATATCCGTCTAAAGTTTATCATTTCTTTTCAGATCATGATAGCCCTAATATGGCTCGGCCTGATCATCATAGCAGCAGTGCTATACATGCGTCAGGCCTACTCCCGCTTCAGTCGGTACGGTGTGAAGCATTTCAAGGTAGTCCCACCACTGGGCAACCTGTTGAACGAGTTGATACGGAAAAAACATGCCGCTGAAACGTACCAAGATATGTATAATAGTTTTCCGGAAGAGAGGTACGTTTAACTTTTGCAGTTGTAAACCATCATTATTTGTCAAGCCTTTTCCCAACTATGTCCCCCTTACACAAATTGTTTATCAGACTTTTGCGCTAACTAGTGTAACAAATGACAGCTGGGAGCAACGTGCTTTTCAAGGCACGGAAGGGTGTCGACGAGGATTGGCCCGTGCCGCTCTTATTTTTTGGACACGAGGCTGTTATTAAAAAATAACGCGAGTTTCATACAAAAATTCAAAAAAGCTGATTTTTAAAATAACGGCTAATTTTATTACAAATAGCGCGTTTAAGTATAAGTTATTTGAAGTTTGGTTGGTACTTGCGCATATGCTGAATTCATGGTATCAGTTTCCCGAGTCATAAGATACAAGCGATGCTTAGTTTGTGGCTCACCGATTATACGACACAACTGTTTTATTTCTAATGATTAATAAACTGATTTTAATTTAATTTGAAACCATGAATTACCAAACTAACTCCAGAACTATTTTCTAGGTTTGTAGGCAAATACGAGTTCTTGTCGCCAGTGGTGAGCATTCGAGACCTGGAGTTGGTGAAGAAAGTCACGGTCAAAGACTTTGAGCATTTCCTGGATCACCGCACGCTGGTGGACGATTCAGTGGAGCCTCTGTTTGGGAGAAACCTGTTCACTTTGAGAGGTATGAAATCTGATTAGAGATTGAGAAATTGAAGTGTTCATAAATGCCCAAAAGCAGTAGCGTATTGAAATTGAAATTAAGCTTACTTACCCGGATACTAATTTCGTTTGCAAGTGCTACTGCAGGATGAAGAAGATACGGGGTTCGATTCACAAGCTGAGATTTCTCAGTATCGGCTTGGAATTGATATACCCTTTTTTTTGGATGAGAAATCATCAAATAACCCCCCCCCCCCCGCTCTGGGCGGAGTGGGTGCGAGTGAGTCAGACTTTTACTGACTAAAACCCATCCATGTTCCTTCTTTGCCCTTTGTGTTCCAGGGCCGCGGTATCTCTTTCGAACAGTCCCGCAGCCCCGGCAGGCATCGGCCCTTGCGGGCCCCTTACTTTTGCTGACATCTCTTTGAGGCGCGCGTGGAACACGAACGCGCAATGATATACCCTTCCCTCTATTTCATGCTCCTTAAATGGAACTGGCGAATTGTGAATGTATTGAAAGCACAGATAAGGATGGATATACCTAGATAACGCAAGAGCTCCTACTTCGTGTGCCTGGCTTAAGTATTTTACAGTTAACATGGCTACTGTCGCAGCAAGCTAACTTGTTTAAAACAACAACGTTATAACTCAAGAACTTAATTCTAGACATCTAAAGAACAAAAACGTAGTCTATTTTGTACGGTAACTTGTTTGAATAGTAACTAAATAGTGCTTATGACGTCATAGTAGGAAGTCGAAAAATGGCGCGCTTGGTTTTCATAGATCGTGATGCTTGCGTTACCTAGGTATATCTATATATGTGACTAAAAGGCACACCTCTGCCTAAACCGTCGAGAAATACAGGCGTAATATTACGTTAAGTTGTTTTGACAATCTCACAAACTTTTTTATTTTCGCACAGGTCAAGAATGGAAAGACATGCGTTCCACATTGAGTCCCGCGTTCACCAGTTCCAAGATGCGCGCCATGGTGCCGTTCATGTTGGAGGTCGTCGATCAGATGATAGCAACCCTGAAGAAGCAGATCAAGGAATCTGGAGGTCAGTTTGGAAAGATTTAAAAAGATCAAATGATTATAATAAATTCTGATCTAACATAAGTAACACAACAATATACAATGTCGCCCATGCGCATGTGACCGCCCGTAATTTTCTGAATATTCATGAAGAAATGTCGAAAATAAACTTTAAAAGGGGGGGTCTATCTACAATATTTTTCATGTTATTCGATTTTTAATTTTTTAAGTATAGTTTGTAGATTTGCTTTCTATTTTTTGACACATCTCCGAAGTTTATGGGTCGATTTGGATTCTGTTTATTATTTCTAAAAGCTTATGAGTTATTTTAACAGGTTAATTAACATTTTTACTAAAAAATATCGACGACGAAAAAAAAAACGGAATCGAAGTCATTTTTTCGGTGAAAAATTGTGTATTTATTTTGAAAAAACTAGTGTAAGTCCATAAATTATCCCGATAGGACGACTTTTTTAAACATTATTTGTAATTTACTCCATAACAGTTACAAATTCACAGAACATTATTGATACCTAACTGTAACTAAATCCAAGGTAATACTCTTAAAACTCTGATGAGTCAAATTTAGGAAAAGATAATGTGAAAGTCAATTGAATGTTGCTCTTAGCAGTGAGTACTAAAAGGTTAAACTAATAATGGGGATGATAATGGAATTAAAAACAAACAAGCAATTCTTGTATTTTTTATTTTTTTAGTAAAAATCTGGCTGATTTTTACTAAAAAAATAAAAAATACAAGAATTTTAATTAATTAGAGTTTCGAAATGGCCCTCACCCTCCTGTAAACAAACCAAAGTCCTCATGGCAACACTTTTGATTGTACGACGTAATTCTTCACGGTTTTCTTTTATTTCCGCAGCAGCAGCAAAAATCCTAGCCGTTAATTGCTCGCGGCTTTCGAAGGGCACGGCATACACTTTTTGTTTCATGTAGCCCCAAAGATAAAAATCTAAGGGTGTAAGGTCGGGAGATCGCAGCGGCCAAGCAATGGCACCTCCTCTGCCAATCCGCCACGGATAATTTTGATTTAAATAATCACGAACTAGTCGTGCGAAGTGTGCTGGAGCTCCATCTAATTGCAGATACATCCGCCTTCTTGTTTCCAGCGGTACTTCCTCCAAAAGCAACGGCAACGTATTGACTATAAAATCTAAAAACGCGTGTTGATCTAGTCTGTTTGGTAACACGAAAGGGCCAATAAGTTCACCGTCAATCATTCCAGCCCATACATTTATGGAAAATTGAGTCTGGAAAGTTGTTTCCCTAATGATGTGTGGATTTTCAGTGGCCCACACATGAAGATTGCGATGATTTGTTATACCCGCCCTTGTTTTTTCTTTAGAGATAGGTATCAACAATGTTCTGTGAATTTGTAGCTATTATGTAGTAGATTACAAATAATGATTAAAAAAGTCGTCCTATCGGGATAATTTATGGACTTACACTAGTTTTTTCAAAATAAATACACAATTTTTCACCGAAAAAATGACTTCGATTCCGTTTTTTTTTCGTCGTCGATAATTTTTAGTAAAAATGTTAATTAACCTGTTAAAATAACTCATAAGCTTTTAGAAATAATAAACAGAATCCAAATCGACCCATAAACTTCGGAGATGAGTCAAAAAATAGAAACCAAATCTACAAACTATACTTAAAAAATCGAATAACATGAAAAATATTGTAGATAGACCCCCCCTTTTAAAGTTTATTTTCGACATTTCTTCATGAATATTCAGAAAATTACGGGCGGTCACATGCGCATGGGCGACATTGTATAATGCAGTATCCAGGCTTTAATGTGATACCCCAAGCTTTGGAAATAGACTGTCGGTTGTCATTCTGGTAAGAGTCATTGATAGACGATAGTCCATAAATCACTCTCACTATAAGTCGTTCTAAAACGCGTTGTGGCATATAATAATATTTTATAGGGTGACTGGTAATTAGTGACCGATACTTAAACATTTTTTTATACTCATTCACTTTTATCCCAATAACACAACAGCCGTATGAAATTGTGAGCCGCGCGAGTGCTTTACCTACTCACTGTTGCACGGTACGATAGTAATAAGACAAAACAGCGTCAAGCGGCTAACAGCTGATAGGTCAAAGGCGCGTGCGCGCGAAGTTTTCGGGATAAAAGTGAATGAGTAAAAAATAAAAATGTTTCTTTGGGAAAGTTGTTTGTTATCATGAGAACAATCACTTGTTTTAGTATCGGTCACTAATTACCAGTCACCCTATATTATGTTCCGCACGTTCATGTGTATGTTCTTTGGATTCCGCAGTCGATTACGTAGACGTGGACACCAAAGACCTGACGACACGCTACGCCAATGACGTCATAGCGTCCTGTGCCTTCGGTCTGAAGGTGAACTCTCATTCCGAAAGAGACAACCAGTTCTACACTGTAGGCTATGAGACAGCTTATAACGGCTTCAAGAGAATCCTGATCTTCTTAGGGTATACTTCGTTCCCCTCTATTATGAAGGTAAGTCTAATGTAATACGAATAATAACTGTAAACCTTAAATGTGTTAAACGAATCGGTATAGTTACCTGAAGTATTACCTACAGTGTTAAAATGGCGACATGAGAGGCGGTATTTAAATCCAATGCACGTTGAACAGTGAACTCAGCAGCCAATTTGACGAGTAGTATTTTTGCCTCAGCATGAGCTGACATAAGTCAATATTAGTTTGAAACTATTATAACATTACAAATTATACATTATTATGAGGTGAAGTCAGTGCTTAACAAAAATTTACACTTAACGCACTTGTTCTGCCCGTCATTGTGATCATTTTTTCATCATTCTCGACCACCTTCTAAATATGGAGATATTGGAGATCAAAGATTTTTTTAAATACAAGTTTTAAATGTTATAAGTACCTTTAAACATCTCCGTGACCTTTGTACTATTCAATGCATCCATCAGCACAATGTTTTGAGTACTTTACATTGAGTTTACGGTATGTCTCGCCGTGATTTGTCAACCCAAAAAAAATTGATTCCCAGAAAAAAAAAAATTGATGTACAAACTGCTTGATTAACGACTTCGTGAAGGGTCCGTTTACACCTTGTATTTATAAAGTTCATGCGAATACGAGAGATGAAGAAGATAATAACCACACCTGTGACACCTGTGATAAAAGTCCAACCCAGTAGTACTGAATGTAACCAGCCCAGCCACCAATCATAAAATTAGATGTATTAGGCAATAAAGGATAATTATCGTTTAATTTGACAGATAACTGTTATGATAAAATTAAATATTATGATAAATATACTGAGGTATTTCCTGGTAATCTGATAGCACTGTCAATATCTGGCATAGGATAAAGGGTTATCAAAAGATATTTCGAGAATCGAAAGGTCTTCGATAAAATCACGGTTATTGTTGATCATGACAACCATATTTTAGGTTTTAGGTAAGAAGGTGCAAAGATTCGTTTCTGAGATTTTAAGGGCTTTTTCTTAACGGATAAAAAAATTGTTTTGTGTATTCGTAACATTTCATTGTTTATATATAAAGACGGGGTATTCCCAAAGCGCAACTATTTTTAAGCGCAACTAAATTATTCCTCAAAGCGCAACCTTGATAAAAATATCGTTAATGAATCCATCATGTTTGCGCTGGTTTTGCTAATAATTTGAGTAACTAGCAATTGGCACAAGTAAAATGCAGGAATTGCGTATTGGCTGGAACCACGTGGAAATGAACAATACGCTTATAAGGAAGGATTGCACATACCTCGATTTCCCGGAGCAGCTTCCAGACCCTTAGCACTTCACACGGAGAAGACGAAAGCGAGAAGATCACACCAATTTCACCAACTTTATCAATGTTTCGAGAGCGCTTGTTATCGCGATGAATTGTAGCCAGCCATTGATCGTTGGGAATCGACAACGGAGGTTTTGTGCGGGAATGATTTAGAGGTGGGGATTACCTGTGCCAATCAACAAACTAATTGTCTATGTATCCGCGCAACCATTCCCCCGGGCTTGAAGGGATGCCTTCAAATACGAAACTACAAACTACTAAAATACCTAATTGCTAACGTTACCTAACCTTGAATGATAAACTGACGTGTCTATTGGTTAGGCAACGGGCAAAGACGCACGACGGGACGCAAGTAGGATCCAGTCGCTGTCTTAACCCGAGCGATACGAGTGACTCCGGTGGAGTCAGGGAAAACTTCCTCCACGACACCCAAAGGCCAGTGCAGTGGAGGCGAATTGTCGGTTATAAGGATCACGACCGTGCCGACAGCGACTGGATCGACCGGCGTGTTCCATTTGCGACGCGATTGCAACGTGTGGAGGTATCCACCTCTCCAGCGCTTCCAAAACGACTGTACTAAACTATCTAGCAACTCGTGTCTAGCAGTAATAGTCCTTTCCTCTATTTCCTCCGCAGGCAAGTACTTTAAAGGCGTGAGATTCAAAAAGTGCGCTGGAGTTAAAGCTAGCGGTTCCGAAGGGTCGCTAGAGAGCGTCCTACAAAGAGGTCTAGTATTAATAACGGACTCGATTTGAGTAAGCACGGTGCTTAACTCTTCAAACGAAAGAATAGTATCACCTTGGTCGTTTTGTATTTTCGACACTCTGTTGGCAACAAAGGTGTTCCACCGATGGGGCGACGAATGTACCCAACAGAGAGCGACTGTCGAATCCGAAAATGCGAATATATTGCGAAAAACAATGCGGTTTTGACAAGCGACTACGACATTTTTTATTAGTTGAGCTAGCACAAGAATAGCACATAGCTCAAGACGAGCGAGAGAAACGACCTTCTTAGGAGACACCTTAGACTTAGCGGTTAACAACTTAACTATATTGCCATCGCTATTTTGGACGTGGAAGTAAATCACTCCCCCGTATGCCTTCTCACTGGCATCCGCGAAAGCCAAGATAGTGACCACACTATCGGCGACGATACTAACGTGACGTGGGATTTTTATATTACCGAGCAAAGGAAGCTCTTCTTTAAAGCGAGTCCACAGTCTTACTATATTTTCAGGTGGGGCATCATCCCAGTCACAATAACACAGCCAAAGCTGTTTGATCAGCAGTTTGGCGTACAGGACGACTGGCGCGACAAATCCCATGACGTCCCATATTTTAGCGACACACGACAATATTGTACGCTTAGTACAATTTTCAAAGGGGGTACTAACTTTCATGCCGAAGTGGTCCGACGTCGGCGACCAACACAAGCCCAGTACCTTATGTTGGTCGGACTCGTCGAATTCTTTGACAGCTGGCAGGCGATGCGAAGGCGGAATCGAATCCAAGACGACTTGGGAGTTGCTGGTCCATTTAACTAATTCAAATTGACCAGCTTTCATGAGACCTATCATTTCCGAAGCTGTGGAAATGCCCTGGTCTTCCGTGAGAACGGAATGGACAAAATCGTCCATATACAAACCTTCAGCGACAATATTTTTTGCCTGAGGGTAAGAGTCACCCTCGTCCTCTGCCAGCTGCTTGATAGTTCGCAGCGCATGAAAGGGGCTAGACTTGAGCCCAAAAACGACACGATTAAATTCATAAACCTGTAAAGGTTCTTGCGGGGAAAAGCGATACAAAATGCGTTGGAAACGCCGATCAGATTCTCGGATTCCAATGCTGAGAAACATTTGACGAATGTCTGCGGAAAGAGCGATCGAAAATAAACGAAAACCAATAATAATATTAAAAAGATTCCCTTGTAGATTTTGCCCACCATACAAGAGATCATTTAGAGAAACGCGGGAGGTAGTTTTACAACTACCATCGAGAACGACACGAAGTTTGGTTGTGACCTTATCATCTCGGATCACACCATGATGCGGAATAAAATATGAAATTTCTGAAGAATCAGAATTTGTAGGTGAAATATAACCCTTTCCTAAATACTCGCGGATGACACCGTCATACGCGACCTTTAATTGTGGAGAAGCTTGCATCTTCCTTTCCAAGCAGTAAAACCGACGTTCACTTGCTTGACGCGAGTTACCAAGGGATTCGACATCACCCTTGAAAGGCAAAGCAACCACGTATCATCCGTCACTATCCCGAGTGGTAGTGCGGTTGTAAAACTCCTCACACAATTTGTCATCCGGGCTGAGCAGCGGGGGGACGTCTACTTCCTCCAATTCCCAGAACTTTCGGATCGCAGAGTCCAACGGATCAGCGGTACAACAATATGAAACGGTCGTGTTGCTGTCAACGCGTACCGGGGCATCACCTACAATAACATAGCCAAGGACAGTTTCCAATGCGAGAGGCGACAAATGTGAGGCTTGTCCCGGCACTTTGTTCGACAAAAGTAAATGCGGGAAAATTGAAGCACCGATCAATACTTGAATCGGGCCTGGAGAAAAATACGTATCGTCTGCCAACGGTAAATTTTTGAAGTTAGACAAAAGAGAGGCGTCGACCGTAGCAGTTGGCAAACGTTCGGTAATTTTATCTACTACTAAAGACTCGATATTATAATTTATGTTGCGGTCGAAACGAGAATGAAATTTAATTTTTACGGAACCCTGAATTGTTTTACTCGAACCTCCTATTCCCTTTACGGTAGAACAGGCAGGTCGATTATTTATGTTCAAACCTAAGCGTTGACAACACTCGCGAGTTATAAAATTACTTTGAGAAGCGCTGTCCAATAATGCCCTGAAACTATGTTCAATTCCGCGAGAATCCACGATAATGATACGTGCGGTTGCTATGAGTACCGTGGTAAGAGGTCGAATCATGTGGCTACTCCCACCATGATTATCGGATAATGAACACAGGGCTACGTCAGTGTCCGCGCGAACAGTGGTTGAGTCACTGGGAGCGGCCTCTGTGGGACGGGAGCGGGTTTGACTTCCGAAACACAAGAGAGTATGATGTTTGTGATTACATTTCCTACATGTAGATGTTGACCCACACGCAGAAACACGATGACCACTACTTAGGCAATTTATACATAAATTGTTAGACTTAATGAATTTAAAACGTTGATCTGGGTTATAACTATTAAATACCCTACATTTATAAATGTAATTATGATGCTCATTGCATAGATTACACGCGGCGGACTCAGAACCAGATGTACTCGCGTAAGCCTGTGTAGATTTTGTAGATTTACGATCGGATCCTCTGTTGCTGACGACTCGAGCAACAGGAGATGACGTACGTTCTAATACCTTTATGTGTTCGCGAACAAAACTTATTAAATCAGAAAAAGATGGAATTTCGGAATTATTCGATCTTAATTGATGATTAGATTCGAAAGTACGCGCAGTGTCTGGATCAAGTTTTTTAAGAGCGATATGCAACAAAATAAAATCAGATAGGTCATTGACCTTTGTGTTTTTTAACGCGGCTACAGACGATGCGAATTTATCGAGAAAAGATTCTAAACTACTAGGGGTTCCTGACGAAATAGATTTAAATTCAAATAATTGGTCTAGGTATGAAGTCGCTGATTGACGCTTATCTTCATACCGTTTACAAAGTAAATCAAAAATAAGAGGGTAGTTGTCAGCGGTTGGAGATATGCCGGCACAAACAGATCGCGCCTTGGCAGTCAACCTTCCTATTAAATAATATAACCTCTCACTGTCTGTCAGAGAAACATTATTGTGTACGGCGTTGCGATAACTAGCTATAAATAAAGGCCAATTTTTAATATCTCCGTTAAATTCGGGTATTTCGATAGGAGGTAATCGAGGTGACCTTTGAACCTGACTACGAGATTGGACCTGTAGTTTTTCCTCGGCTCGTTTTACACGGCCTAATAGGTCTTCGAACGAAGAAAGCGCCTGATAGTTGATGACGTAATCAGGATTTAATTTAAGCTCATGATCAACAATATCATCCAACACACTTTCAAAATCTGCACGCATTGAATCTACTGTTTTAACGTCACAGAGGAAGGATTCCTTATTGAATTCTTCCGAATCGATATGTTTTAAATTATCACATATACATTGCATACGACAAAATATACGATCCCGCTTAGAAACTAATCGCCTGAGCGTTAAGTCAATGGGCGGCATGTTAGCGATTTATGAAACACGAAATAATTAAGAAAGGAAATAATATAAGAAAGAATTAATATTAACTATTCTATTGTGCAGATGTACTAATTGATAGTTTTGTTAACTTAACCTGGCCGGGCAGTCGAGCGCACACGTGCTGTGACCTACTTACCGAACCGGTTTTCGAACAAATTGAAACTTATTTAAATAACGCGATGATTACGACAAACGCTAGTACCAATTACTAGCTAGGATAACGACACGAAACGAATACGATAGAAATTATGCGGTGTATGTAACTACGCGGTGATGAGCGAAATACGAAACGACAGGGACGATACGATACGATAGAATTGGTAAATGATTGCGGTGTTGAGCGAAATATAAACGATGCTACTTAATCTAATGCGGAGTTTACGAGATTTTAACTAAATACCTAACTTGCCTCGTGGCGAAGTATTTGGTACAAATACGCGGGATTAACTAAACGAACTACCTAGGATTTCCTAGGGAATGGCTGCCACTGATTTTACGACACTTATACGGCTGAAGGACCAAATGTTTGCGCTGGTTTTGCTAATAATTTGAGTAACTAGCAATTGGCACAAGTAAAATGCAGGAATTGCGTATTGGCTGGAACCACGTGGAAATGAACAATACGCTTATAAGGAAGGATTGCACATACCTCGATTTCCCGGAGCAGCTTCCAGACCCTTAGCACTTCACACGGAGAAGACGAAAGCGAGAAGATCACACCAATTTCACCAACTTTATCAATGTTTCGAGAGCGCTTGTTATCGCGATGAATTGTAGCCAGCCATTGATCGTTGGGAATCGACAACGGAGGTTTTGTGCGGGAATGATTTAGAGGTGGGGATTACCTGTGCCAATCAACAAACTAATTGTCTATGTATCCGCGCAACCACCCATCTCTATTTTTCATCATGGTTGCGCTTAAAAATAGTTGCGCTTTGAGGAATACCCCATGAAGACTGCTTCATTTTTAATTTTATTTGGTAAGCAGTTGAGTGAAGGCGGGTCTTAGGCATGATCTCAGACTACTATGAATATGGTGCAAAAGGTAAAAGAAAAAATAAATAAAAAAAAACAATTATTTTACAGAAATTCAACGTGACAATATTTACGGAAGCCACGGTGAACTTCTTCCAGAGTATAGTACTGAATACGATGGCCGATCGACAGAAGAAAAATATTATCAGACCGGACATGATACATCTACTCATGGAGGCTAAGAAAGGTATCGTAAACATTACGTACAAAGTAATCAATGTCATGTTCAAATAATTGTACAGGTTGTTCTTCAATTATTACTTCTATGTGAACTTCAGTCTTGTCTACTGTGGTGTTCACTAGAAACACTAGTTAGGGTTTAGAATAAAACCACCAAATTATCAGTAAGTAGATGAACTACTTTAAGGGTACGTGCTCTCGCTGCCCGGGATAAGTGAGGACTAGTCGAGACGGAACGATACGCAACCTTAAAGCTCACGCTTTGTTTATTAGTATATCACATCTACTATAATGGCATCTTGTGTCCCAATGGTTTCAAAAGAAAAGGTGTCTCAGAAAGCTTTTTCGACTCTTCAATCGAACTTGGAGAAGTCTGCTGTGGGCGGAACGATGCCCATTAAGTCCTTTGTAACAGGGGGCGAGCTTATTGCCATCAAACGGGCACAACAGACTCCAGGCTGTTACTGAATGGCTCATGATGGAAAACCCAATCACACTTTGCCCGACCCGGGAATCGAATCCATTGCCAACGAGACCGTTGTTCCTGACATTAGCGCATTAAAACTTAATAAGCATCATAGATCGTTACCTATCTTATATACAGCAGGATACAAGATATTCAATCACAATGCTTTGTAGGGAACATAATGATCACCCAAAAAAAACCAGTTACCATTTGTAACTGTCCATAATCTGACCTTCATATTATTTTGATTAACAAAACCAGGAAGTTTCGCGCCATACTGAACCTAATTACCTGTACATAATCTAAACGGAGTACTTATAGTTTTGCTAAATCCAATACAACTTCAATGGGTGTGGAATAACAAAAACTGAACCAAGGTCACGATGTTGACGCCATTACTTAATATATAATTGTTCTAAGTACCTTAGTGTTCGGGTTGGCTTAATTCGACAAACTGAGTGGCAAAATCGAATATCATTCTATCCTAACTGATACTATGTATGTATAAATGCGAAAGCAAGTTAGTTTGTTTGTTACCTTTTCACGCCTAAACCGCTGAACCGATCATTATGAAATTTTGCATATACGTTGTCAGGTGTACAGAAGCGGACATAGGGTACAAAAAGTACTGTTCCCGAGGAAAACAACAATAACGTTCATATGATAATAGGTGGCGCCACGTGTCTTTCGTATCATGATTGGATTATATTATTGTATAAACTTTAGTAGCATTTTGTGCTGCACAAAATGTTCGCGAACAAATGTGCGGCACAAATGTTCGCGCACATTTTTTGTTGGAATCGCACCATTAGGGTTTCTTGGGACATAAACATAACTAGGATTATCAGACGTGATATTGTTCTTAGGGATACCTATGAATTGAATAATACTACAACACTCTAAAACAACTTGACTTTAATGTTTTTTTCTTTCAGGAAAACTTACCCATGAAGAGAAACCTGACGATAAAGATAACACTGGATTCGCAACAACTGAGGAGTCAGATGTAGGAAAAGCAACCAATAATAGAGGTCAGTGTTTTATTGCATTGCAGAGAAAACAAAATCGAAATAATCTAATAGTTGGAACGAATAGGAGCAGCTCATTAATAGCCCAGTAATAAACTATTGAAATCTATGATTTTGACGATACGATAGTTACGATGGAGAGACTGGTGGTTCAGGGCCAGGTGGAGGGCATGAGATCACGCGGCCGATCACCAACTTGCTGGACTGACCTGATCAGGAAAGCTTGTTGTTGCTGTGCCCACCATGGTCCAGTGTACTCGCAACGTCTCCAACCGGCAGAAATGGAAGCAAATCGCTGAAAAAACAGTCCTCGGGGAAGTCAACGACCCGCGGAACATCTCTCCGTGTACCTCGCCTGCGCAACCACGACCACTCTGACAAGAGTGTTTCGACGGAGAAGAATAAACTATGTCATGAAGTCCGTGAGGCATTGCAATAAATAACGCAAATTCGTAAAATGGTTATAGTGTGCTCAAAATTAACCTAAAACAGTAACAACATACCTCAGAGAATCGGACCGTTTCTCCTTAACATACATTTTTAAAATCTAGCTAGGAGAGCTGTGCTCACCCATTTATTTTTGAAAACTGTATTTTTAACGTGTTATAATGAACATTATTCACAGAATGGTCTGACATCGATTTGGTTGCGCAAGCCATCCTGTTCTTCGTGGCTGGCTTCGACACGGTATCATCAGCCATGTCGATCCTGCTGTACGAACTGGCTGTGAACCCTGACGTGCAGGAGCGGCTGGTGCAGGAGATCAAAGACAATGATGCCAAACACGGCGGCAAGTTCGACTTTGACTCTATACAGAGGCTGCCTTATTTGGATATGGTCATTTCAGGTAAGATTTAAGAAAGAAAGAACGAAAGAAAAATGTTTATTGGGCTCAAATACTTCCATTGATAAGCTTCATTTTTAACCGACTTCTAAAAAAGGAGAAGGTTATGAATTCCGCCGGCATCTTTCGCCGGTATGATTTTTTTTTTCATGTACAGTCACGAGCACCAATATGTAAACACTTAACAACTTTTAAAAGTGTTTTTCTCCTACAGTTCTGATTAAAATTTCATGTTGTTCGAACATAGTATTTTGGAACTCATATTTTTATGAAACAATCGTTATTTCTCGCGAAAATTGCTTTTGAATTTAGGAAAGTGTATACATATTGGTGCTCGTGACTGTACACCGTTATTATAGTTCTATTCAAACTTTATGGCGGCTCGGAAGTTAGCTGCGAGTGACGGTCTGCGCATTATACAGTCAAGAAAATGCGTCCCCTGCGTCCCGATGATACATATAATTGTGTTCTGCGCAGCTTCATGTTAGATGTTCCGAGCCCCAATAAAGTTTGAACCGATAAACCTGCGCAGACTGTCACTCGCAGCTAACTTCCGAACCGCCATAAAGTTTGAACAGAACCATACGTCTTAGTACCTTCAGATTCGACTGCGGCAGTTCTTATCGAACATGTTATTAATCTATATTTATCCATTGTAAACATAATTTAGTCTAGCCAAAGCGTTAATTTTTATTCGCACCTACGCGCTACGCTACTATAATATTATTACAAGATTTTTCATTAATAAGTCAAACACACATCAATGAACAAGAACGTTTCAAATAAAAAGTTCTGAACCTACTGAAGAATTGAGGGTATACTTACATAATTTCAATCCGCGCATAAATAACGCTTTTTCACAACACCAATTTATCTCGTCTGCTCGACATCCGTATGTTACTACAGGGATCCAGCAGAATATCAGCGTCAGGTATGCCTGACACATGCTGAGCTGGACTCCCAATTGTTGCAACTTTGAGGCGCACACCGCAACTTGTATCATGGCGTTACTATAAACTATACATCTTAAAGCACCTGTTTTTCTTTTTTTATGTTGGCACCTTGTTTTATTTAGGTTTAATATTCATGTAATTTGTTAGTGTTAGTTATAATTTAATTGTGCTTCTGTGTGTTGTGCTATGTCTTTTGTTAGCACTGAATAAATGGTTTGTCTATCTATGTATCTATCCTATTTATTACCATAACTCCGAGATCACAGGGCCGATTTACGTGATTCTTTTTTCATTAAGCATTGGCCGACTGTCGCACAAATAACAAGATTTCATATGTTTTGGTACATGTTTTAATTGTTTCTTTCCAGAGCTGTTGAGACTGTGGCCGCCCGCCCCTCATCAAGATAGGATATGTACTAAAGACTACAACTTAGGGAAACCCAACGCCAAAGCAGATAAAGACTATATTGTAAGTTTCACAACAGTTCTTATTTATTTATTTAAACTTCATGTACAAAAGTGGTACATAGGCGGACTTAATGCCACAAGGCATTCTCTACCAGTCAACCTTTGGGTCAAATAGGACAGCATTGTGATAGAGTACAAAAAAAATAAATAAGAAAAATACCATTTTGGTAACATAAATGGATATACATAAGTAGGTACTTACTAATACACATCTAGTTCTTCTATTATCAGGATAGTTTGTTTAAGGATCGCAGCAAATGCAAAAACTTCGTTAGGCCTGGCAAACTATACTCATACTTTGACGCCTTTTTTTATCGTTAATTAGCTACTGCTGTTCCAATTTCCACTTCCAACTCATCTATTGCTCTTTACGATATTTTTGCTGCATTATAAAAGAAATGCTAAGAAAAATGATAAATTATGGACAGAATATAACATCTCGGCTGTTTTCCCGAAGGTTTTGGCTGTAGTGTACCTAGACCTACGTCTAGTACACCTACAATTCGCCGGACCTGGAAATCTTTGAAAAGATGGATGGATAGAATACAGTGTGGATGGGGTATCGACACACAAACGGTTACCACGTGTTCTGTACATCATACCAAATCCCCAGGTAATCAGCTATAAAAAAAATAGCTTCCCTACAAAAGTGCAATACCTACACGGTCAAAATGTATGGATCAGCTGATTTTTGTTTTAATAACCGATGGAAAATTCTCATGTGGGTGGGTGGGTTTGGTATGATGTACTGAACACGTGGTAACCGTTTGTACGACGATTTCCCTTCCACCCTGTATTCTGTCCATCCATCTATTCAAAGATTTCCAGGTCTGACGAATTGTAGGTGTACTAGACGGTGTTCTAGGTACACTACAGCCAAAACCTTTGGGGTGTTGTTGTTCCAGAAAAGATGCTCTATTATCTGCACGTTAAAGGAACTGATAGACTGTTGGGCCGATTCAATTCAGTTAGCCAGCACGCTAACAATAACATTTTGCCAGTACAACTTATTATTTCAACTGATTATTTTTCTCTAGGTCCGTAAAGGAGAAGCCATAAACGTCCCCACCTGGGCCATCCACCACGACCCCAAGTTCCACCCGAACCCCTACAAGTTCGATCCTGAACGGTTCTCGGAGCAGAACAAGCACAAAATTAAGCCGTTTACCTACACGCCATTTGGACTTGGACCTAGAAACTGTATTGGTGAATATCGAATCTAAATTGTTTAATTCTTATTTTTATTTAAATTTTTCTAATATAAACGTTTTCGCTAAAACTAAGCGACATCCGAATAAATCCCTAAAGATTTTTGCCCCGTCGGAAATTTTATTTTCGGCACTGAACCGGACGTTGGATATCTAAAAGAACGCTTTCATGAAAGCATTAATTAGGGTGTCACCTAACGATAGTAAATAAAACTTGTTTGGAAATGAAAGTCAATGCCTAGCGGTGCGAGGGATAATGAGGACCAGAAATAGAATATAAAAACTGCAACTTAACTATTCAGATTTTCAGCTATCGCCAAAATATATTTACTATGTATTCCGTTCTCATTGAAGTCGACCTTTGCCGAACCCTTATGGATTAAACCGTGACCATTAAGTTATGCATTTGGTTTCTCTCGACCTTCAACTGCCTTCAAGGTAGCAACGAAGCTATTCCAGTCATAAATATTCAAATCAAATCTCAAGGTTATCTTTAAAGAATGGACTATTCAGAATTTGAAGAGTACACACACGGTCGGGTTGGCAGCACTTTCAATTCGACAGTATTTGTTGATCAAAAAATCAATCCGAATCAATTCGAGCCGATTGGCAAACTCTGTTCTTCTGATCTTCCCTCGCTGAATTATGTTTGGTTCGTCTCGGCACATTTCGATCTACACCGAATGACACTTTCCCGAACGTCATCGATTAGTTGTTGCCGCTCAGTGTGCGAATCATGTGGACCAGACCAATGTGTAACAGCACTTAGCACGCGAAATTTTGCAGGCACCGAGATTGACAGAGAGTCTGTTTGGCTTAAATATGCATGTGTCTAGCCATCCCCAGAGGACTTGAAGACAATATAATATATTCAAGAGAGCCAAATACATATTACTTACAGATTTAGATATGAAAATGGTCTTTTGATCGACATATTCTTATTACCAATTCTTGAATTTACAGTTTTATTTTGAGCAATGTTTTGTGAATTTCAATATTCAATGCCTATGGGGTGTGCTGAGGCGATATAATACGAAATTGGTTTCTAAATCTAGTAATCTAACCACCCTGAAAGGCGTGGTTATTACATGACACCACGAACTGTATTTCCCGAAGGGGTAGGTAGGGTTAGTACTACAACTAGTTGACACCAGTCTCATGTAATCGGTGTAAGCTTAATATTCTCCGGGTATGTTAAAATCCAGCCAATAAATTGCCAATGAGAAGTTGCACCAGAATGGTTCCTTTTCTAGCTTTTTGGTACATAGTTTCTCATTTATAAAAAAGTTTTGAGGTAATTTACTTTGTTTAAATTAATTCATTACCACTGCTCCCAAAGAGTGAAGGGAAACCTCGTAATGAAGCCGGCACGTGACTTATACCAACTGGCAGCAGGCCCACGTGGTGCATTTACAGCTCACCTCTTCACAGAGCGGGGCTTGTTTCCCAGCAATGGGCATATTATAGCCTGACTAAGCTTTGAAGTCCATATCTAGTTACATCCACAAGCATTTGACATGATGATAATTTAAATTTCAGGTTCAAGATTCGCTCTCTGCGAGGTCAAAGTGATGACTTACGGTCTGCTCCAAAAAATGGAAATATCTCCCTGTGAAAAGACTCAAATACCGGCCCAATTAGCTAAGGGTAGCATCAGTGTGTTGATCCAGGGAGGAGAATACGCACGCTTCAGGGTTCGCAATTGAAATTGTGATGCAATTAACTTTTTTATGATTAAAAGCGAATTTTGCCAATAAAACTGGAGGAGACAACGTTCAAGAGCTGTTAGTGTCATTGCTATGGAATATTGTGACTAACAGCTCTTGATCACGGTCGAGGTGGGCTGATCGCGATCAGATTCACTTGTGAAATCCGCTCCAGCAGGCATTGGTACCAACGTATACTAGTAGTTTCCTATTTTATAATAATGTAGACCTTATAAATAAATATATTTCGTATAAATATTTGAGTAATCTATTATTTAAAGACTTAGTAGGAACTAAGTCATCATGCTACTTACGCCTGACATCTTTCATTTGCAATTTAACGTACAATTGAGGACCTTGCAGCTAAAGGGAGGCAAGTCCAAATTTCAAAACTGTTGGGTATTAAAAAAAAAGGTTTTTAAAAATTGATTGATGTACTTATGTCTTATCGTTATATGGCATTATATAATATGAACATTTATACACATTTTATTCAAGATTTTAAGGCAATTGAAGAAGTAATAGAATTACTACGATTTTTTAAAGTTTGGATCTGCCTCCGTTTTGCACCAAGATTGAAGAAAATTACTACCCTATTTTGTGTTAAGGATAATAAAACAGGTAAAAACGGTTATTTTTTTATTTCAAGAATTAGTAATCAGCCCACAAAGAATTAAACAATCAAAAGAAATACAAAAACGAATGAGTGCTGAACAAAAAACAAAATTAAAGGTTAACTTCAGAATAAGGTAGCAGATCCAAATTTGTGTTATAGCGCGCTTGTTTGTCGTCGGATCTGCCTCTTAAATGCACCAAACCATAGCTAATTTTTTTGTTTAAAATGTAGGTGAAAAAAAAGGTAACGGTTAAAATTTGGATCTGCCCCTCTTTTGCTGCAAGGTCCTCAATTGTTAATTAATTTGTCAAATTCTGTTGAGTTGGGCTGCGGGATTGTTCGAAAGAGATACCGCGGCCCTGGAACACAAAGGGCAAAGAAGGAACATGGATGGGTTTTAGTCAGTAAAAGTCTGACACTCCCTCCCACTCCACCCAGAGCGGGGGGGGGGGGGGTGTTTGAAGGATTCCCAACTCAAAAACAAAAAAAAATCTGTTAAGTTCTGTTTAAATAATTTAGTACAAAAAGGTGGAATCTTAATTTAAAGGGAGGTTAATAACTTTTTCCATGGGATCAACATTAAAATCTCAAATAAATAAGCAGCTGGCTGATACATTTGGGCCGTGTAGGTATGTAAGTACTAAGTATTGTCTGGGAAAAATAATAATCCAGATATACAAGGTGGAAGAGACACCAACGCCAAACGGTTAAGACGTATTCAGTAAATCATTCTGAAACCCCCCCCCCCCGCATAATTTCATAAAAATATGATTTCCAGAAAACTATGTTCGAAACAACATGAAATTTTAATCAGGACAGTAGGAGAAAAACACTTTTTCTTTTAGTTGTTAAGTGTTTACATATTGGTGCTCGTGACTGTTCATCATTCTGAGCCCCCCCCCCCCTCACATAGAAATTTGTCATCAGTATTTTTGTTTTAAATCTGCTGTTCCATGCATTTTGACTGTGTAGGTATTGCACTTTTGTAGGAAACGGTTGTTTTTTTTTGATAACCGACGAAAAATTTCGATCTCAGAATGATTACTGAATTCGCGGTAACCGTTTTCGCGTCGGTGTCCGTTCCACCCCGTAGATAAACCTAAAATAACAATAGGAAACCAAATCTAGCCGGTTCGCTAGTTTATTCATAAATTAAGCCCCCAAAGTAGTACAATGAAAACTAGAGTCCTGTCTTTCATGTTCTATACACATTATAAGCGCAACGTGCATAATTTAAACTTCATAACTTTCAACGGCGGAGGTAATTCCAAACTAATTTGCATACAATTTTATAGACGCGTTTAAATTATGGTCGGAAATGTGGGGGAATTGAATCTCAGGGTTCTAGTGTCTATCCGTTTTTGGACTTTTCCGCAACTTGGCCTATGTCTTCACCTGCACGCGTAGCACTGCTGACCACCGTAGAAACGGGTTTCTTTGACGGAAGAATCGACAAAATGACAGATTGTGTCGACAAAATGACAGATTGTGTCGACAAAATGACAATTTCTTTTCATAATCTGGTGGGGTTTACTGAGTTATAAGTACGATATTTTGTATATAGCGGGCCTGCCAAATAAGTACACACGGTGGACACATCAAGCTCTAAATATCCAGTATAACCTGACCTCGCTTTGTTTGAGCTTCCCGTACAATGAGAGATCAGATTAATTTGGTTTGTATAGCTTGATTGGTCGTCGTGAGTACAGATGGGATGAACGAATAAAAAAAGTTTTTCCTAGTAATCGCTTAGCAATTAAAATATACGGAGCGTGTAGGTATCGCTCGGTAGGTATGTTTTAACTGTAAACCCCTTACTAAGTGTTCCTGTTTTTGGGCTATGTAATAAATGTTAACAGATTTTTATGGGAGCCGTCCGGTTGTTGTCGTCCTACGAGTTTCATCAACCCGTTTAGTATTGGAATAGAAAAAATAAAACTCCTTTTAAAAACGTTTATTTTATGGTTGAGTTTGTACAGAATTTTACAACGAATCACAGTTTGACAAGTCGCCATTATTCTCCAAGATTGGTTTTCTTTTGTGGAACTTCGAAGATTTGAATGAAAAGAAAGGATTGCAGAAATAGATTTTCATTTAAACATTTTCTGTTACAATGCTTTGTTTAAAAGCTTCTTGCATTCAGTACAATCGTATGATATTTGCAAAATACTTCTTCCATGCGTATCGACTGTACATCCCTATTATACTGTTTGCCGTATTCTACAAGTACGAGGAGTAGTGGATAAGTAGAGGGCCTCGTGGCTACATAATAACACACCGAGTTTCCTCCGTGCCTCGGAAAGCACGTTAAGCCGTTGTCGCCCCGAGTGTCATTTGGAGATCTTTGACAGTCGTTAGGTAGTCAATGACTCGAAAATCTGACAACCAGTCTTACCAAAGGGTATTGTATTACCCAGTAGTAACTGGGTTGCGGAAGTTAGATAGGTATTCGCTCCATGTAAAATACTGATATTCAGCTGCATCCAGTAAGACTGGAAGCCGACCCCAACATAGTTGGGAAAAGGCTAGGCAGATGATGACTATTGTATAAGTATGTAATATTTATTTAAATGTTAAAACTGAATTTTCCATTGTACACAAAAACAGATTATTTAAAAGCACAACAAAGCCGCTAAAATATATATTAGTGTAATATTTCAGCCTGTAGGCGTACTACACACTTAATGAGCAGCCTAACGTCAATAAATTACTTCTATTTAAGCGACAAAAGCGGCCCCAATAACTACGTTAGAGGAGTATTAGATCTTGTGGCAAGACTCGATAATCCAACGGGTTGAAGAGCTATGATGCAACTTCAAGTTGCTATTAGCAGTTGCACTTTTAGTTTTGAGATAGTATGGTGCAGGAAAGATAATGAATGCTCAAGAAACATTCGTTTAAGTTCAACAAGATAATACGCTTGAAAACTCCTGTACAAAGTAAATGGCAACACTACAGTGAGTAAATAACTGAATACTGACGATAGATAGAACTCTTTCTCGATACTTCAACGAAGAGAGTGAAAGTGATGGTAAGGAAAACATAAGTTGTTTTTGTTTATTGTTCTAGAATATCTATGAGCGGCATAAAAACTCTGACACCGGGTTAGGCACTAACCACACGAAAAAGAAAAAAAGAAGAAGTTGTAAAATGTACTCACTCAAAGACGTTCAAATATTTACGAGCGATAGACGGGACAAGACGAAGAATCGTAATCCAATACTTACTACTTAGTAACATATGGTTCTCTCTATTGTCAGATAGCATTCGTGTGTTAAAATCGAAAATGTTCGGGATCAAAATTTTTGCATGAAAATACATATTATCAATGGCCGCTTTATAAGTCTTTTAATTCTCTTTGATCTACGCGAAAAGCATCTCGTAAGTAACGTAACGTAGTTCGTGTTCCACACGTGCCTCAAAGAGATGTCAGTAAACGGAAAGGGGTCCACAAGGGCCGATGCCTGCCGGGGCTGCTGGATTGTTCGAAAGAGATACCGCGGCCCTGGAACACAAAGGGCAAAGAAGGAATATGGATGGGTTTTAGTCAGTACGATTCTAACACTCCCTTCCACTCTGTCCAGAGCGGGAGGGGTCAATTGATGACTTCTTATCCGAAAAAAAAAAGTTTAAATTTATTAAAATTAGATACTGATAAGCAGTACATTTTAAAAGTCAAAATTTACAAGAGACAGTCCCCCAATACGGCCCGCCTTTCGCCACTTCTTAGTGTTTTAGCTGGAAAGGAAAAGTGGCGGAACAAACTCCCCAGCATGAAGATGAGGACACGTCTTGTAATGTCATATATTTTTATGTCTGGTAGAGGACTTTTTTCGGCTGAAATAATAATGATGCCGATGATGATATTTATGAAAGAAGTAAGAATGTGCAAAAACATATATATATACAATATTATTCCGTAGCGGTGACAAAACTTTATTTCTTCAATCATTTTAAAATATACGTCCGTTTCTTTAAAATAAACAGTGTTGGTCGCTTGTTATATTATTCCATGCGCGTCGTAAAATGTAACAGAGGATAAAGAATGAGATAAGACGTAATGCAGACAATGAAACTGCGACTAGACGCCATTTCCACTGAATTGCTGGTTGTTGCAATTTTCTTTATCGTCGTTTCGACCCTGGAGTGGGATCACACATTGAAAATGTCAGTCAAATTAAATGTCGTTCAGATTAAACGTAGCAAAATATGCAAAAATGCCGTTTCATTTTAAAATGAAATAATGGATGTATTCATTTTAATGAGGAAAAAATTGTGATGGCCACTCTAATTTTCGTTTTAAATTCCAGTTACAAGAGAATCGGAATATCACGAGAACCTTTGCATCATTCATTCATTTTTAGCTTTCGGTCAGTCATAACATAACCTAAAGGAATTAATTTATACCTCCAATAAGTAATATTTACCTAATAAGTAAACAGATAACAAAACCGTCCTCACCATCGCTAACGAATTGAAATATGATTAGTTATGTTATTTTAATTTGTGCATTTTTGACAGTCGATTCGGAAAGTCAGAAGCCTGACAACCAGTCTTACTCGTATCACCTTACACACATACACACTTAGTCAGTCGCTGTGTGTAAAATACTGGTATTTAATAAATATATTTAGACTGGAAACCGACCACAACATAGTAATGGAAACGCTATGCAGATGATAATAGATTACAATATAATTTTCTGTATTTCCAAACAGTATCCTTTTCAAAATCACAAAGCCATCAGTCGCTATTGCAAAATACACGATCAATCGTCTGAGGCAGGTTGCTCTAAATTATATTGGCGTGTTCCCATTCAACCGTCGACGTCGGGCTCTTGCCACTCTACGGATCCCCACAAAAAGGCCCCTGAGGGTCCCGTACACCACATTACGTCGTATTCAGGTGACGGGTTAATACCAAGTGAGGAGGCAGGGAATTTAATCAGGTCGTGGTCGTGAGAAGTAGAAATCATAATTTCAAAATTAAATATTTAATTCTGTGTGTCTTGTGCATACGTAATTGAATAATGTACATTCATGTCACAGACTTTCTGTGTAGGTATTGTTCATTTCAAATTTCAATGTTTATAATAATGGACGGAATGTTTAACAGATGGATCAATATTTGTTGTCTGTTGAGATGTCCCAGAGGTTGAGGGCCCTACTTCTGGAGCACTTGTTGTGGATTCAAAACCTGTCAAGTGACTTGAAATATTTATTATTTTATTTTTTTACATTTTAGGAAAGCTTACAGACTAATAACATTATAATAAAAAAAATATCTAAATTGCTATTGATAAGCGTCCACAGATAAATAACTAAAATTTTAGTTCCTTATTGCATAACTTCCTAAATTATATAATTAAAAAACAAAAATCTAACACTGTAGTAGGTACTCTCAAATTATTGTCTTATTAAAGAAGATGGTTCCTTTTATTTAACTGTTATTAATTTAACTGCCAACTTAAAAAAATAAATTTTCAATGAAAAGATCAAAAAACACAATGAACATTAAAAGTTTTTAAAGTCACGTCCCTTTACGTTTAAAACTACCTAAATGTCGATATAAAATAACAGCATTAACTCCCCCGACAAGTCTTAAGCTATCGACAAGCTGTAGAACTCATCTATTCCCTTTACTTCACTTACAATTTGCGAGAAAAATGAGTGCAATTTCTCACAGATTCTCAATACGGAAACAAGATATATACTGATATTGTTCGAAGTACGTTCCGTTGATGTGGAAGTAAAGAGAAAATTTAAAATGGTTTATGGTTGGCACTTACTTGAACGGACACTGTGAAGCTAAATTGTTACTGGATGGATGGATAAATTGGTTGAACCCTGAGTAGTAAGTATGAAACTAGTGAGATTCTTTTTGCGGACTTTCTAGATAATAAATGCGACTACCAATAGTAGTCGTGATTTTCGCCATCTTTGGGACAGTTAGAATAAATAGTCTTTAAAATTCTATGAACCACTCTACATTGATACAGGATTAGTTTACAAAGACCAGCCAAATTCTCAGATAAGATGCAGTACATCATTCTGAGCCCCCACCTAGAAACTTTTTCATCAGTTATAAAAAAAAATTGCTGTTCCATATATTTTGACCGTGTGGGTATTGCACTTTTGTAGGAAATAGCTGTTTTTTTTAATAACCGATAAAAAAATTGTATATGGGGGGCTCAGAAAGATGGCCTGCATCATAACTAAGAATTTGGCTGGTCTTTGTAAACTAACCCTGTATAGCTCGAAATTGAGTTGCACAGGTCAGACAGTCTCTCTTTGTGATTACCAATATGCAGCCATATCTGGTCTTGACAGAATACTGATTGTAGTGTACTTGAACTGGCAAGAGTGTCGCGCGCCCTTTCTAATATTGTTATTACCCCATTTGTGGCACATCCGTCAATCCTTAAGAAGCCATAGTGATAAACATCACGCCTGTAATCCCCGAAGGGTTAGAGACCTACCTAATAGTACACTAACATTTCGCCAGTTATGTTTAAGTCCCATGTAATAGGGGGCGAGTCTATTGCCATCAACTGGGCACAAATCCAGACTCCGTGGCTGCGACTGAGAAATTTCTGATGAAAATTCCAATAACACTTTGCGTGACCTAGGAACCGAACACAGGACCTCATGCTTAGCATCCACCACTAGACCAACGAGCCAGCCCAGTGATAAAAAACCGGCCAAGTGCGGGTTGGACTCGCGCACCGAGGGTTCCGTATAAAGTTGTAGGTATTTTGTTGACTACATATTTACTCTATAAAGGGTAGGTTAGATTCTATAAAGGGTTCCGTTTTGCTGACTGACATACGAATCCTAAAACAACTAGTAAATATGTTAACCCTGGCATACAAAAATATTAAAACACTGGACACCCATATTACTAAACCTGCTCAGTAGTGCTCGGTCCCCCAAAAATACCTCTTTAAAACTGCGCCCCTCTAATACCCCAAAACAAAATGGCAGCTATCTTCCATACCGCAGCTCCACATTGGCTGGGGAACGATACGCGCTAACATTAATCACAATCATTCAATATCGAGCCAGATTCGTCTCGTTGGAATGGATGCTGCCGTAGCTCATTAATCCGCGTTTTTAACGTATATTCCCCTTAGCGTGGTGGAAGTTGTGGGGGTAGTGTGAGCGATTAGGGAATTCAAAATAAATCTGATGTAATGAAGGTTGGCTTAACAACAGAGCTGTGCGAGGAAAAAAATCGGTTAGCTAGGTGTCAAAGTTACGGGGCGTTCGTGTTCCACGAGCGCCTTAAAGATATGTCAGCAACCAGGAAGGGGTCCGCAAAGGCCGATGCCTGCCGGCTGCTCGAAAGGGGTAAGAAATATATGATATAATTACATGACTCTAATATTTACAAGATATAACAACTGAATCTATAAGTTTATTTGATATAATGATCAGTTAATATAATAAGCGATTGATATAATTTTAAAGTAACTAATGTTCTAGTTTGGTGCTTTCGGTAGCGTCCATTGCAGTTCCTTTAGTGAACAAACAACAGGAGACGATATTAAGTTCCTCATCGTTTGTGGAACAGCACCTCATTTACACTCGGGCAGAGTCATTAATCGCTACTGTAAAACATTAAAATTTAAACAGTATTTCTCAACTCTCGCTCAAACTGCAGCCCCAACTCGTTGTATCGGAAGTTGGATGAGCCGCGAACAAAAACCGACTGCCTGTAATACACGGACCGAAATTACGCTCCAAAAGGCACAGATTATGTAATAAATATGCTAGTATAATGTATTTCATATTTTTCATTCATATTTTTCTGAATTTCGCTTTTTATGCAGTCGAGTTCGCTCATTATAAATGGAAGGTTTTTATAGCGAGCCTGCCCCGCTTTGTACGGTTGCAATGACGATATAATATTATTTCTGTACTACGTAAATTATTTAAGAGAGTTTTTAAAGAATGATAGTGAAAATCCTTTGTGTTGTGTGGTATCTTAGTGATCATTATAAGACACACACGAAAAGTGGCTTTGCTTTATACTAAGATGCAGATGTGTTTAGTTTTCATTCATAATACCAGCCAGCAACTTCGTGCCCTGAAGGCTGTAAACCTGTTTTCGTTTAGAGAAGGTGGTAGCATTGATAACTACGACTGTCCACTGCCTATAAGTCCCTGCTTACGTTTCCGCAATTCATTTTATTTATTCATTTTTCTAACTTACTACTTACATTTTTAAATATTTTTTTCAACAAAAATTATATAAAAAACATTTAAAAATACGTTTAAAAAAAATAGTAGCCCACCGTTATCAGGAAAAGGTTCCAAGCTACCGGCGGTCAGGGCTCCAGAGAGAGGAACCTCCTAAAAATACGAGCCATGTCCTGTCCAGGAGTACCACTATCTGAATCAAGCTCTTGATCCAGCTGCCCAACGAGAGCCTCCGCAAGTTCCGCAATTCATTATTATTACACCCTATATCCGTAGCTACATTTGTCACAAAAATATTTGTATTGGTCCCTGAGACAACCAGAAGGCGAATTCAATTTCTCATTATTGTGTTACCACTACTGCTAGTAAACATCAATAATACTCTGTCAATACCTCTGAATTACAATTTACAAGTGAACAAGAAGCTTTGCAACAAAGTTTTAGCACAAAACACGAATAGAACACAAAGGTATCGAAATGAACTTTAAACGGATTCGTCCGACTTCCCAGAAACAAAGTGTTTTAACAAACAGTTGTGATATCACTCAATAATTAAATTGAAAGGAGAGGGAATTCATTGGGAAGGTTATTATTATTGTTTCATAATTTCATTAAGTATCATTATCATTGGCGTTTCGTCTTAAACAGACTTTTGGATATTGGGTTCCAAGTGAACTTTGTTTGAGAATGTTTCCAGTGTTTTGTATCCAGGGTTTCCCTATAATCAATGTAGTATAATTGAAATAATTGAGAATGCTTCTTAGATATCGTTATTATGAGTACAGGCACAGCTTGGGACAGGCCCATGTCCATCAGTTGATATGATTACAATACAATAACCCCTAAGAGATTTTCAGTTACTTCAATTAGGTACACTTTAGACCAGGCCGAAATTACATTCTTACTTTAGAAATTACGATGTTAGACACGTTAGAAATACATTGTTAATTCTGCTGAAAGTCAATATACAAGAATAATAGGAACACTAAAAGATTCTAAAGTGATTACCACTTGTCCAGGCATTTTTGTATACCTGCAATTAACTTTTTTGATAGATATTTATCACTCAAGTTTTATTTCCTGTCACGGATAATATCCCGTAAGTGACAGTACAAGTTTAGTTGTAAACCGTAAAAGCTTAAAACAGTGTTTATTTCCTGTCGTCTATAATCGCGGTCATTTTGTTAACACAATTTTCCAACCCTCTATTTTCGGAAACCAAAACTTCCCTTTATTTATTGAATTTCCAAAGTTATGAACAAATTGTAACCCGTCAAAGCTCAGGTACCTACTCAAAGACGAGAAACAAACCCCGATACTTAAACTACACAATTTAAACTTAAATAGCGGTGGTTGAGTTAGGGGAGATAGTACAAGTTAGCAGTGCCGTTCGGTAAGTGCGGTGTTTGGCCTCCAGTTTGTTGTTTAAGGTTCCTAATGAACGCTCAAGTCTTTGTGAATAGGAGCCGGCACTTCTATTTAGTGGTTTGGGGTGATTAAAGACTTAGGTCTTGGGGCAAGGTAGCGAGAAACTGGGAAAAGAAGAATTTAAAAATTGTGTTCCTGTAAGGTAGAGGTGAGACATACAACAATGAGTTCCATTAAGAGTAACCATGGAGTTTCTTGCCGGTTCTTCTCCATAGGAAACGACCAACCCGAACCGTGCACCTTTTTGTCGACGTTTTATAAGTGCCCAACTGGGCCTATGTGAAATAAAACATTTTGATTTCAAAATAACAGCTTTTAACTGATTCTATTGACGTTCTTTTTCTAAATAAAAATGCATAAATTAGGAAGCAAATCCAAGCAACCCTAAAGAACCATCAAATTACTGTATAATTACAATATTATTATAACGTAATGTTAAATTCGCACACAAACATTCAAACATTTAATTTTCTTTTTTTCACATTATATTTATTTTTTAAAATCCAGATATTAGTTCCAGCATGACCGTTGTATGGGTATTGTATTTGTGTTAGCTAGTTTTAAATACTTTAAATTGTAATCTGTGAAGAACGTAGTGGGTAGCATAATTGTTTTAAAATGTAATATTCAAGATATGATGACTTATTCTTATTGTGCTAGAGTTTGTTTTTCCTTAAATAAATAAAAGGTGAGGCAGGGGTATACTGGTGCAGCGGGGCTGTTCGAAACAGATACCGTGGCCATGGAACACAAAAGGCAAAGAAGGAACATGGATGGGTTTTAGTCAGTAAGAGTCTGACACTCCCTCCCACTCCATCCAGAGCGGGAGGAGTTATTTGATGATTTCCCATCCGTAAAAAAAGGGGTATACTGGTAGAACCGCCACATTAGGCCCGTTACGTTTAATTGCCATATAATATGTGGCCAGCCTATTGGTATAAACGGGTCACAAATTCAGATACCAGACTACTTAAACAAAAGAACCCAGAAAACTTAAATAAATGAACCCAATAACACTTGGCCAACCTGGGAATCAGAACCAGGGCCTCATGTTCAGTAGATGAGATTGCGACATCTAGACTAACATTTTAGAGATGCGTCTATCTAGATAGCTCCTTTTTGCAGTATGCTATTATTATGCATAGAACAGTCTGTTACTAGGGTTGCTACATGTAATGTTATGAAAGCAGAACTACAAATTGAGCCAACTAAAATAATAACAAGACTAAGATTTGTGGTAAATTCTTGGAATTACAAGTTCTAATTACATACTTCTTAACAAAGGATTTTAGAAAACACCAGGTTAAACTTTTCCTGGCACATGAGAATTATCTTGTTTATTTTCTTATGGTACATAACATAACATCACGCCTGTTATCTCAGAAGGGTTAGGCAGAGGCCTACCTAATAAATAGTACACCCACATTTCGCCAGTTATGCTTAAGTCCTCAACTGGGCACAAATTCAGACTACATGGCTGCTACTGAAAAAATCCTGAAGGAAAAACGCAATAACACTTTTTGCCCGACCTGGGATTCGAACCCAGGGCCTCATGTTCAGCAGTCCCACTTGTGACCACTAGACCACTATATCTGATGGTACATTTATGGTAAATTATGATTACTTATCTGGCTCTTACGGAACATAGATTTCTATTACTACTTTAGCAGTTTTCGCGCACCACTAACCCTTAATTGAGTCTAAGACTAAAAGGTTAGACTAGGTCATCATAAAACCCTATAGCCAGGCTAGTTTCCCTTATGCAGTGCCCATTAGCAGCCGGCTGCGTAATTCCGTGCAGCCCTGAGTACGTAATGACTTCCTCGCCGTAATTGTGTGTTTGCCAGCGCTTGATTAGGATCTAGATGCTGATTGGATGGCCGATTGTATCTTAGGTTAGGTTCTAGCTATTCAATAAGGACCAGTTTTGTTTCAGTTGTTCGGGGATAAGGACGGGTTGGTTGGTTATTTTGGAACTATTTTGAAAAACTGGGCTGGGAAAACAATCGTGGTTTTAAAAACACTAGATTTTGCCCGCGGCTTCGAACGCGTTAATTTATAATTTGACAATCAAGTCGGGTTGTACTCTGCTCGTAAAAATATAATTCTATCATGAGTCGAAAGACACGTGGCGCCATCTATTATCATAAGAACGTTATTGTTGTTTTCCTCGGGAACAGTACTTTTTTTCGGGATGAAAGGTACCCTATGTCCGTTTCTGTCTACCTGACAACGTATATGTAAAATTTCAGGATATTCGGTTCAGTGGTATAGGCGTGAAAAGGTAACAAACAAACTTTCTTTCGCATTTATAATATTAGGAAGGATTACGTAGCCATTATTACCTATTTGATTTCGCAACAATATTTTTAACGTTGGATCTTGGAAATCCTTGACATGGAATTCCTATATGAATCCTGAGACATTTTCCCGAATCTCCAGAACAGGATTAGTATTCTCCCTCCACCCGGCTAATCTCCGCCGGTATCTCGGTCTCGGTTTCGGTCTCGGTATCGGTCTCACGAATTCGGATCACTCGTCGCCGATACCATTATTTGCTCGTTCTGCGTATGATATCGGTGGCGCGGGAATTAGCTTTCCTATTCTTTTTTATTTCCATCTACGTGCGATTCGTATTTCGTTTAGATTTTGCGGGTGAAGAATTAAATGTTTTGCTGTGCTGGTATAATGGTCTGTGGCAAGGACGGAAAGTGGTGATCGTGATTTAGAAATGGTTTAGGGGTGAATATTGTGAGAGTTACGCAGACACATCGTATTAAACTGTGATAGTGCGAAACTACCATAACTTTATCGACAGCCTTGCATAACACTGAGGCAAGCCCAGATAGATGTGGCATGACGACCTAAAATGCGGACCGCAAGGGTTGGTTCGAGGTGCCGCGGCAAACCAGTTCAAAACCAGGTACCAAGAAAAACTTGGGGGTGGCGTTTGCCCAGCAGTGAACTGCTACAGGCTAAGTAAAACCACAAAACCGCAATTAACCACTCGTATGCCGAGTATATAGACACAATTAAACAGTCATTGTATCTCGCTTTGATCTACGTTCCGGCACACGAAAGGTTAATCTCGAATATTTTATTGCACTCATGTGATTATTATAGATCTGTTATAAATTTAAGGGGTCCAACACTTGACAATAACGTGACGGCACAGCTATTACAAAGTACTAAAACTACAATTACTTTACATTTGAAACCATTTACTTATTTCCACATACTACTAACGACTGGTGTACAGACTATCCGTTTTCCCGACAACCGTGACAGACGCTAATGTGTTTACCGTATATTGTAGCTACATTTAAATCTGCAAGTAATTACCGATCGCTTGTCTCCAACTAGGGTCCATATTGGCTCACCTAAAGTTCTTTTCCCGAAATTGTTCTTCCTAACGATTTGTAATCCGAATGATCACTCTTCCTAAAATTTTTCATCCTAAAGTTTTCATTCATACTATTTGTAGTGCTACCGGCGATGTTCATAACACTCATGTTTCCGAAAATTTTAATTAATAATATCATTAATGTAAATATATTTAAACTCCTACTGTTTTTTATCATAACGCTTTTATCGCTAAACATAAGTACAGGTCAGAGTGTCGTCTTGGGGGCACTATGAAAAAAAAACTTAGAAAAATTTCGGAACCAATTTCGAAGTAGCGCTCGCCGGCCGCTGCCGCGGCACCGCTCGCTCCGCTCGCTCGGCTCGCGCGTAGTTGGTCACAGTTCTAACCTAACCTAACCTATGGATCCCTTCCACATCGTTTTTACGACAAACGGTTAGTCGGAGACAAAAAACACCGAGAAACTTTTATTCTTACATTTAGGTGTTTTATACGATAGAATCGAGAAAATAAACGGTTTGCAAAAATAACACTTTTTTGGCTAAATTTTTCTAAGTTTAAACAAAGAAATTTAAACAATAAATATATGACTTTGAATAATAGTGTAAAAGATGGTTATGTTGAGAAAATATAGGAAAAGAAATATAAGTATAACAGATGTTTATTGCTACTGACATTATGAAGTTGAATGCTTCGGAATTATAAAATTAGAGACAGAGTAGTTAGGGATTGTGATTGTTAGGATGAAAAATGTTAGGAAGAAAATTTTCGGATTTCCAATTATCGGAGTTGAAAATTTAGGTGAACTTTGGCGCACCCCTCCAACTACTGTCAACATTGTTAATGGCGGAAAAACGCGGGAATTCCGGCCATCTTGATTAAGCGCTTGTCAACCGCGTAGCGTCGCTCCGACACATTGTGACGTCACTGCTAGGGATGGGTACACGAGAGTTCCACTAAGGGAATTAAGGGAAAAAACGATCTGCCAGATTAAGCGATGTTGCTGTGACACAAAATTGGTTGAGTTAACATTCTTTAGGTAGGTCACATTTGGGCGTGTTCATCATTTACCCAAATTGGAGATAGTAGTAAGACTTATCACAAATCACTCGGGTTTCAACCGCTTAAGTTTGAACATAGAGTTTTTTAAAGAGTTATTACTGGCTATTGGGAGTATTGCCATACAACGATCATTTTAGTTTTTGACACAGGAATGCTTCCTTACATTATGACACTAGGCAGGGGGCCTAAAATGGCCGCTTTAGCACACTTATAATAATATGAATTACCTTGCAATTCTTAAAATGGTCACAAAGTCACAATTTATAATATTAACTGCGTGTGTGACCATTTTAAGAATTTTAATGTAATTCTGATTATTATCCTCAATTTTAGGCCCCTGTCTAGTATCATAGTATTAGGAAGCATTCCTGTGTCAAAATCTAAAATGAACTTGTTATAAAGTAGTAATACGAGTAAGTAGTAGTAGTTCTTCGTCTTGTCCCGTCTATCGCTCGTACATATTTAAATGTCTTTGGGTTTAAATAAAGCTTATTTCAGTATGTCTTTTAGAAAGACAGTCTAGCTTTTGTGATATCTAAGGAGCTCCATCGCTTTCCAAAGTATTCGGATTTATTCGAAATATGCACATAAGAAATGTTGGATAAGTTTACAAAAAAGAGATGGTTGGTATATCCATGTACGTCAAAGACCGCGACCAAGCATGCGTTCTGCATTGAACATGATGAGACCAGCTAGATGGGTCCTACCAACAGATATTTTAAAGAAGCACAACCAAGTCCCGGCACATCACATCACTACCACATACGTATCAACGTCGCGAATATAAATTCGTGTGGCATATTTTTTCGATGCCGTTCGAGGGTTGGAATCAAGAAATATTCACCGATAAGATTGATGGCAGTCGTGACAGGTCGGAGGAGCAGACTGAAGGGAACACGTATGCTGATAAGGGGATAAAAACGGATGTATTTTGTTTATAAAAGGGGGAACAATTTCGTAGATAGAACGGAGAGGCGGTGTCCTTACTGGGGACTGTAAGCTTAGCTGCTTGTTGTATGGCTCTTTGTCAGGAGAGCTATTATGGGCTGCGGGACTGTCATGGGCTGCGGGACTGTTCGAAAGAGATACCGCGGCCCAGGAACATGGATAGGTTTTAGTCAGTACAAGTCTGACACTCCCTTCCACTCCGCCCAGACCGGGAGGGGTCATTTAATGATGTCCCATCCGAAATAGAAAAAAAATGAGAGTTATTATAACCAAGAAGGTTCTGCCAACAAAATATCCATAGTCATAAAACTGTGAGGCTGGTACAAAATAATGATTTGAGTTGTTTTAGTAACGTAAATTAGAAACTGACCTAAAATATCAGGACTAATGGCGCAATTACACGTGGACGATCTCGTCCGGCTTCATCGTTTGTTTTTTCGTAACTGCTTGCTAGTATTCCATTGTGTTGGCTAGTGTAATAAATGCATCGGGTGCCCGAATTCCAGTAAAATCATTCGGACACTCGGCTACGGGCAGCGACTAAGTGCGATTGGTAAAGCCTCTTCTTGTAAATTAATACATACCTAGATTAATATTTAGGCTTGTAGCCCGAAACCCTGCTGCGGCTGTGGTGACCCGCAGTTTCTGCCGATTGGTTTTTCGTAATACTATACATATGGGACATGCTTACGTCTTCGCATGATGACCACATCCATTAAGTATTGGAGCCTAATTTGTGTCCGACTCCTCAGGTGGAATTCTATGGACTGAAAATGGTGCTGAAAACTGAACACACACTGGTCTAGGTAAAGACGTAGAAGAATTATAAGTCCAAACACTGAAAGTAGCAAGAAAATAACAATTTACGAGCAGTTACGGAGAAAAACTTTTCCATCACTTACCTCCCTTCCACGTGTTATTGTAATAAATTACGTTTCAACTTTCTATTGTAACATTTATGTCGTTTCAAAATGAAAGTATTCACTAAAACGTGTTTTGTGCAGGCTATTGTCGGGCAGACTATCTATTTTGTTCTGCCCTTATTGTTGCGCGCTATTGTCCGACTGCTCACTACGGAATATAAGAAGTAATAAAATAGCCACTCTAGTACACAGTTACTTGGTTCCACTGCTGTACAATAAATGGGAATTTTAATATAAAAGTAGAAAAGTTACATGCCATAAGTGCACTGAAAAGATAAAAATATTTTGTGTTTAAAACTTTCAGACATGCGATGGACATAGATGGTAGTCATGTGACTATAAAAATACTCTTTCGCAAAAAATAAAACCGACTTCAAAAAAACAGTAAAAAAGAAATGACGGTAGCTTCAGAAGTCGGTGACTTTTGTTTGTTTGATCAGTTTTTTAAAGATTCAAGTGATTGCAGCAATCACGACAGATTTGCTATCTATTATTGAAGAGTTCCATTGTATATCTCCGAAGATCAGCACAGACCTTCACCCAATTTAAACGGGACCACAGTGGAATAATATATAAAAAGAGGATCATCGAAATCGGTTCACAATTGGCGAAGATATGGCTGAACATACACAAAAAACATTCAGGCAAATTGATAATCTCTTCCTTTTGGAAGTCGGTTAAAAAGACTAATGATTATCATGTTGATGAATGGAGAGGGAAATGGAGACCAAAGAAAGAAAAAGAATTTGATGATAGCATGACGGCTGATGGAGGAAAATGGAAGGTCCTGATGCTGCACCGATACAGGGCAGGTCGGGAAGATGATTATTGCGATGATGTAGACTTACCCAAAACAGTTATACATTTTATACGTATTTCTAAATCCAAAAATGTCCTTTATTCCACGCTTTACAAAAAAAAAAAACATGTTTTTTTACTGTTCCTATAAACAGAAATCTTAAATCTTAAAAAAGAAAAAAAATGTGTCTGAAAAGACTTAAAACAGAAAATCCAACAATGAAACGCCAAAAGTACATGATAAACCATTAATTACTTCATTTATTAAAGCAGTTTGAGTGAAATTATCAGCGCAGCCACTCGCGCCAGCTTAAAAATAAGCTTACCGTCTCTCAGGCATTAAGCCTAGCAAATTCTTTAAATTCTTGCTGACTAGGTGTTTTAGCCTTTTTTTGTTCAACCTAGATTGTAGAGCCTGGGTGACAAACAAGTAAAGTCTATTTCATTTTTTTACTCGACCGGAGCGTTGTGATATTATTAGATGTTGTTTAAATATTATTAAGCATATTCTGATATCATGAAAAGCTGGATTTTGAGTTCGGTCCACCTTAGCACCTCAGATGATTTCAAGTGTGTAGCCTCGTGCATCTACAGACAATGACCTAACTTCCGTATAGCGCTACATGACTGCATCAGTGAGAGGTGTTCGCATAGCTGAATTTTGGCTCAAACATTTTATTTTTGACATCGACAAGCTAAGAGGAAGAAACGGACGAAACATTTTGCTATGCTTACCATACATACCATACATGGAAAGGAATAAGAATGTATACCGAACAGTAGCGAAGTGTCAATTTTTAAGCCGGAGTACATATCTTTTATATTATTTGTCTATAGAATACAGACTCTGGCATTTTGCAAAGGGAATCCGGTAGGAATCGAGTTGTATGGAACCTTCGCCACTGATACCGAATCATCAATTCATGAGAAGTGATGATTTTAGCACGTTGGCCTTTTTAGCGTGTCTGAATGGAGTCGACCCAGAACTTGGATACGAATTCCCCGCCCTCAGTTCCTGCAGTGATCAAATAACTCATTGTTTGTAGAACAGCACCAAAGTAGCATAATTTTAAAACTATTTACATACTCTTGAAAGCAGCTAATTCAATTAGGGCAACAGTTTTCTAAGAGAATGCGCTGTTATTGGCTGAATTAATTAATTAATGAACGCCTTAAGAGCTCCACTGATCCAAAGTGGAGCGGGATAATGCAGAGGAATCACGACTTAATTATACCAGGCAAGCAGAGAATGAAGTGAGTGTTTTCAAACATTTCAAAGTTCATCAATACCTGGAGAAGGTATGATGCATCCTAATGAGGTATTTAATCTCTATTATCTATTAATCAGATGCGGTGACTTTACACTCTTTTATTTATTTATTTATACACATTATTTATTTACACTCCAACAACTTATTCACTAATACATTTTTGGAGTAATGTAACAATTAAACTTAAAATCTAGGGTGAATATGTCCCTTACAGGTGTGCACAGCATTTACATAGATATTTCAAGTTTTATAATATTACATAGAGTACAATATAGGCTAAAAAAAACTAAATAACATGAAAACTAAATAAAAAATAAAAATAAGTAATTATATAAAATGTTATAATATTTATATAGATATTAACTATAGCCACTGTGGCTCAGAAACAATAAAATTGTTTTCGAAATTGCAATAGCTTATTGGCGAAGATGTCAATGCCATGGGAACGTGTATGGAGCTCATTGTACCATCTCATCAACCTGTTCATTGGTGCCGAATGTCCGCGGTTAGTTCTTCTTGGGCATGGAGTGAATACATCTAGGATGCGTTCAGATCTGGGTTGACTATGGCGAGGGACTGATATATTTATTTCCACGAGAAGCTTCGGAACTTGTATAGATCCATTAATGATTCTTCATTCACATACAAAAACAAAATATCACCATTGTAATTCCCGAAGGATTATGCAGACGTAAAGCTATATAAGTAATTATGCCTTGTGACTGGGACTATAGCTTCGCTTTCTTTGTTATTCTGACGTTCAAAAGTGCCTGTAATGGTCTAACTGAAATAAATGCTTTGAGTTTTATAGTACACCTATATTTGGCTAGTTATATTTTAGTTCTATATAAAAGGGAGCAATCTTAATGAAACTTCTATCAACTAGATAAAAATGCAGCTTCCGGGCTGCAACTGAGAGATAGAACAGTTCAATAACTTATACTTACTTACCCTTCGGTCGATCCGGGAATCAAAACTAAGACCCCATTAGCAGCAGTGATGCTGGTGCCCACTAACCTTAAATTTCATGATTTAAAATTTCTATGGAACATCCCAGCCTCACAAATGTATGATCCATTTTTATCTTAGATATCGTTTCGTTTCTTTACTTTCAAGGAAAATGTTGAGGAAACTTGTAATGATTGGTTTGTTAGACAATTAACTCTCATTTCTTCGAATTAATAATCAAACAAGCCTTCGACTAGAAAAAGGAACACGAAAAATAACCGAGCTATGATTATAATTTGAGATGTTAACCAATTAGGAGCCCAAAAATATGTAGGTAAATATTCCTTTAACTTTCCATCCGTTCAGATAATTCATCTGAAACATTTCTGTCGTGTTCTGCCATTTAAAGTTTCAGTAAACGCTGTTAAATGATACTTTAAACAGTCGACAACGTGAACGTTTCAACAAACGATATTGGAAGCTGTTCATTATTTACGGATATATTTGCTTCGTTCGTAAGCTTTTTGCCATTTCACAAGTTTCTCTTGAATTCTGAATAACAAGCTCGTATGTTTTTTACGTAAAATATAAAATTATTTACCGGAGAATATCAGGCTGATTTCAACCAGATACTTGAGTATAATACACCGAGATTGTAAATTCATGAGACAGAATTACCAAAAGATTAAAATGTTTGAAAGTTCAGCAAAACATCCAGCAAACTGGATTACAATAGCAAATTATGGTGGTTAAACACTACTCATTTATTTCATAATCAAGAATTAGTTACACAGGTCTAACCATGCAATTCTTGATGATTCTATCAATTTCGTTATTAAAATAAAAGTTAACCTGATATTAATGAATCCTCGTTCAATAACGGATAATCTCTGATTTTCTACGCGGCACGATTTCACCGAAGTTATAGAAAGTTTAGCCAACAATTAGAGTTTCTGACAGATTCAGTGGAACTGACTTAATTGAATCATAAACCACAATAATAATGCATTGGAAATTGTGGTGAAGAAATGTAAATGTTGAAATAGCACTTTAAAAAAAAAGCACTCGTTTAACTTTAGCGTAAAAGGAAAATAGACCTGTGGAGTCTTTTTTTCAGCTCGTACTTAACAGAAAAACTTCGTCCACAAGGTCTTAGATATAGGTGTCATCTGGTAACAAAACAAGCCTAAACGAATAAACATAACCGTCCAATAAATGGCATTAAATACGAAATGAAGCACAAAAATAACAATTTGGAAACTAATTCGCGAAAATGTCCTGTAATCCGTCTGTTGACTCAAAACTTTTTGTCGAAAAGAATAATTGAACGCGTAAAAGCCCCAGTAATAATAGCATTTAGAAGAGCCGCAGAAAACGATAACTGCCCTAACTGGGGATGATTGCCCCTCAAGGGGCGAACTAAAGTTTCTACCCTCCCACGAACCGATTAAGGAATTTGGTAATAGAATAAAAAATTCTCCGCCTAAGTTGGGACAAGTTGAGAGTTGCGAATGGCTGTAAATGTGCCACCTGCGCGTGTGTGATTTTGTTTTTATTTGAGAGTGGTTTATAAGAAAGAACACGTAACAAAAACAAACGGCTCAAATAGGTCTTGGTGACCGAAAATATCATTGCCTCGACAAACTTTGTTGAGACACCAGCGACATGCTGAATAGTAACATAACATAACATCACTTAAATTTTAAAGTTCTAAAAGTTAAAGTTACCCACGCCTTTTTCCCATGGGGGTAGGCAGAAACCACAGAACGCCACCTGCTACGATCCTTACATACTCTTTTTGCTTCGTTCACATTCATATCTGGTTGTACACGCAAGCCGGTTGCGAGTACTACGCACCTGACCTTTCTGAAGAACCTCACCAATAAAGCCAGTGTATGTCCTCCTAGGGCGACCCTTCCCGGCGTTCCCAGTCACATCTGCCTTGTAAGTTAGACAGCAGTGTACCCATATTATACACATTACACCTCATCCCAAATGTTGAGAAATTTATTGTCATCAACCAGAACAATTCGAGACTCTCGACTGCTGAGAAATAGTGGGAAATATCTAAAAGACACTAATGCTCAAAATTCCGAAAACGCTCTGCGAATAGATGTGCTTTCTATAAACCTACGAAAAGGGTCCTTTGCAGTCTTGTAATAAACCTCAATTGAACTTCTATGTCAAACAAAGTACTCTGATTGGTAGAGTAGATATTCCACTTGCCATAGGCGAGTATTAAAGGCGAGATGTTCTCGAGAGATCCACTTACCGACACATCGGTTGAGTACGGCTGATTCCTACTCGAGCACAGTGGTACTGCGGCTGAATATAATGACCTCATTATAGACGAGGCTGACTAAAGAAGACAGCATAATTATATCGCACCATAAATACATTTTTTTTTAAATATCGAGTTGGGATAAAAGCAAATGATATGAATATTAACAACTCATATTCAGTGCAATAATAATTAAAATTAGGTATTTTAGACCTTGGACGTTGGTGACGAATGCTCGTGGCTAAACAATAACAGCCGCTCGAGTCAATCGATCTTCAGGTTAAGCCGCGCTCACCTAGGTTGGTCCGTGATCACCTATTACATACCGAGTTTCCTCAGTGCTTCAGAAAGCACGTTAAGCCTTGGTCCCGGTTGGCATTTATAGATCTTTGCCAGTCGTTACAGGTAGTCAGTGGCCCGAAAGTCTGACAACCAGTCTTACCAAGAGGCATCGTATTACCCGATACTAACTGAGTTGTGGGAGTCAGATAGGCAGTCGCTCCATGTAAAACACTGGTATTTAGCTGCATCCGGTTAGACTGGAAGCCGACCCCAACATAGTTGGGAAAAGGCTAGGCAGATAGATGATGATGATGACATGGACAAGTAGGGAAGGAACGGTACCAAATTATTTATCATTAATTGTTCATGATTTAATGATTTATTTCTACTAAACGTACTTAATATTTTGCTACCTCAACCTCACAAAAATCTCAGCACCATATATAAGTTATCTAGAAAATCATCAGGTGCGCGTAACATTGAGGTCGTTCCGGGCTCGAGGGTCAGAGTGACGGCGCCGCCAATAAACGCGGTGCGTACCGAAGCAATATTACTGACACAGGAAGTACGCCCTAAATATGTTACCAGAACGTTAGGTGGTTCAAACATATGAAAGATTTAGACAGAAATAAAATTCAGACAATATAACTGTACCAGAATTTTGTAATCTCGACGTGGCCTTGGACTCGGTTTTTTTTTAAAACGTTGCCCCACGCTCGGAATTTCTCCTGTTTCGTGGGTGCGTTTACAAACATTTAAAAAACTCACATACACAAACAGCCAGACCCGGAACAACTACGTGTAGATCGTACAAATATTTGTTCCGTGCGGGGATCGAACGCGCGACACGCAGCGCAGCAGCCAATCGCTCAGCCACTGCGCAAACCGTTCCGTTTCACTGCACAACGAGATATGGTATTCCTCTTTAGCCGATATTGGACTGAGCGTTTGTATAGGATGTAATTAACGTTGTATTTGACTCTCATTGCAGTATATCTTCCCAGCTACAACACTAGAAAGTGGTGATGGGTCTGTTTCGGAGTGTTTTTTTTTTTTTTTTTTGAGCTTATGTTATTATTGACGTTCAAAAAGTATTGATTCGATCTCAGCTTAATTTTATGACTTTTCATTTTATTTTCACTGGGACCGATGGCCACTGTTCTGTAGCTCTTAATGTGATCGAAGGGTACTAAATACCCGATGTTTTTTTCTAGCCCTTTACATTTTTATAACGCTTCTCCCCATAACTTAGCCCACCCGCCGTTGAACAACCACATCCGGTCGAGTGCCCTTCCGGCCCACTCATAGAATAAATAAGCAAGTATCGGCGCGGCCTCCGATTGGATATAAATCAGCGCAGTAAGACAATCACGTTTATGTTCGGCTTATTTGGCTTATAACCTTGTTACACAAAACTTTATGGAGGAAATGAGGATTGGAGGGTCGATGGAGTGGTTCATTTGAATTGTATGTAGAGTGAAAGTACTCTCTTGTCTCATCATTGCTTATTTACCTACTCTAGATACATAATTAAATAGCTTACAGTGTGTGTATTCAGGCCTAATAAGAGCCTTTACTAAATAGTATTTACATAAATGGAAATGGCTTAAAAGAAATATAACCTGTTACCTGAGGTACTGTAATTAAGCCCGTAAAATACTTTTGGAATTACATCATTGACTATTAATATCGGAAAATTATTCATACTAGCTGACCTGCACAACTTCGTCTGCGCCTTATATTTTCCCCGTTTTTACAACATTTTTCATTGGTGCTCTGCTCCTAACAGGTTGTAGCGTGATGTTATATAGCTTTCCTCGATAAATGGGTTATCCAACACTAAAAGATTTTTTCAACTCGAACCAGTAGTTCCTGAGATTAGCGCGTTCAACCAAACAAACTCTTCAGCTTTATAATATTATAGTATAGATATTGTCTAGCCTTTCTCAGCTATCAGATTGCAGTCTAATCGAATGCAGCTGAATACCAGTATTTTACATGGAGCGACTGTCTCCGAAACTCAGTTGAAAACTCCACAAGATAACATGGACTGACTGGCCTGTAAACTAATAAAATACTTGTTACCTAATACCTACTCAATGAAGCCCCCAAACTAAACATTCTTAGACGTCTAAATTATTCACCAACGAACTACCGTTCACGTAGGACTTCCTAAAGAAAATCAATATAATAAAAATAGGTAACATTCGACACTTTTATAGGGCATCTAAATTCGCAGGGAAATTAACTACTGCGTGCACCGATAAAGTGGCTTCTTTATATCCGAAGCCGTTGGTAAATTTTGTATGAGGAATATTGGTGGCTTTTTAAGTATCCTTTTTATGGGGTCCGACTATTTTCGTTGGTCGTGTCAAAGTGTGTTAACATTCGCTGTGGGTAGATATTTAATGGCTGGTTTCCTTAGGGTTTTGTCCTTGGAAGAACTTTTATTTGCGTTTAAGTCTTGGTTTATCCGGATCTTTAAGGTTATGCGTCGGCTCGATCAATTATGTAAAATTCTTCACTAGTCGTATTCTGAAAGTCCCATCAAGAATCTGAAACCAAATAAAATGTAATTTTAACAAATTGTTATTCACGGTAGATAATACGATAACAAGCAATCATAGAAGTAAACAATTTACTGAATAAACTTTAAAAACCAGTGGATGATTTAAGCAAACTGAAGCCAAAAAGCCAGCACAAATAACGAGCTCCTGTTTCCTACATTTTCAATTATTTTTACACAAAGTTCTGCACACTAAAAAAGGACCCGAAAAAACTACGTACAGGCATTAACATGTAGCATTACACGAAAACAGGGAAAACATAGAACGTTCGAATCGTGCAGTCGCGGTACACTGCAGAACAAAAGTTAATTTAATACGGAAAGCGAGTCAAAGCGGGAGGACTGGCGTTCTTTGGCAAGTCAGCCCCGAGCGTACTGGCGAGCTCAAAACTTTTACAACTATTATTTTTGATTTCTACTATAATGAATGGGAAATGCGAGTAGTTATGCGAGTTATTCCAGTTTAATATTTATCCTAGTTATTCTACATAACTTTCTAATTTAGCTTTGAGTTGTGGTTGATGTTTTTTCGCTTAGTTTTATGGAAAGAAGTGATTTTAAAAATCAACTTGTTTTTGCAGTAAAATAGGTACTTACTGATATTCAACTGCACCAGCTTAGACCGGAAGCCTATCCCAACATAACTGGGAAAAGGCTAGGCAGATGATGTACTAGTTTTTGTGTAAGAATCTGACCGATTCTTACACAAAACTTACGAAGACCCAACAACGGGTAATTTTCCTTAATAGTTAAAACTGTCTACAAACCATATGAACACGTGATATAAAATAAATGGTACCGATATTTATAACTCTGCTGACACACAAATTCTTAAATCTGAAAGTACCTACATATAATCGTTTTGTTCCAGATAAGGTACTACCTTATATTTCATCTCTATCTTTAATCTTATTTGTGTTACAAGCAATAATAAAACTTATAACTGTCTCAAGCACCCATCAATACTTAGCTCAATTAGGTGACCTATCTTTAGGCACTGAAAGTTCTTACTTAGAAGTTTTATTAGTCTCAGATACGAGTAATTCGGTAATAACTGCCATTTTATTGCGTACTCGATGAAAGACAAACCAAGGTGATGTAACATATTACCTATTTTTATCGTTTCTAAGAAGTAAATAGGCAATTTGATTGGAGAAAAAAAAATCTTCATTAGAAATTAGTTTTTCAGTCATATCGTATCGACTTTATTTGTGGCTTTGAGTTGTTTCGGTTTAATTTTGAGAACAGTGATTATTGTTCAAAAAATTCAAGAAAGATGGCTTCCTTGACAACTTTACTGGTACAAAAGTATCAATAGAGTTGGAAAGGAAGGTATTCATCTTTTACTAATTTGATACTTTTCAACAGGCAATCTATTTTAAAACAGAACGACTTTCTAAAAAATAATTTTACCATTTTTCGCCTTTTAATAAAATGATCAACAAGAATAATTATACACGTGAAGAATATCTACCTTATCAACATTAACAACGACAAAGAACCTATCGCAAGTCACGTATACTCACTCATGCATATCAATCATCCGCGCTTTGACCTAGCCCAGCATAATATTTAAACCAACAACATTTCTAACATAAAATTCCAAGCCAAAATAAAAATCCAGCGACATACGAAACGAATAAGAAATGAAATCACTTCAGTCGCCACCTGTACCGAACGAAACACGACTGCACGTACCGTGCAAAGGGAATACGAAAATTGTTATGTAAAAGATGAAGTGTGCATCTGTGCGCCACTGTACTATGCCGACTCGAATCGTCAAATGATACATGGGTATGGGTTCGAATGAGAGCGGGTGATAGGTTTTCTAGGATACTTTTAACAATTGGCTACTTCCATACATTTGTTCAGGAAAATTAATCATCAGATTAAGGCTGAGATATAGGTACCTAATAGTTCACTCACATTTCGCCAGTTATGTTTAAGTCTCATGTAATGGGGCCGAGCCTATTGCCATCAACTGGGCACAAATTTATACTTTAGGCTGCTATTTCCTTCTTATCACGACCTGGGAATCGAACCATTACTCCAGCGAGGCAGTCACGATAAAGGAATGTATTCTAATAATATTCGCTATCCGCTTTTTCTAAAACCCAACCTAATAGGAAAGTCGACAAATAATTGATATTACATTTTCAATATTCAGTATGTGAATACTGTGGCAGAGCGTTTGATTAGGTGAACATATGTCCAATGTCCAATGATAGGGTACACGAAACACGGAGGTTCTTGTTCTTAGTAGAAATTGTAGTTGTATTTTGGTGATTTTGTAGTTGAATATGGAGTTAGTAACATCTTGAGTATAAGCATATTTTCAATATGTCGCACTGCTGGGACACAGGCTCCTTTCAATGAGAGGGGTGGGCCATTATCCACCACGCGGGCCCAGTGCGGGTTGGTAGATGTCACATGTCGTCGTTTCTTTTCCTTTAAGGCGATTCTCCCACTGCACCGCGATCCGTCGCGTAGCGCCAAAAATTCGTTGTACGCCGACGCATGCCGACGCGTTTTCAGTGTGTTGTCCTAGGCGTGTTTTCTATAGAAATTCAGGTACTTTCTTACAATGTTAAAATCTGCGGCCCCGCGCTACGCGACGGACTGCGGTGCTGTGGGAGAAGCGCCTAAGTCATGCCGTTTTCCAGATCCTGTTGGCCACCACCATTCCGGTCGAAGTGACAAGAAATAAATTACACATTGTCCCTGCCAGGGTTCGAACACACGACCTGAAACTGGTAAGGTAACGTATTTGATAGTAACTTAAATACTCACATCAGACACAGAATCTAAATACAGGGTGTAAAAAGACCCTTCACCAAGCCGTCAACCAAGCATTCTTTACATCAAACTAAGTAACTTTACGCAATAATTATTGCTGGGAAATGACTTTTTTTTTGGTGAAAAGTCACGTTTTACGGTTGGACTCAATGTAACTTACTTAAAACATTGTGCTGATGGATGGATTGAATAGTATGGGGGTCGTGGAGGTGTTTAACGGAAAAATCTTACATTAAAATCATGTATTTAAAAAAAAAAACTTGTGAAAAAGTTGTAACTTTGACCCCTAATATCTCCGTAATTAGAAGGTATGGTCTAGAACAAAAAAATTATCGCGATGACGGGGAGAACAAGTGCCTTTCGGCTTCGTTAAGGGTCTTTTTACACCCTTTATGTACCTATTCATTAATGTGTTCGTAAATAATGTGCTAAAGTGCTAAGACAAATAATAATATCTACTGTAAAAGTAATTAAGTCATGAGAAGGATTAAAATAGAAACGTCTATAAACAGACGCTCTAGCACGAGCGCGCGGTGTAAACGAAACGTCAGAGATACAAAGATACAGTACGATTCACGAAAGATGACCACAAATGGCGGCCGTCTGCGCACGTACACTCATGAAGAAAAGACTTAAAACAAAATAATATTTTAATGTTAGTTAAATAAAATGGCGTCGCTCCGGGCTTGACGCATTCCGCCCGCGCCTCACCCCGCACCTCCAAAGGGACCTAAAATATGCCTTCTGCGCCGTGGTCATCTTTCGTGAATCTTACTGTACATGGAACACAAAGGGCAAAGAAGGAACATAGAAAAAAAAAGTCGATTTTAAAATTAAAAATCCTCGTTTCATATATTAATATTCTCTTAATTTTAAGAATTTATTCATGTATCTTTGGGTGATACTGATTGTGCTTGTTGCAAATAACGTTGCTGAAATGCTAAAGGATAATTGTATTTTCGATTCAAAAATCGACATATTTACGTTACGTGAATACCGCGCGCTGGTGCGAGGGACTCAGCTCCTGAAACGCGCTCTGTCTGACACACAATTTTCTGAATGAATATTAAAAATCGCACAAGTAGGAGTTGATTCTCATAAATTATAAGCGAAGTTTGAACAAGTGTTGCGACGGCACCGTTTAGCTCTGCGCTATAGTTGGCGCGAAATCTCACGGACACACTTCCTGGACTGTATTACGTAAATACAACTGGTTGCTGATTTTGAAGATTATGTTTCTTCCACTTATTTGGTTAACTGTATAGTTTTAGGCCCCATTCTAAACGAGTTCATAGCATAACATTACATCTCGCCTGAAATCTCCGAAGGGTTGGACAGAGGTGTACCTTATTGTACACCCAAACGCCAGTTATGTTTAAGTCGCGTGTAATAGGAGACGAGCCTATTGCCATCAGCCAGACGCTGTGGCTGTTTTTGAGAAATTTCTGATGGAAAAACCCAATAACGTTTTGCCCGACCCGGGAATCGAACCCAGATCCTCATGCTCAGTAGTCGCCATTGCGCCCACTATACAAACGAGGAAAATGTTCTTTCTGGTTCTACTAAGATACCTAATTTTCAGACAATGCAAACCTGCTGTTCTAAGTAAGATTTCATAGCTGTAAATGAAGGCATACAAGTTCCGGTTCCTACAAAGGCAGAAAGTTAAGGCAAGGTTGCCAGGCAGACCGATGGAACGTAATTAAAAATATGCCGCAGTGCAGTGGGGTAATTAACACCCACTTTTTTTAACACAAAACGTTGATGAAAAATTTAATAGTTGACACGCAATTGACAATTGAGAAGCACGCCTGACAATTTTCCAGCAACTCTACTAAAACGGTTGCACAACCGTCGCTTGTACAACTTAAACAGTACATCCACAAAAGTGAAGCTTCAGTTTGAAAATAGTTGAGAAGCCGGAGCGAAGCCGAGGCATCCGGCGACGGGACAAACGATGCGGCCCCCCCTTGCTTTTTAAACTAAGACTTTACTCTTCAGGAATGCACCAACTTTCGGGACAGATCGCGAGTTCGCGCAAGATTGAGAGCTTTGGCTAATGATGGCGGTTATTATATGTATAGGTTTGTTTTGCACTGAATTTTTCTTTCTACTTGACAACTGTTTTTTGTTGCCTCATAATACTTCCCGTCCTAACCAAAGCTCTTGCATGAATACACGATCCTAGCGTAGATCTTGACTCATTTTTTGGAAAGACCGTAATGCGTCTTAATCGGCGAAACGAGGCGTTTGGGATCACCGAACAAAATAAAAATGTGGGTCGCATGTTCACGCGATCATCGCTTTTGTTAGCTCGCGGTCTAGTATGTTCAAGCTCGCTGGACTTGACACACGCCGAGTGACATCTTGCAACTCTATGACTTCGAGACTCAAAGCGCCGAGAATCAGACAGTCGTGTAAAGAATTGCACGGGACTCTATACAGGGTGTAACAAGACCGTTAACGAAGCCGTCAACCAAGCATTCTGTACATCAAACTAAGTAACTTTACGCAAAAAATAATGCTGGGAAACGATTTTCTTTTTCGGGTGAAAAATCACGTTTTACGGTAGGACTCAATGTAACGCACTCAAAACATTGTGATGATGGATGGATTGAATAGTACGGGGGTTGAGGAGGAGTTTAAAGTAAAAATCTTACATTGGAAAAATGTATTAAAAAAAAAACTTGTGAAAAAGTCGGAACTTTGATCCGCAATATCTCCGTAACTAGAAGGTATGGTCTAGAACAAAAAAATGTCGCAATGACGGGGAAAATAAGTGCTTTTCGGCTTCATTAAGGGTCTTGTTACATTCTTTAGAAAACAACAGCACTTAAATATTAAAAAAACATTTAATGAATACACAAAAAAAGTTGAATGAACGCAGAAAATGTTTTTAAGGTATCTACTAAGCAAAGCTAAAAAAAGGTATTCTAAAAATAGTACAAAGCCATTATTGCTTGCTATCAAAAATTTTATGATACATTAGTTCTTGTAGTCTGAACATTAACCGTGATTGTCCAGATCCTCCATTGTGGCATCATTTTATTTCATGAACACAAAGCTATCTAAATGTAATGGTCCATTACACCGAACTGCCAGCCCACTAATGTGTCCACTAAACCATTAGTGACGTTTTACTTTAAGTTGGGGATGCGATAAAGTAATTATTATAATAACTTTGTTATTATTAGCCTGGCTCTTCCACTGTAAGCATACGGTCTGTTTTCATATAAAGAAGAGGTATATCTACTTCACTTATTGACACACGCGATATGTGGCGTGTGAATGAATGAATGAATGAATTTAATTGATCAGAGGTAGCTCGCCAGCCGTCTGTCTTGTGACGACAGGCCGTGTCGACGGCGCGTCCGTGTTCCACGCGCGCCTCAAAGAGATGTCAGCAACCAGGAAGGGGTCCGCAAGGGCCGATGCCGGGGCTGCGGGACTGTTCGAAAAAGATACCGCGGCCCTGGAACACAAAGGGCAAAGAAGGAACATCGATGGGTTTTAGTCAGTAAAAGTCTGACACTCCCTTCCGCATGTAAACGATTTCAGGAAATACTGGGAACTGAAATACTAGTATTTTCCTTCTTTCTTTCTTAAATGTTTTCCTTCATCAGACGGACGCGTTGATTTGCACGAGAAATTAAAACAATCAAAATCGAAAGTCATTTATTCCAATTACGCTATAACCAGCACTTTTTGAACGTCAATTTACAAGAGGCAGTCCCTCTAAACACCTGTCTTTTGAGTTATGTTTGTGATACAATTTAAACCAGGTAGGACCACGAATTTATGAATTAAAACGTTAACATTTTGTTAATCAAACGGCTTAATTACAATGGCTCAAGGCTCAACTCAGGTTATTTTTGAGATGTATATTAAAATGTAATAATCTAGAGCAATTTTGTAATATAAATGCCTACCTTATATCTCCCAAGGGTCAACAAAGTTTAAGTAAAATAATAATATTAATTAAGAGTTTTCACCTGACGAATTTTGTACCTTAATTGGGGAGGTGTCGTTATGTCACAATGGTGGTCCCGCCGCTGATCAAAACTTTTCCAACTATCTTAATCGACAGTGAGATCTTCTTCTTCGTCATGTCTATGATTCCTTTAGACAGTGGGATAAGAGGCTGCTAATCAAGTTTGAAAAGTACCTTTAACATATTCCTTGTAGAGATGTTGAAGACTTTATTTCCGTTGGCTTATATTGCGAGAGGTTATAGATACTATTTGTTAAAGTTTAACTTAATTAGAAGCGGGATTTGGTTTTCAACAAAACATATGTAGGATTTATTATCGTCTCTACTTTTTATTAAGGTAAAAAATTCATCACGTTCTAACCAAAATGGTCGTCGTGTCGGTTAGATCACGTAGCTGCATTTTCAGAAGGTGCCGTCGGATTTTTCATGTGAACTGATAACGTATTCGCGGAACCGTTCACTGTGGTTAGGACGTGGGGTAAGATTTTTTTACTGCGATCCACGGTTTGCTTAGAAATATTATAAAACTTACCTGCTTGTAATGTCAAAATGTTCCCTAAATTACGTCACTGATGACTAAACAGGTCATAGTAATCCTGTGATGAAAACAAAATCCATACACGACTATCTATCAACATAAAAAGTTTGCACCCCTAGCTACCAGCACGCTAGTCCCTCTAATCAAATCCTACGATACAGTAGCTTCAGGAAATTTTCGTGTAGTGCAATTTTACACGAAACTGTCACACTCTCTGAGCCGGGCTAGTCAAACAACTCTGCGAAACATCGCTCCGATAAAAAAGAAACAGAGATTCTGTTCGTTCCAATTATTGCTCCACTTTCCGAACCTGAACGGTCACAAGTTGCAGTATATGGTGCTCGTACTATGGATTTTTTCAGTTTTACGGCTGAATTTTCTTTTCTATTTAACAATCTCGAAATGACAAGTACACTGGATGAGTTCATTAGATTAGACTTACGGGAGTTTCAGGTGTCAAGCGAAAATCTGAATTAGGTAAAAACGGCCAAAGTAACTCTTAATAACGCTCAATTTGCAAGAAAACTATATCAAAATACATCTGATTAATTAATTCACAGAAACGTTTTAATTTAAATTAACTAGGTATTTTGTAGACTTATGAAATTCCTGGCAACTAATTGAAAATATTTTCTGACTGACACCTCATATTTAATAAGGTTTTGTTTCCCGTGTTTTCTTTTTAAATGAAATACAGCCTATGATGGAAGCCTATATTTTGTCCTTAATTAAAAATTTCCTGGCGGTGAATGTTTATCCCTCAGAATGTCTACTGGAACGAATAAATAGAAAAAATCTAATAAGTTTCGTAATAGTCAAAGGATTACGGCATATTATGACTGACAGGAATTGTTTTATCAGATTTCTTTTGTAAAGGTTTCTTGTGAAATTGCTTATTGCGAGCATTGTAGGTAATTTTCTCGGAAACAGCTGCGTAGGTATACCTTCACAATTTGTTCGCAGACAATCCTACGCAGACTTCAAGAAAGACTTATTTCTGAAAACTGACAACTCAGAATAAAATATAGCATTAAATGTTTCTTCTATCATTTGATATCAGTAGCCGTTACCAAAGTGTTTGTCTCATCATGTCAGCTGAAATATGTCTGCTGCTGGTCACATCGAACGGGTTCTCGCGATTTTCACCTGATAATCGGTCTACCTTGTGAGCATAGGAGCCATCCAATGCTGGTCCCTCCGGTACGTGTAAGCTACTCGAAAACCTTTCGAATTCATCAGACATCCGTTCTGCGAGCAATGTACCTTGTCTTCTTCCATGAGAGAAGGAAATAAGGCCATTAAAAGGCACTTTTAAACTTTAAAATAAAGGAAATAGAACTTGTTCCATTACCCATTCGCAAGGGTAGCTGTTCCGTATGGAGAAGAATGAGCAAGTATTCGTGAATTATAAAGTTAAATGTGATGACAATTAAGCTCGTGGCTAAATAAGGAGCTCGTGGCTAAATAATACCAGCCGCTCGGATCTATCTTAAGTTGGTCTGTGGATGGGTGACCCCCATTACATACCGAGTTTCCTCCATGCCTCGGAAAGCAAAGTATGGTCCCAGCTGTCATTTAAGTTTTCAATTCCTTGAATCATTTTTGTTGATTTTTGCTATGTTGATATTGTCTACGTATAGGTCTTTGACAGTCGTTACAGGTAGTGGGTGGCCCAAAAAGTCTGACATCCAGTCTTACCAAGGGGTATCGTATTACCAAGTACTAACTGGTTTGTAAAGGTCAGATAGTCAGTCACTCCATGTAAAACACTGGTACTTAGCTGCATCTGCTTAGACTGGAAGCCGACCCTAAAATAGTGGGAAAAGGCTAGGCAAATGATGATGATGTGATGACGATTAACAACGTTATCTTCTATGATTATTCCTTGGTACTCATGCGAGTTTTTCCATTTATGATTCGATGGCGCACGGAAATTCTAAACATAGCCCCCTCCAGTATCTGTTAAATGTCAATCAAATGTAAATTATTTCCTGAACATAAAACTTGATTCAATAATTTATCAACCGCTTCAACTTTTCGCCAGCAAATACACCGTTTCATAGTTCGCTTCCAATGTTTTAAATGATCATTAAAAAGGAAACTACATTTTGGCACGTAAAACAACTGCAAAAAAGGTCCATTTATTAAAAAGGAAAGCCCATAAAGTTGCAAGACATGCATTAAAACACTGTACCGGAAAAAGTGGCTCGTTCATAAATATTGCGGATCGCGTGTTAGCTTCGCGTAGCACAGCTTTGTCTGACACGATCCTTTATGTACACGTGCTGAGTTTGAGAGAGTTGTAAATTGTCTTTTAAAAGACAGTGTTTTTTGTGAAGGAAGTGTTAAATCATCGCATTCATTTTGTGTCTTAGCGTACAAGTTTTTTGCCCTTTCTATCTGTATCCGACCAATGTTATTGTATGTAGGTTTTTTCACCAATAACAATCAAATTATTAACATAAAACATATTTACGTTATGAAATTAGATGGTAATTTCACGCACGCTATTCTTCCGAAAACATATGGCACAAAACACTGACTAGGCAGAGGTGAGCCTTGAGTAGGCACCTGTTCCTTTCGCCAGATACGTTTAATTCCTAGGGGGTAGCCTATTACCATCAAACATGCACAAGTCCAGTCTTCTGGACTGTTACTGATATTTTTTTGATGGAAAATCCCAACAACACACGAACCAATGATTAGCAGTAACGCTTGTCACCACTCGACCAACGAGGGATCTCAGTTCTTCCAAACCTATAAATAAATTAAAACGTAAAGAGTAGTAAGTACCTTTAGGAGTAGCTTGTAAGCAAACTTAGTTACTTTTACCCTTCTGTTTTTCTAGTTAAGTGCTCTTCAAAGTTTTATGTTTTTGAATATACCTACTTCTTTATTTTCAAACTTCCATTCAAGGAGTTAACTACGTCTTGCGATTTTCAAAGCTAGAATACCCAGAGTATTCATATAGGGAAACACTTTTTCTATTACTGGAATTGCCAGAATAATCTCAATCTATTTTATTTAAGAACCTTAACACATAACTTAATATTAGAAGTAACTCGCCAAAAAAGACAGATAACTGTTATTTTTTCATAGCTTAACCATTGAACCGATCGTTACGAAATGACAAGCTTTTTTCATCTTGAATTTGCAGACGAAATCGCGGGCACTTGCAAGTCTTTTATACATTAAACACGGTTCCGTCGTGGACAGATTGACAAACAACGAACTACCTAATCACCGAATAAGAGCCTCGGCTAGACTGATTCTTGCGGGTTGTGCTACCAATTTGTTATTTTAGTGAGACAACATCATCATCTGCCTAGCCTTTTCCCAATTATATTGGGGTCTTCTTCCAGTCTAACCGGATGCAGCTGAATACCAGTATTTTACATGGGGCGACTGCCTATGACCTCTACAACCCAGTTCTCCATATCCCTTGGTAAGACTGGTTGTCAGACTTTTTGGGCCACTAACGCACCTAACGACTGTCAAAGATCTACAAATGATACCCGGGACCAACGGCTTAACGTGCTTTCCCAGGCACGGAGAAAACTCGGTATGTAATGGGCGGTCACCCATCCACAGACCAACCTAGGCAAACACGGCTTAACCTAAAGATCGACCCGAGCGGCTGTTATTATTAAGCCACGAGCTCCTCCGCTTTTAGTAAGACAACAATTATAACTTAAACCATGATTTCGTTACTACGCAGAAAATGTCACCGATTTTATATACTTCAACGTAAAATGCAATCAGAACCTCACTATATTTTTTACATAACGTAATTTCTTTAAACGAATCCCTCGCATCCTTAGAGCGACATAAATCCAATCCGCGTTGCCCAGCAGTGGGAATTATCGTCCGTTGCATAATTGGTTCAGTGCATCTGCATATAAATGGCATGCCACTGTATGCTAATCAAGCTTTTTGTCTCACTCGACGTTCATAAGGTAAAAGGAATTATATTCTTATTATGTCTGTTGTCTGGCGTCTTGTATCGAGATTTTTGTTTTTCTATATGTTTTGAGTGGCCAAAAAGAGGTGAGGAATTAACCTGGAGGCGCTGGCGGCTGGTTCGAGGTGGCACACCAAAACAGCACCTGGAAAGATATGGAGGTGGCCTTTGCGCAGAAGAGGGATATCTATGGCTACAAAGAAAGCATTTTGTGTTAGTGTGGGCCACCCAAAATAATACATAAACTAAGCTTGTTTCCGTTAAATGTGACAAATGGGGGTTAACAGTCTTCTGAACAGAGTATCAGAATGAAGTAATTTTGCCAATTTAATCTAGCCAAAAAAGAGGTAATTTTCTTTAACATTTTTCATTGTGTTGGTCTTTTAAGATAGATCAACAGATTGGTATCATGATAACGTCTCGTCATGATTTTAGTTTTGAACATTTACAAACTTGGTACTACGAAAAAGGGGCTATTTTCAACTACTACTTGGGATCGGCTCCAGTCTAACCGGATGAACCAGTTCAGTAAGTCTGAGTTCCACAACCTACGTAGGTACCTAATTATTTTATTCTCGTTTCCAACGAAATAAGCAGCATTTTACTACCGCAGTATGTAGGACGTACTCGTAGGTAGCGAAACATTGTTATACACGTAATTCATAACGAGTTTACATTTACATAACTTAATTCAGCAATTCTCTTCCAAGTTATTCACTTGAGTAATTCATTAATGAATGACGTAGAAGCTAATGTATTGCTGAGTTTATAATTGACACAGATTAATTAATTAGTAGGGTAATAACCGACTACAAAAGTCTCTGCCATTCATTTCTGGACTAGTAGCTTATGCCCGTAGCTTCACCTACGTGGAGTTGGGTAATTGTCCCATGAGATCGTACTACCTATAAAAAAGTATGGTATATCCAGGCTATAAACTATCCGTATGCCGTATTTCATCCAAATGCGTTCAGCAGTTTTTGCGTGAAAGAGTAACAAACATTCAGCCACCCATCCTAACAAGCTTTCGCATTTATAATAGTTACTATGGAAGGAATATTTTTAATAGACGATCACAATTTGTTTCCGCATGTGGACGACGATGTCAAAATTCCAAACAGTTTTCCAAAAAGGTGTTTTATTCATAGTCCTAGTGAGTCCAATTTCCTAAAACGTTCACAAAAAGCAACATAACCCCAATATCTAGCTGACCGACTTTAAGTATTCTATTCATCGTTCGCAAAGTATGATTTTCTGTTCAAATTGCTCAAAGTTAAGTGCAAAGTCAAATAACGGAAGAAATCGCCGAGCTTTCTTCTTTTGGGAGGCTGAGGCCGAAATACACTGCGGTTTAATTCCCAGGCCAAATACGTAGGCCTAATCTCGACGCATGAGGCTTATGAGATACTCGATTTTATTACGGATTTCGCGACAAAAATTGGAGTTGGTTTTTTGAGTTATCATCTTTTTTGGCCTTAGGGAGTCGTGGATTTCCGAGGCCGCATTTTATCATGAATGGGAGATAATTATAATACGAGAAAGTTGAATATATTAAATGCGTGGGTTATATACGACATTGTATTTACATTCATGAGCCAATTTCATGTGTTCACAAAGTTACCGACTGGTGTAAACTAAAGAAAGGACGAGAAATAAAAGAAAGTGTGACAAACGGACGAACCAATACGTGTTAAAGAGACACGTAGACAGGACAGATACATAAGTAAAGACAGGTAATGCTCTGAGAAACAGATAGCAACGGTGATTTAGAAATATTGATGTTTACCGTACTTACAATAAAGAATGGTTTCCTTTGTTAATGTAAACGAGAAGGTACCACTTCCTTGCACCTTTTCGTAGTTCTAGTTTTAAGTGGGAATTCTAAGCATGCAGTCCTGGAGTGGAGCCTAGAGTCTAGGGTTTTCTATTAGGAAGGTAATAACCGATTAATCCCAGACAAAAAATATCTAAATGGACTTAAAACTATTTCCGTTTTATTGGTCTAGTGGTCGCAAGCGACTGCTGAGCATGAGGACCTGGGTTCATTTTCCAGGTCGGGCAAAGCGTTATTGAATTTTTCCATCAGGATTTTTTTAGTAGGCGCCCGGAAACTGAATTAGTGCCCGGTTGGTGACAAAAGGCTCGCCCTCTATGACATGCAGCGCAACCATAACTGGCGAAATGTGGGTGTTCTATAATAACACCATTGCCTAAGCCTTTGTCTTTTCCGGGGGTTACAGGAGTGATGTAATGATGACCTATTGCCAACAATCCCGCTATTGTTCATTTCAATAAATTAACATCCCGCTTCAAAATACAGACTGTTTAATAAGACTGTCAATACGGGAAATTATTTGGCAATATCCTAGGATGCCTCGTGGCCTGGATATTCTGATATATTGCATATTAAAATGCATTATGTACCGAACGGGAAGCCAGTGCCATTTATATTGACAGAAAATATGTATTTGTGCGGTTACTGATGCGTTTTTTATTGCTCAACGAATAGCGTTGTCTATTTGCTTGCCAAGTGTAGTGGTTCTGCATTACTTATAGAGATATGTATGGGAATTAGAATCGGCATTTTTCATACTGAAATGACACGTTGCTGGAGAATTTTAAATTAGTTGAAAATAAACGATGAAATCTGAACTTAAAGATGATGTCCAGTTACTTATTTATTTCTAAGCCTTTCCAAAAACTACGAATTTCGCTACAAACATTAATTATCACCTATTTAAAAAAAACATTTCGTAATGCTCATTTTTATAGGAGCGGCTCCAGCGGTTTTTATGCTTAGCGTGTCGATGGCAATCTAAATTGAGTCAGCTCGAAATTTGGAGACGAGTTTGACTTTCAACTGCACCCATCAGCTGTAAGTTGTAAGTAGCAAGGCTGTACGTTGTATGATAGCGACGGAATCTTAGATTTTTATAAGGTTTATAATAACCTCCTGTATTTATCACTAACACATAAAACCACAAAATAAAAACCTATACTTACAACCAAATAAAAAAGCAAGTTTATTGTATTAATCCCTTTGACTGGTCAATCCTATGTTCAGCACTCAACATTGTGTTGATCGAAACAAAATTTCTGTACAGTCGTTCAAAAATAAACCACTTATTTCGTTCAGAGTGTTTTTGAATATAAAGCTGGTATTTTACTAAAATCCTATTGAAGTGTACTAGAGGCGATCGAGAACCAATCAACGTTTCGGGAGCAGCTTTAGTACATAACGCAGATTGAGTTCGCCTTTTTACAATCAAATGCACGGGATAAGTGAAAAATGCACGGCACAGCTTAATGCAATCAGTGCTGGCAAAGTGTCCGTGCACGAGATGAGAGGGGGGAGGGGGGGTGTTAGTCTGCTTGTGACTTATCTAGATTTATTTCGGTAGCGATGTGTGAAGGTTTTTTGATGAAACTATTTGACTGAGTGAAGGGATTTAGTTACGAATTGGATCTTAATGAAGTGATAATTTTGTCAGTGCAATTGGTTTTGACTGGAAGCGACACAGTTTTTAGGTTTAATTGATTTATAAACGTCAGAACTAGAAACATAATAATGATCTAAAGGCGTTTATGAAAACACACAATTGAACCATCTAACCCTATCTAGTAAAGAAAAGCAATAGTTGGAAAAAATATTTATTTCTTTATTGGTGGAATAAGGTATTTCCGAGCCGCTGATTGCTTCTGAAAACAGCGTTGCCTAGTGTAAAACGATAAGTTCTACCACTAGTTTCGTAAGGGTACCCCAGCAGTCAGCACTTTACATTCATCGTCACGACTGTTCCAAAAAAGTCGAATAAAAACATCGTGAGGAAACCATGTCCTTAGTTAAGTAGCATGCATGTCCTTGATCCAAAATTTCGAAGACATGTGACATATACCAACCCGCACTGGGCCCGATTGGTGGATTATGGCTTACTCCGACTTCTAGAGATGGTGTTATGTAATTAACAATTGTTTTTCGTTTCAATGAATCTATTTTGGCAATAAAATGATCATTGAAATGATAGCTACCTCGTTGGTCTAGTGGTCGCAATCGCGACTGCTGAGCATGAGGTCCTTGGTTCGATTCCCGGGTCGGGCAGATTGTTTTTGGGTTTTTCCATTAGGCATTTCTCAGAAGCAGCCACGGAGTCTGAATTTGTGCCCGGTTAATGGCAATAGGCTCGACCCCTATTACATGGGACTTAAACATAACTGGTGAAATGTGGGTGTTCTATTAAGTACACCTCTGCCTAACCCTTCGGGGATTACAGGCGTGATGTTATGTTATGAAATAATAGCGTAGTATTTCGAGATCACGCGTAGGTCAAATTGAATTGCAATATAATTCCACCTATACCTCATTTATTCCTGTTGTTTTGTCGAGTAGGAGGATGCTTGTGTTTCTGTTGGCGTGTTTGGACGTTACAGATAGCTTCCACTGAAGTAGATGATAGGTAAGCAGAGCCTGCAGTCTCCGCTCGGGTAGATGACAGGTAAGCACCGCTTGAACTGTGTAAACAAACATCTCCTATATTGAGGATCTAACGTTTGAGAAAGGCGATAGACCGTTGTAGTAGTAAACTACATTGTTACGCAATCCTGATTGATTTTAAACATAGTGTTTGTACACAAAATTCTACAAGAATTATACAAGATCAGTCTGAGTGTATTATTATTCTCTGTTAAATATGGTCAAGATTTATTCAAATAAGGTTAAGATTCGGAAATTTACCTCCCATCCCCATGGATGAAAATAAAAGTATTGGATACTAGCTTACGCCCGCGGCTTTGCTAGCGCTTTGGTCGGAGAGTGACGGCACGGTTGAGCGATTGGCTGCTGCGCTGCGTGTGCGGGTTCGATTCTCACACGGAACAAATATTTGTATGGCCTACAGGTAGTTGTTCCGGGTCTAGCTGTTTATGTATTTGACTTTAAATGTTTGTAAACGCACCCATGATTCAGGAGAAATTCCTAGTGGCAATGTTTTTTTTAAAGACAAGACAAGACACACGAACAAATATACTAATTATCCGAGAAAAACGTTTTAAATATAGCCTGTGACACTCAGGGATAATGTAGCTTCTCATCAATGAAAGAGTTTTTGGAATCGGATCATTAGTTTCTAAGATTACCTCCTACAACCGAACTTACAAACTTTACCTTGTTATAATATTGGTATTGATAATGTATGATCTTTATAAAGTTTCACATTGTAAGCAACTTTAATACTAAACAAGCCGTGTACCAGTACCGACATAGTTCCAAAAGTTTATGGAAGGTAATTCTTTTGAAATTCATTTGCTAGTACATTTAGCCTTTTCCCAACTATGTTGGGGTCGGCTTCCAGTCTAACCAGATGCAGCTGAATACCAGTATTTTAAATGGAGCGACTGCCTATCTGACCTCCACAACCCTGTTAGTACTTGGTAATACGATACCCCCTGGTAAGACTGGTTGTCAGACTTTTTGTCGACTGTCAAAGATCTACAAATGACAGCCGGGACCAACGACTTAACGTGCTTTCCGAGGCACGGAGGAATCTCGGTATGTAATGGGTGATCACCCGTCCACAGACCAACCTTGGTAAGCAGGGCTTAACCTAAAGATCGACCCCGAGCGGCTGTTATTATTTAGCCTCGAGCTCCTGAAAAGAAAGAACATACATTTTATACAAATAAAATAAATAGCGCCTAAATGGACCAATTTTAATTAAACTCTAAAAATAAAATCCGGGAAACCAACTAAAAATAAAGCTCACATCCTACATGTATTCTATTTACATACCCTTTACCTTTTAACATTATACATAACATTAACCGTCTGTCTAATTCGAAAGCCCAGTCTGTGGTCTGACACTCTGAGGTCTGACTCCAAAAATAAACTGTCAACATATTGTTTTCATAAAAATGTCACGGCACAAGGGCGCATGCGCGCGCCGGCCGGCCGGCTCTCAATTAAATATGTATTGCCAGATTTAGGGATGGTTTCCCGAAAATTGAGAAAATGGAGGGAAATTACATGAATACTAAAGTGAGTGCAATGGAGTGAAAATGGGAAATGTTCGAGGGCTTGATGGTTAATGTAAGGTTTTACTATTGATATGGAGGACGCCTGTGTCCCGCAGTACATTATGAATAATAATGTTGTTTCAGAAAACGATGTACATAATGTAAAGGATTTATATGAAAAGCCGTTTTGAAAACTCAGACATAACCATGAAATGAAAGTAGTGAAGGTGAAATCCAAGCCTAGGTAGCTACGAGCTCGTAGCCGTCGTAGCTGTATGCTACGCCGTAGCTTCCGCGTAGCACTATACTCGTACTCTCGAAATTAATAATAAAACGATCCGTTTTAATTTATATTTCAGAGGCTTTAATAATTATGTCAACCTTACAACTATATTCAGTAAATTCGAAAAATATATATTTGGAGAGTTATTAATTACCTTACTAGTTTTAACTATAAGCCAACAGAATTTAATTCCGAATAAATTAAAGTAACTCTAGGTATTTGCGGTTTACATCTAGCAACACCAAGCCGGTATCTTATCATCTAGCATCTGGCAGTTGACAACTGAGGCGCGCACCGACCGCACGTCCCCTCGCGGTCCAGACGCGAATAAACACGCGAGTTCGAAAGTAATGTGAAATACGGAGTTGTAATACTTTAGTGAATGAGGATAAGTTCTGAATAATGTGACAAGAGCAGTGCAGTGATACAGTATTATTAACAATGTTGTTGTTATTAATTGGCATGTTTGTTGGTGAGTTTGGTTAACTTTTTAATAGATTTAAAGGCTTTTATTAGCCATCCAATTAACCAAAGCTACCTTGAACTTCTATTGGCTGATTCAGCCTCTTGTCATATTCAAGAACCATTTTCGTTTAGTTATATGCTATGGTCAAAATATCATAGGATCTTAAGGACAATCTACAAGTCCAAGATATTCGAAATGAAGATGGTCACTTCTTGCTGCTATTCGAGTGCAACCTAGGCTTAGTTACACGATTGTGTTTTGTTTAAAATTAATAACCATAAATTGTACAGCGTGTGGAAATCTCCTATTGGGTCTTAGGAGACCTCATCAATCCATCTGCTTTATGGTAATTCAACGTGCAGAAGTCATAACCAAAAACATTCGATTTTAAGGTTTGTTGGCAATTAATGGGGCACCAACAAAAGTAGGTAAAAAAGATAATTCTAGAAGTAACAAAAGCTTCAACAATAATTTATGACCGTCGTTTTTTAACTAGGTTATCTGGGCGAATAAATATGACAGCTGTTCTGATTGATCGATCGCTTTTTTTTACAAATAAAAGGGATTGAGGTTTTAAGTGATTAATGATAAATGGACGTTTGTTCCATTGAACAGCTTTCGAGGTAATCAGCTTAATGTTTTTAAGCCGATTAATATCGGTTATTGAAAATGTAATATGAATTTGGGGAAATGACTAGAACATTATTAATTTGTTATTTTTATCGGATTGTTGTATTAAAACTGAATATTTTAATGAGTTTTGAAGTAGAATAATATGATGCGTTTTCGGTAGCATTTCATGGTTTTTTTTTGAATATTTGCATAAATAATTTCAGCACAGAAACCATTTTACGGGACAGGCTAGCTACAAACTAACCGTAGCTTCGTTAGATGCGGATTTGTTAAAGCGTACATTATGTACACGCTCGTTACATTATCAGGCAAATAAAACTACCTGTTTCATATAATTTGAGGAATCAATTTAAGTTGTGTGTTAAAGAAATTATGTTCGTGTAGATTCACGTGTTTTTTTTAATCAGCCTATTCTGGGCTAGGCAAAGGCTTCCCCCATTCCTTTCCAACTCTCTCGTGTTTTGCCTCCTCAGGCCAATGAGTCAGGAATGAGTCCAAATCGTGCCGCTAGCAGTTTCTTGGGCATGCCTCGGTGACGACGACCGTCTTCAAGCACCCACTGTGTGACGATTCTGGCCCATCTGTCCTGACCCATCCTGGAAATGTGACCCACCCTGTCCCATTTTAACCTCGTAGATTCATTGCTAACATCGGCGATGCCTGTCTTTGAGCGTATTGTGGTGTTGAATATTCGATCGGTGATTTTGATGTTTAAAATGCTACGGTCCATCGCTCTTTGGCAAACCTTGAGTTTGGACTTCTGAGCCTCCGTCAAAGACCAAGTCTGGGTGCCATAGGTTAGGATACGCAGACACATGTCGAAGATTCACGTGTATTGTAGAAAAAGTGTGTCAAGACCCTACGACCCTCAATCAAATCTACATAGAAACTCTGCTTTGTCAAAAAGCGCAAAATATTGACCTAAAATCAAAGTTACGATGCTCGAGGTTCCGGTAAAGAATGCGTCAGTGTTTTGCCTAATCTAGGCCGATAGGTCTGATGTTCTACATAGAGGGTACAGAACATACGTAACATTACATTACACCCAGCTTAGTAACTATGTTTTAAAAAGAATCGAGTGTCTAGGCCTGTCTTCCTGACACTGACAATGTTTTCCATAAACGGTCAGCCTGAACCGTAAACTTGGTGGAATGTGCAGGCATCAAAAGTCTCAAATTCCCCGATCTTTTTGTCACCGACAATTGTGTCCATTTTTAGGACCGGACACAATTTCAGACTATGGAGAAATTCTTGATTTAATCAGTAAAATTTTACACGATCTAAATATAAAACCCCGGACTCCACGTTCAGCAGTCACAATTGCGACCACACGACCAACAAGGCACTCAATACAGTGGGTAGGTAAACATTCAGTAAGATCTAGTGGATAGAATGCGTAATGCCATCAGTAACAGTCCACCTCCGTCAGCCTTACCTCTTGGCCACGATCTCCACGTTCAAGCGACACGCGGCTTGCGACAACGACTGCTGAAAAACAAATAAAATAAACTGTTTAAAGGCTATTCACCGTATAGTATTTTTTCGGTGCAGATGACGCGCATTCAACGCGCTTTAAACGAGGTTTAATCGCAGCCAGTCTACCTATGCACACGTTCAGAAATCTAGTGGCGCGACTTGCGGAGTGACGGTACTCACGCGAAGAAAACTAGTGACGCGCTCGTTTGTCGTTGAAACAAGTCGCAACGTTAAATCGCATCGCCTGTAGCCATAAACGGGGTCTTAGTTCTTTCAGTCAATCACGTACTGAAACCATTTGAATCTTCCGCATAAATGAGTACTTGTATATTGCTTCCATTGATTTCCAACAAAAGATAAATAGCGGTGTATTAAAAGATAGATTGTGTGGGTTTGTTTACTGGGAAAGGAAATATGTAGTGCTCATTACTTGTTTATATTCTTTTAGGAAAATAAACTAGATTCATAGTAGCCCTGTTAATTGAAGTTTTGCTCTTTTTCTCTTATTATACTCAGTTCATTTTATGATGTTTGATATGCTTCAATTTACGATAAGTTTTTTGTAGGATACGTACGATAAGTAAATTATTGATTATGACCACTAGACCAACGAAACATGGCGGTAGCCCACCGGGCATGAGGCCCGGGTTCGACTCTGAGCTCGAGTAAAATGTTATTGGGTTTTTCCATCAGGAATTTCAGTAGCCAGAGTGAGGATTTGTGCCTGGTTGATGTCAAAAGGCTCACCTCCTACAACATGAGACTTGACATAATTGGTGAAATGTAGCTTTGCTTAACCTTACAGGAATTAATATATGTAATGTTATATTATCGTCTCGCCTTTACACAGCACGCTCTAAGAAGGATAGTCGTAACATAAAGAAATAAAATATGTATATCTGTCTCATTTCACAGATAAAAGCTTTAAACATTGCTTCACCCAGGCAACGTGATAAACACACCAAGGCAATTGGCTGCAAAAACACTAGCACTCAGAAAATTACGAGGGTGCCTTATCACGGAGCAAATAACAGTAGGTAGATCCCGTACTTAAATAGTAAAAAGACTAGTTAACGAATTACGGGCCGTAACCCGATTTCTTTACTTAGCTTTTAGGCTCATCCTCCACGACGGCTACGTATACGAAGAACGTGGCATTAGGCCTTATTTTGCCCTGTTCATCAACGACTCCACTTAGGTTCTAAGATATTATTAATACAATTGTTTGCTCCTATTTATGTATTTATTAATACACAGATACAATATAGGTCACTGTTATATAAATGTTCTTTTAAGTGGGTTCCTTCAATAACAGCATGCACACATAACACTAATGGTTAACACAGAAATGAGAAAAAAAAATAAAAAACATCCAAAAAACGAAGTAAAAAAAATAAAATAATAAGCATTGGATGAAAAGAAACCATAAGTAATAAAGTAGTTTCACAAAAAAAAATATAATTATCATTCTACATTTATTGCAGTGGTCAATTTTTTTCTTATTCTAATTCTATTCTTATTCTTGAGCTCGTGGCTAAATAATAACAGCCACTCGGGTCGATCTTTAGATTAAGCCGAGTTTGCCTAGGTTGTTCCGTGGATGGGTGACCAACCATTACGTACCGAGTTTCCTCCGTGTCTTGGAAAGCACGTTAAGCCGTTGGTCCCAGCAGTCAATTGTAGATCTTTGACAGTCGTCGTCAGTGGCCCGAAAGTCTGACACGCAGTATTACCAAGGGGTATCGTATTACCCAGTACTACCTGGTAGTGGAGGTTATACATATAGGCCGTCGCTCCATGTAAAGTTCTAGTATTCAGCTGCATCCGGTTACACTCGAAGCCAACCCCTACTTAGTTAGGAAAAGGCTAGGCAGATAAAGATGATTTGCTACTATTCTTAACAAAAACAAAAAACATAATGTGAATTGTTGCAATATAACAACTTATGGACAAAGGCAAGCACCCAGAATTGGGTTTTATTATAGCACACATTGCGACAGCGAGATTTGCTAATTAGTGGGTTGTTGCGCTGTGCACGGAGCGCCTTTGAAATACTAGTCTCAATCAGGTTTTACATTGATTTTTCAGGTTTTTGAGTTGGTACCTTTGAGTAGCGTCGTGGACGATAATATTTTTGTTTGATGATGTGTGCTTTCGAAGGATTAACTTACTAAGTACGCCCAATGAGTAGACAGAATGTCACAGCAGTCAAAATATTTGTTTTAATGAAACAATTTACGAAGGTGAGTTTGAGCCAGATATTTGTTGAATTTATTTGAAACTCCATGGAAGCTCTTTTTAATCAAGTAAAGTCTTACAAAATTCTATGTACTCTATTATTGCAATAGCGGTCTGTGCACTACGTTAGTAAGTCGCATCGTGGACGATTGGCCTTACACTTAATACCTACGGTTTCATATACTTCTATGTATATTCATTTTGTTAGTCTAGTCTGCGTAAGTTTACGATCTGGGCTATAATGTGAGACGTGCTAGGATTCGTCCAGGGTTGCGTGGAACGTACCGGGATTTATCGCACGTGCGTTATATTTTGTTACCAGCATTTGTTCGTGACTTCGCCGCGTGGATTTTAGAAATTACTAACGGGATGAAAAGTATAATAATCTCTTAACCCTGGTCATCGCGTACCTATGTGTATTGTTGCTATATTAGTGGAAATAAATAAATGTGCCTGGTCCAATGGTAATCCGGTCCGTACCGGTTCGCGATATAAGTTTTTAAACTGTCATGGTCACGAACATTATCATTAACTCTAAAAACGGGATATTTACCATGTTTACTGTTTGGTTTGAGTTTTCGATATATCGGCGCTGTTGCTAGCATCATGATCACGGATAAACAACGGTTTATCCAATAAATATATTTACAATCATAATCCGTTCAGCTGTTAAGGTATGGAAAGGTGACAGATAGACAGACAAAGTTACATTTATCAAATAAATAAGGATTATCCATTTTAACAAACACACCATATCCCACGCTATGGCTTGTCCTACAATTTCCGGTACAGTAGTAATATGAAATGAAATTGGCAGTTATAAGGATGATGATTTTATTTACGATTGATTACATGTGATTAATTGGTACGTAATTTGGATGTTAATATCATCAGTTTGCTTAAAATAAGTTTGTTTATTGAACGAATACTTCGTTAAATAAATGATATATTATAATTTATTTTAAAAAAATGCACGTTTGACATAAATATTGATTTAGATTTAATGAGGTTGCCTCTCCGACTACTTTAAGAGGAAACACTGAATCAAAATCACTCTATATTATACCATTGTACCATACTACTAAAACAATAATATAATTTCTCATTTTTTTTAAAGTACATACTCTATTCTATTTTGCAAGCTTAGAGTCTTTTCTATTTCTCCATGTCAAGTTAGTTAACCTTTTGTATCTCGATATTATACCTGCTAAAACCCACTGCCAATTTTCTAACTATCGATACCCACATCTTGGCTAACCCTGCCGAGGAACCTTGGCTCCGTTTGTTTCCGTTGTTATTGCGGACTTGTGCGAATTTTTAATATGCATGTTATTACATGGTCGAAAGCGAGTCAAGGGCGAAGGGGGGAAAGTGGGGTAAAAGAGTTGAAGGCTCACCTATTGTTAGTACTACATAAATATTTAATTTCACGTTTATAATCCCTCAAGGGGAACAGGTAGCAAAGGTCGGGCTTGAAACTTTGGGGCTTATGTGAAAGTGGACGTTTGCGGACCGGCTTAGAGGTGACAGGGTTAATATGCAGCTTCTAGCTTTGGTTTATGTCAGTGTCAACTGGTTTTGTGTGTAGGAGATAAAGAATCCGAACACACACAATAATTAGTGGTCGTGAAATAGTTTGTTCGAGAAAGTATTATTAGAAGTTGTGTTGCTTTTTGTTGTGGGGTTGGGGATCCAGGAATGATACACACATACACATGCTCTTGGTATACTAGAGAATAGGTATTTTGTTGTAAAATGAATGGTACATGAGACTTTAAACGAGTTTTTGTATGATCTATGAGGTATTTGTAATAGGTACTTTACTTGATTTAATGCCTCAGAATGGTGTAAGGGGCGGAGGTCTATTCTCAGCAGTGAGTGGAACATGGCTGCCAATGATGATAAACTTTGAAAGAACAGTTTAATCATGGAGTTTCTTACCCATTCTTCTCCATAGATATCTACGTTTTAGAACGGGCTTGCTCTAACTTTCTGACTTTCTGACCTTGATAGCTCATAAATGGTTTGATTGAAATCAATGTTCTGGGTATGTTTTTGATCGGCGCAGGTATTGTTATAATCAGAAAGCCCTTGTTAAACAAAAGAGAATAATACAAATGACACGGTTCCATACAAAAATAAAGTCTACCATTCTCGATATTAATCTTTAAGCAGTCCACTCCAAGTTCAGTCCTTATAACTTATGTATTCACTTATATGTCCTTTGTGTCACTTATAACATACGATCACATACGGAAAAGTATGATGTGTTATAGCGATCACTGTTGAGATGGCGATATACTTTCATAGAGCGTTGTCTCTTTCTTGCTCAGCACAGAAACTTCACAGTCCAGTAAGTTTTTATTATGTATGAAGAACGATATTGTTCGTAGTCTTGAATGTTTTTGTACGAGCGCCGTATGTACAGGGTGTTATATTAAAGTTACGCGATTTTGTTGCTATTATAGATTCTGATTGTTTAGGCTTGCGTGGGACGGTACCTGTTTGTCTTTCAACAATATTTGTTTAATGATATAATGTTTTGTGGAAATTGTGGGAGTTGAGCCGTTTATTGTGGATTGTTTTGTATTTTTAGAAGAGAAAAAAATGTTAGGTCCCCGGGGTACATTGGCCATCAATTTAAGTATTTATGTTGCTAATTAAAAATAGTTATTGTTTGGTTGTTAAAGTAATAGGCATCGAACTATAATCGTCGTCAAGGAGTAGATGATTTTTGTTAACGATTGTTTTTAATATTTAAAGATTAAATAAATAAATAAATCATTAAATCAGGACCAATCATTTTGTAAATTTAATGCACATACGAAACTGCGTTATAGTTTGTCGGCGGGGATTTTTTAGAAAATATGATACGTAAAGAATACACAAGCATAATTTTTCTGAACAGAGTATTTAGAAATGCGAAATTGAACAATCATTACATGTCGTAGCTGTCTAGCCTTTCCCTTCTACATATGTTAGAGTCGGTTGACGGTCTAACCGGATGAAGCTGAGTGTCAGTGTGATTCTAGAGCGAATACCTGTCTGACCTCCACAAGTCCTGTTACTGGGTAGTACGATCCCTCATTTGGTAAGACTGAACCATTAGTACTATCGAATATAAACTTTTGAAACAAAAACACCTCTGAAACATTAGTAGCTTACTATGTAAAGGGTGTAACAAGACCTTTAACGAAGCTGAAAGGCTCTTGCTCTCCCAGTCATTGCGACCTTTTTTTTTCTAGACCGTACCTTGAAACCTTCTAGTTTTACTTTAAACACCTCCACGACCCCCGTACTATTCAATCCATCCATCAGCACAATGTTTTAAGTGCGTTACATTGAGTCCTACTGTAAAATATGATTTTTCACTCCAGTTACGGAGATATTGGGGGTCAAAGTTCCGACTTTTAAGTTTAAGTTAAGTTTTTTTTTAATACATGTTTTTAAAGTAAGATTTTTACTTTAATCACCTCCACGACCCCCCTACTATTCAATCCATCTATAAGCACAATGTTCTGAGTCATATACATCGAGTCCCACCGTAACACGTGATTTTTCACCCCAAAAAAAAAGAACCTACCAATAATTTTTACGTAAAGTTACTTAGCTTGATGTACATAATGCTTGGTTGACGACTTCGTGAAGGGTCCGTTTACACCCTGTATATTTCCTATATGATGTAGAAAACCTGCACACCGATGACCCGATACAAGCTAAACATAAGTGACTCCGCTCATACGCCTGCAATATTTACATAGTCTGTGGTTATTCCCATAAGTGCTGCACTTAGCGATGTGTAGTGCAAGTCAGGTGAGCCGCTGTGTGCTATCGCGAATGAACGAGGGCAAAAGTGTGTCGAGGTGGAATTGTTGAATTAAATATTTTTGTCTAACTTTCAAATCAAATCAAATAATTTATTTTTATCAGATCATAAAATCCATTTTGTTAGTAATACATACACATCTTAAAACACTAGTGTTAGTACGTACATAATTATATTTAACTTTATAATATGATCAATTCTGAGTTTCTTAGATCATTTTTACTGTGGATGACAATGTGGATACAGTGCTGACTCCATGGTGTAGCTATCGTAACATGCTTCTAGTTTCTACCCATTCTTGACAGCCCCTTAAAAAAATAACACATACGCATAACTCCAATTTTATTAATAAGGCGATCCATAAATGAGTATATTCTGAAGTAAAAATAATTAAAGACGTAATTTTTTATCAAATGCTCTAAATGAAAATCATCATGTTTATCTATCAAAGTTAAGTAAGTAATAAGTTAAGAAGTTTCGTGTTCGTGCTATTAACTATTGTAGAATTCTCTCGTGAGAAGATGAAGGCTGTAGGATCAGGTCATGTCTATAATAAAAATGGTCAATGGCATCAAAGGTGTGTGAACAATTTCAGTTCAATCAGTTGTGGGAAACTAGATTTAAAATTCAGTTGTAATATTTGACCACTCATACTAACTAACCAGGCAACTATAAAAGCTTGTAAAATATACTCGTACTAGCGTGTCGGCCGCAACTTTTTAATTAACTAGTAATATTTTTACATTTTTCCCTTCAACTAGAGAGAAAATGTAAAACTTTTACACAAAACAAATCTCTTCTCGTTAGCCGCAATTATTTCCGAGCACTCCATTGTCACTATTTTGACAACACGCTAATTAAATTGAGCCTACCGTACGCTGAACCTTAAAAATATACGCCAAAAACACCGCAACTGAATGTAAACTTTACCTCGAACATAACAAGATACAAAATTGAATAAACAACATTTATTAGAAGTGACAGCTCAATTCACAGGTGGCGCTGAAACAAAATTATGATTAGTTAGGGCTGTGCCACATTAGTTCCTGGTAGTACGAACAGTCAGGGCTGGCCCTGAACGGCAATAACTTTTGTTGTTCAATTACCTTGGCTGAGCGTAAACGGAATCCATCAAAAATTATGTGTGTGTGCGTGCAGGATATTTTTGTGTTCTTGTTTATGTGTGTGTAAAGGTAATAGGGGTACCCCAATGTATTGAGTTTCATAGTAAGCGGTAGTGACGTGAAGTGGGGTAATACTTTAAGCGGGTAATTCAATACGCTTTTAGCTAAGCATTTGGGTAATGTGCGTTTATATGTTAAATTATTTACATACCGAATGTTGCTGTAATAAGTGGATAAATTGGCCTTGTACGAAACTCACTTTATTAAACGTAATTTCCTTTCTTTATTACTTTTAATATTGTGAACGCCGTCAAAGTGGCTTACTTTTGGACGAACAAAATTGAAAACACGTATCAATGAGACCGACAAGAGGAAAATTGTGACATTATGATCTGCTTAGCCTTTTCCCAACTAGGTTAGGGCCGGCTTCCAGTCTAACCGGATGCAGCTGAATACCAGTATTTTACACGGAGCGACTGCCTGTCTGACCTCCATAACACACAATTAGGTGAGACTTTTTGTCAGACTTTTTGGGCCACTGACTACCTGTAACGACTAGAGGAATATTGTGACAATATAAAAAAAACACTTTAAGTAGAAATAATCTAAGGTTGGTAAATGAATTTCTCAACTTATCACTACCACAATATTTCTAGATTATTAAACAAAGATCATCCACGTCCCTTAAAAGGTCGCCACACGTTATGGCCCATAGACGTGATAGACGCTGTACCCAAACGATCCATAGACACACACCGTGAAAACTGTCAGTTCACATGCTATGGGCTCCTCAGCTCGTAAACTAAAGTAAGATGGAAGAACACCATCGTAAATAAGACTGACCTAATTCTCTAAGTAAACAGACAAAATGATTTAGTTGAAGTAAAAGAAAAGTGCCCTGACATAGTGAGGCGGGGTCGCGCCAGGCCACGAAGGAGATGGCGGGACGAACTGGACAGGTTCCGTCAGAACTGGAAGGAGGACACGTGACAATAGGACGCTTAGGCCTCAAAGATCTCTGAAACTGTCATCCGGGAACGTGCCCTTCTAGGCTGGGACTGGCCGTATTACCACGTTGAATGGCAATGCTAATTCTTTGGACAAAGAAAGAGCCAGTAAATAAAACAAGTTGTTTCAGTTAAATTGAAATCGAACAAACATGGCCAAAAATAAATAACTCTTTATTGTTATACCACCCAGCCAGAAATAATTCAAATAGAAATATTTGTGAAACAATAAAATGCAGCATAAAGTTAATAAATATCTATATTGAAATTAAAATAACTGTTTTTACCTGCCAACTGTTATTCTTAAAAAAAAAAACAAATAAACAGAGTAGTAATAAAAAGAATTATAAATGAATTTATATTAATGTCATATTTAGCCGCATGCACAACGACCGCTGGGCAAAAGTCTCCACGCGATGGTTGCCGGAAGACGGACGGTGCCGCCGAGGCCGGAAAGAGGTGGCGAGACGATCTGGACGCTTACCGCGAAGGCTGGTTCGAGGTGGCACGAGAAAGGAGAACATAGAAGGAATTGGGGGAGGCCTTTGCCCAGCAGTGGGACAGTACCGACTATTAAAAAAAAAAAATTGCCTAGAGACGTTCACAACCAATTTCCTTTAAACCAGAAAGCTAAACTTACCAAATAAAATGTGGCATGCACGATAACCTAGATTAGTTTCAAAACAAGCCAAATGCGAAGTTTCGGAAGTGGTGTTGTCTATAAAACTCGCATTTCGTGTTACACAGCCAACAGTCGCCTACCGCACGCCGAGATCGGGAGCCAAAGCGAAATTTCAATAAAACTTTGATTACGAACAAGTCTTGTGGTACCAGGGTGTAATGAAATACGTGGATGTCTTCTGTGTTTTGTTTAAGGAATTTTTGGCAGAAAGTTTTAAAGACTTATTAGCATTTATGAGTTCCGTGTTTGATAGAAGTTTTGTTTGTTTTGCGTGAAGAACAAACCTCGGTTTTTACACGTAGAATATGAAAATGGTGACCAAGATCATCGTGGTTGTTGAGTAACAACATCAATCACAAGCGATGATTTTGGAAACTCTCTTGCGCTTAATATAAATCAAAACATGCTGAATGTCTAAAAACAAAACCTTCGAAAACCCTAGTCATCCTTAGATCAATCACTCTTCAATTCCCTTTTTTTTTACGAAATTCCATCCCAAAAACAGCGAAAAAGCTTTAAATAATCCAACAGACAATTACAGTACATGACATGCAAGACTATTACGGTACATGACAGTCAATATTACAGGACATGACGAGCCAATCTAGCCAGCATTAAATTCCACTTACGCAGGCAATAAGCCGGAATGTGCCAGATATTCTGGTATACCCTGCGCACTGCTCACTCATGGTGATAAAAGCCTAAACAGGGGAACAATTCTATGCACAGCGGGTCGTAAAATGGTTCGGACGGATAGGCTAGGTTCGTAAGCAACTAGGGTTGCCAAATGCAGTGCCGTTATATAAAATTGGCAACTGGCAAGTTGTGGTCGTCCGATGTGGTTTGGAGGGCTCAACCGTCGATATATCCGGCGTTTGGGAGTTGCGTAAGTTCGACATTATGCTCGTTCGGTAATTATTGTTTTTATTTTTAAATTTCTTTCAAGGATTAGGAAGAAGGCAAATACAATCAGGTTATTTTTAGGCAGTAATAGGCTTATTTATTGTTAGCGTTATTTGAAAGTTCGCAGAAACTTTCTAATTTGACTCATTTATATTTTTAGAATGGTAATAATAGCCTACCCTACAAAAGTTGAGCTACACGGGAACCTAATACAAAATTAAACGGCTCAATACTTCAGCAATTTCTGATAATTATTAGACTTCTATTTCAAGACTGAATGCCGCCTAATCCCTACCTACTAAAGCTCAAGAGCGTTGAAGTTCAAAGTTCAAGTGGCTCCCCCAAAATTGTATAATCGTTAGTAGTTAATGAGGCAATTTCAGCAATTAAGATTTCGTTATAGAAAATGGTTGAAAAATAATCACGTAGCCCGATTAAGGCCAACTGTCGACAACGATAAATCGACAAAACTAATTGAATTAATGACTTTACAAAAATGTTGGGCTATTTTCAAGAAATAACGAGGCTCGGAAAGCCACTGGTTTGAAGTTGACTGGCGAGTTAAGGATTTTGAGTTTAGCTAGCTTAGCTTGTAGCTAGAAAGATTACAGTAGCGTTAGGAGCTGCTTAACTACATCAGAGATCTAGAGATCATGACACTATGTCCCTCTAGATCTTTGGGAAAAACGGGTCGTAATTTAGAGAAGCGTTGTTTCTGAAATTCATGAGTATCAACGACCGATGATCCTTTGAATTTCTTCAAAACGTAACGTAGTAACGCCTTCTAAGTGAGTATGTAAAACAAACATAACGGTGCAAGCCTTACTATATCAGAAAATATTTTTTGAATACATTTCCATGTAACCGTGGATCCTCTTATAGCCTGAACTAGGCTCATAAAGTTCCCATCCGCCCACCCAAAGTGCGTACTCTAATGCATAACGCATGTACACCACTACTTGCTTCCTACGAAACAAAAAATGCGCAACGCGAATATTTCTTTTGATCTCATAAGTACACTGGAGGCCGAAGAAAAGTATACATTGGGGATTAAACCTTTATTGCGAGAAAGGCACGTATTGTTGCGTATTCAATACGCGCAGGCCCAGAATAGGATATTTTAGCATTAGGTGTAATGACTTGCTTTTGGCCGCGACGTATCGTTGGTCTCAACTTAAGTGCTTACGGGTCACGAAACGCCGACTTTCGCCTTTTATTTTACGTTTCAGTGCGTTTTTACAACGTCGCTTTGATGATACTTTTTGTTACGTTTAAGGAATAATGACTTTTCGTGAGGAATTAGGAAAAATACTTTTGACATTTGAAGTCGGATTCGGTGGATTGGCTTTATTTTTTGTACTCCTTCATAAAAAAATATCTTTTGGAATATTTTTACCACGACACGGCTAATACAGTCTTTTGTTGTTGCTAAAACCAACATCATCATCTGCCGGGTAAAGTTAATAATTATTATCTCAACTCGTTTTGTTTTGAAGAAATAACGAGACGACAACGTGCCTGGTTATTTCCAACAAACTACTGTTTAAAGAAAAGTTAACCTCGAAACATATAATTATACTATATACTATATAATTATATATAAATTAAATAGTGTTTCTTAAATTAACTTACTTTCAGCGACTAAAAGCAGTTCCATTTCCAATCAATTCTTATTTTTATTCTTTATTGCACACAAAACAACAAAAAAATATACATACAAATTGCAATAATGTATTTATTTATTTATTTTACTATTTATGTACACACAGTAGACAATACAGGAAAATAACATTATAATATATGAGTACATAGGTACTGCTTATTTCTTAAAAAAAATCTTCCAGCAGACGACGACGATGATATATAATATATATCAACATTATTTTCTGTGTTGATTATTTCTATCATACATTTTACGTTCAAATTAATACCTACCTGAACAGAATATTAATTATTCGCTATAGGCAAAATAGACCATTAATTTATTGTAGTTTAGCTGTTTAAATGATGCAATATCATTGCATTAATTGCAATGATAGCGGTGACCAATTAAAATACGCAAATACATAAATCGAAATCAGATTGACACAGAATAATAATAAATGCGGATTTATCTGTCATAAAAGAAACATTAATTTTACGTGGCGAAATAAATCCATAGAGCAAGTATTTATTCAGCACGATGGATGGTTTATTTAATATTTAATATGTTGGTCAATTTCGTGGTCGGCAGTGTACGTTGGTAAAAGGGTGGTTCTGAATAAATTATAAGAAATATTGGTAGATGCGTACGAGTAGGGTGCAAATATTTTGTTACGCTATTTCTCTTGTAGGTTTATTGAGAAATAAACAAGAAGAAAGTTCTTTACTGCAGGAAAGTAATTGAGCTGACAGATGGGTCTCCTGGTGGTTAGTTGTAAAACCAAGAGAATGTTCTACTTCTGGTTAATGGGCTTTGCTTTTTCTCAAACTAAATTATATCCTACTGCCTTGTTGGTATAGTCGTCGCAAGCGGGAGGTCCTGGGTTCGATTCCCAGGTCGGGCAAAGTGTTTTCCGTTAGGGATTCTTAGTAGCAGCACAGAGCCTGGATTTGGGCCAGGTTGATGACAAAAGGTTCGCCTCTGAAATGGTATGGTGCTTAAACAAAACTGGTGGAATGTGGATATACTTGGGCACACCTCTGTTATGTTATTATAATTGCAGAACAAAAAGTCGCTCATAAGACCAGAGACAAAATTGAAAACTCTTTCCTTTGATATCACAAGATCCTCAAACTTAAGCTCTTTGACAACTACAAGTAACATAAAAATACACTGTTAGACGAACTTTTTCACAAGCAGCTGAACTAAAAGCACATACAAACGAATATTAAAGAAGTTAGCAACATTCACATATTATTAAGTTTGTGCACGTTAAGTTTCATTTAGACGCTGCAAGCTATCCAAACTTGTAACGTGTAAACGAACTCACTAAGCAAGTAGTAACGCGTTTCTGAGAGGCCAGAATAATGTCTAAACTCGAACAGTCACTATATTACGGCGTCCACAGTTTGTAACTGTATTTCAAGTTTAGAAGTTTTGCAATATAATATCGTTTGCTTAGTAATCCGCTGCAGTCTCTACTTGAAGAGTAATAGTGTGTGATCACCAATTATATTGGTTTACGTAGTCATTATAGTAGTTGAGAACGAACGTAGAAGTAGACTGGTTGCAAATGTTTTATGTTATCGGCACCTTTATCCAGGAATTTTGTATAAAATAACCGACCAGCTTTGAACGTGGTAACCATTTTTGGTTTCATCTCATGTTGAACCCTCGTGAAATCGTCATCAGCAGCTGAAATTACGTCGAAATTGGAGTTTTGCTACAACGAGTGGTCTTTCGCAGCCCACACTCAGTAGATTTCCACAACTTTCACTGAGTGGCACTGAGAAAACATACAGTTTTGCAGCCCCGTTGTAAGCTCTACCTACCACCAAATCTATACGTTAGGTTGTTGGTAGATGTCAGTAGACAGTCTTAATAGACGAAAATGCATCGATATTTTCTATCCCAACACAAAAACAACATAGTACGTTTTAGCCAAAACCCCTCCTATTCCTGAAAAAATGTCTCCATAAGAAATGAAATATAAGAAAATCCTTTAACACTCCAATCAAAGTTGCTTATTATCTACATTCTCATTCATGTAAATCACACAGCATTTCCTTACATAAAAAGAGAAATAGAAAATTGCGTTTTCAGGTGTGTGGGTGTGCCTTCTATGAATTTCTTAACGGTACCGGCACTCGGGCTGTTGGCTTTGACGTTAATGCATATTTATGCATTGCCTCTCAGAGGAAACTGCTCAATAGTTAGTACGCGTACCTATGTAAGCTCATGTGAGTAAAATGTTTCAATAAGTTCTGTATTTACGAATTTAAAAGCATTTCAAGATGGCGGTTATTAGGTATAAGAGTTTATAATTTGAAAAGTTATAGTAACTTTCAGAAACTTTCTTCTAAATTGCCGATTGATTTTGCTGCTATATGAGGTTTTTCAACTTTATTTCATAAGTATGATGCTCGCTAACAAGTTTAATTGTGCAAGTTTAGTTCTGCAGCTTGTCGTGTGAAACCGTTCGAAGCAAGATAAGTTTTTGAAAGCCAGAAAGTTGCCATTAATTGAATTGCATTTATTATTTAAGGATGATAATGCATAAGGTGGTTTTGGTACCCGTTTATGGAAAACTTTTTTCCTGACCATCATGCACTACTACTTGCACTTGGATTTTAACGAGGCAAATGAGAGAGCTGTCCATGTAGCAACTTACTGTTCGAACTAAATTTAAGTTGTAATAAATCGACACGAAAAGAAGAAAGGTACCGCTTTCTTGTTAGACAACTTTTTTTTTTTGTTTGCTTACATTGTGTCCCACTGCTGGGCAAAGGCCTCCCTTTTCTCCCTCCAAACCTCTCTGTTCTGTGCAATTACTGGCCACGTTTGCCCTGCGAACATTATCAGATCGTCACACCACCTTCGCCGCGGTCGTCGTCGTCGGCGATGTCCACCTTCAGGCGTCCAGTGATTGACGATCTTTACCCACCTCTCCGGGTGCATCCGTGCGACATGGCCAGCCCACTCCCACTTTAGCTTGGCTGTTTTAACTCCAACATCAGCTACTTGAGTTATGGAGCGCAGGTTAGACAACATGCTTTAGAGAAATTCATTTATCTTTACACACCATAAAAGGAAGACGAGGCCTACACATACTTAGTATTAAGTGAAAAAAAACCTGAAAAAAGACAGGAGTAGCTCCACACCGTGTTACGTACGTGCGTAGTAAATACCCTTATCATATTCGCACTCTTCCGTATCGTCGAAGTTAAAATTGGATTCAATATTACGTGCCGCCTTGAAGCCGCATTTGTAACGCGTTTACATAATGTTATTTTATTACTTATACTTTCGTTCCTAGTATAGGCTCCGCTTGAAAGATAAAGTTTAGTGTTTTGTATGATGAGAATTTTATTTTGTCTAAAAGCGATTCTTAGTAGGTAAATGCAACTGGTGCAAAGAAAGGATGTTATTCAACCGATAATTGTCCGATAATTGTTTGTTCGACGGCACGGTTGGCGCAGTGGCTGAGCGATTGACTGCTGCGCTTCGTGTCACGGTTTCGATTCCCACACGGAACAAATATTTGTATGGCCTACAGGTGGTTGTTCCGGGTCTGACTGTTATTGTGTATGTGAGTTTAAATGTTTGTAAACGCACCCACGATACAGGAGAAATTCCTAGTGTGGGGCAAAGTTTAAAAAAAAAAACAACGTAATCACAAGCTTAATATCATTTTGACAGTTAAATAAATCGTTTATTGGTCTCAATAAGATATAACCTAATACAATTTTCATTGCGTTAGTTAAGCTGTCGAGTAGTCGAACTTTCCAAACACATGAAGGTATTAGGAATTGCGTTGAAAATCCCTCGAAAGTGTGTGTAGGTGGTACACAATTTACCACTTGGAGGAACTCGTGGCTAAATAATAAAAGACACTCGGGTCGATTTTTAGGTTAAGACGCGCTTGCCTAGGTTGGTTCTAGGGTGCCAGGACCAGTCTATCATTTGTACATCTTTGACATATGTTACAGGTAGTCAGAGGCCCGAAAGTCTGACAACCAGTCTTATTAAAGGCTATAGTATTACCCAGTTACTAACTGGGTTGTGGAGGTCAGATAGGCAGTCGCATCATGTAAAATACTGATATGCTGCATCCGGTTGTACTGAAAGCCGAACCCAACATAATTGGGAAAAGGCCAGGCAGATGACGATGATGACATTTTACCACTTAACTTCAATATTCAGATCAACAAAAAAAAAACCATACTCGTTACATCAAGTGATCAATAATTCCTTCACCTTTTCACAAATATGAACACATAAGAACCTTTCTTATAGAACGCCCACAGAGCACTCTACTAATTTCCAACCTGCCCTGGATTAACATGGAAAAGTGCAAAAGGGAGCTTAGCTACGGCCAGGCGAACCCCGGCTGTACATTATAGCTATGTGGAAAGAAAGCCTGGTGCTGAGGTTACGTCTAAATAATTCGCAGCACCCCCGCTATTAAGGCCCATTTACAGGAGAAGAGATTCTCGCATCGAATAGGCAATTATTGAGAACAGATCGATTGTTGCCGTAAACTTTATTGCATAGCAAAATTGTAACACGGCTCTTTTGAAATGGATGACGTGAAAGGCAAGAGCTCTCTTGCATTTTAAAATTGGAATCCCCTATGTGCCTGTGTTAACAAAGATTTTATTTCGAGTTATTTCGTCGAAGCCTTCTTCACTAAATCTCTTGGAAAGTCTCGTATGCAGAATTCTCTCACTCATGAACACATGAGTCCAATAATACCTAATTGCCTATGGGCAACTTAACGTACTCGCTGCTGTGTCACAGAGCTTCTCTCAATGAGATCTCCTTCATAATCCACCACGCAGGCTTGTATGGGGTGCGGACATGCCGCTTTGCCCACAATGTTTTTCTTTCTTTTTCAAGAAGACTCACATGGTCATTTTCACCTCTACGCCGACTAAATCTCCTAGTATAAATGAGCCTCTAGCTACGTACCTGGGACCTCGTACATAATGTCCGGAAAAAATCCGACATGGTCATAAAATTAAGAGAAGTGCCGGCTGAATTACATATGATATTAGAGCGGGATTTTTGGCTGATGTTCCTGTTGATTGAGCTTTACGAAATATGGTTATTTCTGTGTGCCTTGTTTAAATATTATCTGGAGTTTTTAATAAAAATAGAATGATGTTTATGGGCATTGTCATAGATAAAGTTATACGCAGTACACCTGTAGATTTAAATTCGTGAAACTGTGCTATTAGCGTAGCCTACAACTATGAAATACAAGAGCCTGCTCGAATTACGGTCCTCTAGGAACAACGTCATGAACCTGAACCTTTTTGAAGTTAGCTCTACTAACAACTCGCGGAATCGCCGTTATTTTTCATGGCTTGAGCTTTTTCATAGCTTATTCTGATAAAAAATTAAAAGTTTTTTTAGATTATTTTTCTTAAAACAACGGTTTGAGAAAATAAATCTTTTGTTTTATACTTCAACACTAGTAACGACTTAACTAATTTATAAAATTCTCGTCTTAAATATAAAATTCTCGTGTCACAACGTTAGTTATCATACTCCTCTGAAACGGCTTGACCGATTTTTATGAAATTTTATATGCATATGCAGTAGGTCTGAGAATCTGCTACTATCTATATATTTTTCATACCCCTAAGTGACGCAGACGAAATTGCGCGGGTCAGCTAGTTCTCTATATAATAACTTATAACGAAATTATTGTTTAAAATAATATCAAAATGTAAAATTCTCATAATCCCGAGCAAACGAGTGGGTTCCACACAATCGCTCTTGTCCCCACATGGAAATGAAACTATATCGCGGAATTGTTCGTGTGGCTAATTCTGCTTTAATGCACGTACGTCATACTAAATCTGTGAAATGTCGGCATTGGAGGGAATTCTGCTGGTTTATATTTTAGGAACAAAAGCTACATTATAGTGGGGATTCCATCTGCTATATTTGCTTTTAATTTAGTTTCGTCTCGTTTCTGTGTTAGGTTTTGATCTCGATTATTATTTTGTTTAATAAATCATTTCTCATTAACATGGCACATAACATCACGTTTGTAAATCTTTAAGGGTTAAGCAGACTGCAGAGGTACACCTACAGTACACCCACATTTCTGAAGATATGTCCACGTAATAGGGGGCAAACCAAATGCCAGCGATCGGGCACAAGTCCAAACTTCAAACTTTTTTACTGAGAAATTTCTGATGGTTGAATCCAACACTTTACTCGACCTGAGTAACATCAAAAACATTCTATTTAAGTTAGTGGTAGAACTTAACTTAATTTAAATGAATCAAAAACAAAATGTTTTGAACATCGAGTGAACGCGAACTCAAAACTATTCATAAGTTTGAAGCCACATATTCTTGAAGTTTTAACAAGGTTCAGTTTCACACATGCTTGTGCGAAAATTTCCAACGACACACACAATTTTGTAGCACGTGAAGAATTTTATTTTACTCTAATACTTCCTACCGCTACTCACGTAGAGCGCTGTAGTTCTACAGCAACTTGGGTTATATATAATTTTTGTATTAAGTTATCTCAGGTTTTTTACCAACTCCAGATAAATAACGCAGCACTAACAGCATGGCCATCCCGCCCGGTTCCATCAAACCTTAGCCCGGGGCGCTTCGCAGATAAGAAGGATAAAAAAACTCCCGACCATTCATTCCATATCGGTGGAAAATTCGCGACGTCTGTATTTCCCCGTTTTCTCGAATTTTCCGCCTGACATCTCCCCGGATTTATCTTGTTTACTATCTCGAAAAGTAAATCCTAAATAAATACGGAAGTCAGATAGGAATAATTTCCACCGCAATTAAGACCAAGAATCACCGCGTCAATTCGTTTGGGCTTAAGTTATTCATTGTGGGGAGATTCGGGGAGAAAAAATGCTTCTAATCCCTTGATTCGCAGCTTCCACAATACACGAGATAGCGGCAATGCTGCTAATCTGATAATAAATAACGGTTTCTGAACGATATTTTCTGAGACAGGAGCTATCGAAGATTGAAGGCAAGGATTTGTGGCTGCTCTTGGAAACATCGCCTTCGGTCGGATCAATCCGGAACGGAAACTGAACGACCTACATAGAAATCGGATTCATCAGAAATTCTCCTATTTCCAGTCTTTTCCCCGGAACGGGTTTCATATTTTTTAGCTCTATTCCGCTCGGCTATATTGTTAGTGTACTCTCGCGAAGTATGCAGAGCCCGGGGCGGTGTCAATACTAAGTCATAAAAAGTTGCGAGCCGCGCGCTCCAGTTAGCAAACTTTGAATATTAAAAATCAATATAGCATCAAGTTAGAAGCGAGAGTCTAACCCGGGAGACATTGTTGTACGATCAAGCTTTAAATAAAACATGGAGAAATAATAAAAAGGTCGCATTTAAGTCTATAAGGAGTAGTAAAGCGTATTTCGTATTCCCATAGATCTAGTTCGGCCACCAAGAAGAATATAAGTGAGGTTGATAAAATTATAAGTACAAACACGGAGCAAATGTCCGAAGGCAACGGTTGCCACTTACTACCAGGGGAGTTATCAACCGCATAATCAAAACCGAAAAATTCTCATAAAACTAATGTAGTAGACCAATCAAACTTCAATCAAATTCAAACAACGCTGTCGCCACAATTGGAAAGAACAGGCAAACGACCAAAAACATTTTAACAACATCATAAAATCCATCCACATACTCTGAGAACCGGCTATAAACCCCTTGGAAGCAACTAAAGTAATATTTACGAGGGAACAGATTCATCGTGGTACATCTAAGATGGTGCTGCAGAATAGATAGACACAGAAGACCCACTTCTGACAACGAGTAGAAACGCACGCAAAAGCTTCTCTCACAGCGAGTGCAAACGCGACTAGCTGTCGTTTGAAGTTTGAAATAGTTTGCCCATGCACCTGACGAAATGATCACACACCTACTATAACTTCACACCTTTTGCCATGAGAGAAGGCAAAGTTCTCAGTACGCCACCTGTTTCGATCCTTACATTCTCTATTTGCTACATCCACCTTTTCATGTAAATGTTAATCACTTTTGGATCTTGTCACATTAAGTCACATTTTTGATATTGCTAACTCGCCATTTGCATCGTCTGACACAGTTGTGTCATTTTTAAGGGTTTCGGTATTCGACTGCAAGCCTCTATAATTAAGTCTATTTTCGCTTCTATGGAGTTGACCTTCTGTGCCTATCTATGCTGTGTTGGCGCGTCATGTTTTCATTATGTTAAAATAAAAGTTGTTGTACTCCAGGGAAGCTAAGGCTAGTTATTGATAGAACTGTGCAGCGAGCAGAGAATCTTCTTTTTCTTGAACACTGTTAGACGAGATTGCTCATTTGATTGAGTTGGTTGCTCTTGATACTGTGTTGCGATGTTGTTGTTTGCATTTTTACAGTGCTTGTGTACAATAATTGAAAATATTTGTACGTTTTTTTATGTTCATGGATGATGTAACTTCAAACTTTATATTTCAACTTTGAGCTGCAATACGATACGATATGAATTTGATTGTTCTTTTCGAATAGCTAACTTTTAATTTTGATGTCTAAGTTCCAGTGAGGTTAATCTACGTGTAATTTTTTCACGAATCACTGTACTTCTACGAACCAAAATAGTCCCTAAAATCTGCTCTACGGGCCAATAACGATCTGTAAAATTATCCAGTTTTTAATTACATGGCACTATTGCATCAAATGAACCCCACAACTATAACACACCTACCATCCCTTGCGAGAAATAACATATATTTTCATATCTTGAACTGCGAAAAGAAAAAGTATATATCAGCTGCTTATCTGCGCCGTAACTCGCGAGGGTCGACAGAAGGAATGGCGGTGTGGTGCTCCTAAATAATAGGATAGAGGAAGGTACACTTGCACTTAGTTTTATGAAAATGGTCGGCTTCGAAGATTTTTTTGGATTTCGTGAATTTTGCGTGAATGAGGCCTTTGGGATTTTGTGATTAATTACCGTAAGTTGTTGATGGTTGAAGTAGTAAAAAGTCGTTAGTGGCGATTGGCTTTGTAGATTCCTCTTTGAAAGTCCGTTTTGGATGTTGTCAACATGTTTTACCGTCTTATAGTCTTCTGAAAAGATTTGTCTAAGAATTAAAGTATACCTGCGTACGATAAAATGATACTAACCTATAATTATTTATTTATTTATTTTTATTTATTTATAGATTATAGTAAACCCATATTGTCCCACTGATGGGCAAAAGCCTTCCTCCATACCCTCCAAGGTCACGATTCTGTCCCACTTCTTTATTTGTTATCATGACTTGGTAGCTTGGACTTTGTAAATTTTGTAAATTTTACAAGGGTTGTTTTTCACCTACAACATGTCCTAATCATCACAAAATATCATACAAAAACTTTTCAACCCCTAAACTTTTCCGCCCCTTTCTGCAACACCCATAGAGGATATCCCGTAAAAAGTAATCACCTCTCATATAGACCATGCAAGTTGAACCCTCCTCAGCCGTGTTCCGGGGTTGCACCCTTGATACCCCATGCTCAAAGACGGAAGAGATTAGTATTCTTTCCGGACCCCTTCCAATCTGCGACGTGTTATCAACTTGTTGATATGAGCAAGAGTGCTTCGCGAAATCTTTTGTGGTTGTGTTGTAGCCTTTTTGGCTTGTAGGGTAGAAGGTAAACTGTTTTTTTCTGGTAAATCTTATTCAAATATGATGTCTTAAGTTATAGTAGTAACACTTTTGTCGAAAGCCAAAAGAACATGAGATAGGTCGTTATAATACAATCGGTGTCACCTCTTTTATCCACTTTATTCATTAGTTTTCAAAGAGCAGAAAATTCTGATTGTTGAGTTGAATATTTTAAGCCTAGCAGATTTATTAGTTGGAAAAGGAGTTCGAATAAATTTAAACTAAAAATGTAAATCATTCTAGTTACTCGTTATAAAATATTCGTACCGAATAAAAATATTTTAAGATATCATCATTTTTATTTTAAAACCGAATAAAACTCGATTATCTAGATCCACGCAATCAAAACCCACATTATTTTCAAACGACGTCAACGGATGATTGATTCGTTCCAAGTAAAAAATTCCGAAACGATCAAAGACTTAATTTTCTGGAGCAAAAACTTGTTACAGACCTTTACGTAATCCGGAGCTTTTGTGGGTGCAAAAAAATTAAATTATTCGCTGAAGGAAAGCGCCGGGGACAAATAAAACTTGGTCCCCGTAAAGTATGAATGTTTGATAACTAAAAAAAAAGTTTTAATAAAATCCGGGCGACCACAATGCCTGCAATCGAACTCCGGTCCTTGACAAGTTCCCGCGGTACTTCTAGTGAGTTTGTCGCCACATTTAGTTCTATTATTCAGTTTTTACTTCACTTCATAAATGTTAGAAATACTGGTTTGTTACTGCATATTGTTGTGTGCGAATCTTGTTGCGGTTAGTATATTTTCCTCTCGCTGTTTTTACAACAGTTTTATAGTTTTATTCAGGCAAATAGTTTTTGGGGATACAATGAAATGACAATAGTAACAAGCCGAAAAACCCTCAACAATGTTGATCTGAAACCAGACCTACACGAGAATAATGAAGTATTATAATATCAAACATCGCTCGGGACGTGTAATCCTATCCGTATCCAAACAAATTTAAATTTTATCCGCACACATCGCAAACACCTATAAAAATATGCAAATTTTAATCGATAAAGTGATTTATAAAAATTGAAAGCAATATAAAGGTTGGAAAATATTGTTATCGATGTGTCAACGGGCGTAGTCAGTGGGCAGGCGAGTTTATCAATAACCGCACATTGCCGCGCCGCGCCGAGCGGGGCCGCGTCGCCGATGATCGCGTAAAAACGTCAGAGTAACAAATTGATAGCCATCGGGACGTAGGGATGTACCACGGAAATGACCGAGCACGTGAACTTGAACGGCGGATATTTTGTCCGCGGATTACGGATACGGATATGATAAGTCATCGTCGGTCGTGAAAATTTTTGCTGAAACTTGTTATAAAATTGAACTTTTCAGTTTGATTTTTTTAGGTCCAATTTTGTACCACACGAGTAGCATAGATGCGATTTCAATCCACTATTGTATTTTTTTTTGTCCTTATATTTATCTACACTATTTTTATGAATCATAAGTAAAATTTTGGTTATAGAAGGTATCAAATCACAGAAATTCCTCTACCGATTTAATTTTATTCACTAATAAAAAGCTATTTGCGAGAAATGGAAGTACCGGGAGACCTAGGAGCGGGACAGAGCAGACTGCCAAAAAATAAAAATGGAAAGTTACGCTAGTTATGATTGTTGTATGAAGTTTTATATTAAAACAAGAAACTTAGCGCGGACAAGTTGCGGACAGGAGCTAGTCTTTTCTAAAACAAGCAGTGACTTGTAAAAGAGACCTCAACTTCCGTGCATCGTCTAAGATACTTAGTTACTTCACCGTTCAAACGTTTCTATGTCAATAAAGACACCACTTAAGTAGATCCGTGATCCCAAATAAACAGTAGTTAGGCACGCGTAGTATTTACCTAGGCAGGTACATGTACATGCTAAGTATACCCCTGAAATAGAAATCCTGGTGATTCTACACCGTTTACAGAACTATGTTATAAGCGGTTTTGAGATAAGTCTATTATGTACTATACGTATATACTAAAATCTGCCATGTGCACCATAAAATGTAGCTCGCGCATCAGCCGAAATCGATTTGATGGCTTCCTGCAAATACGCGTCTCCGCGCGGGCGGTTCCAAATGAACCAATGTATGTAGATGCCGAACAAAATTTTGGAATTTTGGTAGTAAAAAGTTTTTTTTTACAAAAAAATTAAACCCTGACGACGACGACGATGACGACGATGATGACGATGAATATAATAAATTAACCAAAGTTCACTCGATGAGCGCGCTGATCGGAGGTGGGACACGAAGTCTTCGTGCACGTTTATACACCACCTGTTTTCTTCAGAGAAGGTATACAAATGTACACTGCTAAGGAAACCAATTATGACGTTTTCCCTAATTATGCGCTTACAAGACCAATAAAACGCAAGGCCATGCAATTTGGCAACGAGGAATTTATGTTAATATAAAGATTAAATATAAATTATAAGGTATTTCAGAACAGCCCTAGAAAGGGTTTTAGAAGTTAAACTGTGTGTAATAAGATGTGACTGACACCTGACCCCAACATAGCCTCCTTTTGGGCTTCACCGCAGTCGGGTAAAACTGTTGATCATGGTGATAAGCTCCAGATTGTTACACTGTAGCACAGTGGTCTCTTCAGAAATCCCCATTAAAGTATCACACCAACTACGAGTATTTCCTTCATCAGTCTCGGCGTACAAACATTCCTAACATCATCAATCATTTACTTTCCAAGTATTACATCTATAACGGCTTAAATCCACATCCTTCCCATCTATTTCGCACTAGCCCATTGTTGTTTCGGCGCTCTACACGAAGTAGACGCGAATGCAGATGAAACTGCCTGCACCTGTTGTGTGAATACGGCCCACTGTGCACTGGGCTGGAAACGGGACGCACATCTGGGGAAACACTTGAAATACAGAATGTGAACTATGAACTATTTTGTAAATAGTACTCGATATTATTCTGTTTTTATTTAAGCGCATTAAAATAATAGATCTGTGACCTATAGTGAAAGGTAGGTATGGTGTGAGGTAGGTTGGTATGTTTTTTCAATCCTTTTCCGAAACAAAATCTACGGCAAAGATTGTGTAGTCGCAGTGTCAACGGTTAAAAATTGATGACTGGCTAATCTATCAACAAAGGCATGACCTTAAAATGTACATGATTTCTGTAAAACTTTGAAAATACTATTAGAATAAAACAATATTAGCGCTTTGAAGGCTCTCGTTCATCTATCACACACACCATAAAAGAATATCTCAACCATTTTTTTATGTTAAACTACTCCAACTTTAATATCCGCCACGTCAAATCCTTAACCGCAGCAGCGCAGATTTACGACGTCATTTGACATCAAACCTTCCAGTAAAAATATTCGGATATTATACGTAGTCGTGATACACCTGAGCACATCCCTAATCATAGCGTGACGTCATCTGACGTATAAGGCATAGTGATGTGACGAGAGTTTTTATCACCGAGGCTAATATTCCACGCGATCACATATACTTTAGTGGCACATAAACGTACGTCTTTGGTGATACAGTACTGCTTGGATGGATTACGCAGTAAATTGTGTTTACTTGATGATTTGGAGATGAATGCGTTGTTGTTGTTTGTATTTCTAGGAGAGGGGGAAAATCTGTTATTTGAGTAGCTAATGCTTTCATTTCTATATCTTTATTCTTGGGTTTTCTGAGGCTAAACAGATTGTTATTATTTTGTTTTTTTCGATAAGTCTGATAAACGTATATGTTCCATAATTGTCCAACGGGATCATGCTACCGGGATAAAAAGTATTCTAGGTGTTAATCGAGCTTATAAACTATCTTCGTGCTAAATTTCATCCAAATCCGTTTAGTAGTTTTTGCATGAAAGAGTAACAAACACCCATCCATCCATCCTCACAAACTTTCGCATTTATAAAATTAGTAATTAGTAAATTAGTAAGATGGTAGCTGGTTACTGCTACTTAATCTGTCCATTTACCGAAGTGTCTACCCCAAAATCTGCTTAATTTTGCGCAAAAGTGTCTGATAAACGAAGTACGGATTTTTTTTTAATAATCAACCCCAGAAGGGATTGAAGTTTGTAAGGACGTCAATATTTATCGATAGGTAATTTTATATCGTAAATCCGACTTGTATTCGGCGCAAAAAAAACGTTTTTTTCTACTTCTGTGATATTATAATATGCTTAATAACAGGACGTTAGCATGTAAACTCAAACTCAAAGCATTTATTTCAATTAGACCATTACAGGCACTTTTGAAAGTCGCAGAAAAAACAAAGAGCGAAGCTACAGTCACAGACACAAGGCATAATAACTTGTGAAAGTACTGTAGTTGCCCATTCCAAGGCGTAGATCTCTATGGAGAAGAATGGGCAAGAAACTCCATGGACACTCTTTTCAATCAAAATATTGTTACAAAATCTTGGTTACATCATTCATGTGGATACTATACATTTATGTGAGAACGATGTATAAAGAAGTGCAAGCTAAGGGCGTCCAGAGTAAGATCAGATCATATACTGTTCAAAAATAAATGTATACCTAAGATCCCTAATTATTGTCAGCACTTAACCCTACGTGATAACATTAACAAACAAGAGCTCACAACACAACACTATGTCTTGAAACTCGAGCCTCGAGCCATTTGCCACTTTCGGGGGCTCTGTTTACCAAACACACTCGGAAGTGCTGCAGTGGTATCACCTGTGTGATATCATACTATTATCTCCTGCTCTAGTTTCCCTACTAGTTGGATGAGAATAACTAAGTCGGGGAAGAAAGATATAGTAGAGAACAAAGTTATATAACGGGTGTAGATATACCCTTAACGAAGCCGAGAAGCAATTGTTTTGAGTCATTGCGATATTTTTTTTTGCTCTTGACTATTACCTGGGAACCTTCTAGTTACGGAGTTCTTGATGGTCAATATTTCAACTTTTTCAGAATACAAGTTTTAAATGTTATAAATATTTAAATACTAGCTTTTGCCCGCGACTTTGCTCGCGTTAATTTAGAATTTGACAATCAATTCGGGTTTTACATTGCTTGTAGTAATATAATTCAATCATGATTCGACAGACACGTTGTGCCATCTTTTATCATAAGAACGTTATTGTTGTTTTCCTCGGGAACAGTAAGTACTTTTTTTCGAAATGAAGGATACCCTATGCCCTAAGTCCGTTCCTGTACACCTGACAACGTAAATGCAAAATTTCAGGATGATCGGTTCAGTGGTTTAGGCGTGAAAAGGTAACAAACAAATTTACTTTCGCATTTATAACATTAGTTAGGATCCCCAGGACCCCTGTACTATTCATTGGATCCATCGGGACAATGTTTTAACTACGTTACATTGAGCGTTACCGTAACTAAACTTGCCTAGATAAATTAAAATCTATCAGTTAAAGTGAATCTTATCATACCAGCCTCAGTTCAGCCTGTAATCCGGCTAATATTGACCTTCCTCTTAAAATACTGTAATCCTCTTAACACAATGCCCGTACAACGCTGTTTACGTACAACTGTCACGATCACAGAAGAACCCTAATTGTATCATTAATTGAACATACTAATATGAGCCTTAACTATACGTAGACAACACTTAATTTCTCGTAACACAACTAAGAAAGATAATAAAAGTAAAAGATATCTTATCCTTTTTCCTTTTATGTGTGTAAAAGATCAGAATCCAGTTCTTAATCGGGTCTAGCGTACCTGTAGCAAGCACTAACATGCTTGGTTTCAAATGTAATGGCGTCGTAACACGAGCAATGTCTTTATTATCTACTCCTCTTTATAATCTCGCTTATAACAATGTGCAGTATTTTCTAATAATTATACTTGTGAGCTTGGAAGATTTTCTTTTTGCTTTAATGTTAGAAAATATCCTGTTTCTAATAGTAGGTTAACTTTGGAAAAACGCAGCGCTGTTGATTACAATTTTAGTTATTTTTTGGATGCGAGAACTATACTTTGAACAGGGATTTTAACGTTCGAAAGCTCCGAAATCCTAAAAGATAAATTAAAAAATTACATAGTTAAGGAAATAATAATTACAGGAAAAAACATAGGACATTACATAGGAAGAGAAATAATAATAACAGGTATTTTTCAGTAACACCCCATGGTCGCACCTTTCAGCATTGGTACGCGTTTGTATTTTGTTTGGCAAGTAAGCTTAGGTCTAGACTTCTGGTGGCCCGAAACTTCACCAAATCATTACCCTACTCAACCTACGGCGTATCAAGAACAAGGTGTAAAGTTCTTCATCCCCCATAGAAAAGGGAGAATCCTCCGACGAGAAGGGTGTTGTGTCTGATTTTTTTCTATACGGTCTTAAGCCACGGATAACTTTAAAGTGCGATTCAGAATATTGATGTTCGTTCTTCATTTGTGTCATAGTACTGTAGTACTTTTAGTATCGCTGGTACAACCAATTTTATATTTTGTTAGCCCATAACATCGCCACTTTCACCGCATCGTCGGTGGCGGCGCAAAGGTCACTTCGGCTGCATGTTTTTGGGCTAAGAGGGCAGGTGGATATAAGATAGGAGGTGAAGCATAGTTTGCGACATAGCTCCATAATCACACCCCGCTGCTATTTCATTGAGGTAACCCCACCTAACGAGGTGGGGTAGTTACTGTAGTACTTTTTGTAATGCTACTACACCACCAACCAAATTCAAGCGTCACCACAAAACTTGTTTCCAAAGAGAGGCAGTTGGAAACCATCAACTCAAGCCAGCTGCTTAGCATTCTGCGCAGGCCGTAAACTTGAGTAGGGAAGGGTTATATTATACTGGCACTAAACGGCAGACGATGGCCTGATAACCTGACATTACCTTCCTTACTCAACAATAAATAAGAAACGGGAGCTGAAGACATAGAAAGCCGGTCATTATGCTCAACGGGAGGCAGTTAAAGGCTGGGTTTTTACCTAATTTTATTGCTTGACGTGGTTCGAATGTCTGATTTTGCCTTCTTTGTCTAAAAATATTGATTTAGTGAGACGCCTCTTACTGGTTAAAGGGCATGCAAAAAAACATCAAGATCTTTTTGATCGAAACTTCGCTATCACCGCAAGATATTCGGTATGGCTTCCTATTGTAGAGGCCTATACGACAGCAGTTGACTGCTAAAAGCTGATTTGCAGTATATACCATTTTACACGATTACTTTTTAGCCAGTAATCATACAATGCTAAATAGTATCTGCTTATTAACTTCAAAACTAACAAAAAAAAACCTGCTAAAATCTCCGTCCTTGGCATAAGAACTAGTACTCGCAACAAATTACTATAATAGCCCAGAAAGAGGATCTTCGAAATATATTCGAACAGATTCCGACACAAGACCGTTAATTCCAGTATTTTGCATACCACATTACTATCGCTGAATAATCTTTCGCTTAGTCTCCGTAGCTAGTCTCTTCATTAAAATGCATGCGGAAGACATTACTTTGTGGAGAAAGAAACGATGCGTTTTAAAATCAATATCATAACATCACGCATATAATTCTCGAAGAGATAGGCAGATCTCTAGGTTCACTCGCATTTTGCAAGTCATTTATGTTTCAAACTTTGTTCCGACCACGGCAAAGTTTTCAATCAAAACGGACAAATTAATACATAGTGAACTAAGTTGTAATTTTTTAATAAAAAAACAATTAATCAATCAATTTATTTTGTTAAACAAAGGTATGGTTACAGATAGTATATTGTCTAAAAAATGTAAGAAACACACACATGTTTCGCCAATATAATGGCGTACATTTACAAGCATAAACAAGCAATTACAAATAAGGTGGCTTGTCAATAGATTACATTAAGAAAAAAATAATTCAACTAAAAATATGTCAGTTAGGTAATCATGCCATTACAATTTAAGATAAATAAACACATTCATACTTAATAAATCAAGCAAATCATAAGTGTTTAATTGGCAAGTCGGAATCGTCATACCTCTGTTTATCAGTAGTAAATTCAGTGATGGAGTAGTAACATCTAACTAAAAGGAATTTAAACAAAGACCTCTTAAAGGATCCCAGACACTTTTTATTTCTAATAGATAGTGGTATACTATTGTATATTTTTGGGGCCATACCTAGCACACTTTTTCCGAAAAATACGGTTTTATGAGAGGTAACGTGAATGGTATTCTGATAACGAAGAGAGCGCAGTTTTTCAAATCAATGCAAATTACAGCGAACAAACACTCCCATTTCATATAAGTGCACACAGCGTCAGTAAGTGCTAACCCCTCAAGGTTTAACATTTTAAAGCTTGAGGGGTTAGCACTTACTGACGCTGTGTGTACATAGACGGTAGAGTGAGCAAACAAAATTCCTTAAACAATGGTTTACAATTATCAATCGATTGTAATTTGGTAAACGATGAATTCAATTCAATTCATTTATTTTTGCAAATATCGCAATTATTTCTTCTGAGCTTTAAAAGCAATGTCTCTGTCAGTGAGTTGCCCCAGAAAATGATTCCGTACCTACTGCTAGTAGCCACATAAGCATTTACTTTAATTACCACCACTTTTACATTCTCAATACAAAAACTGGCTCAATGGTTTAAACTATGTTTCTTATAAGTTTGAATGGTCCAGTAGGAGTGAAGTCCTAATGATCAGCTATCATTTGAGATATATTTAAATTTTGTAGGTCCTTTAGTAACACGAGTGCACGACGTTTTCAAATGTACATGACTGTTATTATATGTAAAGATCATTGTTTAAAGCTTTAATTTTTTTAGGGGCAGGCTTTTGCAAACTCCAAAGTAAATCAGACGGAGCTATATTTCCCGCTTTGAAACAGGATGTAGTGGATAAACTGTCGCTTTTAACTGCTTCGCATCTTGATCCCGTGTAGCTACCAACACATTTTTGCAAACCAGATTACCCGCGTTCTTCAGCGAACAGTAGCCACTATTGAGGCAATATCCATCACAGGAGCTCACATCGCACCCGGTATAACCAGCATCACATCTGGAATAATCAAAACTTAAAACCTTGTAAAAGTAAGCAAGGAAGACAACAAAATATTAGCAGTAGAACATGTTTTACCTGCATTCAGGAAGTCTTGTATTATTGACACGGCTGCACCTTCCGTGTAGACAATAATTTAGGCTTACGAAAACGTTGCATCTCTCACCGGTGTAACCAGCTGTGCATTCGCTGATAGATTTTTCATTAACTTTAACATCGTGAACATTTTGTGTTCAATGTTCACGACGTGAAAGTAGGCCTAAATTATTGTCATTTAGGCTCGTTGCAATCTGAATACGAAGAAAAAACCACGAGGAGTTTCTTATGAAATGGAACGTTTTCCAATGATTACGCATCCATTCCATAACGAAAGTCCACGGCGTAAAATAATTCATTTAAAATGGTTAATGTATTCATTAACTGTTTTAAATGAATTATTTTACTCCGTGGACTTTCGATATTTTGGAACGAGAGTTTACATATTTCCATTATATTCAAATTACTATAAACGTGCTAAATACATTCATGAGCGTCATAATAAGATTAATGGCGAACTATGAAACAAAAGAGATTCAACATTTTGTGTTCATGGTGTGAAAGTTGGTGGGAAATCGTAGCTATTGTGATCTTACTTAATTCAGTCCCGTATCCCCATACGGAACTGAACTATTGACGCGCCTTCCTTGTAGACAATAATTTAAGCTTACGAAAACGTTGCATCTCTCACCGGTGTAACCAGCTGTGCATTCGCTGATAGATTTATCTTTAACTTTCACACCGTGAACATTGAACACAAAATATCGAATCTTTTTTGTTTCATAGTTCGACATTAATCTTATTATGACGCACATGAATGTGTTTAACACGTTTATGATCATTTGAATATAATGGAAATAATTATGTAAACTCCGTTCCAAAATATCGAAAGTCCACGGAGTAAAATAATTCATTTAAAATAGTTAATGAATACATTAGCCATTTCAAATGAATTATTTTACTCCGTGGACTTTCGTTATGGAATGGATGCGTAATCATTGGCAAACGTTCCATTTCATAAGAAACTCCTCGTGTTCTTTTTTCTCGAGTTCAGATTGCAACGAGCCAAATTATATTGTACTCGTATTATGATCAATAGTCAAGCTGTGCGGCTCTTATGTGTTGCATTGAAACGTAGTGTAGTTGTACACACAAAAACTTCTCTTTCAGCACCACCAAACCGGGCTCGCTCTATTGTAGGCTTCGTCATGTTTGTGTTGAGCCAGTAGACATACCTGTTAAAAAGAGAACCTGCTGTTACCATCATGAAATTTAATACAATATGTTAAGTAATACATTAGTGTGTATATAACGGTCAATAGGACTAAAGCCGCAATCATCATCTTCCAGCCCTTGTCCCATGTTACTTGGACTCGGCGTAACTTCTTAAACATCGCGTTGTACTTCAATAAACAGACCAACAAGGACATTATCGGTGTCATCTAATTCACCCGCTTAGACAAATTCCAAGAACACCGGCGTTGTGTCACTGAAAGACCTGGTAGAAACGTTCATGGCATCGCCTTCGAGCCCTCTACAGAAACAGTCTTCTGTCTTCACTGACACTAATGAGAGAACTGTAAATTTCCTTTTTCCTTTCTCTTTGAGAAGAAAAGAAGAATTAATTTTAATCAAGATGTTTGAAGGGGTCCTACGTGAGCCTTATCAACGGCGCGTCCGTGTTCCACGCGCGCCTCAAAGAGATGTCAGCAAACAGGAAGGAGTCCGCAAGGGCCGATGCCTGCCGGGCTGCGGGACTGTTCGAAAGAGATACCACGGCCCTGGAACACAAAGGGCAAAGAAGGAACATGGATGGGTTTTACTCAGTACAAGTCTGGCATTCCCTTCCGACCCGCCCAGAGCGAGACTCCGTCATTTGATGATTTCCCATAAAAAAGGGGTCCCACGTGATATTGTCGTAGACAGCTGTAAACAGTACGTTACCAATAATAATTCAAAAATGTATTACTTAACATAATTGTATTTAACTTCATGATGGTACCAGCAGGTTTTCTTTGTAACAGATATGTGTACTGGTTCAACACAAACATGACGAAGCCTACAATAGAGCGAGCCCGGTTTGGTGGTGCTGAAAGAGAAGTTTTTGTGTATACAACTTCACTACGTTTCAACGCAACACATAAGAGCCGCACAGCTTGGCTATTGAACATAATACGAGTACAATATAATTTGGCTCGTTGCAATCTGAACTCGAGAAAAAAAACACGAGGAGTTTCTTATGAAATGGAACGCTTTCCAATGATTACGCATCCATTCCATAACGAAAGTGGACTTTCGATATTTTGGAATGAGAGTTTACATATTTCCATTATATTCAAATGACTATAAACGTGTTCAACACATTCATGTGCGTCATAATAAGATTAACGTCGCACTATGAAAAAAAAAACAATTCAACATTTTGTGTCAATGTTCACGGTGTGAAAGTGGAATAGAAAATTAATTTATTTACTAGCTGACCGGCGCAACTTTGTCTGCGTCACTTAGAGGTATGAAAAATACTGAATATGCATATAAAATTTCATAAAAATCGGTCAACCCGTTTCGGAGGAGTACGGTAACTAACATTGTGACACGAGAATTTTATATACAAGATTAAACACTTCAAGCACAAAGCACAGAGGCGGACTTAATGCCTTAGGTATTTTCTACCAGTCAACATTTGGGTGATGACAAAAAGACAGTAGTAGGTGTAATATCTGCAAAAAAAAAAATTAGTTAGATAAACTACAAGGATACGTAATATATATCAATAAAAGAAAATAGATATACTAAAATAAAAAGACAAACAATGGAGAAAACATAAACGTTATGACGAAACTGCCAGCTTTTCAAATCTGTCAGCGAATGCACAGCTGGTTACACCGGTGAGAGATGCAACGTTTTCGTCAGCCTAAATTATTGTCTACAAGGAAGGCGTGTCAATAGTTCAGTTCCGTATGCGGATACGGGACTGAAATAAGTAAGATCAAAACAGCTTCGATTTCCCATCAACTTTCACACCATCAACACAAATTGTTGAATCTCTTTTGTTTCATAGTTCGACATTATCTTATACATGAATGTGTTTAACACATTTATAGTCAGTTGAATATAATGGAAATATGTAAACTCTTATTTCAAAACATCGAAAGTCCACTTTCGTTATGGAATGGATGCGTAATCATTGGAAAGCGTTCCATTTCATAAGAAACTCCTCGTGTTTTTTTTCTCGAGTTCAGATTGCAACGAGCCAAATTATATTGTACTCGTATTATGATCAATAGTCAATCTGTGCAGCTCTTATGTGTTGCGTTGAAAAGTAGTGAAGTTTTATACACAAAAACTTCTCTTTCAGCACCACCAAACCGGGCTCGCTCTATTGTAGGCTTCGTCATGTTTGTGTTGAGCCAGTAGACATACCTGTTGAAAAGAAAACCTGCTGTTACCATCATGAAGTTAAATACAATAAGTTAAGTAATACATTATTGAATTATTATTTGTAACGTACTGTTTACAGCTGCCTAAGATAATATCACGTGGGACCCCTTTTTTTCGGATGGGAAATCATCAAATGACGGAGTCCCGCTCTGGGCGGCGCGGAAGGGAGTGTCAGACTTCTACTGACTAAAACCCATCCATGTTCCTTTTTTGCCCTTTGTGTTCCAGGGCCGCGGTATCTCTTTCGAACAGTCTCGCAGCCCCAGCAGGCATCGGCCCTTGCGGACCCCTTCCTGTTTGTTGACAACTTTTTGAGGCGCACGTGGAACACGAACGCGCCGTCGACATCGCTCACGTTGGACTCCATCTTGATTAAAAGAAATTCTTCTTTTCTTCTCAACGAGAAAGGAAAAAGGAAATTGACGGTTCTCTCATGAATATCAGTGAAGTCAGAAGACTGTTTCTGTAGAAGGGTCGAAGGCGATGCCATGAATGTTTCTACCAGGTCTTTCAGTGATACAACGCCCGTGTTCTTGAAATTTGCTTGAGCGGATGAATTAGATGACACCGATAACGTCGTTGTTGGACTGTTTATTCACGTAAAACATCGCGTTGTACTTTCCATACTACAATAACGGCGGGTCTATGGGACTCGATACGTATAGTTTTTGATAAGGTATTGTTGATTTCAAACCTTAGTTCATTGCCTACTCTTAAGGCAAAGTCTGAAACAAGAGATATATTTAACTACTTAACTAAAAACCCAACGCTCAACCTAAACAGATGGATAACGCGAAATGTAAAATGTTGGCTATTGGGATTAGGAAGGTGAAATATTGGGCTAAGCTCTAATAGGTAAACCAGGCGGATGATACGGGTATTTCAAAGTTTCGCATGTTACAGAAAAGTGTAAAAATAATCATCTGTCTTGGTATAGACAATGGACATGACATGTGATGAGGTGGGATGAATCGCGAGTGACTAAAAGGGTGATGTGTAAAATTTAGGTGGATGGGAGGGCAGGAATGTCAAAGTAAATTTGGATGGATTGTGAGACGTATGAACAAAGGAAAAGGAAAAAATGATTGTGTGACGGTTGACAGGCGAGAATGGGAGAAAAAACATGTTGCGCCGACTCCAAGTAACATGGGACAAGGGCTGGAAGATGATGATTGTGGCTTTAGTCACAAACACGCCTTATAAGGAATAATATATGTAATGAAAAGATACAGAAATTAATTAAAATTGTGATAATGTTGCACTCACCCCAAGAATGCACCAGCCCCAAGTACATCGTTGATAATGCCAGCACATGCTGCGTTCTACACATTTTCAAGTTAATAAAGATGAAAACTTGTAGAATGTAGCATGGGCTGGCGTTATCAACGATGTACTTGGGGCTGGTGCATCGCACCAACAAGCGAACAAGTACTTGTAGTAAAAAGTAGATGGTATGTCCTCTCTTGCTGATCGCTCTGCGAACTTAAATGCTGAACGATGTTTGCTCGGCAAGTTACATAGGTTAGTCTTATCCTGTATATAAGAATAAAAAAGACCAACTGATAAGGGTTCTATTGTGTGCACCGTTAAACAAAGGTGTTGTGAAATTTAAAAAAAAACTTTTGAAGTAGAGTTACCCATTATGGGATATTTTCGGTTACTCGACCTGGTAAATAACGTTATTTTTCGTATGAAAAGTAAACTTTACGGTGGATAAAATGAAAATTACTTCCGAAACTATGAGAAATAGCTAATTAGCATTATTTTATGTCCGTGTGCTATGCGACCTATGAAAGCAAGGTCAGCGGAAACCCCTGGCTGGTTGAAATAAGCATGTGAGCATGGTTCATAGGAATGCCAGGTTTGAGCTCAATGTATGGTGTTGGTACGGTCAACCTTCCACTGGTCCCATTTTTGACGCTATAATGAGGGCACGGGAGGTTTTTAAGGAAAAGCTGAAGTGCTGCCCTAGAGATATAGCTGAGATGTTTAAGAAACAATTTGCTATTAAGTCTACGATGGGGCTGCCGTGCGGGGTGCTCGATGTTCCGCATGCCCCGAGCAAGCGGAGATGACAACTGTCATTCTTGCAAAGGAGATCACACCCGTAATACAGAAGATGACAAGAGGCAATTCGTCTGTTCATAACGGGCTCAGCATCGAGCATCTGCAGCATGCTGGTCCCCACTTACCTCGAGTGTTGGCACTTTTATTTAATCTATGTCTGAGTCACTCACATCTTTCGCCTGATCTAGAACGAGTTCTGGTGGTGCCGTATCAGACAAGTCTACCTACAGGCCTATTTATATTGGATTCCGTCCTGGGTTGTCTATAGAGATGGCTATTGTTAGCTTGCAGCACACTGTCAGGTGTTATACGGCTAGGAAAACACCCGTGATGCGGTTTTCCTTGACCTGTCTAGGGCCTTTGATCTTTTGTCCCATACGATGTTCTTTGCAAAAAAAAAAGAAGAGACGGCGTTGCTGCTAGTTAATATTACTCATCATGCACTCGCTCCTGAACCAGGAGACTCAGGTGCGATGGGCGGGTGAGCTGGCAGACCCATGCCGGCCGGAGTGCTGGATGAGGTTGGCGGGCCTAACCTCACCTTTGCTTTTGTCTGTATGTCAATGCACTGATTGAGTGACTCAGCAGCACGCGTGTCGGTTGCTACGTGGATAGAGTTTGTTTTAACAAGACAAGCTATGCGGACATGGTGCTGCTGGCTCTCTCAATCGGTGCTCTCCGAAAGCTACTCAATATGTGCGAGTTGTACGTTTTGACTCATATCATGTAAAAGAAAGAAAAACCTTGTTTTGTAATAAGACTTATTTATGTTAGATTTCTTCGTCTACAAATCCAATTTTTTACAAAATTATGTACGTACTTTGCTGTCTAGAAAAGAACAGACTTCTTTTGACCCTTTTTGCTGAGCCGCAGGCACTATTCCAGTCTATTGTAAAAACAAAAGCAAAATTAAAGAAATGACATCTAAGTACGTAATATCTCATTTTTAGGGTTCCGTACCCGAAGGGTAACTAACGGGAACTTATTACTATGCCTCCGCTGTCCGTCGGTCCGTCCGTCCGTCCATCCGTCCATTCATCCGTCCATCCGTCCGTCCGTCAGTCCGTCCATGCGTCCGTCCGACATTCGGCCAGTACGCCCGTCCATCCTTTAGTCCGTCCATCCGTCCATCCATCCGTCCATCCGTCCGCCCGACCGTCCTTCAGTCCGTCCACCCGTCCATCCGTCCTCGGTCCCGCCGACTGTCCGTCCATCCGCCCGTCTATCCGACCATCCGTCCATCCGTCCGTCCGTGCGTCTGTCTGTCTGTCTGTCAGCGGGCTGTATCTCATGATCCGTAATAGGTAGACAGTTGAAATTTTCTCAGAATGTGTATTTCTGCTGCCACTATAATAACGAATTTAATAATAAAAATAAATCAAAAATTAAAGGGGACTCCTCTACTACGATGGTACGGAATCCATCATGCGCGAGTCCAATTCGCACTTGGCCGGTTTTTTTAGTTTGTTTATCTATGCTCTGCGAAATAAAATATTTTGATATCTTTTGTTAGGGAGCTCTAGACGTTTGGGATAGTTTTAGTAATTACTTGAGGTATTATTATATTTTTATATACCCTTTTTAGCAGCATGATTAAGCAGAAAAAAAAACTTAAAAGTATAGCAAATATAAGAACTTTCTCAATAACCGCCCAGAGTGAGAACTGGATCCAAGTGATGGCAATAGACTTGCCCCTTGTTACGTGGGACTTTTACTGTCGAAATATGAATGTACTAAAGTCACACCTTTGCCCTACCCTTCGGGGATTACAGGCGTGATGACGTTATGTAACGGTACCTGGCATATACTAAGCGGAAACCAAGACTGTATCGCAATAGAACCAACACCAATTATTATAGAATTGACATTTCAATTAACTAATGACGTACAACAACGATCGTATCTCTGTACCATAATTGCACAAATACTGCGTCATAACCGCTCGGTCACGAACTACATGCTCGAGCGGCACGCGTGATCAGCGACTACGGAGAAAACTAAAGACAGAAAGAGTTAGGAGCATGCCACGAGTAATCACGAGTTAGGCCCAGACTCCACCAAAAAGGAGACGAGAGCAGCGGTGCGGAAACGTGCAAGTTTCAACCAATCATAGGACAGACAAGACATACGATATGGATTTGAATGAAAGTGATTGGTTGATTCCCGCACGTCTCCTCTCCGTTCTGCTCATCTCCGCTTTGTTAGAGTTTGAGCCTCACTCATGCCGCGTAAACAATGCGATATTTAATTTGTTCGGCGAACATGTCATTGTCGTCGCGCCGTCAGAGGGCGCCTTCCAATTTTCCACAGAAATAAGTGACATTTATGACCGCGACGATCGCGTATTCGCGGGACGGTCACTAGTATTATTAGGACGCGGATTCTTAAATTCAGGCGAGGAAAACAAGTAAAGCACACACGTGTCGCTTGACGCAAGTTGCGTCACAACTCGCATCGGTCGAGGTCATGAACATGGCGTTACACAAGGCAGAATACATTTGCAATATTATAAAACGCGCAGCGGAGCGTCGTGCAATTTTAACTAACACGCGACGAATATTATGATAATTTAGAAAGGGGATTATGTATGCCACTGTTTGCATAATTCAACGATGCTGTGTTTGACGCTGCCGTATTAACCCAATTACTTAATAGGTGTGTTTTTTGACGCTTTTTTTAGGAAACAATTAGTGTTTGTTGTTCAGATGACATTTGTGATTAGCAATCATTGTTTTTTTTAATTTAGTATTGTTGCCCTTGATTGCAAGCTCGAGTAACAATATTCATTCGTAAGTATCCAGCTCCCCTTGCTTAAATTGCCATGAGTTCCACTGTACTTCACTTTAAACACGGGCCTATTTTCGTTAAGTACGAGTATGTATTATATAAAGCCACCAACGAGAAATTAAAAACTCTTAAAGAAAGACAAAAGCTTTAGGCATCTAACAGGAACCAGACCCCATAGCCACGCTTCACCAACCGCTTCCAATGCAAATATAGACCAACCACCGTAAACCGAACTCGAAATTCTAGTCACCTATTGAAAACTCAGTTGACTGGTACAGTTAGTCCCGGAGCGGTAACAACACTAGCGTCGGAACAAGCGATATTATTGGCTCTCAACTCCGCAATACTATAAGAGAGGTAGTGACAGCTTGCAAGCTCGTCTGCAAGTACCTAGCTGACCTAATTCTTGCAATCGATACAACTTGCAGCGAAAAGTAAAATTTTAATTGAATTTTGTGTCGGAATAGGAGTTGAAATATTTCAGTGATTCGACTAAGAATTTGAAATTACTGCCGAGGTCGATTATTCAGTCCCGGCGTTGCAAGCAAGGACATTTTACTGCTCAGTAGCTTAAATCAAACTCTTCTAGTATATTTTTTGTATTAAAACGGTCGTGGAATATTCCCGTCTTCTCTTTGTTTAAGAGCAGTTAACTTTTTTGTCGCGTTGAATCTCTCGATCTCCTACCTCCGATCTCGTATTTGACCCTGGTAGATTAATAGTAATTAGTGTGGAATTCAGAGTATTTTACAGATGGAAAACAACGAATAACATAGCTTTCATTTCTCTCTCATAACGTCTTATATGTAGTACATTGTACTTAATCTGCAATAATAATTGTGAACCATGCCAGCCAGAACCAATCCAGGTTTAGGTTTCGGCCACGCTTTCATCTTTATGAATATTACTTACATTTTCAAAATCATTCTTCATCAGCACCATTCTCCTGCCCTTGTCCCAATTTATTTGGGGTCGCAACAGTATGTCTTCTTCTTCCATACTTCTCTCTTCTCATCTCAGCAGTCACCTCCTTTCTTGTTATATCATCCTTCACACAGTCCATCCATCATTTCTTTGGCCTTCCTCTACTCTTATACCCAAATATATAATTATTATACATTTATAAGTTTTTAAACTTTGATGGTCACTAACAAACTGGTCTTTCATGGTAAATATCCCGTTTCTAGTGTTAATGCTAATATTATACAATATCTTATACATTTTCAAAATAACTTTTGTATATCTCGGGTCCCTGGAGTCCCGAACATTCGGGAGGCGTACGAGGAGCCGAAACATTATTCTGTTCCAGATCTTTAAATCGACAATCAATGTTTCGTCTACTAAAGGTAGCATTAAATACGGTGTAGCAATTGTCTAAACTAACTGTTATAGTAGAAATGCACTAGAATACCTTTAAAACCTCAAGTATCAATCCCACAAGCACCACTACGTACTTCTATAGTGTACTTTCTATCCCCGTTTGATTCCTTCCGTAACAGATAACAAGTTACATGTTTGTTTTATGTTTAACCAAGATGTTTGTTCACTGGATTGTTAAACAAACAATATCGTGTAACTTTATCGCTACACTTGTTCTCTTCTAGTAACATAAATAGGTTTATTTCTTTGTACTTTATAGAAGTGACAGTATTGGAGCTATGTGTTGGGTTACGTATGAATGCATTTCTTTTAAGGTTTTCTCAGCTAGAAGCGTGCTGAAATAGCATTTGGAAATGGTAATCATGCCGAATTAACAATTGGGGCTCTTAGTCATCATTATTAAGTTAGGACTAGATTCCATAATTTATAATGTAAATGTTCGAGACCATATGGGATTCCGTTGATTATGTTTAAATATTCAGATATTTTTATCTGTGAATGTTTATTTTACTTTTCAGCCTTGTGAATCAGTGAGAGTCTCACAGACCTATCTGTCATCCCAGGAGAATTTCCACACATATAACAAGTGAAAGTCTTGTAGCATTAATTTTGCTTCATGTACAACCGTTGTACACTAAGGTATTTAAGTAAATATTCACGATAAAGCTGAAGCAATTTACGTCTCGTTTTATGTGAGTAACATTTATTAAATTTCTGTTGACGTTGCTGAAGAGAATTCTACGAACACCGAAACAGAGTTAGCCATTTTTTGGTTGTTCACATATTCTAGACCCACGGTTCTCACAACACGATATTTTTCTATTAAGTATAATATGTTAGTTAAATATGAATTTTTTATTGTATTATACCTTCCGAGAATACATTTGTAAGTGGTAGTGTAAATCACATAAAAATCCGTTGAAGAATTTAGAACTGTACCTTCGTCGTTCGCGAATCGCATGCCATGTGTCTATGACCTACGTGTCGAAGGTACATTATTTTGTTTCAAGGTTCAACAAATATACTTATTCAACGTTTTTTTTTCGGCCGACTAATCGCTGTTCCAATCCAACCAATGGAGCATCCCCAAACTTTCTGCCATCTCACGCTCAAGCCCAGTATCACGATGACGCGTCAAACCAGACCCCTTCTAATTTACCGCTAGACCAGACAAACTTGGTTCAACGTCACCTATTATGTCATGCCTCGATCTCTTTTAAAACTTTCGTCTTGCTGGGAGTAAGACGAAACTATTCGCCTCGGGATTAGCAAAGTTATCGCGGGGATAATCAAAGTTTCTGCCGTGGATTAGGCGCGGATCGTTTCGCGATTTATTGGATCTAATAATTTTATGTCGATGTGGATTATTGTTCTGTATGAGCTCTGATTAAAAAACTTCCCTTGTGTCTATGTATTCAGTAAGAACTATTACTCATTTCCATCAAATATCATGTGATATGAAAGCTTACTAAATAAAATATTCCATAAATCTTTGCATAGACTAACTTTACTAGTTTAATGATCCATTCAGAAGCTATTCTTAGTAACTTAGAGTTTCTTCCTCGTTTCATGCAAGATTAGCTTCAAATTATTCATAGTACGAGCAGCCAGCAGCGCAGAAACTTAAACCTCTTACATCTTGGAACCCCTCCAGTCAACGTTACCCTCCAGTCAACGTTACCCTCCAGTCACCGTTACCCTCCAGTTTTCAAATAGAATTGAACAAATCATTCGAATCAAAAGAAAAGAAACGAAGATCTGTGAAAAACAAAACACTTGGAAAATTGCGTTTCGTAAAATAAGGAAGTTTTCATCCAATATCCTTTCACAAATGATGGGGCTCTAGCGTGGAGCGCCGTAAAACAGGGCATCTGTTCCTAACGGGATGGACCGTTTATTTTTGTATTTTTCACGACTATATTATTCAATTCGATGATATCTGCGGAACTTAGCGAAGAGGGGCTTGAGCTAAGTGATTACAGACGCACAGGTTGAGCGATGCTTACTGAAGTCAATCTGTAGATGGGTGACGTAATCCCTGAAGAACCGAGACTCCTCCGTGCCCTGAAATGCAAGTTAAGCTGTCATTTGCAGTCGTTACGGCTACTCAGATGCCTGAATGTCTGCAAACCAGTCTTTCCGATACCCTTTTACCACGCTACATAGTCGATTGTAGTGGTCAGATAATTATGCAGTCACTCCATGTAAAATACTGGTATTTAGCTTTATCCGGTTAGACTAGACGTCAACATGGTTGGGAAAAGGCTAGGCAGATGATGGTGATCTACAGACCTTAGCAAATATAAATGACCCTTTTTTCGCTACTAGTCCAGAGAAGGACCAGATATTAGAAAAAAATACAAAAAATGATGAGTTTTGTGTAAAGTAGTGCGGGGTCAAAATCGTATCTCCAATTTACTTTTTTATCAAAAACACCAGTTACTTGAAACAATTAACTTTTAAAAACAAGACGAAGCACATTCCTAACCTCTCCAAGCGCACTATAACCCACTTCTTCCTCATTTCCATCCATCTTGAGGAAACAAAAATGTTCTCCGTGTTTGGAACACAAAACAGACGACGCGAAACTGGGACACGCCGGTTCTTGTCGCGAAAAATTGCATCTGCCCCGAGCTAAGAGGAGAGAACTAGTTAATTTAATAACGAAAGTAATTCTTGCTATCTCATTTTCTGTTTACAATTGGAATACTTGACTTGTTTTTGGAACAGATAGCTAAGTTTTAGCTAGTCTCAGGTACCTAGGGAGGATTTATTTTGGTCTCCAAGCTCGAATTTCGGAGCTAATTGTGGACAACTGCAGTTTGAAGTAGTTCATGCTTATCTTAACGGTTGGTTTTTAAAAGAAAAGTTTTAAAACCTGAGCTTGCAACGAACTACCGCAGAAACTGGGTGAGCGTTTGTAGAAAAAAATACTGGAGTGAAAGTAGCAGCGGGAACTTTAAAAACAAGCTCTTGAAATCAGTTATATTTGTTGTTTATTTGTTTTAAGACGTCGGCGTATGTTTTGACTTAAATCCAGATAGAAAAATTGTAAATATTATATCATTAACTCATTACATTGCATGACAAATTCTGCTCTTACATAGCTTTAAATATGTTGATAAAGAAACCAATATGAACAAACCGGACCATCACGACTTCGAAGTTATGATAAGCTAAACCCTTGTAAAAATCTAGCACAAAATTATACGCAGAAAAATTTCATATCCACCCTTCACACTCTCTTCAAACAAAGGATAAAAGCGATACACCATAATCGCGGCCGAATCCATTAGACCTCCGCTTTACCGTTTAAAACAACACCCGCTAACAGAATATTTTACAGCCCAACGCTTATTTATGCAAATCCAAGACACATTTCACTACAAGCTGTATTAATGTTTTTCCATCTCCTTATACCTCGACCGTATTAAAATTTATAGAGTACACATAAGAAGGGTCGCCCCGATTGAATGTTTTATTAAGCTCCTCCCCCACGTAGCGGTTACTTCGCAAAAAAGAACCCAGACATTGAATAGTAATACTAATCTGTATCACGAAAGCAGATTATGAAAAGCGGGAAGACTTAGTGTATTCTTTCGAGGCTAAGTCGTGATCGGGATCGTATTTGAGATTACATTGAGTGTTAGAACGAACACTTCAGATTTGTTTGTGTTTCAACGAACCGTTTTATCGGTTGGTAATCTTTTTATGTGTACATATTTCTTGCTTAAGCTTTCGGAAAATTGGGTGGAATTTTTCGGGTGGTATTTTTAAACGAAATTACTTTTCAACATCAAAATCAAAACATTTTATTTCACACTAGCTGTTCCCCGCGACCTTCGTCCGCGTAAAATCCCGTCCCGTTTTTGCAACATTTTTCATTGCTGCTCCGCTCCTTTTAGTCGTAGCGTGATGTTGTATAGCCTATAGCCTTTCTCGATAAATGGACTACCCAACACTGAAAGAATCATTCAAATCGGACCAGTAGTTCCAGAGATTAGCGCGTTCAAACAAACAAACAAACAAACAAACAAACAAACAAACAAACAAACAAACCCTGCAGCTTTATAATATTAGTATAGATAGGCCTAGATGGGCACTTATAAAACGTCGACAAAAAGATGTACGGTTCGGGTTGGTCATTTCATATGGAGAGGAACCGGCAAGAAACTCCATGGTTACTCTTTTCAAATCATTTGGTATTACAATATTATCATGGTTACAGCATTTGTACTTAAGTATGGGGGGATATTTTACAAAACTACTAACTACAACAAAAATACAAGAACATCATCGAAGTACTCCAAAAGCAATAATCAATATTATCGATAGTCCCGAACTCCGTAACTTGCCCAACTCCAATTTGCCAGCCATTTCCCTCATACAATGTACACAACGGACCTGGCTCACTGATTATAGGACAACTTTGTATCACAATACGTGGCCCATCAAACAGCAATAACTGTTGATACGAGGGGTTGACTGGCAGTTATTGGAAACACATTGGTTATAGGCAATGATGGGCACGACATTTAATTTCGGCAACATCCTAAAATAATTACTCACGACGACAACTTGACGTAAACTGCAAAATCCCTAATTTATATGCGTGGCCTTGTTTGTGTTTTATGACTGTTAAATCAGTGAGGGTCGGGCTTTAAACAATATACTACGTAGGAACGAATGACCTGATGATTGACTTACAGTAAATACGTACGGAACTACATTGTGCAATATTTCCAAATGACAAAGTAATCGGTTAAGATTGCGGTAGTAAACAATAGATGGCGTTGAACTAAATTTGGTATTAAGATAGAATCGCGCAAGTGAAATTTGCATGGCAGTAACGATTTCATTATACAGTCTGTTTCGAGCATTTGGTTAAACTATAAAGTTTGATGGAGCTATGAAGGTTCGCTTCTCTTTCCTCTGAATATCTTAGTTCTAATTAATCTTAGTAATAAATTAGCTTCGAAAATGAAGTTTAATTAGTCTTCAGACTTTTAAAGCTTAAAGTTTGCTTTGTAAATTGCTTCTAACGATGGGAATTAGTTTGTTTGCTTATTTAAGAAGTTAATCAAATGCTTGTTAGTGAGTTTTTTTGTGTACAAATTGACAAAAACTACCCTTAAAGTCAATACAAAAACTCATTGCTCTATCATGGTGATGCATAATTAAAATCCTTAAGGGCAGGGATACAGTTTTTGCTACTAACACAAAGTAACTCAATAATTTTGGGGACGACTAAGCAGATTTTGTATAATTAATAACTTCTTTAATGATTAATTCCTTTATTTATTTTTATACATATAAAATACATTTTTAAATATTCTAATATAAAACAGTATAAAAAAACATTTAAAAATATAAAAATAGTAGCCCACCAGCACCGTGAACAAGGTCCGAGCTACCGGTGGTCAGGGCTCTTATGAGAGATGAATTATTAATTAATGATTAATTATTATGACATTCGCAAAATAATATACCAACCAACGAATACAAACACACTTTTTAATTTAATAAACATAACCGATTCCAAGAAACCGAACAAGATTAATATTTTACCTTGTACATACACAGTAAATGTTGGCTAGATAAAACTGGAGGGTCCAAGCCCCGCAGCTAAAAATAAACAACATCTCCAAGAAGATAAAAAAAGAAAGCGAAAAGGATCCGACGACACAGAATCGTTTTTATTTCGAATAGCACAGAATCGTAAATACGTGGTTAGAGGCATTCCATGAATAACTACACGCCATTATTGCCTCTAGTGGGCAGAGGTCCTTCGTTGTGTCAATAAAACAATGTAAAGAAATACTGTGTGGGATAAAAGGACAGATTTATAGAAGTTCGTATGTTGATCAGTACGAAATAAAAGCCTTGTAAATGGATGTAGAAGTCTATTACAAGGTTTGGATAGTAGACTTTAGAAACATGTTATCTTTATCTTGCTACTATTATATACTAGCTTATGCCCGCGACTTCACCCGAATGTAATTCGTTAATGTCACACAGGATCATACTACCGGGATAAATAGTATCCTATGAGTCAATCCAGGTAATAAACTATCTATGCGCCAAATTTCATCCAAACCCGGGCAGTAGTTTTTGCGTGAACGAGTAACAAACATCCATCCATCCTTACAAACTTTTGCATTTATAAAATATTATAAATGCAAAAGTTTCACATAACCTACTTCCTTCCTAATAATAATTAGGAAGGAAGTAAGTTTGTGAGGATGGATGAATGGATGGACGTTTGTTACTCTTTTACGCAAAAACTACTGAACCGATTTGGATGAAATTTGGTACAAAGATAGTTTATTACCTGGATTGACACATAAGATAATATTCATCCCGGTAGTACGATCCCGTGGGACAGTAACCGAACTGCAACGGGCGAAGCCGCGAATATAAACTAGTCTATACTAATATTATGCGAAAGTAACTCCGCCCGTCTGTTACGTCTAAACGGATTCGGTTTTCAGCACACCAATTGACAATAACCTGGATTAGGACATGGGGTACTTATTATACCGGTAACACGTTCCCGTGGAATAATTTCCGAATTCTACGAGGGCGAGGCCGTGTGCAAAAGGTAGTTTTCAGTTCGAGACGATTCACGTCAAATTAAAAGTTTTGTTAGACGGTTAAAGTACGGCACGTTTAGTGATAAGGATAACTAATTTCAGTTTGTGATAAAATGTACCTACTCATGCATTTTTTGTACCCCGGGCTATTTATAAGTAAGAATAATCTCTGAGCCAAATAAAGCCGTGTTTCAATATTTCTGGCATAATCCTACGGAATTCGTCGAAAAATTCGAAAGGGTATTTATAAATTGCGTGGAATTTGTTCTACGAGTATTCGAAAAGGCTTTTGCGTGATCGAATATCTTTTGGCTGTTGTTGGTTTATAATAAAGATTATTGTAATCCTTTGTTCTTATCGAATGTAGGACTAAATTAGCCAATTCGCAATGCTGTGTTGCTCGGTTGCGTAATTAGGGTATATGCACTAAATATTATCCGAAAACTATCAACCGCTTTTAGAAATCTTCTCTAAAACCTAAAACACACTACACAACAAACTTTCAATACAAATAATCCAAAAGCGAAACTAAAATCTGTTGAAACTACAATTTGTTGTTTAATTACAGTATTGCGGTCTGCAAACTGTGTTAATGTTCGAGAAACTATCGGTAGAAGTTCAACTAACCAGTAATTGGGAACAGCAAGAACGAGAGACGAAGATAAGAAATAACATAACGAAGGAATTTGGCCCATTCAGATAGTAAATTGATCTGTTCCAAGATAACAACTTAACTAACTTATAAATTGGGCTTAAATTCTCGACATGTTTCTGCTGGAGTTGGTAACAAACTCGCATCAATTCGTGGATCTTCGATATCTTCATAAGATAGACGCGTGGAAGTACATGTTTTCTCGTACGACGCGACGATTTCTGCGGATTTTCTAGATGTTTCGGTTACTGATGTGATATCGTTTTCGAATACGTTACCTAGATAGTTTTTTCTTTTGCTTTATTCAAGTGATACGCTCTGTCGCTCTCAATGTGTGTAGGATTTTGTTTTTCTTTGGCGGGTTTTATTTCATAGTCATAAATCTTAACCGTATCTTTGAGTTATACAATAAATTATGTTTGATATGTTTGAATCCACTAGATCCGAGAACAGAAGGCCCAATCTTTGTCGCGATGCTTGCAAGAGGTCACTGTCTAGCAGTCGAAGACTTCGGCTGAATGAAGATGATTTGGAATTCGATTCTATTTTAAGTAATAATTATGCAATGGAGAGAAAAACTACGTATTTGAAGAGGCTTTTTTGCTTGAATATTCTGATATGTTCTTTCTAACGTAAGTTTTCGTTATTGTTCAAGCCCGGAGTGTATCCCACACGATCACAACATTGGAGGTACCGCTGTGGGCAGACCCACGGCGCGAGGCAGAGCTGCGCTGCCAATACATGAGGCAGCAACACGAACCTCCGCTGCACTCTGTCAAGTGGTACCGAGACCTGGACGAGATCTTCAGATATACACCGCAGGTGGTGAGTACATAGTTTTTGATCTATCGTCTTAGTTGCTAAGGTGTGACTGCAGTAAACTGATTCTTCTCTTCGTCGTCACACTCTTGGCAGAGTGGTTGTGGTCGCCACATCAGGGGTGGTGGCAAACTTCACAATCCGTCGCCATTCCTCCCGTACTGCTTTTCTTGTACCGATTACCCACTCCTAAATATGTTTACTACATTCTAATGTGGAGTCTATCAGGCACAGCATAATGTAACAGATCTCAAGTGCGCATGCAGCGTCTCCAAGACAATGGTCCACCTTGCGCAGTTGAATTTTGGACTTAACATATTTCAACTTGTTGCCATCGATATGCTATAAAGAACCTGATCACCAATTTGGCGCGGTTCAAATGGCAGTTTTAGATCAAATAAGACCTTTTTAAGGATAAACACCAGATATTGGAATATCAAATTGAATTAAGTGAGCTCACGAAAAAAGTACTTTTAGTTTCAATCCAAACGAATCTGAATTTCTACAAAACATCACTTTGTAAATATTGCAAGTCAGTTTTATTGTTTGCAAAACCAAAGGAAATGTTATTAATTACAGAAAAACAGAGTATCCAATAATGAAACAATTGTGAGTGATACGGGACAGAAAGCATCATACTGCCGCTAGTCCGTCAAAGGATCCGTGTATAATTGTCTGTCTCGTATTACTTTGTTCCGAATTAAAATGTATCGGAAAGGAAATTGATTGTGGATGATGATCAAAGCTTTTGCAATACGAGCAAAACAGATTTCAGAAGATTTAATTGTGGATTCCGGAAAATGGTAATCGAATAAGATTTCTTGACGGCATGTTAAGCCAAGTCAGAGGCCCATGGGCGGCATAAAAACTGACACCAGGTTGAGCACTAACCACATGATAAATAAAAAAGAAGGAACTGCCATTTTATTCCTTCACTAAAATAAGTGATATTATTCATTCATATAATTGGAAGGTCCAAAGTTTAAATGATTATTCAATTCAAAAACCAAAATACAGTAATACATAATTCAGTTCAAACTTCTATTTCGAAAGCGCTGCAGCGCTAGAACAGTTGACAGTGATACGGCTGCATGACGTGTTCCGTTTGTTTGGGTCAGAACGTTCAGAGACAGACGGATGGCGGCAGCCGGCCCGATTGCGAATTGAAAATCATTTAGGTAGCGGTCTCGTGTATCGTGTACACAGTTATTGTGGGTGACAGTTTTTTGATGACATACATACATAAACATACGCCTTTTTCGGTCGCTGGCAGATAGTAGGCGCTATCTGCAGTCCTTACATGATACACCTTTTGCGACAGCCACGTTCATATATCTGGGCATAAACGCACGCTAGTTGCAAGTGGGTCAATGCAGAACTTCGACAGTTGTTATCCCTAGGTTGGTTGGTTATTGTTGTGTTGTTGTTATTTGGAACTAAATGGGTGTGATCATCTTGTTTGATGAAATTGACTAAAATACTGCTCAGTATAACATTTTGCAATAGACGAAATTCTTAATGTCAGGATGTACTATTATGTGCATTCTATCTATCAAGAGGAAAGTGACAAAACGCATATGACTTAAAGAGTAGTGAATATAAATATTGATGGGTAGAGAGGAAGATGAGAACATGGTAAAGGTGGATGTGTTGTGTGAAGACTGATATAAATGAAAAAGGAGCGAATGATATCGTGACGGTTGACTGTTATATATAACTCAGCTATCCCGCTATTATTGGTAAGCTCAAGTCGGTTGACGGCTTGTACTTACTGCGTAGACGCCACCTACCCAAAAAGATAAGCCAGTCAGCACTCATTCCAATCCAACTAATAACATATAAGTAGGAAACCAACAAAACAATTAAAATGAAATCCCACTGATCATGTACCCGCAACCATATCGCTTCATTATCACGCTCAGATTGGCGTTGTCACAGCGATTGGTTTGTGGTCCACTATTAATGTGGTGCTAACGTGCTGCCTAGGGGCAATGAGGGAGTATTTACTGTCGCCTCATTTCATACAAATTAGGTTTTGTTTTGGTTATTGGGTCATTCGATTTAGTGGTTAAATATGAGGTACAATGTAGTTAGGTATCTAAAAGAGCAACACTTTTGGGAATTAAGATATTATAGTAAACTGTTTAGTAGAATGTCGTAACAAGATATTTCTGACTTTAATATTGACCCTATTATAGGGTGGATATAGTTTCTAAAGCCCCTCTGAAAGGGTCCTCGGAGCAAACGGGTGTTTTGTCTGGTGGACTACTACACGAGAGCTGATGTCAGATTGTTGTACTTGACAACATCATTCTCATGCAGATAACTCTATTCTTTTCGCGATGCAAAATTCACGTGATTTCAGGGATAATGCGTAGGTCGAATGTGGTGGAGTTGATGCCGCCACAATCTAATCGTTCATACAATCCATTCATCGTATCTTTGGTCTTCTTTTCTTAAACTTATAAGTAAAAATCATACCATTTGCATTAGCAAATAACGTAACGTTAAACCTAGTTTAATATTTATTATAACTAACATTTCACCCTCGGGCTATCAGTTGTATCACCTGTGTACTTTCCGTGTATGTTTGCGCAAAGTGCGTCAGTGCGTCACTCCGCCGGATGGATGCTGTCAAAACACAACCACAGCGGTGCGAACCGATATCCCCACTGAATACGGAGAATATTTAATGTTTAGTGTATTTCAAACGTTGATGTAGGTAAATGATTTATTTTTAGAACAGAAACAAAGAAAGAAAAGTTGTTGTTTTAGCACAAGAGTGGGTGGATCTTTGTTGATCAATCGCTTGTATCAGTTCTTTTATATTTTTTACACATAAACGTCGAGCGATCTTGTATATTTGTGTCATTAGTGTGCACATGCAGGTCACGGAAACAGTATACAAGTCGCACATTCCCCTTAAACTCAAGGCGAAGATTTATAAAGCCATGCATCCATGGTTAGAACTGCTGTCTTGTATGGATCAGAATGTTGGGCCTCAATAGGGATGTATGAAAGGCAATGGCATATGGCTGAGATGAGAATCCTAAGGGGGATGTGTGGTGTAACGTGAATGGATAAAATAAGGAATGAGTACATAAGAGGAAGTCTGAAAGTGGCGCCGGTGACTAAAAAGTTGTGGGGTAACCCAAAGAAACGATGGATAGACTGTGAAGGATGGCATGGCTAGAAAGTAGGTGACTTCTGAGATGACGAGTAATAGTGAAGTGTGGAAGAAGAAGACATGCTGCGCCGACGCCAAGGAATGCATGGGACTTAACAGTCTAAAATATGGGTGATGGTACTACCTACAGGTAGGACACCTCTGCCTAGCCCTTTTGGGCAGCTTGCAGGCGTGATGTTATGATCGGTAACTACAAATACTTATTATCTATATTAGAAAAAAGGTTGTATTTAAACGAGCGAAAATAAATTCAAATTAAAGGTGCCAAAAATACTGAAATACTACGTGGGCGACAAACAGTGGGCCAATACAAATGTTTAAGACGGCGACTTGACAGTGTGATAATTCAAGGACTCGGAAAAAATACTAAAATAGGATTATTAACCACTATTTAAGACGTAGTCGACGTAGTAGTTACGCAACAAGTTTGTTGCAAATCAATCAATGAAAAGAGAGTTATGTAACAAGTATACGCGATTAACGTATGTTCCGTTCTAAGGCAGCTGTCCCGCCGCCAGCAATGAGCGAGAAGCGAGTTTCTAGCTATACTCGCTTCTCTCTTCTAGAAACGCATTGGCGAGCAGCAAGAAGCGAGTGTTTAGATCCTATAGTTTTCTCGATGGGCTATAAGTAAGTGTGCGAGTGTGACGGGCGATTACTCGCACCATTCGCTCGGGGTGGCTTGTCCTGCGCAACACTGCGCGCGCTACGCACGTGTTCTCGTCCCGACAACAATGATAGTTCTAGTAATTGTTCTGAATTCATAATATGTGCTCTAAGATCCGCACTCTAGGTAGGAATGACCGCTGGTTGGTCTCTCGGAATGAGTTCTGACCGGCAAGCGAGCATCACTGAGCAAGTATCTATATCTTTGATAGCTTTTGTCGCTATCAAAGATCGAGTGTCAAGTCCTTGCCGGCAGTGTTAACAGTCAGCGATCAACTATTAATATATGTGTCGGATTCGGTCGTTAGTACGGACAAAAAATGAATCGGCAACGCGCCAGTGGGCATGACGCGACCTACTTACTAGTCTACCCACACCACAGTGTGTTTCTACAGAACCCTGATGTTCAGCTCGTAGCGAAGGCGTAATTCAATGTCTGATCGCGGCGGAGTTGAGACGTCTTGGAACTGTACCCGACTCATTGTGTCCCGTGTTATTGTGTTAAGATATAATCTTAAGATATTCGTTAGTTTTGCTAGAAACAGTGTATCGCACCCAAAGTGTTTTCATAGCACGAAACCCATCGTCTGCCCACATGAGGTACGAGCCTAACGGAATAAATCCTGACATATCCGACATATGCATCTGTTTTGTTTATACGAAATGTATATCTATTGTACGTTTCTTGAGCGAGAAAATAGCCGTTAGTTAGTCGCTTCCTCGCCGGCGGTGGGACAATTGCCTAACTAACAAACCTAGTTGCAAACTTCGAACATTCTAGAATATTCCGAACAAATCTACGAGCCGTCCGAAATTCGAATAGAATTCGCTTTTCTGGGAATACGTCATTAGAGAACATTTTGTATGAAACCTCAAGTTTTGACTGTCAATTTTGAGAACGAAGTCAGGGTTTTAATAGAAGTGTGACGCAGTGGCTGCAAACCTCGACCCCTATATCATGTTATTTATTCATAGAAAGGTCTGAGTGCTTTTAGATCTCCGAATTATTGCAAAGTTTGAATGTGCCTGCAGGCTGGGACTTGCGAGAGCCTAGTGCAGTATACCTAGGTAGGTGTTAGCGTTAACGCGTGGGTGGCTAGTGATTTAGTTATATGTGTTTCTGCGTCCTGTTCACTGACCATATTGATGACTTGCTTCGTCCTTGGTGTTCCTTTATGTGTTCACAATAGGCGTATGTTTATGATCAGGTGTTTGAACATCTCTTTGTTTGTGTTTGTCTATACTATCTATGCTATGAAATGTGTTTGCCATATAAAATGTTTTTCACGCGAGCAAAGTCGCGGCTAGAAGCTAGTTGTGGACAAAGTAAAAAGAAAACCTATGTCATAATCATAGCAGGTGTAGTTCTGCTATTCTGTGCCAATCCCTTTTGGTGAAAGGGGATTGGCACATAAGTGGTTACATAAAGGGTGTAAATATACCCTTAACGAAGCCAGAAGGCACTTGTTCTCCTCGCTATTGCGATCATTTTTTTGTTCTAGACCATACCTGGGAACCTTTTAGTTACGGAGTTATTGGGGGTCAAAGTTCCAATTTTTCATGTTTTTTTTTAATACAAATTTTTAAGGTTATAACTTTACTTTAAATACCTACCTCCATGAGCCGTTAACTATTCAATGCATCCATAAGCACAATGTTTTGAATGCGATACATTGAGTTTTACCGTAAAAGGTTATTTTTCACCTCAAAAATTTTTGTGTAAGGTTACTTAGTTTGATGTACAGAATGCTTGGTTAACGGCTTCGTGAAGGGTCTGTTAACACCCTGTATTATAAAGGGTGTAAAAAGACCCTTAACGAAGCTGAAAGGCACTTATTCTCCCCGTCATGGCGATCATTTTTTTGTTCTAGACCATACCTGGGAACCTTCTAGTTACGGAGATATTGGGGGTCAAAGTTCCAACTTTTCCACAACTTTTTTTTTAAATAAAAGGTTTTAATGTTGTAACTTTACTTTAAACACCTCCACGAACCTCGTACTATTCAATCCATCCATCAGCACAATGTTTTGAGTGCGTTATTTTGAGTTTTACCGTAAAAAGTGATTTTTCACCCCAAAAAAAAAAATTGTTTCCCAGCAAAATTTTTTGCGTAAGGATACTTAGTTTGATGTACAGAATGCTTGCCGTAGAATCCGTACCGATACAATAGAAGAAAAAAAAACACAAAAGGTTTAAGTAATCAATAAAATTGTAGGACAGCATTAGACCATCCCAGGTACATAACAAATGTATTTAAGGTTCCACGAAAATACAGAAAGTCAAACAGGTCACGGCGGAAACTTTGATTTATACACGTAATACTAGAGGTACTGATTTATATCTTGTTTAGATTTAGTATTCAGTTCGCTTTGTGAAAGAAAATAAGGTAAATAAGTAAGGGAACGAAGTGGAACTTTAATAAGACAGAGTCCCTTCTGGAAATGTCTGCGGGCGCCGGGTGTCAATCTGACGTTATTTATCTTGCCTTTCTTTGGAATCCAGTTGTTTTTTTAAGAAAGACTGAAAATGGGTCAATTGGTAGAAAGACTAAATACATTAAAAGTTTTAAAAAACAATGCATATGATTCCATCTAGCCGATTTCGGCCACGACTGCATTCGATGGATTTCTAGAGAGGTTGTTAAAAATATTTTGGTATCCCATAACTCTAGGGTTATCCTAACTAATATCATAAATGCGAAAGTAAGTTTGTTTGTTACCTTTTCACGCCTAAATCACTGAAACGCATCCTGAAATTTTGCATATACGTTGTCAGGTGTACAGAAACGGACTTACTCATCTCGAAAAAGAGTGCAGTTCCCGAGAATCACAATAAAATTCTTTCGATAAAAAATGGCACCACGTGTCTCTCGAATCATGATTGAATTAAATTATAACATGCAGAGTACAACCCGCATTGATTGTCAATTTCAAAATTAACGCGAGCGAAGCCGCAGGCAAAAGGAAGTATGCTATAAGTAACAATAATACAAAAAGTCCTAGAATAATTCTGGTCCAAAATTGCATAGTTTCAAAGATATCATCAATCATAATTAATTTAATTCAAACTAATCATTCATAATTTTAAAGCTAAGAAAATGCTGTGTTGTCAAATTTCACGTAAGGCTGTTTTTCATCCGTCTGTCCATCAGTTTGTCTGTCTGTCAGCGGGCTTTATCTCATGATCCGCAAAAGGTAGACAGTTGAAATTTTCATAGAATTTTTATTTCTGTTGCCGCTATAACAACTAACAATAAAACATTAAAAGGATCAACTTCATCCGCGAGTCTGACTCGCACTTGACCGGTTTTTTTTTCTCCTACGCTCGCTGGCAACATGTCCTCTATCGAATCTAATAATCTTACATCTTAACCAGTCTCGTTTGAGTATTCAGTATTTCTCTCGCCCCACATTAACTTAGTTATTACAATTCCCTCCGCGATACAAAACGAGGCTTTTAACGTCCCTTCTAAAAGTCCTCGTTTTATTTCATACTTACTGCCAACACTTTATTTTTATACTATTGACTCTTGCCCTTTATACGTGACCAAAGGTCAAAGTCTCTTGAAGGGTAGGAACATTCCCAGTTATTGTTTCAAAGCATTTCAAACCCAATCAATATTGATTTAGAGCTAAAAATTGAAACTCGGTTACAACTTCGCGTGCACTTGGCTAAGATTGTTAAAGAACTTATTAATGTAATTTATTGAAATAGTTTTGGTTGTGGTTTTGCCAGCTGTGCTGAAGTTAAGAAAATCTCTTTATGATATGAATGACTCTCTTATTAAAAAGATGAATAAAATGAATAATTATCAACCGAACTCAGTACTTTTTTATTGTTGTTCGTTCGTGTGAAATTATTATTATAAAAATGTTACATCCATATTTGAATCGGGTTTTAAGGGTTTTATTTTTTTATTCGCCCCTAATATTTTTTTCCTTAAATAAAAGTACGCCTTGTAACATTAGCGATCTGCTACTAAAAGTCTCGTCAAAATCGGTCCAGCTGTTTCGGAGATTAGCCGGAACAAACAAGCAGATAGACAAATAAATGAAAAAAAATACGTTTATGTTATAAGTACCGAAAACATAAACTTTTATAATTATGCACTCTGTAAAAACCTGTTATTTTGAAATTACAAACAGACACATAAATTTACTTTTTTTGTACAGATAGGCTCGCGTTTGATCTCCGTCTGATCTGAGATGGTAAGCGAAGATGTGGTCTCCGAAAGAGAAAACTTGCCTCAACGAAACTTGTTACACAAATATACAAGGCTTGAAGCATTCCAGCTCAAAGCTATAATTAGGCCTATTCTATTCTACATGGTTATAGGGTTCTATATGTTAGGGTTACCCTAAATACTAATTTGAAAACAGTTCCTCATCGACATTTGCCTAATCTTTTCCCAACTACATATCGACGCCCCCGAGGAATAAACCTGTATTATACTATTACTGACTTTTTACTGTTATATCATTTACGGTATCTATGGGTCGGGATACACCTATGCAATTTTTTTCAATTTTTTTCTGCGGTAATTTCCAACGGTTTTCCTTATAACATTTTTGTTCTTTGGAAATTTTCCATTTTTTATTTACTAGAAAAATAACGAAATACACTATTACAAATTAAATTCTGTGGCTACATTTCGGTAAATTAATATTACTGTAAAATAATTCAGCAAAATTTCTGGTTAACGCGATTACAGGTTTATTATCGTAAATTTTGTGTTAGACGTTTTCGGTAATGCACTGTTACAGTTATCATCCGGGACGTATAAGTTATTATTATTTACAGTTATTATCAACAAAGCAAGACCTAATGCGTTCTGGGGATCACACTTAGAGCTTGCGTACATTGGTAAAAATACTCCCAAAAGCTAGGTCTCGGTCAAATTAAGATAAAAGGTAATCACAGCATATATGGAACTTAGAATAACATAATTTATAAACACATTTGTCGCGTGGGCAAAATCAAAACTAACGCCGCTATTTTATTTTTCAATACATTTCACAAATGTTTAGCAACAGCGTTCTCCTGTCAACCCAATGGAGCTTCAAAAGATCCATGTAACACTTTAGAATAGATAACTACGTCAGCCGCAAAGAGATTTAAAAGACTTAGTTATATTTGAGTGTCTTTGGTCAGCCGTAATGACATTCAAAAATATTTTCATTATTATACAATCCAATATATATTTTATTACAAGTACGTAGAATTTAAGGACTATCTATGTATCTAGCCTGAGGAGCCCGTACTTGCAAAACCCATCACATTGTCTTATGATTTTGGTCGGCTTATTCTTTAATGGCCCAATTACACTAGGTAATCGAAAAAACATGATGATAGATGGCGGGATGAGCTAGACAGAACCAACGACCAGTAGCCCACATTAGCCCTGGATCGAAACAACTGGAAGTCATGGGGAGAGGCCTTTGCCCAGCAATGGGATGACGCAGGCTAGCTGTATCAGTATCAGTAATCGAAAAACAAACAATGAAGCTGGACGAGTCTGTCCGAAGATGGACGTACTCGACCGCGTTCATTTACACTTGGTCGTTTGACGGATTCCATGGGCAATCGAATTCGGACGAACGACCATGTGTATTGTGACATGGACTAGGGCAACAATGAAACATTAATTACGAATTTGAATAAAACATTTATTTTGGCAGCATAACATTATAATCTTATAAGAACTTCTTCAAATAACTGGGCGACCGGCGGCGCGGGCATGTCATCATCATCGGCATTACCATAATCACTATACGATGCTCCTCGCAAATGCTAGCAGCAACTACACCCATTGGCATTGTTTTAGCCTCTACCGTATCAATACACCTTCACTGTACGATACAAGACTACTAAAACAGATAAGATATCGCAGCAATGTAAACGGCTTGTCTTGTAATACTAGGTAGCAAACGTCTCATGATGCTCACTATTACTATCAGCAAAATCATTCATTAGTATTATTATAGAAATTCCATATTCTGTTGAATATGGTAACTCCATTGCCTCCGTCATTGTTTCACGTTTCGATATTTCAAATGATTGCGTTTAGATATTCAGATTTAGTAAAATATTTGTTTTTTCTTCTTTTACTTTGTGCAGCTTAATAAAAAAAAGATGTTACATGGAAAGAAAAGCCCCATAATTGCTTCATATAATGTGCATACTTTCATTGATGAACGCTTCTGAAATTAACGGAGCCCTAGCCAGCCGATCTTCTTTAAACCTACTAAACGTATTGGCGGTAACCGATGATAATACCGATTAGTTTGCAATGTTTTCACTTGTGTACTTTTTAATATTTGAACTGATTGTAATTTCTGATCTCTATGAGAACTTTGTTCCCAATAAACATTATAATTTTAATACATTTCGTGAGTTTTCTTTAATTTTTCCCTCGAAGATACCGACTATAAATTTATTATGCATAACCGGTTTTCAATGATTACAATCATATTTTTACAATCAGTTTTCAATGACTACCAAAAAAAATTCTATAAAATACGGGTTACACTACTTTACCCTTTTATGTTTATTTAAAATTTTACCATAATAAGTCGGTAACTGAACATTACAATCTCTCTCTGTAATGAAAAAACACGTTCAATAATCCAGTAAAGCAATATTATGCCTATGGTTTTTAAGAAATTTACAAGAATAATTCGGTAAGTATACATTACTGGGATAATATTGATAAGTCAAGATCGTAAGATATCAATGCCCTAAAAATTGTACGAGACCATTTTCGGTAATATGTATTTTGGTGAATAACTAATTCTATTTATATTTAATAGTTAGACTTCACACTATAAACTTTTCGGGTAAAAATTAGCTTTTCCGTCATATTACAATGTTGTCATAATTTTCCTTTGTTGAAGAGATATACCCGAAAAACACTAAATCATTTTTCCTGTAAAATTTGATTTTTACGATTACCGGTTTATTCCCCGGGGACGTCGATATGCTGGGGTCTGCTTCCAGTCTAACATAATGCTGCTGACAACCACCAATGTGTTTCTAATACGGATGGAGTACCTGTTAGACCAACACCAAGACAATCCTAATTAGATTTCTTCTAAATTCAGAACAATGTGTCCTTACTTCTTTTTAAAAAAACTCTCACAAAACTCAAAGATTAATTTCCCCGGCTAATTGAATAAACTTTTCCTCCACAGTCTTCAGGCATCAAATTAAAAACTGGTCCTTTTATCTTCGTAATAAAAGAATCGCTGTGAATGAAGCGATTCGCGTTAAAATCTTCAATTGTGTGGTTAGATGGATGTTTATTACGATAATTTAATTAATTGAAATGGATTCGGGTAATTAATTAGTTGGACACTGGTTTCAGATTCATTTATTTGTAATGAGCAGTAACTGAATCTGTTTATTATGTTTCTTCCGGCGATTTCCACGAGGTTGGAAATTGATGCAACCGCTGGTTCAGCCACAGTAAATTGTACTGATAACTCCTTACAACTTCCCCCTCGCTCTAGGTGGAGTGGGAGGGAGTGTCAGAATTTTACTGACTAGAACCCATCCATGTTCCTTCTTTGCCCTTTGTGTACCAAGGCCGAGGTATCTCTTTCGAACAGTCCCGCAGCCCCCTGGCAGCCGGGTAGGAGCATCAGATCTTCCAATTGGTTTCTATTTACAGCAGTAGATATTAACGTCATAAAACTACCGATTTTAAACATACTCCCTTGCTTTTCTGCATAATTTATTATTTTTTAGACTTAGATGACCGATTACTTACGTTTCAAACTTAGCCATAATCTAAAAATACCTAAACTTTCAAAGTCTGAGCAAGAACTTTTACCAAAACAAAAAGAAATTCTTCAAAATCTCCAAACTCTTTTAAAAATTCACGAAACAACAAGGCTTCTTACCCCTTAAAGATATTACAAGTTAATGCCAACACTTAGTACGAAAATTATCTTAAAGTATCCCTCTGGAACGGCGCGCTATTTAAGCCATAATATCCCTTACGCACATAATATTTTAAGCTCAGCAGAGCGCGGCGTCGTATTCATAAAAGTCAGTAAGCCTTGAAGAATCGACGTCGTTTCTCATCGGGTTACCTTTGACTTGCAGTCCTGGTCTTAAGGTGCTGGTAGATGACATTATTCTGCATTTTTGCAGTTTCATTTTGGAAGAGGAAATATTAATAATTTTGACTTGTTGAAGAGTAGTAGTAGGTTAAAGTAGAAGGGGTAAGTAGAGCAGTAGCAAATAAGAAAAAGCTGTGATTATTTTCAGGATAAGGCAATTTTTTTTGGGAAAGCCTATTGACGTTCTAAATGCCATCAGTCAATTTCAGGCAGACTCTTGAGCTTAAGTACGGCTTAATTTATTTACAAGCTACCAACTTGATCTTGAAAATAAGGTTCCTCAACACATTCCTAAGATAACAATAACACAATCAATACGCTCTCATTCTCCAACAAAACTTTCCCGGAACAACAATATCAACCCGAGCGCAATCTCACAGAGTTTAATTAATCTGTGCACGCGTCATTTGCAGAGCGGAGTCGTGTCACCGTGTCTGAACGTTTTTGTGCTTATTACCCACGACTTACACTCCCCTGACTAATGGCCGCAAAGCCAACAAAATGCGCGAAAACCCTGACTTATACCGTCACGAAATAATTCACACTTTCACGGTATTTTGGACCAATTCTGCGTCGTTTACATGAAAAATCCAGTCTGGCTTTAGTAAAGTTTTAGGGACGCATTATCTTATTAGACCGTAAATGTTTAAATGAATGAATTACTATGAGTTAAAAAGCGATAATAAACCACTAAGCTTAGTCATGACTAACAACAGAACCAGTCTGGGAACTGAAAAGAAAAGAAAACATGTCATTCATTAAGAATTTGAGTTACATTTTTGGCTTGACAAGAAAGATAAGTATTTATTGGTCCGCACAGGACAAACACAAAAAAATTAACAGTACAACAAAAAAGTAAACATAAGAAAAAAAAAAACGAAATTGGTCCTGTACGAGGTCAAAAGGCTCCTATCTCAACTAGTATGTTACTTGTATTGTATCAAAAATTTTTGGTCCTCTTTTGACGTTAATCTATCTTAAGAAAAGTGACATATTAAAAAAAAAACGCAGACATGTGACGTCTACCGATCCGCTCTGGGCCACACCCCTCTCATAGACAGAAAGTCTATGTCCCCGCGTGGGAACATTATGTACTTATGCTAACAAAACAATTATTGGCATATTTGTGCCAGCACTTTAATTAATGACAGTTAAACACCCGATCCGTTGGCCCAATCGCGCATCCTCTTGTGAAATGGGGCGGGTGATAAGGATCCATCCGTTACGCCATTAGACGCCGCAGATTAGCCGCTGAATTGGGCCGCTGGTTTAGACTGAACTGTGTTTATTAATAGCTCTAAAGCGGAGCTATTTATAAATATTTGGACTGAAGTAAAGGGGAAGGAACGCCTCAAAGTTTAAGGTCGATTTAATAGAGCTCATTTTATTAATTATTATTCTTGAGATCAATATTATTTTGATACTGTTGATTGATTTTGACAGTTGAGCGATTGATTCCATTACTGCGGATTGTGGATTCGATTATTACATAAAAGACATTTTCGTGGCCTACGTATGTATAAGTTATTGGTTGATCATTACAGGAGAAAGTCATGAGGTCAACAAATAAACTAAAGCGATCAATTATTTCAGATAAGATCATCCCCGTGTAATCTCTCTAATTCTACAGTTAGAGTAAACAAATTATATGTCTCTCTAAACTTCAAACAATGACAGAATTGCGTAGAATCGCTCAAAACACTAATTGCCTTAAGTGAGTTAACAAGTGATAACTTATATGTTTTAGAAGCGGAAATCGAAGCATATTCAAAAACATTATTATATCTGGTTAGCCGTTTCCCATCTACATCTAACCGATAGCATTTGAATATCAGTTTTTACACGGAGTGTTTATTTGACCTCCACAACCCACGAGTAACACGAAAACCCTTATGGTTTAGCAAAATTGGTTATCACAACATAAACAGCTAATATAATGAAAATACTAAAAAACCTAACTGAACAAAACTGAAAAGCATAAAACAAGCAAATTTAAAATTAAACAAAAGTTGGAAGCAGGCGGCCATTTAAATATAAAATTATGAAAATGGAATGGGCCCCACCTGTTTCCAACTTTTGTTTAATTGTAGTCATAGGAACAAACTAACATACATACATACATAGACTGATAAACAAATTACCCTCCTTTGCGTCACGCAGTCGGGTAAAAACAAACAAAGTATCAACACTATTTTTCAAACTGGACTCGCTACTTTTCCTTAATAAAACAAGTCAAAAGAAAGGAAACATTTCTGAAGTAAACATTCCTTGAAAAATGACTCCCCTACTTCCTTACTCCCCTAGTTTTTGGAACATCACCTAGTGGCGGAAACGCAACGCTGATTTGAATAAATTTGTCGTCGCTAGTATATAAATATGTATGTTTTGGGGGCAAGGCCAGACGTGTGGGCCTAAGATTCTGTTATGCATGTGTGGGCACGCAGAGAGACTTGCAGAGTGGAAACAATAGCTAAGGGGATGGTAGACTGACTTTGATAGAATATTCAAATAGAACTAGACCAATAAACTGGACGTTTATCTAGCTTAGTTATGCCTTCATCGGAATATAGGGTTTCTATGCTCAAATCTTAGGTCCAAGTCTAAACCGTCGTGTTAGGGCTCAGATATGTTCCCGTCTCTCTCGTTTACTTGTAGTTAGACAGTGTGACTAAAAGAGTGATGAATATAAACGTTGATGGATGGAGGGAGAGGAAGACCAAAGAAACGATGAATGAGTGATGTGTGAGGAATGATATGAAAGATTATAGATTAAATGATAGCGTGACGGTCGACAGAGGAGAATGGAAGAAAAAAACGTGTTGGGCCGACCCCAAGTAACATGGGACAAGGGCAGGAAGATGATGGGACAGTTGTGTGACAGTGACTGAAATAATGCTTACCATATCATTTACAGTTCTCTGCCTTAAACCTTTTCTAATTGCACCCATACCTATGGCAATGTGTAGTTTTAATTCCGACACATAATTATACCCTTTGCCATTTCCCTGACAGAAGGCACTACACCACAAAAGAACTGTTAAAGAAAGCCTATTGTTCAGTGCAGTCACCAAGAATGCAAAACAATTTGGATGGAGTTTCTGAGACCGTTGTCAAGACGACCCGAGTTGAGCATGAGTCGATAAAGTTCTTTCAAACGGACGTAGAATATCGGTGTATGTCCCACTCAAAACCGAGATGGCGCACGGTACAGTTCCCAACAAACACACGCGGACACCCTAGTCAAGTCCATCTGTTATCGCCCTAAGATGACAACACAGCCACACGGCACAGCTATGTTTACAAGTACAGTGGCTTCTTGTGACGTGTCCACTATAATATTACGTGGGTAACATTTTAGCTGCATTGAACAACGTCTGTCATCGATAAAAACTATATGTGTCGTGAAGAACATGTCGTAACTATCACGCTTGGGGTAAGGTTCATACAGAATACTACATCGGGTCGGCATCACCTCTAATCATGTTTGGGATTATTTCAGTCGAATACGCGGGCGAAGCCGCAGGCATAAGATAGTAGACTAATAATAAAAAAGACAGTTCGCTAAAAAAACAGGGCAAAACTTGGCTTACCATTAAAAATAAAGCAATAATAATTACAAACTACGTGCGTAAATACAAACCAAGGTAATAAAAAATTGCCTATTCATTTGCCGTATATTTACATTCCATCCATTTGTTACAATAAAAGAAACGGTACCTACAAAAAACTTGTATTATAATATCCATAAAATTTCTCCAGGAATATGAATCGCGGAGGCTTTTCTAGGGTTCTGAAGAGTTCTTAAGCAAACGCGTGGGTGGCCTGAAATTAAAATTGAACTCTCTTCGAACATTAGACATCTTTTTGTTTCAATCATGATTATATTACGGTACTGAAATAAACGTGAAATGAAATTGTATTTTTACTTTAAAACTAATAAACTACAAAGGTTTCGATGAAATGTGTAATGCTAGAATCCTTTTTGGTACCAATTAATGGATTAAAATATACCAATGTGCTCGATGTTCACAAACATTTGTACTATGACTTGCTTCGGCTAGCGTAGCAAAAATACGAGGGAGTGTAGTTCAATTTCCCAACTAAGTATGGGTCGACTTCCAGTCGAACCAGATGCAGCTGAATACCAGCATTTTGCATGGAACTACTGCCCATCAGACATTTAAAACCCAACCAACTGGTCTACACAAACCGCTTGGCATGGCTGTCAGACTTCGGGTCCTAGCCGACCGTAACGACAGTTAAAGATTCACGAATGACAGTCAGGACTAACCCCCATAACTTGGCTTCCCATATTGTCTCACTGCTGGGCAAAGGCCTCGCTCCATTCCTTCCAACGGTCACGATTCTGTGCTCCTTCTTTCCAGTTCTCAAGGAAGACATCCAGTTCAATGGTTAAACGTTTTTGCTTTTCGCTTTTTCATAACTTCTAGAATTTTCGTTCACTAACACTACACTATACTGCTTCTAACTTGTTTCATTCCAACCTACATTTACAAATTCAAAACACACTACTATACTTCTCCATGAAACCTACTTAACTGAAAATAATTCCATTATACGGGCATAATCTACAAAATGATAGTAACAGTTTAATCCTGCACTTCATCATGCTTAAGAGGATTCCGCAGTAACTTTACTATGTAACTTGTATAAATATGAGTGTAAATGCAACTCCCTTGTGTACAGAATTCTCATTATTTCGTGAGAATCATGCATTTTAGAGTAATATTGTAGGATTTATTTTAAAAGCACCGCTAGCGTATTATGTGATGTAGTCTACAGTATAAGTGTAATAGTATTTTAGTGTAAGCTGGTTATTATTTATGAAGCTTACAATATCTTTCCTTATTGTTCGTCTAATATTTGAGGAGCTCGTGGCTGAATAATAACAGCCGCACGGGTCGAACTTGAGGTGAAACTGCGCTTGCCAAAGTCGGTCCTTGCGGACCATCGTGCCTCGGAAAGCACTTAAGCTGTTGGTCCCGGCTGTCATTTGTAGATCTGTGACAGTCGTCACAGGTTGTCTGTGGTCCGAAAGTTTGACAACCATTCTTACCAAGAGGTATCGTATTATCTCACACTAACTGGGTTGTGGAGAACAGATAGGCAGTCGCTCCATGTAAAATGGTGATACTCAGCTGTATCCGGTTAGACTGGAAGCCGACTCAAACGTAAGTGGGAAAAGGCTAAGCATCGCTCGTCTAATATTTAATTCGCGGTTGGATAGTGATATTTACTAGTAACAAGATACAATTGTCTAGCCTTCGCCCAACCACGTTGGGGTCTGCTTCACATTCTACCGAATGCAGCTGAATACCAGTATTTCACGTTTAATTTCTCGTTAAGAAACATACAATAGATGTTTGTGAAATTAACATGTTTATGGATATGAAATAAATATTCTTAACCATACTTTACAACTGGCAACTTATTAAAGAAAGATTTTCCTTGAACGTCACTTCATCATCTCTTCCTGCCCTTGTCCCATGTTATTTGGGGTCGGCGCAATACATTTCTTTCTTCCATTCTCCCTTATCAGTCGTCACGCTATCATCTACTCCTTTTTCCTTCAAATCATTCCTCACACAATCCATCCATCTTTTCTTTGGTCTTCCTCTCCCCCTCGATCCATCAACATTAATATTAATTTCCTTGAACGTCACTTGTTCAATTTAATTCACGGTAATCATAACTGCTCATTCTACCAACTCAATCTCGTGACAGAAGAAACGAAAGAACAAGAAGAAGAATGAGGAAAATAATCTCAGTGCAAACACATTAAACAGTAACCAAAAATATAATATTTAACTCAACAAATACCTTCATCACACACAGCAGGTAACTAAGGAAATATAAACGTAAGTACCTCGTAATCCTCGACACGGAGGAGCATCGTAGAAACCAACGTTTTAATAATAAATTCTTAGCACGTCTGTTTGTGTGTTGGTGTAAGTTCGTATTTGAAATATAAGGCAGGTTGTACACGATAAATGTGTCGGTTGAGAGGAATGCGGAACACGGAACTGGCCTTAAATAATGTGCAATGTGTGCATCGTCAAGCGAGGAATTTGGGAGAGACAAAGCCGGAAGTTAAATGGTGGATAAACTTGGGAATTTGGAAGTAAACGCTGAATACTTTGTTGCGGAATTCTCGAGAAGAAGTTAGTGTAAAGCTTGTATTTTAATTCGATTGAAATTATTCGTTACAGTAATGATCATTGTTTAAGCTGGTTTTCTGATCAAAGAATTGAACAGAAATCCTTGAGAATGCTTCATCTTCTTTCCTGCCCATCATACATAATTCTGAACATTCCAGAATTTGAACGAGATGAATGTTTGAGCTGACTAGGTATAGGCAACTTGCTGGTCAAAAACTCGAGTTAATTGGCATGAAAAGGAGGAGAAGATCAGAATACTACCCTTAATACTCTATTTACCCGACTACGGCGAATCAAAAGGAAGGTTATTTCTATTTGACAAACAGATACAAAACTTTCCTAGAACGTCTCCGTTTCTACCTAAATCATTCATGTATTATTCTGCTTATTTCATTTCTTCAAGAATATTATATTGCACCCATATTTGAATACAAAAGGTATATACAAAAGGAGCTCGTGGCTAAATAATAACAGTCACTCGGATCGATCTTTAGGTTAAGCCATGCTTGCCTAGGTTGGTCTGTGGATGGGTGACCACCCATTGCAAAACCGAGTGTCCTGCTTGCCTGGGAAAACACGTTGAGCCCTTGATCCCGGCTGTCTTTTTTAGATCTTTGACAGTCGTTTCAGGAAAAGTCTGACAACCAGTCTTACCAAGGGATATCGTATTACCCAGTACTAACAGGGTTGTGGAGGTCAGATAGGCAGTTGCTCCATGTAAAATACTGGTATCAGCTGCATCCGGTTAGACTGGAAGCCGACCCTAACATAGTTGGGAAAAGGCTAGGCAGATGATGATTTGAAAAGGTAAGCACATAAACATTCATAGCCAAAACTATCGATGACAGAAAGCAGACTGATGTCGCATATTTCGATTTCCAGAAGGCTTTTGACCCGGTTGATAATGACATACTTTTGAGTAAATTGGCTTTTGCAGGTTTATCTATGACGTCGCTTAAATTTTTCGCAAACTACCTATGTGATCGCAAGCAATATGTTACATTTAATAATGCCAAGTCGGCATGTTATTCTGTCACTTCTGGTGTAGGCCAAGGTACTAACCTCGGTCCCCTGTTTTTTCTAATTGTAGTTAATGATCTGCCCACGTATGTTAAGCACTCCACAGTTTTGATGTATGCCGATGATGTCAAAGTTGCGCTTCCTATAGCTAATTTTAGCGATACAGCCGTACTCCAACATGACATAAACAACATCCACAATTGGTGCACTATTAACAACCTCAAACTGAATATTAATAAATGCGCAATTATGACTTTCTCTAAAGCCACACAACCCATACTCAATATCTACACTTTGCACAATGAGCCCCTGAAACGAGTTTCTACCGTACGCGATCTGGGTACTAACTTTGACCCCCACATTACATTTAACCAACATATAATACAAACCTGCAACAAGTCCCGCAAGAACTTAGGTTTTGTTTTGGGACAGACTAAAATTTTTCATAATCGGCAAGCCATAACCGTAATTTACAACTCTTTCGTCCGCAGTTTGCTCGAAACCAACAGTGCAATCTGGAGCCCCCATGAAAAAGCCTATAAACTAACCATTGAAAAGGTCCAGAAGTCTTTCATCCGCTACCTCTACTTCAAAATATATGGGTTTTACCCATATATGTACCCTACGCCATTCGTACTAGGTATGGTGACATACCAGAGCTTAGAAGTCAGAAGAAATCTTGTTCTTATTAAATATGTCATTCGCCTAATTCGTGGTTCCCTTTTCAATACGCCGTTATTACAATACATCTCCTTTAACATCCCACTACCTATCAGGCACACACTTCGCCCACGCCAACGTCCTCTTTTTTCAATTCCTCAAACCAGCACCACAACCCTTAAAACTAGCCCATTATTTCTAGCCCTTACCCATATCAATTACATTTTAATGTATGACGAATCTATGGATATTTTTGCAAATACTGAACTGAGTCTCCTCAGCACTGCTTCTCGATACCTGGAGTCCATTGCCACCCCCAGTACTATCTCCTCGAGGTTATAAAGTATATAGTTTTATGATTATACTAGTTTTGTTCATTTTATTGTAATTTCATTGTGTTTACTCTAATTCTGTCTACTAAAAATGTTTTGTTTGTTTTTATTCGTACGTATACCATATTGTTTACTTAATATTATTACTATTTTTATTTTATTTTTAATTCTAATTTTTCTGTAATCTTACTTGGTTTTTATGTTCAACCAATAACTTGTATGTGTGGTGTAAACTGTCAATATAAGTTGGTTATAAATAAATAAATAAATAAATAAAAAATTCTCTGCACTCCGTCTTATCGGAGGGTGGCAGACACATTCCAACATTGAAACCGGTAAGACAAATTAGTCGCACTTTTCTTACAACTGTAGCGTGTTAAAAATCGCAGGCCCGTCATATCTATCCGGTCTGTGATCCTCTGAACGATGGCCTCACCCGCGGTCTCCTAAGTCCTCGGGCTAAAACATAAGCAACAGCGTTTAGTAGTAAAGCTGAGAAAAGATATGCCTATAAAGTTCTGAGTTATTGTTTTTCCTGTATTGCTTCTTTCGTTTTCTTTTCTTTCACGTACCTAAACGTAACAAAGAAAAAAAAACAATAAAATACTTTTTTCGGACAAATCTAGTTTTTGTGACTGCCTTGTTGGTCTAGTGGTCACAAGCGCGACTGCTGAACATAGGGTTCTGGGTTCGATTCGCGGGTTGAGCAAAGTGCAAGCGCTATTGGGCTTTTCCATAAGGAATTTCTCAGTAGCAGCCACGGTCTCTGGATTTGTGCACGGTTGATGGCAATAGTCTCGCCCCCTAATATATGGGACTAAAACACAACTGGCGAAATGTGGGTGTACTATTAGGTACACCTCTGGCTAACCCTTCGGGGATTACAGGCGTGATGTTATGTCTGGATTTTTTAAATAAACACATTTGACTTCAAACCCAAATAAAACAGAAAAGTTTAAAATGTATTTTCAATTTAAACGCGAACAGCGTTAATAAACCGTTCATAAAGATGTTTTAATTAGAAAAATTGTTTTAATTACAAATAATGGCTATTACGATAATAATACTACAATTTGCATGAGTAGTTGACGGTCGCTTCCAGGGTTATTCATTAACTAAGTACTATCGCAAAAGTGCATTCTAGTAATTACATTCCGCAGTTACCTTGCCATTAGTATTAGTGTTACCTTGTGCCATATTTTATCGTTTTATTTTATGCAGCGTGAGTAGCCTTAAATAAAAATAATGACATTCATCATATTACAATTTAGAAGTAGTCGTTTTGTAGTTTCTGCATACCCCCGTAGTAATTAGGCGTAAGTTTATGTGTGTATAGTATGTATAATGAGAAAATAGACTACGACTCAAAACTGTGTGCCCTTCTCAGCAATTTTTTTAACTTCCTTTTTAATGACAGTTTTTAGACATTGAATAGATTTCGTACTCAAACATTAGTAAATATAATCTGAATACTTACTCATATTAGGAGCACCACATCGCACTGCAATATTTTATAAAACCTGTTACATATTTTGACTTGGACCACGCCCTATAAAACTGTGCGCACAACTAGGAATAATGAGCGCCATTTTTTCACGCTTATGCGCATAAATATAGAGGTAAAATGTCGCAGCTTGCGGTACCTACACTACACACTCGCGTAATTTTCGCGTAAAAACATTTGCCGCGCGGTCTCAGCATGTAAAGTATGGAATAAGGTTTTTTTCCTCAGGTGTTTTCGGCGTACAAGATTTTTTCAAAGTATTTTTATTGTAATGAGTACTAGGTGCGGTAACCACTTTTGTGAGAGTATGCCCCTCGCTAAGGATTTCTTGTGTATCGTGGATGTGTTTATATAAAATTATTTTTTTGATAAAAAGGTATTATCCGCTACTATACTACTACTACTTATATTTTGTGTCATTAGTGCTATACCTATTAATAACCTGCCTTAAAGTATTAAGATTTAATATGTTATTCAAGCAAGCAATAAATATTTGAGGCGTTCTACGCACAAATTCAGCTCGGCTTGATTCAGCAGATTCGGCATAATTGTTCGAGACGCTCGGTTTAGCTCGTATTAACTGTTGCCCGCGACCTTCGACCCCGTGAAATTATTATATCAAATCAAATAATTTATTCGCATAATATGGGTACATAAATGTTACATTACATAATATAATAGTAAGAAGAATCCTCATATTAACCATTTCTGGTATACGAAACATAAAATAAAAGCTTATAACAAAGAAACGAAATGGGTGACATAACTATACATAGGTACTCTTTTTCATTTGATACTAACTTAACAAATTATTGCACGCGAATAGGAACATATGAAAATACTTTTTACCCATTTTTGCAACATTTTTTATTTGGTTGTAGCGAGATTTTATATAGCCTATAGCCTTCCTCGATAAATGGGTTATCCAACACTAAAATATTTTTTGCATTCGAACCAGTAGTGCTTGAGATAAACGCGTTCAACCAGACAAACTCTTCAGCTTTATACAATAAAAAAAAATATTAGATATTGTACCAAGGCAAGCTGAACATGATCAAGCGCAGCTAGAAGGCAAAAGAAGTTCACCGATCACGTATGTCGCACCCCTGAAATAACTTATTATTTAATACTCTACTAGTTTCTACTACACCGTCAGCTGATTGTTTCATGAATAAATCAAGCGGCTGTCACTCGTAAATTCTTACTTACGGCAGAGCCAAAGATATAAAACGTCGATGATTCAGTCATGAATGCGATGGATCCGGTTCTGGTTTATGTCGCGAACAGTTCACGGAGTTTCGTATTATCTCCGTTCTCATGTCACTACACACATGAGGCTTTATTATTAACGTGTGAATTTACTTGTTATGTTTACTTGGATAACTTGATGGCTTTTATATACTTAATACTTAAGCCAAGTCAGAGGCCCATGGACGGCATAAATACTCTGACTAACCGCACGATAAAGAAGAAGAATTCTCACTGATTTATTTACTGTCTAGAAGTTAGATAACAATAAAGAGGTATTTGGTGTACGACTAAAAAGTATTTTCAGGATTTCTGACTTTACCGGTACCAGTGGTTTCAAGTTTTAAAGGAACGCATTTTATCAACGAACGTTGAAGAAATCTCACCACATAAAATGATATTCAAATTCATTAGCACTTTTTCAAGGCAGATAATTAATAAATCAATCAAGTATTCCATCAGCCTATAGTATTCCACTGCTGAGCATAGGTTTCCCCAAAGCAGCGCCAAAATATCCTACCCTCTGCCTTCCGCATCTAAGATATCCCAAACACCTTTTTTAGGGCAGAGAAGGCAGTTAGACCCGATTTAACCCAGCAGCCACGGCAGGAACCATTCTAATTTAGCCCGACCCAACTCAAGAAGAGATGAACATACCCACGGTACAGGAAATTTCCTATTACGGGCCTTTAAAAAAACTCAGTCCCTATCCCCCTATCACGTCACAGCCGCCATCACCCGTCGCCATTTAAATAAATCGCGAGATAACCGTAATACCCACATATATTAAAACTTCGCGAGACAGGAATGAAACCGGTACACTTTCGCTTATCCGAATAAAAATCACATTAAAAACGTGAAACGATCCAAGTTCTGTAACTATATCGTTATTTAATACGTATGAGGATTATTCTGTTGTGTGAGGTTATACATTAGGAGCTCAGGGGTAAAGGTATCTGTCCAGGCAAGAAAATGTAAGAAGAACTGAAAAATATTGTAGGCAATTCAAAGGTTGTGTTTATAATACACTAGGTTATTCCCGCGGCTACGGCGGCGTGAAGTTCGGTAATTGTCCCTAGGGATCGTAATGCAGGGATAAAATGTATCCTAGGAGTTAATCCAGGTTATAAACTATCTGTGTGCCAAATTTCATCCGAATTCGTTCAGTCGTTCTAACGTGATTCAGTAACAAACATCCATCCATCTATCCAAACTTTCGGATTTATAATTGTAGTAAGATTACCTATAGTAAGACTTCTTTATTTAATTATCCGGGAATCGAGACTAGGATCTCATGCAGCAGTAGCGCTTACGGCCACTACACTAACGAGGCAGGCGTAACGATACATTTACGCTTGCATTAACGTACTGTTATATCGTCGTACTTGGCACACTATTCAGTGAAGCTCCTTCCAGGTTCTCACTTTCCTGTAATCTCCTGAGCCTCCCACAGTGTTCGCTATAATGAAAGGATACAAATATAAGGGATATAGCCATAATCATTACTTCACAAGTAATTACAACTTTGGAAGGCTTTTCCGATGTTTTTCCTTCCGCACAAGTGATAATAAGGTTGTGTTACATAAATTCTCGCAGAGCATAGCATAATCAGCCGACAATAGTACCACTGCTGGGACTCTGGGACACAGGCCTCCTCTCTATGAGGAACTGGGCTCTAATCCACCACGCGGGCTCAGTGCGCCGAGCGGTTGGTACAACTGTTTAAATTAATACAGGGTGACTGGTAGTAGTGCTATCAAATTCAACATTAGTACCATTATTTTCTGAATCTTTTAAAATGGAACTAGTGATAAAAAAAACAATCAGTAGTTCCATCATGGAACTGTTAATAATGGTACTAGTGACAACGAAGGAATAAGTGCCGACATTTAAAGACGTGATTGTACTCATGATAACAAACAACTTTCCCAAAGAAACTTTTTTTTATAGTCGTTCTGTTTTATCCCAATAACACAGCAGCCGTATGAAATTCGCGCGCGCGCACGCCTGTGACCTATCAGCTGTTAGCCACGTGACGCCGTTCTTGGAGGTATAAAAAAAATGTTTCTTTGGGAAAGTTGTTTGTTATCATGAGTACAGTAATTACCAGTCACCCTATAAAGGGTGTAAATAGACCCTTAACGAAGCCGAAAGGTACTTGTTCTCCCCGTCATTGCGATAATTTTTTTGTTCTAGACCTAGTAGGGAACCTTCTAGTTTCGGAGATATTGGGGGTCAAAGTTCCAACTTTTTCTCAAGTTTTTTTTTAAAATACATGTTTTTAATGTAAGATTTTTACTTTAAACACTTTCACGACCCTCGTACTATTCAACCCATCCATCAGCACAATGTTTTGAGTACGTTACATTGAGTTTTACCGTAAAACGTGATTTTTCACCCTAAAAAAAAAAGCCGTTTCCCAGCAATAATTTTTGCGTAAAGTTACTTAGTTTGATGTACAGAATGCCTGGTTGACGGCTTGGTGAAGGGTCTGTTTACACCCCGTATATCTACAATTTACCTATATTGTGAAAGGTGATCCCATCAAACCTCTTACAATAACCCATTTCCTATTCAACGTCTCGTGTAAAAGTTGTTGGCAGGTATCCGACCCGTCAAGTATCATATTCATCTACTTACAATAACGCGCCAATAGTTAGCAAACTTCGTGAGCGTGCATAATGCTGCGCTATCTTGTTTTTATACGCTATTTGGTTCCGTACACCAAAGTTTTAATACAAAATGTCCATACGAGGAAAGTGTTTTAGCGTAACGGTTATGCAGTACTTAGATTTTGTATCCTTGTTTAAGTTTGTTTAAGTATTTCTGTTTTCCAGTATTAGATAGCAAGTTTTTATACCGCTCAATTCCATGTGACCATTCTAATACAAATTTTCATACTAATATTACGAATGCGAAAGTAAGTGTCTTACCGTCTTAGTGTCTGTCTCTTACCGTTTCACAACGTAATAGCTGAACGGATTTTGATAAATTTTGGCACACAAATAGAAAATGAATCCTTTGATCTCGTAATAGTTAGCCGTGAGATCATTTCCGAACACCACGCGGGCAAAACTGCGGGTAAAACCTATTTTTTTACTTTGTAATACGTGAATTTTAATGACCTTTGCGCAGTTGTATACACCCAAAAGCACAATGACACTAGCACAAGCACTACTGAAAACATCTGTTTTTTCACAACAAAAATAAAGTCGTTTTCGAGCGATTATTTTTGTACCATGTATATTTGATTTTGCTTATTTGACGTACAGGATGCGTGAAGTGCGACTATGTGCTGCGGATATGCTATGAGTCTTTTCCTTCTGCTTAGCGTGTCGATGGCAATCTAAATGGAGTTAGACCAGAACTGGTCACGATATTGGCGCCTTTAGTAGCGTCCATCAGAACCTGTAATTAACAATTATTGTGCAACTTTTTATGAGTTAGTACACTGTATGCATGTGTGTGTCTAGATCTATGTGTGTATAAGACACTATCTTTTAAAACGTATGTATTAATATTTTAGCCACTTAGGATTATAATCAAATCATAACAAGCAACACCTCTTTAAGTTTTTTTACATTCTGACAAGTGAATCTGAACCCTATCACCAAGATATAACATAACATCACACCTTGTAGTCCTCGAAGGGTTAGGCAGAGGTGTACCTAACAAGAACACCCACAAGTACAAGTAAGTGACTAGTATCACCAAGACTCTGCATATTATATCTTACTATTTATTTATTTATTTGATTACAACGTTTGTGTTTACAACCAATAACGGGATATGTTTCATATATCTCGTCATGGAACGGAAAAAAGACAGCATTAAAAGTCAAATAGAAACGTATGTACATACTCGTATCAGATTTCTAGCAACTGGTGTTTATAAAGCAACCACTTATCTTAAACACGAGTTCTACTTATCCTTATCACCTGCTTCCTGGCACGTACTGTAAACTAAACGAGTTTCCTTTTATTCGTGTTGGAAACACTGAGGCTCGCGGCGAATTTAATTAGTTAATGGAGTCAGGTGTTGCCAGAGGAAAATAGACGGTAATCGTGTTATGACATTTTATGGGTGTGGGAAGTGGTTTGTGGGTTTTTGGTTAAACCCTTTCTTTAGTTTTTGACTTTATAGACTAAAGCATTATTTACATGCCCGTTTACACTATAAATTACTTAACATCTATCGCTATATATGCGTTCTTATAATAATAGATGGTGCCACGTGCCTTTCGAATCATGATTGAATTATATTATTACAAGCAGAGTACAACCCGAATTGATTGTCAAATTCTAAATTAACGCGAGCGATGCCGCGGGCAAAAGCTAGTATGCAATAAATACTAAATGTCAAAATGTATGGAACAGTTATAATAGAAATTTCACGCAAGGATATAGAAGCAAAGTTTAACACAACGATTTTCCTGAATGACTCCACTTCTGAGAAAATTTACTCACCATGAAAACTCGGAAATTAAATATTAAACTATGTGAACTTAGTCGAGTTTGGTTTCCTCTCAATGTTTCTAAAACAAAAGTTTAGCAATTTCATAAAATATAGGTGACAGGACAAGTTTGTCGTGTTTTGCTGCAAAATTCATGAAATCTGCTGTCTTACTATTTTATAACCTAGATGTTTTGTGAGATTTAATACAGATAAATGTAGAGTTTTTTTTTTGTCGTTCATAGAAACTGTTTGAGTGAAACATTTGTTCAATTGTTGGTTGTTTGTAGAGTAGCGAAAAAGACGATAAGAGGAAGGAATGTAGGAAAAGGCTCAAAGGGATTCCTTAATTCTTAGAGAAAGTATAGCTGCACTCAAAGAAGTTATTCCTTCACTACCGAGTTTTCTTTATTACAACAACTTTAGTATAAAACAAAACGAACACGACAATACCTAACGTGTTCAACAAAAGTTTAAAATAAATAAAAGATCCAGAACAAAGCAAGCAGTTGTACATCAAACAATAGGTGTCAAGACGACTTTGAAGATAGAATCCCCTCTTTTCGAAGTCTAAATCCCTTAAGCACCCCATCTTTTGATGTCTCCGCAGAAGTAATGACACGACAGATCAAAACGACTGCAACGTTATTTAAATTCCTGGGGATAACGTAAAAAAATATGCAAATCGTAATTTTAAACGAGACGGCCCGGAATACGGTACAAATTACGTGAAAACGCCCGTAATTGACTTTACATATTATACCTATACCTGATGCTCGGGCTTCACAGACAGCGGATTAGGAATTATGTTCTACATTCTTGGTAGGTAATGACAATTTTTTGTAATGTAATAACAGATAAATGAATTACTTTGCTTTTTATAAATTTGGAAGTATGAGACAATGGAAAGTATGGATCAACAATTTTTGTTTTTTTTTATGACTAGTCGCTCGTCCTGGCTTCTCACGTTTATTTTTCAATCTTTTTTTTTCCCTCTTAATAAATATGTTACTCAGGAATAATATAGCATTCTAATGGTGAAAGAACTTTTGAAATTGGTCCAGTAGTTTTTGAGTTTATTCGTTACAAACATACAAAAATACAAACCTTTCCCCTTTATAATATTAGTGTAGATCAGTTTATCGATGACCTGGGCCAAAGAAAAGATGAATGGATTGTGTGAGGAATGATAAGTATGAAAGAAAAAGGACTAAATGATGCCGTGACGTCTGACAGAAGAGAGTGGAAGAAAAAAACGTGTTGCGACGAACTCAAGTGGAATGGGACAAGGGTAGGAAGATGATGATGATCTAGGACCTGGGTTGTGGAAGTCATACAGTCTGTCACTTCATGAAAAAAAACTAGTATTCAGCAGCACCCGGTAAGTCGACGCTAACATGAAACGTATTGGCAGGTAATGACGATGTTAATTTGTGACCTAAGACTAAGACTTTCTATCTTCGTGCATCTTAGCTTTCACATTTAAAACCGAATGAAAATGCTTACTTTAGAAACTTGCCACGAAGTTCAACGTTTTGAAACATTGAACGTATATTCGTAGTGGATCGTAATTCAGCACTGAATTATTTAGAACCGTGCTTTTAGTGCCCCTACACATGGCCCGACAGTAGCGTGCACGGCCGACACGAGCACTTGCTAGTTTCACGCGCGGATACACTGTTGCGAAATGTTTGTTTTATCGTGTGTTAGTCTTTGATTGTAGATTTTAGCTTAATACTAGGTGATTGCATAAAGGTTTAAATTGGAAAGTTAGTACAAACTTCACAGAAATAGCAAATTAATTTATCGCAATCAAACTATATGGCTTTAATTTCATTATAATGATTTCGGAATCCTTCTGTGTATTAATCTCGGTTTATTTTCCGGTACGCTTTCCTATGAATTATCGTATTTTCATAGCTGGAGCGATAGTGAATCGACAGCTTACACGGTAAATTGAAACACGATATCAAGGTAATTCAACGCCGAACCTACATAATTGGTCGTGTAGTCGGGCACTTATTTTCGAAGCTATGATTCATACCGGGTTCATTTTTATTCATAGGGTTCACCTGTGTATTCGACTCGTTCTGTAGAACATGATAGTCACTATTTGTAGATTATTTTTAGCATTTTTATTATTTTTGGAAATCGTTGGGTGTAGTGATTGCGTAAAATTTTTATTTTACACATAACATAACATATCATTACATCAGTCCCCGAAGGGTAAGGCAGAGGTGTACCTAATAGTACAGCCACATTTCTCCGGTTATGTTTAAGCCCCATGAATAGGATGCGAGCCTATTGCCATCAACCGGGCTCAAATTCAGACTGCTGAAAAACAAGAGTTTGAAAAACCCACAGACGCTTTGCCTGATCTCAGAATCGATCCCAAGACATCATGCTCAGCAGTCCCAACCAAACCAAGATTCTGCAGTAGCTATCCCCAAACTGCATACTATCATGACTTTCTTTGCATTTCTCCAACTACAACTGTAAATCACGAAGCAACCGAATAATTTTAGCGAATTTTAATCAGTATTTCAATAGAGACTTCAATGAAATCACCTGCTACTAAGCAATAGGTACTAAGAAAGAAAGAAAAAATATTTACTTGTCGCAGGGACATGACGTGCATATAAACAAAATAAATTAACAATAAGCATACAAAGCATAACAAATATTATAAATACAACAGGACAAAAACAAAAAAGTTAACAGCTTGCAGTTTGCTCGCTGGCTTGCTTGCAGTAGATGTGTGAGTGTGTGTCTACATGTTTATTTAGCTCCCCTGCCACCCTAAGCTGGCTTAGCTTAGTGGGTTAGTTAGCTTAGCTTTTACCATGTTTAGCCAAGTTATTGTATAAACAGACAAAAGGTTGTTACAATGATTACCAACCCAATTACAGACGTGATAGAAACTAAGAATTCTAGAAACAAAACGTCTCCTACAATCTAGTTTGTTTCAATTGTAGTTAAATAATTTCACTAACAAAAACTATTGGGTTACGTAAAATAAATTGAAGATTCTTCTTGAATTAATTTATTTCCATCTTGTATTCTGAATTTAGATGTTTAACTTAATTAATTTTAAGTTTACATTTTGTTTGAATACAATATTTTAGCCTCAATAGAAGATTTTGGAATTTTGGAAGCAGTATAAAGGGTGTAAAAAGACCCTTAACGAAGCCGAAAGACACTTGTCCTCCCTGTCAATGCGATCATTTTTTTGTTCTAGAAAATACCTGAGAACCTTCAAGTTACGGAGATATTGGGGGTCAAAGTTCCAACTTTTTCACATTTTTTTTAAAATACATGTTTTTAAATTAAGATTTTTACTTTAAACACCTCCACGACCCCCGTTCTATTCAATCCATCCATCAGCACATTGTTCTGAGTGTGTTACATTGAGTCCTACCGTAAAACGTGATTTTTCACCCCAAAAAAAATTTTCATTTCCAAGCAAATTTTTTTGCGTAAAGTTACTTAGTTTGATGTACAGAATGCTTGGTTGACGGCTTCATGAAGGGTCCGTTTACCCCTGTATATTCAAATAAATATTTAGTTAAAACGTTAATGTAGATGGCAAAATACTTCAGACAACAGTGTACTTTTATGTATTGAACTCCTGAAGGATGTCCTCTACCCTGAGGCGGGTGGAAAGGTTTGTCAGACTCAAACACTGAAAACAAGTACCCGGTGATCTTCAGCTACCTTTGGCTGGGACACAAGAGTACTTGCAAACTAGTGTGTGCTGGCTCTTACTTGAGTAATCTTCTGATAAATTTAAGCTCCAACTAAATCAAGTCGCTGACTTAATTAATAAAACTATTGGAACACAACTTTATAACGTCCACAATGAAAATTATGCTTTTCATCTATAAAACCTTATTACGTAATTAAGGTTTATTTAGGACTAGCTGTGGCCCGCGACCTTCGTCCGCGTGAATTTATTATAAAAATATTATTTTCTTATTGAAATCTGATTTTGTTAACAATTTCAAGAGCTTTAATTTTTTTACCCTAATTCTTTTTCTCAAATAAAAATAATCTAAGTTACTCCTTATAACATCAGCTATCTGCCAGTAAAAGTCCAGTCTAAATCGTTCCAGCCGTTTCGGAGATTAGCCGGAACAGACAGACAAAAAATTATAAAAAATCTTTTTTTTGTTTTAAGTACCGTATAAAACTGTTATTTTGAAATTACAAACAGACACTTCAATTTTATTTATTTGTATAGATTTGTTCTATTTTCGGTCCTTTGAGTCAAGAGGTGGTCAAAGACTGCTTTAACTTTTAGCATACCAAACTGCTATTAAACCACTCCTTAATATTTGCGTGATAATGAGGCAATGTTAATTTTCTCGTATTCTTTTACAATCAATTTACAGAAATAAAAATTATTTATTTTCAATTAAATTGAAGTACAATCACAACGCTTGGCATCCGTCTCGGCGGATTTTCTCTTGCTTTAATGATTTTTGGCTTCCTTCAGATATCCTTTTTTGGAGAAGCCAGGCCCAGTTCACGCGGCAGTTCCATACCCTATATGTTTTCAACTGTATGAACATAATGTAAATTTTCGGGCAGGATAGCGCCGCGTGAATGGCCGCTTAAAGTACCCAAAATCCAAATCCTAAAATATAATTAAATTTTATCTGTATCCGACTACAAAGCCTGAAAGGTCTGAGCCACCATTAAAGAGACAAAAAAACGTAAAATACGTGAATTTGTAAAGCCTTAATGTTCCAACATGAATTTTAATATGGTTCGACTTCTTGGAAAGCTTTAGATGTACTGAAGATATTAAGGCTTCCGATTTCAGTTTCTACCGTAATGTCTTCATTTAAATTTATGACTGCCTTGACTACATGTAAGAGGCCGTTTCGTCTTTTGATCATTTCTGTGATGGCTTACGTTTCTTAAAGAATCACTTTACAAAGGTGAAATATTAATATACCGTGAATTTGAGAACAAACAAACTGTTTATCAGAATGTATGTTTATTATGTGTGTGTGTGGTATTTTTTTCAGAATTCGCAACTTAGAAAATGACCTACTTTAATTTAATAATACATAAGGATATCTTAATTTTTTTTTAAAGTCACTGAGCTGTCAGCTCGTAAACGTCAACTCCGTATTTTTTCATTAATTTTAATTTAACAAGCAAAAGTTAAATGTTATAAAAAGTGAATTAGTGGCCAATACATAAGTGTCATTGTTATTCCCTTAAAACACGCAGCCTAAGCGTGTTATAAACAACATAAATAAGGTATAATGACAATCAGAAAACTGTCTCGATGTGGTCGATGTGGATGAGTGAATACATTAACTGCTAAGTGTTAAGTAATGACTTTTAGATCGGAATGAATCAACTAATGTGATTTATAATCAGTCTTATACCCACGTACCTCCAACAAAGAACTGGACTTTGGACTCTCTCGACATCGGACTACTAACGATATTGGCTCTAAGCACAACAACACTTGCAGTCACCAAAGGAGAATGGGCGTTTTGGTACCCGAAAACTTATAATATCCAATAAAAATAATTTATCTATCCATTTTCAAAGGTCTAAATAAGTAGAACAACAGTTGTTAAGGGGGAAGTCTCAAATCACTGTCCGTTCAGAGATATACAACCTTAAACATTATTTTTTCAGACCACTAAAGCTTTGAAAATTAGTGTAAGTATAGTTACTTTGTAGCAGTAACGAAACTACTTACACCGCCAAATGCAATTTTATTTTAGCCTGAACTGTCCCACTCCTACAGTGACGGGTACCAGCTTGCATACATTTTTGCCCATTCTCCTTTAAGATCGGGGTGTACATTTATTCGCTGTCGGGTCGGTAGGAGCACTGGCACTGGCTATCGCGCGATAGCGATTCCGGTGGCTCGCCGCGTGGATGGAGGGTGTGACGTATGCGCGGGCGCACACTCTTAGGTATGCTGTCACCGCCACATACTGAACATACCAAATTACACTTTAGCTGCATGCTTCACTGGAGAAATGCGGGACATAAATAGTTTCTACCATCTACTCTACCTGAATTATAGCCATTATGTGACTTGCCGTGCAAGTGTGCTTAAATACAACAGTACAACAGCTGTTACAGTACAATATCTTTGTGCTGTATCTACAATCTACATCGCAATCTTATGTTCTTTATCGCACGTTCAATATCTATTAAATGTTTCTACTGTCTGTTATCGTCACGTAGTCGTTAGTATATAAGATGCACCTTTGGATAATTATAACCAGACTATACTACCTATCATATACCTAATCATATACTGCCAAGAAGTTTGGCAAATTGGTGACCCCGACGAACGAATACGCAGCAAGAAACATGGCACAATCACCGTGCAAGGCGAACATAAATCAGCAAGGAACACTTGAAGTAGCTGCTGGCACCTCGGTTTTATCCCGCATTCCGGAATTTTGGAAAGACCAACCAAGATTATGGTTCACGCAACTAGAAGCCATATTAGCACCACAGAAGCAAGGAGACGAATACAAATACTGTACAGTAATAGCAAAGTTATCCAAGGAAGAAATACTACAGGTTAGTGACCTAATCACTTCACCACCGACTACAGATAAATACAAAAACATCAAGGAACGTTTAATTGATTGTTACGAAGAAACAGAACAGCGACAGTTTCAAAAATTAATATCAGAGACAGAACTCGGTGATCAAAAACCTTCGCAGTTATTACGTCAAATGCGAGTCCTCGGGAGAGGAAAAATCAGTGACGAAACAATTAAACTACTATGGTTCAGGCTTTTACCAACATCAGTTACTACGGTTCTAGCAGTTACGGAAGACATGGAAATTGACAAACTGAGCCAAATTGCAGACAAAGTAATAATGAATTCAAAAGTAACCGAAATATCAGCTGTTAGCAACGACACTTCAAGCGACAACAATACAGCATGCATTTTAACCCAGCTAGCAAAATTACAGATAGATATTGACGCAATTCAGCAAGGTCAATATGGCTATCGACCCAACACGCACAATCATTTCAAGAAACGTCAACAATTCCCGGTTATGAGGCCGAGAACAAACTATAGAGGAGCAAATCGATTTTGTTACTACCACGAAAGATTCGGAAAATATGCAAGGAACTGCATTAAACCATGCGGTTGGAAACCAATGACTTACGTACGGAACCAGGGAAACGAATAAGAGCACAGACAACGGCGAAACTCTGTGCAATCCACCCATCCAATCGCCTCACCATTACCGACCGAAAAAGTGGTATGAAGTTTTTGATTGACACGGGCGCAAATATCTCAGTCATTAGCAAGCAACAGAGATATTCAATTTTACAAAATGAACAATACACACTATACGCTGCAAATGGGACTAAAATTAGGACTTACGGCGAGAAGACGCTTACCTTGGATTTAGGACTACAACGATGTTATAGATGGAATTTTATAATCGCCGATGTTACACAACCAATAATTGGAGCAGATTTTCTAGAGCACTATAAACTATTAGTCGACATAGCAGGTCGCAAACTTATCGACAGAGTTACAGAGCTGACAACGCATGTAACTTCAGAAAAAGCGACACAGCAAACAATTCGTACTATCGCAGTAGGAACGAATCCACGTATTACGCAACTTTTAAACAAATACGAAGACATCACGAAAGAGTCCTCTCTACGCAATGCGCCCAAACATAAGATTGAACACCACATTATCACTACAGGACCACCCGTCGCAGCTCGGGCAAGACCATTACCTCCAGAAAAATACGACATAGCCAAAAAGGAATTTCAAAATATGATAGAACTCGGAATTTGCCGACCGTCAGATAGCCCATGGGCAAGCCCATTACATATGGTAAAAAAGAAAAATGGCGAATGGAGACCGTGCGGAGACTATCGAATGCTCAATAGCACAACAGTACCGGACAAATACCCACTACCAAGATTAACTGGCTTTACATACATATTAGAAAATAAGAAGATACTAAGCAAGATAGATATACGCAAAGCATACCACTGTATTCCTGTTAAAGATATAGAGAAAACAGCCATCATCACACCTTTCGGACTTTTTGAGTACTTAAGAATGCCTTTCGGATTACGCAATGCGGCACAAACATTTCAACGATTCATGGATTCCTTATTTAGAGATTTAAATTTCGTATTTATATATGTAGACGACTGTCTCATCGCATCGGACAACGAAGATTTGCATTATCAGCATTTAGAAACGGTTTTCAAACGTTTACACGAGAATGGAATAACCATTAATCTCGAAAAATGCGAATTTCTCAGAAGGGAAATAGATTTCTTAGGTTATCATATAACGAGCCAAGGAATACAACCTACCGAAGAAAATTACAAAGCAATCATGGAATTTCCCAAGCCGAAAACAATTCAAGAATTAAGAAGATTTTTGGGCATGGTCAATTTCTACAGAAGTAATATTCCACGCGCAGCGGAAAATCAAAGAATTTTAAACGAATATCTACATGGTTCAAAAAAGAACGATAATTCACCTGTTCCTTGGACAACGGAAGCAGACAAAGCTTACGAAAAATGCAAGGAAAGCATGAAAAACGCAGTATTAACAGCGCATCCTTCCCGCAACGCATCACTAGCGCTCATGACCGACGCTAGTGCTACTTGCGTTGGTGGAGTTTTACAACAAAAATCCGGACGCAATTGGGAACCATTAGGTTTTTTTTCACAAAAATTGAGCGAAACTCAACAAAAATATTCTACGTTTGACAGAGAGCTGTTAGGAATATACATGGCCGTCAAACATTTTCACAGATTAATCGAGGGAAGAGAATTTACAATATTTACGGATCACCGACCTTTGACATACGCATTCTCCCAAAAACCATCATCAAACGATACACCGCGACGGGTCCGGCAGTTAGATTTCATTTCACAATACAGTACCAACATCCAACACATAAACGGACGTGACAATATTACCGCCGATGCCTTATCTCGAATAGAGGAAATATACGTGCCATCACCTATCGATTACGCTGAATTGGAAAAATGTCAATCAACAGATAATGAACTAAGTAAATTACATGACAATAAAAGATTAAAATTCAAAAACATTACGCTTCCGGGTTCCACAATAAACATCACCTGCGACACGTCTACTGGAAAAAGCCGCCCCTACTTACCAGAGCATTTTCGCAAACAAATTTTCGATACCATTCATGGTATGAGCCATCCAGGAAAAAGAACTACGAGAAAAATGATAACCCAAAGGTATTTATGGCCGTATATGAACAAAGATATCAATAATTGGTGTAGATCATGTATAGCCTGCCAAAAATCAAAAATACAACGACATACGATATCACCTCCTGGTACATTTATGACAGCGCAACGTTTTGAACATTTACATATTGACATCGTCGGACCACTTCCGATTTCACAAAGGAAGAGATATTTAATCACAATCATAGATCGTTGTACGTCATGGCCCGAAATATTTCCGGTAGAAGATATAACTTCAGAAACAGTAGCCAAGACACTTTTCGAAGGATGGATTACTCGTTTTGGATGTCCATTGCGCATTACTACGGATCAAGGCCGACAGTTTGAATCAAGAATATTTGAGTCACTCTCACAATTTTTGGGAATACATAAAATTAGGACAACACCTTATCATCCGCAATCCAATGGAATGATAGAGAGATTTCATAGAACTTTAAAGGTAGCGTTAATGACAAGAGAATCCAACGAAAATTGGTTAAAAGAAATCCCAACAGTTTTACTCGGGTTGCGGAGTAGCTTGCGAGAAGACACAGGTTATAGTTCAGCAGAGATGACATATGGAACGCCAATACGACTCCCTGGAGGATTTTTTGAGTCATCAGCAGCACAGTTATCAACGTACGAAGAATTTGTAAAACAAATTCAAAAGGACATCACACAAATGACATCAATTCCGAAAAGAAAAAACCATAACCAAGCTATATTTGTGCATCCCGAACTCAAAGAATGCTCACACGTATTTGTTCGGTGTGATAGAATGAAGAAAGCCCTGACACCGCCGTATGAGGGACCCTACCCAGTAATTAGTAAAACAGATAAAACATTTTGCATTAGAATTAGGGATAAAGAGACAGTGATATCAATTGATAGATTGAAACCAGCATTCATGATCAATGACGAATCAAACTACGTGCCAGATTCAAAGGATTACGACAGACATTCACACACGTACACTACACGATCGGGACGTAAAGTAAAGCCAGTAGTACGTCTATAAAAAATAATAAACACTCGTGCAACAGCTAAGTCAAAATTACAGACGTCAGCAAATAACACCACAACAGGCGTCATCAAATTCCACCGCGTACAATAGCATTATTATTTATATACATCAGCAAATAACTAGTAAGGTCTAGATCAAATTTATATTGTAAACACTATTACCATAATATTTATTTTTTTTCTTTTAAAGGGGGGTGTACTGTTACAGTACAATATCTTTGTGCTGTATCTACAATCTACATCGCAATCTTATGTTCTTTATCGCACGTTCAATATCTATTAAATGTTTCTACTGTCTGTTATCGTCACGTAGTCGTTAGTATATAAGATGCACCTTTGGATAATTATAACCAGACTATACTACATCTTTTGTCTCATTTATACCTAATCATATACTGCCAAGAAGTTTGGCAAAGTTTTCGTGGTTATATTTCTCGCCATATCTTTTATAGATAGGAATTCTGCATTTACCAGCCGCAAAATGAAAATATCTTGAAAAAAAATACGTTTGTGATGGAGCAATCTGCTCAGTATAAAGTCATTAGGACACTATTGTAGCCTTCTTTTCACTACGGGGACAGCGAAGCGTAGAAAAACTCCAGCGTAAAGTTGACCCACACCGCAACGTATCACACTTTTTGCAATAATCAAGTTGCCTTCACGTTTTCCTCTTACAAAAACTTTTTACCCTAACATATTTTTATCACGACTGCATTTTTTTGTAAACCAGTAGGTAGGTTTGTGGTTCTACTTTACACATTTTTTTAACGAAATACACGCCACCGTTAATAACTTTTGAATCTCTCTACGTAATTTGAAAAAACACACCCTCAATAAACGAAAAGCCTCAAAAAATATATTTTCGTTTCGCACGGGTGCACGGCGCCGTCCGTATATTGCGCTCATCACGCGGACGCCCAGAAAAAAAATGTTTGGACAAGAAAAACTGAAAGCGGAACACATTTATAAACGTTATTTTAAAGTGGTGAATGTTTTCACCTGTTATGGACCACCTTTTGAATGTGCGACTAGGAAACATTTTACGGAATGAGGTCGAAGCGAGGGCGCTGAAGACTGAAGAGCCTTTCAACAGCTTTTAAAACGCGTGCTGTATAATCTGCGAGATGTATTTTATTATATCTAAGTAGCGGGAATTGAAAAGGTGCTATAATTAGGCTGGTTCGTGAGGTCTTTACCTCCTCCTCTTAAAATAATTTGTCACAGACTTCGCTGGGTGAGGTTCCTAATCTTCTCGTATACCTATTACGAATCTAAAAGTGGTTTTCGCTTTGGTACCATTTCACAGTTGTATATACCGTGACTTTTTAGCCGTCTTACAACGGCAGCCCACTTCATGTATCCAATGACTATATATCCAATAGGTATTTATGAGATTTTAATAATTTAAAAATAAAAATATTATTCAATATTATGACGCATGTTGAAGTTAAAACACCCTGTTGTGAGCGATAATCTACTGGACTCGAGCGCTGGTTAGGTATATTCTCCCATTTGACACGTAAACATCATTAACAGGATGTTTCATAATTTTTTCGAATATTTATTTATTTTTCTTTGTACCTATACGGTAGGTAAAAAAGAAATCGCGCCTAGAACTATTTTATGTCGGGCACATTGAGTGGACCACCTTTGTAAGACGACTAAACAAGTCACGGTGTCTACTAAAGTAGAGATTTAAGTTATTCAGAAAAATACATTGAATACCCATCCCGGAACTAATATTAAATTGGTTCGTTCAATCCATCCAAAGGTTGTGTGGAAGATAATTTGATATCGATATGAGTGACAACACCACCGTGTTACCCACAGGATGAGCAGTATTATAAAAGATGTACAATAATATATTCTATCTATCTAATATGTAAAAAAAATCTCGTCTACAAAACCTCAGACACAGCTTTATGTTAACTGTGAAATCAAATAAAGCTCGAGACGAAAACTATGCTTACGTAGGTACTTACAAACAAGGATATATTGGCTTTTTGTCATCCCGCAGAAGTCGTAAAATTCAAGTGTGAGAAAGGGTTATCTGTTCAAACGACACCCGCGGGAAATAAAATGGCATGATCTATTCGTGGAGAAGAAGAATCATGGCCATTTGTGAAAGCTATGGCTCTTACAGATGCAGTATTAATATTATGCGAATTGCATGACATTGAACAAACTTTATTTGAACTAGAACCATTATGTGTAACTTTTTTATTTTGAGAATTTAACAACACTCTTAATTTTATACTGTCACTTACGGGATATATTCCGTGATTGTTCGCTTTTGCGATCAAAGCATGGCGCTTGCAACAGCGTCGAAATGTCGGCTCAAAATAATTTACAATCACGGAAGATACCCCTTAAGTGGCAGTATAAGTTTAGTTGTAAACCGTGAAAGCTTAAAACAGTATTCTTAATTTTATTACACTTGTATTGATTTTTTTAAACATTTTAATATTTGCTCTCTTCTGATTGTGATAGCCATTATCACGGGGTGCTGGTCATTGTTACTGAAAGTAGAAACCAATATTGCACTGAGTTAACTGACTTCTCACTCTATCAAAACTGCCACTTTCTCCTTCTAATCATCAATTTTGTCCACAGCTAGAAACAAGAGTATTCAACAGCACAGACATATCCGTGACGAACAGTTCCTGCGACCCTGAGGCGTGTGTCATCACAGTCAGGCCGGAGAGAGGGACTGCTAGGTACACCTGCGAGGTCTCCAGCGAAGGACCTCGGTTCGCTGTTGACAAGCGCTCAGCGAATATGACACTTGCTGGTGAGTATGCTGTCCTGGTAGTTTTTGTAATTGATCGGATGATTTTAATAGATAAACTGTGATTTGTTGGTTTCCTAAAGATTAAATTGAAAAAAATCTACATGAACTTTGGTGCTTTATTCAGCTAAATCTCGAAAATAATTCCAGATACAATTAACATGCTACCCTATTACACATAAAAAGGAAGTATCATATTCGGGGAAACATGTAATTTTAACTAACAATAACCCAGAAATGAAGGACCAAAAACCATGGCCGTACCCTAAACTAACAATACTCATATCAATAAATAAGAAAGACCACAATTTAATATCAATACGCAATCCCACATGAGATAATAATCCATACAGACAAATATTATTTGCTTTACCGCACATTATCTCATTATGATGAGCCCAATATAATATTACGTCGTTCTGTTCCGAAGATTATCGTGTGGAAGCCAGAATGTACGTTAATGGTACCAGGGAGGCAGGGTGCGGAAATGGTATTAAATCCAACATTTCACATGTAGTTCCCCTTCAACAAAGACAGTTTAAGGAAAATATGGTTTCGGAATAAAACTGGAAATGAAATAAAAGTGATACAATTGATCGTATTTTTTGTGCGATTATGTATTTTTTTGCGCGTGAAGTTCTGCGTTATTTTTTCTATGATTAAGTAACACTCTTCTATGAAAATCATTCCAATAAAATATGCACGATACCAATGTTTGTCCAGTTGTTAATAAACATGTCACAAACAGTATGTTTGTTCATCATACAAAAAATAAAATGAATTGCACAACACACATTTTTAGTATGCCTTTGCAAAATAAACACAAAAATAAAACAGTTCTGAATAATCCATTACGTTTCAACCGCAAAAAGGCATTTTTGTCAATTGCAGATTTTGATGTAGTTTTACAAACATGGGTACGGCAAAAAAATTCAATCATTGAAATATTATCAGAATATATTTTTGAAGCTCCAATATCTCTGAATAACTTGTATATGAGAATATATAATAATACCTAAATATAGTAGACACTTAAGCCTACCCAAAATATATTGGATATCCCTTGTTAAGCTCGTAACAATAAAATAACAGGCGAGTTAAAAGTTAGGGAAAGGGTTTCACTACAAGCCTTCCTCTCAGTATTGATTATTATTTTGGTCATACCCTTAGGTTCATAACTTGTAGAGACGGTAAACACGTAAACAGGTATTGTTTGGTTTGAATCCTATTTGTTATTTTTACTTCAATTAAGGCGCATAAAATTACAGGGTGTAAGGGACAGCCCTCTGCAAAGTGACAGGGTGCATTTAGCTCTTATTTTGAATCATATTCTACCAGAATTTTTCTCCGGAAATTCTTCTATACATTCTCTATTCTCTCTATATTAAAATCTATTACATTCCCTGTACGCAGCACTCCATTTATGTGAATAATACGGCTAAAATTATATAACCAACAATGAATGTTGAAATATGCTAACGAACGACTCGTGAAATCATCTGTTCACGTCCTGCCTAGCTACAGAGTTTATAGAACTCGTCTTCGCGCTTGCCGTTCGCTACGAGTGATTTACCACGGTAACGATACATTGCGTATGAGGACATAAAACAAATCAAATTTATTGGATTCCGATAACGTTCCTGAAATAACTACTTGTACCGGTCATCTTAGTATGATATACTGAATTCACCCCATCGGTCCGTGGAAGGGCTGCTTACACCCTGTATAATCGTGAAGTGAAGTAGGATAGCTTTCCTATGCCCTTGTTTCTGAGTAGGTATCGAAAAGAAGACATACTATAAAATCAACTATAATTAGGCTATGATTCAAATTGAATTTAGAATAGCCACACTGAGTTATAAATGCACCGATCACAAGACGTCATACATATGTACCTGCTAGTATAGTCGCTGGGATACGTGTTTTTGAGTAGGTAGTGAGTCCTGTTTTACCTAGAGTGGACTTGAACGGACTGTGGACATGGACTTTGACAGATTTAGTACCGAAATATCTGTCAAAGTCCGCAGCCCTCTCCACTCGATTTGAACACACTCTTTTAATGTTAATTATAATTATTTATCTATTTAATCCATTTGTTACCAGTAATGACTAATTCAATTTTTTGTCCTCAGTGATGCCTGAGTACGACCCGCTGATCACGGGTCTGCCTACGTTAGTGCAAGTCGGTGAGCAGGCGCTAGTCAACTGCACGTCAGACTACTCTCTGCCAGCAGCAACTATCGACTGGTTCGTCGATTCGGAGCCACAAGAGGTAAGAAAATATCTTCTGTCAACTTCATTATCTACCGCATCCAAATCATCATCATCCACAGACCACAGCCCATTAGATTGCTCGTTTGTGTCGATCTCCCCGCGCTGTGCAATTCACTTCCTAATTCTATCCGCGAATGTACAATGAACTGACTGACTCTTTAAAACCTCCAAACAAGTTGATAATATTAAATTAGATACCCGCACGTATGAGTCCCTAGTACTGGAGGTTACATAATGCAAACGATATTTTGAAAAAGATTGATCCTTCCTTAACTCTATAACACGGCCTGTGTATTTCCAATACTGACCCACGCTCAGTAAAATAGCTTGTTAAATGAACGTATTACTTAAACAGGTAAAACGCAACGTGTTTAATATGGTCTCTTCGGCATTCATCAGCATGAAAAGGCAAAAACGTCAGAAACCAAGGGCTCTGATCCCCATGTCAGAGGGACACTGGCTGGGCAGGAGTGATTTTTAGCCGGTTCGAGTCCGGCACTACCTCGACTGTCCCACAAAATGTGAGGTAGTCGAGGTGTCCGTGGGGATTTCCCACTCCTGCCAAAATAAAAAATAATAAAAAATGACCCATGATGAGAATACAAATTATCTTCCAACTTCTTAATTTACTTTAAAGAAATCGTTCCAAAATCCTAAAACCCAGTACTAGAGTCCTCCTAGACGTCTAAGCCCGCAGAATAACGACTTACATTCATGCTTAGCTCTTATCGACTTTCAAATAAATATAGCTCTCAGTTCGTAAAAGCTGAGTTTACAGGTATAACCACCAGCGAGCTATTTATTTTATTGGAAACCTATAGCCATCCTCGCTGAAAAGCTGACGGTACTGTTGTCAGTGGAACGGCGAAGTATAACCTGGATTGTTGAAACTTTATGTTTACTTCAGAGGGTTTTTTTATATTCGTCATCACGGCTTGCAATGAATTCATATAGATTTATTTTTATCTGTCGGCTCATAATATAAATGATAGGTTTGGATTTTTTTACGAATGTGATATGGATTCATTTATCATTATTGGCTGAATCTGAATTTCCCTATTAAATTGGAGATGTTAGCTTGATATTTTTTCTTTTTGATTATATATGAGCATAATCAAGATAAATTCAAGGCTGATCCCACTGTCCATCCCACACAGGCTTTCTCTCTGCGAGAAAATTTTAAGCGCGGGTTTTTAGATGTCATATTCCTTTATATTTTTGATCTAGGGCATGCCGATATCCTCGCAATATTTTCCTACACCGTTTAGATGATTGTTTTTCCTTGAAAGGTTCTCTCCATACCTCTGACACGACATGTCGTCTACATAACAAATAACAGAACACCTGTAGTAACAATCACTCATCAGACGGAAATGTTCAGTTCGGACACATTTATCAAACAAATTACACGATCTATTCACGGCTCAAACGACCTGTTGTGCTAGAAATTATTTTAATTTCTCCTCTCTTTTGTTGGGCTAACGATTTTTCCTTTCAGCCTTCGGTATCAGCGTCTCCGTTCGCCTTTTGTCAGTCCCGCTGCAAAAGCCGGTCTATTTGATTTCGTATAAAAGAATTTGGTGATGTATTTTTGAAGGCAGGACTCCGTTAAAGAGAGGGCTCTCGACTGTGGTGAGATTTTACTTTAGAAATAGAGCTACGGAATGAAAGGTGATGTCTTGGTTTCAAATGCGATGTCGTCTATTCCAGACTACATGTTTATTTTACTTTCTACACGTTGGTAGTACTTTATAGTTTAGTTTGTAGGTAAGACAAATAAATCCATGCATCCCTTCTACCGTTTATAGTATCGATTCCCAGTCTAAATTAATGGCTATCTTACGTAGAATGCCTATCCGATCTCCATCATATAATTATCAGGTAATCCGATAAGGCTTCATGAGACTGGTAGCCAATATTCCGTTTACTGTCTACCCGCTATTATTCTGTTTTGTACAACAAGAGATTTATTAAGTTGTTACGAAATAAAATGTCTTAAAATTTTTTCTTGAGTCGGAAACCGTGCTCGCATTATCTAATGCTATTTGTGTCTACCCTGTAAGTCTTATAAATGTGATTATACATCTTATTCATTCATCGTTTTGTATTAACAAAAGTATTTCCTTAAATAGGTCACCTTTTATCTTTTGTGTTATTAAATTGTAGATGATTATTTAGAAAGGCTTCTTTCAACACGTGTAACCTTCGGCTTCTATTTGTTTTATTAATGTTATCATTGTTCTTATCTCTGTGTTCATTCCATTAAAGTACTTCTAATGTAATTTCATTATATTTGATGCTTCCTTCAACATTTCAATTCGTTACATGGAAGTTATTGGCATTAGGTTTCATTCAAAATACTGTCGAATCAATATTAGAGTGGTTTGAACATTGGCCACTTTAGTAGATATTTAATTAACAGACAATCATGTTTTATCGAATTTATTTTAATTGGATAAAAGATCTATACATTTTAGTTTGTAAATAACTACATACTGGATTCAAATACATGGCATCTCTATACAAACAATTATTTTAATTGGTTATACACCGTGACTTTTTAGTCGTCTTACAAAGGTGGTCCACTTTAGCACTTATCGCAATTTACTTGAGGTCGGCGGAGCATTTCTTCGTCTTCTTTAATGCGTCTCTATTAGTAGTCATATTTATGGACACCCCAATTCTAGCCATAACATAGTTTAAACAATAACAGAAATAATAGATATCTTGTCTTACTTCTTACTAATATTATAAATACGAAAGTTTATGAGGAGAATAGATGGATGAAACAAAGAAAGAATGAAAGAAAAAATTAATGAAATGAATGATGATGGATGGATGTTTGTTACTCTTTCACGCTAAAACTACTGAATAGATTTAGATGAAATTTAGCACGCAGATAGTTTAAAATTTGGATTAAGACATAGAATACTTTTTATGCCGGTAGTATGATCCCGTGGGACAATTATCGACCTCCACGAAAGCGAAGCCGCGGGTAGTTTGTCTGTAACAAGGTTTAACGTTGAATGAATCAGGGTTCCCATATCACTTCATTATTAATAAGTAAGTTAAACAGATCCACCGTCCAAGTTACAGAAACTAACTCTTAGAATAATTGAATCGCAGAAGGTCGGAACAGGAAGGACTATCTCTAACAGGAAAGACACACAAACGTAACTGTATAACAGCGGTAAACGTTTGTAAACTTTATGACAATTCTCTATGGGCTTCAAATAAATTCGATTTTCAAGTCCGAGAGGAGTCTTATTTCTTGGGTTATAGTAGTGTTGTTGCGGTCTATTTCATCATCATTTTTATGGTTTATTTTGTGAAAGTCTTGAAAGGAATTTGTATTTTCGGGATTTTTATTGTGTATTTTTTGTTAAAAGGTCATATGTCCGCGAAATTCAAATTTTCTTACGTTTTTGCAATTTGCAGGACAGTGTCAGGTTGTATGTGGATTAAAATATGATTCGCGACCTTATGACAAAATCTCAAAAAACGTAAGAATCGAATTTAGCGGGTTACCCGGCTTCCACCTTAAGCAAAGTTATAAAGAAAACTTCGTCAGTTTTATTTTTTGTCCCATTGGGGGAGGGGGGGGGGTCTTGCTCTCTTCGGGCCCAAACCAGACCCGGACTACTACTGTGAAATTCCTAATAGAAATCCCAATAACACATTGTCATGACTTAAAGCGCAGGCCACACCGCCAGCTAGTGAGCAAGCGAGGCGGGCGAGCATCGTTTCACCCCTTTAAACACTTTGGTTCACACCGCGAACTGCAGAGCTAAGCTACTTCAGCGATACTAACGAAGCGAACGAAATATCCGACGATGTCAGCGATGCTATTCGTTTACCTCTCCCGCCTCGCTCGGCGTAAGACGGAATGAGACGGAACGCTCCCGGCGCTCTCCCGCTCGCCCTCTCGCTCGCCCGTCCTTCCGTATATTTCGGTGTGAACCCACATAGTTTCGCCAAAACTTCACTTAGTTTATATAGTTTCGATCGCCTTGCTTCGCCCGCCAGCTCGCTCCGTCGTTCGCTAGCAGGCGGTGTGGCCTGCGCTACATGCTCGGCAGAGCGCTCTCGACCACTAGAACAAACAAGCTCCTGGGTACCTAGTTAATAGGTCACCTACAACTTACAATTAGGCTGATCCTAAGTGACTTTCCCAAAGTAATCCAGGCCATTTTACGTAGACCGTTCCTTGTAAAAACAACGTAATTAGGATTGATAGTTATCTTTTGTTTGAACTTTCGAAAGAAGACTTTCGTTGGATTAAAAGGCAACTTTGGTATTCTGTTGAAATATTGAAAATGAAGATTTACATCTTTAATGCCCGCTGTCAGCAACACGAAGCGTCACCTACCACCCGTATTTGCGGTCACGTTAAAAATTACTCAAATTTAAGTAACAACTTATGCAAATGTTTTTATGCAATAGTCAAGAAGTTAAACGAAATAAGAACCGTCAAAGAAGCAAAGAAAAAAGAAAAAGAAAGCAATCTAGGCATTCTAACTTTTGACAGTTCTAACTTCAAGCAATAACTAAACTACAGAATAAAAATCGTATCTTAAATGATGACTTTTACTTAAGTAATCACTTTGACTTGTTTATAGATACGAGTGTTAGATGAGTGTAAAACACTTTAAAAAAGGAACGACGGAGGTTCTTGCCCATTCCTCATCATCCGCTTCGTTGAAACAAATGGTTTGACTTTTGACTTTGAATGCTTCAAGAAAGCGCACTGTGGCATTTTCAACGTTTGGTCAGCGCCGCCCGGCAGCGAGAAATGAAATTCTAACAGTAAAATATTTTTAGGCAGTCTTTTATGTATAAGTTTTTAAATTGACATGGCCACTAACATTATTATTAAAACTGAAAACGGGATATTTACCATGTTTTTTTTAAGGATGGGAAATCATCAAATAACTCCTCCCGCTCTGAGTGGAGTGGGAGGGAGTGTCATACTTTTACTGACTAAAACCCATCCGTGTTCCTTCTTTGCCCTTTGTGTTCCAGGGCCGCGGTATCTCTTTCGAACAGTCCCGCAGCCCATATTTACCATGTTTACGATTAGTTTCGGGAAGTAAATATCGGGAATTCGAAACGAATAGTAAACATGGTAAATATCCCTTTTCCAGTATTAATTACAAGTCTTTTAGGTGTCGCTTAGGCGTCACTTAGGTGTCGTTTAGTGACCACCAGTAATTTCTTTCAACAATATTTTAAAAAACGTCCACCACAATTCTAAAACTCCAACTTCCAAACTTCCTAAGTATGATTTTAACCTGATATTACAATATCTGTCTGTTAAAACACTTGGTTCTCTCGACTTTGTTCCTGTAATGCACTTAACTCCTGGTTTGTGTTGTTCACAATCAAGTTAGGTGTGCTAACTGAGTCTGGGTCTAGATCTAATCAGATTAGCTACCCATGTGCCGCCTGTGATGTTAGATTATGGACATGTCGCAGGTTATTCACTTAAAATGTTTATTTTTGGTGGGAAATAAGTTTTCTAAAGTCAGTGCTGTTTTTCAGAATGTTGTCAACCGTAGTTTCATTATAAGTTTTTAAATTGAAATGCTCACTAACATTATCATTAACGCTTAAAAAAATAAAAATATCGAGAACTCAAAATAAATAGTAAAAATGGTAATGGTAGCGTAGTTTCATTGTTTTGTTTATTTTATCCAACTATACCGCTTGAATTTGAAGTGGGTGGAATTCAGTTTTATTATCTGTTCATAAAGAATTTAATAAATTGGATATTGAAAATATTATTTGAAAACGTTTCGCAGTATTGGGATGCCTGCAAACTACTCCAACTACAAATTCATCGAATTTCATTTATCTCCAAATATTTACCTACTGCAGTTCATATTTCAGTAGATATTACTAAGCCAACATAACATTAATCGTAACAACTGCTCCACAATGCACTTCCCCTCTTCCTCCATTAGTAACTCAGTAAGTACTTGTGCTAAGCACTCGCGTGTACATTCCACACATACAATTTATCATTCTTGAAATTAAAACAGTAAGCTAGGGGTATCATCAATCTTCCAAAAGTAAGGATATACAAACCGCACGCCGAAAGTCTCGACAGTCAGCCACAATGCAGAACAAATAAATAACACATGCAATTTAATCCAGTATCCGGATCCGTGTCCCAACCCCTCTTTGATTGAGGTCTCTCGTAAAATATATTTCTGAAACCTCATACGTATTATCATAAATTTTTATGCACGTCGCATCTTCAGCCAATTTAGATGTATGTGTTTGTCATTGATCGACGGATAGAATTTGTTTAAATTACATGTGATGAGCTCCGACGTCTTCAGTCGCGCACAGAATTTTGATACGCGGATTTTCCTCTCAAAGTGCGGGAATGTCAAAGTCACCGACAGCGCATCGATTTGTCACGATCCTCACTGAAAGGTGATGTTCAAAAGACTGGAAAATATCTGAATATTTTTTTCTATTCTTAGAAATTTTAGCGGAGATGGTATTTTTCTTGCTTTTTAGAGACCTCATCCGTCATCATTAGACTGAATTTGCTGTTATTCACTTTTATATTACTTAACGTGTGCCTACTGTCGGATCGTATCTGTGATAATATGTTGCTTGCGTACAAAGTTATAGATAAATTATGCTGAAAACTGGAGCACGCTAAAACTGCGGCCATCTTTGTACAAAACAAAAGCATTAATAGAGGTCAAGTTCTGAACCAAGATGTTGTGAATTTTATTCAAATGGGGTACTTATCATCTACCCTTCTCAAATAATGTCAGTGGCTGTGAGCTTCCCCCTCACAAGATATTTTTTTCCAGCTCATCTGCCACCTGCATATTCCAGGGTTGAACCAGGGGAATGACAACGAGGTACGGGCAGCGGGTTACTAGTCGAACAAAATTTGAGAGTAACACGAAAGGAAAAAGAAGAGTGAAAATTGTTCCATCACCCTAACCTGCTTTTCAAGATAACACAATGTCAAATTTAAACGTCTTTATCCCTAAATTAAGTATTTTTGCAAAGATTTCATATAACCAACATAATAAGTTAAATATAAAACTAAAGCAAGTAACTGCGAGTTAATCTGTAACAGTTTTAACTTGGAAATAGCGCGGATATAGTTGGTTACATAAATTCTCGGTACTGACTTGCTAAGAACATTAGTTATGAAAATATTTTGCTGAAACTTTTAATAGAGTCGTATGTTAGTCAGTGCGAAGTGGTTTAAAGATTTATTTATTAGCCGGGGTAATGTAGGGCGTTCGTGAGGAGCTCGTGGATAAATAATAACAGCCGCTCGGATCGATCTTTCAGTTAATACGTGCTTGGGTGTGGATAGGTGACCACCCATTACATACCGGTTTCCTCCGTGCCTCAGAAAGCACGCTAAGCCGTTGGTCCCGGCTGTCATTTGTCTTTGACAGTCGTTACAGGTAGTCAGTGACCCAAAAAGTCTGACAACCAGTCTTACCAAGGGGTATCGTAATACCTAGTACTAACTGGGTTGTGAAGGTCAGATAGGCAGTCGCTCCATGTAAAATACTTGTATTCAGCTGCATCCGGTTAGACTGGAAGCCGACCCTAACATAGTTGGGAAAAGGCTAGGCAAATGATGAATCTAGGGCGTTTGTGCTAACGTGACCCAACCTATCTCTGGCGGGAGTGGCATAATCCGCCTATAACGTGCGTAATGCTGGGACACAGACCTCTTATCTGTAAAAGAGAGTGGGCCATAATCCATCACGCGGGCTCAGTGTGTGTAGATAGGTAGGGCAGGTGTGTCAACGAATTTATCGATTTATTTATCTATTCTATCAAACAAAATGCCATTAACGTTATTGTAATTTTATTACAACTACCCACAACTTCCTTTTCAATCTACCATTGACCTATAAAGTCATAAAAATAATAATTCAACAAACCATTCTCATTTTCACGCCAAAACAACCCCATCAGTCAATGTTACATTAATAAAACAGCCAATCATCAAAAAATCTCATTAATTTTAGAGACCTTTTGTTCAGATTATGAGGGCGCGGCCCCAATAAAGGAAATTAAACCTTACTACGAAAACGATCATGAGGAATTTACTTTTGTACTCGGCAATGGCCGAGTTGGTGTTTAATTATTTAAATGAACTGAAAACAATTAGAATTACGTTCGTGATGGCGGCTCTTAAAAGTGCTGTTGTGCCGGCCATCGGACTCCCCAAGTCATTACTTGGGGAATTGTTGCCTTATTCGGCTCAGCGCCCACTGAACCGGCAGAATGGGATTTTTGTTATTTTTCTGCCTTTTCTTATTAGAGCTTACTTAAGTGGAACTTCTTTCCTTGGAGAAAGAAACTGACCTGAAAATAAACGAACACATTTGGAGATACCAATCAAAGTAACGCGTTTTTTTAATTTTCTCATTTGATGACTCCTGAAACACTGCTGGCTACAACATAGTTTTATATTCCAGAGATGCCGTTTCGAAATTATAGTTTTGAAAAGACGGAATTCTAGATTTTTCTATTGTGAGGGAACCTGAAATGCATCACGCAGTAATGAAACAGTTTTACTCTTTATGCATTTATGTTCAGTGGTCTTCATTTGCATACATAGTTGTAATGTGCTTCGATTTGTTGACCTGTTTCTATCTTGGTTTACGTTTTTGTACCATGGTAGTTGTTTGTTATCGGGTCAGCACTGTCCTCTAATAGCTGAGTATTTACCCTGTAATCTAAAAATATTGTGAAAGACATTTATTTCATTTAGAGTACCGTGAGCGAGAGAGTGGGTTTTAAAATGAACATGGACAAAAAAACCAAGGTCATGTTGAATGCCCATGTAAAACCCACTCCTATCAAGATCGGAGGCTCTACACTCGATGTTGTAGACGATTATGTCTCAAATTTATGTCGATTATGTCTTAAATTATGGCACAAACGGTCCAGTTAGGTAGGTCTAACTTCAAGAAAGAGGTCAATCGTCGAATCTGGCTCGGCTGGGCTGGCCTTATCGCAGAGTCTCAAGGTGAAAGTCTATGACCAGTGTGTGTTGCCAGTGATTACATACGGGACCGAAACGTGGTCGCTCATAATGGGCCTCATCAGAAGGCTTAAAGTCACTCATAGAGCAATGGAGAGGGCTATGCTCGAAGTTTCCTTGCGTGATACAATCAGATATGAGGCCATCCGCAGGGAACCTAGGTTACCAACGTATCCCAAAGAATTGCCAAACTTAAGTGGCGGTGGTCAGGGCACATTGCTCGCAGAACGGCCGATGGCCGAAGGGGCCGAAAAGTTATGGAGTGGTGACCGCGAACCGGAAGACGTTGCGTTGGAAGGCCTCCCACTAGGTGGACCGATGCCCTGGTGAAGGTTGCGGGGATCCGGTGGATGCGAGTCGCACGGGACCGGTCAATGTGGCGACACTTGGGGGAGGCCTATATCCAGCAGTGGACGTCTTTCGACTGAAATGAGGATGATGATGAACCCTGTAGTTTCTTGACGATGAAACGACTATTGGTACCGTGCACCTAGCTTTTTCCATATATATTTTGTGTGTAATAAAAAGCCATTGAATTTGAATACGCAAAGACAAATCAATAACTTATTGAACGCCTCGCCTTAAACAACATCAAACGACTTCCACAGACGTATAATTTGTGTACGGACATGGTCGTAAAATTATTTCATTGAATGAAAGACGTCCGGATCCAAAGTTTAGTCGGGGATCAAGGGGGGCGGAGATTATTGTTCCGTTGTGAAGGTTCTTAAACTAATGCTACGTAACAATTTTAGTTTATTATAACTGTTCTACTGCAGGGAACTTCTGTTCCAATAAGATTCATTGATCACTTTGATAAGCAGACAATCGGATCCAGGTTTTACTAGAACAGACTTGCTGAATGCCCAATTTTCCATAACTGTTCTGACTAAGTAACTCGTTCTGACACAAGAATAGACAATCAGGAAACAACTTTTGAAGTTTTGGTTATTAAAAAGAAAATGAATCTACAGATTTTTTTACCGTGCCCGAGACATTATTTTTATCTTTCCCAATTCCTAGCAGTGGAAACATAATACGCTGGTTGCTTCGGCTCTTCATAATGTACAGATGTAAATAAATGTTTGTAACTGATATCGAACTCAAACAGTAGGTACGGAACCAACCAGAGAATTAAACCGGCACGAGGCAAGTTATCGCTCCTCATACACTGTCCAAACTTTCCTGCTAACTAAGCTAAACGATTTATTCGTTCCCGGGAAAGCTGTAGTATTGCTTACTCAGTACTTATGTTGGTACCTAGTTCTGCTATGATGTTACATAACTTTTGCATAATATCGAAATCCCGGAACTGAGATATCTCAGTTCTAGGATTTATGCTCGTTTCTCTTTCGCATTATTGGTAATCGAAATTCTGTGTAAAAGGATCCTTTAAATGTTTATCCAGTTACTATTAGATACCAACATCTGTAGAAGATTTACTATCTATGATATCTTGTAATATTTTATCATAGCACTGACAAATAGTTGTCTATTCAATATACATTTTCTTACTCTAGACTCATTTATTTTTATTCCCTTTTACGTAATCGAAAGAAAATCCAGACTGATAGATTGACTTTTATTTCCATTTCTAGATACCCTAAAAGCATCATTACATTTGAATAAAAGTTGTCAGGGGCGTATCGGAATCAGATTAGTTGCGGGCGACGCAGCCGCCGTCCCGACTGGATCCCGAGCGAACCCGACCGGACCCGAGGAGACCCGACCGGATCCATCTCTCATGGATGCTATCAGATCCGATAGGACTCAGACGAACGGATCCTGTGTAACAGATAGCAGTTTTAAAATAAAGTTTCACTTCATTAGTATAATTTGATGGGACTTTATCAGTTTTTAATGGGATTGGTCGAGGTGTTTGCTTCAGGTTCAAGCTTATGATTAGCTAATTACTTTACCAACTCGTGATTTTTGAGGAGAAAAGGTCTGATATAATTTTACTTATTCATTCAATGAGCTTGTGGATGATTATTTTAGCCCAAAATTTCGCCTTTTAGTCATCTTTCATCAATAAAACACACCGCAGTTAGTTCGGCTGTTTAGACCTTTGAACTTTATCTTACTAAAGCTCACTAATTAATTATTACTAATGAAGTGACTCGGCGTTCAACTTTTTTTTCTATTGCCTGTCGTGTGTCCCTGTGCTGGGCAAAGGCCTCCCCTTTCGCCTTCCAAACCTCTCTATCTTGTGCGTTATCTGGCCACGTTCGCCCCGCAAACAGGATCAGATCGTCACACCAGCATCGCTGCGGTCTACCTCGACGGCGATTCACTCGACTTTCTTCACAAATTACACTTTAAGCGACGAGGACATCTAAACCACGTTCAAGACTTAATTGCTATGAAATATTGACAGACAACTCTGGAACGCAGTTTACGAAATACGTACGCTCTCAGTCCTGAACTAGTAACTCCTTGTAACCAATAGTTTTCCTCCCAGATTTTTTTCCCACCTCCATCCCTGCTCACCCCTCCACGCGAACCACATGAACACCTCAACACGTCGTCAGGTGTCCGACAAAGTGTCTCGATGTATGGATCACATTTATTTGCATATAACAGGCACCGCTGCTGAATACTAACCATTCTCTAAGGGGTCCGGGACGCTACCTGACTGACTTAACTTTACTTTTGAATGTAAGCAGAGTTGAATTTTAGGTACACATTACTTCTTTTTGACTGCTCCAAGATGATCACGCTTGTGATCACGCCCTGGTCCTGGAAGCCTAGACAAAATGACATTGAGTCGGTGATGATGATGATGGAGAGTACAAAAATGTGACCTGTGTACGTTTTACGGTAGGACTCAATGTAACGTACTCAAAACATTGTGTTGATGGATGGATGGAATAGTATGGGGGTCGTGGAGGTGTTTAAAGTAAAAATCTTACATTAAAATCATGTATTTAAAAAAAAAACTTGTGAAAATGTTGGAACTTTGACCCCCAATATCTCCGTAACTAGAAGGTTCCCAGGTATGCTCCAGAACAAAAAAATTATCGCAATGACGGGGAGAACAAGTACCTTTCGGCTTCGTTAAGGGTTTTTTTACACCCTTTATTTATACATAAACTCACGCCTTTTTCCCATCGCTCAGGTTAGGTTCGCTCAGGTTAGGTTCGCTCAGGTTAGGTTCGCTCAGGTTAGGTTCGCTCAGGTTAGGTTCGCTCAGGTTAGGTTCGCTCAGGTTAGGTTCGCTCAGGTTAGGTTCGCTCAGGTTAGGTTCGCTCAGGTTAGGTTAGGTTAGGGGGTAGGCAGACACCACGGAACGCCTCCTGCTACGATCTTTACTCCTTTTTCTTCATCCACATTCATATATCTGGTCATACACGCACGCCGGTTGCGAGTACTACGCACCTGACCTTTCTGAAGCACCTCACCATTAAGGTCACTGTATCGTCCCCTCCCGGTGTTGCCACTCACAGCTGCTTGTAAATACCTTTTGTTAGTTGCCTGTCACTCGTCCTCTCCACATTACCAAACCATCTCAGCATACTCTTTTAAATTTTTGTCACTACATCTACTAAATTTTAATCCGGTTGAAAATCGTTGAAATAGGAATCGTTTGAAAGCTTTGCCCTCTACCCTCGGATTTCTATCGCCCGGTTGGGCAGAGTGTTATTGAACTGTTCCAACAAGAATTTCTAAGTAGCCGTTTGAGGTTTCAAATTTCTGCCCGCTCGAAATCAAAGAAATGTAAGGGACCTACTAGGTATAGGCGGATACAAGAGTGACGATGGTTTATTTACTTTTGATTTCAACATAACATAACATCACGCCTATAATCACCGAAGGGTAAGGTAGAGGTGTACCTAAGAGATCACCCACATTTCGCTAGTTATGTTTCAGTCCCATATAATAGGGAGCGAGCCTATTACCATCAACCGGGCACAAATCCAGACTCCGTGGCTGCTACTGAGAAGTCCCCGATGGAAAAACCCAATAACAATTATTTGTCCGACCCGAGAATCGAACCCAGGACCTCATGCTCAGCAGTCGAGATTTCAATATCCATCTTTTTAAGAAAAAAACTTGAGGTCTATGTACCCTAATAATGGATTGATACGCGAGTAGGGCCTCCGAGGCATTTGGTAAACTTGAAAACGTCTAAAACCCAAATATATGTCTAGAATTACAATCATGTTTTACGTTTGTATATTTCAAAGAAATTGTTAAAGTACTGGAAGGTAATTTCACCGGTAAGCATTTTAATACTTGTCCACATTTCTATAGAAACTGGCCCCGCCAGACGGTTTCCATTCCCTGAAAATAATTAGGTTTAGGTACTAGAAAACATATTGAACGGAAATATAAAACCTAATTACTTGATATGTTTCTTTAGAAAATTGGTTTTTCGAAGAAGTTCGTATCATTTTTATTTGTAGGTAATGTAATTACCGGCCATTTGCCGCAGTCGGGTAATTATATTATTAATTTTATTTAAAAGAAGGGTTATTTTATAACATCATTCTCTTGCCCTTACCCCAAATTCATTTGGGGTCGGCGCAGCATGTCTTCTTCTTCCATACTTCTCTATTACTCGTCATTTCATCAGACATCTCCTTTCTTGCCATATCATCCTCTACACAGTCCATCCATCGTTTCTTTGGTTTTCTTCTACTTTTATGCCCATTCACATTCATACTCAGAACTTTCCTCATTATTTTATATCTTGAAACATAATTAAAGAATTAGGTTTGTCATCGACTTGCTATTGGAGGAGCTCGTGGCTAAATAATAACAGTCACTCGCTTGCCCAGGTTGGTCTGTGGATGGGTGACCACCCATTACGAACCGAGTTTCCTCCGTGCCTCGGAAAGCACGTTAAGCCGTTGGTCCTGGGTGTCATTTATAGATCTTTGACAGTCGTTAGGTAGTCAGTGGCCCAAAAAGTCTGACAACCAGTCTTACCAAGGGGTATCGTATTACCCAGTACTAACTGGGTTGTGGAGGTCAGATAGGCAGTCGCTCCATGTAAAATACTGGTATTCAGCTGCATCCGGTTAGAATGGAAGCCGACCCCAACATAGTTGTGAAAAAGCTAGGCAGATGATGATCGACTTGCTATTTGTTTTCCCTCGCTAGTCATTGACATGTGATATTATATTTATGTATATTTTTAGGGACCAATGTGTGTTAACTTGAAAAATACCTCTCAACAATATGTCTAAAGGTCTTCTTGAAATGTATGAGTGGTACACATTTTATGTGTTTGTTTGAAGGTAAAATAATATTGTAACTATTACTTAATTATCTTCACTAAATATTAGCTGCATTGTACAGTTCTATGCCAATGCAGACAAAACATTTCTACAGTTTCCGTGTGCACTACCTTACCAGGTTTCAAGTTTCAATATTACAAAGTGCATATCTTCAAAGGCTAATGGTCAAATATCCTTGCACTGAGCTGCGCAAAGGTACTGACCATGTTCTCATTAGCTGGCTTACAATCCGTCCCAATTTAACTAGCATTATAACTAGCTTTAGGATTAGTATGAGACCGTGCCTTCATACTTGCAACGTTTGAAGAGATTTCCTCATATCAAAGGTATAGATATAATTTTGTAGGAGTCGTAGGTGTTGGTTGGTGTGAAGAGAAAGTCTGAAATTGGCAAAGGTGACTGAAAAGTTGTGTGGAAATCAGTTTTCATGGTTAGGCATGTGACGCAGAAAAATGAGGAAAACGTCGTTAGGAAATATTTGAGTATTCTAAATGTGAGTGGGTGTAAGCCATGCTGAGATAGGGCCCTTTTGGCCTCGTACAGGACCACTTTAGTTTAAGTGTCTTATTTTTTAATTTTTGTCTTTTTTGGTTGTTTTTTTTAATTTAATTTTGTATTATTGTTTTGTCCTGTGCGAGTCAAATAAATAGTTTTTCTTTCTTTACTGGACTCGCGCACCGAGGGTAAACAAACTTGTTGGTATTTTGTTATTAATCTACATAAAGGGTGTAACAAGACAAGGGTCTTGTTACACCCACGCCGAAAGGCATTTATTCTCCCCGTCATTGTGATATTTGTTTTGCTCTAGACCATACCTGGGAACCTTCCAGTTACGGAGATATTTGGGGTCAAAGTTTTTTAAAATACATATTTTTAATAGAAGATTTTTACTTTAAACACTTCCACTACCCCCGTACTATTCAGCCCATCCATCAGCACAATGTTTTGAGCGTGTTACATTGAGTCCTGGCGTAAAACGTGACTTTTCACCCCAAAAAAAAATGCGTAAAATTACTTAGTTTCATGTACATAATGCTTGGTTGACAGTTTCGTGAAGGGTCCGTTTATACCCTGAACTTACGGTTTTCTTATTTTTTCCTCTACATTGTGATGTATATTGTTAGTATATTGCTTCTTGCCAAATTTCATGATTCTAGATCAACGGCAAGTACCCCATAGGTTTCGATTCCCTTGTGAAATCGCAAAATATGCGACTTAAACGGTCATATCTTTTGATCACGCTGACTAACAAGTCAGCCTGCCTGAAAACAAGGGTCTTGATAGACGGACAGACAGGCAGACAACAAAGTGATCCTACAAGGGTTCCGTTTTTGCTGACTGACGTACGGAACCTTAAAAAAAGGAAGGATGGACTGTGTGAAAGATGACATGGCTAAAAAGTCATCTCATAGACACTCGAGACGACTAAGAGATGAATAATGAGATGATGACTAACAGATAAGTATGGAAGAAGAAGACATGCTGCACTGTCCCCAACTCAGCTGGCATAATGAAAGAGAACGATGATGACGTAGGAAATGACGTTTTAAATTTTATATTGTATTCAAATTGTATTACTTTATTATTAAGATCTGAGGACATTATGTTGTTGTCTCATGGTGAATGCTGCGTATACAAATAATAGGCATATATACCAGCATTTTTATGTTATTTTTATTGTTTTGAATTAATTCTTAGTATGTATTGCTGTTGGTGTACTAAATAAATAAAAATAGAAGTTTGTTTATTTGCCTGATAAAAGTCCTCAGTACTCGCCCACTGAAAAAGTTAACGCTCCAAGTTGACAAACAATGAAATATGCTCAGAACTTTGAGTTATAAATCACTCAATCCAACTCTACAAGAAAAAATGCTTGCAAAAACTACAACACAATAAGATAATTCAATCAATCGTTCTTCGGAAAATAGTGAATGTAGGTCAAGTTATTTGCTACATAAGTTAGTCGCCCCAGCGAAAGTTTTAAGAGATGAAATTGCCCGTAAGTGCACAGTTTGCCGACAAACAGACACAAAGACTAACTTTCCGTATTCGTCGGCAACAATAAAAGCAAACTATTGCGGCTTCGATGAACTATTTGTAAAGGAAAATACGGTTTTGTGGCAGATTTTTATGAATTTATAAGTGCTAGCGCGAGTTTCGTAAGTAAGTAAGAACTTGGTAAATTGAGTGCATGCTTTGTAAGTTATAGGAGCCGAGGAGATTGTGCTCAAGTTTGTGGAGTCTTTTTAAAATACTTTTATGACGACGTTTTCAAAATGAAATTATACTCGAAACAGGCGACCAAAGAAGTCAGCAAGTTTTGCTTATCCTTTTATATTTATAAACCATGCAGATAGTTTTGAAAGGAACGGATGGGAAATCATCAAATGACCCCTCCCGCACTGGGAAGCCGAGCGGAAGGGAGTGTCAGACTTGTACTGACTAAAAACCCATCCATGTTCCTTCTTTGCCCTTTGTGTTCCAGGGCCCCGGTATCTCTTTCGAACTGTCCCGCAGCCATTATAGGTACTTTGGAACCTCAGTAGTCAGTAGTTGGTCGCTGCAACTTGAATTTTAACGCTGTCACAATTTTGAAAACTGACTTTGTCTTGCTACTCATACAGTTGTATAAAGTCTCATTCTTATGCCTCTTCAATTGTGCCTTCAAATCACTATCAGCATCTTCTTGTCCTCGCCCCATGTTACTTGTGGTCTCCACAACAAGTTGTTTACATTCTCCCCTCCTTCTGAATATTCTGCTAATTATTGTCTTTTCCCCAGGATCCTCTAATAACCCCGGGCACGGTAGTCTCCGGGGCCGACGGCGACGGTCTCCGGGCATCATGGCGGACGCTCCACGTATACCCGGACGACTACCCCACGCACCGCGGCTACCTGGCGCTGCGGTGCCGCGCCACGCTAGCCACGCGCCCGCCTCACGTGCGCAGCATGTCCGTGCGGCTGTATGTCGCCGCCAGGCCGCATATATCCTCCTATATGTTTAGTAAAAATAGTAAGTATCTGCGAGACTATTTGAAGAAAATAAGTTTAATCAACTCACGCTATCCAGCATACCTGCCCAATGATGGACATGGGCTTTTTCCAAACTGCGCTGCAACACCGAGTCACCACACACACAAAGTTTCGTTTATAGCTCGTAAGTGGACCGGACAGATTTTTGCTGATCCCGATCCATCGCTATGCCGTGCGTTGCAGTATGGAGATTCGTAGAATGAATGGTAAACGGCTTGGGTTGAGGCAATACTGATCTATTGCAGTATGCGTTGAGCTTAATGGGCCATTTACGCGAGGAGAATTTAATGTCTCTGATAAGCGACTATCGAAAAAAATTTATCTTACTCGTAAATCGTCGTTGGCATCACATTTTCTCGAGAGGCGACAAACTGTCCTTCTGTAAATGTGTAGATTGGGATTCACACTTCGACAGTGTTCAAACTTCGAATTGATATTTAGTGAAACCTCCAAACTTTAACCTCTGGGGTACGTCGAGTATCAATTTATGTGGGTACGATGTTTAGTTTCTAGAGACCCCTACAAATTGACAAAAACCAGGGATCTCGCTGTATTTGCTGGAATAATGACACTGACAGCTACTGAACGCGGTTTAGATGTGATCGCGTTCAGTTTCATTGGTTCTGCTACTGTTCTTACCTTTACAACTAAAAACAAGTTTGAACTCGTTTTTATTGTATAATTTAAGAACAGTAGTTCAACCTCATCAATTTAACAACAAAATCATTTTAACTAGCGCTTCTTAACGTTCACAGAAAACTATTACAGATTTTAGGGTGTTTCACTGTTCTTACCGGACTACGGCGAACTCCAAAGAGAAAGAAAACATCCGAATCAACCAAAATCGATTTTACAATACAGAAAATATTCGTCCAGAATCACAAAACTCATATCTCGTCGTCAGAGCGAGTACTTTTAGAAACCTTGCTTTTTGAAACTGACAAAAAACACAAAATTGAACAAAAAGTTGGGAACCCTTTTGTTAGCAAACAAGTGACGAGTGACATCACGGCTCACATGTCCAGGGACGCTGTGACGGACGTGGACAAGAGCTTACACGTGACATGACAATTTTTTTGCGCATTGTAAAAATAGAAATAGCTAAAGGCGTCAGTTCCTGCGGGACTGCTCGAAAGAAAGAACTGCTAAAAAGTAACACAATAAAAAATATAAATTAACTAACTGTCCAATGTCCATGCCGTTTCCCCGAACGGGTTAGGTTGAGATAACCTACATATGTATATTACCCGCATTTCGCCAGCTATGTTTAAGTCCCTTGAAGCGAGCCTATTATTTATTTTCGAAAAAACATGGGATAAGGGTAGGCAAATGATGCAAAGATTGTATTTTGTCTGATACACTGCTTCGTTTACTTATAAGCACAATTTCCGATAAATTATGTCTTCGTTGACACGACAAGCATGTCGAACCAACAGCCATGTTTACGTCGATAAACAAGTGATGTATCGCGTTACTGTTTAACAGATAATTTAGTTGCTTTGCATGTTAACTAGAACACAGTTACAGTGACTAGGTGTGTAGTCGCTGCTTAAAAGGTCTTTCTTCTCTTCTACAACCTTTGTTCACCCAATGTAGGTCTCTCTCAAATCTCTCTCCACTTTTGGCAGTTTTTTGTCATGGTTATCCAGTTTCTCCCGGCCACTTTAATGAGATCGTCTGACCACAGTCGGTTGTCTTCCCACATTCGTCCGTCCCGTCCGTGGTCTCCTCTCCAGCAATTTCTTTCCGCATCTTCCATTGTTTAAAAGCTGCTACTTATCTAAAACTAGCATTACTAACTTATTTATTCCCACTTTAGAGACACAAGCGTCCTCCTTGTGAAAGGGATCGGGCCGTGGTAATCCACCACGCGAGCCCAGTGCGGGTTAATGGAGGTCACAGGTTTTCGAATTTTTGGTTCTAAGATATGCCAGTTTCCTGACGATGTTTTCCTTCACCGTTTTCTAAGCAGAGGCAATAAACAGTTAAGTAAAGTGCCTGCTTGGGTTGGAGCTTGTGATCTACAACTCGTTTATTAGTCGTGGCTGTTTTTTTTTAATCTAATAATGTGTTGCAGCCGCTTTGAAACAGTATTTTCAAAAACAATGATCCATGGGTAACCAATAAGACATACTGCATAAAAATAAAAATAAAAAATCTTAGTTTTGTATTTACTTTATATAATATCTTAGTTAGGAAATTAAAACACTGCATCGTGTTAAGTAGCCCATGCCACTTGGGGATAATGTAGCTACCCGTTAATGAAAGAATTTTTGTAATCGGATCAGTATTTCCTTAGATTATCCCCTACATACAAACTTACAAACAAAAATCTCTGTATAAAGTTAGTATGGATATATCTATGGACCATTGAAGCCTAAAATAAATAATGTTATGTAATGTTAAATCATATTGTATGCTTTATTAACAAAGCGGTATGTTTCAACAGCAAACACGGAAGTAATAACATCCTGGTTTGATTAAAACCTTTTCCCTTTTTATTTAAAACCCCAGATTGGTTTAACAGCGCGAAATACGGAGCTAAAAAGCAAAACATTTTTTATTTTATTTAAATATTTGGGACTTAAAAATCTCGTTTGGAAGAGCCTGCTTTTAACGGAATCCGCAGAATTTTGTGCTCTTTGAGGTATTAAGAAAAAAAATGTAATTTAATAAGGTAAACTCGAAAGCATTTAGACCTGACTTGGAAGTAACTTTTTGTTGTTAAGTGACGGCTTATTTTTTTTCATGGAAAGAGTAAAAATGTCTTTATTATTCTTTTTATTTTGAAGACAAAAAATACAAATATAAATGTTAACAGTTTGATTTGGGTGAAATTTACTAAAAATAGTGCCACGTAAGGGGTCCAAAACTATCATAATATCTTTCAAGTTGAAAACAACCCCATGCATTCACAAAATTTCATTGCAATCGGTTGGGTGATTTTGGAGATTAGCGTATACGAATACAGTGTCACGTGTTTTATTTTATTTTATAAAGATTTAAAATAGTTCTTCTGTAGTTTTTAATATTATTATAGTCAATTACAATGAGTGAGAGAGTACAATTGACCTGTCTTCTATTGCAAATGTTTACACATATAACCCATCCCTCTTTAAATTTTATTAACAATATGAGTATCGATATCTATCTGAACACTAATTAAATAATGTTATGTCGAAGTCTAGATGACCTTTCGGTAAATAGAAGACCCAAAATAAAATTAAACGGTTAATTTAAATTATATCTACTCGGCGACTCGTCTCATCTTACGAGAGAGAAATAATGAGATATCTTATGATTTTTCACAGTAAGAAAAACGCCCCAGGTAAATTATTTTCAATTAGGATAGGTAAACCTTATAAAACCGCAATGGCAAAGAGTTGAATCCTAGGTACGAAGTCTCTAGAAATCTTGCTGAACACATCAATACAGCTTAGCAATGGAAAAAGTTAGTTATGGTGATGGTACTGTAGCGGCATTACAAAGAGTACTACAGCAATATAGAACAAAAAATACTGCAGCGCCATCTATGACACAGACAACGAACTAAACATCGAAATACACCTAAAATTTACATGGTAAAGTTATCCGCGACTTAAGACTATGTATTGTTGATTTTATGTGATTTTACACCCCAAAAAAAAAAGTCATTTCTCAGCAATAATTTTTGCATGGAGTTATTTTGATGTCCAGAATGCTTGGTTGACGGCTTCGTGAAGGGTCCGTTTACACCCTGTATAGAAAAACCCGACAACAACTGTTGGGCAGTAGCCCACCAGACATAACGTCGCAGGATCCTCCCTTTTCTATGGGGGATGAAGGACTTCACACTCTTGTCTTCATACCCCAAAGTACCTAGGTACATAATAACTTTTATAAAGAAGTGTTGGTATTTCAAATTTTAACCCTCGTTTTGGTATGCCACAGTCACTCAGGTACTTATATAAAATGTTTATTTTACCTACTCCAAACCTATCTAAATCAGTTTTAAGACCTACCCTTTCAACATTTTACGGCTACATTAGCGAATCCGCATAGGTATATTTTACCTTACTTTTTATGGGATTCCTACACACACGAGTTTCGTACATTATTGCCCATAAAACTACACTCCCTGGTGACAACGCGAATATAAAACGAAAAAGTTTTGCCAATGTAATTATCAAGTTGTAAAAATCGCGTTTAACTCGCGTCATGTGAAACCGTTAAATAAATAAACGTAGAAGGTCAACAGAAATAGAATAATATGATGACGAGGATACAAAAACTATATATAACTGCGCCACCTAGCAAAAATAATAAGATTAATTTGGTCCAAACATTAGTCGATGTAAATAATTATCTAAAGTAGACTGGTAGAAAATGCCCAAGGCAATAAGTTCGCCTTTGTACATTATGTGCATAAATTTTTAATAAATAAATAAGATCCAACTTTGTTGATGGTATAATAATGATGTAGCTTTATTAATGGGAGTCGATGATGACAACACAAACAATTTTTCAGGAGATAAATAAAATTAAAATTAATTTCTTTAAAGTTCTGCTTTTTGATAAGCTCAATATGTCCTAGAAAATGAGTCTTGTTAATTTTAAAGCAAGCGTTGTGTAGGATCTGGACATCACTATAATCAAACATCTTTAGATATCTGTGCTTTACCTAGCCATAATGGCTATAATACATAATCAAATCCCACAAAAAGAGAACTAAGAGAAAAAGCACGTTAACCGAAGCTAATCTTCTGAATTGTCTCAGCAGTGCTACTTCAGAATTTGTTATGTAAATGAGTTTGGGTTCCGTCCCCGATCGTGACGTATCTACTGTGTGTGACGCGCGCGATATATCCAAGTAATATCAAGTTTAATATTCGACAGATATTAGGAAAATTCATGCTTTATTAACTTCGGATGGAGCGAGCGAAAATCGTGTTTACTCTTTCGATACATCATTATGTTTCCCGTTATTTTACAATCAACAGTGTATTTCTTGGCTGGAAATAGAAAGCTGTTTTTGGCAGCTTTTAGCAGTACATAAGAGTATAAGGGTACAAGAAAATTGCTCGGTGTAACAGTTTTAAACACATGTAGAATTTAAACTTATCTTCATTTTCAAATCAGATGGTTCAAAAGCAAATTGCGAGCAATTCACGCCTTCTGCAAATCCTAGATTTTATCTCAAAATTAGGCCTCACGATATTGGCACAGCTTTTGTTAAAAAAAGAAACAATTGAACCTCGGGCTTGGCACCGTTCCCAGTGGAGAAAATTGATAAGCCAGCCGGCCATTTAATCGGTTCAGTAATCGTTTATTCAATAAATAAGTCTGAGCAGATGCTGACACGTCATTATTGCTGAATAAACAGGGTTATACATACCGAGTGTAAACGGACCCTTCACGATGCCATCAACCAAGCATTTTGTACATCAAACTAAGTAAAACTGCACGAAAATGGCTGGCAAACGATCTTTTTGGTTGGTGTGAAACATCACGGTTTATTGTAGCACTCAATGTAAAACGTGATTAATGCATTGAATATTACAGGGGTCAAATATTTAGAGGGGTTTAAATACCTCCAGGTATTTAAAGTAAAGTTATAATTTTTTTTTAGAACGTGTTAAGAAGTTGAATACTTAACCTTCTATATCTCCGTAACTAGTAGATTCCTAGGTATGGTCCAGAACAAAATAATGATCGCAATGGCGGGGAGAACAAGTGTCTTTCAGCTTCGATAAGGGTCTTTTTACACCCAGTAAACATGGAACATACAATGATAGTCTACAACGCCACAGGTTGGATCACTGATTTAGATATACAGTTAGCGCCAGCACTACCTGACCCTTTTAAAGAAGCAGGTCTGTTAGGTCGAGCAATGCGATGCTCTCTCTGACTGTACCTCATTTTATTTCTTTAGGCTCAAACGCATTGGCCATAGCCAGGTGATGGTCGCCAGAACATAAACATTGCCCCTTCGTTGTGTAATACCTAGCTATCGGTAAAGACAGCCAAGCTTTTCATGTGGCGACGAAAATGCGACTCTCATGTAAGATCAAACAACACACCATGGAATCTTCCTGTTCATAAGTTCTATTATATAACAGTTAATTACAATATTATTATAAAGTATCTCTCTTTTAAGCGCTGGCAATTACCCTTTTCAACGGTCTCTGTAGGGTTTTACAGATATACACAATCAATCAGTAATGATAATATAACGTAATAGAAGATGAAAACTCTTACGTGTCAAACAGTCATTAAATGTCGCGATACCGATCTCAATAAACGTGACGGTAAATATAGTATTATAATAAAGTAGTAGTATTTTGTGATCCTATCATATTAGTGTTAATGTTTAACCTTTTGAACGCCACTGTCACACATACGTGACAAGCAAGCGCGTGCCTTGTACGCCAAACTACACAAATATGTGACAAAATGGTATGTGAAATTTTGGCTTGGCGTGGAGGGCACGCGTGTGCGTTTATGCTCTAGCGTTCAAAATGTTAAAAACTTGAAGTCTATTGATAATTATTCGGTGTGTTTACTAAATGTTGAGGTCGGTATAGCGTCATGTTTTGACTATGGAGGTACAAAACTCAGCTTCCTCTCTATGAGAGGAAATGGGCCACAATCCACCACGTGGGCAAGATGGAGGATGTAACGTGTCCTTGATTTTTGTGCGGTTTTTGGATATTTCAGGTTACTCACGATGTTTTTTTTCACCGATCTTTGAGAACTGGCGATCAAATAAATTAAACAAAGTAAAGTACCTATGTCTTGGTTCGAATCCCCCGACCTACAAGTCATCACTATTGCTCACAGATACAGGTCATCATTTTTCTAATGCTCTGTTCCCTTTGTCCACAGATGCAGTACCGAGCAGTAGTTCCCGGCTGCGCATGGAGACAGCTCTATGGACGTTGTTATTTTTAGTGAGAAGACAAGTGCCTTCAATTGTGAAGTAAAGTGCTAGTGCATTGTGACACACGGACAGACAGGCAAGAGCCGAGTATCGTGACAGACTAGAGAGTGCTGTGAGTGTTATAGCGTTAAGTTGCGGTGGCTAAGGGGTGTCTGCGTCGGAGTGGCTTGACGTACTAGCAATGGGGACGGGGAGGACTTGTTAAACAATTCCTCTGTTTTTATTTACTGTTTTTTATTCATAGCGACATATTAAGCTATACATTTCCAGTATAACATGGCCTCGCTTTGGATAGATTTCCTGTACAATGAAAGATCTGCATAAATTGGTTTTGTATAGCTTGATCAGCACCATCGATGTATTGATCGAAGATCAGCACTATTAAATTGCAGAAGAACTCATGGATGTCTCGCGACTGTCTTTTGTTAAAAACAACTGAACCAGTTATTCAGTAAATTACGTTCAACACATATGTATGTAAAAATGCCTGGAGAACATTTCTCACAAAAACATGCGTTATTTTGTGTTGAAGTCTCTAAATATAAAACCAACCAAAAAAACGCACCCAAAATATTTCAGAATACGATGTTTTAAGTTGAAAACTGGCACCAAATAATATAACTTGTCTAGTTTATTGAAATGGCCAAGTAAGTATAATCCGTCAACAGTGTGTTGCGTGGTGATAGTAAGTTTAAATCCTACCCAATTAATCTGCTGCGGTTTACCTACTCAAACATGTTCAAGTTAATAAGAGCGGGTTGCTTAGCTATGCACACAGAACTACCCCTTCACATTTGTCTTTAATTAATTGTTCTCGTCAAATATATAATTTATATGTATATGGCAAATATTAATTTATAAAAATGAAATGATTTCATTTTTTGTTTGGCCTCTCTAGGCCAAAATTATTCGTTACGCAGGCCTAAACTAAAATGGATTGGCCTTACTTTATTTTCACTTAGAATATACCTACTATGTATTGGGCCTAATACTTAAGTAAACATTGCTAGTATTCTTCCAAAAAGTGTAAATAAATTCAACCAACGCAGACACCTCTACCATACAAGTTATGTAAAACAAAGTTATTTATATTCTGCTGTGAAATAATCCGTTATAATATTATGTAAAGAAATAATATATTTTCATGAGGCTAATAAAAATACACTTAATTAAATCTGTTTAATATGAGCACGCAAACTCTAACATTCTAAATTAGATAAATTACAAAAATATATCAAGTCCTTTGCTCAATTGTTATTTATTATATGAATTGTTTTTAAGGCCAACACTGCTTTCACCTCAAATCTTTAAAAACCTTCCCTTTGTTATCATAAGCTTGAATATGTCCACTGCTGGGCATGGCCCCCACCAAGGTCACCATGGTCACCACATCCTCAGGTCCCGTACTTCTCGCATCCAGCTGCCATCGGTTCATCTTTTGGAAGGCCTTCCAATGATTCCTTTTAAAAGTTACAACAAAAGGTTCTGGAAAGATAAAGTATTCCACTAAATCCACTGATTAATATGATTTCTCAAATGACTAAACTTAAAGCGACAAGTTGGCCTGGACTGAGGCCTAGAGAAAAATGTACAAATATGTCCCTTATTTTAGAAAGTTTGTGCCGAGATACAGACTACAAGGTGAAATTGTTCATTGGAACTACAAAATGCCTCGATTCGGCCTACTTTATGCCACATTCTGCGTAACGAAATGCCCATAATTATTCCGAACTCGTACATTATTATGTTGTTTCTTGGATAAGTTGCCAAGCCACATAAAAATGTTACTACATCCATATACCGTCGCTGAAGTCTTGCCAGTATTCTAGTTATTACTGTTTAGTTATGTAACATGTACTCGGTTGTTAGGTACTTGAGTTTTTCGCATCAAGTGCTGTAACATAGGCTGATAACTAATCTCTACTTAATTTAGTTATCCAAGTCGTAAATGGTAAGTCTGAAATCGCCAACCCGTCTTGAGCAAGCGTGGTGATCAATGCTTGTGCCTTCTCTGTATGAGAAGAGGCCTTTGCCCAGCAGTGGGACAGTAACAGGCTGGTATTATTATTATTAAATTTAAGTCGTAAATGAGTCAACGTTTGCAAGGAAAAAGAAAGAACGTTCAGTTCGGTATTGGCAAGAATATTTTCTTAAATAAATACTACTAGCTAAACCATATACGACGTATGTACTATTCTATAATGCCAAGACCAAACTCCATTTCAAGTACCATTTTCTCCGCAACAAGCAACAATCAAAACAAAAAGGAATTTCCGTTCCCGTTACAATACTAGAAATCTAAAATGTATTTCCAATACACTTGTGCACTTTAAATTTTCCCATTTCAACAGTTTCTATACACCTATCGCGCCATTCTTGAGAAACGGCTTTAAAAGACCACAGTGTCGCGAAACGTGACAAGACTGGGCTGAAAGCAGCGCTGGCCTTTGTCGACACCCCACAGACTTGAAGTCGCCTCTAGATAGAATATAATTGTAAATAAAAATCTTTAGAACCTAAAGAAACTACGACGAATCGAGATTAAACCTTCGTTGCAATCCACTGCGTTTTCCAATTACCGTTCCCTTAATTAACTCGTATAAAGCGAGCAATGTACTGCGCAAATTAATTTAGAACTTTTGTTTGAAGTTACTTTGATGTGCTTTGTTGGCGGAAGCAAAATAAACAATGTTATAAATATTAAATTAAGGTATTAAAGTCAACACAGACTCAGTTTGTGGTTGACGACACTGTATTTATGATAAAAGTGAAAACAGACTGTCGTTTGTGGTTTTGTTATGTTGGCACAACTTTGAACTTTGAAGTCGCATTAGGGCCACGAAAACATGTAAAGTAACCACAGTGCGACATAAAACAACCACAACACGACGCCCATGGTAAGAACGCAATGCGTGGCAGAGAGGAACACTGTTTTATTTATTTTTGGCGATTTTCTTTACCAGTATTGACACTCATTTTTATAGAATTCATGGGTAATAGAAACCCTTTTCACAGAAGTAGCCCCAGAATACGAAAAATAATCGTAATCGATTAACCAAAACACGTAAAACATTATACGCCTTTTGTCTAGAATTTAGTGGTTCTATGAAAGTACCCAATATATTTCCTTACCCAAGGTCTATACTATTAATAACACAGCCAACTTACTTCCTTTCCCGAAAGGTATTTCTTCATGCCGAGTATATTCGTGACTGTAATAACATTGTGATCGATCATAACTGTTAACAGATTTAATTATCCGAGATTTGATCTACCTGTCAGAAACCTATATCAAGGCTAGTGTTACCAATTAACTCGCTACAGTAATTTGCCTACTATTAATTAGGCAGGCAGTAAGTGTGTCTAAATTAATAGACCTTTTACATGCACGTAGAAATAGGGGCTATTTGAGGTCTGTCATTTTGAAACGGGGTTTTTGTACTATAGACTGACCGCTTTAATGAGTCCTCCGCATTGCCCCATCTAAGGCACATTAAGCGTCCACAATTAAGGTACTAACAATATCCCACAGGTTATTTGCTTTAAAATAACCATAATCTACGTAGGTATTACGACACTAATTGAACCAATACGTGATCAACCTTCAGAATATTCCATTTAAATTTATACCGTCGCGAGGACTCGTTAAAGCGGTCGGTTTATAGCTCCATATCTTGATTTATTTTAGTGTCCATGGAGTTTTTTGCCCGGTCTTCTCTATAGAAGTCTACGTTTCAACTTCCTGACTAACTAACAGATTATAAATGGTTTAATTGAAATAATTTAGTTTGAGTTTGAAACCTTGACTTTTCTACCACGCATTAGTATCAAATACGAAACAGTGTGATAAAAACATGTACATTTTATTTGTAAATATATAATTAAGTGGACGTGCCAATTTGTTAATAAGCCACAAATCACGTTATTATTGTTTTAATCCAAAATTATTTATTGACGTTTTCATATTTTGCATAAATGTTGTCAATTTTAAATTATTGTGGCGTACTCCCCCGGTTCTGAGTCAACATACCTCAACTTTACCAGATTGAACGTTTAATTACGAGTATAATTGTATGAATTAAATTATTCTCAGGGTCTGGCAAATAATAATATTTAAGTTATTTTAATGTATATTAATACATTATGGTAATAATTTGTATTCGCTCTTAAATTTTATGTAAGTTACGTTTTTCATGACTTTTTGATGTTTACTTCCCAGAATTTGATTCTGAATAGCGACGCTATCGAATGGCGTAATAATATTTTCAGTCAGGACGAAATTCACAAGTGAAACTGAAAGCAATCAGCTCATTTAAATTGTGATCAAGAACTGTCAGTTTCATCATTGATATACTGGCACCTCTTGAACGATTCAGGTAAGCTGATCGCGTTCAATAACATTGATAAAAGTCACACTCAAAGAACAGACACATAAATACATTTTCTTTGTTACACTTAAGGTGGCTTTTGAAAAAAAAACATGTTTATGTAGCAGAAGAACCTTTCACACACTACACACCGTTTTGAATTTTAGCCAGGAATAACTCCGCCATCAAAAAACTGCTACTGGATGATTTTAACCAATTCATGTGGTAACTCGAGAACCTCCTGAGCATTCACTTGTGTGGGTTCCTCACGAAACTTAGTACCTCTAGTATTGCTATGCCCTTGGTAGTCAATTTATTACGGCTCTTAGTAAAACGCGACATGCCCCAACACAGCACTTAAACTCAATTTGATGCTGTAGTCGTCAAAGAGAGACCACGTCCATGCTCTGCATCAGATAATCGGATCCAGTTCGTTACCGCAATCTACGTCTTACGAATAATGGTATCTTATCGAGACTTACCTATTGGTATTATTTTACATAGCATAAGACCTGTAATCCCTGAAGAGTTAGGTAGAGATGTACTTATATTGAATTACACTCACGTTTCGCCAGTTAATTATGTTTAAGTTCCATGTTACAAGGAACTTAAACAGAGGAGGGAAAGGACACCCCCAAACCCGGGCGTGTGTTGTTTTAAAAGTAAAGGATGACCTTGGTTAACACGTTAACTGCCAAGGTATATTTTCTGTACCCCCAAATTTAATTTCTTGCGTATTGATTCCAAATTGAATAATCTATTTATATAAAAGGAGAACTGACTGACTGACATATCAACGTACAGCCGAAACTACTGGGGCTAGGAATGTGAAATTTTATACACGGCTTCCTATTATAATGTAGGGGAGCACTAAGAAGGGGTTTTTGGAAATTTAACCTTTAAGGGGGTGAAAAGGGGGAATTTTGTTTGTATGGAAAAAATTCAAAATTACCACGCGAACGAAGTCGCAGGCAACAGCTAGTTATGTATAAAAGTGTTCCCTTCCCCTTATTTTGATGAAAAAAATGCTAAAAACATGTTGAATATGTCTTGCTTGGGGCCATGTCGGTCATTTTTAATCGAAAAGAACACTGTAAATGTGCCACACTGAGGTCATTTGATTTGATGCTTGGTGTCAGTCACCGGTGACTGACATGATCTGAACAGATAGTGAGTCTGTCAGGCACCGGTGCCTGAACTGGCAGTTAACGTGTTAAGAAAGTCTTTATATGAAAAACAAATTTTATACACCTTTCCGATTGATTAGAATTTTTATCACGAAATACGAGCACTGAAGTTGACGCTGAAGCAAGCTAAAACAAAAAATATGAAGTACATGGTACGATCTAACATCGAGTCTCCCTTATAGGATTTTCCAGATTAATTCTTGTCATAATACCAACGTGAACGAACAAGCCTAGACAATGCCTATGTATATAGGCAACCGTCTAGGTATGTCTGTCAAGGCTTCCGTAATTTGAAGGTCGGTGTTAGGCAGAAATTCAAACTAATGAATATTTACAAAGCCTAATCAGTAAATGCCTGCCAGATGTCACAGGACACAAAGCGAAGGTTTACATAAATAATTACCTTTGCGGCAGAATTTACAAAAGAACGAGATGACGGAACGCTATAAAGGATCCGTCAAACTAGCACAGACTAAGTAAGGACCAGCTGCTGACACCGGACACTGACCAATGTTTCAGTACATGTATGGAGTTGTCCGTATTCGGATGCACTTCCCCAATTTGTCCGTATAGTTTGACTAGACGTTAAATTGAGATAGCTTTTGTTGTAATGAAAGTTACTATTTAGTTAAACAACCCAACATCTCGGTCTCTGATACTTTTTTAATACATACAAAATGAATACCTGTTGTTCTTATAATTGTACAGATTCTACGAAGAGCTTTAAATAATACCATTGTATCTACATTAAAACAATATTCTTGTGAATTAATTATATTGTGGGCGTTGTCTGATATTATCATTATTTCATTTCTGATTGAGATATTTTATTAAAAAAACATGTTGTCAAAATCGTAGGGAGTACGCCAGACGTTATAAAAATACATTGTATATTGTACAGAATAAATTGAAATGTCTGAATGTCATTAATAAAAACGATTCAAATAAATGATTGTGTTATTTAAACCCTGGCCAATAAAGTATACTATCAAATGTTAGTAGATAGAATCTCGCCAATTTATTTTGATTCGATGTGAACTAGACACACGGACTGGACTGGCGGACATACCTACATTACAATTGATGGGACATCGTTTGATGGTTTCAATTCTGTTTTAACTACCACTATTATTGTTGGAACGAGATTTTTATTTACTATGGTTAAAAGATAAATAAAAGATCTCTTTAATAAATAAAGACTCTTTGCAACATGTACCTAAATGGTTGGTTTATCAGACAAACGGCTTTTTATAATTGAGTAGCCCTGTATACCGTTATACAGGGCTTTAAGTTAGCTAGTATAACTCCACGACACGATCATTATTAGCCTAGTCTTTTCCTAACTATTTTGGGGCCGGTCCAGTCTAATCGGATGCAGATGAATACCAGTATTTATCATGGAGCGACTGTCTGTCTATCTAACCTCCACAACCCAGTTAGTATTAGATCTATAAATGACAGCCGGGACCAACGGCTTAGCGTTCTTTCTGAGGCACGGAAGAAACTCGGTATGTAAAGGGTGGTCACCCATCCACAGACCAACCTAGACAAGCGCGGCTTAACCTGAAGATTGTTCCGAGTGGCGGTTATTATTTAGCCACCAGCTCCACGACATGATAGGTATTGCAATCGATACATAACAAAACAAAATTGTTTTGAGTTTTTTTTTGTTTTTTTTTTTCATATTACTTATTTGAAATTGAAGAACCCATCATCAAAATACTGCTGAGTTTCACTATCTAATTTAATTTCACCTTGTTATATAAATAAAACATAACATAACATCAAGCCTATAATCCTCGAAGGCTTAGGCAGAGGCTTACCTAACAGTAATAGTAAACCCTCATTTCGCCAAAGATGTTTAAGTCTCCTGATGGGAAAACCCAGTAACACTTTGCCCGACGTGGGTACCGAACCCAGGACCTCAAGCTCACCAGTCACGCTTGCAACCAGTAGACATGAGAGAATCATTAATACAGTACAAAAATCGTCTACAAAAGACAGAACAGTTCTTCCTCTTTGTAAAAGATATACTACTTTGAAAAAACGTTACAAAACAGAATACAGTCTTCCACTTCGAGTTTCTTCTCAAAATACGTTGACACTACATTTTCGCTTAACACAATATAAATATCGACGTTACAGCCTTCTACTTGAAGAAGGAACACCTGCCGCGTCACCTTAGTTTGTTGGCGTAAGTGTGAATTTTATATGAAATTATGTCGCGTCTTGTGACGGCTCTTGCGTTGCAAATATTATTTTATGCGAGAAAACATCGTTTTCTTTGCGTAGACTATTTTTGTATGAATAGTTTTAAAAGAAATTTTGAAGCTTAGTTTTATACGGACATTTCGTAGGTCTAAGGCCTGTTAAATGTCCAAGTAGCAATATTATTTAAATCTTATTTTAGAATGGATCTTTGATACTAAAAACAGCCTACTCATGTGATTAATACGAAGGGACAAGTTTTACTTATAAGGCGCGCTTTCTAGGGCTTCGGGACTGTTCGAAAGAGATACTGTGGCCCTAGAACACAAAGGGCTAAGAAGGAACATGGATGGGTTTTAGTCAGTACAAGTCTGACACTCCCTTCCGCTCTGCTTAGAGCTGGATTCGGATCATTTGATGATTTCCAATCCGAAAAAAAAAATGGCGCTGATTCTGGATTTTAACAAATAATATACAGAAGTATCTGTCCAAGTCCCTTGTCCACAGCTACTTCAGAGTCCAGTCCGGTCGGATTTGAGCTATCACAGTTAGCCCATACAATCTAAAATTAAACCATATTTGAAAAACAATAAAAATATCCAAACACTTTTATATTCTCCGACGTTTTACCTCTATCAATATTTCGGATGGACAGGTCCCATGAAGAATACAAATATTTGCTTTGAAAGGGATTCTGTTTTCTTTGCATATACTTACTGTATACTCTCGTCAAGTGTTTGGCGAGGATGGTGGACCTCTCAGCGAGTTGGGAGATGCTTGCGATGTGGAATATAAACTTGGAAGATCGATTAATATAAGATGGGTATGGTATTATGTTTTTATTCATATCAGCAAGTTGAAAGAGGTTAATCAATACCAGTAGCAATGTAAAGACTTAATTAAGTGATGATTACATACCAATTTTGAAGCTTTTGGTACAAGCTCTAAAATTAACAGTCATTATAATTTTTTGCCAGAATCACTTTGCTTGGCAGATGAATTTATGATCGTTGTTTTTAGTTACCTTTATAAAATTAATATTAAAACGTCCCGTAAACTTAAATTTAATAGATATTATATTGCAAACAGATAAATTATGGCAAACCATTTCCCAGGAACACTCATTCATGTTTTAAAGAATTCAGCATCATAAAAACACCCGATCTCTTTCCCTTGCAAAATATAAGCTTAAAAAGTGAGTAAACCGAATAACTCAAGCATAAGTCCCAATCTTATCACAACTAACTTTATACTCGTTCTAACTTCTGCCCAACCACAATTTTGCTGATTTAATACTTTTAGTTTGTGACTTACATCACTCGCCTGCAAAACTACAAGCTTGTGGTTATATTTTCTTGGTTTTGTAAGAGAAAACCCACTTTAAAGGTTCAGTTAAACCAGTGTAGGAGAATTGCCGACGCAGATTCGGACTCTCAATTACATTTTACTGAAGTATCTGTCAGAGTCCGGCTGAGTCTGGTGTCCGAAGCCCGTCCGAAATTTGTCCGTATCAGTTTGACTCTACTTTTAGTCTTGTTTGTGTGTTTGACAAAATGTCTAATTTTAGGTTGTCTGGGAGAAACCGCCTGAAGTCCTTCGTATAATATTCTCCCTTTAATATTGTTTTAAACCATCTCCATATTTATTTATAAATAAGTAAAAAAAGATGAATAATAGCCATCCACTTTTACAGAACTTTAAAACTGAATAAAACGATTAAGTGTAGTCCATTCCTTAAATAAATTCACAAAGTTTTCAATTTCACCAGATGGCAAGTATTCACAGCTAGCATAAATAGTATGTTAGACGAGAGAATTGAATAAGGTTATGACCAACCACGTTTAAATTGCAAATCTTTACCACTACCAATCTGCCATACATGGATTATTATAAATGAAAATATATGTGGGAAATCAAAACACTTTCAATAACTTTTAGTTATTTTATTTAAATATGTAGTCTTTACAATAGTCTTTACGTCTTTTTTGTCTTAACGTCAAAATCTACACTCCGTCACATTACTGAAGTAGTACTCTTTCTCTTTTTGGTAAACCACAAACTACCTTCAGAATAGTCTCTCCTTCTTACTGTAATCCATCCAAAGCTTGTCTTAAAAGATCGCTTTTAGCGATAAGACCGCCCATTGTTTCACCCTATGTGAAATGTTTTCTTTTGAGAATGTTATTTGTATGGTGTCCATGTAGAATATTCTATTCTATATTTTTACAACCCCATGAAGTAGTATAGTATAGTAACTCAAAAGAACAAGAACATACCCTAGTCTTATACGGAAAACTCCCTGACTGCAGTCCAATCTACATTTTCATCGTACGTGGCAAATGCTGGCATGTAAAACATCCTGAGTTGTACACAATTTTAATTTTAAATTGACCTATATTTTCTTTAGCCGGCACCCCAGCATTATTTATGCAGCTCGATATGCAAGTAAAACAGTCAACGTTTCTCATTTGCCCGCAGATCAACCTGGAACTGAAACTCTTCTTGAATATAAATAGGGTTTTGTATGAATTTTTCAGACTTATATCTCAGCGGTATCAGCGCTGTGTCATGTATGACAAGATGGTGCAATATATGCAGACTGTGACCGAGACTTCTATGGCAAAAACTTCAGTGTTCCGATTTTAAAAAGGAGGTGATTGTTTTTACTGAAGAAGAAGAAGACAGTGTAATATAACTTTAGTATCGGAAGGCCTTGGTAACTGGCAAGAAATACAACAAGACAGCGACGAACAAAACCAAAGTTTTATATCACTTTGTAGAGTTTATTTAGAAATCGATTGTACTTAAAAGAACAATTAGATACAGTTTTTTTGACGAAAACTACAAATACGAAATGTCTCAAAAATTCAAAACAATGGATAAATTATTTAAGACCGCAGAACGTTTTTTAATAGCACACAATGGAGGTCGCTATCCTCTTAACATAATCCCTTACTCGCCAATTTATAACATCCACGAAAAGGCATTCGCACTTCGAAAATCACACTTACGAACTACTTGGACATAAAGGTACTGTCAATGTCAAATTGTTATCTCAGTATTGCGATTAACTTAGCTCTTAACATAAAAACAAGTACTTGTACTATTATATTACGTTTTTGGTCGAGTGCCAAGTGCCAATATTAAAACTACTCCGTTCACGGCCTCCGGAGATGCGATTTGCGACACGCACGCTTGTCGTTTCAATTCGTCACTGTCCTCTAAAAAACCAGTGTCGGGCTGCGGGACCTTAAAGCCCATCATCATGCTGAATGTAAACGTTCTTGTCGTAGTCATGATCTGAAGGTGTCATTTTATTTTGTTCAGTCCTGACGTGTTATGAAGGGACAGCGACGCACAAACGGGTATTCAGTGCATCATTCTGAACCTCTCCACATATAAATTTTATATCGATATTTAAAAAAAAATCCTGCACTGTATTTTTTTTGTATCACGCACATGTCATTGTATTGCAACTAATAAATATTTTTTCTTTCTTTCTTTCAATCAAAAATCTTTACTCTTGCTCCAAACATTTGTGTTTACTTCGCCTTTTCTGTAGACGCGTTTCGTTTGAGCCTGTCGCGGGCGCGTTGCAAGGGTTTCAATTTACAGCGAATTTGTTGAAATTAAATAAGTTTTTGAAGAACACTAAACTTAAGTACCTATGTCACTTTGACATGTCAACGAATACTCTCACATTATTAAATAATTTGTTTGAAAACTACTTCAAAGAAGACTGATGTTGTAAATAAACTTTATTAATAAATAGTTCAGTAAGAAATTTATTTTGATTTTATTTGTTTTTGATTTACTAAGTTTATTTATATGTAAATTCGAAGTTACACAAGAGTCTTATTAATTTGGAGACACATTTGCTGAGCAAGTACAAGTTCCATTGATTGTTCCGGATACAAGTCATTTTATGATATGAGGTATGTGTGTGAAACTAGGTATTAGGTAAATTATATCTTTGGTAATAAACGTTAGAAAAAACAAAATAGTTTTGATGGGCTGCATATAACGAAATCGTAGAAGAGATTGACCAAACAAACCAATTTAGTCAAATGTGTGTTTTATTTTTCTTTTATTGTTTTGTCCTGTGGGAGTTTTATAAATACTTTTTCTTTCTTTCTATCTTTACATACACCAACCAGCACTACGCCCGCGTGGTGGCTATGGTACTGCTACTGCCCACTCCCTCTCATAGCGTTCCAGGGACACGATCGCGTCTCAGAACTAAACTAACTGAATTGCGCTATAAGAGTTACCCGCGACTTAAGCCGATGTAGAAAAACCCGACTACAATTACTGTCGGGCAGTAGCCCACCAGACACAACACCCGTCTGGTAAGAGAATCTTCCCTTTTCTATAGGGGATGAAGAACTTTTTACCTTATTATTTATCCCTTTAAATCTCTAATCCATTCTCTCCAAATATTTTTAAGATACGGGTATACATAGGTATAACCTACTTATATAATAATATAACATTGAATTAACCAAAAGGACCCCAATGTTCTGTTCGTCACAAATATAATAGGGTTTATCAATCTCACAGCCAGTGGCTATTCTATTGTTAGCCCTCGTCAAGTATAAAATCAATCAAATACTTAATTAAATCGAGTTAAGTATTATTGTTCGACTGTATTGTTGGATTCAAGAGTTATTCAACAGAGTTCAGAAATTAGCTTTTGAATTATTTTCAATTTTAATATTCAAATAATCGATTTGAGCTTAATCAACGCCTCGATTGAGACTCGCGCCGACCAGAAAAGAATGGTGCATATACTCAGATGATGATGATGGTGATGAACGCCTTGATAATTGTGAAGGTGATGTTACAAAGAAGACACAAAGTGTATGACTTCTATACAAAATAATATTAAACGTGCATAAGTAGCTCTAACTTTCTGTTTGTTACTTTAGCACATGTTACTAGCTTGTAAGTCAACCCAAAACCTAAAGTTCAGTAAGCTCTATTAAACTCGCCAACCACGACTTGAACAAACTAGCTTTTAAAATGGCACATTAAAAAACGAACTTTACAAACCGAAGACAGAATGAAAGAAGTTTTCTCATCTAAAAGCATTCAGTTAAAATCATTGGGTCGTCACTAACTTAGTTAGTATCGAGCGGGGCTGCTGATAGTGAAATATTTAAAGATGAGCTTATTTACTTACTTTAAAATTAATAATTTAAAGAGTGTTCTTTGTGAAGACTTTTTTGTAAATAAATGCAAGTAATCTTTGTATACGAAGTGATGTTTATTGATAGTTAGCTGCCTCGTTTAGAGGTCTCGTGCCTATGTCTAGTGGTCGCAAGCGCAACCTTCTGCTTAAAGCAAATGTTATAAGGTTCTCTATCAGGAATTTCTCGGTAGCTGGAGCAGCCCAGAACCTGAATGTATGCACTTTATAGGGCAATAGGCTCGCCCCATATTATATGGCTTAAACTCAACTGGCAAAATGTGGGTGTACTGTAGGTACATTTTTTTAAAGGTTCTTAGGTGTTTCTTTAACGTGTGGTTAGTGCCTAACCTGGTGTCAGAGTTTTTATGCCACCCATGGGCCTCTGACTTGGCTTTACATGCCGTCGAGAAATATTTCTCATGCATGCTGGTTTCCTCACGATGTTGTCCTTCATCAAAGCAAGTGATAATTATACAATACGTACATGAATCCGAAAAATCAGAGGTGTGTGTCTTGGGTTCGAACTCGAGACCTATGACACCACTAGGCTATCACTGCTTATAAGATTTTAAGTGAGTTGGTATATTAAAAAACAACTAGAATGTTGTGAAAAACTTTCCACCAGATGGTACGCATGACATTTGCGTCAATCTAGGGCCAACCAAGTGCCATATACTAAGAAGTTTACATTGTATAGCTGCGTGCTCCCCAGCAATATTAAAAAAAAACATCACCTAATGCAAGCATCCGTACATTGTACGTGGCTTAAACACAGACGTAAAGTTTACGACTGAATAAACCTTTGCAGAGGCTCAGTTGACAGTTTGCCAATGACGGTATCCGTTCCCAATAGGTTTGATCAAGCCAGCTCATCGAGCTTCGAGTCTACTGCGCCGCTGTAATTAGGACATTTGCTAACACGTGGATGTCAACTGAAGAAATATAGGCTGAATACAGTAGTGGATAAACTACCATGCTACTGTTCCACTGGCTTTAGAAGTAAGGGATGACCAAAGAAACGACGGAAGAATTGTGGGAAAGATGGTGTGGGGATGGGGTCGCCGAGATGATGGCTAATAGAAAAGTATGGAAGACGAATACAAATATGCTGTGCCGACCCCAAATAAATTGGGAAAGGAAGGAAAATGATGAAAGATGTTGATATTATATTACTAAATAATAACAGCCGCTCGGGTCAATCTTTAGGTTAAGCCGCGCTTGCCTAGGTTGGTCTGTGGATCGGTGACCACCCATTACATACCGAGTTTCTTCTGTGCCTCGGAAACCACGTTAAGCCGTTGGTCCCGGCTGTCATTTGTAGATCTCTGACAGTCGTTACAGGTAGTCAGTGGCCCAAAAAATCTGACAACCAGTCTTATCAAGGGCATCATCGTATAACACAGCACTAACTGGGTTGTGGAGGTCAGATAGGCAGTCGCTCCGTGTAAAATACTGGTATTCAGCTGCATCCGGTTAGACTGGGAGCCGACCCCAACATAGTTAAAGCTTAAAGTATAGCTGGGTAATCTAAAGATATGCATTGAACCAAATCTTAATTTCTTCCGACACCTAATTTAACTTACACACTATTTTAATTTAAAACATAATTCTACGCGACTTTTTCAAGAGCTGTTAAAGCTAAGTATTTTATTATGTACTAGCTTCTGCCCGCGACTTCGTACGCGGATCCTGTTGCTTATGCCAGCGACAATGGGGTCGTCAAAATCGAAGATCTGAAACGTCTGATGTCGAATTCTAAGAGCCCGGGGACGGGAAAACAACGGGATGCGCGAGACGATTCGAGACGTTCCATATCTTTATTCGAGACGTTCCATATCTTTCATTCTTGTAAGTCAGAAGTCGATGCGTAGATACGCTTGGAACTCAAGCGTAATTCTCTATCCGTGAACGTCTCCGACTCGCGAGACAGTGCGTGACGTTCACGATCAGCGGTCAGTCGCGCATCATATTCTTCACAGTTCTCTAGAGACCTGGATGTAGATGCGTAAATACGCTGAGAACGCAGGCGTGCTTCGTTATCCAAGAGGAAGAGAAGAGAAGAGAGGAAGAGGTTTCCACAGAGCGAGTTGCAGCCTGATGTGCTCGAACAGCATCAAGTCTCTCCTGACGTTCTTCGGTAGATTCTTGGGATCTTATGATCCTCAATCTTTTAGCTCCTTTGGAACATTGGGAAAGATTTGACCTCTTTCTAGGCATGGTTATAGTTTTATTGTAAAGATACCTGATCAATTAAAATCTAAGTGACTGCTCCCCTACGTTACCGGGTAGGCTACCGTGTCACGAAGATAAGTGGAAAAAGTCTAAAACACTCAAATAACATAAGCCCAAAGGCATATTTATTCGATAAAATAAAAAAATAAATAGGAGTTTTGTCCAGTAGAGTCAAATTTTCAATGTTATACCGTCGTCATCGAATATCAGTCCTAAACTGTTACCGCCTTCAACGCGTGGAGGTACTCCCAGCTTATGTTATTTTATAATTATACAGTGAAATTAGTGATAGCTTTGATTTCCACACCAGATGTTTCTGATCTTCCATTTTTATAGGTCAACAGGAAATACCCATTAGACCGAACAACTTTTGCTAAGACGTCATTCCTATATGTGTTATGGTGTAGCTGGGCTCTTGGAGTTCCACAACAGGTGTTCCAGATCTTCCATTTTTATAAGTCAACAGGAAATACCCATTAGACCGAACAACTTTTGCTAAGACGTCATTCCTATATGTGTTATGGTGTAGCTGGGCTCTTGGAGATCCACAACAGGTGTTCCAGAACTTCGATTTTTATAAATCAACAGAGAGTGCTCATCAGATTGAACAATGTTTGCTAAGACGTCATTCCTATATATGTTATGGTGTAGCTGGGCTCTTGGAGTTCCACAACAGGTGTTCCAGATCTTCGATTTTTATAAATCAATAGAGAGTGGTCATCAGATTGAACAATTTTTGCTAAGACGTCATTCCTATATGTGTTATGGTGTAGCTGGGCTCTTGGAGTTCCACAACAGGTGTTCCAGATCTTCGATTTTATAAGTCAACAGAGAGTGCTCATCAGATTGAACAATGTTTGCTAAGACGTCATTCCTATATGTGTTATGGTGTAGCTGGGCTCATGGAGTTCCACATCAGGTGTTCCAGATCTTCGATTTTTATAAATCAACAGAGAGTGGTCATCAGATCGAACAATTTTTGCTCAAACGTCATTCCTATATATGTTATAGTGTAGCTGGACTCTTGGAGTTCCACATCAGGTGTTCCAGATCTTCAAATTTATTCTCTCAGCAGAAAATGCTCATCACGTGGAAGAATTTTTGCTATGGTACCATTTTTGTATCTCTTATAGTTTAGCTATTCTATTGCGGTTCTGCATCAGGTGTTCAAGTTTTCAAGATAAATTATAGCCTATATGTTGCCCAGACTTAATACCTATACAACAAAAAAAAATCTTTCAAATCCGTCTAGTAGTTCCGAAGATTAGCGTGTACAAACAAACAGACAAACAGACAAACAGATAAACAGACAAACAGACAGAATTTTTTTTTTGGATTCGTGCTCTATTACTGTTTCTAAACCCCCCTCAATTTTTTTTTTTTAAATATGTTCAATGTACAGACACAGTTTTTTTACTTTCTTATTATATGTATAGATGGCCCAGATTTGGGTCAATTTGGTCGAGTCCTTGCAAACTAGGTCTGGACACTAAAACAGTAATTAATCTGGTAGTTAATTATCTCGTAGATTGAGCGTGAATGTGTGATAACCAGGGTCCTTTACGATTTATTGCTTTAATGGTTTTTGATATAAGTTGAAGTATCTCCTTAGAATTTTTGAGGACTCATTTTAAGGTGACACAAGGGACAATAAAAGTAGCCGCATCCTTCAAGGCGTCAACTGTACTTCTCAATTATAATATCTTGCCCAGTAGAAGAATAGTTCATACTAAAGAGAAGATTATTCAGACGCCAAATCGGGATACTCAACTCTATTTTATGGTTTTTAGATGGACTGACAACCGTGGCAAATAATAAAGTGTTGTGATCCAATTCAAGCCAGACGTAGTGATTATTGTACGCAGCACCTAATTTGGGATAAAAAAATGGATCTTTAATACCAATTACAGAATTCTCTTCTTCTCCTTCTTCTTCTTTACCATTTACATGCAATCTTTATTCTGGAGTTACCACTAGAATTTAGATCCATCATAATGATCAAAGCCATAGGGAAAGCCTTAAGAATAGAATTCAATCGTGAGTTAGTTTGGAGACATCGGCAGTCTAGCTATGCCGCTGAAATATTCACGCTGTATTTATTTACTTTGTTCCCGGCTGAGGTCAACAGGCTAAGTAAAGGGATGTTCACGTTGGAGGAGAATCATTTTGTATCTTAATTCAGAAAAGCATTTATGGTACATCATGTTTTTAATATTATTATGATTGGTTTATTGAAATTGCAGCCAATTTAACCAGTCGTATGTCGAGTATCCAGACACAATTAAAAAGTCATTGTGTCTCGCGTAGATCTACGTTTGATCTACGTTCGTACGATACGAAAGGTTAATCACCCGAATTATTTCATAAGAATGAAAATGATTATTTTCAAAGTGAAAGTTACTCTGTGTATCTGCTTGTTACCTTTTCACGCATAAATAATGGCTGAACGGCTTTTGACAAAACTTTACATACAGGTAGAACGGGATCTGGGATACAATATAGGCAAAAATCATTCCAATACATTAACGAAGGGTAATTTCCGACATTCCCATGGGCGAAGCCATGGTCAAATGCTAGTTAGTTTTAAAACCTGCGGTGCAAAAAATCAAGAATTAAAACTTCAACATTCAAGTCTTACAATTTATCACACCAGGATTAAAAAGCAATATATAATTTTTATTGCGTTAGAAAATCTAAAATACATGTTCAAACCGGATTCTGCATAAATCCTTGGGATGTATTAAACGTGACCTATTTGTATGACACTTGTATGAAATATAGGCGTCCGATAACATGTAGTTAAATATGTCTTTGGAATCAGCTGTAGAGATCGTTATGAGACTTCGATTCGAGTTTAATAAAGTTATGAAATACTCGAGGGAATATCATACATTCGGATTACCAGACACGGTTTTAAATTAGATACCAATATTATTGTTTAAAACTTATTATTGCTGTGTTTTGGTTTAAAAGATACGCATTAAGGTACAATTTTGAAGACAATGAAAACACCACTACTGTTTCAGACAGCAGTGAAACTATCTCATGCTGCTTTCCAGCGTCCACCATCATGATCTGCTTTTTCCCAACTATTTTGGGGTCGGCTTCCAGTCTAACTGGATGCAGTTGAATATCAGTATTGACCATGGAGCGACTGTGTATCTGCAGTCCAGCGACAACCGCCGACCGAAACTCAGTCGTGATGTTCTTTGTTTGACAAAGACCATCGTCAAAATGAAAAACTGAGAAATGCCACATGCAGCAATATCACCATGTACATGTGTGTGTTTTTTTTTATTTATTTTTTTACAAAATGGCCTGCTCTTGACCTCGATCACGCCTGATGGAAAGCGATAGATGAGGTCTATGATAAGCGCAACCTTATTAAATCCTTTCCGTTTAACAATCGACCACAAGTATAATATCTTAAAAAATACCACGTCAAGTAAACTTGTACTTTTATACATAGCAGCAGAATAAACGAATATATTTTTTTGCTAGTGTGCAGCAACCTTTATTATTCTTTTATCCAGCAACGTAATTACGCGACAATTTTAACTTTTATCTTTCTAGTTTTTATTTTGAGCTTTCTTTTTGCTATTTTGTAAAACAATATGAGCCGGTATCAAAGGTTTTTTGTGTTCTTTCTAATGCCGCCCTGCTTGCAGAACGGGTCAGGGCCTTGATGAGATTATACTGTTTGAGCATACTTTACTTCAGTTTTTCAAAGCTTTACTTGTACCACGTTGTATCGTTGTAATGAAAATAGAAAATGTATATTTTTTTTGTGTTATTGCAAAAGGGTAAACCAGAGAATTAGAACTGTGTACTGAACATTTAGATGGTTCTTAGGTCAATGAATTGGTGTAATTAATAGTTAAGTCCATATGAGTTCAAAAAGGTGTATTACGAATATTTGTAAAATTCTTACGGTGCACATGAAAAAAAAATAGGGCCTGAACACAAGCCTAAAGAACTACATTCTGTTGATTAAATTTTGAAAAATAATAATAATTTATTAAAATAATAATCGTCCTGTGAAACATTGCGATGTAAAACCTAAAGTTTACTGGCACACAAATAATGACAGCTTTATCTAAACAATTCACGTGAAATATATTGTTTCATTTGCAATGTCATACGAAACGTATCGAATACATTGCATGAAATATTCGTAACAATATGAACAGGATTAAAAGTAGACAAAAATTCACTATCGCTGCATGCAGCGATGTTATTTTAAATGCAGGACATGATGGCAAATATCGTGGAAAAATATGATAAAGGTTTCAATTGTATGGAGGATTACGACCGGATCGGATTATCAAACAAATAAATTCAAAAATGTCATCGAATGATATCGATATTTATTTATTTATTTGGTACACCAATAGTGCTATACATACTAATAATTAATTTGAAACAATAAAAAAACATAAAAGTGACATTGCGAAAAACACTATGTCAGATAACCATAGGAAGGTGAAAATAGTACTTGAAGATCGCAATTTACCTCATTTGATTACAACTATACAGTACCAACAAATTGATGCAATCGTACGTGGCATCTTAATTTTACTGCCAACACTTTGTAGCACATACCGCGTAGCACTGTAGCGCGCTACGCCGTAGCATTGTAATCACGTAGCGGTAACCGAGACATGCCGCCTACGCGGCGCTCGTAGCTCGTAGCGCATAGAAACGTTGAAGTAGTGACTACACGAGCGACACATGTTTGCATACTTCTTGATGTTGAAATGTATTTTTATAGAATTTCTGTGTATTTTAAAAGTGTTGGCGACTCCTTGTAACGTTCTGACGTACAAGTATTTTCCTTTGAGAGGGTACAAACATTATAATAATATTATGGTTGTATAGGGTTTTTAGAGCTCAGTGACGCATGGCGAAAAAGAAAGGGGCTGATACTCAGCAGTGGATGGTGATTATTTATTTATTATTCTTTTATGGAATCATTAAATTTTCTTTGAACTGACGCAAAATACAAAATAACACCTTGAAATTATGATGAAAACGGACTTCAAATTACGATACAAAATACCCTAAATACTGAACAGTATCCCGAACACTAAAAGGATCAGATTATTTTACAAACGGTTCCGCCCCGTGTAAAGCCTCAGTGAAACCTGACTCTACTACTATTACAAGCCCGAAGGTAGGGAGATTCGCTTCCTGATCTAATGCTCTCTGATTTGATACCAGGATAGGCTTTCATGTTTCCCTAAACTATAAAAACATAATATAGTATCACGCCTGTAATCTCCAAAAGGTTAGGCAGAGGTGTATCTAATAGTACACCCACATTTCACCAGTTGTGTTTAAGTCCCATGTAATAGGGGGCGAGCCTATTCCCATCAACCGGGCGCAAATCTAGACTCCGTGGCTGCTTACAAGAAATTCCTAATGAAGAATTGAGTGGATATTAGAACGGAATCACTGACTTTCGAGAAACCTAATGGATTGTCCATTTTGAGAGAGGTTTCTCGAAAATTGACCGAAGCGACACAAAGCCCATACAGTTTATGTTTGCTCCAAGAACATATACAATGTCTGCCTGATGTGTCACAGGTAAATAAACACGTCGAAACTTTCCGTCGGTAATATTCTTAGTTACCTGCGCTGTTCTCTAACAACATAAGTAAATATTTAAAGAACACCCTGCTGATAAATCAAACATCTTTATCTTCTTCCTGTCCCATGTTATTTGGGGTCGGCGCAAAACTTTTTTTTCTTCCTTTCTCTCCTGTCAATCGTCACGCTATCATTTACTCCTTTTTCCTTTATATCATTTTTCTCACAAACCATCCATCTTTTCTCTGGTCTTCCTCTCCTTTCATCAACCTTTATATTGAACATTATTTTAGTCACATGTGTTCTGTCCCTCCTCATCACAGACGACTCCCTTTCTCTCTTCTGTAACATTTCTAACTTTATCCATTTTTGTCACTCCACAAATCCATCTCAACATTCTCATCTCCGCTGCATGCAATCTTTTTTCATCCGTCTGCGTCACTGCCCAGCATAAATCATAGTGACATTTTAATTGCACAACTAGAACAAACCTGACAAACCCTTACACTACACCCTGAACCGAACAACTTGCAAACACACCAGAATCGAGGAGGAAATGGCCGCCACACTGGACGATAAATTTCTCCGCGCACGAATATTAAAACTAGGGAAGATAAAGCAATAAATTGCCGAGGTCGTTGTCCGGTGCGGACGATAACGGACACCGGTCGGTTCCCGGACGGTAGCCGGACGGTGGCCGCGACCATAACTCAAGAGGCCTTCCCGTGCGTATCGAAAAATGAAAAGATTTTCTTCGGCCTTATGATGTATGGATTCTTGCGACCTTGGCCATGGATCTTACCTTTTGTTCGTGGTATGAAATTCAGCTGAGTTCCTATAATACCGGGTTGGTGTTATTGGGTAGCCAGTCGTGGATTATCTTTTAGAAAGTGGCATAAGAGAGAGAATGAACAAAAATATTTTATTTTACAAAATATTAAAATTAACTGGCGAAACAGGTATACCTCCGCCTAACCTTTCAAAGATTACATGTGTGATGTTATGTTAATTTAAACTTAAGTGCAATTGCTACATTTGACTACCCATCTTCTTAGTGTGTCGATGGCAATCTAAATTGTGTCGGCCCAGAACTGAGCTACTAGTTTGGCGCTTTCGGTTGCGTGCATCAGTTCCTGTAGTGAACAAACAACAGGGCACGCAGGACACGATATTAAGTGCCCCATTGTTTGTGGAACAGCACCACATTTACACTCCAGGGCAGAGTCATCAATGAATCTCCACCTGAGCAGGTTTTCCTTGCTGCGGCCAACCTGAGTCTAGCCATTACCCGCCGCTTCGCCTGCATGGAGGACGTTCATTATTCAACGGGAATGAATTTCAAAATTAAAATTATCCTTTGTCCTAACCCACGTCAAGTTTCATCGTATTCTGTTCAGCAGTGACGGCGTGAAAGGTGACAGTCAGGGTTACTTGAACATCTTATCTTACTAATTCTTACTTCTTACTTATAATAATAAACGCAAAAGTTCGTGATGATGGATGGATGGATGTTTGTTACTCTTTTACGCAAAAACGAATTAACGGATTTGTATGAAATTTGGCACACAGATAGTTTAAAATCTGGATTAACCCACAGGATGCTTTTATCAAGATAGTACGATCCCGTGAGACAATTTGCGGACTCCACGCAGGCGAAGAAGCGGGCATAATCTATTGTATAATATTAGTATGGATGTTAAATCAATGAATTTCAGAACCTATAGTTTTATTGTTTTATAACGAACCTAGTTCCCCACTCCGCCATTGTGGTTCAGTATTCCGTGTACATTGTATTGTAATGCACGTCCTCGAGGTACACAATGTTCACGCCAGCTAATTGCCAATTATAATCGAAAGCACTTTCAATCCGGAATAGTGAACCTGTTTTGTTGTCCCTCTTCTTGCTGGTATAATGCACACTAGGTTTTTTCCTTTGTCACGGGAAAACTAGCCAATAAATCCTTATCCTTACTAATATTATAAATGCAAAAGTAAGTTTGTTAGTTTGTTTGTTACCTTTTCGCGCCACTGAACCGATCATCCTGAAATTTTCGTATACTTTTTCAGGGGTCCAGAAACGGATATACAACCCGAAAAAAAGTACTGTTCCCGAGGAAAACAAGAATAACGTTCTTATCATAATAAATGGCGCCACGTGTCTTTCGAATCATGAATGAATTATATTATTACAAGAAGAGTACAACCCGAATTGATTATTATCAAATTCTAAATTAACGCGAGCAAAGCCGCGAGCAAAAGCTAATATTACATAAATCTGTAAAATTGAGATTGAATCAACACACATGAGATCTTAAACATTCTAAAGTTCTCGTATTTGTGTAGGTTCTGCATTTTCCGCCTATAATGTCTCCACCGCTGGTACACAGACCTCCTCACTATGAAAGGGTCGCAATCAGAATGTAGGTTGATGGTCACATGTCATCGAATCATTATTTTCCTGCCCTTATCCTGATTTATTTGGGCTCGACGTAGCATGTCTTCTTCTTCCATACTACATATGGCTTAACTCTAATGATACATTATTAAAAATTTCAAAATCAGCAAAGACATTTGCAGCAAAATCGACCCAAAACAGTTAAGAATTAATAATTTATCTTCATTGACCTCCAGCCTTGAAACGAAACTTGATGCCAGTCAAATGGCTAGACAGCGCAAACCAGTACAAAGGTACATTTTAAAGCTTAATCAAACGCCTTCGAGAGTCCGTTCACAAAGACAAAGGGTTTCAAAAAAAAAGTTAATGAAAGACAAACAATGTTTGAATTAGACGGTTCGAAAAACAATGGTTGTTTTTTGGTAAAAGACAAAGATTCGTTCGATGTTAAATTCGGAATAGAGACGTTTTTGTAGCTAGTAGCCACAAGTTCGATTGCTAAGCAAGGGGCTCTGGGTTCCAACCCCAAGTCAGGCAGTGTATTTTTGGGTTTATCATTTAGGAATTTACAAAAATAGCCTGGTGCCTAAATTTATCCCCTTTTGGCTCCCTATAACTATTATTTGAATTCAGTATGTACTTTATTTACAAGCAATAAATAGATCCAAAATAATAGGAAAATATGTACAAGTATCAAAATGGGAAAAGTGCCCTGAAAGCAGGCAGCATTGCCACGTTGGATAGCAATGCTGAGTTTATGGCGAGAAAAAAATAGACCTTCTTAATCCGGCCCTGTCGCAAAATTCGTTCTAAGCGGACGTCTACTAACTATAAACTACCTCTCCGCCAAATTTCATCTTTTTACGTCAAGCGGTTTTCGATATTTCGTGACGAGTGAGTGAGCGAACCTTTCGCTTTTATATATTTCGATTAGATACCTCTGACCAGCTTTCTAAGAATAACGGGTGAGATGATAATATTGCCAATATCACGTTTCTATCTTCAGTCATAGAGTTGTTTGAGTAATATTAAGTAAACATTGCAACTAGTTATTCCAATCACCTAATGTAAACGTTCTGTGAATCTCAATGCTCGATGCCGCGCTGCAGCGAGCCTCGTGAAGTATTCACTAACTTAGCTTGTGTTTAGACTACGGGCGCAACTTCCGATACAAGTTGAAGTAACTTGTTAACTTAGCTATTTGCGCTGCTTATCTAACAGTGAAAAACAACAGAACTAGGAAGGAAGCCGTGATTAATATTGTATGTTCCACTAAAGTTCCTGTTAATGGTATTTTTATCAAGTTTTGAAACTAGCTTGAGAAAGAAATACGATTTTTGAAACTTTGAAATTACATACAAACATAATATGAGGATGTATGTAATTTTCTCCCATTTTTTTTTCGGTTCATCCCGCTCTGGGCGGAGTGGAAAGGAGTGTCAGACCCGTACTGACTAAAACCCATCCTTGTTCCTTCTTTGCCCTTTGTGTTCCAGGGCCGCGGTATCTCTTTCGAACAGTCCCGCAGCCCCGGCAGGCAATTTTCCCCCATGAGGTAGGCAGTCACAAACGCCACTGCTACGGTCCTTACATACTCCGTTTGCTTTGTCTACGGTCTCTAAAATCCATTATAGAAATTTGACAGATTACAGTAGCATAATGTGCTGGCGTCTGTACATCGCCAATGACATAGTGTACTTTGTTCTCGTAGCAATAAGGCTGCTGTTGGATTGCTCCTATCGGGTTAACTGTGAAACAGTATCTAGTTGGCTTTTCATCAGAGCTTTTCCTAATATATTGTCCTCTATTTTAGTCGACAGGATCAAAATAGCTGGTGCCTATGTTGGAAAATGCTGTGCTGCTGTAAAAAGTCAGAGTATTGTGAATTTATTATGATAACATATTGTTATTGCACTGACCGTCGACGCTACATTTACTAACAAAAACTCAATGTGAATATCTTTTTTTTAGCTTGGGGTTTACTCTGATTAATGTTATTGGTGTTATTTAATATACTCAATTCACAAATCTGCTAAGCTTCTTTATATTCATTTTATGTCACACCTTGCATATTAGAAATATTTTTTTTTTACAGAAACCATTAAAAGCCACAAAATACAAACAATAAATGAATGTCTAAATATTACTGTAATAGCGAGATACCAACAGCGCAATCATGTTGCGGCGTTCAAACACAACTTTTTTTTTGTAGAACGAAGCTATTTGAAATTCAATTTTCATTCATTTTGTGTCGCTTATTGCTGGTGAAATCGGGCGTAGGTAAGTATTTACAAACCTCGTAGCAGCAGGACATAGACAGTCATTTTATACTTACTTATGTGTACCTTATATTTGTTTTTCAAAATATCCACATATATTTACAATGACTGTAAGTGCCTGTTCCACCACCTACGATTAAGTTCCCGTTAATATTTATCACAAACACTGCTAACATTACAGGAAATTCCTAATGCAGTAGCGTGGTCCTTAATTAAACTATTCTTATTCTTTATTGCACACAAAACATCAAAAAATATACATACAAATTGCAATAACATAGCGTATGTCATGTACAATGGCGAGCTTAACCCAGGATTGGGTTTTCTTACAGCAAACCAAATTTAGAAATTTGCATAAGAGGATATACCTATGTGCATTAACAGAACATCTCATTAAAAAAACTAAACTATCTTTATACATAACATAACACATACAATATTGTTTTGTATTGTGTTGTTTGTATTGTATTGTATTGTTGTGTCATTTAGTGAGTGCAAGGTGCACGTTAGTGGCGCTTTGCTGAGCAAGTTGGTTCGTGCGTGAGGCACTGCTAGTAACCGTGGCTTCCGGCGCTGCAAATCACAAGTTCACAATTGTGAACATTTCTTGAATGCAGGGAATTTAGATTCAATAGAAAGCGATGCAACCTCCACAGTCAAGTTAGTACTGAGTAAAACGATAATACAACCATTGGCAAGGCTGGTTGTCAGACTTTTGGGCCACTGCAGCACTGACTACCTCTGGCGACTGTCAAAGATCTAAAACTAACAGCCGGAACCAGCGGCTTAACGTGTTTTCCGGCACGTCGGAAACTCGGTATGTAACTGTAACTCGGTAGTCACCATCCACGGGCCAACCTAGGCAAGCGCGGCTTCACCTAGAGATAGACCCGAGCGGCTGTTATATTTAGCCGCGAGCTCCTTCGATTCAGTAGAAAGCTGCCAGCCAATAATACATTTAAACTGAGGAACTGGAACTTAGCGAAAGCAATAAACGATGAATATTTAGTTGTTGCTTCAGAGTTCGTGTTGACGGGCTGAGGAACTGGCAGCAACTTTATAGTTGCGCTGTCTGAACTAGAATTTATAAGCTATTTGTACGAAATTAGTATAAAGGTTAAGATGGCAGCTTGGAGTTGGTGGTACTAATTCGATGGTTACACAAATATTTGCCTGTTAGTTATTTAGTTTGCAAGAAAACATTAGTCATCGCATGTGATATGCATTTAGAAATAAACCCTTATTATGATCTGCCTAGCCTTTTCCCAACTATGTTGGGGTCGGCTTCCAGTCTAACCGAGTATTTTACATGGAGCGGATGCCTATCTGACCTCCACAATCCAGTTAGTACTGGGTAATACGATACCCCTTGGTAATACTGGTTGTCAGACTTTTTTGAGCCACTGACTTCATATAACGACTGTATGATAACTAATAATAACTGCAGCCGAAGCGTAACTTACAAATCAATCACAGTCACGTTTGAACTGTTAATGAATCGGTCAGTCAGAAAGATAGAGCTACTTACAATCCAAATAAATTACAATTCAAGTTTCTCCAAACTTGTCTGAATGAAAACTAAAACATGTTTTGCAGCAATATAGGGTGACTGGTAATTAGTGACCGATACACATGATTGTACTCATGATAACAAACAACTTGCCCAAAGAAACATTTTTTTTTATACTCTTTCACTTTTATCCCAATAACACAACAGCCGTATGAAATGTACGCTCGCGCGCCTGTGACCTATCAGCTGTTAGCCGCGTGACGCCCTCTTGAGTATAATCACGTGTTTAAGTATCGGTCACTAATTACCAGTCACCCTATAAAGCGGCTAGAATGATTTGCGTTTCCTGAAAATCGTCCCGTTTCACATCATAATTACATCATTATGTTAGTCACAGACAATACAAAATTAAGTTAACCATCGTCTGCTTATTTAGGTGCTAGGAATACGTCTTTGTTTATACAACACCTACTCATTGTTATCTACGGTTTAAACACTGCTTAAGGATTTAATTAACATATCAATATTTGAGCAGGTGTATATTATCTTGAAGATCTAGTCCCGCTTACACATTATGTTTGATGTTAGTTATGATCTAATGTCTACTGCTAAACACACCTTGTTAGTATTACTTATTGTTGTAGTTTAAATTTTAAACAGTACGGATATTATTGAGTTAGCAACGAACAACTATTTAGGTCTCTAATTTTATATAATATTTCTAAATCATTGAGATTATTTGATTAACGCTAATTAATTCAAATATAAGTTTACCTTCGAATCCAAAACTTTATTTTATTTATTTATTTATCGACTTACATCTACCATTACAGCTAACCAATGCGGTAAATGTGCCTTATACATACTTAAGTTAACTTAATTGTCACTTATAACTAATTACAAATAAAGCATTCCTTGTGAATTCACTCAGAGAACAACAGTATAAGTCCGTCTCACTCGCTATGAGGTCGAGCGTGCGGAGTGCACGCGTCAGCGGCGCCTGTTTCAAAAGGTTGGTACGAGCACGCGGTTCCACTAGCAGTCGTGGCTGCCGTACTTGGTACTTGGACAATACCGACATACCTAAACATGTATTTTTACCGGTTAAACTCTGATGAAAGTACTAAAACAGACTTTATGTATAAAAGTGTATTTGCAATGGCACCTAGATTGTACAAAAAATACCTAAACAAATTAAATGTAAAAGCTTCAATGAATTTAAAAACAGACTTTCACAAACAATTATTGATAGACAACGTATATTACTCTGTTAGCGAATTTCTAAACGAAAAACTGTTATAATGTTCACATTTGATTTATTAATTATATTTGCCTTATTACTGATATTGACATAACTCTGACATTTGATGCATGTAATTTTAATATTAACATGATGACATAAAATTATGTAATGTTAAAGTTTGTTGTTTTATGTTGTGTTATTTGATGATTTTAATTATTTAATGAACCAAATTGCACTGTTATAATATTATATATATTTTTTAAAGCCATTTAATTTTATGTACCTGATTGGAGAAACATTTTGTACGCCTAACGGCGGGACATTGATAGTTTCTGAATTTTATACAGGGTGTAAACAGACCCTTCACGAAGCCGTCAACTAAGCATTCTGTACATCAAACTAAGTAACTCTACGCAAAAATTATTGCTGGGAAACGACTTTTTTTTTTGGTGTGAAAAATCACGTTTCACGGTAAAACTCAATGTTACGCACTCAAAACTTACTCCTGTTGGATGCTTTGAATAGTTAATGGGTCATGGAGTTAATTAAAGTAAAGTTAAAATCTTAAAAAGTGGTTTTAAAAAAAAACTTGTGAAAAAATTGGAACTTTGACCTTCAATATCTCCAGAACCTGTGGTTTCCCAGGTATTGTCTAGAAGAAAAAAATGATCCCAATGATGGGCAAATTATGTGGTTTTCGTTTTCGTTAAGGGTCTTTTTACACCCTTTATATAATACCACCTACTGTTTACTTATGTTCACAAAATAGTATAATTTGAATTTGTTCTAATTCCAATAACGTTTTTTGTTATATTTTTTCATTGGAGTTTACAAACGAACCTATGAACCGTGTGCAGAACATTAAACAAAAAGCGCAATTAAAAATCAAACACTATACATGTCATATATTTCGTAGGTAAAACACAATAACGCTTTCGGATTATAAGAAACATAACCAACATCACGCCTGTAATCCCCAAAGGGTTAGGCAGAGGTGTACCTAACAGTACTACATTTCCAGACCCGGGAATCGAACCCAGGACCTCATGCTCAGCAGTCACGCTTCCCACCACAAACTAAACCAACGAGGCGGTCTGTATTATATGTATATGGATATAATTAATTCCTATCTGACTTTTAAATATACAAAAATCTTGAAACAGTTCTCTAATACAGTATCAAACCTCATTTAAATTCTCCTAAGTACCCCCAGCTAGTAATAACGATACTACAGTACCTTCATAAGGTACCCTTGAACTAGCCTGATCTCCCGGGGTCCCACAACAGCCCAACCAGCAATTCAGTCCTATTATTTCAGCTCATAACTCTAAAAAGCTCTATAAACGATTTATTAAGGTTTTAGCGGTGCCAGGGTGTTGTATAAAAGCGTTCGACAGTACATTATTGCTCTAAATGCTTATAGAGCTAAAAATACCTATAAACAAAGGATGTAAACGTTTACTACGCCATTTTATACAACCGTTATAGTCAAGTACTATAGCAAGTTCTAATATAACTAATACATAATAATATTGCTCTATAAAATTGTTACCAGGTGCCTTTATTTATCTGATTAGCGTAATAAGGGTTCCAAACGAACTGCAATAGTAGTTTCGTTATAGCAGTGATGAACACTCAACTACAGGGCGATATTGTGATATTGTGGATATTCAAATCGCTGCTATAGTTACGTGTGCGTTAGTAGTCACAAAAACTTTACAATAGAGTGTTTTTGTGATGTAGTCTAATTTCAGATCACGCTAATAGAACGTAAGTGTAGTATAATAGTTTTTAGATGCATCTTATAATTTTACCGATAAGCATATCACACAGACACTATAATAGAGCAGAATTATTGTATAACAACTTTTTTGGTGCCTAGAAATTCGCTTGTTAGTATTATAAATGGGTATTTATCACTTTAGTGACGCAAAAGTGGCACATACATGTAGATAAATGTTTCTATTAAATGACAGTTAAGTCCCAAAAAGGATTATTGGCTAGCTTTTACAACAATATTCAGACATTTTGATACGGAATTAATCACAATTACGGGAAACGGTTCCGTACAAAATGGAAATCGTGTTGAACCTATTGAGGACGTCTTTAAAACTCCAATAAAATCTTCATATTTGAACATATATAAATGCACAACTAACCACATGAACAAAATTCAAAGATTATTCAGAGTTGACGCAATAAAGTGTAAACTTATCTCGATCTCTTACAACTCAACAACTTATTTTGTGCCATTATTACAAACTGTATAATAAACACATTTTACTAATTTCTAAGGTTATTTACGCAGATGGTATATAAATAAAAATCTTTATTAATTAAATTTTGAACTAAAAAAGAAAAATCTTTCATTTCTCATTCTCCTATCAGTCTTGATCTCACGTTAAAATCAACCCACATAATTAACTCAGCTTATACAATATCAGGTACTCGAAAATATGTCAAAAATATAAAATGTTAGAGTATTAACTTCACAGGAATATATTATTCAATTTAAAGCTAGTATAAAACAGGAGTCTTAGAGCTGATTTTTCAATAGATTTTAAAGATTTTTTATGTAAGAGAATGTTATTTAATTGCAAAGCCGACATTCATCGGAAGGATAATGGTCATAAATAGCCATAAAATCGCAACCCCGACACCAGAAAAATAATTCATTTAATAATTGGGCCATATTTCTTTTATATATGGTGAAGTGACTCGGTAAAGATGAATTAGTATGTAATCCACAGTTTACACAGTTTGCACTTAATATTAAATGTGTGATTTTCCACGGCCATTCCGCTGCTGCAAGCATCATGAAATCGACTCGACTAAGAAATCTATCGATATCCATATTGGCGTCCATTAGGAACACTGAAAAAACAGAATGTTGACTGTAGTTTATATTTATAAAGGTATTGCTTCTAAAGTCCAGTAATGCTACTAGATACAAACATAGGCACTATATATAAAGAAATATAAACACTAGGTACATAAAACTTGATATAACTACGTAAATTCTTCCCGAAAAAAAAAACTGGTTACATGATTAATTCACACTATTCGTCAGTAATCAGTTTATAATTAAGTTTTTTTTCATTACCTATGGTCTTCAGAAAAATAGTTAAAAAAACACTGTGTATTATATATTCAGTCATGCTCACACAGAACCCCAATTTTAGGTTGAATCCACGATGTCTGACAGTGAAAACATTGTCACGGCAAGTACTATAATGGCTCTTAAAAAATCGAAATCATTTTAAATGATAAATATTTTTGTAAAAGCTCAACAATTCGAGGGGGCACTTTAAATTCATGGTAAACCTATCCCTAGTTTATCAGTAAACCTGCAGTCGCACATCATTTCCACCGTAATAGACTAATATTATAATAACAAAATAAAATCTTACTCACCTCAGATTGCTTGTATGCTTTTGTAAAATTATTTTATTTATTTTTTGCACTCTGCACTAACACGAATGTAAAATAATGTATAGTGAATGAAAAATGTGAGGTAAAGGAAACTAAACTCTTGTATAGTATGAAAAAGTACTATAAAAGGTCCTACAGTAGCCAGTACATCATTATTTTGAGACCTGCATCACTGTTATATAGATTTTATTGGACTGTTTCGTCATTTGGAACACTGCAATACAATTATTTTGTCACTGAATAGAGATATAAATGCGCCACTTCCGAATAAAATATACGTTCTTTGGGGTTTTATAGGACCAAGGACAGTTTTTTACAAAACGTTCTATGGTTCTTTATAGTACTAGTTTTTGCTGGTTGGGAGGTCATATAATTAAATAATTACCCTACACGTTACGGGTGCAAACATCATTTACATTTACCGTGCGGATTTTGAATATTAGGTACTGCTGGATATATAAATATGACAATTAAGTCTGTTTACGCAGGCTTTTATCTTCATTCATTTATTGAAGCATAAAAGTTCTTAAGTATTTCTGTTCTCCGGGTACTGACAATTTTTTTTTAAATCTCGAATATTATGTGTGTGTCGCAATATCAACTCTTTTTAGGGTTCCGCAGCCGAATAGCAAAAAACGGAACCCTTATAGATTCGTCATGTCTGTCTGTCTGCCAGTCTATCTGTCCGTCTGTATGTCACAGCCACTTTATTCCGAAACTATTAGGACTACACAGTTGAAACTTGATAGGTAGATGTATTCTAAAATTATTTGAAAAAAAATGTGTCCCCCTCCTCTAATTTCTAAAGTAAGAGGAGGAAAATTCTGAAAAAATGTAGAGTTGTAGAACTTAAAAAAAACTATTAACAAAATTTAATTTGAATAAGATAATAAGTTTAGTTTTTAACTGCAGCTTTAACTTTGTTTTTCATTAACATACTATGAAAAACAAGTTTAGTTTTTCTTTTGAACGTAATACAATACAACATAAATGAATGAGCCTTCAAAATATATTTTTTATGTTGTTTGGTGCTACAGAACCATGTGTGCGTGTGAGTAAGACTCGCATTTGGCCAGTTTTTAAATTAATGTTTTAAGGATGGGTTGTTTACAGCAGTCATGTGAACTAGATTATTTTCCTTATTACTTTCCAGGATAATTACTAAAGTCATGAAATATTCATGAATAACAAACTCAAGTTGAAAGATAGCAGTAAGCTGTTGTTAGTCAAGGACGTACCTTTTCGCTGTGTATCTCCTTGACAACACTTAAGTCCTTACAGCACTCAAGTATGAAAGCCTGGTACTTTTACCCAAGACAATACCTCTCAACTTCACTCATACATAATTAATTCTTCATACTCCCCTCAAATCGACTTCGCGAACATTCAACGACAGATTTTTACTACTTTTTAACTAGACTTGCCAAACACTTGGTCGCTTGAAGACTCAATTTCCGAGATGGAAAACCTACTTAATTGCACTAGCTCCTTTATAGAAATTCTTTTAACTTTGAACTATGTTAGCTTTTTACTTAATAAGTATCCGTTACTCAAATTAAAAAGAAATTTTCTCGTACGATCTTGTTTGTTTTTGATGTTTGTTTAAAGACGAGTCCTGTCGTTTGAAATGAATTCCAATATATTTTTATCGTGTTTCTATTTAACAAGATAGAGTAGAACCAGTCTTACCAAGGAGTATCGTATTACCCAGTACTAACTGGGTTGTGGAGATCAGATAGGCAGTCGCTCCATGTAAAATACTGGTATTCAGCTGCATCCGGTAAGACTGGAAGCCGACCTCGACATAGCTGGGAAAAAGCAGGCAGACGATGATAGTGTGAAATTAAAAATTGTAGTTTGAATTCCAAGTCATCACCATCCTCCTGTCCTTATCCCAATTCATTTGCAGTAGGCGCAGCATGTCTTCTTCTTCAATACTTCTCTATTACTCCTCATCTCAGCAGTCACCTCCTTACTTTGAACTCCAAGTATGTAGGGAAAATGGAACTATATCAATCATTTATTTATATTCATTAGATAAAGAAATGTAAAGGCCCATCTCCTAGCATGCGCCTCGTACTTGATTGGCATCAAACGTGGCCGAGGCAATCAAAGGGCGGGACGTGGGACGCTTTCATGGCTGTGTACGTGCGTCGGGACCACGGCCTGCCATGCGTGTCACCCGCCACCGAGGTGGAACACAATTCCATTTGTCGTTCTTTATTTATTAGTAATAACAAAAATAAATGATCAGCTTTTCCCTTCCAGCTTTGACCTCGCTGCTGTTTGGTAGAAAGCGATGGAAAACATTTGAAATAGGTTACTTCTAAACTTTCGATTAAGGTTAAAAATTAAGCAAGTACACAGGTTATAATTATGTAACATGTCATAAGTGGCTTAAAATATTACGAACAGCTATTTTAAATAGATAGTGTTAGTTTTCACTTATCCCCAAGGTTCTCGGTCCTCAAAATTAAATCAAATCAATCTTTATTTGTGAACATAAGTACAAAAAGGTGTTATTTATACATTTTAGCTGATCTGTATGTTCGGCCAATAATCGGTCGGTAATCGGTCCTCGGTCCTCAGTCTAGGTCTGTTTCTTGGGGCAAACACAGTATAGAAATATATATTTAAAACCATTATTTCACATCTTTACAACCGAAGCAAGCGTAAACAAATTATCCTTCCACCATTATTAGATTTGCTGGAAATCGCAACACTCTAAGTAGGTACATAAACAGTAAAACTACAATCGTTTACCTGAGTAAACAGAAGATACTTTGAAGTTACTTAGTTCTGCAACGAGCAACGAGCAACGCGACCAACTCTTCACTTTGCCTTACGAACTAGTCAGTAAGTTAATTTTGTCCGTAGTATTGGCAACAGTTAGTGGTTGCATCTTGAAGTTATATTTGAAATTTTTGTTTTTTTTTAGTTAGCTCGTATTGTCCACCTCCTGAGCAAAGGCCTCCCCCCATTCCTTCCCCTTCTCACGATGGTGTGATTCTTCTCGCCAATTCGCGAGGAAGCTTCATTTTCTTTGAAATATCATCCAGTATTTCTAATCTTGAGTAAAACTTCAACAATTATAAACATCAGTAAAGAACAAAACCAGCTGAATCAGTTTCTAATTTTAGTTAGTTAGTAGATCGCTGAACTCATTAAGAACAACTTAATTTTAGAGTTGTTTACACAAAACCGGGAAGTGAGGAAACTCCTGCCTTCTTTACTGAAGTTAAGAACTTCTTCTTTGACCAAGTTTTTTTGTTTAACGTGGAATTTCAATGGCCTTGCTAAGCGGTGGCCTCGGAGTTTTGAAACGTCCCTTATTTCTAATGTGTTTTGAATGAAATCTTAATATTGTATAACGAAGCACGGGACTTTTCGTCAGTGCAGATTTACAAATTCATTTATTGTTACATGTTTTGGCTGTTTTTTTAATATAATCAATAGTTTTACATAAGAAGTAAATTTGTTCTTGCCTGTAAATTAAATCAAAAAAAGTTTCATTGACGTCAATAACACCGCTGCGTTCTTTCCGTTTATAAGTATTCTACAAACCAATAGAGAGTTTTCCTATTCCTAATTAACAAACTACCCGTTTTCCCATTACTCACCAACAATCAGTTTTAAGAGCAAAACAATACCTACAAAGTTATTCTAAGAGCAGTCTTCAATATCCTGCTGGAGATCGCAATTCATCATTCAAATGTCTTGCGGCCGATAAGACCCCGTTGTTTACCGACGCCCCGCCAACACCCCGCGAAAGCCCCTGGACGCCCCGTCGCGCCACCGATGGATACAATTATTAACAGCCACAATTGTGAGTTGGACCCTTTCTTAAAGGAGTTTGTACAATTGGAGATCGTATTTCAGTTTCGTTTGGAGGTTTCAAGAAAGGAGTGGGTTCCGGTGGAGTATACTTTGTTTTTGTTTTTAATTGCGTGTGAAATTTTACCTTGTTGGATATTTTATATTGATAGGCTGATAACTCGATAAGCATAGAGAAGTGAACGTAAATCATCTCAAAAATGTCAAAATTAAACTAGGCTAAGTGTAATAAATAAAGCTTATTTCGTTTAATTAGGTTTATAGCTTTTTTATTCAGTTTTATTCCAGTAGTATTAAAAGGTATAATACTAATTATGTAGTAGGAAACCTATTATTATTTCTCCATCCTAATAGCATAATTTAATTTGATTGGTGATACTTTGTTGAAGTAAAACCAGCCAAGTGCGAGTCGTACTGACACGCACACAAGAGTTCGTAGCACCAAACAATATAATAAAAATATTTGAAGGTTCATTCATATGTTGTATTGTATTACATTCAACAGCAAAACTAAATTACTGCTGTAGTTTGATGAAAAAGTCCCATATTTCAAAAGCTAAACATCAAATCTTATTCAAACCAATTTTTGTAGTAATTTTTTTTACGTTCTACAATCCTACATTTTTCAGAATTTTCCTCCTCTTACTTTAGAAATTAGAGGGGGGGGGGGGACACACATTTTACCACTCTTAATCTTTACTTTCTCTTTTAATTCTGAAGCTCAATGTGATTTTTAAAGACCTATCTATAAACATTACACATTTTATAAAAAAATGTTTAGTCTCAGTTCCGTGTATGCCCCCCTTAATCTTATTTTTATTTTTGTATAAAAATCGTAAATCGGTTTACAGAATACATCTACCTACCAAGTTTCAACTGTGTAGTTCTAATAGTTTCGGAATAAAGTGGCTGTGACATGCGGACGGACAGACAGACATGACATGACGAATCTATAAGGTTTCCGTTTTTTGCTACGGAACCCTAAAAAGGCATAAGTTCACGAAGTTCATTCCCCTGCCCGTGTACCCGATCGGTATAATTGGGTTTTTCTGTCGATAAATTCCCGCTTAGTCCGGATTGGGTTTGAGCCCGATATACGGCATTAGGGTCACACCTATACACGCCCTAATCAGTGGACTGGTTTGAGAACAATTCTGATGTTTGCAACATTGTTTAGTATGTTTCTATAGTAGGATTATTCTGCAACTTTGCATCCGTGGACGTTACAAAGTCAGACATAATTTATGCACTATTTAATACCTGGGATAGTCTCGTAAAATTTTAAACTTGCAGAATATGAATATTTTTATAACGTCAAATCTAGTAATGAAGATCTACAGCTTTTTATATTATCTGGATTGACCTACTTCTTGACACTATTTCATTATTATTAGACCCGCAAAACGGTATTTCAAATTAAATCCTTATTAATATTATAATTGCGAAAGTAAGTTTGTTTGTTACCTTATCACGACTAAACCACTGAACCGATCATCCTAAAATTATGCATATACTTTGTCAGGTGTACAGAAACGGACATAGGGTACCTTTTATGCCATAAAAAAGTACTGTTCCCGAGGAAAACAACAATAACTTTCTTATGATAATAGATGGTGCCACGGGTCTTTCGAATCATTATTGAATTATTACAAGCAGAGTACAACCCGAATTGATTGTCAACTTCTAAATTAACGCAAGCGAAGCAGCGGGCAAAAGCTACTGTTCTATAATTAACAATTAATCACTATCCACAGGTGCACAACCGAAGTTCACGTTTATTTGCCTTTCAGTTAAACAAAACCATAAAATATCGTATCCAAAGGCAAAAAGTTATATTTACAAAACAAAGTCATTTGCTACGTATCTAATATTCTAAAAGACAGCTTTTACTGCACTGAACGGGCTTAGTTCTCCCTGGGAAGCATACTGTGCCCAGTATACACTGTGCAGGGTAGCTACCGACCGTCCAGGGTACGCTTGTAACAGAAAGTGCACCTTACAGTTTACCTAGATAAAGTTTTATATTCGCCGTATTTGTTTGAGACAGAAACGGGCCGAGGGAAGAGTTTCATAGCTGAAACTTACACGTAACATGGAAGAGGTTTTTGCCGATTGCAATTTGAGCGTTTTGTTAGAATTTGGTTCCAAGACTTTTTTCAACTAAGTCTTTTGCTACATTACCAATTAGTAAATATATTGAAAAAAGTAGTTGAAAAAACTAAAAAACCCGACTAAAAAAACTGAAAAGCATTAATGCTTTAATCCCACCCGACTAAAAAAACTGAAAAGCATTAATGCTTTTCAGTTTTTTTAGTCGGGTGGGATTTTCATAATTTTATATTCAAATGCTTAAGCATTTGAATATAAAATTATGAAAATGGAATGGGCCCCCTCCTGCTTCCCATTTTTGTTTAATTTAAAATGTGCTTGTTTCAAGCTTTTCAGTTTTATCAGTCGGGTTTTTAGTTTTTTTTAGTGACAGTTTTGTAGTTTAGTAACGTGAAGGAATTTGCAGACTATTTAACTTTATTTACGAGGGAACATAGGAACAGACATACATACAGGTCAAACACATAACCCTCCTTTTGGGCTTCGCCACAGTCGGTTAAAAATCTTTGCTATTCTATTTACCAGGCAGTTCGGTGCTGAAATAAAAATAACAGTTATAAGCACTACACGATACCAAGTCTCAACTATTTATTCGATAAGTGAACCATGAATGTTCTTTTTAGAATAAATAAAGAATTTTTAAACCAAACTCGCGTGCCCCCTGTTCGGGGGTATTCCTCAAAGAATTTGAATTTGTGAGCGCAACTTATGGTTGCGCTTCTAGGAATAATTTAGTTGCGCTTAGTTGGTTGACCGTAAAAATAGTTGCGCTTTGAGGAATACCCCGTCGTTCGGATTTCTTAATAACTTCATTACGCAATGCACACTAATAAACACTGTAACAGCTGCCATACCTAGTAAAAATAAAAATGAGGTAAAGTCGATCTGGTAAAGTGCTTATAAGCCTGCTATACGCGACACATCGTGACCGTGTCGTGTCGAACCATCGCTCATCATTCGTCACACACGTCAATTAATATTGCTATAGTGAAATACCGCTTGATACAGCGGAATTCTCTCACAGCCTACTGATATAACATTACAAGACAATACACATTAAATTAGCATACTTGATATGAAATAAAGAGCTTAATGATTTTTATGAACATTTGTTTCGTAAAGTATTATCAATTTTATTTAATTATTCTGAATGAGAGTACCATGAGGGTCGGTCATTTTTTTTTGTTCGTTTTTTTCCCTTTGATATTAACGATTGTTTGGCAGTTTGAGTACTATAAGCGACCTACCCAAATAGCCTTTCTCTGGTATTGTTCATCGGCAACTGGACAGGTCCACTGAAATCTGTGTAGTCCTTTCTTCAAAAGACCTTCTCAGACACTAATCTGAACAGTCCTCATGTGAGTTGACCAAGATTATCTCTGGACCTTAAAAGAGACTATGACCTCTGAGGTTCTTTCAGCTGTTTCTTCTCAAAGTAGTCAGGTACAATACACCGGCCCCATTGTTATTTGCAAAATAAACATCATTAGTCATAATAGGAATATTGTGATATTTAAAGTAAATGCGTCACAATTTACATTGAATCAGAGAGCAAAAAAAAAACACTTTGATTTTGCCAGACTTGTTCGTGCGGCAACCTAACAGGCAGCATTTTAAAGAAGTTCATTGTGATAATCATGTAAAATGAGACTTAGACGTACTTTAATCATGAAGACAACATGACAAGTTTGAAAGTCACAAAATTTTTGTTTCCAAATACCAAAAGTGAACATAGTTTTCGTAAGGCGAATGAACAAGTAGCTTTACAATAAGACAACTATGAGAGATGACCGTGAATTATGATCCCAGGGACTCGGGGACAGAAACCGAACGGTTGACAAAACACTAGATATCCCTCGTCAATATTTAGCTAGACGGGGCCAATCTTAACCTAGATTAAATTTGAGACTAAGATAACTTTATCAAATATTTAGTTTGATTTTGCTGTGATGAATTTATGTTCGGTGGCTCAATTTTCGGGGCGTACTTGGTAAATAACTTAAATATGTTATGGTTTTGTATGATAGTAGTTATGTTATTTATGCTTTAATAATATAACATCACTAGCTTATGCCCGCGGCTTCGCCCGCGTGGAGTTCGGGAATTGCCCACGGGATCTTACTTCTGGGATAATAAGTAATCTATGTATGTATAGTAGATACATGGTTTTTATATAGTTGCTTATAACTTGCAAATATTAGTTCATAGTAATATCAATTAGGTACTTTACATATTGTTATGTGAATATTGATACCTTGGTTTGAGATTGGACACCGGTGACGAAAATCAAATGATTAATTAGGAATCTATTTATAGACATAAAACTTTTACATAATATTTAATATCAATGTCGCGTATCAAGAACCAACGCGAAAATCGGTGGAATAAACCATATTTACAGACGTCTACCTCAGAAAAATCCTACCTACTTACTTAATAGGTAAATACTCCCGCGCCCCGCACGCCCCGCGCAACGCTGCGCGCCATGCGCCGGTCTACGTGAGCTTCGAAGCCCTATTTGACTCTGTTGGGGGATGATTTTGATTTTTGAAAAAACTGTGATACACGTATCTCATAATTTTAATTGAAAAGTATGTATACAAATTTTCAAGTCAATCGACTGCGAGAATAAAAAGTTTCATAGAAAATTCAACACCCCATTTCACCCTCTTAGGGGTGGAATTTCGAAAAACCCTTTCTTAGTGGATACCTACCCTTCACAAAGAATACACCCTCCAAATTTCATGTCTCTAAGACCAGCGGTTTGGGCTGTGCGTTGATATATCAGTCAGCCAATCAAGACATTAAATTTTTAAATTGGGGGATGATTTTGGAAAAACTGTGATACACGTATCTCATAATTTTATCTGAAAAGTATGTACACTAATTTTCAAGTCAATCGACTGCGAGAATAAAAAGTTTCATAGAAAATTCAACACCCCATTTCACCCTCTTAGGGGTGTAATTTCGAAAAACCCTTTCTTAGTGGATACCTACCCTTCACAAAGAATACACCCTCCAAATTTCATGTCTCTAAGACCAGCGGTTTGGGCTGTGCGTTGATATATCAGTCAGCCAATCAAGACATTAAATTTTTAAATTGGGGGATGATTTTGGAAAAACTGTGATACACGTATCTCATAATTTTATCTCAATAGTATGTACACAAATTGTCAAGTCAATCGACTGCGAGAATAAAAAGTTTCATAGAAAATTCAACACCCCATTTCACGCTTTTAGGGGTGGAATTTCGAAAAACCCTTTCTTAGTGGATACCTACCCTTCACAAAGAATACACCCTCCAAATTTCATGTCTCTAGGACCAGCGGTTTGGGCTGTGCGTTGATATCTCAGTCAGTCAGTCAGTCAGGACTTTGAATTTTATATGTATAGATAACAGCCTGTAGTTGCCGAACGGTTAGCACTTAACAATCAATTTCGCAAATTATTTGTAAGTCCCATGTAAAAGAGGGCGAACCTATTGTCGTCAACCGGGCACAATCCGTGGCTGCTACTGAGAAATTTCTGATGGAAAAACCCAATAACACTTTGCGCGACCTAGGAATCGAACCCAGGACCTCGTGTTCAGCAGTCGCACTTGCGACCACTAGATCAACGAGGAAGTCTTAATATTAACTACAAAGAAGTTTATTCCTTTGCAAAGTAAATATAAACTACAAGAAATCTTATAATACGGAGAAGACATTGTGTCGATAATTGATAGAAAAGTTGAAAATGGGCGAGCCTGACATAAGGTATCGAAAAGCGCAATATGTCAATCCTCAGGTATTTTGATAACTGAACATTACGATATATGTACATACCATCACACATAAAAAAGTCTTCTAAAATAAAACGTCAAACAACTGCATCAAGACTAACCTAATCAAATTACTCTGTGTAAAAAATGCGGGCACTTCTGACAGACGTCACGACGGGATCAAAGCAATGTGTTTGTTTCGTGCGTAGCTACCTAGGTATACTACACGTGCGACGGTTTATGCGTGCAGGCGTGCATGCTCCGTCATAATAAAACATGGACGTGCGGAACTGATGTGATAAAGCTATGTGAAAAAATAATATTGTTGTCTATATTAATATTTAAATATAATTGTGCAATTTCAACGCTTGAAAATCATCATCACCATCTCCTGCCCTTATCACAATTTATTTGTGGTCGGCGCAGCGTGTCTTCTTCTTCCATACTTCTCTATTACTCGTCATCTCAGCAGTCACCTCCTTTCTAGTCATATCATCCTAAACAAAGTCCACCCATCGTTTCTTTGGTCTTCCTCTACTCTTAGAGCCATCTACATTAGGGTGGAACGAAAATTTTTTTTTTCGAATCTTGATTTGGAATAGTGATAAAAAGTTGCCAATTGACATCAGTTACTTCCAAAAAAAATATAAATATTATCAGATAACGGTAAGAGCCCCCGCCGAGACCTCGAAAATTTACAAAAATGTCAATTTAGGGGCTATTTTCAAGGCCTACAGAGTAGTACAGAGTTAATTAAAATATGGTTATTTTAATAAAAAAATATCGAAACTGTTGTTTCCTAATTGTTGCAATCAAATATTTCATTATGATACTATATTTTGGTGCTGTAATGGAGAGGCAAAGTGCGGGACAAAGCGCGGAGGGTGGCACGCACTGAACTACGAATTACAGTGCTACGATAGTGGTCTCATGGTGAAAGGTTAATTATTTTCGAAAGTTCTTGTTGATTTATGGATTTAAGTATTTTAACATGAGTTCTACGAGACAAAATATAAAATGAAATCTGATATTTAGTGATAGTCCATATTTGAAAGAAAATTTCTTGCCTACGCTCGAAAATGTGATGAAATTCTAAGAATGGGATCGTCAATACTAAAAAATTAGAAAAGACAACACTAAAGAACCTAACTAACACTAATAACTGAAATAGTCGCGACAAAAATTTAAGAGTTATGGGTAAAATTATTAATTTCAACCGTAAGTCACAAATGAGCCTTATAGTTATTAAAAAGTTTTACTCAAAATGATGTTATTTAGAAAAGTCGTTGAAAAAACTGAAGGAATAAAAGTTAGAAGAGTTCAGAGTAAAGAGTAGAACGTTCTTTGACATAGCTGAATGTAAATGTAAAGAAATGGTAAGCTATACTTGTTTGAGAGAAAAACGAGTGCCAAAAGAGGAATAAATATCTTTAGAAGACCAACGTACTAACAAATGAATGGTATGGTCGTGGAATTGGAAAAACGGATCTTATCTAGTGTTAAAAAATGCAGAATAGTCGATTACGTGCTCTCAAACAAGAAATCAGGCATAATTCAATCTCATGAAACGAAGAAATTTCCTCTTCTTCGTATCGGATCTGAATTTAGTTACGACGTCAACCTTCCTTACTGTTCTTCGGCATTAGATGGTCTTGACACTGCTGCTAGCGTACTAAGCTCACTGATGTCAGTTTCCATAGTTTGAAGACTGTCTACGATAGATACGGAGTATCAGACCAGGCTGCGGCGGCTTTCGTGTCATTTGTTCTGTTTTCACTTCTGATGTCAACTCTAAGGCGCTTACGACTAAAGTCGTAAACAGACAGAAGTTGTAGACAGGACGAAGTTAAAAGAATAATACTGTAATTACAGGAGTAAATTTTAACAAAAAAACAGTTACAGAAATTCCTGCGTTGTATTTCGATTTGATGGAAGGAAAGTCAAGACAACTAAAATTATTTCGAGAGAATCATAAAATTTACGTATTTTAAGTGACATATATCGATTATATAAGAAACAGTTTCTGTTTTTGTTGGGTATGTGGTTCCAGCATTTGTCAGCGCAAAAATTATTGAACGAGCGATCCACAGTATTTCCAATGAGGAGAAACAAGACCTTAAAACAAATTTTAAGAAAATGCAGGAGATGCGGTTTTGGAGTTTATGAGACTGCCTTGCCACACCCAAGAGATCCAACAAAGTTGTTACAGTGGTAGCTCTAGGTGTATGCAACATGTCTAGAAGGGCGATATTCATAAAATCTAAATGAGCATTTCAAAAGCTGATTCCAAACATCGAGACGAAAAATAACTTTTACTACTAAAAATATCGTTTTTTGTTTTTGTTTAACTTTCTGAAGCTGTATTTTTTTCTTAAATTAATATTTTTATTAATTAAAATATAGTTTTGTTTAATCTTTACAGACACAATATTTCATATTTAGTTATCAATTCATTGAAAGAGTGTACCATAGGAAATGTCCATAAAAACTTAAAAGGCGAAATTTCAAGTCTCTGGCGGGGGCTCAAGCACTCAAGCTAGAACTTTCAAATTAAGAGGTCTTATTCGTATTTATATAAGGCAACTTTTCCCCGGTATTCCAATTTGAAATTCGAAAAAAAAAATTTTTTCATACAAAAGTGTTCCACCCTAATCTACATTCATACTCAACATTTTCCTCACTACACTTCGACATGACGTGTTCTGGTATTAGTTAATTAAAACGGGTATAATAATGTATTTAATTCGCTACGATAATGACTATCAATAGCCAATGAAATAAGTCTACGTGTGCAGAAATAATCATATCGCTAACTGAAATCCAGAACATTTCAGTCATTCCCGTTATAGGTATAATAGGGATATAACTATCAAATAAATTACACACAGACAAGCTACATACTACTTCTATAGTCAAAATAGCAGAACACGTTTCAGAGCCAATACCTTCATATTACTTCTACAGTAATGTACCAATAAACAATACTACACACTCCATTTTGTCGATAACTAACATACAAGCGTTCAGTAACTACAGCGTAGTGAATATTTAATACAAAACATTCGGTAGCACTAACAGGCCGCAGGTGTTCGGTTCCCGGACGAGGTCGTTTTTATTTCTACCACCGTTCACATTGTTAAATGCTTTCTCAGTACTATTTCTTTATGCTTCACTGTTTCTGTGAACTCCTTGGGTTTTATGCAAGCCTGGTATGTTGGGCGTGTAGCGCGGCTATTAACTGCTTGGCGCCTCGTTAGTATTATTTGCTAAATAGAATTTCCTAGGAAAAAATAACGTAGAAATTTCTGAACTACCCAGTAGTGAAGTTTCCATATATGTATATATAAATAACTGCTACCTCCATTTTTACAGAACCCATAAATTCTTTAACGAATAAAAATAAATACGTTTTACAAGATTAATTCTTAACTCCGCGACATGCTAATCCTGAAAAGTATATCAATAAAAGTACTCGTTTGATTACGACGATACAAAAGATGAGAGATTACACAATGATCAATCTCAAGTAAGTCTCAAGTCTCTGCTCGCCCTCAAATACCTGTAGCGTGAAGAAAAGAAAGATATTATTTTGTCAACGCTCAAACGACATTACAATGACACACGGCCTCCTTGAAAATATAAGATTTTCTTTATAAATTCCTGAAGATTATGATATAACTGTATAAACTATATTTTATCAATAACTTATCTTATAGATCGTGGAGTTCAGCTATGAATATTTATTTCAGGACATAATTTTCAGTGAAGTTTTCATGTTTTCCTGAAATAGTTTTATGTCTCGACGTATCCACAGAATGCTATAAAAAGATAATAATATCTGAGTTCTTTGACTTCGAAAGGTAGGTACGAATACTTGTCAAATAGATCAAATCAAGTGTTTACTTAAGCAGTTTTATGCATTACATAACCTGGCGGCCTAGTCACGTGGTAACTACTTTCAAAGAGTTTCGTTCTACAACAACTTCATTTTTTAATTTTCCATCATCACATGTTGATGGCACCCTGGTACTTTTTCCCAGGATTTTCGTTCGGTAAACCATAACACGAGTATGGATGAGTGAACATCCATTCATTACATACCGAGTTTCCTCCGTGCCTCGGAAAGCACATTAAACCGTTGGTACCGGCTGTCATTTGTAGATCTTTGACAGTCGTTACACGTAGTCAGTCGCCCGAAAGCCGGACAACCAGTCTTACCAAGTATTACCCAGTACTAACTGGGTTGTGGAGGTCAGATAGGCAGTCGCTCCATGTTAAATACTGGTATTAACTCCAACATAGTTGGGAAAATGCTAGCAGATGATGCCACCATAATCCGAGTAACCACGCTTCACTGGTACACTTTCTTTTCTTTCTTTAAAAAAAAACGTTGCCCCACACTAGGAAATTCTCTTGTATCGTGGGTGCGATCTTTTTTTTTTTTTTGCCTACCACTCCACCGCTCTGGGTGGAGTGGGAGGGAGTGTCAGACTCTTACTGACTAAAACCCATCCATGTTCTTTCATTGCCCTTTGTGTTCCAGGGCCACGGTATCTCTTTCGAACAGTCCCGCAGCAGGGGTGCGTTTACTAACATTTAAACTCACATACACAAACAGCCAGACCCGGAACAACTACCTGTAGGCCATACAAATATTTGGTATATCTGGTGGTCACAATAAACCAATGCAGATCCATGTGACATTATAACACTTTCACCCCCTATGACACAAATGGCACTGCGCAAGATTCTGCAGCCGTATCCACATGGCCGAAGTTACGACTTACGATCCACTAATATAATGAAAAAGGGTATAAAGAGGTATGAACCGGAACTTTGATGCGCCATGACGATAGTAAAATATTCTCGTCGTAAGGGGGGTGGGTGCCTTGGGGCGAAGGGGGGCGCGGATAAATAAAATTTATTGCCGTTCCGAACAAATTCACTAGTTTTATTACTGAATTTCGATTCGGACCGTGAAATAAGTGTCGTTTCATTAAGATGAAGCTCTCTCGGGACTTTGAGGCATCTGCTTTTTATCTGATTCCTCGATCCAATTTTTTTTGTTATAAGGTGAATGAACGTTTAAGCAAAACATCCTACTTTTTTATCTTATTTTAAGATTTTTGGTAGTCTGCACGGAGAGTTAGTTTTGCTAAACTCAAACTCAAAGTGTATATTGCATTCATGTGTACATTTAGTTGTTACATATATTTCAATAAGTTGCAACATGAAACCCGGTTAGGGCATGGCAACTTAATATTGAACAAAACAAGCATCCAGTGAGTGGGTACACTAGATTGCAAGTTTGTTTAACAAATATAATTATTATCTATTATACCGAGCTACCGAGCCGTAGGCAAATATTTCAGCGATATGCATTGCCTCAAAACATTTGCAACTAAAAAGGACTTTAAAATCAAAGTTGAAGTTTCACATGTGCCTCCTAATCCGTTAGCTATTCCTTGCTCAAACTAGAACACAGCAAAACTTTTTGGAATCCGAAGTAAGGTAGGCACTCTTTGTTTTGGAAAGTACTGGAAATGAGAAGAACAAGGATTATTTTCCGAAAACCTATGGCAAGGTACCAACAGAAACTTGTCGCACATCACCTAAGAACACGCGAAGACAGCATAAGATGCAATAACATCTTATCTCCAACATACACCGCACACATCGTCATAATAAATTCACCTATCGAACACAACCTGCCCTTAAAAAGAACTTGTTATCAGTCGTTCGTGTGCTCTCATTGGCAATCGAAGAAACTTCCCGCCCTTACCTGTGTTATCTACTTTATGCCACTTTTACAGGTACCTACGTTCTTATGATAACTTAGGACATACTTCTCTATGTTCCGCGGCAAGATTGTTTTATAGGAAACGTGTTAAAGTTACGGGAACTATGGAATTGGAACTTACAATAATCATTGCAAGACGAGAACCTCGTGAAAGCTGAGAAAGAGAAACAAATAAAATATCTCGACTTGGCACACGAGGTTGTCGACATGTGGAATGTGAACTCGGCTATCATTGTGCCGATTGTCGTGACGGCCAATGGCCTTATGGCAAAGAGCCTGGACGAGTATCTTTCGAGGTTCTCCTTAGGCAGTTGGATCAAAGGCCTGATTCAGAAGGCAGTACTCCTCGATACGGCTCGCATTGTGAGGAGGTTCCTGTCTCTGGAGCCCTATCCACCAGTAGCTTGGACCCTGCTCCCGACACCGGCGGACCACTATTTTTTTTTTACAAGAAATATTTAAAAATGTCAAAAATGTGTTGATAAATAAATAAAGGAAATCATTTCAAGACAAATAAAAAAGAACTGGGTCCACGACTGTTATCATTTTGTTCCTTGTATCCCAGTTAGACAATAACATACCGAAAAACAAAGTATTAAAACAGAAATTGATGTTAAACCACACACACCAAATAAATTTTGGCACAAACAAAATCCGCTGCAATGGAATGAGCATCTAAATCACAGCAACAGCGGTCAACATGCACAGTTAAAACAGCGCCAAACCACTGCCTCGGCTAGAAACCGCGATTTGACATTAATATGGCTGGTTAAAAGATAAAATAGCTCTAAATAGGCCGAGAACACTGTGCCGACCGCAACCCAAAAGTGGTGCGTGCATTACACACAGGAACGCATCGCTTGACAACAGCAACTTTGGAAATAGGAGTGTTCTATCCTTAAAAATCGACACAGGTATCTGAAAGGTTCTTTCTTACCTCGCGTTTACAAGCTGTGCATTTTCGAAAAAATATTTATTATCATAGTACTATTGCTAACTATTTTGTTCATCGATTTGATATTTTTGGTCAGATAGTTAAAGTGTAGTTAGAGTAAACACGGGGTTAGACTTTACTTGGGCTACAAGTTTTATTAAGAAATATCTGAATATTATATCGACTACGCCAAACACCCTCAGGGGTAATAAACAACCAATATACGATACTAAATTATTACAACGATATATTGAGACTGTTTTTCAGCGATACGTGTGGCGATGCGCAACTATTGGGGTGCTTCAATAATTTGATAGAAATGAACTGTGTTTATGGTTTTATCATTTGGACGTAAGTATTGAAAATTATTCAACCTTGGGCGATCTGCTTGTGTATTAGGTACCTACTATCTATTAAATCAAGAAGATAAAAATAAACAAAACGAGATGCATAATGGGTAAACTGCGGACTAGCTATGGACACCAGACACTGACAGTCGCATCTGTACGTAAGTGGTATTTGTACTGAGGTATCCGTGTCCAGAGCCATTTCCGCAATTAGTCCTGAAGAGCTTAACCGGACATAGAACAAGGAATCTATGGTGATTTAATCAAATCAATTACATGTCTAATAATGTTAAATTGTTCCATCGTGCATCTGCAGTAGATACGGGCAGACATGTCATTATTGGGAACGCCATTGTAACCGTGATTACACAACCACATGCTGTCAATATAATTTGAGCAATAATACATTGATTACAAAGATTAAATAAACGAGAAAATTGATGACAATAGCAGACTTATTTATGAACAAAAATCATAACAAAACAAAGTAATTTTCTCAATAACACAGTTCAATATTACGAGGCTCGCTCGGGTCAGGCCTCAATAATTCTGCAAGGTGACCCCTTAATATTGATTGAATTAAAACACGGCACGCATCGTTACCCCCCGGCCTCTGTTTGTACTCGTATATATTAGCGAGCGATATATTAATTATTTATAGCTAACTTTGGATCGTGGCTTTACTCAATTTAGGCTTGGGTCACGTGGATAACTTGTGGCCAAATTGCATTTTATTAGATGGTTCGCACATTTTATACTGAATCTGGAGAGATCGGTAGATCTCTTTGGAAACTGAATAGTCTCGCGTGTAATATAAAACCGGCCAAGTGCGAGTCGTACTCACAGGCACACAGGGTTCCGTAACACCAAACAATATAATTTAAATTTATTGAAGGCTCATTCATGTTAGTATTGTGTTACATTCAACAGAAAAACTAAATTTATTTTTCATAATAAATGTTAATAAAAAGTAATAAGTTACTGCTGCAGTTTTATGAACGTATAGGTTTGATGTTTTTTTTTTGTTTCAACTCCATGTACGGAGACAAAAATAAAAAATTAAGGGTCGGTCCCCTTTATTCTTTATTTTTTTTATTTTTGTATAAAAATCGTAAAACGGTTCACAGAATACATCAAACTACCAAGTTTCAACTGTGTTGTCAAAATAGTTTCGGAATACAGTGGCTGTAACATACGGACGGACAGACAGACATGACGAATCTATAAGGGTTCCGTTTTTTGCCAGTTGTGATCATAAAACATTTTTTTTGCAAGCGTAGAGTTGTTTTTATGTAAAAAAAAAACAGAATAAGAAAATTACTAAAATTAAACACTTCAAGATAAATTACAGATTGTATTAGAGATATCTAAAGTACTTAATCTCGGTTTTATTTTAGTCTTTGCCGCTTTGAGTAATGAGGTGCATAAGCTTGTAGACATTAAGACACATCCTCGGTAATTCATACTGTAAATGTGAAAGTTAGTTTGTTTGTCATGCCTTCACGCCTAAACGGCTCACCAGTTTGCAATGGCATTAGGCATAAGGATAGACCATGACCTGTGCTAGGATATAGGATTCTTTTCATAGCCAAGCCACGGGAAAAGGCTAGTTTGGAATATATGCCAAACATTATGTAGTCGTACCTAAGACAGAGGCAGCTCTTGCTTCTATATCATCATCCTCATCATCATTTCAGCCGAAAGACGTCCACTGCTGGACATAGGCCTCCTCCAAGCTTCTGCATGTCTCATCAAAACTCTAAATAAAACCAATTCATTATCCGCTAGTACTTAACAGACCGAAACACTGACTGATTAATGAAAAAGTATTAATAAAGAATGTTCTCATCTAAATCACATATCATAGACATGCTAGTACTTCAGATTAGCAACCACGTTTGAAGGTTGCTTCACACCAACCAGACTGATCACAAATATTTGGTTTTGTATCCAAATATTTACTGATCTGAGGATTTTAGATAACGCCTTTGTTATAATCTATTGATGTCTGCACCTACAGTGTGATCAATACCGTCTGATCACATTTATCTGTCGATGCTAAGATTTTTTTTGCATTAGAATTAATAAACAGCCTGCTTTCTGGGTTTGCAAAGTATAATTTAAAGTCGGTCTGCGTTTTAGATTATGATCCACTATCTCTAACAGATGGCTATGTCCCAACAGTGGCAACTTTCTAGGCTGAGTGCTAAAATTAGTACACTTATTTATACAATTTGGGTACCACTGTGTGCACGACTGACTCCATATAAATAGAGACGATTTCACAATTCAGATAACTCCACTTGGTATACGTATTGTGCACATTACTAACAATGTTTCGGTCGCTTTGCATGCAATTTGGAGCGTCTCACAATATTAGAGACAGACTGCAATTTTGTGCAGACATCAAAGGTTGTCACAAAATTAAATGTCACTATTTCATTCAAATTGTGACTGTGAACGAGGTGTGTTGTTTTTTTGTATCAAGTCTATAGGGAGCAATATGTTCTACTTGACATCTACGTTATGTGATTTACAAAATGAACATAATAAAGTATTTAATGACAAAAAGCATTTTTACTGTTCTTTTTGATCTGTTGTGTTTTATCCAAAGTCAAGTCCTTTGTAGATCAATAATTAAAAACTATTTTAACCTAAGTACCTACATAACATAACATCACGCCTGTAATCCCCGAAGGGATAGGCAGAGGTGTACCCATTAGTACACCCACATTTCCAGACAGTTATGTTTAAATCCATGTAATAGGGGGCGGACCAGCCTTAGCCTTTTTAAGGAACTACTGACTAGCTATTTCCCTACAGTACTGTGATGGTATCCTCTGTATCAGGAGAAGTATGTTCCTGTTAGTGAGGGACAATGAAGTAACAAGGCTGAAATGGTATTATAAAATACCGTAAAACGTTTACCAACAATAATATTTAACCAAGCTAGTTATTTACTGCGTTTAATTAATTTAACTTGACCAGACCATGACACACATGCATAAAATAATTAATATTATAAACACATCGACCTGAATGCGACAAGCTCATTAGGCAAAAACCTGCAATTACTAGTACCAACCTACCAGGCTAGCATGACATCAAGGTAGTTTGCTGCGTGGCACGACTAATTTGTAGTAAAACCATGTGCATTTGCATCGAGGCTGACCGAGTGGGCGTTTCAAAGTTATTTACTAACTGCCTGGGGTTAGGAGTAACTCAATTGCTGAATATATCATGGAGTTGCGAGTACTACGTACCTGACCCTTCAGATGAACATCACTGATACCAATATACCACCTGTACCAATATACCTAGTTTTTATAACTATTTATGTATACTCAACTGCCAACTATTTTGGATACTTGATGCCAGACACCGGCGAATAGCGTTGATTGTCTCAATTCAGTATATTTTAGTAATCTAAAGTATTGATTGCATTCTCTCTGAACCGATCGTCCAAGTTCGGAATCAAGCTTTGGTTTCAAATCATGTTCACATCACACTATTCAAATGAATTTAATTGCTTATAACTATATACAGTTATACCCTACTTTGCAAGAATCGTGTAAATAAACAGTTTTTATTTCTAAGTTCCAATTATAGTGTAACTAATAATTAGCATGTTTACCTTAATTTTTGTGGTTTTTGACAGCTAAAAATTACATTTTCTTAAGCACTTCATAAATCAACATACGTAAGGTTTCATTAGTAGTAACACAACCATTTATACCAGGAGTGAATAACATGAAAGAGGTTGTCCGTGGTCCGTTTTGTAATTTGTAGAGCACTAACCGTCACTTGCTATTTCTGTGTATAATTATAAGCACAAGCCTCCTACATTTTATACTAGCCTGGTACTTCCAAAATAAATAAACATGGTACAATTAAACCAGTAACCTGAATTAACCTATTTAATGAGTGGGAAAACATGTGTACGTAATTAATTAATTGAAAAATTGCGGTTACAATATTACTTGATTCTATATTCACAAAACAAAGCGCAATCATGGTTGATACTGGTCATGTATTAAGGCTTACTATACCTATTTATCTACACGTGATATTTTTAAACTCGTGAAGGAGCTCGTGGCTTAATAATAACAGCCGCTCTGGTCGATCTTTAGGTTAAGCCGTGCTTTCCTAGGTTGGTCTTTGGACGGGTGGCCACCCATTATATACCGAGTTTCCTCCGTGCCTCTTTGACAGTCAGAGAGTGGTCAGTGGCCCAAAAATCTGACGACCAGTCTTAGCAAGGGGTATCGTATTACCCAGTACTAACTGGGTTGTGGAGGTCAGATAGGCAGTCGCTCCATGTAAAATACTGGCATTCAGCTGCATCTGGTTAGACTGGAAGCTGACCCCAATATAGTTGGGAAAAGGCTAGGCAGATGATGATGATGAAATTTTCAAACTATTGCATTTTTACAATAAAAAAGAACTTAACAATACAATACGATAAGGACTCAAAAACAAACAACGCTATCTACATCCCTCACACATCCCTCACAAAATGTCAAATAAAGATTTACTAGATAAAGTCACTCACATGACGTAACTGTGTCCAAACTGACAGTTAAAAAGGATCCAGTCAAAATGGGGTCTCCTTTGTGGTCTTCTACAAACAGACAACGGAGGCAAGTGAATCGTGCGTCTATTCCACCGTGGAATATTTTAAACCTCGTTGTAAAACCTTATGCCTTCAGCGGACATCATGGAGTGACACTGGCAAAGTGAAACCAACTCTGTGAACGAAAAGTTAGGGTTGAATATAGAACGTATGTAGAGTTGAATAAACGAATTATTTTATGTAGGATGTAAAACACACTCGATATGTATTGTGGACAATGTTATGATATTTTCTTTGTGCTTCGAAGGATTTTAAGGTGAGCTTGATCCAGGGAAGAAATGTATTGTAGCGTTAGGACGTATTATATTCAGGTACTTGTAAAGGAAAAGGTTCAGCGATAACGGTTTCCTTTTTGTTACAATGACAAAAGGGAAATATTACGCTTGTAGAAGTTGGTGTCAGCGGGAAGTAAACCTCAAATTGATAGCGGTATAACAGAGATGGTTTAACTTGTGTGCGGGGTAAAGGTATTGTGTGTAACTGATCAGGTAGATTGTCCATAGAGTGGAAATATGGTTGAGGTGTGTTCACAGCACCGCGGCCTTTCATTCGTGAGCTAAAATAATCTCACTTCCTACTAATATTATAATCCGATTGTTGGATTTGGATGAAATTTTGCACACAGATAGAATTAACCTGGATTAACACGTAAAATACTTTTTATCCCGGTAGTACGATCCTGTGGGACAATTATCGCAATAACTCCACGCAGGCGTAGCCGCGGGCATATGCTAGTTTTTAATATTTTAGTTGTTTTACTAGTTGTTATGGCTCAAAAGTGCATAGCTCATTGCAATAATGGTTGTAGGCGGAATGCTCAGCTACGCTCAGAATGTAGTACCTGCGACATTGTGGAGTCTATGTGTTGGGGAAGGGCTATATTCAAATGACAATAACTCTTATAATAATTGGTGTTGAGTCAATATTTTGATATCATTTTGTAGGTTGACTGAAATAATTCTGATTTAACATCAACACATACGCAACATTCACGGGTAAATATAGCACTAGAGTAGAAAAAGTAAAAATAAAAGTTTTTTTGTTGTAAAATTACGTAATTTCTTATTTTTATAGGCTCTGTTTGCTTATTTTTCAGGAAAATTTATTTAATAATTAGATAGCCTCGGCGTTAACCCTTGCAATAAGATTTGATTAATCATCATCATCACACGTATCACGATCATTTGCACGTATCAAGATCTCTTAGATTCAAAGATATTAGCATTTCATTGAACATACCTTAGATCAGCCCATTAAAAAAACAAAATGGATGCCATTCGCGGGCCGTGAGGTCAGGAGTATTTGTAAACGTGTATTTGTCGAAAGAAATGAATATATAATATGCCCTTTTTTTTTTTTTTACCGATGGGAAATCATCAAATGACTTCTCCCGCTCTGGGTGGAGTGGGAGGGAGTGTCAGGCTCTTACTGACTAAAACCCATCCATGTTCCTTCATTGCCCTTTGTGTTCCAGGGCCACGGTATCTCTTTCGAACAGTCCCGCAGCCCCGGCAGGCATCGGCCCTTGCGGGCCCCTTCCTGGTTGCTGACATCTCTTTGAGGCGCGCGTGGAACACGAACGCGCCGTCGTCACGGCCTGTCGTCATAAGACGGACGGACGGTGAGCTAACCCATTACTCACCGTCCACAGGCCCGCGCCTACGGTGGCCGGGAGCCACCACGTGGCCCCCGACGCCCGGTGTGTCGCCCGCGGCGGCTGGGACGAGAGATTCTCTCCCTCTCACGTCCCGCCACCTCCTTCGCTAAGGAGTATTTGTAAACGTGTATTTGTCGAAAGAAATGAATATATGCCTTAAAGTATCAGTAACCGGTGGCTAAACACACTGCATATGCGCTTTGAAAGTGATAGCCACTTAATTGTCTATGCTCTCTGTCTAGGAGACTAGACAAAGGACATGAGAGCATACACAAGTAAGTCTCGAGGTCACACTCCTCTATGTATGCTGTTATTTCAAACAATTTCTTTGTCCTTGACTTTTAAATATAGAAAAACCCACGTCAAAGGTTCTGACTTCTGGAACAATTAAAGCTTCCTTTCATATTTAACAGGAGCTAAAAATTACATGGATTGTTAAATAAACCCAATCTTTTTTGAATGATGAAAGGAAGTAATGAATTTTTTTTTATTATTACTGTCTGAAAGAATTATTAATATTTTAATTTTCATCATCTATACCTTCTAGTTAGCTCATTTTAATAAATGCTGATCTATTAATGTTGCGCTTCCATACCAAATTATCCGTCATTTCTCTTCTTCGTATCGCTGGCACTACAAATTTTAAATTTTGTTAGCCCAAAACATCGCCACTTCCACCGCGTCGTCGGTGGCAGCGCAAAGGTCACTTCGTCTGCATGTTTTTGGGCTAAGACGGCAGGATAGGAGGTGGAGCATAGTTTGCGACACAGCTCCACAACCACACCCCACTGCTGTCTCGTCCGTCATTGAAACTATTAGATTACTTACATTATCAGCTAATCTTCTTTACATAGTACAAAACAAAATCCCTCCCGCTGTTTGTACGCTTAGATCTTTTAAACTACGCAACGGATTTTAATGCAGTTTTCAGCAATAGATAGTCTGATTCAAGAGGAAGGTTTATATTGCACCCGTGCGAAGCCGGGGCCGGTCGCTAGTAATTTATATTTCGAAGATGAACATGATTATTAACCCTAGGCCCACTGTAAGCTAGTGGCGTCCAAGGACTGGAAATAGAAGCGTTGTTCGTCCGGCAGCGAGATGGGCAGAGAGAGGCCTATACAGCAGTCGGGCTGTGGTTGGTAATGATGATGAGGTATTCATTAATCAAACTTGGCCTAGTATAGATAAGTCTAACAATATATTTTGAAAGGCCCAATTTAAGACGCTTCTCCTCATTCTTCTTCATCTTCATAGGCGAGAACCAGCTGTGTCAATCAGTATAAACTTCAGATTAATCATAAGGTTAATGGAGGTTTTAGTTTGGCATTGTTAATTAATAAGGGGGTTTGCGTTCACAAAGATATTGAACTGACTTTAAGAGTGATCCAAATTTTGCATATCGCAGACAATAATGAGAATCGATTATCAAAGAAGCTGTTCATAATTGTGTAGTATATCGGTAACGCAATTAAATATCCAATTACTATCGGTGTTAATAACTCAAATTAACAATAGATAAACAAATAACATCACGCTAATTTACACTAATGAGGTAAATAGAGGCGCAATTAGTAGAATACAATCAGACGCGTTACACAGATGGAATTCATATGACTGGTTTATTGGTTTAGTGGATGTAAATCAAGATCTATAGTGTAAGATCGCTGGTTCAGTTCTAAATTGAACTAGTGGGATATAATTTAGGATTGATGCTAATCATACGGGGTGTTAACATACCCTTCACGAAGCCGTCAACCAAGCATTCTGTCCATCAATCTAAGTAACTTTACGCAAAAATTATTGCTGGGAAACGACTTTTTTTTTGGGGTCAAAAATTACGTTTTACGGTAGGACTCAATGTAACGCACTCAAAACATTGTGCTGATGGATGGATTGAATAGTACGGGGGTCGTGAAGGTGTTTAAAGTAAAAATATTACATTAGAAACATGTATTTAAAAAAAAAACTTGTGTAAAAGTTGGAACTTTGAAATACCCAATATCTCCGTAACTAGAAGGTTCCCAGGTATGGTCTAGAACAAAAAAATGTTCGCAATGACGGGGAGAACAAGTACCTTTCGGCTTCGTTAAGGGTCTTTTTACACCCTTTATAGGGGTCATGCTATCCCTGAACTTTTTACGCCACGTTGCATATGATATTCATGACGGTAATATTAATAAAATATTATATTATCATCTTTGAGTAAGAATAATTACCTACCTACATTTCTACCTATGCTCTATAAAACAAAGGTCTACGCGTAAATGAACAATGTAAACTAACAATCTTAACCTAAGCTCAATTTGAATAAACATTTCCATAACATTTAAAAGACAACGATACATTTAGATACAGCAATACCCTTTTTTATTTTCAAGATGTATCGGTCAACATGACATCTCATCTATTTGCCTACAATATCCCAAAAATACGGCCCAATAAATATCAGCCAGAACTTGAGATAGACCCGACCTTTGTATCGTCGGCTAATAACAATAAAAACAAAAGCAATCGAAGGGAACCTTTTCACGCGATCCTACAAATCCTAGACCTATGTCTTGAAGCACTAGGAATAAAGTTTAGTGCCTTGGTTCTGTCGTAAGGCTGGGTTGGATTGCAAACGATAGGTTCTATATTTTATTGTTTTTGAGCTAGCAAGCACAGCAAAGGATAATTATGTTTTGTAGTATACTGATACCGTTAGCGTATATCATCCCACTGATGGGCAAAGGCGTCTGCCCATGTCTTCCAGTCGTTTCGATCCAAGCCCAATGTGGACCACTTGTCGCTAGACTTGTCTAGATCGTCCGGCCTTCTACGAGGTCTGCCGCGACGCCTTCTGGCTGTGTAAGGCGCGTCGCTCACTGGTAAGTCGAGGCGACGTCGCGTCAGCGGCGATGCGGCGTCGCACCACGGGCGAAGATAGGTCTCTGCGTAGAGTCGAGGCGCAGGCGGCTATGCTTCCTTCACATTTTACGACCAACTTTTTATCACAACATTGTACCAAATGACAAAATGGCGGTGGAGTCCTGGCTTGGGCACACTTGAGCGCCCCTCCTGCGCCTGCACCTCGCCTCCGCCCCGCCTTCACCTCGCCTCCGCCCCGCCTTCACCTCGCCCGCGCCGCAACTCTTGTATATGAGCGCACTGCCATTCATTTGTAAAGAAAACTTTGTTGCGGCGTGCCTCTTAACCGCCCGCGCCTCAACTGCACCTCGACTGTTAATCGTGTGAGCGACGCTCCTTAGGCTCCAAAAAGGCTCCTTTTGGCCCACAGCTCATTGGGCATGCGGCAAACATGCCCAGCTCAGTCCCATTTCATCTTGACGGCTTTATGAAGAGGCCTTTAAGTTTCAAATATGTTAAGATCTTCTAAACATTTTTGAGCTACTTCAAATATACTTTTTAAGACTGTGACCTCTTTGTTTGCAAAAAGAAATAGTTTAAGGTAAGTTTGTGTTAAGTTAACTACCTGCGCTGATGACAATATAACAGGTTTGCCTAGGCCTTAATACCTAAATCCTCCATATAGACACGTCTGCTAACCCCACTAAGCACTCTGAACCTACATTATAATTTAACCAAAAATAATGCTGATCCTTGTGAACAAACAAGGGCGAAGTACGAGTATATTTTAATTATCCCGACGTAAGGTGGGCAGTACCAGGATAACATAAATACGAAGGGACAGGTTAAAGGCCGTAGACACGCCATTAGGCAATCATTTTGCGGTTTGCGGATGATTTGAGAAGAGACGCGGAAACGGGTGTGTTTTACACGAGGCAATGTGTTTTTTGGGTGTTATTAAAGGAGGATAGAGGATTCTAGAGCAATATTTGAAGAAAATAATGTTACTTTTGGTAAGTAAAAGGTTATCAAAAAAAACATTGACACTTACTAAATAAATGTACCATCACTTATTGTAATACTTACTGCAATAGTTGTTCTTTTCTGAGAGTTTTGCTATCTAATTCTAATATATTATAATGGTTCTGGAAGCAATTTTACTTGTAAACGCTAAGGAATAAAAGGGCTTATTAATTGTATGAAAATTACTTGTTTAAAATGAAAATTATAACTCAAAACGTGTGGGCTTCATCTATTTCGAAATTCCACTACATAAACTTGTAGATAGATTACAAAGCACCTACTTTAAACTTTGTAAAGTGCCACAATACAAAGTTATGAGGGAACATAAACTGTCATACTCCAGCCACTTCCGCCTCATCCCAAACTTGTCTTAATGTAGATCTTGTAAGGATTGTTTGAAGTACGACCAAACAAAGTATTTAGTGTACAGGTAAACGTTATATCTTTGCACTAGGTACCCTTCTAATGTTTTTTTTAATTGAGTGATTTACAATTATACACATAATAGCCGTTTTTACTTACACTAAATAAATATGCTTAAATAAAATTGCCCAGTTGGATTTTATTATATGTAGTTTTAAGTAGCGTAGTGAAAGCAATCATGCTTCAATAATAGAATCATAAATGCAAATGACTGATAGAATAGTATTTACGAAGATGCAAATACCAATAATTAAAAAAGTCTGGTCGCCCGTCGTCTTTACTCAACTATTTTACAAACGTGTCCGAGTTTATTTGGTCAGAAACACACAATATTGAGACTACCGAACTATTTGTAAGTTAGTAGAGTCAGGGCCTAGTACTTTTTGCAAGTTAGTTACCCGTACACTAATATTTTTGTTCGACTGTACATCGTAGTCCTACGCATACGGGAAGTCCTCTCACTCACGCACGTGGAATACTGATCAGACTACAGTTCACCATTTATTACCACTGCGATAACCATCTGACTTCGGAAATCTGGTTGGTTCCTGAGATAATGGTGGAGGGTTACTGTAAGATGTTAAGGCAATTAATATTAATTGTTGTTTCAGGGAATCATGATCAGCGTGTAGATGATCTGGGTAATGTCAGGTGCTAGTTTCTTGTCTGCTAAAATCAAGACATTCTGAAAACCAATTTATTTGCCAAGTGTGATATATAAATCTTACTCTTCTAGGTTTTTGAAGTAGCAATAATACAAAAATATATACGTTAATAGTCATTACTCCTGCAATCCCCGAAGTAATAAGGGGCGAGCCAATTGCCTTCAGCTATGCACACGTCCCGGTTACGGGCTGCTTCTGAGAAACTTCTGATGGATTACCCTATTACACCTTGGATATCGAACCCGTGATCTCATGATAAACAGTAGTGGACTTAATTAGCAATAACTTGGACCCATTTTGTCAAGATATGGCGTATCCAAACCTCATTCCTTTTGGTAATACGGTATCCATAAACAGGATGTAACTCTAACAAAAAACCAACAACGATCATTAATTCCATCTACCCACATCTCCCTAATAAAAAATAAAACAATTGTTTCCAAATAACTGGATGTAAACAATTGAGTTTTGTACAAAATTGTATAATTACCCGGCCACAGTAATTGGAAAACAACGAAAACAACGGATACCGAGCCACCGAGCCGCGAACATTACGTGCGAGAAACCGACACTTGTTTGATAACAGAATGGACGGGAAATTGCGTCTTTCGGCCCTTTCATTCAGGTAGATCAAGCAAAATAGCTTGTTTATTTTATAAATGTTATTTAACAAGGCAAAACTGATTATTTATCTTGAATTAAAATTTCTCCATTATTCCCCGCAGAGGTTGGCAGAAGAGTACAGTAAAACCATTTTTTCATAGTTTGTACCACATAAGAGATGGGAATACTTAAACCGGTGTAATGTGGCTACTTGTACCTTTCTTCTTATTTGAAAATGTCATCTCTCTGCTATGCATATCATCTTTCTGATACCTTTATCCCAATTCATTTGGGGTACGTATTTCAGCATTTTTCATTCAGCTTGTATTCTTCTTCCATACTTCTCTATGCTATGTCAAGCACATTTTTTTTAATGGCATCTCGCATGTCAACCTATGAGGCTGGCTTCTGCTTAACCGGACTATTGTCAGGCACATACACTGAGGCTGAGATATATAGTAGTTACAACTTCATATTTGTCTCTATATTGCATTTGTAATTATACAATTGCATAGCATTGACATGGATTCTGATGGCAGTCACAAACTCGTAAATATTTAGCATGGTGGTCAATATTTTTTTTCGCTTTTGTCTTGCTCAAAGCATCACTAGTCCCATTGAACTTGAATCAATCGCTGATGATGCTAAAATACTCGAGCCGTGAACTTACATAACCTCCGTTACACCCCATTATTACTCCATTATGATCGCTATTAGACCAATGAGTCGAGAAAATACGGATAACATGATTTCAAATTGGATTGGTCTGTGAATGTTGTACGTCATGCAGAGCTAATTATTGGGAAATAGCCAAACAAAATGCTATTGATAGTAAATATTATTTGTTCGAGTGTATGTGCTCCTGGTACTAACGGGCCAATGATTTGTGATTAGGATTAGTAAAACGATTGTTTGGTGGCTTTGTTGGTTTATTTGGTAAATTGAAAATGGCGTTAATGTACGCTATTATAGACTTACAGGTATTTTATGGCATATTAATACTATTGTCAGGGCTCCAAATTCCAGTGCCGTAGTTATTTGTATCGACATGAGAAACCCATAAGAAATCCTATGAACTGGATTTAAATTTTTAATTAATGTAGATGGTAAAGAATATTTATTTTGTCTGACAACGTCAACATTTTCATTTTCAGCGCCTGTATTCAATTTTCTACCGTAACTATAAGATAATTTAGAAATAACTTTATTCAATTCCTTAAATATTCACAAGCTGTAATCTTATCGTTATCACCGCAGTTTCTTATACCTAACAAAATCGGTAAAACATTTGGCCCTGTGAAATAAACGAGCAAAATCTATTGAAAAAGGTCAACCCTACTTAGTCGTCTACCCCTTCATATCCAATAAATGGAATCAAAATATTGACACGCTTATGACGAACTTTTCTAATCTAATTCTTTTGCTTATCTGACCTATTTACAATGGACCACTCACTATATTATAACTATGTTAATTTATGTTAATTTCGCGTCCAAACAGTTCATGAGCCATTCGGGATTTGTTGTTATGCGCTCTGAATTATAATTTGTGTTTTTGGAACTTCGTTTTGAAAGAAATTGTTGCCGATGACAAACAACGTGAATTCTCACACTAGCGTAGTCCTTTGTCTTTTTTTAAGCGTATGAATTAATCACTTAGCGTCAGGAGGATCTTTTGGTGGAGTTGATGGTGATAAGTTCGACAACCAGTCTTACGTAGGGGAATTGTGTCGACAGTAATTGGATTGTGGAGGTCAGATAGGCAGTCGCTCCATGCAAAATATTGATGTATCCAGTTAGACTAAACCGACCCTAACATACAGGGTGTAAGGGACAGTCCTGCGCAAACTGACAAGGTCTATTCAGCTCCTTATTTTGAATCATATTTCATTTTTTTATCAATTTTTCAATTACGATGCCTTTATTTGTGTTATGTAAAATCACATTTTCTGTGCGGAGCAGTCCATTTATGTAAATAATACGGATAAAAAAAACAACAATGGATGTTGAAATACTCTAACGAACGACTACGCCTAGGAACAGAGTTCATCGAACTTGTCTTCGCGCTTGCCGTTCGCTACGTGCATTTTGCCACAGTAACGATACATTGCATATGAGGAAATTCCCATAACGTTCCTGAAATAATTTCTTAGTATGATATACTAAATTCACCCCATCAGTCTACGGAGGGCCCTTACACCCTGTATTTGGTAAAAGGCTAGGCAAATATGATCAAGTAGGCCTTTGGCTTGCTTTCCATCCAATATCTAGCATAATTTGACAACCGGGCAGTTGCAGGTCTAGATACATTTGTATATTAACTTCGAAAATACAACCAAATTAAGCCGCAAGTTCAAATAACAATGGTTTAAAGTCTACAGAGTTCAAACCTGTTAGTCGTCTAGTTTACCTAAAGTTATTCAATAAATTGCTTGAATCTTCAATTCTGATAACGTCAATTTACCTCGGCCAGACCACTTCCCATCTCGATTTCCTGAATTTGATATATCTCTCCTTTACTAAATGTTAGACAAACTATCCTGTGGGATGGAATACTCAGTCTTGTGTGAAGGATCAACATCATCTTTCATCGACCGCTTCATCCCAATCCCGGATTACAACCGGAGATTAATTCTAACACCTGATTGGCTGATATCTACCCCCGGTTTCTGATCGACGCGTCAAAATTGAACGGTTGGGATTGGTTGAATAAATTATCAACAGCCAATTACATCACTTGACCGGCGTTTAATTTTGACTCGTCGATCATTTTCCGTTTATAAATTGGACATTATGCGATTGCGACAAACGACACGCGTCTCTTGTTCCTTCGCCTGAGAACCGTCGCTTTGCATATTGTGTCGCGATGATTGCGGCATGCTGAGGAGCTCGTGGCTAAATAATAACAGCCGATCAGCCGCATCTTTAGGTTAAGCCGTGCTTGCCTAGGTTGGCCTTTGGATGGGTGACCACCCATTACATACCGATTTTCCTCTGTACCTCGGAAAGCACGTTAAGCCGTTGGTCCCGGGTGTCATTTGTAGATCTTTGACAGTCGTTAGGTAGGCAGTGTCCCAAAAAATCTAACAATCAGTTTTACTAAGGGGTATCGTATTACCCAGTACTAACTGGGTTGTGGAGGTGAGATAGGGGGTCTCTCCATGTAAAATACTGGTATTCAGCTACATCTGATTAGACAGGCAGCCGGCCCCAATATAGTTGGGGAAAGGCTAGGCAGATGATGATGATTATGGCATGCTCGAAGCAGCTTCTTCCAATTACCTTCTCTACAGTCGTTGTCGCAAGACGCGTGTAACCCGTGGCCAACCCTGGACCAATGAGCTGATGAAGCGAACCACTTTCCAAATGAATGATTTTAATAGTACGTGTTTTCACGAACAAAATTTAATTTGCGAACTTTGTGATAAGGGTTTCCATGTGGCTAGCCCCAAGTCGGATTAAATTAAAGATATCTGACCTCTGATAGCTTGACACGTTCCTGCAAGAATTAGTAGCTAATTGATTGGATTCTATAGACACTTTTTAGCTTTTCCTGCTTTGTTTTTGGTGCAGTTTGCACATGGTTAGAAAGCAAAGTTAGAGGTTTGTCTATTTGTGCTACAGTCAATTCAGACGTGAACTTCTCCCAAGCTGCCCCAGATGCTCCAGCTGCCCCGCAACGCAAGCTACTGGTCCTTCGACAGAGTAACAGACCCATCACTACTTTAGCCTGCTTACTCTGCAAGCTATATTATAACGGTATCGGAAGATATATTTGGGCAAAACCTGCCGACATTTGTTCAAAAGGCACAAATGAAAATTGAAAAAGGTATGCAACTATAAACTTGGTCATGTTTAACTATAGCTATTAATATTTTACTGGGTGTGATTTTACTTTTTTTTTCTATATTGTTTTATTTTATGTCTTATAGCATCGTATTGGACTTGGTCTGTAATGTTGCTATAATTAGTTGTAAATAAATAAATAAATATTGTATTGTGGGAGATCAAAACACCATAAATAACTTGAACTATTTTAATTCTATTTTAAATCGTCTTTAAGTCTTCACAGTCCGCCATCTAACTACTTCCTCTTTCTCTCTCGCACACTCTTGCTCTCATTCACTCAATACTGTCATCCCCACATCCTAACAAACGTATTTTATTTCAGTAAAGCTATTTAATTATAAATGTTGTAAAACAAATCACTAATTTATAACAAGTTTCTATAAATGAAATTTAATTTACATTAAAATAAACTTATATGCATTCATATTGCTCGCAAGAACTTAAATTAATATAGTTTTAGTTGTACGAAGTAACTAATTAAAATTTCGATTACTTTAAAGTGAATTCAGCACATGTTAATTTGCTTGATGAAGTTTTTGTAAATTCGTGCAACAAAAAATTAACTTTATTCAATTATATTTTAAAATCAAAATTGCTTACGTCAAACGTGGTCGACTAACTAAATAAATTGGCATTGTTTTGTCGCCCTCGTCGTAGTATAGATGTGTATGTCTGTTTGTTATCTTTCACGCCTGAATGGCTGTACGTATTGCGATGCGGGTCGTGACTCGACTTGGTACTTTTTATTCCGGAAGTAGGTACGTTCCCATGTTATAATTTTTGACTTCGATGCGAGCGAAGCCAAAAGTCACTAAACATTTTTGTTTGGTATTTCCTTCTCAAAAACCCCGTAGTCCTTACAGATAATACGCGAAAAAGCACTCAGTTTTATCACTGTAACCGTTTCGCACATAACGTATTCTTTCACTACAATATTTCCTGAAAACTACCGCAGCATACATCAAATTAAATATCCCAACGCGTTTGAATGTTGCAACATTTTGAAATATCTCTCCGGCGCTATATCGGGCGGACGCGCTGCGCTCACGAATGATCGACTTTCCAAACTCCTAGTTTATGTTGGTACAGAAATTTTCTAGATTTCATTTTCTTCAAAAGAAGTTCCAGTGAATGGAGTCACGTGTTGAAAACATTAGTTTATTTCGATTGAATAAAAACGAAAACTGTTTGTGTGAAATGTATTTGGGAATTGGTTCAGTGTTTAGAATGCTTTTATTGAAATTGTATTGTATCGCTGCTGCGTTCGATTGCGTTTCAGATATTTTTGGTGTTCTAGATATTTTTCATAAACATTCTGACTTTATTTTAGGATGGTAGTTTTCAAAAGGGAGTGGTATCTGTGGTTGAAAGTGATGAAATCCACCACGAGTTGCCACAAAATACTCGTTTTGGACGTGGAATTGCGTACACTTGCCCGTTAAAAAGTGATGAAATACCTGTGTGGTCTGAAAAATTGCATTCTCATCTTAGGCAAATTTACTACAAAATCAAAATATTATATAGATGGGCACTTATAAAACGTCGACAAAAAGGTGCACGGTTCTGGTTGGTCGTTTCCTATGGAGAAGAACCGGCAAGAAACTCCATGGTTACTCCATAGTTACAGAAAACTATTATTCTTCCAAAAGTAATTTTTCGCATAAATCTAAAAATGTCCTTGTCTCAGTATTAGCTCGAGTCCTTACTATCACGACGTACCATGTAGTATGGCGTCGCACAAAACGTGTTTTTGCACGCACTTCCTATGTTCTCCGCCTCACTTTAACAACACTAATGCAAATCGTTACATTCTTTCTTCAGCACGAAACATGACAAACAAAAACGATTCATAAGTTAACACAAAATCCGAACGTGTTCACATACAAAGCTAAAAAAGTAAGGCACCAGTCCCTCTGCCGACTATTAGCGGAATGCGAGATGAGCTAGCTATTAGAAAGAAATTGTTTTAGCTGTTTGTTAGTTTAGTTTAGTGTAGTGGGAGAGAGTTCTCGTCAACAGTCACCGATTAAGTAACAATTCTATTTATTTTACTGACACAGTACCTATATCTATTGAACAGCTCACAATCATCATCATATCAGCCCGGAATCACCCGCTGCTGGGTATAGGCGCCACCTTTCTTTTGCCACACTTCCCGGTTCTGTCCGTCCCTCGTCCAGGTGTTTCCCGCGCATTTGAGGAAATTGTCGATCCAACGAGCTTTAGGACGGCCCTGGTGTCTACCTTAGCCACAATATCTGACATTTCTTACGCAAAATAGCGACTTCAAGCGAAAATCTATTTCAAAGTTATGTGGTTTCGAAAAGACTATGTTTTTAACACTATCAATGGTTTATGTGAAAATCGCTTTTAAATCTTACACAATAGTGTACGTTTCATGAGCTAGAAAATTGTTGATAGCTGGTCACTTCCTCGTCAGCAGTGGAACAGGGTCCGAAGTTGGCCCAACATTTGATAAGAGCCTATATTTGTGTTGCATGTCACGGAAGCCATCGCGTGTTTCAGTTAAAATAATTTATTCCTTCGTTATGCGGGGTTTAAGTTAATTTATAACATTATATAAAGTTCGCACTTTACAATTTATTAGAAGCGTGTTACGTGTGTCGTAATCTGAAGGTTGTTTGAGGTTTATGTTTTTATTGTTACGTTGTACACTAATTTTAAGTAAATAAACAATTTCCTGTAAAAACCAAAAAAAAGTAGTAAAGTAGTGCTCTACTTTCTATGGTCAGCCTTAATTGACATGCAAGAAGGCCTTGTTATATTAATGAAGATCATACATGTTGACTTCTATGTTGGTCTAGTGTTCGCACGCGCTACTGAAGTTGTATGAAGTTATGGATTAAATTCCTAGAACGGGTAAAATATTATTGGGTTATCCCATCAGGAATTTCTGAGTAACTCAGGGTCTAAATTTATTCGCAGTAGATGGCGATACGCTCGTCCATTTTACCTTTACACTTACCTTTACATTTTATATTGACCTGGCGAAATGTAGCTGTAATATTGGTGCCATAGGTTGTAGTATTGTTCCGGAGGAGCTCATGGCTACATAATAACAGCCGCTCGGGTCGAGCTTCGGGTTTCAGGGTGACCACCCATTACATACCGAGTTTCCTCCGTACCTCGGAAAGCACGTTAAGCTGTTGGTCCCGGCTGTCATTTGTAGATCTTTGATCGTTAAGTATTCAGTGGCCCGAAAGTCTGACAACCAGTCTTACCAAGGGGTATCGTATTACCCAGTACTAACTGGGATGCGGAAGTCAGATATGCCGATAGTCGCTCCATGTAAAATACTGGTATTCAGCTGCATCCGGTAAAACTTGAAGCTGACCCCAACATAGTTGGGAAAAGGCTAGGCAGATGATAGGGTTGAAGTGTTATTTTGTTTAGAATGCAACACAATATTGCAAATTACAATGAAAACACGTAATTAGAACTTCTATCCATTCGACTCCTATCGATTCAATAAACTAGCCAAAATTCTCAGTAAATTGAATACAGCACATTAATAAGTCCGGCTCCCCGTAAACAGAGCCCAGTTCACGTTAGCCTTATGATTAATTCAGGGCTACTAAAAGTGTAGCCGATAGCCGCTGCGGCTAGCCTGGTAGCCTTGCAGTGGCCATGAGCGCTTCAATATTAAAATGGCGATCAAAAGTCGGTCGACTAGCGTTCCCTTTTTTTTTTTTTTTTTTACGGATGGGAAATCATCAAATGACTTCTCCCGCTCTGGGTGGAGTGGGAGGGAGTGTCAGACTCTTACTGACTAAAACCCATCCATGTTCCTTCATTGCCCTTTGTGTTCCAGGGCCACGGTATCTCTTTCGAACAGTCCCGCAGCCCCGGCAGGCATCGGCCCTTGCGGGCCCCTTCCTGGTTGCTGACATCTCTTTGAGGCGCGCGTGGAACACGAACGCGCCGTCGCCGTCGACACGGCCTGTCGTCATAAGATGGACGGACGTCCCATTCCCTTTACCTTAACAGTTGTTTTAAAAGCCGTAGATTATGGAAAATTGAAATTTGGGAAACGTCACTTCAAAACAGTTTTTTTATTTTTTTTTATTTGCGAAAAAACTTGTACAGTGTAACAGAGAAATCCAAGGTATTTCACAGACAAAACACAGACTACAAAAAACATATTTACAATTAGGAATAACACAAACGTTAAATAAACAATTTAAAAAAAAAAAAAAAAAAAAAAAAACCACCTTTTAAGGATAAGAAAGTTTATCGTCTCCACATAATTTGATTTTGTAGCCCGGTTCTGTCATCTTACTGACCTGAACATTTGTGTGTAACACCACTTAGGTAAATTTTCAAAAGAAAAGCTGGCTTAGCTTCCTAAAAAAATTACATTATTTTATCCTGAAATAACTAATATAACCTTCTTGTTATTTTATGGTCTAGAACTAATATTAAATATTTCGAGCTAAAAACGTACTAACAACCCGTCAACGACTTAACACGCCCCGAATTAACACCTTGAGCCATTCTTAGAAAACCTACTGATCTTATCAGAATAAATAAAGTGGTTTCTAATAAAATGTTGGTAATACTAACGCGATCACAAGCATTTTAGTTTTATGATTAATTTAGGTGCCGTAATAACTTGTGTTCGTTAGTAGCTCATTCGATCTCATCCAAGTAAACTAGATTTCAAATACAAAACGTAAGTTCTTTTTGTAAAGTAATGTCATCATCTACTTAGCCTATTCCCGACTATGTTGGAGTCGGCCTCCAGTCTAAACGATTGCAGCTTGATATCAGTATTTTACATGAAGCGACTGCCTGTCTGACCTCCACAACCCAGTTAGTACTGGGTAATACGAAACTCCTTGGTAAGACTGGTTGTCAGACTTTCGGGCCACTGACTACGTGTAACGACTTTCCCCACTTATATCAAAATATACTATAATTGTCTGGGACCCCGCAACGAAATTAATCAGAAAAGAATAGCGAAGGAGTCGGAAAAATATAATTTCCACTTCCCTCCATATCAGCAGGAGACAGAACAAAACAAGGCCAATAGGCACAAAGGGGTGTTCACAACTGGAATAAGCCCAATTGCCTAGCAGCACGGATAAATATTATCATGAATGGGTCCTAAGTTGTGAGCTGTTATACTTGATTCCAATAATAGGTGTGGCAAAAACGCTTGAACGCACGGAAATTTGAATAAAAAAAAAAAGGTTTTCAGTCTATCTAGCCAGGAGTGCTCCACAATACTCTTGCCTATACGCGTTCTTCACTCCAAGCACCGTTTGCTCCAACAACAACAGTCCTTCGAACAACATGGCTGGCCACTTGAGCTCGCTTACCCTGCGAGCTATATCGGTAATTCCAGCTACGCCCGGGTACTAAGCCTAATATGGCTGGGAAACTAGGTCACGATCAATTTGTAAGTGTTACCCGGTTAGCAATACGCAGATGGATGGTAACTCAAACAATCGGGTAATCCTTTAGTTGTTTCTAACGACACGCACGCACGGCGGTGGAATGGTTTACCTAGAACAAACAATAAAACGTTTGCTACATTTAAATATTACTGTTACTAGCTCGTATTTTTAGATTGGGAAATGTTTCTCTATCATTTTTTTTTTGTTTTTCCATTAGCGTTCACTGAATCCCTCTCTTCAGGTGGTAAATGAGAATGTGTCCTTGTAGGCCCTGTTCACGACCTCGGTCGATGCGGTTAGTTTCCTACGTGTCTGTCGCTATGAACAACTTCTGTTATTTGCTTTCTGCGAAGTCGAAGACATGCACGTGTCACTTGAGCTTGTGGACGTGGTCCAGAAGTCAGCCGGATGTTGTCGTCATCCAATAACTACTTTCCTTAACACTGAATATTTCTGTATTCTAATCCCTCTATTTTTTCTTGACTGCCTCGTTGGTCTAGTGGTCGCAAGCACATGAGGCCCGGGTTCGATTCCCGAGTCGGGCAAAATGTTATTGCGTGTTTCCATTAAGAATTTCTCTGTAGCAGCCAGAGCCTGGATTTGTGCCCGGTCGATTGCAATAGGCAAAAAAGATAACTGGCAAGATATGGGTCCTGTGTGCTCTTAGGTACACCTCTGCCTAACCCTTCTGGGATTACAACCCTAATGTCATGATATGTAATACTTAATTCAGATATTCCTATTACTCTCTTGTCTCACAGCCATGGTAAGAAAAAAAAACAAAACAACTTTGCCCAACTGTCTCTAAAGAAAAAGCTTTTGTTCCACCACGACACCGTCATGGCATGTGACAATACTGTCGCCCCAAACGCACTCTTCTCCAAAACAAACACAGACGAAAACGACATCAGATGAAGTCCCAACTCCAATCTCCCCGTCCACCTAGATATCTTCACAATTCGCCTAAACAAACAGACCACTTGATCGAAACTTTGACCGAAAACAAAGAACGTGCGCCCAATAAAAGTTTTAATAAAAGACGTCCGGATTTCAGTGCGATGCGCGATGCCAAATACTTATTCAGCTGCATGGCACCACAATTTGTACCACTGTCAGTTGTGTGCAGCCGGAATCTGGCATGCCAATATCGATAGTTTTTCCTCACACAATTTATATATTTGTACCAGTTTTCGGTTTTATAGCGGTCATATTTTTTAAGAATTGTTGCTGCATTTACATACGGGTTAAATGGGAGTTTAAATAAAATACAATTCGTGGTTTATATTTATCATTCGGAGTTTGATCTGAAAAGGATTCATTTGATCCAACCGTACATTCAATGACCCTGAAAAAAAATGGCGCTGCTAAAAATATCGCTTAGTAATATTCATCTCACACGATACGCGAAATTGGACATGTAAATATATCAATTCTCTATTATGATATTTACAATTCAATAACTTTTGCCAAACTGAATAGGAATGAAAGTCTGGAAGATTCGAGATTTTATTTGCAACAAATCACACACACGCATCACGTATTCTTTGTTCACGTTTGCTTTATTTACATGTTGTTTTATTAAACATTTTCTCTTTAAGAAATCTTTAGAACTGTGACTTTGGAGTCTTACATTAAACAGGCTAGAGTATTGCTCCCTGTACAGCTATGGTTATCACAAAAAAGAGTACAAAATTAGACAATAAACAAATAAAGCAATCATCTGCCTAGCCTTTTCCCAATTATATTGGGGTCGGCTTCCAGTCTAACCGGATGCAACTGAATACCAGTATTTTACATGGAGCGACTGCCTATCTGACCTCCACAACCCAGTTAGTACTGGGTAATACGATATCCCTTGGCAAGACTGGTTGTCAGACTTTTTGGGTGATTGACTACCTAACGACTGTCAAAGATCTACAAATGACAGCTGGGACCAACGGCTTAACGTGCTTTCCGAGGCACGGAGGAAACTCGGCATGTAATGGGCATCCACAGACCAACCTAAGCAAGCACGGTTTAACCTAAAGATCGACCCGAGCGGCTGTTATTATTTAGCCACGAGCTCACAAACAAATAAAGCAATGAACAAGGAATTTCCTTCAGGAGCCCTCAGGTTGTGATAGAAAGTGACTAATTGGGTGCTAAAAGGTATAGCCAGGTCTGACTGTCTCTTGTGAACGTTTCGGTACTCCAATGATTGTTAGCAACGCAGGACTTGTCGCTTGGCAATTTCAGCTGCTGAAGCCACTTTGAGGTTAAAATAATGGTGGTGAAAATGCTAGAAGCATGACTAACTTTCAATACACCCAATATTCATGAAGGAATGTAATTTAATTTCAACTCACCCATAAATTTATGACAGTAATGAACTAAAATTGAAACCTCACTGTGACTTTACGAACTTTTTAACACCTATAAACTATAAATTAAGGTCGCAAGCAAATAAACGATTACCTTCGTGACTGAACTTAGGTGAAAATAGCTCCCTAACTACATGTTGGACAAAAACAAACGGCAAATAAATCGACTTGTTTGTTGATTACATTACACAACTTGCCCGGCGTGGTCGAAATGAAAATTAAGGGGTAACCCTGCGTGTGACATACTGTATACAAAGTTAACCTGAACCCTGACAAAGGAAAATAGAACTAGTTTACAGAGAGGTAAGAGTTATGTGAAGTTTAAAGATAAGTTGGTGACATTGAAGTAGTGGTGGGCAAGCTATAACTCATAGAGAACGAGCAACGAATTTAAAGTTGGACTTGGATTAAAATTCGTTTTCTGAGTTATTTATGCGATATTACTCCGGAACGAAAGAGTGCTAATTCTTCAGCGCCGGTCAGAAAATGCGAATTTAATTAAGACTTGTTTTCCGCTGTAATTGGTGATTTCGAAGTTTTGTTTATTAATCTGTAAACGTTTCAAATGACAAACTCGTAATACTAAAATATTATAAAAGTAATAGAAGGTATGGCTTTAAAAATAAAGGATTTCAATTCAAAACAGTCAAAATAACCAATCTAGTAATTACTGCAGCAGACACCAACGGCCCGTATTTTAAAAATCAAATATTTCGAGCCTCGGGAAATCTTCAAGATTTCCAAAGAGCGGCAGATTTTTTTTGGTAAATTTTGAGCAGCAAAAAAATATTCAAGCCACCTAAATGAATATTTAAACAGCGCGTTTTATTTAACATTGTTGAAATTTGAAATCCCAGCGCTGATCTGAGCGTTGAAATTCATGAGACACCCAATATTTAGCTTTTATTTAAGTGTTCATTTAAGTACGGCCTAGAATTAGTGTAAACGGGAATTAAATATTCATCTCTTTTTTTTTCAATTGCCTTTTATGTCCCATTGCTGGGCAAAGACCTCCTCCATATCCTTCTCTTTAATTTTCTTCTTCCATCTCTGATTAGATTGGTTTAACTATCTGTAAAAGACAGGATTACGTATGCATCTTTCCGGAAATATTCAAAAAGACGTGTGCAAAAATAAGTTCGTCCCACATTCGCAGTGCTGCAGTGGAACAAACAAGCTGGCTTCTACTTTTAAACTATTTTGTAAGGATTGAGTTCATCTGGTTCGACGTTTAAAAATTGGCAGTTAAACTTTCGTTACCTATGTTTGTAGACTGACATAATATTTGTAACATTGTTTTGGGAAATCAAGAATAGTTAAATAAAAGGCTAAAGTATTTAAAAAATTGATAAGAATGAATATTTAATTCAGAATAACATTACAAATGCGTCAGTCAACAAAACTCAACAAACTCAGAAGGTGTTATAAACAAGAAGTACACAATTAACAATTATTAAAAACAAAAATGCTAAAAAACAGACAATTCTCAACTTACAGCCATTTCTTTGTCTACTGTTGCTCACTATTAGCACTTTTTATTTCGTTCTCTTTCATTAATTCCTTTGTGAAGCTACAGGGTGTTACATTCAGCTTTGAGTCGCTACAGGGTGTTGTGCTAAGCTTTCCACTTGAAGTACAATCACAAATCAAAGACAGAGGAGTGACTGCTTAGCTCCTATTGCCCCCATTGCCTGAAGGCTTGTCCCAGTCGCTTGTGACGTAATATACGCTTAGGGGAACGTCTCCCGTATAGTGAGATTATCTTTAACTGGAACTTAGTAATGGGATTTGTGTTTAATAGTTTGTATTGTCTAACTGTTGTAGATTAATAAAGTTATAGGACGTCTTTCGCTTGCACGTTATGTGTGTGTGTGTGTGTTGTCATTTTGTCGTGCATTTTAACGTGTGATGGATATTAGCCTACTTTTTTTTCTACTTTCTCTATTCTTTATTTTTGTCCAGTGGTCCGGAGTTCGATTCCTAGGTCGGGCAAATTGTTATTGGGTTTTCCCATCGGTAATTTCTCAGTAGCAGCCACGGAGTCTGGATTTCTCTAGTTGACGGCAATAAGCTCGCCCCCAATTACATGTAATTTAAACATAACTGGCGAAATGTGGGTGTACTATCAGGTACACCTCTGCCTAACCCTTCGGTGATTACAGACGTGATGTTATATGTTATGTATGTTCTCTTCTTTTTCTTTTCACTTTCTTTTTCGTCGCAGAGGCCTGACAGACCCCTTTGCGTAACGTGGATGTCGGTCGCAGTTGAGCTGCTCCTTTGCACCAGAAACCTAAAGGTACATGCATTACCATCCAACCATTCAATCCACTTACCTTCTATCTTGTGACCCTCTGAACACAAACCCATCACTGCTCACTTTATCCTTTGACAAAATCATAATATCTCTACAACATTTCGCTCCCCCCGATTCCCCATCATTTACGAAATAACTCGGCGGCTTCGAATCATTACATCAAACACCTCGATGGGATCCGCAATCCATCGAACTTTATTTCCTTGCTAAGCAAATCCACGATTGGAAATGAGTCAAAGAGCTCAATCTCGAGTGAATGTTGCTCCACAGTGTAAACATGGGACAGTATATCAACCGGGCTATTTTTGTAGTAATTACTCTTCGCTTCATCTGCACTGGGGGGTTAGGGTTGCTAATCATCCATACCCATATTTTTAATGCAAAAGAAACTTTGTCTGTCCGTCACATTTTCACGCCTTGATACGGACACATTTCGGTGAAATTTGGCACACAGAATTGGATTCAGATATAAATTAACCGACATAGTTTTCGACCACCACGTGGGTGAAGACGCAACCGCAGGCAAAATCTAGTTAAGCCCGAAAAAAATGGCGCTGCTAAAAATATCGCTTAGTAATATTCATCTCACACGAGACGCGAAATTGGACTTGTAAATATATCAATTCTCTATTATGATATTTACAATTCAATAACTTTTCTGCCAAACTGAATAGGAATGAAAGTCTGGAAGATTCGAGATTTTATTTGCAACAAATCACACACACGCATCACGTATTCTTTGTACACGTCTGCTTTATTTACATGTTGTTTTATTTAACATTTTCTCTTTAAGAAATCTTTAGAACTTTGACTTTGGAGCCTTTTTTTATTACAAAATGGGCCTGCTCTTGACCTCGATCACGCCTGATGGAAAGCGGTAGATGAGGTCTATGATGGAACTAGCGTGCCCAGAAGATGGCTGTTCACTCTTGCTTTGAAGACAGACGGGTCAAATGTAGGAGGGAACATTCAATTAACGTCTTACATTAAACAGGCTAGAGTATTGCACCCTGTACAGCTATGGTTATCACCAAAAAGACGACAAAATTGGGAGGCAAATAATAAACAAATAAAGCAATGAACAAGGAATTTCCTTCAGGAGCCCTCAGATTGTGATAGAAAGTGACTAATTGGGTTGCTAAAAGGTATAGCCAGGTCTGACTGTCTCTTGTGAACGTTCCGGTACTCCAATGATTGTTCGCCTGACCTGACTTGTCGCTGTGGCAATTTCAGCAATTGAAGTCACTTTGAGGTTAAAATAATGGTGGTGGAAATGCTGGAAGCACCACTAGCTTTCAATACCCCCGATATTCATGAAGGAATGTAATTTAATTTAAACTCACTCATAAATTTATGGAAGTAATGAACTAAAATTGAAACCTCACTGTGACTTTACGAACTTTTTAACACCTATAAAAAATAAATTAAGGTCGCAAGCAAATAAACGATTACCTTCGTGACTGAACTTAGGTGAAAATAGCTCCCTAACTACATGTTGGACAAAAACAAACGGCAAATAAATCGTCTTGTTTGTTGATTACATTACACAACTTGCCGGGCGTGGTCGAAATGAAAATTAAGGGGTAACCCTGCGTGTGACATACTGTGTACAAACTTAACCTGAACCCTGACAAAGGAAAATAGAACTAGTTTACAGAGAGGTAAGAGTTATGTGAAGTTTAAAGATAAGTTGGTGACATTGAAGTAGTGGTGGGCAAGCTATAACTCATAGAGAACGAGCAACGAATTTAAAGTTGGACTTGAAATAAAATTCGTTTTCTGAGTTATTTATGCGATATTACCCGGAACGAAAGAGTGCTAATTCTTCAGCGCCGGTCAGAAAATGCTGATTTAATTAAGACTTGTTTTCCGTTGTAATTGGTGATTTTGAAGTTTTGTTTATTAATCTGAAAACTTTTCAAATGACAAACTCGTATTACTAAAATATTAGATTAAATTAATAGATGGTATGGCGTTAAAACTCAAAGATTCCAATTTAAAATAGTAAAAATAGCCACTCTAGTAATTATTGCAGCAGACATCAACGAACCGAACTAAAAAATCAACATATTTCGAGCCTCGGGAAATCTTCAAGATTTCCAAAGAGCGGCAGATTTTTTTTGGTAAATTTTGAGCAGCAAAAAAAAATTCAAGCCACCTAAATGAATATTTAAACAGCGCGTTTTATTTTAACATTGTTGAAATTTGAAATCCCAGCGCTGATCTGAGCGTTGAAATTCATGAGACACCCAATATTTAGCTTTTATTTAAGTCTTCGTATGGCCTAGAATTAGTGAAAACAGGGATTACATTTTCATCTTTGTTTTTTTTTTTCAATTGCCTTTTACGTCCAATTGCTGGGCAAAGGCCTCCTCCATATCCTTGTCTTTAATTTTCTTCTTCCATCTCTGATTACATTGGTTTAACTATCTGTAAAAGGCAGGATTACGTATGCATCTTTCCGGAAAAATTCAAAAAGACGTGTGCAAAAATAAGTTCGTCCCACATTCGCAGTGCTGCAGTGGAACAAACAAGCTGGCTTCTACTTTTAAACTATTTTGTAAGGATTGAGTTTATCTGGTTCGACGTTTAAAAATTGGCGGTTAAACTTTTGTTACCTATGCTTGTAGACTGACATAATATTTGTAACGTTATTTTGGGAAATCAAGAATAGTGAAATAAAAGGCAAAAGTATTTACTAAATTGATAAGAATGAATTTTAAATTCATAATAATATAACAAATGCGATAGTAAAGTTATGTCAGTCTCTCTTTTACGAGTATCTGTACTTGCGTTAACGGGTGAACAGATTTGACACATGGCACAGAGGTAGACCATGACCTGGAATTAGTTTTGGTTAAACATAGGAAAGAGGTACTTTTTATGACGGTAGTACAGTAGTGATAATTAATTTCCGAGAAATACGCGAGCGAAGCCGCGAGCACTCAACTGGCCTATATTAATAGAAAACAATTGCCACATGTATGAGCATCACTTTGAGGAAGGCTGGGCTGATTTGGCTGTTTTTTCTTTAAGTTGTGTTCCTTATTGTCAGGACAAGGTTTGGATGAAGGATTTTTTTATTGATATTTAATTATTAAGAAGTTGCACCCGTGCGAAGCCGGGGCGGGTCCATAGTCTATAATGTAGACAAATAAATAAAATTACAGATATCCATTCGTTCCATCGTTTGTTCCGGCTAATCTCCGAAACGGCTGGACTGATTTTGGCGGGACTTTTACTGGCAGATAGCTGACGCTACAAGGAGTAACTAACGCTACTTTTTTTTAAGTCGTGTAATTAAACAAATATTTTATATTAAATTCCAAGCGGGGTAACAGTTCGTTTTTAATAAAAGCATAAACAATTTGTTTACTTCAAGATACCTGCGTATAATACAAACTCACTGTTGATGAAGACGTTATAAACAAGACGAACACAATTCAAAATACTAAAAAACAGTCAATTCTCAACTTACAGCCATTTCTTTGTCTACTGTTGCTCACTATTAGCACTTTTTATTTCGTTCTCTTTCATTAATTCCTTTGTGAAGCTACAGGGTGTTACATTCAGCTTTGAGTCGCTACAGGGTGTTGTGCTAAGCTTTCCACTTGAAGTACAATCACAAATCAAAGACAGAGGAGTGACTGCTTAGCTCCTATTGCCCCCATTGCCTGAAGGCTTGTCCCAGTCGCTTGTGACGTAATATACGCTTAGGGGAACGTCTCCCGTATAGTGAGATTATCTTTAACTGGAACTTAGTAATGGGATTTGTGTTTAATAGTTTGTATAGTCTAACTGTTGTAGATTAATAAAGTTATAGGACGTCTTTCGCTTGCACGTTATGCGTGGGTGTGTGCTGTCATTTTATCAGACATTTTAACGCGTCGTAGATTGTGGCCCAGTTTCTTTTCTTTTTTTTGAATCTTTGGTCTAGTGGTCGCAACTGTACTAAGCATGAGGTCCTGGGTTCAATTCCCAGAGCGAGCAAATTGTTATTGGGTCTTTCCGTCAGAAATTTCGCAGTAGCAGCCACGGAGTCTGGATTTGTGTCCGGTTGATGTCTATAGGCTCGCCTCCAATTACATGGGACTTAAACATAACTGGCGAAATGTGCGTGGACTATCAGGTACACCTCTGCCTAACCCTTCGTGGATTACAGATGTTATGTTATATGTTATATATGTTCTCTTTTTTTTTCTTCTCAATTTCTTTTTCGTCACAGAGGATGTCGGTTGCAGTTGAGCTGCACTTTTACACCAGAAACCTAAAGGTACATCCATTGCTATCCAACAATTCTATCTATTTACCTTCCATCTTGCGACCCTCTGAACACAAACCCATCACTGCTCACTTTATCCTTTGACAAAATCATAATATCTCTACAATATTCCCTTCCCCCGATTCCCCATCATTTACGAAATAACTCGGCGGCTTCGAATCATTACATCAAACACCTCGATGGGATCCCCAATCCATCGAACTTTATTTCCTTACTAAGCAAATCCACAATTGGAAATGAGTCAAAGAGCTCAATCTCGAGTGAATGTTGCTCCACAGTGTAAACATGGGACAGTATATCAACCGAGTTATTTTTGTTGTAATTACTCTTCGCTTCATCTGCACTGGAGGGCTAGGGTTGCCAACCATCCATACCCATATTTTTTAATGCGAAAGTAACTTTGTCTGTCCGTCACATTTTCACGCCTTAACACGGACACATTTTGGTGAAATTTGGCACACAGAATTGGGTTAAGATATAAATTATCGGATATAGTTTCCGATTACTACGTGGGTGAAGACGCAACCGCAGGCAAAATTTAGTTAGGTAGATCACACACGGCAGCGGTGCGCATACCGCACATACAAAATCGTTGCCACCTGTTTCTACGTGATAACCTAAGAAGAAGAGACCGCATAGCAATGCTCGTGCCCTGTATAAACGAATCAGTTCGGGCGTTTGTTCGACGTTTACCCACTGTTCATGGTAAGGTAGGTACTGTGGGACCATCGAGGACCCCGTAAGCCTTCCGTAATTAAATGGCCGTGTTCTTTGACAGTTTTACCGTATGCACAAGTATTTGTCAATGGCAATCTGTTCGGGAATTAGGGGACGAATTCAATCAGGTTTGATTTTGGTATTCAGTGGAATTTGCTTTGTAGGACGTTAGAAACAGTGAGGGCAAAATATACTGAGAAGGAAAAATGATGAAACTGGTTTTATTACGGGTCTATCTTCAAGGTTAAGCTGCGCTTGCCAAAGTTGGTCTGTGGATGGGTGACCATCATGAATATCAAGTTTCCTCAGTGCCTCAGAAAGCACGTTAAGCCGTTAGTCTCGGCTGTCATTTGTAGATCTTTGACAGTTGTTACAGGCCCGGAATTCTGACTGACCTAAGTTTTAACTGGGTTTGTGGAGGTCAGATAATCGCTCTATGTAAAATACTGGGATTCAGCTGCATCCATTAAGACTGGACCTGACCCCAATACATTTGGGAAAAGCCTAGGCAGATGATGAATATGCGCGATTTTTTTTGCTGTGTTGTTTATTGTATCCTAACAATAAAAAGATAATACTAATATCAAAATCTGCATTAACATTATTACCTTTCCTTAATTAAAACACCCAATAACTGTAGCGATACGATTTGATAACGTGATGTTACAAATTCTTTTTCTGTTCATCGTCTCAAAATAGGTTTCTCGGTGCGAGAAATCATAAAACTACATGGGAGAAAGTTTCATCGTTGGACTTGGCGGCAGTGAAAGGGTTGAACACTTGGCAGTGATATACTGCAGTTTCATCAACTTTTAACCCGCTGATGCGTGGTGTAAAATTATGAACTTGTAAATTTAATGTACGAAGCTGTTCTTACTGATAATGCAAATGTTTGTAACTAATATTGGGACTTGTTGTTACCGGAACACTGAGCGATTAGTTAACACACTGGCTCACAAAAGCAGAACAGCGATGTGGCGGATTTTTTATTAAAGATCATTTTACATAAACAAAAGAACGGCAAGACGAACAAGAAGGGAAGCATTGCTTACTGAAACAACCATCAAACTGAGAAGAAATATTCTTTGGAAGATACAGTCGTCCACGAAGATTTTAATGAAATACCACCATTGTTATTGAGTGTTAACAGCTAGTTACTCGTAACTGGAGCTAACTTCAACAGCACAGTCATAACAATATATTTTCTTGCACATACTTTGACGCAATCTCCTCCCATTCGTTCACTCCAAGTGATAGATGGCTGAATAATTACTAACCCTTGCCACAAGAAAGTAATAAATATTAATAAACTACCCACTAGACTATCTGGGGCAACTACCAAGAAACATGCGTTAATTTAGGCTGGACAAGATAATATGTCCGTAAGTGAGGATATAGAGGACAAACTAGATAGAGGAAGGCTGTTATAATATCATCATTTAGTTGTTATATTGTGGGGTAAAGGCTTGTTCTCATCCACACAAGGAATAACCAGTAGTTACTACGCCAGTTAACGCCAGTAAACAATTTGTGGACTGATATAATCTGATAGCATACGAGGGAATGAGGAAAATTGTCGTAAGGAGAGTTTCCTGCATGTGGATGGTTATAGAGTAGGAGAAGACCTAAGATTGATGGACTGTGTAGTTAATTAACTAATAAGATGACGATTATAAGAGACAGACGGAAGAACGGAACACACATGCATGAAAAATGACATGTTGCGTCAACTTCAAATAATTTGATGTAACATAACATCAAGCCTGTAATCCAGGTTAGGCAGAGGTGTCCCATGATGTCCCATGTAATAGGGGGCAAGCCTATTGCCATGAACCGGGCACAGACCCAGACTTCGTGGCTGCTACTGAGAAATTTTTGATGGAAAAGCCCAATAGCACTTAGACCGACCTGGGAACCAAACCCAGGACCTCATGGTTAGCTGTCGCGCTTGCGACCACTGGAGCCACGAGGCAGTCAATTTGATATATGTTTAAGATAAACGCAGAAGATTGATGATGAAGGTTAGGCTCGCTAACACATAGACTGAGCTTATAAACGTAGTCCATAGTTTAAATGTTTAACATTTGAAAATACAGACAGCGTTATCAAATCGAGACACACTCCCGAAAAGCAAACTAACGTGGCCACAAATAACTGTAGATACATCCCTCAAGCTTGTCCAGTGTTCATTGAAGTGAACAAAGGAGCCCAGTGTTGTATTAATCAAGCCTATCTCAGACATATGCAAATGTCCAGGACGGTAGAGGCACAAGTTTAGGAGGGCAAAAGCATGTGTTAACGGCAGCTGGCGTCCCATCACGTAATTCAGTTTTTTGGACCGTCCTTGGGCAGTCAAGTAGCCATACGTTGCATGTAATTAGGGTAGTTTGTAGACGGATGTCCTTAAAAAGCTACGTAATAATCCATGACTTTAATTAGATGCTTGTTGTGAACATTTATGCCCGGTCCTAATATCCGAAGACGAATCGTTTTAATTAACAGTGATTAACTTTTTTCTTTAGGTACGGGAATTCTTATGTATCTATAAATAATAATATAAGTTCCATGATTTGTAGTAAAATCGGAGGATTGCCACTTAATATAACTTAAACATATAATTGGTAAGAAGATGGTATACAAAAGGTGTTGGTACCTCTGCTTTATATAATTTTAGGTATATTATGTTATTTGAAGTAAAACATGTTTTACTGTGTTAATAAAATACCTAGATATGATATGAACGATGAAATGAATGCTAGATAGGTGTTTCCAAATACGTGAAATATTTGAACAATAATTTTGGACAGATAGTTACAACGTTTTTTTCGGTAGATATCATGGAACAAAACCACGAGACTATGCCAAGCTATGTACAAAACCATCGACTAATTATAAATATTTTTAGAAAAATAATCCATCACATCACAATCTTATAACTCATCGTCTCGCATGACAGAATTTTATTTAAATTTTCCAGAGCCATAAGCTCTCACCGCTTTTGCAAATACCAGGACTTCAGATACAGCAAAGAGTTGGCTCCGAACTGAAAGGAACGAAATCCGCTTTCTTCACAGTGTGTGCCTTTTCACTTCACTTTCAATCAAGAAACGAGAGACTTTCTATTCTCAACTTTCGTCGTTTTACGTTTCAGAGTATAAAGAAAATTTTAAAATGTTTTATAAGAAGTTAAAGATGGCTTTGGTGTAACTTTATACTGTAGTAGGATCGACTCTGCAATCAAAATATCGGACGAAAATTGAATAAAACAAATCCTGGCTGGCTTACAATACAAACCATAACTTCATAAAGAAAACAATTGCAATAAATCAATACAATTTGTTTGAAAAACCTACAAACTGCATCTCTCTATGATAAAACCCCGTTTGATCATAATTTACACCAGCATACATCAGCGTGCACAAAACAACCAAAAACCCACTACAAATACCATAAAACAGAGTCGCAAATAGGATCTACTTGTTCAAGCTCCCAAAATGCACTTTCGCCCGTACTCCCGTTGCTCGTAGTCACGTAAGTTGCGACCCAACCCTTACTAGGACAATACACTGGCCGACAATGGGCCAGCCCCCCACAATGGCCGCGATCAAACGACTGAATACTCGGCCAAAAGCATTTTATATCTGGCAACAACCACAATAACACGACAGCCAATTTTGTCACAACTCATTGGGCCTTATCTTGACCACGAATCCGACTCCCCTACTCCCAACCAATATGTTAAACAAAAACCGCATTGTAACCATCGACATACATTGCTTGTTCCACGAACAATAGCTTTTAAGTGCCGCAGTATAAGAAGTAATGTATATGTGACCCGCAGAAAGGGTAGCGACGTAATAAGAGGCTGGGAGAGCGTGCCAAAGGAAAAAATGCCCATAACTAGGCAGCGATCGTCGACATAATGCCATCTTATTTATTTCTTAATAGCAAAGAAAACAACATTTCAGGGTAAACCGTGCGGGATTTCGGCTGAGATGTATGAGGGACGTAAATAGCGCCTAACTCGTGACGAATATGCCACATTTAGGCACAACTAGGGCCATTCAAAGATATAGTTTTTCTTGTAATTTTGGCGTAGGAAGGTACTTCAAAGTTGGAAAATTTTCTGTTTGAGAGAGGTCGTCTAAAATTATGAAGAGGGCTGTTTCAAAGATATTAAATATCGGAATTGCTGAAACAAGACAGTTTAGAAGTTTAACCTTAGAATAAAACAGATTTTAGTTTTAATTGTAAGAGCTAATTCGTTAGTCCTAGATTGGTTGAAAGTAAAAGTTACACTGAAGTATTATTTGCTTTTAGATTTATCAGATTCTAGGAAAATGAGAAACAAATAGAATTAATTCATAATAATTTGCGATGACGCAAATAATATAAATAGTGGATAAGCTGGTGTCGACACCAAATTATGGTTGCATAAAGTGCTACTAATTAAAACACACACACAACAGAAATAATAATTTATCTTAAGGTACTTGTTATCGTATTTCAATGAAAATAGCTTCGTAGATGACACCATCGTAACCGCTTCCATAGAAGTGAATAAAAAACAGCAGTGTCGCAGTGGTCTGTCCTAAGTGAAAGAATTTTATAAACTTTGAACTAATTTATAATTTGTTATGGTTTGCGGTTGCGGCCACCTTCGGAAGAGCGCCGGAAAGCGAATATCAGATACACAACACCACACTTAATCCGAAACAACATAACATTCAGAACAATCATTCATTCATAATCAATCACAGCCATGTCATGAATCCTTCCAGCAGATTCATCAACCAAATATTAACAAGCTGAAACCCCCCCCCCCCCCCTCTCCTCATTACCAGCACTAAACAATACAAGACATGCTCTAGTGAAGCAGTATTATGTGGAAGTCCAAACGAGCCGGAACTATCTCTCACTCAAATAACAAGCGCTAGAGGAAATGCGCCAGCACTTGGCAGGACACCAAAAAATACCACTTGATAATTAAGTTGATATAATGTGCAGTTTAATTAACTGGTGATACTGAACAAATGTGATCAGAAGGTCCACTTGTAAGCGGGACGTGAGAGGGAGAGAACGTCACGTCCCAGCCGCCGCGGGGGTCGCCCCGGGCGTCGGGGGCCACGTGGTGGCTACCGGCCACCGTAGGCGCGGGCCTGTGGACGGTGACTAATGGGTTAGCTCACCGTCCGTCCGTCTTATGACGACAGGCCGTGTCGACGGCGCGTTCGTATTCCGTGCGCGCCTCAAAGAGATAACAGCAACAGGAAGGGGAACGCAAGGCCCGATGCCTGCCGGGGCTGCGGGACTGTTCGAAAGAGATACCGCGGCCCTGGAACACGCAGGGCAAAGAAGGAACATGGATGGGTTTTAGTCAGTAAAAGTCTGACACTCCCTCCCACTCCACCCAGAGCGAGAGGAGTTATTTGATGATTTCGCATCTTTAAAAAAAAAAAAGGTCCACTTATAACAAGGGATAAGCTAACACATGTTACCAAGAACCATGTTAGCTTTATTTCGCATTCTGATGATTTTCCTAAGCATCAAAGACATGCGATACGAATCTTCTTCTTGGGGCCCGTGTATTTGGCCCAATCATCATCATCATCAGCCCATAGCAGTCCACTGCTGGACATAGGCCTCCTCAATTGCACGCCACTCAACTCGATTCTCAGCAACTCTCATCCAGTTGCTACCAGCCACCCTGCGAAGATCGTCACTCCACCGAGCCTGAGGGCGTCCCACCTTACGTTTGCCGATTCGCGGTCTCCACTCAAGAACACGTTTACCCCAACGGTCATCGGTTCTACGGCTAATATGACCGGCCCATTGCCACTTCAGCTTGCTGATTCTGTGAGCTATGTCGACAACTCTGGTTCTCTGCCGGATCACCTCGTTTCGGATGCGATCCCTCAGAGAGACTCCAAGCATAGCGCGTTCCATAGCTCGCTGAGCGACCTTGAATTTATGAACCAGCCGTACCGTGAGTGTCCACGTTTCGGCCCCGTAAGTCATAACAGGCAGGACGCACTGGTTGAAGACTTTAGTCTTTAGACTCTGTGGAATACGCGACGAGAAGACCCGACGAAGCTTCCCAAACGCTGCCCAGCCCAGCTGAATTCTTCTGTTAGCCTCCCTCTCAAAGTTGTTCTTACCAAACTGCAGAGTTTGCCCGAGGTAAACATATTCTCGAACAACTTCGAGAGGACCGCCATTGACAACAACAGGTCCTGGGGTGACGTATTCGTTGAACATAACCTGGGTTTTGTCCAAGTTCACCCTGAGACCAATGCGTATTGAAGAATCAACTAGGCCATCCAGCATCTGCTGCAAGTCGTGCAGCGATTCAGCCAGTATGACGATGTCGTCTGCAAATCTCAAGTGTGAAATGTACTCGCCGTTGATGTTAATCCCACGTCCCTCCCATTTTAGCGTCTTGAACACATCCTCCAGTGCGTTGGTGAACAATTTCGGGGAAATTACATCCCCTTGCCTCACCCCCCGACGCAATGGGATATGTTTTGTTTGCTGGTTCTGAGTTTGGACGGTCATTGTGGCGTTTTCATAGAGATTTCTCAGCACTTGGATATATCGCCAATCCACTTGGCATCGCTGCAGAGACTCTAGAACTGACCAGGTCTCGACAGAGTCAAAAGCCTTCTCATAGTCCACAAATGCAAGACACAGCGGCCGATTATACTCTTCGGACTTCTGTATAATCTGCCGCACTGTGTGGATGTGATCTATGGTGCCATATCCTCCTCGAAACCCAGCCTGCTCCGGTGGCTGGAAGTCATCGAGTCTTCGCGCTAGACGATTTGTGACGACTCTTGAAAACAGCTTATACACGTGGCTAAGGAGCGAAATGGGTCTGTAGTTCTTTAATAGGGTTTTGTTCCCCTTTTTAAAGAAAAGAACTACCACGCTCCTTTTCCACGCTTCTGGAGTTCTCCCAGAGAACAGGACCGAGTTGAAAATCTCCCGAAGCTCTCTTAATACAGGGCTTCCTCCCGCTTTCAGGAGCTCAGTCGTTATCCCATCCTCACCAGGGGCTTTTCCATTTTTAAGCTGTCTAAGAGCCGCCTCGATTTCGTCTTGGCTGACTTCTGGCAGGTCTTCTGTGAAATGGCGGGTTAAGGTGGCTCTGGAATCCTCATTTTCGGGATCAGGTCGAGACGCGTGCGATGCGTACAACTGGCCGTAGAAGTTTTCGATTTCTGAAAGAATATCCGGCTTCGAAACGACGCTATCCCCACTAGATTTGGTCAACTTCGTCAGGGGGCCTCTCCCAAGTGATTGGACGAACACTTTCGACCCCCGGTTTTTCTCAATCGCTTTTTGTATTGAGCGTGTGCTGGAGGATCGAAGGTCGCGTCGTACCAATTTCCTAATCCTTTTATTGAGTGCCTGTAGTCCTGCCGAAGTGATGGGTGGGTTTTCACGTCGTTCCGTCATAAGCTCCAGAGTCTCCTCCGAAAGTTTGGACTTCTTGCCCGTACGCCGCATTTTACAAAAACGCGTCCCTTCCTCCCTGAGGATTTCCACCATTTGTTCGAGCGCCTGGTCGACGTCATTTGTGGTTTCCACGACCGCGAATCGGTTCTCCAGATCTGACTGGAACGCTTCAGACCCTAACATAGTTTGGAGCATATTAGGACGGAGCCTAGACTTCATCAAACGGGTTCGCTCCAGCTTGAAATTGATATTCAGAGTGCCACGAACAAGTCTGTGATCACTACCGGTATTGAACCTGTTGATCACCGAGACATCTCTGAATATACGCTTTTTATCCGCTATGATGAAGTCTATCTCATTTTTCGTCATAGTGTCGGGGCTTCGCCACGTCCACTTCCTTTGGGGCTGTTTCTTAAAGAAGGAATTCATCACAAAGAGCCCCTCCTTCTCAAGAAAGTTGACAAGCATTTGCCCCCTATGATTTCTGCTGCCAAACCCGTAGGATCCTACTACCGATTCACTGGAATTCTGTACTCCCACTTTAGCGTTAAAATCCCCCATGAGAACGTTGTAGTGGGCTTTAGTAGTGGAGTGCAAGGCCTTGGCCCAATAGGCCACATCATACTTCTTCGTTTGCCTACGACACAACACTGTAGGGCAAAGGGCAGGACATAGTTTGCGACGGAGGTTCATAGTTCAAAGTACGTTCGCACCCAAGAGAATCAAATGAGCCAAGTCAACTTACACGACCTTCCATAATTAGAACATTATCAGCTCCCAAACATCACTTGGAGCAGGTAAAAATTAAAGAACACCGCCTGCTAATATCCTTGCATACTCCTTTCGTCTCGTCCATCATCATCAGGTCAGGTCCATCGGCATCAGGTCAAAACGCACTCCGGTTGCGAGTACTTAATACCTGACCTTTCTAAAAAAAATCTCCAATAAGGTCGGTGTATTTCTTACACCACTAGGCTATCCTAGTGGTGTGACGGCCTAGTCATAAGTCTCGAGTTCGAACCCAAGATTCGCACCTCTGATTTTTCGGATTCATGTGCGTATTGTTATCACTTGCTTCGGAGAAATGAAACCAGCATGCCTGAGAGATATTTCTCCACGACATGTAAAGCAAAGTCAGAGGCCCACAAGCGGCATAAAAACTCTGACACCAAGCTAGGCACTAACCACACGAAAAAAAATGTGTATTTCTTTAAACTTAAGTAAATAATTTGCACGCTTGCTTGCAGGCCGAATTCAGTGACTTTTAGGACATAAGATCTTTCCTTGTAATTTGTATGTATTTTCTTGCAAATAAACATTTTTGATTTGATTTGATTTTGACCGACAGACCGAATTTTTTTTTTTGTCCGATAGGCAGTCGCTCTATGTAAAATACTGGTATTCAGCTGCATCCGGTTAGACTGGAAGCCGACCCCAATATAGTTGGGAAAAGGCTAGGCAGATGATGATGATTTGATTTGATTTTGATTTGATAAAGGGCACCCCCAATCTGCCTTGTAGATACACTAAATCTTCTGCATTTTGTTACATTGTGACTGTTATGTAGTTCTGTCAGTAGTTAGTGGCTATATTTCTTGTGCGCTGCAGTTTTGTATTACATTTAGAACACAGCACTGTCTTTGTCTGCACCGAACTCCGCGGCCGGGGAATTAGAGCTAATTTTGATAAATGCGGGAGTAAGCAGAATATATTATTAACTTCGTATGAGGAGTGTTGGCTGGTGTATCGGCTATGAATAATGGACTGTGCCGTGATTTCCCGTCGGTGTTGTAAGTGGTGAATAAAGAAGTGCTAGGAAGCCAGTCTTAATCATATGTTTATGGGTGATTTGTGGGTTTCCTGTGTTTTCCGACAAAAAATGGTCGGAGTCGTGGGCATCGTAAAGAGATTGCGTCAAATAGATGGGTTTGCAATGTCTCCCAACTAACAAAGAGCAAGCACCTATCTTACTACTTATAGTGGAGATTTTCACAAAGGCCACGTTGGTCGCAAGCGTGGCTGCTGACTGGTCCTGGGTTCGATTCCCGGGTCGGGCATTGTGTTATTGGGTTTTTCCATCAGGAATTTCTCATTAGCAGCCACGGAGTTTGGATTTGTGCCCGGTTGATGGTAATAGGCTCGCCCCCTATCACATGAGACTGAACCATAACTGGCAAAATGTGGCTTGTACTATTAAGTACACCTCTGCCCAACCCTTCGGGAATTACAGGCGTTATTGTATGTGTTATCTTAAGGCATTTAATCAGCCTATAACATCAAGATACAGGGCGACTCTCTGAGTTAGGCGCAATCTACCACGCGAGCCAAGAATTATAATATCCTACGACAAGTTTATTTGGAGGACCATGGTTAATAGTGGACATTAAGGGCTGATAAGTGTGTTAAGGAAAATCGTTCTGTTATTACATCCCACGATATAAGAACAAAGATTCACCAAAAGATATCCTTTTATAGAGTGCAGTAAATCGTTCTAAGTAATGTTCAAAAGACAGACCGATACGACGACTCTGATTGCATGTTTTCCAAGAAAGATTTTTCTTTTAAAATCTGCCCGGTCACGGAATCCTTTTAAATCCTATTTTCAGCCGAGAGGTTTGTGATCTTTAATTTTAAGTATTTTCGCTCGGTTGGCAGATTGTAAGTCCTTGAGCCTGTTACAGTTCGATCATTTCCGACTCTCAGCCATTAGGCGCGTGGGTTGAGGAGATCCATCAAACCATGTTCGTATTAACACGCCTCTCATAATTTCTTCCTAAGAGAAAACATGCTTTAATCCTGTGTAGAAAGGTTAATTTCCGTCACAGCTTTTTTGAGTCATTAATTTTCTGATAAATCTTCATTATGGTCTACGAATTGATGAACTCAGTTAATTGCCATCGTATCTTACAAAATCACAACAGTCCACGGAAACGGAACCCGTTTCTTTGGAATTAGTCTGTGACTTGATATTCAGGTGTAGCTCATCATCAGCATCATCACCATCATTCTCCTGCCATTATCCCAAGTCATTTGGGGTCTGCACAGCATGTCTTCTTCCTTCATACTTCTCTATTACTTTTTATCTTATCAGACACCTCTTTTCTTGCCATCATCAGATGTAGCTCATCTTGACCTAAAATTAAAAGAAACGTGTTTTTTTAATATCCTTATCGACAAATCCCCACCCTATTCATTTTGTAGGTCGCTTTGTTAACCCGGGCAGGGCTAAAAGTGCTAACAGTGTCAAAACATCAATACCAACTAATTCCTCTATACAAATTGCCCGAGCAATTTTCGAGGAGCCCAGAAAGTTTCGTGATAGAAAATCGAGTTAATGAAGTTCCACATAATGGGTATTGCAATCAAAACCGGAGCCTGCGCTAACTAATGACTTAGAGAATTGAGGCAGCATAAACAAGTGGTCGGAATTATATTGCTTGTTATAAGTTCGTTAGTCTAATGATTTAGGGCGCTGCTAAAGATCCACTGTAGTTTATGTTCTCCTGGTACCACAGGTGAGTGGTTTTATTTTCAAGGAGTTTAAGTAAAATGAAGGTTTTCTTTTTTTGGGTCCATATTGGCTCACCTAAAGTTCTTCTCCCGAAATTGTTCTTCCTAACGATTTGTAATCCGAATGATCACTCTTCCTAAAATTTTTCATCCTAAAGTTTTCATTCATACTATTTGTAGTGCTACCGGCGATGTTCATAACACTCATGTTTCCGAAAATTGTAATTAATAATATCATTAATGTAAATATATTTAAACTCCTACTGTTTTTTATCATAACGCTTTTATCCCTAAACATAAGTACAGGTCAGAGTGTCGTCTTGGGGGCACTATGAAAAAAAAACTTAGAAAAATTTCGCAACCAATTTCGAAGTAGCGCTCGCCGGCCGCTACCGCGGCTCCGCTCGCTCCGCTCGCTCGGCTCGCGCGTAGTTGGTCACAGTTCTAACCTAACCTAACCTATGGATCCCTTCCACATCGTTTTTACGACAAACGGTTAGTCGGAGACAAAAAACACCAAGAAACTTTTATTCTTACATTTAGGTGTTTTATACGATAGAATCGAGAAAATAAACGGTTTGCAAAAATAACACTTTTTTGGCTAAATTAATAAAAAAAATTAAAAGTCTCAACAAAGAAATCTAAACAAAAAATATATGACTTTGAATAATAGTGTAAAAGATGGTTATGTTGAGAAAATATAGGAAAACTAATAAAAGTATTACAGATGTTTATTGCTACTGACATTATGAAGATGAATGCTTCGGAATTATAAAATTAGAGACAGAGTAGTTAGGAATTGTGATTGTTAGGATGAAAAATGTTAGGAAGAACATTTTCGGATTTCCAATTATCGGAGTTGAAAATTTAGGTGAACTTTGGCGCACCCTCTTTTTTTATTCAAGATTTTATTAAAGCTTGTCTCACATGTCATCAATAAATGGGGCGTAGAAAAACGTGTAAAATATGGCTAAACATTTGAGACCAACTTTTTATACAGCCGGAAAATTGCATTTTTTCCGGGTGCTGGTCATTCGAATGGAAATGAAATATTGCACTGATAAAAATAAAAATGTGTAATAACACACATGGGGACTCCACATGATCTATTAGGTCACTGCTAAAAAAAAAATACATCTATGTAACTTCTAAATAACGTACGCAAAATACGCGCTTTGGACGTGGAGTTGCGGATACCAGCCCGTTATCACTACATAGTATAAAGCAAAGTCGCTTCCCGCTGTCTGTCTGTCCCTATGTATGCTTAGATCTTTAAAACTACGCAACGGATTTTGATGCGGTTTTTTTTAATAGATAGAGTGATTCAAGAGGAAGGTTTATATGTATAATACATGCATAATATAGTCGAGAAACACTGATAATTTTAGAGGTTTTTAATGTAAGGTCGTAAATAAACACATTTTTTTACGCTTACATTGCAAACGCTGGCTGAACCCTACGAGCTAGATCAAAATAATGTACTACAGTATTGTACACCTTAAAAAGGTCTAAAAAAAAGTCCGCAATGGTATATGTCTAACTCTTAGGGATAACCCACAATAACCATTTTTTATCCTTTACTTACGAGAAAATAATGGCTTATTTACGAAAAAGCGATTTTAAGCAATACAGCATTAATCCTTATCCAATTAAGTACCTTAAATACTTTGTGCATGTAATATAGATCAATATGGCCCTTTACAGCATGTAATTTAAATGAATATTTTCGAAGATATTACTGATTTAAAATGCAGGGACATAGCGGTTGCGGCGCGGCGGTACCGGCCGGGGGGCGCGAGCCTATCAATAGTGCGTCGAAGGCCGCGCTTCGCCCTATAGCACTTTATGATTAGCAGCGATCGCACGCGTTTATCGGAGCTCTCTAGCGAGGAAAATAACAATTATCTTAATATATAAAAGCGAAAAGTCACTCACTCTCTCACTCATCGCGAAATATCGAAAACCGCTTGACGTATAAAGATGAAATTTGGCAAGGAGGTAGTTTATAGGGCTGGATTTAGGGGGTCTAAGGGCTCTCGCAAGTTTGTATGAAACTCCTTCATTTTTTGTGCTACAAACTTGAAAGGATCATGACCACGACAATATGGACCACGGTACAGAGTTGCGTCAATTCCAAAGTTGTTTTAGATGGTTTATAAATTAACCAAATAACCATCTACAATTGCCATTTTGGAATCAAAACCCGCATTTCCAAGTTTTTTTAGAAAACGTAACTTAACCTCAAAATAGAAATATCCGTCGTGTATCGAGAGGTAATTAAGGTCGTAGTTTGGAGAGCAGATTAATTAGCATATCTGATGGGATAGAGACTTAAATAAATCAGTACCTTGCCTTTATATTTCCTGTTAAAACAGTTACAAATACAAAAAAAAGAGAGCTGTAAAAAAAAAAACAATAGAATTCAAAGAGATCTTTAATTTGATCCAGTGACACTGGTAGCACTTTAAACATGTAGGTAGGTATATAATCAATCATAGTATATCTAACCCTTACAGTAAGTAGGTAGGTACCTATTCATATAGGAACAGCGAATGACTTCATTCATCATTTTCATTAAAAAAATCATCTAAATAAGATGCTGGAGCAGTGATATCATTGTATCGAGCCCAACTCAAAAACCACACTACTGTCATTATGTGAGCACAGCAGCCAACAGTTCGCTTACCAACAAGGCAGTTGCAACAATAACCTACTATGGCTTGTAATGTATTTGCTACAGCATCGTCTCTGCTTATTAATAAATACGTGTAATATGTACGACTGTTCACATGCCTGGATTTAATCCTACCTCTTAACAAATAATTATTTAGGCCTAAAATCAGAGGAATATCCTCATCAATTTCAGTATTCACTTCCACTGAATATATTCCAGACTGACGAACATGTTCCCCGAAGTAAGATCTGGCCTGTTTTAATTGATATGTACCTAGAGCAAACCGCTTAAGGTCAGCTATTGGTCTTGAAGATGGAAGAGGAGGTGGCTCAGGAATATTGAAATCATCACTTGACACAGCATGTGCTACAGTAGGACGATTTGAATCATGCTGCTGTTGCCTCTGTACTTCTCTCATAGCTGATCTCCAACATGCAGCACATACACGTTCCATTCTGGAAACCTAAAAAAAATAAGGTGCTTAAATATTTTTTCTGTTAGCCCAAGTAGACAGATTCTGTATTAGACACTCCATATTTTCAATAAGATACTAATAAATATTTACCAAGTGCAGTGGAACCAGTCTCATTAAAATGTTTCTTTCTTGTCGATCATGTCGCACAGGGTATGTTTTTGGTGCTCGTAAGATAGAATTTGCACAAGGAAAGCAGATTCTTCTATGTCCAAGAGCAGGCAAAGGCATAGCACTTCCTTCGCTCATTGTGTTAACTCGATTTTGAAGCAGTCCAAAACACTCGGAACAAATTATACTTCCTGGAGACAGCTGCAACCAAAAAAATATATTTGAAATGAAATATAAAAAAAGGTTATTAGAATATAGTATAATAGAATGAGCAAAGGAATGTCACAATCACCGACTTCAAGTCTAACTGAATGGGCCGCACATCATAATTATATTTTATGCTTACAGCATGGAGTGCTTTCAATTTCAGAATTGTGACATTGATTTTATGCTATCATTTGTCTATAGTTTTTAATATGTGATTTATAAAAAGCAAAACTTAAAATATAAAAACGAGAGAATGACTGGGTAGGTTTAAACTGTCTGAGAAATCAAGAAATAGACTGATAGGTATGAAAACGTCAATAGAATGTGCTTACCTGAGTAGGAGTTATCCATGACTGTAACACATTGATCATCTGAGTAGTAGCTTGTTCCAAAGAATACCTGCGTTGGTTTCTTAGGATTGCAAAAAAACAGTTGATACACTGGTTTCGCCGGTCGATTGTTCTTGTTGTCGGTACCTCACGCGAAGTGGTCGACATTTTCAGTAGTCGCTAAGTAGTACTGTTACAGTACAGTACAACAAAATACGAATCACACACAAACTTCAAACAAAGTGAAAACTTCCTGGCGTAAAAACGTCCTGGCGTAAGATTCACAATTTCACATTAAAGTTAGCGATAGTGATTGAAAACAAGAAATAAACAAATAGTTACAATGAATATCACAATTACTGTGGAGAGTAGGACTCGATCAACACAAAAAAACTGTAATACTTAAATCGCAATGAACAAACTTAGCATGCAGTATGCACCACGCGCAATTGACATTGGACTTTTTGACAATGACAATTCAATTTGAGACACCAACACCAATGTTGCCACTTTAGATTTTAAATGAAAATCGATTACTCGAATAAATACACTCGACACATAATTATTTCAAATGACTGATTTAGTTCTATAATCATTAATTTATTAAAAAGGTTTGATTTATATCAAACCGAAGCAAGATAATTAAAAAAAAATCTATGCAATCATTCATATATTATGTATCGTTAGCCAACAAAGTGAAATTGCTTTAAAAAGTTTTGAAAGCAAAATAATAAGACTACTGTGTGTGTGAAGTACTAATTATTTCACACCACAGTAGTATTATCTCGCTTTATTATTTATAAAAACCCCGCGATTTACCTTTCCAATGACTTTACATTTATATTAATTTGTAATCGTATGCAAAAAAAATCGATTAGAGTTGTCAATATATTTACTTATTTTGATTATGGCAACACTTTAACGTAAGAATAGCCGGCAGTAGGTAATTCATTTTATCAAAACAATTTCATAACTTATTAAGTTTACAAAATAAACCCCTATACAAAATTGGCATTCCAATTGCAGAATGACTTCAAAAATAAAGAAAATAATTGTAATATAATTTTTATCTTGATGCATGAGAAAAACCAGTACCGTTGATGGTCATGATCCTTTGGCCGGGAGGTAGTTAATAGTTAGTAGATGTTCGCTAAGAACGGATTTTGCGACAGGGCTGGATTTAGGGGGTCTAAGGGCTCTCGCGAGTTTGTATGAAAGTCCTTCTTATTTGTGCTACAAACTTAGAATTTGGCCAGGAGGTAGTAGATTAAAAAAAGTTTTGTCTTTCGTAATATAAAACAAAGTCGCTCTCGCTGTTTGTACGCTTAAATCTTTTAACCTACGCAACGGATTTGAATGTAGTTTTCAGCTATAGATAGAATGATTCAAGAGGAAGGTTTATATGTATATATTGCACCCGTGCGAAGCCGGGGCGGGTCGCTAGTACAATATAATACAACTCCTCAATACAGCCGTGTCACAAGGCGCGTCTAATTTCAAAATCTTAAACTTTTAGCTAAGTTTAAGATAGCTTTTTCCCAACCATGCTAGGGTCGGCTTCCAGTCTAATCTGATGCAATTGAATACGTTTTCTAGCTGGGTACTTCTGGGTACTGGGGTTTCTGACTACCTATTACGACTATCAAATTCTACGACTGGTAGTTGACACCAACTATATTAATATTTTTTTTTTTATAATTACAATTTTTATTGAAAAGAAAAAAACTCAGTTTACAAAAACTCTGTGTTCGAAAACAACTGCATTAGTATAAAACTGTATCGCAGTCTGGGGTCACAATAAATAATATATGGTCACCCATCCATGAACTGACCTCGGCAAGCGTTGCTTAACCTTGAAAATTTATCTCTGCGAAAATATTAAATAAGTAAAATTGTTAATGTTTGAATGACATTAATCATGACAAAGGACTTATAACTTTGTTGTTTCCTAAACAAAAGCTTGTCCATCAAAGTCAATTAACCCAATTAGTTGGTAATTGATAAACAAACAATGAAAGCCAACTTACAAATGGCTGGGGCTAAAGCAGCGGCCTACACAAGGTGTACCCTTCTCTTATCAACACGATCTAGCCTCACAGGCTTTGTTAAGATGCTCTATGTTGTGTAGGTACTGACATTTGGAATTTCATGAAACTCCTGCACTTGCCTCAATGTACAGGGTGTAACAGGACTCTTCACGAAGCCGTCAACCAAGTATTATGTACGTCAAACTAAGTAACTTTACGAAAAAAATATTGTTGGGAAACGACTTTTTTGTTGGGGTGAAAAATCACGTTTTCCGGTAGAACTCAATGTAACGCACTACGGGGTCGTGAAGGTGTTTAAAGTAAAAATCTTACATTAAAAATATGTATTTAAAAAAAAACTTGTGAAAATGTTGGAACTTTGACCCCCAATATCTCCGTAACTAGAAAGTCTTCTAACAACTCAATTCATCCATCGTGTCTTTGGTTGAAATCTAAAAAGTCAAAATTGATGTTAATAGGCTCAATGCACTGACCTTAAACTTAAGAGAATATTTCAACAATTATTAAATCATCATCACAATATCACGCCGATAATCCCCAAAGGGTTAGGCAGAGGTGTACATTATAGTACACCCACATTTCGCCAGTTATTTTTAAGTACCGTGCAATAGGGAGCGAGCCTATTGCCATCAACCGGGCACAAATGTAGACTCCGCGGCTGCTACTGAGAAATTTCTAATGGAAAAACCCAATAATACTGCTCGACCTGGGAATCAAACCCAGTACCTCATGCTCCTAGCGACTAGACCAACGAGGCATTCATAATTATGTACCTACAATATTTCTGAACCAAAACGTTGTGCAGCGATGAACCCAACGTTAATTGATGAGCGTAATTTTCGAACAAACACGAACTAACTAACAAATGACTGGGGCTAAACAAGTGATCTAAACAATGTGTATCACTAATCGGCACAGTTAATCGGCCAGTATTAGGGGGTTAGACTCGGCTCTCGTCTATCGGCACGACTCCATCACAGAATAAGTAGCTACAGAAGGATAGTTCAATACAACGAGTGAAATGTACATCGTAGGTACGTCGATTCCATACATGTATATAGTTGTACAGAGATCTTTTGGCGCGTTTTTTCATGAAACACTTCCTCAAATGTTCACCAACAGTGTGACCCCTCCGTCAACGCCATTCTAGCGGCACTAGCGCGATCATACTATGTGATGACTACACTTAGGAGATCTGGGCAAATATTTGCCATCTATCACTAAAACAAAGTGAACTATATCGTAATAGGCATAAAATACATTTTGGTTTGATCCAATATCGCGAAAATTTTGACAAATACGCCAAGTGAAGTGCCAGCATGAAACGCGTGCCAAACGCGAGTGCACCTGAACTCACCGTGTGTAGGCACGTTGTGTATGTGTGCTCGTTCGGTTGTACAGTAGAGCCAGCCTTTTGTGTCTATCTATTCTATGACTTTACTATTTCGGGACTATGAAGCGATTGAATTTTGTGGAGAGCAGTGGGTGTATGGAGATACATGGATGTGTTCCGAAAGATTGATCAAAGTAGTTGGAAGTTGTGTTTATTTAGAATTCTGAAAAAGTTAGATAAATATTGTAGTTGAGAAGAAAATTTAAATTATAAAAAAAACTTTGAAATTATGTTAGTGTCATTTTTTTTCTTGTTCGAGATGCATCTTTCAACTACATAATACGGGGTGTAAACAGACCCTTCACGAAGCCGTCAACCAAGCATTCTGTACATCAAACTAAGTAACTTTACGCAAAAATTATTGCTGGGAAACAACTTTTTTTTTTGGGGTTAAAAATTACGTTTTACGGTAAAACTCAATATAACGGTCTCAAAACATTGTGCTGATGGATGGATTGAATAATACGGGGGTCGTGAAGGTGTTTAAAGTAAAAAAATTACATTAGAAACATGTATTTAAAAAAAAACTTGTGAAAAAGTTGGAACTTTGACCCCCAATATCTCCGTAACTAAAAGGTTCCCAGGTATAGTCTAGAACAAAAAAATTATCGCAATAACGGGGAGAATTAGTACCCTTCGGCTTCGTTAAGGGTCTTTTTACACCCTTTATATTAGCCTCAAATATAGGGAAGTCGTTCCTCTCTGCTATAGTCTACTTAGTTGAAATAAAGACTTGATTTTCCTTGCATTAATCAACGTTGTTGTTATGCCACGAGCATTATAAGGGCAGCAGCACTTAGTGTTACTGTACACTATGAAGAAGGCGTTTTTATGTAAAAGGTTAGCTAACAAACCGGTTCTCCGATGGAAAGTGGTTCCACGCCCCCATAGTTACCGTCGACACTAATGGGGTTTGCTAACGCGTTGCCAATCAAGGGGCGAAAAAATTATGTTTGCTGTAATGTAAAAAGTTTTAAGGTAAAAAAACTCGATTCATTTAACCTTTAAAGGCCATTGTCAGGTACGGGGTGGAAGGGACACCGACGCGAAAACGGTTACCACGTATTCAGTACATCATTCTGAATTTCTATGTAAGGGGGCTAACATAGAAATTTTTAATCGGTTATAAAAAAAAAAAAACAGCTGTTCCATACTTCCATATTTTGACCGTGTAGACCGTGCACTTTTGTAAGTAACAGCTGCTTTTTTTTTTAAATAACCTGTGAAAAATTTATATTTAGGGAATGATGTACTGAATATGTAGTAACTGTTTTCGCGTCGGTGTCCCTTCCGCCCCGTATGCGTGCCCCGTACGCCAAACGCCACAAATATGTGACAAAATGGTAGGTGAAACTCTGGCTTGGCGTGGAGGGCACGCGCGTGCGTTTATGTTCTGGCGTTCAAAACGTTAATATCTCTTCACAAACCATGACTTCACTACATAGTATAAAGCAAAGTCGCTTCCCGCTGTCTGTCTGTCCCTATGTATGCTTAGATCTTTAAAACTACGCAACGGATTTTGATGCGGTTTTTTTTAATAGATAGAGTGATTCAAGAGGAAGGTTTATATGTATAATACATGCATAATATAGTCGAGAAACACTGATAATTTTAGAGGTTTTTAATGTAAGGTCGTAAATAAACACATTTTTTTGCGCTTACATTGCAAACGCTGGCTGAACCCTACGAGCTAGATCAAAATAATGTACTACAGTATTGTACACCTTAAAAAGGTCTACAAAAAAGTCCGCGATGGTATATGTCTATCTCTTAGGGATAACCCACAATAACCATTTTTTATCCTTTCCTTACGAGAAAATAATGGCCTATTTACGAAAAAGCGATTTTAAGCAATACAGCATTAATCCTTATCCAATTAAGTACCTTAAATAATTTCTGCATGTAATATAGATCAATATGGCCCTTTACAGCATGTAATTTAAATGAATATTTTCGAAGATATTACAGATTTAAAATGCAGGGACATAGCGGTTGCGGCGCGGCGGTACCGGCCGGGGGACGCGAGCCTAACAATAGTGCGTCGAAGGCCGCGCTTCGCCCTATAGCACTTTTTATGATTAGCAGCGATCGCACGCGTTTATCGGAGCTCTCTAGCGAGGAAAATAACAATTATCTTAATATATAAAAGCGAAAAGTCACTCACTCTCTCACTCATCGCGAAATATCGAAAACCGCTTGACGTATAAAGATGAAATTTGGCAAGGAGGTAGTTTATAGGTAGTAGACGTCCGCTAAGAACGGATTTTGCGACAGGGCTGGATTAAGGGGGTCTAAGGGTTCTCGCAAGTTTGTATGAAACTCCTTCATTTTTTGTGCTACAAACTTGAAATTTGGCCGGGAGGTCGTTAATAGTTAGTAGATGTTCGCTAAGAACGGGTTTTGTGATAGGACCGGATTAAGGAGGTCTAAAGGCTCTCGCGAGTTTGTATAAAAGTCCTTCTTATTTGTGCTACAAACTTAGAATTTGGCCGGGAGGTAGTAGAGTAAAAAAAGTTTTGTCTTTCGTAATATAAAACAAAGTCGCTCCCGCTATTTGTTCGCTTAAATCTTTTAACCTACGCAACGGATTTGAATGTAGTTTTCAGCAATAGATAGAATGATTCAAGAAGAAGGTTTATATGTATATATTGCACCCGTGCGAAGCCGGGGCGGGTCGCTAGTATTATATAAAGCGTAAAATTAAGGTACAAAAGTTTTTGCGAGACTGGTGTCTGAACTTGGTATACCTGTATAGCTGATCATCAGACAACGGAACGCTACGGAAATGAGGAATAGGCAACTACAGGCCTACCGTTTGGCTGGGATGGTAACCAGGGTAGCTGCTCGTTGACACCCGTCAGCACACGAATGACTGGACTGAGCAACACATCACCACAATTCAAAGGTGCCTGTTAAAAGTTTGAATGAAATGAATGATTTGAGTTTGACTACTTCGGCGTAAATGGAGGTACCTTCCTTTCCTAACCTCTTCGAACCATCCTATCATTCACTACCCCAAAGTAATAGTCTGCCATTCCGTGACGTAGCTGCACTCTGACGTCACTCCGGAAGCCTCCGCCGCGTCCGGCGCAGCGCCCGCATCGCTCCGGACCGCACCGGATCGCAGCGGACCGCACTATGCATCACGACCCTAACACCCGTTTGATTTACAAGCGGCCACGTGACACACGCACACGCCGCAATCGGCATTTATCGTGCCGTAAATAAACCGGAAAGGGTACTTACGTTTAAATCTATAGTAATCTCGGATTTGGGAGTTTATTCGTGATCCGGAGCCATGGTCACGCTCAGTATTTATCGTGATCCGATATCAGCCCGGGTGTAGCAATCAATACCGGATCAATTACAATTGAAACAGATATGTTCGTGTGTAATGCTTTTAGTTGAAATGGAAAATGATAACTGATATCCATCAGTTATTACTTTTTTCATAAGTTAAAATAAAATGTTGTAATTTAATTATCATTCAGAACTCTTCACGTCAATTTTGTCAATTTTTTAACGCGAAAAACATAACGTTCATATTCCGCCTGCTTTTTCGCGTATAATTTCGCAGTATATTAATAAAACAGGCGGGAAAAGGTATCGGAAATCCCTGTGTTAATTATCACTATCCATCACAACGCCATACTGCACACAGAATATTTATCACGCAACTTATTGAGTAGCGTTGCCTTACAGGAATGCCTTTATCCAGCGGTAAGTGGCTACAGAAACCAATACTGTACACTACAGAGAAAATTCCTTACAGATTAGAATTTCCTAGGCTTTTCTGTCTCGATTGGGCCCTGGACAAAGGATGCCGAATAGTTTCGAGCTCTTAGGTTCCTTTACTTAAGTAGGTCTTGGTTTATATTGCTAATACGGTTAACTTTAAGAATATGACAGCACACACTACGAGGAGGAGCTCGTGGCTAAATAATAACAGCCGCTCAGGTCGATCTTTAGGTTAAGCCGTGCTTACCTAGGTTGGTCTGTGGATGGGTGACATACCGAGTTTCCTCCGTGCTCCGTGTTAACGAAGCCGCAAAGCACATGTACTCCCTTATTTTCACCATTGTTTGCTTACTTTATAACGCGATTCTCCAAACGATCACTCTCTAACAGAGCAGTCTAGTGTCATTGCGATCATTTTTTTGTTCTAGACCATCCTGGGACTTCCTAGTTACGGAGATATTGGGGGTCAAAGTTCCAACTTTTTCACAAGTTTTTTTTAATAAATTTTTTTTAATGTTTGATTTTTACTTTAAACACCTCCACGACCCCCGTACTATTCAATCCATATATCAACAATGTTTTGAGTGCGTTACATTGAATCCTACCGTAAACGTGATTTTTCACCCCAAAAAAAGTCGTTTCTCAACAATATTTTTTTGCGTTCAGTTACTTAGTTTGATGTTCATAATGCTTGGTTGACGGCTTCATGAAGGGTCCGTTAACACCCTGTATACAAATGCGAAATACCAATACATGTTTGGGAAAAACAGCTTGTATTTAAGATTTTCTGTAGCAAACTTGGCAATCAATCCGAATTGCGAAGTTGGCTTGAAACAAATAGACATAGATCCGACCTCCAGTGCCTCCTTTCTGCCCGTGTGTACTCAATTCAGTCTCTTCAGTTGCAAATTTTAATTTAAATCCTAGTTTTATCCCACACTTAAAGATGAGCAAACGTCTTCTCATATTCTTCACTCTACAAACACCAGCCTAACTTCGCAGATTACAAAGCAACGTGTACTCTAAACTAGTCAGCCTTACAGCTCAACTTTTAAAACCAACAATTTTTCATCATAACTGCGCCTGACAGAGTGTCAGCTAGCTAAATGAGCTCCCATTGCGGCAGCCTCATTAGACCTTCACATAACAAACTCAACAGCGACCATAAACTGCGGAGTAAATGCATAAGCCGTGTCGAGAGTCCCGCTCGCCTTCAGATTATATCAGGATAAAATGTTTTAAGTAACTTACCATGTAGGTTTTTGGCATAAACATTTTAGGGTTGTAAAACGTAGATGTAGAATTTTCTTGAGAGATATGGGAGGTGTCATGTGTGTAAGTGGTTTTGGTAAGATTGTAAGTTTTTGTTCTTAGGTGGCTTGAAACTATGTCTAGAGGGGCTCGTGTAGTGGTTTAAAAACATTACCCTCTTGGGGTAGGAGGGTAAAAAGTAAGGTTTGTAACGAGGTTGAACAGGATGTGTTGGACATACTTAACAACCGAGGAGGGTATTCGTAGCATTGTATACTGTGCTGTACGACCTGGTTGTTAATGTTGAAACTTACTTATTATAAAAGTACAGTGTACAGATTGAATTACATTAAACTATGAAAAATATTTAATGTTTTACTGTTATTTTTTTGACTAAGTCCCTATATCTTACTTTGAATTTTATATTATTTTAGTTTTATTTGAAGAAACATAAGCTTTGATGGACGACTATAGTTTCAAAGAATGTTTAAATATTCAAGTATTAATCTTTAGTTTTTAAATTCAAAATACTTTAAAATATGAATGTTAATCTCTGGGAAAATAAAGGCATCAGAATATTAACTGAAGATAAATATTTAAAGAAAGAGGGTTTCAAGAACGGTCATCATCATCATCATCTGCCTAGCCTTTTCCCTTTAGTTAGGGTCCGCTTCCAGTCTAACCGGATTCAGCTGAATACCAGTATTTTAGAGTTTCAAAAACTGTATAGCTTTAATATTCATTTTGTACTTCTAACTACAAATAGTACGTAATAAAAGTCACTCATCTGTAATTTTCACAGGAACAAAGCATTAAAATAGCCAGTAATGTACATAATTTTAGCCGAGCCAAAAAAAAAACAAATAAAAAATTCGCAACAAACAGCTATTTTATTAATCAAAAACTCGCCAATTACAATAAAACCAATGTTATTTATTCTAAACTCAATCGATATGGGAGTCATTTCGTCGAAATTTTTACGATCAATGCGCTATACAAAGTTAATTTTATCTCGATACGGAGTACTTTCAGATTGACAGCACAGAATAATCTGTTACAGAAGGGCAGCTCCATAAAACAAGTGAAAATAGATGCAGTATACATAGACACGTAATATATGTATTAAGTTTCTCAATCGATGAAGTAGTACTCGCATGTTCGGGTCCGGTCGGTACAATTAGACACAGCAGCCCCATTTGGCACCATTAGAGGCGATACCGAATATTGTGGAGATATGCAGGGTGTAAGGGACAGCCCTCCGCAGACTGATGGGGTGAATTCGGTATGTACTAAGATGACCGGTGCGAGAAATTATACAGGAACGTTGTGGGAATCCAGTAAATTATTTTTTTATTTCCTCATACGCAACGTATCGTTACCGTGGCAAAACGCATGTAGTGACAAGCGCGACGATGAGTTCGATGAACTTTATGGCTAGGCAGGAAGTGAACAGCTGATTCCACGCGCCGTCGTTCGTTAGAGTATTTCAATATCCATTGTTGTTTTTTTTATTTCAGCCGTATGTATTATTTACATAAATGGAATGCGTACAAAGAATGTAATTTTACATTGAAATAAAGGTATAGTAACTGAATATACGATTTAAAAAAAACTCCTGAGAAAAAATCCGATGGAATATGAATCCAAATAAGGAGCTGAATGCACCTGTCAGTTTACGAAGGGCTGTCCCTGATACCATGTATTTTCGTTCAGAAATAGGTCGCTCGGCTTAGCTCTAAATCGGAGTTGGCCGATTGAATTGAATGAAAGCCGAATATGTGTAATAATTGCTTCGGGTTATCTTTTTTATTCAAAAAATCCTGCCAAAAAAAGGATATGAACGTGGCCAATGCACACGGACTATGTTATGCTCCTTATAAAGGGTGTAAAAAGACTAGACTAAAGACAACTTTTTCACACTTTTTTTTTTAAATACATGTTTCTAATGTATTTTTTTTTACTTTAAACACCTTCACGACCCCGTATTATTCAATCCATCCATCAGCACAATGTTTTGAGTCCGTTACATTGAGTTTTACCGTAAAACGTAATTTTTCACCCCAAAAAAAAAAGTCGTTTCCCAGCAATAATTTTTGCGTAAAGTTACTTAGTTTGATGTACAGAATGCTTGGTTGAAGGCTTCGTGAAGGGTCTGTTTACACCCCGTATGCAGGTCTTCTGTACCTCTTTACTCTATGTTGGCGTTATCCCAAGCAGTGTAGGGACGCAATTAGAAAGTTGGTTCGCTACGGCAACTCAATAGACGGAGAGACGAGAAGGGCTAATAAAAGGTGTAATGATTGACAAAAGGCTTTTCTTTCTCTTTTATCTTTGGATCGAGGCTTTCATCCCGAATGCCGTGAAGTTGAAAATGACTTAAAATAGCTGTCTCTTTGTGTTGTAAGGTCCTTGCTTAAAATGCTGGTCAATAGAAACTTTTTCGGGTGATTTAGGATTTTTTCTGTGTAAGTGATTTATTAAAATAAGGCTCTTTGTCCATGAAACTACGCCCCTAAACAAATCTAACGTGTTACAAACTTAATTCACCAATGCGTAGTCAGAAGTCACAGTACTCATATTTTAATGACTGTATTGACGCAGTTGATTTCAAGAATTACATTTCATAACGCGTTAGTAAGTGGCGTACTTTCCCTCCATTGACCAGCTTAGATTGATGTTAAACCAATTTTCATAGTGAACTATCGATAATTATTAATTTGTACGTACCGTAAAACTGCATAGAAAAACAGCTTGAAGAACTGCGTGACTCATTTGGGAAACAAAACAATGAGCCACTAGATTCAAACGGGCAGATTATTGCTTTATTAGGAGGTGAAATCGTGGCTGGGAGTGAAGGGCACGCGCGTGCCTTTATGCTCTGACGGTCGAAAGCTTAAAGAGGTGCAGTCGCCAGCACATCAAGTTACCACTAACTGTCATATTTCTCAAAAAGATTTTGAAAAATAAAATATTGCTGGTTAAGTTCAAAATCGAATGGGAAAATTTGACAGTTTGTGGTAACTTGATTCGTTGGCGACTGTACCTAGCACAGGCTGGATGTGGAGGGCGAAGGTCAAAGTGTAATGACACAGTTTGGGAGAGACTTATGCCCAGTTGTGGCCGCTGACTTGATAGATCGTTTTATTCGCAGTAACCCGTCACAAAGCAATGTTATCACGTACCCATTGTTTAGTTAAACTACGGGTACAATGTTGTTACATTTACTCGTATCTAAATTACTGCAACCATTTGCGTTGTTATCGCGTCAATAACCAAATAGCCCGGCTCTGTGAGCTGTGTCAATTACACAAACTGTAATTTGTATGGGCACCGACAGTTCATTTGATTTTATCTACACAAATGTATTGCTCGTAATTTTTCATCCTATTTTATGGTCTAAAATCAATTTTAGTTATTTTCTTCAATAGGCAAGTTACTAGTAACCCACGTTTTCTTCTTTTTGAGTAGGTATGTGTTGTTTATTTGGGTCCAGTAAGTAAGCCATTCGGTAGATTTTTGTGTATTTATGTGTTGTTTGCTCTTCTAAGAAATTAAGAAACAAGTAACATTTAATTGAAAGTATCAAAAAACCCGACTACGAATAGTATTATGTACCGTTATGTATATTTGTAATCTCCTATTAATTTCTTTCATTTTGATACCCTACTCGATAGGTTTCGTTGAAAAAAATAATTAATGACTTAGCGCCAAAAAGTCGCCATTTTGTAATTTTTTTAAACACCTATCTAAAGACACTTGAGACGAATCTAATGATACCTTAACCGTCGAAATCCATCGAGCCATTTGGAACATACGAGGTTATAAAGAAATTTACAAACATACAAGATGACAAGACAAGAGACAAGACGCGCGAAAAACATAACCCTTCCTGGGCAGTCGGGTAAAAAACATGCAACTTTTTTTCCTGCAGCCAGACCAGACTACTGACTAGGTATTAAAATGCATTTTAATCCAGACAGCTAATAATTTTTCCATTCCAATTATTACCCGACTGCGGCGAAGCCCAAAAGGAGGGTTATGTGTTTTTACTTATTTAGTATGATATGTAGTTGACTCGTTGTTTACCTCAAAAGCGTTGCCTTTGAAAGTGAATTGGTTTTATTGCAATATTTTGGCACTTCTCAAGAAGCTAACACAAAGGTACTACAACTTTAGAAACAATAAGTCTTCTCTCGTAAATTCTAAAATACGTCTCGAACATTTGAAATATTCTGAAATATTTCTATCGTCAAAGAATATAGACGACACAGCGTCACAATTTGATTGTAAAGATGGCCGCGGGTGACGCAACAAGAGTAAAGGCTTTCAACCAATTCACGACAACCTTTTACGATATTGAGATGTTACAGGACAGATGAACAGACTCACAGAGTTATATTTATTGGAGGATTTCATGTTCTCGTTCGTAATTTTAATGTCAAATGTCAAAATTCCACTCAAATAGAGTGGGTTTGGCATTTGAAATAACCATTCGGCTTAAGTGTAACGATACCGAAAAAACGTTACTAAAAGAAAATATGTTACAGGATTTGTGATTTGTAAATTAAAATATAATGGACTTGTCGTCGCAAGCGCGACTGCTGAGCACGAAGTCCTGGGTTCGATTCCCGGGTCGGGCAAAGTGTTATTGTGTTTTTTCATGAGGAATTTCTCAGTAGCTGCCTAACCTTTCGGGGATTACAGGCGTGATACTATGTATGTATGTAAAATAAAATGGCATTGCAGAGAATTAAACGTAGTATCGTAACAAAAACACAAAATTCCATATGCCCAAGACGAATCCACCTTCCCACGCTTGAGATATACCCGCACTCGTTATCTGCTACTGATGTACAAAAACCCAGCCATCACCAATACAGGAAATGGCTTCCTAAACACACAAGTCCTACCATAGTGCCCATTACTATTCCAGTTAAGCTCTCCAACTTGACCCTCCGCAAACCTATTTAACGTTTGGGCCAGGAGAGGATTAACAATCAATAGTTAACCCACTAAGATTAAAACTCAATCAATCAAAGGCTTACCTACGCCTATTGCCAACTGCCTCAGTGGACTAGTGGTTGCAAGACTGCGGAACATGTGGTCCTAGGTTCGATTTTAAGGTCGGGCAAAAAACAAAAACATATAATATAATGCATATAAAGGGTGTAAAAAGAACCTTCACGAAAACGAAAACGACATATTCTGCCCATCATTGGGATCATTTTTTTGTTCTGGACCATACCTGGGAACCTACTAGTTACGGAGATATTGGAGGTCAAAGTTCCAATTTTTTCACAAGTTTTTTTTAAATACTACTTTTTAAGGTTTTATTTTTACTTTAATTACCTCCATGACCCGTTTACTATTCAAAGCATCCATCAGCACCATGTTTTGAGTGCGTTGCATTGAGTTTTACCGTAAAAAGTATTTTTTCACCCAAAAAAAAAAGTCATTTCCCAGCAATAATTTTTGCGTAGGGTGACTTAGTTTGATGTACATAATGCTTGGTTGACGGCTTCGTGAAGGGTCCGTTTACACCCTGTATGTATTACGGTAGTTGTGAGAGGTGTACCTAATTGTAAATGTGGCTTTACACTTAGGTACACCTCTACCTAACCCTTCGAGGATTATAGCCTTGATGTTATGTTATGTTAGCTAACCAACTAAGATTTGAACTCGGATTTAATCAATCCTATTGCCAACACTCAAGAAATAAGATCCTAAATACACAAACAAAAAGTACCCGCCATTAAATCCAAACGGTCCCATTCCAATATTATATTTCAAAAATAAATTCCGCGTTCCAACTTCGATAATGTTCGTAATTCCGATGATAGCCGAACATGACGTATAGAGGGTCGTAACTTGCCGAAGTTACACGATCGTGCTGTGACGTAACGGCGGCCTTGTAACATTATATTTTATCTGCAACTTTCGGTTGTAAATCAAATAAAAAAAGTATTTCTTTCTTCCTGTGAGCTGAATTCACTTTTTCAGTTTGTTTAGTTGTACGAGTTTTACTTTTAGTTTTATAGGGTGGTTAAAGATAGTTTCAGTTGGAATTTTGACGAGTAATCCGAAAAAAATAGAAGCCAATTTCAGTGAAGGGTAGTACTATTACATTTAAAAAAGTTAAGGTTTAATATAGGTTGTATAAACGGTGTAAACGGACTCTTCACGAAGCCGAACGACTTTTTTTTGGGGTGAAAAATCACGTTTTACGGTAGGACTCGATGTAACGTACTCAAAACATTATGCTTATGGATGAATTATGCATGAATAGTACGGCAGTCATGGAAGTTTCTAATAACTTGAATTAAAAAAAAAAAACATAATATGAAAAATTGGGAACTTTTACTCCCAATATTTCCGTAACTAGAAGGTATGGTCTAGATCAGAACAAAAAAAATGATCGCAATTATGGGGAAAACAAGTGCCTTTCGGCCGTTAAGAATCTTTTTATACCCATTATGTAAACCTCAGATGCAATTGTAGCATCCAAAAAGGCTTTTTGTGTACTATATCCAGTTATTGCTAAAACGCTCGCACTTTCAAAGCAAATCTAGACCAGCTGCGAGTAGCACACAATGGACCGTATTACGGACCCGTGTCATTCGGACAAATCTCTGGTTGAAACGGAGGGATCTGTGCCCGAAGCACCGGATTACCCCATGTCCACATGTCCGCAAGTCCTTGAGCGTAAGCTGCGTTAGCATTCGCGTGCTTGAGCGATGTTACTGTGACACTGTGCCATGGAAGAGCTACTTGCACTCCTATTCAGAATTTCGTATAGGAAGTATTACAAAGGCGATATGGAAATTCTAGCTTGGAGAACTCAATCGAATGCAATAGTCTTGCTTTCTTATTTTATAACACTTTTTCAATATTCGTTGACGTGACATTAACAGATTTCAGTTTAAGATAGGATATCATCGCGCATGTAATCCCTGAAGGGTTAGGCAGAGGTCTACCGATAGTACACCGACATTTCACCAGTTATGTTTATGTCCCATTCCAACTATTAAGTCCCAATAGCAGTAGCGGATTAAGGGGCTAGCCATCAACCGGGCAGAAATCCTGGACCCGGGTGGTTCCTAAGAAATTCCTAATGGAAAAACCTAATAACAATTCGCTCGAATCGGCAATCAAACTCAGGACTTCATGTTCAGCAGTTGCCCTTGGCTTGGCGGACCACGTAGCCAAGCAAGCACACATTAAAGTGATCCTATTTGTCAGTTATCAGTTTCTGGCTCGTTCTTATTCACAATCTTATTTTTTTTCGGATGGGAAATCATCAAATGACCCTTCCCCCCCCCCCCCCGCTCTGGGCTGAGTGGAAGGGAGTGTCAGTCTTTTACTAACTAAAACCATGTTCCTTCTTTGCCCTTTGTATTCCAGGGCCACGGTATCTCTTTCGAACAGTCCCGCAGCCCCGGGATCCCGCAGCCCCGGTTATTCACAATCTTAAAATAAAATAGCAGTTCATTAGAAAACCAAACACAAACCTCGACACTTCAAAACTTCCAATCCACCGTTCGAAAACTGTCCCAGGTTGATCCTAGTTAAAACCCAGCACTGCACCTGTCTCCCGATTCTTTTATTAAAACCGGCTTCGAGATGCAAGTCGTTCGACTTCGGCGGCTTCCGTCGGCTTCCATTAGCCGGAGCCGGATATTGGGGGCGATACGTGACCCACCCCGGAGACTCCTCACGAACGCCTTCCATAGTAAAAGCTTTCGAAGATATATCTCGGTCGGTGCGGTTAATTCGTTTCTTTGTTTGAATGTTTTTGTTAATTGATAGACAATGGGTAGTTTTTGTTGTGGGTAAAATCTGCGGGTTAAAGATAAAGATAAAGATAAAGATAAAGATATATTTATTTGTAAACATGTGTAACATAATAAATATAAATGCAAATGTGGATGTAAAAGTGAAAATCTGTGAGTTTCAACATGTTTTGCCAACATTGGCGTACAAAATAATTTATAGCCACTTGAAATATGAACCAATTAAGAAAGAAAAAAAAAAGCATAACAAAAATTAAAATATAACACAAATAGATTAGAAACTATCATTCAAAAAATCTTTAACATTATAGTAACATTTTTCAGTAAGTAACTTCTTAAGTTCTCTTTTGAATAAGTTACTTGCTTGCTTTTAATTTGGTCAGTTTAAAAACGTTCATTACTTAATTTACGACTTTTATCAAACCTATGAAGCATAGTAGTAGCATACAGCTTAATCAGCCTATAATATTCCCACTGATGGGACACAACGCCTCCTCTCTATGCGAGGTAATGGGCTATAATCCACAACGCGGGCGCAGTGCGGGTTGGTAGATGTCACATGTCTTCGAATTTTTGGTTCCAGGACATGCCGGTTTCCTCACGATGTTTTCCTTCACCAATTTTGAGAGCATTGGTGATGAAATAAATTCCACAAAGTAATGCGCCTGCCTGGGTTGGAACCCACGACTTACTGTTCGTAAGTAGGGGCATCCACCACTCTGCCACCGCTGCTCTCAGACGCCATATATTTCGAAAAGAAATTCGATTGTTTTTGAAAGGCGTTACGCAATAGTGGTGATTTTTTGTGCTGTTTTTAAATGTTTTTTTTTTTTTAATTATTATTTTGTCAGTAACAATGTGGCAGCAAGAGCCTTGATTTGTTTTGATTAGCATAATATAATAAGATTGATAATTATGTTCGCTTCCTGTTACATGAGACTTTATCATAATTGGCGAAATTTGAAATGTCTGAACTGTACCCTATACCTCTGCCTACCAGGAATTCAGGCGGATGATTATATTCTACGAAATATGATGGGTGAACCACAAGTACACCTGTGCATAAACCTTCGTGGAAACACAAGCTCGTGCTGAAATGCAGTGTGATGTTATTTTAAGAATTCGATGAAAATCACGAAATAATATTTCGTTTCTAAGACCGAAATAAAACCTAAACATTTTCTAAAATACGAGTCTTCTTTTTATGAACCAAACAATTACAGCGCGACACTATTTCGCCAATAACGAAATACGAGGAAAAACGAAATCTGGAATTTCAGCCAAAGAATTCAAAGAAATACGTACAGCCAATAAATGCTCGCTTTGGTAGAATCTCTCGCTTCTTTTTAAATTTTGGATTTTACTGCAAAGTTTACAGCTTTTAGGAGGAGCCGACACGCTGTATCTCCGCAAAGCTAGATTTTATAAGAACCCGTAAAATGTCATATTGAAGAATTTCGCTTGGAACATTGCAAATTGGTATGACAAACAAGTTCACTAGAGATTGAAGATAAAACGTTTGTCAGCTGTTATTGCGGCATAAACTAGCTAACATAGATTCACAAGTATATGTTGTCCAAAATGAATTCCGCCATCTTGGTTTTTAAAAAGATCCTTATGTCTCTGTGTGCAATAACTGTGACAAATGTTTTAAAACTGTAAGTGTGTATATACATATGTTTTTTTTTGTAATTGTTCCTGGGTAAATTTTAATTAAAAAAACAGTCGGGACTCATTTAGCCAGAGTACTACAGAAGAAGATATTAGATTTTTTTTATTGTGTTGTATATCAGGCTGGTTTCCGCAAAGTTCAACGTCCAAAGCGCGTATTTTGGGTAAACGCGTTTCAAAATTCTATCTCCAAGCCAAATGAACCGCAGCGTAATAATTTCTAGATCCAACAGAAACTACACATGCATGTTCATTTGCATGAAAAGCTCATCCATCAATTCTATTAACAGCACATGCATTCATCAGCCTGCATGCAGTATGTACCTCCGCCTCTTGCAGGATCCCACCACCATAGAAACGGTCTCAACCCAGAGTCACGGTGTGTTCGCCTTTTGATGGCCTTACCCCGAAGACACAAAGGCAGTCGCGGGAGCACTCAGTCTGATTGTATCTGGAACGTGTCTTTGTTAGCGTCCTGGTGCAGGAAGCAGGGGACCTCAGAAGTTCCGGCTGGCTGTAAGAAGGTGGCTGAAGTTTACGTGACGTATAGCTCGCTGCAACTTAATAAGAGCGCTCGTTATAATATGCATACCTGGATACGTTTAGCAAGGCGGTAACAAGACTTCAAGTAAATAAATTAGCTTGAATGTAAGTGTTAACAAAAATAAATTCAACTTAACTGACGGTTCTAATACACAGCCCTCGGACAGACATACATACCTTAGATTAGTAATAGGGTTCTGTTTGCACTCTTTCGGTACGGGACCCCAAAAAGCCAAGCGACATAAAAAGGCCCACGATAAGCCAAATACTTAGTCTACCAGTAGGTACAAATAGTGTACTTGCAATGTTGGCACTGTTTTCTTTAACACTCATCATTATCATAACCACCGTATCATTACCGCCCGGTTGCGGGGGCGCAGGTCGCCCCACGCCTACGTTACTGGAGCCATCCTCTAGGACTAACCTTAGCTGCTAAGGTTAGTCCTAGAGGATGGCTGGTGACTTGCAGCAAGTTTGCCCCCTTGTCACGAGCCATAAGACTGTTAAATATTATTTCAGATGAGATAGATATATTTCACTGCAGTCTGGTGAAATTCACAGGAGTAGAACTGAAGTGCATTGAAAATGTTTAAAGGTGTTTCTAATTATATGTATAATAATTGTGTTTTTAATTGTATTTTTTTTTGTTATGTAATATAAGTTGGGGGTATCCTCCCATAAGGTAGCTGTTAAGGTGTTATTTACGTAATTTTAAATAAATAAATAATTCATCAGTCTCCTGCCCTTATTCCAATTGACATGGGTTCGGCACAGCATGTCTTCTTCCATACTTCTCTTTTATCCGTTTGTAAATAAGTCACCCCCTTTATTGCCATATCATCTTTCACACAGTCTATCCATCGTCTCTTTGGTCTTCCCACGTTCTTATAGCTATCTACATTCATGCTTAAAACTTTCTTAACGATATTTCTCTTCTTCCTCCGCATCACATGACCGTACCATCATAACAGATTATCACACAACCGACAAGTTTATTCTTTCATCTCTTAGCTGCCATGGTTTATTTTTATTTTTGAACAGTATATGATCTTTTTACTTTGGACGCTCTTAGCTTGCACTTCTTTATACATAGTTCTCACATAAATGTATAGTATCCACATGAATGATGTAAACAAGATTTTGTAACAATATTTTGATTGAAAAGAGTGTCCATGGAGTTTCTTGCCCATTTTTCTCCATAGAGATCTACGCCTTGGAATGGGCAACTATAGTACTTTCACAAGTTATTATGCCTTATGTCTGTGACTGTAGCTTCGCTCTTTGTTTTTTCTGTGACTTTCAAAAGTGCCTGTAATGGTCTAATTGAAATAAATGAGTTTGAGTTTGAGTTTTAGTCTGTAGTCGAACTTCTGCACTTTCTTGTCGAGTGCAATCACCGTCGATGTTAGCCTCAGTGCCTTAGTGCCAAAGCCTGTGTTTGGTCATACAATTCACTTAGCTCTCAAATAACCGACTTGTTTGGGGGCACACTCGATAGAATGCGCTTTTGTCTTCCGTTGGAGTTGTGGTAGTAGCGAGATATTTGGGGGTCAATTTAATAGTCGTAGGAATCTTGATCCTAAGACTGACTTTTCTTTACATTGATTCGAACAGTCGGTACAGTTTCTGTTCTTCGTTTTTGGGTGACGTTTGTTATTTGGTCCCCCGAAGCTGGGTTCCATCATGCTGAGTGCCTGCTCATCACAGTCACGACGTGTAGTTGGCGGCTAGTTTTCAGTGCTTGTAATTTGGTAAAGTATTTGTTTCGGTTGATTCTCTGATTATAAAGGCCTCCAATAAATCTCTTCCGCATTCAACTTGACTTTTTTTTATAAGCACGGTGTTTCTGTATCAGTAAAATACTTTTTCTTTGTCCCAAAAGAAAGCAAAAGTATTTTACTAGGCTTGGTCTGGAAACAAAAATCTATTTGCAAGATTTTTTCAACTTGCTAAAGTCGAGAATCGTTGCGTGCGTTTAATACCCTCTTAAACAACACACGTACAGGCTTAATCGTGGACTGAATGTTTCTATCCCGTCTCTAAATACTGGCATTAGTGCCCACTGTGCAGCTCTACTGAAATATATTACGCGTGCAGCGCTGCAGCGAACTAAAATGCAATGAACGCTAAACGCTATTCAGGCGCATTACTTGATGGCGCTTCAATGGAACGCTGGATTGTTCGAGTTTTGTATTGTTGGGGACATTATTGTTTTGTGTTGAGTTTCATTGGTTATTGATGAATTTAATAATGCTAATTTATTGGTAGAAACACAACCAATAGGCTTTGACCAGTGGTCATCGCTTTCCTATTTCAACAACGACTTTCAATACGATTGACACAGAATTATAGCAGTCAATCCAGGTCAAACCGACCGGACAGGACTCCGGACATCCGACTTTAACAGATAATATACTACGTCGCTGCCACGTTTCTGTAGCATGTCAGGGTACAGATGACTTCCTTTCAATTTAGCATAAAAGATCTGCATCACTACTGCGGCAGATGACAGCAGTCTCCAGAGCATTGATGCCAGCAAGACTGAAGTGTATTGCCAGGTGTCTCTAAAAGATGACATAATTAAGTGTTATTGTTAAAGTGAATTGTTCCTATTTATTATGTGTCTTAGTTGATTATACTAACGCGAGGAGCTCGTGGCTAAATAATAACAGCCGCTCAGGTCGATCTTTAGGTTAAGCCGTGCTTGCCTAGGTTGGTCTGTGGATGGGTGACCACCCATTACATACCGAGTTTCCTCCGTGCCTCGGAAAGCACGTTAAGCCGTTGGTCCCGGGTGTCATTTGTAGATCTTTGACAGTCGTTAGGTAGTCAGTGGCCCAAAAGTCTGACAACCAGTCTTACCAAGGGGTATCGTATTACCCAGTAATAACTGGGTTGTGGAGGTCTGACAGGCAGTCGCTCCACGTAAAATACTGGTATTCAGCTGCATCCGGTTAAGACTGGAAGCCGACCCCAATATAGTTGGGAAAAGGCTAGGCAGATGATGAGTTGATTATACTAACGCAGGTTAAGGAATACTAACAATTTTAAGGGTAACGTGTCTGACATAAAGATAAGTAAATAAATAAAATACTAAAATATCTGTCCAAGTCAGGTGGTAGTCCAGTCCGGTCAGTTTGACCATATAATGACACTGCCTCCAGGCACTCTGCTCTGATGAATTCCTTTCAGTAAAATTAGAATGATCAAATAACACAGGTACCTACATAACTGTAGGACTGTACACCCCGAGGGTATTATACCCACATTACGCCAGTTTATCAAATTATAATCATAATTAAAAGATAAGAATCAAGGGCGGCTGGGAAACGAACATCCACTTCATCACGTAGATACTTAGTATAAATTATACGCGGGATATCCTGCCGTTACCAGCTTATATATTACATCAAAACATAAGCTCCAATAAGCGGCACCTGTCAGCTACGTAGATGAAATAGCACTAGATTTTACTATCTGCAAAATATCAAATAAGCTTGTTGTTCTAAGCTTTCACGGTATACAACTAAACTTATACTGTCACTTACGGGGTATATTCCGTGATTGTTCATTACTTTGAGCTTCTGGATTCGATTCCCAGATCGGCCAAACTTTATTGTCTTTTCGTATCAGGAATTTCTTAGTAGCAGCCACGGAGTCCGGACTTGTGCCCGATTGATTGCAATGGGCTCGCCCCCATTATATGGGACTTCAACTTAGCTGGCGAAATGTGGGTGTGTAGAGGTACACCTCTGCGTAACCATTCGGGGATTACAAGCGTGATGTTATGTATGTTTATTATATACTTGTTAAAAAATACATAGGTACTGCCAAATCAAATGTACCAACTAAAAGAAAAAGGTGAGGAAAAGGTTTATATATGCTACGGGACTGTTCGAAAGAGATACCGCGGCCCTGGAACACAAAGGGCAATGAATGAACATGGATGGGTTTTAGTCAGTAAGAGTCTGATACTCCCTGCCACTCCACCCAGAGCGGGAGAAGTCATTTGATGATTTCCCATCCGTAAAAAAAAAAAAAAAAAAGGTTTATATATTATTGGTGTCACCGAGCACTTTTAAAAGAGGTCAATGCCTGGATACAGATATAAAAATCTACGCTGACAAAGCCTTAATCATAGAAGCCATTTTAATATTTAAAGGGACAATAGATTCTGGTAAGTAGATACGTATTTGCATATTCACACATTCAAAAGCATCTTTATATTGTGAACAAAAGGCCGCTGAACAAATCGTGTTTGTTAAAAGACATCCTTCGTAAGCTGAGCTCCTAGTCCCCCAGTGGCACGGAGATATTATCATATTTTGTATAAATATAAAAAGAACTGCCCTCTTGGGCTGTTTCCTATGAAAAAATAAATTGGTGTCGCGGACTATATTGTTAGGATATGCCTATACTATGGTATGGAAAAAAGTGTTGATAGGATATGGTAATCATAGGAAATCGTAAGAGCTGACTACGAAAAGAAATCTGATAAAGGATGAACAAAGATTGAAATAGCTTGTTTTCAGTCTTTTTCCAATGTTATTAATGTTACAGTGCAGTGTTAACAATATTGTATTTACTGAGAAGAAATTCATACGTATGAGAATTAATTTATACTCGTGTTTACGACGGCCATAATTGTAATATCTCAAAAACAGACTCTTACCTACCACCTTTCTAAAATTATTTTATATTTTACTAGCGTTTCCCCGCAGCTTCGCTCGCGTTAATTTAGAATTTGACAATTAAACTCTCAACACACTATTAAAGTTTCTACAATATAATTCTATATTATAATTCAATCATGATTCCAAAGACACGTGGCGCCATCTTTTATCGATCTATAAGAACTTTATTGATGTTTTCCTCGGGAACAGTACTTTTTTCGGGATGAAAACCCTATGTCCATTTCTGTATACCTGACAACGTATATGCAAAATTTCAGGATGATCGGTTCAGTGGTTTAGGCGTGAAAAGGTAACAAACAAACTTCCTTTCGCATTTATAATATTAGTAAGGATTAAAAATACCCTAGGTTAAATATTGCATTATGTTTTAATTAAAAATGATCTTCCTAAAAGAGAACGTATAATCTAACAGAAAAGTAATACCTGATACTTGAAATTCTATTGATACCAATAATACTCATTCAGAAATTGTCCGTACTCGTATCATACAAAACTGAAGTATTCAAATATAAATATTGATGAATCCGTACTGGAGACTGAAGTACGTATTCCAATCATTAAGAAAAAATGAGAAAATACGACATTCAGATGCAGGACTCGGATTTCAAGCGAGCGATCCGATTCATTGTTTATTTGTAGTGTCACTGATCGAAATTAAAAGCCAGTCTGGATGATATTCTATATGATACGCTTTAATGAAAAAATTCCTGTATCTGAAATTTTATTCGAAGATTTATATTGAATTGCAAGCCTTTTGGAGGGTGCACCGCTAGAATTTCTAGGATCCCACGATATAAGCATGGTTGGAGCACACTTAAGGTTCGATGAAATCGGAGGGTCCAGACTCCAACCTCTGACAGATAATGTAAGTGTCTGTCAGAATCTGCTATCAGCAACCGTTCCACAATATTATGTCCACACAGTTTAAACGAACCATTACTGGGTACAGCCTAACGATTGTAGATCATTATGTATAACTATTTTTTTGAATTATAGGGGTATGAAGAACACGGTGTAGTTCTTCATCCCCCATATCATATTTAAGATTCCATTCATATTTAAGATCCTACGACCAAATGGGTGTTGTGTCTGGTAGGCTACTGCCCGACAGTTGTTGTTGGGGTTTTCTATGTGGTCTTAGGTCGTGGAGAACTTTAATATCGCCATTTAGGAATTTGATGTTAAACACTGTTTTAAGCTTTCACGGTGTTATTTACGGGATATATTATCAACCCGCAATCATGGCGCTTGCAACAGCGTCGAAATATCGGCAACTCAAAATAATGGACAATCACGGAAGATATCCCGTAAGTGACAGTATAAGTTTATTTGATGTTAGTGTAGTTCTTCATTTGTTTCAAAGATGGCGCTGAGGTACTTTTTGTAATACCACTACAGAATAAAACAACCTCACGGTGTGTTAACAAGTATTTAAATTATGAACGAAAATTGTGTGTTCCATTTCACTGAAACCCTGACAAAAGAGCCTCACAGCGACTCTTCAGTAACACATTGTACACCAAACACACAAAGTTAGTCCAAAACACCTTTTATCATAACTGAAACCTTTACAGCACCACAATGGACTGACAGCTCCCTGCCTCACAAAGACCTTTGTCCTTTTAAAACAGACATTGACTTACACACCGCCTGACGTCCACTGACGTCGGCTGACGTCGAGTCACGTCGGGTGTGACGCCGGTGTGATATCGCCCTTAATCCTGTGTCCCAACGCTATGAGCCCTTGGAAAAATAAATGGGAAATAAGTTAACCGTGACTTGGCTTAAAGTAACATGACGTGTGGAATCTGTGTTGACACGAGGATTGGGGTCGATTGCCGTTGGAAGCAAAAACTTTTATTTTTGGGATGCTGAGGACTCATTTACTTTGAGGACTGGGTGCCTGTTTTTGTTCGTGGAAACAAGGGTCGGACTCGAAGCTACAGCGTAGCATTATGACGTCTTACTACTTGGGGTCGTCGCAAGACCGTTTCCTTCCACCATTCTTCTTTAGTAAATCTATTTATGTATTAAGAAAATGCTATTACATGAAGGCAGAACCACCAACCCTCCCCCTCCTCCGCGAGCACAGAGAAGGCTTCAGAACTATTTGTAACATAAACGTATACTGTCGCTTACGGGATATCTACAAAACACAAAAATACCAATCGAGAGGATGGCTTCAAATTGTCAAGTACGTGGAATCCAGGTTTGAGTAAGCTCAAAAGTAGCAGCCGGCTTCGTAATAAGGACTCCACAAAACCTGGTGATACTGTGAGTGTGTTTTGCCGTGACTTAGTATCGAGTTCCAGTAGTGCGCGTAGCAAAAAATAAAGAAAGAGGATAGACAGATTTGTCTGCTCTTAACAATTTATTTTGCATCCACCCGCATTCTCCAGTCAACCCACGATCATGGCGCTTGCAACAGCGTCGAAATATCGGGAGCTCAAAATAATGAACAATCACGGAAGATATCCCGTAAGTATAGTTGTAAACCGTGAAAGCTTAAAACAGTATTTGTATCATTCTTGACAATTGAGTATACATTAATATCTCATCATCGCTTCATCGCAACTCAATTGTACCGTAAACAAAACATGCAATGAAAACCAGACCATGTAGATAGCCAATCCAACATCTACTACAATGACAGACAACTTTCTCAATTATCATCATCATCATCTGCCTAACCTTTTCCCAACTATATTGGGGTCGGTTTCCAGTCTAACCGGATGCATCTGAATACCAGTATTTTACATGGAGCGACTGCCTATCTGACCTCCACAACCCAGTTAGTACTGGGTAATACGATACCTCTTGGTAAGACTGGTTGTCAGACTTTTTGGGCCACTGACTACCTTTAACGACTGTCAAAGGTCTACAAATAACAGCCGGGACCAACGGCTTAACGTACTTTCCGAGGCACGGAGGAAACTCGGTATGTAATGGGTGGTCACCCATCCACAGAGCAACCTAGGCTAGAACGGCTTAACCCGAGCGGCTGTTATTATTTAGCCACGAGCACAACAAATAATAATCAACGCATATTCTATTCTATTCAATTCGAAGCCATCAGCATCCATCTCTCAGTCATTTATTTCCCAGATTTGTTCTTCCCAGCTATTTGTTATGTTAGAAGAGTTCCATCCTGTGTGTAGTCGCGACCTTATCAAGATAGATGACGCCTCCGAGACCTGAAGCCTGGAGTAATCTTCGGCCTGTCACCGATAGATAATGTCGCGGGTAGTTTATCTGGGGGATGTTGCTTTAGTGGTAGTGCAAGGAAAGGATTAGAGGTCTCTTATATGGACGATCACAGCATTCTAAAAACTCGAGGGTGTGTTTTTTAATCACCTCTAATACGATCTTTTAACCCTTTATAAGGCAGAGAAAACCGGAAGTGGTAGGAAAACGAAATTAATGAATGTTAATAAGGATATTTTATTTGATTTTTAAGTTTTTTTTTTACTTATATTTTTTTTAAATCGCCGGAAAATATGTGGAAATTTTGATAACAATATATGTGCCACTGTCCATACTAAAGAGGTGATATTTCTGTATCAAAAATAATTTTGTTGGTAGCACGTATACTGCCTCTACCTTAAAAAGGGTTTAAAAGACCTACTTTTAAAAGATCGTATTATGGGTACTGAAACTGCCAAAAGTAACTTTAGGTTTTCAATATTATTAGAATGATGGCCGATTATATTGTATCGATATAGAATATGAAAACTGCTGATTTAATCGACACTTAACTGCAACTGAACTTCTTAAATAAACGAGATTTTCCCAATGTTTTTACCGTAGAAATGTTACTATAGCACAAAAGTAATTCAAAAGTATGTAGATACTTTCGAATTACAGTTCCTTAGCACAATGGTGTGACCGTCGGACTGCCAAGTCATAGGTCTCGAGTTCGAACCCAAGGCGCGCACCTCTGATTTTTCGGATTCATGTGCGTATAGTATAATTATCACTTTTTCGGTTTACGGTTACGGTTTCCTCACGATGTTTTCCTTCACCGAAAAGCAAGTCTTGCTTTTCGGTGAAGGAAAACATCGTGAGGAAACCAGCATGCCTGAGAGATATTTCTTGACGGCATGTAAAGCCAAGTCAGAGGCCCATGGGCGGCCTAAAAACTCTGACACCAGGTTACGAACTAACCACACGATAAAGAAAGAAAGAAGAAGCACAATGAATAATATTAGGTCAGAATATCAGTTCCCAGGCTGAATTATCTGGGTTCGGATCGCGCTAGATAGGCGAATTCGTAGCGCGGCCCGAACATATCTCATCTCGCTCATATATTTGTTCCGATGTTTTCCTAACCCGTAATTACTAACAAAAGCAAAAAAGAAGAATAAAGTCGACGAGCAACTATCTCGATATTTTAATAGGTCTAGCAGAGAAATCTTAGCAGTTTTATTTGTTTTGTTACAAATCGCTGGGAAAAGGAGCAAGTTCATCATACAAAAAAAAACAACATAATCGCTTGTTTGCGACAATAATGACATATATCGAAAAATAAGAAATACAGCACAGCGTGTTTTTTAAATTAAACTAGATAAAAAAGTTTATTTTACGTATTTCGTTACTAACTTTCGTTAACTTACTTTTATATTCAACAAAGTCTAAATTTTTGAGTTATGTCATCTTTGTCACAAACGCGCTATAAAGGGTGTAAAAAGACCCTTAACGAAAACTAAAACCACATATTCTGCCCATCATTGGGATCATTTTTTTGTTCTGGACCATACCTGGGAACCTTCTAGTTACGGAGATATTGGGGGTCAAAGTTCCAATTTTTTCACAAGTTTTTTTTTAAATACTTCTTTTTAAGGTTCTAACTTTACTCCAATTACCTCCATGGTCCGTTTACTATTCAAAGCATCCATCAGCAATAAGTTTTGAGCGCATTATATTGAGTTTTACCGTAAAATGTGATTTTTGACCCCAAAAAAAATTTTGTTTCCCAGCAAAAATTTTTGCGTAAAGTTACTTAGTTTGATGTACAGAATGCTTGGTTGACGGCTTGGTGAAGGGTCTGTTTACACCCCGTATATAGATCAGTTCTCTAGGAACACAGGTTACGTTTCATAGTACGTTGACATACTTAGACTATTGTTTTTATTCAAAACGATCTTTCAAAATAAATCCCAAAAGATTTACGACATAGTATTCAGCCATTGATGAATTAAATACGTACACAAAACTGATTCGAAAATAATAGCAGGTGAATCAACACACGTACCATGGGGTCCCTCCAGAATGAGTTCCTTAGATAATGCTAATGGATTTCCCTATTTTTTTCCCTTTATCCGTAATGGGAGCTAATGAAGGCGCGGGAAGCCTACAAATCCCAACTGCTAAACCATCTTTGACAACTTCAATACATTTGCTACCTTATCTCAAAACGTTAAAGCTGCGAATGGATTGGGTGAATCTCTGACACGTAGACACGCTTTTCATTTTTCCTGCTCAGCAAGACGGCTTGGTATTTTGACACGCAATGTAAGTAACACCATTGTTGGCAGCGGATGTCATTGGAACAAATGTTGAACTAAGATTTTTGGACAATCAGCGAGATACTGAGTCGCGTTAATGAGCTAATGAGCTAGTGTACATAAACCCCATCTAAGTGTTCACTTCTTCTATTTTAAGGTTCCGTACCCGAAGGGTAACCAACGGTATCCTATTACTAAGCCTCCGCTGTCCGTCCGTCTGTCCGTCCATCCGTCCGTCTGTCTGTCAGCGGTCTGTTTCTCATGCCTCGTTATAGGTAGACAGTTTAAATTTTCACAGAATGTGTATTTCTGTGGCCACTTGAACAACAAATAATAAAACAAATCAAAAATTAAAGAGGGCTCCTCTTCTACAATGGTACGAAACCCTTCAAGTGCGAGTCCGACTCGCATTTGGCCATTTTTTCATATCATAATCCACAACATAAAAGCAACAAAAAACTACTTCATAGATTGCAAAATAAAACTTTCAGGTTTTTCTTAATAACTTCGTAAAAAGTTATCGATCCACAGACAATTATATCGTCATTAAAAATTAAACCCTACACTGACCATAAATTATAGACTTTTAAAACGCAAACTTCAAGGTTACACGTGGCTCCCAAGTTCCTTGTTTTAACAGGGACCCCTAAAAGGGGCCTTTCAGGCGTGCCCTTGACCGTGACTTATCGAGAACGGCGGCATACGGTGCGGGTGCGACCCCTAACTTATTTGATGACGTTAACGCTTTCCACTCCGGTCCCAGTAAGCGAATCTGACACTTTATAGTATTAGTGAAGACTTATACGTGGTTTTTATGTCCTGAACTGATCATTTGTCTTTTTGATCGTTGTTATTATCTAGCCTAGTGAAAGGAGATCATAAATAAAAATGTCTTAGTCAGTTGGAACAGTCTTTTAGGTTAATAGAACTTAGTAACCCAAGCAGCAAAAACTAGTACTATAAAGAGCCATAGAACGTTTTGTAAAAAACTGTCCTTGGTCCTATAAAACCCCAAAGAACGTATCTTTTATTCGGAAGTGGCGCATTTATATCTCTGTTCAGTGACAAAATAATTTTATTGCAGAGTTCCAAATGACGAAACAGTCCAATAAAATCTATGTAACAGTGATGCAGGTCTCAAAATAATGATGTACTGGCTACTGTAGGACCTTTTATAGTACTTTTTCATACTATACAAGAGCTTAGTTTCCTTTACCTCACATTTTTCATTCACTATACATTATTTTACATTCGTGTTAGTGCAGAGTGCAAAAAATAAATAAAATAATTTTACAAAAGCATACAAGCAATCTGAGGTGAGTAAGATTTTATTTTGTTATTATAATATTAGTCTATTACGGTGGAAATGATGTGCGACTGCAGCTTTACTGATAAACTAGGGATAGGTTTACCATGAATTTAAAGTGCCCCCTCGAATTGTTGAGCTTTTACAAAAATATTTATCATATAAAATGATTTCGATTTTTTAAGAGCCATTATAGTACTTGCCGTGACAATGTTTTCACTGTCAGTCATCGTGGGTTCAACCTAAAATTGGGGTTCTGTGTGAGCATGATTGAATATATAATACACAGTGTTTTTTTACTATTTTTCTGAAGACCATAGGTAATGAAAAAAAACTTAATTATAAACTGATTACTGACGAATAGTGTGAATTAATCATGTAACCAGTTTTTTTTTTCGGAAAGAATTTACGTAGTTATATCAAGTTTTACGTACCTAGTGTTTATATTTCTTTATATATAGTGCCTATGTTTGTATCTAGTAGCATTACTGGACTTTAGAAGCAATACCTTTATAAATATAAACTACAGTCAACATTGTGTTTTTTCAGTGTACCTAATGGATGCCAATATGGATATCGATAGATTTCTTAGTCGAGTCGATTTCATGATGCTTGCAGCAGCGGAATGGCCGTGGAAAATCACACATTTTATATTAAGTGCAAACTGTGTAAACTGTGGATTACATACTAATTCATCTTTACCGAGTCACTTCACCATATATAAAAGAAATATGGCCCAATTATTAAATGAATTATTTTTCTGTTGTCGGGGTTGCGATTTTATGGCTATTTATGACCATTATCCTTCCGATGAATGTCGGCTTTGCAATTAAATAACATTCTCATACATAAAAAATCTTTAAAATCTATTGAAAAATCAGCCCTAAGACTCCTGTTTTATACTAGCTTTAAATTGAATATTCCTGTGAAGTGAATATTCTAACATTTTATATTTTTGACATATTTTCGAGTACCTGATATTGTATAAGCTGAGTTAATTATGTGGGTTGATTTTAACGTGAGATCAAGACTGATAGGAGAATGAGAAATGAAAGATTTTTCTTTTTTAGTTCAAAATAAAGAACCATTTAATTAATAAAGATTTTTATTTATATACCATCTGCGTAAATAACCTTAGAAATTAGTAAAATGTGTTTATTATACAGTATGTAACAATGGCACAAAATAAGTTGTTGAGTTGTAAGAGATCGAGATAAGTTTACACTTTATTGCGTCAACTCTGAATAATCTTTGAATTTTGTTCATGTGCTTAGTTTTGCATTTATATATGTTCAAATATGAAGATTTTATTGGAGTTTTAAAGACGTCCTCAATAGGTTCAACACGATTTCCATTTTGTACGGAACCATTTCCCGTAATTGTGATTGTGAATGCACGTCGCATTAATTCCGTATCAAAATGTCTGAATATTGTTGTAAAAGCGAGCCAATAATCCATTTTGGGACTTAACTGTCATATAATAGAAACATTTATCTACATGTATGTGCCACTTTTGCGTCACTATAGTGATAAATACCCATTTATAATACTAACAAGCGAATTTCTAGGCACCAAAAAAGTTGTTATACAATAATTCTGCTCTATTATAGTGTCTGTGTGATATGCTTATCGGTAAAATTATAAGATGCATCTAAAAACTATTATACTACCCTTACGTTCTATAAGCATGATCTGAAATTAGACTACATCACAAAAACACTCTATTGTAAAGTCTTTGTGGCTACTAACGCACACGTACTATAGCAGCGATCTGAATATCCACAATATCACAATATCGCCCTGTAGTTGAGTGTTCATCACTTCTATAACGAAACTACTATTGCAGTTCGTTTGGAACCCTTATTACGCTAATCAGATAAATAAAGGCACCTGGTAACAATTTTATAGAGCAATATTATTATGTATTAGTTATAATAGAACTTGCTATAGTACTTGACTATAACGGTTGTATAAAATGGCGTAGTAAACGTTTACATCCTTTGTTTATAGGTATTTTTAGCTCTATAAGCATTTAGAGCAATAATGTACTGTCGAACGCTTTTATACAACACTCTGGCACCGCTAAAACCTTAATAAATCGTTTATAGAGCTTTTTAGAGTTATGAGCTGAAATAATAGGACTGAATTGCTGGTTGGGAAGGCTTTAAAAGCTAAGTTTAGTGCCTCATACGAGACAGAGAAGGATAAGACTTTTTGTCTGAGCGTAGGTCATTCCTCCCACTTCTCTATGTTCTGCTTTTACGGATCAATTCATCACCCAAGGTGTCCCAGAACCAAAAGACTAGACTGAAATTGAACACACAACAGAACCAATTACACCTTCCTTTTCTGGAAGTGGTTAAACAGTAGGGTAGTCTATCTATAACTAAACAAAAACAGGTCAGAAATTATCTATTAATTGATCTGTCCGCTCAGGTGTTTGCCACTGACTGGTAAAAAACTGAAAAGAACTATTCGAAAAGGATTGCCTTTTCAATTATTTACGACCTAAATGGTAGGGCGACTTACATTAAGACAAAATCTTGCTTCTAGTTTAGAGATGTAAAGAGAAATTGTACATGATTAGGATAATAGTTATCAAAGACCTCAACCAACACCAAAATATCAATACCAATAACCGCATCAAAAGCTACGCTGTAAACGTGTAGTTAGAAATGCAGGTGCAAAAGTATTTCGATAACAACGCGGAGTTCTTACTTTTTTTTTTGATTCGTCACACAGTGGGTGCCTGAAGATCGTCGTCGTCACCGAGGCAGGCCCAAGAAACGCTGGCGTGACGATTTGGACTCGTTCCTGACTGATTGGCCAGAGGAGGCAAAACACCGGGAGAGTTGGAAAGGAATGGGGGAGGCCTTCGCCCAGCAGTGTGCAGGGACAGAACAGGTTAATTAAAAAAAAATACGGATAGAGGAAAATTCAAGGGGCTTGTTTCTATGTTATGTTTTAGAGATTAAAAAAAACAGAAACCATTTTTTCAATTATATATCCTTTAACGCTCAAATGGCCTTTACGCGCAGTTTGTATAAATAAAAAAACTGAGTTGTTAGTTTAGATTATTTCCACGCACAAAAATGTACTTGATAATATATCAAAATTTATCGAATCTCTGTATATAAAACTCTGTATATTTACATATTTACCTACTGTTTCCCTACATAAAGCTGACTAGGAGTCAGACACCCCCCAACAAATTGTGGATCTTATCAGTGCCGGAGCACTGATTGTGCAAGAGAACTCATCAAGCAGGTGCGTCCAACATTGTGTGTGCTATCAGCGCGCGGCATTAAACGTGTAACGTCTAGAAATGGCTCCAAGTGTTCTGAACTGTAAGCAAAGCGATGTCCGACGTTATTTACCCCTGTGTACTTTACATAGTGTTGGAGAAACAGTAGGTGAACTAGTGCTAGTTTGTTTGTTGAAGTTGGCGAAGTGAATGAATAAGACATATTTTGCAGCTGTAATTGCAGCTTCATCATCTAAATATTGAAATAAAGAAAGAAAATGCCACAAGTGCACACAATATAAAACAAAATAATACAAGACAAAAAAGAAAACACTGTGTGCCTCACGGCTGCGCCAAATATGCCCAGTTCAGCAAAATGCCGAGTAACTAGTGCCTGACGCGGGTTTTCAACTGGACCTGGATTAGAGAGGTTACGGATGTGAAACACATATTCATTTAGCTAGATAATGTGCCTTGTAATGGCTGGACAGATTATAAAAATGTCTTGTACCGTCGGGGTAGAAATATGCTAAAGTGGAGATCACAAACGGACAAACGTGTGGTAAGACGCAATCAGACTAGGCAGAGAGGTGATGTACACAGAACAGCTGGTATCTGGTAATGGCTGGTTAAATGGCATTCTATTGGAGAGAACTATCGCTGTATCTAGGCTGATTATCATGACGATGCCCAAGGACCATGATTCTCTAAAACATTGTATAATATGACAATTAGGCCAGTGAAAGGCCGATAACATCACCGCTGGCCATTCCAGATCGGACTTATTCGGACCGGAGACATTCCTACCGCTGTCGATGTGTCAGAAGTCTGATGGAAGCTCATTGAACTTAAGCATAAGAACCATCGGCACTACGACAAAGAATAAGACCACATAAAGTACCGCGTAAGAAAAATGTGAGCACCTAACAGATCAGGCTCTCTGTGTCCCCCGCGACTACAGCGTGTTGGCCCCTCGTGAACCACTTTGTCGGCGTTATCGCGACGCCAGATGAATGCTATCTCGCTCTTTTGTGCGCTGCCGGGAAATTAACACGTTTTGCGTTTTAGCAAAACAATTACACACGGCCATTGTGCGATACTGCGGGTAGCGACGTTTGTTCAGCGAGTACATAGGTAGGTAGGTAGGTAGGTAGGTGTATTGTTAGTACTGAAAAGATGTTGCCATTCAAAGGTTGCTGTTTAAAGGTACATTCACTTTGACGTGGACGAGTTTATTCGAGGTTTGATGTTTTAAAAAGATCGTTTAGTCTTTTCTCTGTAGGTAGCTATCGAAAATGTTGGTTGAAGGATTTTTAGTGGATAAAGTCAGTGTCAGTGTACAGACCTAATTAATGAATGGTCATTAACAGTCTTTTTTTAAATAATCTATGGAGTTTATTTTAAAAAATGACAGTTAATTTATCAAATCAGGCTGAGAATGAGATTTGGTTTTTTTGGACTTCAAAATAACATAAGTAAGTTCCTCAAATTACCCGTATTTCACTACTTGTATGAAGTGGCGAAACAAACTCCTCAGCAACACGTCTGTGTGAAAATGGCAATTACGGCATTTTTTAAAAGGCCTATATTATAAACATCCTGCAGTGGCCATGACAGAAGATAATATCTTAAAAATTGAAAGCGCTCATTTCTCAAAATGTCTTCATAGTTTTCACAAACTTCAGTTTAAAAGAAGTCATCTTTTCACAAGTCACTTTCATCTCTCCTTCCCCAGCGTACATTTCACCGCTGCATACATTTCCCTTATCTGCTCTCATTTAATATTCTTGTCCTCACCATTCTTTGAGTGCGCTTATCAGCGGGCGCGTTGCCAAGGTTACTGCACCAGATAACTTACGTAAACACTCGACTATCTATGCGTTCAGCTGGAGTTCTTGCTCGCTTTGTGAAAGTCACAGAAAAGCGTTAAATGCAAACGTGGGGGATAACATCTGCTAGGAAGGTAAGCAGCGTTCTTAGAGGTTGGTATTAGTTTAAGCCTTTTTTTTCTTTTTTTTTGGGTAATCGTCAAATGGCCCCCCTCCCGCTCTGGGCGGAGTGGAAGGGAGTGTCAGACTCGTACTGACTAAAACCCATCCATGTTCCTTCTTTGCCCTTTGTGTTCCAGGGCCGTGTATCTCTTTCGAACAGTCCCGCAGCAGTTTAAGGCCCTTGATTTTTGAACGAGATTCTGTATAATTTTCAATTTAATAAAATGTCGCTTTTCCTGCTCCTTTCTGACTGCTAAACGAAATTCTATAATACTAATCAGTGTGCTAACTGATTGTTATGGAAATCTCTTCGTTTTGATACGATCTCTTACTAAACTATTGTAGATTTCAAAAGAAGCCTTATAATGTGATATGATTACACAGGACCCGTACTGGATTATTGCATCAATTTTACAATTTCTGATGGGAAGGCAGTGTAAATGCGTGTCCAGATAAACCGTATCTCATAATCATATCTTTATTTGCATTCCATAATGTGTGAAGATCTTTCAATGGGCTTACAGCTAAAGTACAATTACGGACCCTGTAGGGCACAGCAGAAAGTATAAAATTAATGTTGGAAATAAAAATAATGCTGAATCAATTGACAATTTTAAAACTTGTCCTTAAAATGAATTAACTAAATTATAACATCTACTCTCGAATAGATAATCAGTCACCAACTGCTTAGGATGCCGCAACTGCAAACCGCGTCAGCAAAGGCGCTCAGTTAGCAAAACGTCGGTCGTCTACGGAGTTGCGCCATAAAGAACAAAAACGTTGACATCGCACCTTCAAATCTAACCTTCCCACACCTCAATACGTTTTCCTGACAACCTAATGACACACACACAACCCATAACAAGTAAATCACCGCTCCACCCACGATACGCGTCTAAATAATACGTTAAATGTGCGCCAAACTTAGCGACGGCTTTGTTCGTCATAATAGCGGCATTGTTCTGATGTGTGCCAAAAATTTATGTAGCCAACATAATGGGACGTGAGTTACTAGGGTCGGTGTGATGCTGACTGAACTGTGAGTTGTGGGATGTGGTTGTGAGGTGGTGACGGATATATTGGCTTACAGATGTGGTACACCTTGATGTGGTACAAGACGTTATCTACCTGTTGCTGTTGCAGATGGGCTTCTTTATGAACAGTACAAAGAACGGCTAAGTATAACATAACATTACACCTGTGATCCAGGAAGGGTTAGACTGAAAGGTACACCATGAAGTACATACATTTCATCAGTTATTTAGCCAACGTAATAGGACGTGAATTACGAAGGTTGGAACTGAATTGTGGGACGTGTTTGTAAAGTGGTGACGGATTCATATTGGCTTACAGGTATTAGACATTATTTACCTTTTGCTGTTGCAGAAGAGCTTCCATACTAATATCCATTCCATACAATAGGCCAAGCATAACATAACGCCGCTAATTCCCGAAGAGAGACTGAGGTGCACCATAGAAAGCTATGGTACAATTAAGTTCGAGTCCCATGTAATAAGAGACGAACCAATTGCCATCATCCGGGCACAAATTCAGACCCCAGGCTGTCACTCCTATAATAAAACTGGCCCGACTTGGGACTAGAGCTCAAATCCTTGTAATCAGCAGAATCGCTTGCCACCAATAGATTAACTAGTCAGTTACTCAAAAACATGTTGTAGATAATCTATATATATAAAAGGAGAACTGACTGACTGACATATCAACGTACAGCCGAAACTACTGGGGCTAGGAATGTGAAATTTTATACACGGCTTCCTATTATAATGTAGGGGAGCACTAAGAAGGGGTTTTTGGAAATTTAACCTTAAAGGGGGTGAAAAGGGGGAATTTTGTTTGTTTGAAAAATCTTATTACTTGTGTTAATAAACATGAAACTTGGCACGAACATCTATCTAAGTAAATTATGAAGTTTGGCATTTTTTGTTTTTCCAAATTATCTCCTGAGAGGGTTTGAGGGGGTGTGAAAATTTGTATAGAAGAATTTAGATACATGCAACGACATCTATTGGGCCAGAATGGTACTAACGAATACATATCTACATAAAATTACAGTCATAATAAAACACAATGTAACATTTGGTTTTCCAAAATCAGCCTTCGAATTTTTTAGAGGAAAGTACGTAACCCACGCGGACGAAGTCGCGGGCAAAGTGCTAGTCACAGATAAACCTGTACGATTTCCAAGTATGCATGAAAGAAGATTAACGAGCCAGTTTTCCAAAAATATTGTAGATATTTATAGATCTTAGCGTGTCGATGGCAAATTTTCATAAAATATATTTGGCCCAGAATTCAGCTATGCGAACTCCGCTCGCTGATGCAGTCAAGTGCGCAGGTGTCAGGGCATGCAGCGCAAGATAGAAGCGTCTGTGGAGACAAGCTGCATATACATCGAGATCTGAGCCGAATATTTATAGATGAACCTACATGATTTCTAAGCAAACATTGAAAGAGCGATTCAATTTAAGACTCCCTATTACGCAAAGTAATCTTATTCATCACGAATATGTCGTGAAGGAGGTCATGTGAAAACCCTTCACTCTATGAATCACTTTCGAACCCTTAAAAATTGGAAAGAGAGCAGGGGTTGAAAGCCTTTGGAACACGATAGAAGAGTCTGATATTATTATTTATTTTGACCCTTAAATGTTATAATTAGATCACGTATTATATCTTGGGGTTTTTTTTTCATTTTTTACGATGCAATTTTGATTATGAATTAAACCTGTTATAAATTGTGCTTGAAAATGGGCTTCAAAATGTAGACCTTTGCTAGTGTTTTAAGCCGATTGTTGTTACTCTGGAACTGACACCAAATCATAACCGTCAATGTGGTACTATAGTTCCACCGAAAAGCAATTTGGGATTTTTTTTCATATGTTTCAAATTATTTAATTTCGGAAATGTGACTGAGCTATAATAAGTATCACCAATAACAACAAAAGAATAGTAGGTGTAGTCAGTTACTGGGCTAGTTCATCTGTGCAAAATAAAAACAGAGATTTTTTTCCAACATACAAGATTCAATGGTTTTCAACCCCTGCATTTTAGTTCCTTATTCGACGGGTCGAAAGTCACGCTTTTCACAACTTTCAATACAACGTAAAGATCTTATAATGTTAGGAAAGTTGAAAAGGCGACATTTGTGAGTCCATTACTAAATTGCTCGCGATTTCTACGTAGGAGTAAACGTACAACATACATACTCATATGTCCTACCTTTTATTAATAAAAGTTAGTTCTATTTCATTACGAAGTTCATGTCTGACACAAATTACCAGCTGTAGGTTAAGCAAAAGTTCGTGAGAAAAACTGGATTTAATATTACAAAACAAAATAATAACACGTAGTTAGTTCGAAAGACGTACCTAGTGATTAAAGAGACGTTATTATAATATAACTAGCTTCATTTTTACACAGTATCGTTATAAGTTATAATTATTTATACCCTACCCTATGTGTTATTCGGATGAATAAACTATAATACTGAAAGGTTTCATCAAAGCTTAAGAGGAGCTCGTGGCTAAATAATAACAGCTGCTCGGGTCGACTGTAGGTTATCGGAAAGCACGTTAAGCCGTTGGTTCCGAGTGTCATTTGTAGATCTTTGACAGTCGTTAGGTAGTCAGTCGCCCAAAAAAAGTCTGACAACCAGTCTTACCAAGGGGTATCGTATTACCCAGTACTAACTGAGTTGTGGCTAGGCATATGATGACTGAAAGGTTTCATCAAAATCCCTGCAGCTGTTTCTGGGTGAAAGAGTAATAATCATTCATCCATCCTCACAAACTTTGGCATTTATGATGGTACTAAGATTTTTTTATTGTCAGAGACTGCATATTTCATGGGCTTTTAAAATTCTACTTAGAATCAATTTAATTGGTCACATTTTCATATTTCACGACATAATGACAGTTACAAGTAGTGAACATTACGATAACTCGGCCAATCACAATCAACTCAAAGGAAACTATAACACGGTCCTAAGATTATCTTCAGTAAGTAAAGACATTAACGTGTCATACCACCTAATGAAAACACTACCTAACCCTCACACGACAGTCAACTTTAAAAAGAAAGTAGTAAGAATGAAAATGGCGTGAAGACTGGTGCCCATCGGAGTAACATCTGGTCAACTGTACAGTTAGTATCTTGAACCTTATTAACTAATTAGCTGTTGTAGCTAATTGTTGAACATATCCGTAGACGAAGTTAGTCAGATTTGGGGACAACTACTTGTGCTTAAAGTTTTGTTGAAAACTTGTTTGAATTCCTAAAGATTAAATGATTTCTCCAAGGTATTTTCCGTTGTGACTTCCTTGGCAAGAAAGGTCGTTTAAAATATAGTTTTATTTGGTTTTGTTTGTAGGAAGAGCTCTCTTTTCTACAGTTACACAATACAGGAAGACAGTTGGTTATTATTTTGTGTAAGGATATTATATTACACCATGCCTTTAATCTATCCCAAAGGCTTAGGCAGAGGTGTACCTAATAGTACACCCACATTTCGCCAGTAATTATGTTTAAGTCCCATGTAATAAGGGGCGGGCCTATTGCTATCAATCAGGCACAAATCCAAACTCCGTGGCTGTTACTGAGAAGTTCCTGAAGGAAAACCACTCCTTCTCACTGAGAGGAGGCCTGTGCCCCAAAAGTGGGAACATTATTGTCTAAATATTATATGTTATATAGTTATAAACATATATATGTTTAAAAAAAACCCTGTCCGATCCGTGAGGGTTTCATTAGGTATCGAGATTTGATTCTGTAGATACTGATGATGTACTTTTTGGAAAACAAGTAAAAAAAATGTACTAACCTGAGGAAACTTACATAGGGCGCGGGCGGCGACAATCCGGACGCTTCTCGGCTAGTGACGTCATAAACAAACAATTGACGATCGACCATACTTATGCCGAAGATGGTGTGGTCACGTTTTAAAAGTTTGATAGAATTTAGGACAATGGTGGCAATTTCGGACAAAAAACATGCATTAAAAAATTCATTAATATTTTTACTTTCATAAATATTTTATAGTTGTTATTTTATTTGGTAATGTCATTGGTATACCTATATGCTCCTTTTGGATTGGACAGGATTATTTTTAACATATTGTATAGAGTAAACAGTGTTGACGAGTATAACCACGCGTCTAAATTAAAATTAACTTAGTCAAATGCCAGCAGGCGCCTCAGCTTGGTATTCGCTAAATTGGTTTCAAGTATCATCAATTATGGTCACGTGATTGTCTGGTCTAGATTAAAGTGTGCTAATCTGAATGTACTTATTAAGTTCAACACGATCTTCATTAAAACCTCTTACGTATATATTAGTACCGAGCGATAAACCCCAGTAAGTTATGGAGAAGTCATTATGTTGTTACAGGAACGAATATGTGGAAAACAACAACATAATCATGAAAATAAGGTGTCTTTTAATTTAACATGATTAAAAACAACACAGATTTTAAAACAGTAAAAAAGGGAAGGGTGTCTATATTATTTCGGCTATGGACTGAATGGTTACTCGTATAACAGCATTTGTTTTGTTGGCAGTCATCACCAAATTATATTTGTTCTGTCAGGCAAATTTTTGTTGAGTTTTTCCATCAGAAATTTCTCAGTAGCGGCCACGGAGTCTAGATTTGTGCCCGGTTGATGGCAATAGGCTCGCCTCTTATTACACGGGACTTAACCATAACTGGAGAAATGTGGGTGTACTGTTAGGTACACCTCTGCCTAACCCCTTCGGTAATTACAGGAATGATGATATGTTATATTTGGTGGTGAATGCTGACAGCAAGCGGTAAGCGGTGGTAATGATTATAATCGACAATGGAAATAACCCATCCACCCTCGACTTAAGAGATAAAATTTAAACAGTTGAACTGTCCAACCCTTAATCTTACATCAAAATCTTCCAAGCAAATCCCGCTGACATTCAAATAGGCCAAAAAGCACAATGAATGTCATGAGATTAATCACGGAAATAACAGATGCGGGTCTGTTGGACCGAATGGGCCGAATCTTGGCATTGTCGTATGATCTACGGGCGGGTCCGGCCAACGCGCCGCTGGCTGCTCGATAGCGAGCTTTAAAAGTGTCGCATTTGCAGGGTTATGTCGCGGGGTATAAAATTTAAATGGATGTTTGATTGTTGATGCATGATTGCTGAAAATAGTTTTAGATTAACAGAGCCTAAGATCTAGATTATTCTACGCCTGATTACCTCTCTATCTTTTGTTGCACACAATTTTATCCAGGTTGGCCGCAGCAAGGAAAACCTGTTCAGGTAGAGATTCATTGATAACTCTGCAATGGAGTGTAAATCTGGTGCTGTTCCACAAACGATGGGGCATTTAATATTGTGCGCGTCCTGTTATTTTTTCAGTACAGAAACTGATGGACGCTACTGAAGGCACCAAACTAGTGGCTCAGCTCTGGGCCGACACAATTAAGATCGCCATGACACGCACACGAAGAATTTTATCCAAAAAATTCAAATACCAACTCCAATTATAACGTCAAAGAAACAAAACAAATCAAAAGGAGAATACCCATTAAATTACAGCAACAAAGACAACCTAATGCACGAAATAGGTTAAACACGAAAATCGTGGACATACACCCTATCGAGCGACAGAACAATACTGTTCTCAAACAATAATAAATTCATAGCGGGGGAGGAGTGGAAACAATATCATAACGTATTCAAGGCTCGACGGTACCGCGCTCCGGATATTTGGTGGTATCTCAGTGTCAACGAATCGGGAGCGTGGTGGTGAAGCTATTGTGATGGCGAGAGGTGGTGGAACGATTGTTGGGGACTTCCGTTGTCAGGTATTGAGGCTGGGCTAGAATTGCAGGTGGTAAATGCTAGGCTGTGAAACTGATTCGGTTTCCACCGTCGACCTGTAGCACTTATGAGCAATTTCTGTTACATTTTCCCGACCATTTGTTACTTATAAAACCGAAAATAAGATTAATTTATTAACCTCGGGCAAAAAACTGATCCGAAAACCATGGAAGAAATTAATTAATTGCTTTATTTTTCAAAAATATTTAACGTGGACTCGGTTAATCCATTAACAGCAAAATTATTTAAAATCACATACAGACAGAACCCTTGCACAGGCAGCCAAGATGGCCGCTTTTTCGGCTAGTTTGGTTCCGTATCCAAAATTATTTTGTAATCCTCTTAGCTGATGAAGAACTTAGCTTATTTATGTAGCTTTTGTTACAGCTATATTTTAACCCGATAAATTCAATTTCCTTGGAGTGCTCATAAAAAAGTAAAAGCTTCTCTATGGCTATAAATGGTAATGGCACACTAACGTGCATGATCACTATATTAGTCTATATATGTACGAGTACTATGGAGAAGATATAAATGATGTAAAGTACGTTATCACTATCGAGCCTACATTCATATTAGTAAAGAAATTGGTATACAGGGTGTAAAGGACAGTCATCCACAAACTGACAGGGTGCATTCAGCTCCTTATTTTTTAATCATATTCCACCGGTATTTTTCTCCGGATTTTTTTTTTCTGTTACTATTCCTTTATAGCACTTCATTTATGTAAATAATACTGCTAAAATAAAAAATCCAACAATGGATGTTGAAATGCTCTAACGAACGACGCTTGAAATCAGCTGTTCACTTCCTGCCTAGCTACAGATTCATCGAACTCGTCGTCGCGCTTGCCGTTCACTACGTTCGTTTTGCCACGGTAACGATACATTGCGAATTAGGAAATAAAACAAATCAAATTTATTGGATTTCTTGTACCGGTCATCTTAGTATGATATACTGGATCCACCCCATCAGTTTGGGGCTGTCCCTTACACCCTTTATGTATGTGTCATCATGATAAACGTACGCATTTACACGAACTTAAACTTTGCAATTAATCCCCAAGATGATATTACTGATAGCAACATCCTTTGTACGTTGCAGTGAAACAATTCCATAAACAAACAAACATACAACAACACTGACTTCAGAATTAGTTTTTTCAAGTATTTGTTATTAATCTTATACCAGATGCTTAAAAAATCCTATTGAAGTCCACAAATTATCGACCTCCATCAGCCATATCCCAGTCACAGCGCCATTCGGTTCCTTGTTCACCACCGTTAGTGCTCTCATAGTTATTGTTACACTAACTTTTCAACCCGACGCCGCCCAACTTTTAACTTTTCGAAATAAAGTAGAGAGGAACCTATTCTATTTAAAAGTTTAAGTGTTTTGTGAAATATGGCTTGGATTATAATACTTTTTATATAGTAGAAGTCTTTTAAAGAAGCTGGTCTTGGAAATTAACAAGCACTGGTGCTGTGTTCCGCTTTTAAAGGTGTGGGAACTGGAGGAAGCGCACACGCATAGAAAGATGTAAGGAAAAGTGTGAGCAAAGGGTGGGTTCTATTAGTTTATATATTTTAATATTATGTATTTATTTAAGTATATATTGTTATTTACTTATATGTGTAATTATAAATAATATTTTAGGTTAAGTTAGGTAAGACACATAAATACATTATTCTATTCCTTTTTTCACACACTATTGTCTACATTTCTTTTTCATTTCTCCTTTTGCAGGTCTGCTGGCAGAAATTTCTTAAGAAATAAGCAGTACCTATATACTCATAGGTGTACATAAATAGTAAAATAAATAAACTTTTCTCACCCTCTTTCTCACTCCCTTAACTACGACTACACTTGATATTTATTCTTTCTTTATCGCGTGGTTAATGCCTAACCTGGTGTCAGGGTTTTTAAGCCGCCCACGGGCCTTTGACTTGGCTTTACATGCCGCCGAGAAATATCTCTCTTGCATGCTGGTTTGGTTTCCTCACGATATTTTCCTTCACCGAAGCAAGTGATAATTGTACAATACGCACATGAATCCGAAAAATCAAAGTCCGACGGTCACACCACTAGACTATCACTGCTAATGGTAACAATTTTATTACAATATCCTTTTGAATCTAATGGCTGCACATAACTTTAGTTGTGATCCAGTTCTGATTATTGCGATGTACATAATATAGCAATCTCGATTCGTAAATGTATTGACGATTTTTTTAAACTGGCTGTGACCGACATATTGAGGGATTAGTTATGAACTGAGGTAAATTGTGTACAGAATTTTCAGATCTATCTATCTATATTAATCCGTATTCTGTTAATTACCCATATCCTTTTAACACATAACTTTGCTCAGGAAACTATCTGAGGACTATTCTATAGTAACATACCTATCCCATCCATTAGGCGTCGACACCATGTGTCGTTGATGATAACGTAATTGGTCTAGAACATTAGTCTACTCAAATCTGTAGGCAGATACTTTAATAGTACTTCTAAAAGAATATTATCAAGAGATTCAAAAGTGCCAGGTTAAAATAACGAGATGCCTCTCAAGGGTTTTAATAATAATAATAGCTTTACACCTGTTAACTCTCCGGGGATCACAGATACACAATTTGAGCAATAAATCTTATTTTAATCTAGAAACACTTTTAGCATTAGTGTTAGACGCTGGTTAAAGCAATATGAATTATTATCATTCCTAAAAATAGTTTATGCACTATATTTTAACACTAGCTGTTCCCCGCGACATTCGTCCGCGTAAAATTATTAAAAATACAATTTTCGTTTTCCGTTTTTGCACCATTGCTGCTCCGCTCCTATTGGTCGTAGCGTGATGTTATATAGCCTATAGCCTTCCTCGATAAATGAGCAATCCAACACTAAAAGATTTATTCAATTCGAACCAGCAGTGCCCGAGTTTACCGCGTTCAACCAAACAAACAAACTCTTCACCTTTATATATTAGTACCTATAGATAAATAACAAGTGAACAATGTACTGTATAATTCATAGAAATACCTACAATGCACGGACGTCTAACTACGCATTCAATCGAACAGATTGTACCTTACTTAACCTTTGTGAATACATAAGCGAACCTATGTAAATACATAATTATGTAAAGCTTACACATGTACCTCTGTAGACTAAGGCCCTTCGTGTATTCTGATTAAAGACTTAACTCCATACAATATTAATATACCGTAAAGCTCAAAATTTCAACACAAAAAAGGACCATTATATTTAAATCTCCTCAAGACTTTTTGATTACTTAATGAAAAGAATTCTCAGTCTTATTCATCTAAATCTCCAATTCAATTAGGAAATAAAGATTTCTTTAGCTTTTCACTCTGAGATAACATTTTCGAAGGTTTTCTTATAAACTAGGGCTTCGCTATGTGTCTCAGGGGGGAGGGGGGGGGGAGGGAAAGACAAAGGCTGTGATAAAATCTGTAAACATCATAAAACGTGACGCTCTTGTTTATATTCCCCTAAAGACTCGCTCCGGCAATATTGATTGCCTGAAAGAATACTTACGATAACGGCTAACCACTGAGCTAGAATTTAGGTTAGACTACGTACCGTTAAAATCCAGTCTGGATCTAAGAAATGGGAAGGGAAGCAGGTCTGACTAATATCAGGCATTTTTCTTGTTGAAATATTTTTCGTAAGTTCGTCTGAATCTATTGTAGGCAGATACCTATATAGCATTAATGTAGTACTTTTTCTTTAGGCAAATAGGAAAATTAACTAGTGATGACAGACAAGACGAAACTTTTTTTGTACTATAATTATATTTTTGTACGGTAATTAGTGACCGATACTTAAAAACGTGATTGTACTTATGATATCAAACTACTTTCCCAAAGATATTTTTTTTATACTCTTTCACTTTTATCCCAATAACACAACAGCCATATGAAATTGCGAGCCACTCTGCCTACCCACTGCTGCACGGTACGATACTAATGAGATAGAACGGCGTCACGCGGCTAACAGCTGATAGGTCACAGGCGCGCGCGCGCGAATTTCATACGGCTGTTGTGTTATTGGGATAAAAGTGAATGAGAATAAAAATAATGTTTCTTTGGGAAAGTTGTTTGTTATCATGAGTACAATCACGTGTATAAGTATCGGTCACTAATTACCAGTCACCCTATCTTCTTATATATAAAATTCTCGTGTCACAGTTTTCGTTCCCGTACTCCTCCGAAACGGCTTGACCGATTCTCATGAAATTTTGTGAGCATATTGAGTAGGTCTGAGAATCGGCCAACATCTATTTTTCATACCCCTAAGTGACGCAGACGAAGTTGCGCGGGTCAGCTAGTATAATATAAAGAAACTATCGTAAAAACTTAACAATCTAATGACTTTCGAATGTGAAAATACATGACATATATATCTATCTATCTATTCAGTCACCGAAACATGTCTATGATGAGCTATGCTAATTAGTACGCGACAGCTTGTACATAGTTCTGTAACTGATCTGAATATAAACAAACATGACATATTAGCATTGATAATTTTCATATTTACTGTGAACTCGCTGTTACATAAACAGACAGTGGTTTTGATTCGACTGAGCTGAAATAACATGCTTGTGAAGGTATACAATGTAGCTGAGGCGTAGTCTCTGTGGTGACTCATGAGTGAAATGTATGTTTGGCAATCTTAGCCACTATACTCCTCATATCGGAGATCGTACTGAAAACAACGGTTGAAATATACAAGGTGTAAACGCACCATTCACGAAGCCGGCAACCAAGCATTCTGTACATCAAACTAAGTAACTCTACGCGAAAATTATCGCTGGGAAACGACTTTTTTTTTGGGGTGAAAAATTACGTTTTACGGGAGAACTCAATGTAATGCACTCGTAACACTGTGCTGATATATGTATTGAATAGTATGAGGGTCGTGGAGGTGTTTTTCGTGGTGGTGTGATATTGGATCAAAACAAAATGTTTTTTATGCCTATTGCGATATAGTTCACTTTGTTTTAATGATAGAAGGCGAATATTTGCCCAGATTTTAAAATCAAATTTGTGAAAAGGTTGGAACTTTGACCCCCAATATCTCCGTAACTAGAAGTTTCCCATGTATGGTCTAGAACACAAAAAAATGATCGCAATGAATGACGGGGACTTGTTACACCCTTTATAAAGGATGATACTAATGGCAAAGGGGTTACTGCTGTGATGACGAATAATAGAAAAGTATGGCAAAAGACATACTATATAAATTGGAATATGGAACAATCGCAAAACACGTAAACATCCGCGCTAAACTAACCAAATAAAGCAACTTAAGATCGATGTAATGAACCCGCTCCTAAAACCCTTAACAATTCTCATATTAATCATGGCCTGCACCCTTATCCCGTCATACACATTCCATCATAACTACAAGGATTTAGTCTCTTCTTCTTAGTCGAAACACTCTTGTCAGAGTGGTCGTGGTTGCGTAGACGAGGTACACGGAGAGATGTTCGGTGGGTCGTTGACTCCCGAGGACTGCTTTTTCAGCGATGTGCTTCCAGTTCTGCCGGTTGAAGACGTTGCAAGTGCACTGGACCATGGTGGACTCAGTAGCTTTCCTGATCAGGTCAGTCCAGCGAGTTGGTGATCGGCCGCGTGATCTCTTGCCCTCCACCTGGCCCTGAACCACCTGTCTCACCATCGAATTTTCATTCCTGGTCCAGGATTTAGTAAGAAAGACGAAAGCAACGCAATGAAAATTATTGAATTATCAAAATGGGATTGTGAGTGCGTCAAGTAATTGCTCCGCTCAGATCTTTTAGCTGACATGATGAAGAATCAATCGTTACAAATGACCAGAGTGAAGGCATTATCTGCTCAATCTCTAGCAATCTAATATCGCAATTCATAAGCCCTAACTAGGTTAAGTGAGCTCGACGGGGCTTAGGACCGGGTTTCAATAACTATTTGAACTTTAAGTGTGCTTGATCTACTATTCTGTTGATCCCCTAGTAATAGATCTAAGTCTAGATTAAGTTCAGTGTTATTAAGAAACGTTTTAGTGCTAAAGGTAAGCAATGTGTAACTGTCCTGCAGAGATGGGAGGAGGGCCATGATTACTCACTGCGACTGCGATTTCAGACTATGGTCCTCAAGTATTTGATGAAAGCGTAGCTAAACTAACCCCGTTCAGGTAAAATTCTCACGAAGCTCACTAGAAGGGACTAGTAACTCAATCATTTGTATTTGTTTGATGGCAATAGGCTCGCCTCCTATTACATGGGACTTAAACAAAACTGACTAACAAAACCGAATGAAAGCCGAACATGTTCGACTTTCTTGTTAAACTGACTGCCTCGTTGGTCGAGAGGTCGCAAGCGCAACTGCTGAGTATGAGGTCCTGGGTTTGATTCCTGGGTCGGGCAAAGTATTATTGGGGTTTTCCATCGGGAATTTCTTAGTAGCAGCCACGGAGCCAGGACTTGTGCGCGGTTCATGGCAATTGGCTCGCCCCGTATTACATGGGATTTAAACAAAACTGGCGAAATGTGGGTGTCCTACTAGGTACACCTCTGCCTAACCCTTCGGAGATTACACGCCTCGTGTTGTTTTATGTAATCTGTATTTTTGTTTCAACGTTTTATCTAACTACTTTTTAAATTCGAATAGGGAATATGCATGTAATTTTTTCTTCACTTAAATCAATAAAATACAATACTATCAACCCAAGAAAATAATTAAAAGTTAAGTTCAACTACTGCTTGTCGCTCAAAAAATAAATTAAACTTCTACAATTTTCTACGACAGATCAAACGTCCGTGACTGTCGCGGCCATTCGTGTCATGTTATGTGACGTCATTTACCTCTATCTGCCTTGTTTACATCAAATTTTTTACCCTTAATATATTAATTTGGCAAATTGCATGTCCTTTATTCAAGTAAACATTGCAATAACAATATTATAATAAAATCTTAGTGAAACTTTAAGTACTTTTCAAATAAAAGTGTTTCTTTGACACATGGTATTTGACGTCACTACCGGCGTTATCGAGGGGCGATGCGTTTTGAGTTTGCGTTCCGTTTCACCAAAAAAACGCTACATGAAATATTAAATTGTAAAGTAAGTGTTGTATTAGAAAATTAAACAAGTGTACCACAATGTTTTTATGGACCAATACAAGGCATTTTTAAGAAATAATAAAAGTTTTGTATTTCTTGCATATTCCCTATTGAATTGTCGTCGACGACAGACCATGCCGATTAACATCGACATCTCGTTACGAATTTTGCCTTTACCGAGAGCAATTCATATATCACAAAGTACTAAGGATAAGAAAAAGGCAAATAAAGTAGGTTTAATAATTTGGTCACATTTCAGAAATGAGCTTTTTGTTAATGTTACGGAAATGTCGCTGTCATCTGTAGAAGTACCTACTTCCTGACTTATATTTCTACTGCCAAGCATTTCTGAAGTAAGAGAGGTGGCTTCAAATGAAAGTATTGCTATATATTATATTATATATTATTGATGATGCACAATACTGGCTGTAACATTTCCTCACAAATTATTATATTGTGCTCATTGATATTGGCATTGAGGTTTATCGTCGGTTATAAAAATTAATCCAAAAAATTATTCATGAAAAATTTATTTAACCGTATAGGTTAGATACAGTTCATTTCTATTAATTACAAAAAAAATATGTTCAATTCTGGAATCATTTGCTGAAATCGTGGTAATAGTTTGCGCTTCGAAGTCCCGTATATAACTTACGATATAAATTTCCCTTTTGCTTTAAACAATTCAGGGTGGAAGGGACGTACAAAAAATCTGCTGTTCCATACATTTTGACCGTGTAGCGTTTTGCATTTTTGTAGAAAACAGCTGTTTTTCTTTAATTACTGTTGAAAAATTTCTATGTGGGATGGTTCGGCATGATGTACTGAATCCGAGGTCATCGTTTGTCCGTTCCACCTTGTATTCTAAGCTTCCCATTTAACTGACCTACCCACATAGCACAGCTCTGCTGCACCATCTCTGGTTATGATTATAATTAATACCCCAACACGCCAAGCCCTAGCGAGCAATAATTCGCGCAAATAGAGCGAGACACCGCGATGTCGCTCGTTCAATTTTAATTATACTTGCAACGTTGTCGCGCAATAATCGTTAGGCACAAGCCGAACATTGGCCGTACCGTTCATCCGTTTTATGGGAACAAGGGACCGGGAATGGGTACCTATGGGTATGTAAAGTTGGCGTAGTAAAGGTACGTTTTATGGGAATTTTGACTAATTAAATGCTATATGGATTTATGGCGCGATAAACGAGAACGTCACATGCATTGAGATTTTGTTAGGACTAATTCTTTTCGCGTTATGGAACTCAAATTGAGTTGGGCAGGACACCTAGCAAGGCGAGGTGATGGCAGGTGGACTAAAGCTGTGACCGAGTGGCGTCCAAGGCAGGAAAGAGAAGTGTTGGTCGTCCGGCGGCGAGATGGGCAGACGACATTGTTGCCATTGCAGGAATATCCTGGATAAAGCTGGCACAAGACCGTGGAGCTTGGCACAAACAAAGAGAGGCCTATACCAGCAGTCGGTGATGTCAGGCTGTGGGTGAATACTTTTCAAATGTTTTACAGATTGGATCCCGACATTAATCGAAATATCAGTAGCAGTTACTGTAATCGTCTGAACTTAGAACAAAAAGTTAACAGGTGGGTACATCATCAGTTTATCGTACTGTGGTACCTACCAAGTATGCCGCTTTGGACAGGCACCCTGACCAGGAACAGACTTCAGGATACAGGGAAAACCTAACACTGAAATATAACTCAAGTAATTGTTGTACTTAAAACTGTTGTGTAATGGTTAATGGTCCCAGTAATCTAAATTTCCGAGCATGTTTCATCTTTTTATTGTTTTTACTTTAGCAAAAAATGGCAATAAAAATGCCTTTGTAGTCCTGGGTGGAATAAATATTATAATATTATGAAACACAGAAAGAATACAATTATTGCAAAAGTTTTGTCATAAATGTACGTTATATTAGTATCCGTCTCTTATAGTTGAGACGGAGTACAGTCAAGCACAGAAGTGACATGAAAATTATTTATTTGTGTAATTCTTTAACGTTAACGTTGTAATTGAATTCTTTCTGAGTGTTATTTGCGTGTAGAATTTTTGCATGCGGAAAACATGGTAAACGCCAATGACAGTTTTTTATATTACCTAACCACTTAAATACTTAATTACATACCGGATTCAAAAGCACAATGCACTCGTATTCATTAATTATTTTTAAATTAATGAACGCTTCATTGTAAAATTAATTAATAGTTTCAATCATCGTAATGGATGCTTGCCACAAGATATTCATTATTATATTAATCATATTTGATGACGTAATATGTATCGCTTTATGAACGAACTTTGTTACAAGTTCATTTGTTTTTTTCGTATTTGTATTTCAAATTGCCATGTCACTACATTAAATCTGATGTCAAAAATGAACGTTCTAAGATTCACTTTAGTTTACGATCGGCAATCTGTTTATCACGGATCCTGATATTATTTTTTCCGTTAGCTGGCCAAAAGGTCAGCCCATAAACTTGAACTTACTAACTGATAAAAATAATAATAAGTACTTAGTACTCGACTCATTTTCCTGTTGTACGATAAAAAATAGTTCGTATTCATACCTATGCAGATGCAAGAAGCGCTCACTGCCCATCAAGCCCAGGTTTTTGCAAGTTCCTTTAATTTATTGCCGAGAACGGTGAAGGCCTAGGACGACATGGTAAAGAACTTCTCCTTCGATAAGGACTGGTCCCAAATAGTCCCAGTTAGCTTAGTTTTTTGTTAGCCTGTACTAGCCCACTGCTGGACAAAGGCCTTCCCCAATTCCTGCCATGAGCCCTTTTACCGTAACTTCTAATGCAAGTACCTTCTAATGGGATATGCAAGCTAATAAAAATAATTATTAAATATTCCTGAACACTTGTGTACGTCACAGTACTTACTTATTTATTACTTTGTCTGTACTCATTACTAAAGTTGTGCGCGTTATACAAAAAACATTAAATATTCCTCTCTGATTACAAACATGTGCTAGTCTTAAGTATAGTCTGTTCATTATTTCATACGTTGATTGAAATACATACTTATTATGTGCTAGAAATGTATATTCTAACTTGGCTTTCGATACTTTATGATAATAATAGATCTATGTACTAATACAACGTGTTGCGCCGACCCCAAGTAACATGGGACAAGGGCAGGAAGATAATGATGATTATGATAGATCTATAAAGGGTGTAAATATACCATTAACGAAGGTTCCTTTACTTAAGTAGGTTAGTAGTTAGGTAGTGGTTTATATTGCTAATACGGTTAACTTTAAGAATACGTTAGTACACACTACGAGTAGATATTGTCACTCGTATTAAGTGATTGAAGGATTCTAAAACAACGTTAGGAAATATTTATAAACTGTAAACATAAAGGGTGTAACAAGACCCTTAACGAAGCCGCAAGGCACTTGTCCTCCCCGTCATTGCGATCATTTTTTTCTTCAAGACCACACCTGGGAACCTTCTAGTTACGGAGATATTGAAGGTCAAAGTTCCAATTTTTTCACAAGTTTTTTTTTAAATAACACTTTTAAAGATTTTAACTTTACTTTACTAACCTCCATGGCCGCCAGTTTACTATTCAAAGCATCCATCAACACCAAGTTTTGAGTGCGTTACATTGAGTTTTATTGTAAGACGTGATTTTGCACCCCAAAAAGAAAGTCGTTTCCCAGCAATAATTTTTGCGTAGAGTGACTTAGTTTGATGTACATAATGTTTGGTTGACGGCTTTGTGAAAACGTCCGTTTACACCCTGTATAATTTAAAAATAAAAAAAAATAAGATTTATCAATACATGTCACTTTTATATCTTGCCAACATGTTGATTACTTGAGTAAGAAGGAAAGGAAGAAAATACACTTGTTTGGCACGTACCACAAGTACTCACGATATTAAAACTTCAACCTGAAAAAAAGGTTAGTTGACCGCGAACGATAGCTTTGGTTAGGACGTGTACGATTTAAAACTTACTCCAATATAGTTGTGTATTATAATCTAAGACAAGCGGTATGACTCATATAGATTTGAAAACCATTTTGCTAGTCTTGTAGCCCAGAAAATTTTCTGTATTTTCAAAGATATTAATAAAACAATACACACGTACCGCACACAAAGGGCTCAATATCGCGTCGGATGCTCTAACACAGGTCTATAAATTACTTTTCTTTCAGATAACAAACGCTGAGCTTTGTAGCCGTTTCTTTCTTTGTCAGTCGTTTCTGCCCTTTGTTCTAACACATATTTCATAATTCTTCTTTATTTTTGATCTTATTCTCAAATAGAAAGATGCTCTTAAGATTGGATATTCTTCTGTCAGTATATTTCGACTTTTATTCATGACAAGTTTTCATTTACATCGTGCTCTGTGTTTTATCTTTGCATAGTTTTTACACAACATGAATTCCATTGCTTTTTGCGGGTTTATTCCCGTCTGCCCCCATCGGCCTGTCCCCACCGGTGGTAGTTGCAACTACTTGTCGCATCTACCACCACCGGTGATGGTTGCGTCTGTTCAATCGCATTTACTCCTAACTCTATCCCCACTGGTGGCAGATGACACTTAAATTAGTGGAATCCTCCACCAGTGGTCGACGATCAAGTAGCCGTCTATCACCACCAAGTATTTCGACTAACAAATAGAAAGAAGGATGACCTTTCTGGGTCCAGCTATTAACTAGTTAAAATTGCAGCAGTAGCGAGCAAAAGAATTTCATAAATAGCCATGTCATTTTTTCCCTATACAAGCCGTGTGCCTGACGGTAAAAATGGCGAGCTTTCGATAGCTCTTAATAAAGCTCTAGCTGAATTTCAAAAATCCTTCTATGGCTCACTTTCAATAATGAACTCTTGTGCGAAACTGCGTGCTTTGTCAGTGAACTAGAGGTTTTTATTAAGAAGCAAAATGTGAACTAACAGTATTAAAAGACACGGTCAGAAAAGCACAATATAAAATTAATATAGAAAATTCACAAAATGCTTGCATGTCCTCTGCGCTAGGTTTTGCAATTTGCAAGTTGTGTGTTAGAACTTTGTTTAATATCACAGTTTCCGCCCAGCGCGCGCCCCGTGCCGTTTAGTGCGTCCTGACAAGTTTGATAGCGACTGTACGCTGGCGCAACTGTACTTGCATGATATTTCGTATAAGGATAAAACTGATAATTTTGTCGAGTAAAACTAATATTGCTTTCTGCCACTAATACTGTCTCCAAGTTAATTAATATTTTTTCTGATTATTTTTCTGCAAGAGGCGATGTATGCAAGGCAAGGAAAACATAAAATAATACTGCTATAAGGAAATAAAAATGTAGGTACAACATTTTAATGAGAGGTGTTTGGAAATTTGTTAATGTTATGAAATGTTAAAAAACTGACTGCCTCGTTGGTCTAGTGGTCGCTAGCGTGACTGCTGACCATGAGGTCCAAGATTCCAATCCCTGGTCGGGCAGAGTGTTGTAAGGTCTTCTATCGGGAATTTCAAAGTAGCTGCCGCCGAGCTGCCTGTTTCACAACATGTAACATAAAACGATATTATTCTACACTTCCAAAATGAACCCCATCGGCAAAAACAATACCAACAGAATAAGCCCAGACAAACCCATTTTATCTCTAGGTAAACACTAGGAGTGTTCATCTATGCATACTAAATCATAAACCTACATAGGTAGACGTAAGCCATTTGTCGTAGTCCCCGAGACTCCGTTACATCCGGAGCGTGGACCTATAAAATGAGCACTCACTGCTGGCCAGTTTACGGCTCTAAGTAATACCAGCCATTTGCCATTATGAAGCTCTGGCTTCATCCCCTCAGTCCTGGACCTCATATAAGTGGAGGTTTATAAATCATGACGTTTGTTTTGTGTCGGGGCGTTTGAAGGGCAAACGTGTTTGGCACCTAAACATAAGTACCTACGTACATACGGGTTAATTACGTTTTTTTATGTTGAGTGAAGAAAGGTTCCATAGCTAAGTCAGCAAAAACGGAACCCTTATAGGAATACTTTATTGACTGTCTGTCCGTCTGTCTGTCCGTCTGTCTGTCCGTCTGACTGTCCGTCTTGTCCGTCTGTCTGTCCGTCTTGTCCGTATGTCTGTCCGTCTGTCTGTCCGTCTGTCTGTCCGTCTGTCTGTCCGTCTGTCTGTCCATCTGTCTGTCTATCTGCCTATCCGTCTGTCTGTCCGTCTGTCTAGCCGTCTGACAAGACCTTTTTTCTCAAGACTTTTTTTCTCAAGAACGCGTGGAGGTATCAATATGAAATTAATATCAATTACTCAGGTCTGCTACCTCTTGGAGCAGTGAAAAAATCAAATTTACAAGTCAACGCGATCCTACCTGTAATCGGAAAGTAATCAAATGTCTGTCTGTTACCTTTTCACGCTAAACGAATTTGGATGACATTTGACATACAGCTGGACCTGGGTTAGGACTTAGGTCCTGGGTGTCCATGGGGGCGTAGTCGCAATTAAATGCTAGTACCTTATAATTATGCCAATATGATATTTTTGAGTTTGATTTCGCAAACTGAGGAAGGCGGTTTTTGAGGTTCACCCAGCAATCAAAAGTATCAGTGAACAAAACCAGCAGTAATTCATCATCATGTTATTTTTTATCAATACTTGACCCTTCCGAAAACTTGAATTCATTGGATGGGTGTATTTTAATATAATATAATATTTGCTACCGTGACGTCTGTGACGAACTGTCATATAATTTATTTTAAGCATTGTTCTCATGTAAGTGGCTTTGTGTCTTTTTTGAGAATAAATAAACCGAAACCGAATTCAATATTCATTTATTACCAACCACAATTCACCTATTAAATAAACTCACAAACCAACTGCACCTTCCTGACATCGTGGACCACCAAGTGGTCGCATCAAAGCAATAGTTTGTAAGAGTTCCCCATCTTTCCCGAATTAATACGAACTCAACTCCGCTGAACAACTCGACTCAACAAACTCGGACAACTTCAAGCAATGTCGGTTTCTGATCTGAGTAATTTAATTACGTCGAGGCGGCCGCCATTTTTATTTGTTTTTGTTTAAGATTGCTTCTTAATTAGTTATGCAGGTGGTTTTTTATAGGGTTTTTTTTAAAGTTCTATACGTGAACTAGCTTATGCCCGCGGCTTCGCCCGCGTGGAGTTCGGGAATTGCCCACGGGATCTTACTTCTGGGATAATAAGTAATCTATGTATGTATAGTAGATACATGGTTTTTATATAGTTGCTTATAACTTGCAAATATTAGTTCATAGTAATATCAATTAGGTACTTTACATATTGTTATGTGAATATTGATACCTTGGTTTGAGATTGGACACCGGTGACGAAAATCAAATGATTAATTAGGAATCTATTTATAGACATAAAACTTTTACATAATATTTAATATCAATGTCGCGTATCACGAGCCAACGCAAAAATCGGTGGAATAAACCATATTTACAGACGTCTACCTCAGAAAAATCCTACCTACTTACTTAATAGGTAAATACTCCCGCGCCCCGCATGCCCCGCGCAACAGTGCGCGCCATGCGCTGGTCTACGTGAGCTTCGAAGCCATATTTGACTCTGTTGGGGCATGATTTTGATTTTTGAAAAAACTGTGATACACGTATCTCATAATTATAAAAAGTTTCACAGAATATTAAACACCCCATTTCACCCTCTTAGGGGTGGAATTAAAAAAAACTGTTTCTTAGCGGATACTTACTCTTCACAAAGACCGCACCCTCCAAATTTTATGTCTCTAGAACCAGCCGATTGGGCTGTGCGTTGATGTATCAGTCAGCCAGTCGACATTGAATTCTTAAATTGGGGGAGGATTTTGGAAAAACTGTGATACATTTATCTCATAATTTTATTTGAAGAGTATGTACACAAATTGTCAAGTCAATCGACTGCGAGAATAAAAAATTTCATAGGAAATTCAACACCCCATTTCACCCTCTTAGGGGTGGAATTTCGAAAAACCCTTTTTTAGTGAATACTTACTCTTTACAAAGAATACATGCTCCAAATTTCATGTCTCTAGAACCAGCGGATTGGGCTGTGCATTGATATATCAGTCAGCCAATCAAGACATTAAATTTTTAAATTGGGGGATGATTTTGGAAATACTGTGATACACGTATCTCATAATTTTATTTGAAAAGTATGTACACAAATTTTCAAGTCAATCGAATGCGAGAATAAAAAGTTTCATAGAAAATTCAACACCCCATTTCACCCTCTTAGGGGTGGAATTTCGAAAAACCCTTTCTTAGTGAATACTTACTCTTTACAAAGAATACACGCTCCAAATTCCATGTCTCTAGAACCAGCGGATTGGGCTTTGCGTTGATATATCAGTCAGCCAATCACGACATTGAATTTTTAAATTGGGGGATGATTTTGGAAAAACTGTGATACACGTATCTCATAATTTTATTTGAAAAGTATGTACACAAATTGTCAAGTCAATCGACTGCGAGAATAAAAAGTTTCATAGAAAATTCAACAACCCATTTCACCCTCTTAGGGGTGGAATTTCGAAAAACCCTTTCTTAGTGGATACCTACCCTTCACAAAGAATACACCCTTCAAATTTCATGTCTCTAGGACCAGCGGTTTGGGCTGTGCGTTGATATCTCAGTCAGTCAGTCAGTCAGTCAGTCAGTCAGGACTTTGAATTTTATATATATAGATATAAATACAAAATATAACAGCCTATATTTCTATTCTTTTCCACGTTGGCTTGAGACCTTTGAATATGTGCAATGTTCTACAATAACGTAGGTAGGTAATAATAATTCACAGCTTTGTTTACCTTATTGAATGTACCTACAATACAACTAAGAGATTGTGGTCGGAACCTCTCACCTTAAGCCAACAGACACTTGTCTAAGAGGATCAATCATCCGCACGTAAACCTAACACGAGCTAGTTTAACCATCGATATTCAATCAAGATATCAAACGTCAAAACCAAATCTACATTACACGACACATATCTGTAGCCAAGACAACCTATTCAGCTTCGAACTGGCTCTAAGTAATTGATTGATAGCAGACATTTCACCGGCTGCATAAGTACAAACACCACTGCCAATTAGTGGCAATTAAATCGTGCCAGTCTATGGCACATGAATGCGATTCCAATGAATAGAGGTGACGAATTTGCTTCAAAAGAATAATTTCCGTCGCTGTTGCAAGGAGAACCGCGCTTGGCTTGATGATAGGTCTTTTTGAAGTTACGCTGCTCGTTTGCTTTTGAAATTTTGTCGTGTTGTGCTGTTGCAGCAATTTGTAAAGGAATTGTGCTTTGTTGGGTGGTGACGTTGTTTTTTGGATCAAGCTATTAGAGTTATTGTGTTTTGTTGTCTGTGGCAATTTATGGAAGGTTACTTTTTGTTTCTAAACCCTCTTTCCCTCCTCATAACATACCCATACCAAGACAGTCGATTCCCTTTTTTTACAGAAAAGTTGAAAGGGATGAATCACATTTGACTAAAAGAGTAATGATTATAAATGTTGATGGATCCAGAGGGAGAGGAAGACCAACTAAAAGATGTATTGATTGTGTGAGGAATGATATGAAGGAAAAAGGAGTAAATGATAACGTGACGGTTGAAAGAGGAGAATGGAAAAAAAAAAACGTGTTGCGCCGACCCCAAGTAATATGGGACAAGGGCAGGAAGATGATTTTTTGTTTCTAAACCTCTTCTTATTCTCGATAATGCTTCTTCTGCCTCAAGTAAATTCGTCGCTCAATACGTGCTCAGTGTTCCAGAAAATGTGCCAATTAACCAAGACTATAATATTAACAATACCCTCGTCATGGTAACGCGGCAAAGACTTCATTACTCTAATCTATAGCCGTGTTAAAGCACACTTTCAGGCAGTTATACTAAAAAGTAATTGTATATCCGAGGGAAACATTTCCATTAAAAATAACTTCATTTACCTAGTAAACACAAACTGCAGTATAACGCGATGGCACAACTTCGCTCATACATCCGTCTAATCATTAAATTTTTAGAATGTAATTACGCCCACAATTTCCGTAATTCGCTCAAAGTTGAGTGGTTGTCTGGCATCGCTTTTTACTGCGGTATCATTACGTTGAGAGCGGCCGGTTTATATCGCGACACCCTTCACCACGACGCCGACGTTGCAAAGTCACGTCGACCGGTTTGGTGGAGTTCATTTTTGTCCATGTGTGTTAAAAAAGTGCAAAGTTATGACTTTGCAATGACGGGTTTTGCGTTGATAACGTTATAACATATCAAAGCTATTTAAATTAATCTGGAAGCTTTGACGAGATACGAATTTAAAACTGTAATAACATTCCCGATGAAAAGGAGAAACTATTTAGAATTTTCATAAGGGTTTTGTGACAAATCACACATAACAGGTAAGTTTTGGATATGGGGTCACCTACATTTCTAAAATAAACATCGACAGATCGAAATAGCATCCTCGGTACATCTAAGGTGCCTTTTTATGTCATAGTGACAGAAAATAAGATATGAAATCACATTATTTGCTTTCACAAATGTGTAGAACATGTTGTTCTGGGAATAACTGTCTGTGTGTGACAGTGATCGATATAGTCACTTTTATACGAATAAATGTTTTAGACAAGTTGGAACGCAAAAAGTAGCTAAGATGTTGTAGGCAACTTTGGACAGTTTGGCCGAAGTTGTGAAGCTTAATTTCCGCTTAAAATATTAAGAGGTTATTGCTTGTAAGATGTTATGTGTTTAGCGCAGTTCTTTTAAGAGATGGATAGATAAATACATAAACTAAACTATAGTTGCTGCCAGTTAAGATGGCAATAGCGGTCATTGCTCTTTCCATAATATCTCTTCGTACGAACCAAAACAAATGAACCATGTATCGTTTTTCATTAGAAAAGATGTTGAAGATCACGATAGATGACGATTCAAGACATGAACAGGCTTATTTGTGGATTTCAAAGTTAAGAACTTTAATAAATGTAGGTGGGTCAATGACCGCCATTGCCATCTTAACTGGCAGCAACTATATACAAGGTGCAGTTTTGCATCCTGGTCAAGTTCAAGGAGGTACCTGTGCTAATGATTCTCGACCCGAATCAATAATAAACTGGGTAGGTTTTTTTTTTGTTTTTTCTTATTTACAGAAATCGGTAAGTGTGGACAGCGGCGGCGGCGCGGCGCCTCTCACGGACCGCCGACACTCACGCACTGAGCGACATATCGCGCTGGGTGATTCTGTTTGTTTTGCTGAAATGTAAGCATGCAAGTATTCCTGTTATTCTGAAAAACTGTCAAATTTAAACAATTTAAAATAGCAGCTTTATTTATTATTGACCAGGTACCGTAATTTAAATTGATCATTTATGTCTTTTGTGATAACCTCCTGAATTTTGACGAGGATGTAAAACTGCACCTTGTATTGTGCACCAAAATTGTTCCACAGCTCTTTTACAATATTACAAATAATTCTGTTATCGTTGTTATCGCTGATGTCAATATCTTACAGACAACCTTTGGAGATATTTATTTGTTTCTAATAGATTGCTTGTATTCCAAGAAAGGAGGTCTCACATTATGACACAAGTAGGTATTATAAGAAAATAAATACACAACATTAGTATTCCCTGAGAGGTTAGGCAGACCTCTGCGGAACCTCTAGATAGATACACTTGTACTAGTGTACCTGTCTTTGTGTATGTCTGTAACATAATGGTTGTAACAATACGCTTAATGATGCCGAAAGGCACTTGTTCTCCCCGCCCGTCATTGCGACCATTTTTTGTTCTGGACCATCTAATTACGGAGATATTGGAGGTCAAAGTTCCAACTTTTTCACAAGTTTTTTTTAAATACAAGTTTTTAATATAATAACTTTACTTTAAATACTTCCACGAACCCCGTAATATTCAACGCATCCATCAGCACACTGTTTTGAGTGCGTTACGAGATTGAATCTTGCGTGAAAGAGTAACAAACATCCATCCTCACAAAATTTCGCATTTATAATATTAGTAGGAAGTAGGATTCTCAAGCACAAGCAAGGGTTAAGCCTACATCTTCTAATTGAGGCTGTTATCCTAAAGTAGCTACACCCTTTTTTTTGGGAAATCATCAAATAACCCCCCCCCCCCCCGCTCTGGGTGGAGTGGGAGGGAGTGTCAGACTTTTACTGACTAAAACCCATTCATGTTCCTTCTTTTCCCTTTGTGTTCCAGGGCCGCGGTATCTCTTTCGAACAGCCCCGCAGCCCAAGTAGCTACACCCTGCGGTATGAAACTTGTGGTGTAGCTAGTTTAAGCAACAGTAATATCAATATTCTTGATAATAAATAATTGCATCGGTTCAGTTTTAGTTCAAATACCTCGCCACAGATGGTCAGGAAACCAACTCCACTAAATCCTGTACAGCCAAAATGTTGCTCTAAATCTTAAAATAGCAAAAACACCAGCTCTATTTAGCGTATCTTTTTGTCTAGCATGTCATTCAGGATTATGAACCGTCACCGGCGTCACAAGGGTTGGTCGAGCGCGACCTTTGTCCGCGTCACTCCGCCCGACAAATGACACGCGTTTACGAGAGTACGAGGCAGTTAACCTTGACTTACGCGATGAGGCGGTTAGTTATGGTTAAGGGTTGGAGGCCAAAAATGAAGTAAATAAAATAAGATGGCGTGTTGTTTTTCAATGATGAATAAAACTTGAAATTTTCGCGTATTGCGTTTGTAAAGGTACCTACTTACTAAGTAATTATGTACTTCTGAAATATTAGAATTTTCTAATAGGTTAGGTTAGTTGTTTCTGGTGTTTAAAGTGTATTTATTTATATATTCACTGGGTTGCGGAGGTCAGTTATGCAGTCGCTCCATTTGAAATCCGGGTATTCAGTTGTCAAAGTCAAAATTCCAATAGACTGGCTGATGAGTCATTCCTGATGTTTATTAAATACATGAAAAGTTTATTTTAATCGTACTTACGAAACATAGCATAACATCGCGCCTGTAATCCTCGAAGGGCTAGGCAAAGGTGTACCTACCTAATCCCACATTACGCCAGTTATATTTAAGTTCCATGTAGTAGGGGCGACCCCAATTGCCATACACCGGGCACAAATCCCGACCCCGTGGCTGTTCCTGAGAAATTCGTGATAGAAAAACCCAATAACAATTTGCCCGACTCGAGATTCGAACACAGGACCGTGCTTGCGACCACTAGACCAACGAGGTAGCAAAACTAATGTAGAGCTACCATCCTCCAACTGAACCTTTCAAGGCCTTTGAAACCCTGCAGTCTAATTAAAGTTTAATAACTCTTTGAATACCGTCTTAACCTTGACCGTGACCGCCCAAGGACATTGTAAACTAATCCTTGAAACACAACTAAGTTTCAGGGGTCGCTGACCGTGTAGTGTAATTCATGCATGCGTTTTGCAGGCATCGATACAATAATTTGGTGCGTAATCTTTGAGATAAGGGTGCTCGTTCCTGCACATGACCCATCATTGTTTGGATACTACTACATAATGATACTTTTTGGTGAAACTTTTTAGCAGTCCGTGCCGTGTGTAGGTAGGTGGTAGGCTATGAAAGGCCAGACGAAACAGCGTAGCAGAAATGGCACAGACAACATTAAGTTATATTACTTTCGTATTCATAATATTAGGTATTTCAAATCGTCAGTATAAAATATTAATGTAGCAAAATTGTAAACAGGGTGAAAGGGAAATCGACGCACAAACGCTTAGCACGTATTTGGTACATCATTCCGAAAAACAAGCTGTTGCATACATTTTAGCTGTGTGTAGGGTAGGTAGGTAGGTAGCAGATTTTTGTTTAAATTACCTATGAGAAATTTCTGTGTGAGGGGGGTTATAGAATACTGAACACGTGGTAAATGTTTGTGCGTCGATGTTCTTCCCACCTTGTATATTGAATAGTTTTGAGAGTACCTAACACAATCCCTATGTTTCATTTCGTGATACTTCTTTAAAATAATTATTTATTTGATCTCACTAGTGTCCAATCAGATTCTGGAAGTAACTGCCAGTTTACAATAACACATCTATTTTTATCGTAAATTAAGTATGTATAATATGGCCATTCGGCTAGGGAAAACGCATAGTTACACTTACACATCGGCCATAGGGTAAGCCGGCGCTAGTGGCCGTCGGTTCCGGCTAATATCGCCCGGCGATAAAACCGTTATTCTGTTTACGCGCGGAGGTATTACCCACTCATATTTTTACGCGAGATAGAACGTCATTACAATAAAACTGTCTGGAAGGGCGCGCATGCGGCGATTCCCTTATTTTTATGTTTATTTTATTATATTATGTTTGATTCCGGTTGTTTGTGTGGTTGCTTTATTATTTGGATGTTACTGTCATTGTACGTGTGAATGTTTCTATCACATTATGTTATATTCAGTGTAATGGCCAGAAAATCATCTTACTAACGTTAATAGCTTTACAAGAAGACTAATGAATAGCTACTTGTAAGAGTATGAGCAGAAGAAAGGTCCCATTTGATGCTCTTAGTACACAACAATTGAGCCGTCACTCCGGAAAGGTGAGGTGCTTGGTACTCGTACCTGCGTACCTGTATGAACAGATGTATGACCAGATGTATGACCAGATGTATGACCAGATGTATGACCAGATGTATGACCAGATGTATGACCAGATGTATGACCAGATGTATGACCAGATGTATGACCAGATGTATGACCAGATGTATGACCAGAAGTATGACCAGATGTATGACCAGATGTATGACCAGATGTATGACCAGATGTATGACCAGATGTATGACCAGATGTATGGCCAGATGTATGACCAGATGTATGACCAGATGTATGACCAGAAGTATGACCAGATGTATGACCAGATGTATGACCAGATGTATGACCAGATGTATGACCAGATGTATGACCAGATGTATGACCAGATGTATGACCAGATGTATGACCAGATGTATGACCAGAAGTATGACCAGATGTATGACCAGATGTATGGCCAGATGTATGACCAGATGTATGACCAGATGTATGACCAGATATATGACCAGATGTATGACCAGATGTATGAAAGTGGACGAAGCAAAAGCAATATGCGAGGATTGTAGCAGGTCGCGTTCTGAAGTGTCTGCCTACCACCAAGAGTACAAGACGTGAGTTGATACGGTTTATGCTGAGCCCAGAGAAAGTCACGTCGTTACCCAAACCATAACAAAAAAATATATAAATCAAGACCAAAATGTTACTTCAGCATTCGAGCCAAAAGCCAATAGCAGTGAAAACAGCTAAATAACAAATGAAGTTGATCTGTCAAAGGCACGGCGTATATTGTCTGTCTGAACGTTGACTGAACTCAGGTCTAGGGGTGAAAGGACTTTATGCTAAGCCTGGTGAAACCAGCGCAGCGTTTGCTCAGAACTTTAGATCGTTTGTCTGGGTAAATATCATGCTTAAAGCTATGAATAAATAAAGTCAGGAAAATTAATTGTTGAGCAAATTGACAGACTTATAAATGTCATTATTTGACAGCTTTTTTTTTTTTTTTACCGATGGGAAATCATCAAATGACTTCTCCCGCTCTGGGTGGAGTGGGAGGGAGTGTCAGACTCTTACTGACTAAAACCCATCCATGTTCCTTCATTGCCCTTTGTGTTCCAGGGCCACGGTATCTCTTTCGAACAGTCCCGCAGCCCCGGATTATTTGACAGCTTTACGAAATAACTAGCTGTACCCGACATGCGTTGCAATGCGACGTACATGTATAGATTTTTGGGCCTGATCTTCGCAGGCGTAGGTGAAAGAACCCACCATAGTTTCATCACAATTGGATCAATGGTTTCGGAACGCATAGAGGACAAACATACAAACATTGATTGCGATTTATAGAGACAATTAATTTCCCTGGTTGTATAATACATAGATCTTCTAACAAATAGCAATAAACGGTTAAGATTTCATTGGGCACCCCTTATACAAGCGTAGTTAGACGCCGCCGCCGTAGGTTGCGGGCGAATGTGCCTTTATCCCAAAAGTCCGCACAACAAGTATTTTTCTTCCAGAAGCCTCTATTAGGTATCATCTACAGTATTTATGCTCATTGCGGATTTCCTTGGCCAGAGGCATACAACGTGGCAAAACCTCCAGTCTTTTGGGGGCATTACCAGTTGTCAGCGTTAAGGAGTTATTTGACGCCGTTAATTTATTGTTAAATGTTGTTGTTGTTGTGTAGTAAGTTACATCAGGTTATTTTAATTTATTAATGTTTATTCTCATTGATAGTCCCATTGTCATATGTCACACAAAACATCCAGCGTTTCTTAGCTCTTCCTATATTCTCTTCCATAAAACCACAAAAAGTCATTATCATTTTTTTAAAACATCTTCATAGCCCAGACCAAATCCTGTTTCATAAGATCAATGAAGCATCCAGATTGACAAATAAAGGTACTCACATTCTAAAGCAGTCAGGTCCGCGTATTCACTCAATGTTTCACCCTCACTGCGAGCCGGGGGCGGGTCAACTTAGCTTTATATCCTATATCCAAGCTGTAATTTCACTCTGAACAAAGTTTTCAGTCGACTTACTTCTGAAATATTTATAAGGACCTTACTCGTATAAACTGACGTCGAGTTACGCGCTTTTTGTCGACTCTTTGGTATAAACCGTAGGTATTTATAGGTTAGGTATACCTCTATAGGTATCATACATACCAATCTATATTGGTATAAGAGGTTTATTTAGCATGGTGAGTTTTTAAATAATAATTTTTAATATTAGGTATTATTGTTTATGGGGGGAGGCCTTTGCTCAGGAGTGGGACAATAGAGGCTGATAAAAAATAAAAAAAATCTGGGTACAAACCTGACTTTTACATGACCTTTGAGATATTGAGCAAAACCATCAGCAAAGCTACATTGAATATCCAACAGTTTTAAAAAAGGAAGCTACGACTACCAATACTTATAAAGGGTGTAAAAAGACCCTTAACGAAGCCGAAAGGCACTGGTTCTCCTCGTCATTGTGATCATTTTTTTGTTCTGGACCATACCTGGGAACCTTCTAGTTACGGAGATATTGGGGGTCAAAGTTCCAATTTTTTCACAAGTTTTTTTTTAAATACTACTTTTTAAGGTTCTAACTTTACTCCAATTACCTCCATGGTCCGTTTACTATTCAAAGCATCCATCAGCAATAAGTTTTGAGCGCATTATATTGAGTTTTACCGTAAAATGTGATTTTTGACCCCAAAAAAAAATTTAGTTTCCCAGCAATTTTTTTTGCGTAAAGTTACTTAGTTTGGTGTACAGAATGCTTGGTTGACGGCTTCGTGAAGGGTCTGATTACACCCCGTATAGTATATAATAGAACCAGAACATACTACAAGCCAAACTTCAATACAAGTTCCCCCACATCTGGCACCGATTTTGCAAGAAAAGCACAAAAAGCGCTAACCACCGCTGCATCATTAAAACAGCCAGTAAACGCTGAACATCAAACATTTTAATAAAGCTGCTGAATTCACAGCTACTCGTCCAAGGCGGGGTTGCCAATTAAATGTTTTATTCTTAACATAATTTGTAACGACAGACTTGAAGCGGCCTTTGTGTCGGTAGTGAACGATGGCGCTAAACACCGCCTTGCCATGAAATGCTAAAACTTCTAGTTTAATGTAATACTTCCTTAGGTTACAACTGTTTTATGTTGTTACTCTTTAACCCTTCAGAGATTTCCTCTGATTGACGTGCTGGTTCTAAATTAGCGTGTCGAGTATAATTTACTTGTCGGATCCGGTCGTTAGTACGGACATAAAATAAGTCGGCAAACACGCTAGTGGGCACTGGTGATATGACGCGACCTACCAGTCTACCCACAACACAGCGTGTTACTACAGAGCCCTGATGTCCAGCTCAAGGCGAGGGCGACAGTCAATGTCTGATCACAGCGAAGTTGAGACGTCTTGGAACTGTAGCCGATTCAATGTGCCTCGTGTTACTGTGATAAGTTGTAATCTTAAGTAATTCGTTAGTTTTGCTAGAAACAGTGTATCGCACCCAGAGTGTTTTCATAGCACAAAACCCATCGTCTGCCCACATGATGTACGAGCCTAACGGAATAAATCCTGACATATCCGACATACTTATATTCTAACTATTGTCGTGTACACTTTGCACTACCTCCACCTTCCATATTTTCAGTCCCGATGGAAATCATTATCTTTATTTCAACGTGAAGTTTTTCATATTTCTACTAACGAAGGTCTTTAAAAGGGACAAATGGGATAGTAAAAAAAACTTTACCTCAACCAGCAATGTTGGTCAGTAAAATAAAGAAAACATCCATTGCTAACCTCGCTTGTAAAATTAACATTTCCTAAATCGGAGTACCTTTTAGTCTGCTTACTTAGTACATTAAGATTCAGTAGGAAACTTTAAGACATTTATTTCAATTAAATCATTTACACGTAGAAGCTCTGGAGGTAGGCACTGTCAAGAAGTTAGTCATTAATTTACCCTTTTCAACGCTTAACATTCGTACAAGGAACAACAAGCTAACTCAGTCTGTAATATACATTTTACGTTTATTTATTTATTTAACAATTTATGTACACACTAAATACAGAAAAGAAGAAGGAGCAGAAAATAGTACAAAGGTGATGCTTATTTCTAAAGAAATCTCTTCCAGCATACCTGCGAGAGGAGATAATAAAAAAAGAGATGTAGACATAGTGTGTAAAAGAAGAAGAGAAAATTGAATACATAAAACAGAACTTTAAAAAAAAAATACCTTATATGGTATTCTTAAAAGAATAAACTAACAAACTTATAAATACAAAGGCAAAACATATAACAAAATAAATAATAATCTATAAATACATTAAAATAAATAATGATAAATACTTACGTACGTTACGTTATTTCAGGATGAGCGGAAACAGGAAAAAATCCCCGTTGTTTGGTGTAAGGGTCGAGTATGGAGTAGAGTGGAGTAATAGCCCGATTAATGTCCCATGACCGATGGTACTGCTCCGTTCCATTGAGTTTGAGAGCCGCTCTTAGCATTGCTTCTTAATTTATTGTTATGTGTTTTGTTTTATTTCGTGTGCGATAAAAATTACACCAAGCGGCAGGTATCTTAAAACTCTCGATAGATTATATCATAACTTCGATTCTCCTACGTGGTATTTAAAAAGAAAATAAAAAAGAAAAATGTTTTTTTATTTTTTCTTATTTAAATAATGTTTTCAACAATTTTGCATGCTAGTTTTAGTAAATTGTTTTAAATACTATTATGTAAAACAATTCATTACATCTGTAACGTATTACAATTCTTGCAAATAAATTATTTATTTGTTTTATAATTATCTTACAAAATATTATAAATTTTCGCCAAATAAATGAGGCAAGTGTATTAATAGCCCCCTTTAAAGTCCCACCTATATACCAATTTAATGATAAACTTATTTCAGGAAAAAAGCTACTAATTATGTTCCTCCCGAACCCACAAATTAATTGTAAACACAAAGACGCGAGCTACCTTTGTCGCCAAACTCAGGTCTCGCCTAATTACGTCAGAAACACTAACTACAATAATTAATTATAAGTAGAGTAATTAAGTAAATTAGTTTTCTTCTCCAGTGGCTCGTCCCCAATGATATAATTGGCAAATGTTATTAAACTGAAACATTCGACGCTATGTGTAATAGTTTTGATTGAATTAATTTTATAATTAGATTAGGTAAATACTGTTTACTAATCATCATTCTCTTACCCTAGTCCCAATTGATTTGAAGTCGGCGCACCTGTCTTCTTCTTCCATACTTCTCTATTACTCGTCATCTCATCAGACACCTCCTTTCTAGCCATATCATCCTTCACATATCCATCGTTTCTTTGGTCTTCCTCTACTCTTATACCCAAACACCGTTTACTAATTACCAGTAAATTGCTGAGCTCAACTAAGAGGTATGTGTTCGTCAGTGACTGTCGAAATACACGTGTTGCTTGAACGTGTACTCGTGGGGAAGAGACAACAACGTAATGAAGACGTTATGTCCTATTAATTAACGGCTAGTTCATTACAGAAACAGTAAAGGCGTAAGTCGAGTCTACCAGCGACAAGTCCAACAAAAGAGGGGAACAGAAGTTACAAACGAACTCATTAAATCTTTCGCCTTTCCGCCAGCCCCTAACCTCAGCCCCTAATAAACCCTAACAGACACCAATCACGATCTAGCCTTGAAGAATAAACACTAAACAGTACTAAACTAGCTGAAACAAGTTACTGTTTGAGTAAGTTTGTTAGCTAGTGAAATATAAATACACAACTCGGTCGGCATCTCTGGGACTATAAATTTTGCCAAATTATAATTTACGCGCAAAACTTATGTAGGTACTGTTAGTCCAAGAGTTCCTAACTAGGTTGTTTAAAAAGGAAAGGTTTGGGGTAATCTGAGGGGTGGCATATACTGGGTCGGTTACATTCGATATTTATTGAACTACAAAGCAGAACTGGAGCAATCACAACACATATTCGGCTTTCATTCTCAATCTGAAAACTCCGTTCGGCATCATTTTCGGCACAATTCGAGCCCGAGCGGCTTTCCCGATTGTGTTCGGGTTTGCCGCTCGGCTGGAACGTATCACCCGAACATTATGTAGCACCCCTGTGACGAAATTGAGTTCAAGGTCAAGTAAGGTAGACAATTGAGTTGGGAAACAATGTTTTGTGACTGACAAGTGGGTAATCGGTTCTGGCGGCTGTTAGTGATGGCATGCCTAAATAAACTATCGGTTGATTATTATTATATCGGCCTGTATATTAGGTATTACACAGCTAGCTGTGCCTCGCGACCTTCGTCCGAGTGAATTTATTACAAAAATATTACACATATTACATTAATCAAATCCAAAAAAAATAGGGAACTATTTGAATCGGATTTTGTTAACAATTTCAAGGATTTTCATTTTTCACGGAACCCTAATTCCCTTTTTTTAATAAAAGTAGCCCATGTTCCTCTTTAGCACCCTCTGCCCCGCCCTTACCAGAGCCGCTGTGAGAACCCGGAATAGCTGTAAAATCAGCAATATGTCAATAAAAGTCCCGTCCAAATTGGTCCAGCCGTTTCCGAGATTAGCCAAAACAAACATACAGATAGATAGAAAGACAGACAAAAATTGAATATTTTCATAATATGCAATCAGTAAAAAGCTGATATTTTGAAATTACAAACAGACACTTCAATTTTAGTTATTTGTAGTATAGTTAATTGTATACTCCATTGTAGTCACATAAGAGCTACCATTATGTACATACAAAACCAGCAAACAGACACCCATCTAGAAAACATCAGAACATTCTCATTTCTACTGAAAAAGTATATTTGTGGCATCGAATAAGACAATACAAAAAACAACTTTTTTGCCGTTCAAGCTGTGTAGAACAAAATAAATTATTTTCTTCCTTTGTTCACCTCCCTTTGAGCAAATCTTGAAGAAAGTATGTAAGATTTTTTATCGCATTCCCTCAGGGAGGCTGCTAAGAGGATCTTTCTGAAATATATGCAGTACTTATGATTTTAGTACCGGGACCCCGCGAAGATGAAAGAGCACTAATTCTGATGTACGATGGACCAGGGAAGCATAAAACAACAAAGTCATTTTAATGTTCTTATTTACTAATTCAAGAGTATTTTTTAGGGGACAGAATTTTTGTGTTGCTATCCCAAAAAAATTGGCTAAGAATACCCTAGGTGCCAGGCGCTGAAATATTGAACTGTCAAATGCAGGTTCTTTGGTAACTTTTACAGCAATTTGGTTTCCTTGTCTTTATGTCCTTACGATGAGAGCTTGCCCTAAAGTAACCCATTACCTCGTGAATTCGTGATAGGTTTTAAGAATATGAAAAACACTATTCGTATATCTGTTACCGGCAATCTGTATAATTCTGGTATTCTATACAATACCTAGGTCCTATACAAGGAAATATTAAGCATTTAAGACATGAAAGTTTTAGTCAAATAAACTTTTACATAATCAATAAATTATTAGTCGCAACAACACGTCACCTTCGTCCCTGCTCTCGTCTTTTACACACATTACTGGCTGCGCATTCGGTATTGTATAGAATACCTAGGCAAAGTATAAAATAAATAATATTTCATACATTGCCTGGACGCCCCAGGTATTCTATACATTGCCTAGGTATTGTATAGAATACCGGATTATACAGATTGCCGGTAACATATCTACAAATACAAACATAATGAGAACACCAACTTGTCTGAAAAGCCTGGTCATAGCAATATTATATTAGCAGTCCCATATTTCATAACACAAAATACTTATGCGAGGTTTAATTTAACCCAAATTAAGAACAATCTTTTATGATCCAGCCACAAATAATCTCATTTAAATAGTCCAAATGAAATAAACTAGTATTATGAACGTCCCAGATAAATATGATTGACGTAATAAAGTTTCAGCTGTGGCTATTGGCGGACATAAACGACGCCATATTGAAATGAGTGGCAGTTTATAAATACGAATATAAACGCACGGTAAACAAACGTGATTGAATTAAAACCGGAATGAATATTGTGTTTTAATAATGTTGTAGTAATTATAGCTCATTGATCTGATTTTGGAAGCTAATTCGTCGAACGTGAATCATAAAACCAAAAATTTGAAACCTAAAACCACTTTATGCTCTCCAAAAGTCACATTCAATGCACACTTTACCCAAGAAACATCCTGTTTTTAAGTCCACCTGCGAATTGCCTTAAGAACATCGTAAAAACTTTTTCCAGAGCCCCATAAAGGGCGTTATTCGGCTCATTCCACACGAAAATATTTAAGGCGCGTTTTTATTTAGACGATTTGCGCTGAAGCGAGCCTTAAGCACAACCCGAGTAAAACGAAGTCAAATCGTAAAAACTTTCGGTTGCGACTCACACTCCGATGGTCAATATCTGGGACATGTGCCTTATTTACGTCGTAATACCTTGCTGTTTGACATACATTGCCGTATCAGTTCAATTTTCGAAAGCATTTGTCTTCTATACCCAGCGATGTACGTCAAATTAGCCGATGTAGCCGCAATGTTATAAGGTGAAAGTCCCACTTAGAGTCAGCAAAAGGCGGGTGTTAAATTATTCATAGACACATGTATCTCGCTTAACGCATCATTTTTCCTTCAGGTCGTTACTATAGGTGGAGAGAAAACGAGTTTTACGCTCGGCACGTAATCTTAAGCTCGGTTGTACGATAATGTATGAGTGTCGGCTACGCACATCGCGCAACCTGCCTCCGGAGCTCCGGAGTTAGCTGATGTTTTATTTAAATACCTTTACTTAGAGGGAATTATGTTGCCTACGAGGTAGGAATGTTCGCGGATGGTATTATTATTTTCAATTAACAGTAGCTTCGTAAGGCGCTTTGTTTGATGACGTGCGTGGAATGAGTACAGACATTAGGGCTGGTACACGTAGTCGCATGTGTGCACACATTTAACTAATTGTTAGATTAATTGCTGCTTGCTATTACTTTATTAGTATCCCTAAAAGCCAATTAGAAAATTGGTGCCTTTTAGTTTTTTGTAGTTTTTAGTTTTTTTTTGCGGCCACTAACGAAACTATATACACAGAAGAGAAAATGACATAACAAATAGAATTTTGTAAAGCGGTAAAGATCGAAACTCAGTCCAGACTGAGTGACATCAGTATATACAGATGATATTTGCGATGGTGATTGATGATTTTTACGTTAGCGTATCGAGCTAAATAATAGGTACTAGAACAAAGTGGTCAAGAAACCATGAATTCGATTTTGGACGAGAACGTCACAGCAGTATTAGATTTTTGAAAAAGCTATTGCCGATTCCAGGAATCGAACCTATTAGTTTTACAAAAACCGCATCCTGTATTATCACACTAACGATAGTGTTGTTAATAATTATCAAATACTGCAAAGGAACAATATATGTAATATCAAAGGGTCTGCCAGTATTTTGCGATTAAATGCATTTTTTTAATTACAGTTATATGAAAAGTCAACCTGAACAAATTGATTTAACTCAGTCTGGGCTGAGTTCCGAGCTTTACCGCCACACAAAATTATATTTGCTAGGTTATTTTCTTCTATACACCGTGACTTTTTAGTCGTCTTACAAAGGTGGTCCACTCAATGTGCCCGACATAAAATAGTTCAAGGCGCGATTTATTTATTTTTTACCTACCGTAATAGGTACAAAGAAAAATAAATAAACATTAGACAAAATTATGAAACATCCTATTAATGATGTTTACGTGTCAAACGGGAGAATATACCTACCCAGCGCTCGAGTCCAGTAGATCATCGTTCACAACAGGGTGTTTTAACTACGTCATGCGTCATAATATTGAATAATATTTTTATTTTTAAATTATTAAAATCTCATAAATACCAATTTTTTTTATGAAAGCTTAGTAATCATTGGATACATGAAGTGGGCTGCCGTTGTAAGACGACTAAAAAGTCACGGTGTATGAATATGGTTTCGTTAGTGGCTGCGAAAAAATAAAAAGGCACCATTGCTCCATACATTTTGGTCATTGTCTTTTTGCTGGCCCGTGTCGAGACTACCACGGAATTGTCGGTGGCAGCGCAGAGGTCACTTTGAATGCATGTTTTGGGCCACACAGGGTAGGATATTCGGCCTTTGCTAATTGATTGTTTTCTTATAACCTTTTCTTTATTTTGTTCTGATATTCCAGCATTAAGAACATCATAATTAAAATGAGTTCTTTACTCACAATTATCAAAAACAACTCAAGATACAAACAATGGTAGGACAAAATTAGGTAGCGAGTGCCTTTGTTAAAAATCTTAATTATACAACCATCAAAAGGATTCATTTGCATTATTCATGTTTGGCAGATTGAGTAAATCCATGTTCGACAGAGTTCTTACGGCCTGAAAAGAAAATTCTTTAGTCGCTCTTGGAAGTACAACGTTGGCAAAGGTTCGTCCCCAACCTTAATATTTCCCAATTTGCTACTGCGGAGGAACTTCCAAATTGCCACCAAAAATTAAACCAGCAGAATTCACAAAAGCATATTTCAATATAGAAAATGACAGGGTTGTAATACATCGATAGATAGTAATCAAATAGGACGTTGCCACACTAACTCCGTTGCGGCGTTGTATTACCGTACTAACTGTGTTAGGAGCAGTTTCTAATTTCATTTGTTTTGTTAGCCGCCGCCATTACCAAATTACGTCAATTTGCATTAATTTAGTCAGTTTTATTTTGGCTTTTTTGGTTGGAATAGTAGATAGAACGGTTTGTTGTGGCCAATTCGGTATAGTGGAGGTTATGGTTTCTATAATGCCATATCTCGGAAACGGTGCATGGTAGGACCATGCTTTTGCAGAATTGAAACGGTTCTGTGGCCAAGTTTACGATGCTGCAATCAAAATGGTAGATTTCCATTAAAATAAAGTCCCATTTTTTTTTTATTGCTCATAGAGCTCTAGCCACATACTTCAACTCAAACAAACCGCCCCTCAGGCGACACTGACCCGAACGACTGGTCGCACCGACACGCAACCTGGCGTCGTGTGAGTGACATTTATGAACGCGAAGATTATTCACGGGACCGATTGCAATTAGAACATAACCTGTATACATACACAAAAATACTTATCGGTATTGATACCACACTTACAACGCGCAACGTGGATTCGATTCGATTCAATTTCGGTTCGAGTTTATTTGTAAACGAAGATATGGTTACTACGTATTTACAGTGTGGATTCGACGTCTCTCTGTCAACTGCATCAGGCAAGAATTCTGTTGTTAACTGATACCTCTACATGATTTTAAATGGTTTTCCACCAGTTGGCCCTCGGCCTGTCGGTCTACAGAAAGTTAGAAACCGAATATCTGTCCCCACATTACTATTTTCCGGGTATGACCTTTTTTCAATTGAACACTTACGTCATACTAACGCCTTTTATAGGGGAAGGCAAACACTACAGAATGTCTTTTACGATTCTTACAGACTACAGAGGTACCTTATCCTCTTGCTTCGACCACGTTCATACATCTTTTCATTCGCGCACTCGGTTGCGAGTACTACGAACCGTTCCGAAGAATATCACGTAACGTCAATGTACGTCTTTCTTTTGCGTTGGGTCCCTGCGTTTCCACTTACATCTAAACACTTAAAATAAATATTTTTTTCAAGAACAAAAGCAATATAAATAACACAATAATCTATTCAAACCTTTTTCTATAGCAACAACGTACAAAAGCACTCCAACTCCTTCAATTTTCTGTTTGATTTCTATTATTCAGGTACTTTCAATCAAGCAACCCTGGTTCGCCAAATTTGTCACACCTATTTCATCGGCTTCTCATCTATTCAGGCCAGTCAATGGGCACTATTACGGAGAGTAGACGGAATATTGAGTGGGGTCCGTGAGGATCGATCACCGTCACACCACTTCGCATATCCAATGACCAGCAGACACTGATTGATTGCGTGTATGGGTATCGAATTAGTGGGACTTGTGATGTTGGATGTTTACCTGGATACGTAGAAGACGTGTGGTTTGGAAAAGATTTGACGCCACAAAAGGACACAGCACCCGAATCGGCAACACCTCGCCACATTTTGCTCTATCAGGCTCTGACCCGCTCGAGCTGTTCAGCACTCTTTGTATTAAACTCTATAGAGGTGATACTGATCAGGTTTATTGGCTACAAATACGTCTGGACCTTGTGTGATAAATAATACAGCATGCAGCATCGTTTCAGATGATGTTGTGCGGACTGAAAAATTCTGGCTTGCGGCTATCTTCATAGGACGTTTTAATGATTAAGCTGATATCTAGCCATACTTCGTATCACACCAGACTTCGTATCTTTAGATAGTAAACAGTTATTTACATCATAAACCACTTAAAACCACAAGATAATATCCTCCTTACAAGAGTAATTGTTCTTTCCTTAAAATGCTTAGGGGTGGAAACGAAATGCGAGGGCTGAAATTGGGTTTGATTGTTTGAACCTTAGACAAACGTCTTATCTCGTCCTTCATGTATGAAACAATGCCAACGAAATTGTAATCAACAGATATCTAGTAAACAACTTATTTGCATAACAAAAGGTACTTTTAATTATAAAAAAGAAATGATGGGAATGCGGCATTGTTCATTTTAGTAATTGCTTATTGTATTGTAATGGCTAGGTAAACGATTTTTTGATTCTCCAAATATTTTGTTGTATATTCTTTTGTTCGTATCACAACAGAAGAGTTTGTTGACCCTCAATTAACGCCTTTTATACCCAAGGTTAGAATACCCTACTTACTTATGCCTGCGAGCTCCTCCCATTGCCAAAAAGGCATCCAAGCAGGCAGGTCTAAGAAATTAATGTCTTTTCTAAACAAAAAGGTAAAGTCGCGAGTAAATCTTGTTTAAGCTGCAGGACTAGAGAGGATTCGATCGTCCATTGGAAACGGATACATTATTATATTCTGGTCAGATCCTCCAAACTAATCCACAATTAATTAATTAATTAAAGATTTATATCGTTGAGGATTTATTTTGGGATGTTACAGAATTATGATTCGCGTGTTTTATTTATTTATGAAGCTAATAAGTTTATCAGATCGTACCTATTGAATATTTGATGTATGTAAGTATATTTCAATGTACTCGTGTGAATCAGATAAAAATAATATTGATTTATTTGAGGTATGTAGGTATCAAACTTCTTCGTCTTACGCACTATCTATTTAATAAATCCTATTTATTATATCTAAGGATATTCCGAACTGAATTGCCTAGAGACTAGACATTGTGTGTTTCTTTACATTCTCAGTTTGGCATTTGCTTAGTATCATTTGTGTGTTAGTACATATAACTTATGTTCCGTATGGTGTCGGACGCAAAGAATAGCACCATCCCATATCTTCCCGTGGGTGTCGTAAGAGGTGACTAAGGGACCAGAGAATGGGCAGCAGCGTTCTCTGTGCTTTTGTAACAGCCGTACTGCGATCGCCAACCCGCCTGCCAAGCGTGGCGATTATGGCAAAACCCCCCTTTGGGGGAGGCCTATGTCCAGCAGTGGACATCTTTCGGCTGAAATGATGATGACGTATAACTTATTAACTTAACTTATTTAATTATTCACATGACATGTTTCCTTTGCCAGTACAGATAATAAATCTAATGCTACAAAATAACTTAAAATGCACTTGACTATACCTAACATGCTACACAGTACGTGGCCCTTGTGAACTCACCCAATGTACAGTACAGGTGAATATGTCTATGGCGTGTTTTGTATTCAATAACACGTTAACACGTTAACTGCCAAGGTATATTTTCTGTATCCTCCAAATTTAATTTCTTGCGTATTGATTCCAAATTGAATAATTATGTATAAAAGTGTTCCCTTTCATTTATTTTGATTAAAAAAAAATGCTAAAACCACGTTGAATATGTCTTGCTTTGGGCCATGTCAGTCATTTTTAATAGAAAAGAACACTGTCAACGTGCCAGGCGGCACACTGCGGTCATTTGAATTTGATGCTTGATGTCAGTCACCAGCAGTGACTGACATGGCCTGAACAGATAGTGAGTCTGTCAGGCACCGGTGCCTGACATGGCAGTCAACGTGTTAACATAGGTTATAGAGAAACAGACATTTAACTACACACAGAATATGGCTTAAAGATAAACAGATATTAATCAGTACACAATACGCAAAAGATATCCATTACAATACAGGCCACATTTGCCCCATTGCGTCCGTAATGTTCGCCGTAATACATAGTTGACATTTATGGATTGCGCTGATTGGGAGCCGCGGAGCATGTGCCATTGCTTCGGGACAAAGACATGATATTAACTTGTGATGCATCGGTATTACATACGTACCTATGTATAGATTATATACCGTGACTTTTTTGTCGTCTTACAAAGGCGTAAAGTAGCTCTAGGCATGATTTTCTTTTAATCTACCATAATTAAAAATAAATAATACATTAGAATAAATTAATAAAATATCCTGTTAATGATGTTTACTTGTCAAACAGGAGAACATACCTACCCAGGGCTCGAGTCCAGTAGATCATCGCTCGCAACAGGGTATTTTAACGACCTCATGCGTCGTAATACTGTTTTTTTTTTTTTTAATTATTAAAATCGTATAAATACCATTTTTTTTTTAATGAATGTTTAGTAGTCATTGGATAGATGAAGTGGGCTGCCGTTGTGAGACGACTAAAACTTCACGGTGTATAGAAAATAATTTCCAAGATAAACAGTAGCCTAGAAGACTTTTGTACAGTACCTATGCAGAATTATTTGCAAATAAATTAAAAAAGCGAAGGTCCATAACATATTTTTTGTACCAGATATACTATTCTGAGTTATGCCGCTTCTTGGAAAAAGCCCATAATTATCCAACACTGAACTGCAATTCAAACAAAAAAACTTAGGGTTCAAAATTTCTAGCACATTCTATTTTGCTAGCCGTTCACGACAATGTCGTGTAAGTTCAGGCATTCCAGATCTTAGAATAGACAACATCTAACCTACAGCTCAAAAACTTAAGACTTAGGTACACCAAACACCCAACAATTTAGACCATCGAACAGTTCTAGTTCGTAAGTAATTCCTAAGACCATCAAACCGATACACGTACCGCCAACTATGTGTCGCCTGGCTTGTTCTCGTACATTAATGTACAACCTCCAGTGATCTTAGCGAGTCATTGTGAAGTTGTGTGGCCAAACTTGTGGGCTGCCTGAACTTCGATTATTATCCAATCTCAAGTTTTAATTAAAGCGTTTCCATAGCGAGTATGAGAGGTTTTTAGTGATGCTGTCGAAACTAGAGTTGGGTATTGTACAGGTATGTTTTGGGGGGTAAGCGCAACTATTTTTAAGCGCAACTAAATTATTCCTCAAGGCGCAACCATGATGAAAAATATCGTTAATGAATCCATCATACCCATCTCTATTTTTCACCATGGTTGCGCTTCGAGGAATAATTTAGTTGCGCTTAGTTGGTTGCGCTTAAAAATAGTTGCGCTTTGAGGAATACCCCAGTTTTGATGCTAGAATGACAATGACAGAGGTGCGGTGTATTATTATCCAATGTTTAGAAAAAATAAGACGCTAGATGGGAAGCGATTTTAGCCACTTATCAGAAGATACTGATGTACAATGTTTTTGTGTCCGTTTGTTGCACCGTTTTGTTATTGGTATTTATTTGACGTAGAAAGTTCACCCAATGTTGTGAGGAATTTTGGTTTAAAGAAGCCAGTTTAAAATTGACAGTGTTCTATAAATTATGCAAGTTTATGTATATTTTTATATGTTACGGCTAAAAGCTGAAGTAAGGTTACACCTAGTTCTAGCCGGCTATACCTAGGTGCGGCCGGTAACTATCATTTTTATTGCTAGGACACACTGACCAAGTGGATTACGTTAGGTTAGGTTATAACTGTGACCAAACGCGCGCTACATCCAAATTGGTTGCATTATAACAAACTGTTACCGGCCGCACCTAGGTATAGCCGGCTAGAACTAGGTGTAACCTTACTTCGGCTTTTAGCCGTAACATATAGATATAAGTAAGCGTTTTTTTTAAATAAGATTGTAATTGTTTACTAACTTACCAGTGGAATGATAATGCCTGATGATACGACTGTTAGAAAACATCCCTTTTTCGCATTCTTCATGCTAGTTCAATCCCCAAGTGCTTTTATTTCATGAACCTCGACCACCCCCAAATATAATCTGGTGAGCTGCTATGTACGTTATTAGTTCCTAGACTCAGTGACGTCACAGGACGTAATGAATGAAGTAATCTATCTCCGAACCAACTCGCCCGTACATCAGGCCGCCCGTCACACCGACGCGTAATAAAAGCGCGCGGAAAATTGCCGCGAATTAATCTTGTCGCCGTCAATGGAATGCGGAAGTGAATGCGCTGTAATAGTGGGTTTTGGTCGGGTGAATAGATCACTGCGTTGCTACGGGTCGGTGTAAGAGGTGATTACAGACCTTGTGATAGAACTCGATTTATTAGGTTCAGTGGGTTTTTGGAGCTATTGTGTGAAGAATGGATTTATTAAGAGTAAATTGGGTACGCTTGTTGAGTATGCGGAGGCAAGAGGGACTTTAATCACCCATACAACTTATGATGTAATGTGCTCTCAGCTTTTCAGTCATATGATGCTTTCACTTAATAATTGGTTCAAAAGGCTTATCAAACTGGGCCAGATGGTCTATCGTAATCAAGACGCTTCTTGGGGACCAGTTTATGTACCGAGCGGTACGCACTGCAGGAGATCGCATAACTTGACGAAAATTACTGATTAATTTGTATTTGTACAAACAGGAACTTCCATTATACATTTGAGAGTCATTTAAGCATATATTTTCGTGTCTTTTTTAGGATTTTTGTATTTAATTTAGTTACGGCAACAACGAACGTTACCACCGTGAAGTTTAACCAACCGATAGCATGAAACATTGTTTATTATTTACACAGATTCATAAATAATATAACGTCAGGAGTTTGGTGTGTAGGCGGCGAGACCGACTCACTTCCTCCACCTCTGTTTATATTAATTAAGTCTTTTATTAAAGTACATTGTAATTATTACGCTTATGAATAAAGATGGGCTCATATAAATACACAAAGGACGACTAAATAAATACGTTTAAATATTTTGGATGAACAAAGTTAGGAAAGACTTGTGTGTTTTTCCTCCAAATTTCTTCAGAGTATTTTTTATTAAGAGTTCGTGAAAAAAATATATTTCTAAATCATAACAACAAACTGCTATCACCGTTAAGTTTTGCGAGATGATTTTATAATAAGGCATAAAGTACCTTTGTATGTTGAAGGTACAAAAAAAATTAAATATTATATTAAAGTAAATTCTTTACAGTTTAACTTTTTTCATTAGCACAGAATAAATCATTTTACCATGAAAGGGGACGACGAAGTCATACCGTTAAACAGATAACAATGACAAAAAATCACCATCAACAATGCACATGCATTTCGCAACACACAACGGTGTAACATGAAGCCAGTCAGCATGATGCCAAGAGGATAGGTGTATGCATTTAAAATTAGCTCAGTCTGGCCGCTGATTAATGCCGGTGTTATACTAGCTAACTACCGCAGGCCGCTACCTGATGCAAGCTTACTGCTAGCACCGATTTATGGGCAAACTCCACTAAAACATGCCTTTTGCGTGTTAGTGTTGGTATAAAAAAGTCTTTTTAGTCTCGGTGAACAATTCCTCTGATATTTCATCATCCTCTGCCTATCCTTTTCCCAATTATGTTGGGGTCGGCTTCCAGTCTAACCGGATGCAGCTGAATACCAGTATTTTACGTGGAGTGAATGCCTATCTGACCTCCACAACCCAGTTAGTACTTGGTAATACGATACCTCTTGGTAAGACTGATTGTCAGACTTTTTTGGGTCACTGACTACCTGTGAAAGACAGCCGGGACCAACGGCTTAACGTGCTTTCCGAGGCACGGAGGAAACTCGATATGTAATGGGTGGTCACCCATCCTGAGTCCAACCTAGGCAAGCACGGCTTAACCTAAAGATCGATCCGAGCCGCTGTTATTATTTAACCACGGGCTCCTCCTCTAATTCCTCTGATATTTATTTTATATTATTTATTCGGGAAAACAAACACTTACACACTATAAATGGTTATTAACATGGTTCTTTGACAGTTCTTAAAATTCCAACCGCGGACTTGTACAACTGTGGTAATAAAGTAGACCGTACTTCAATATAGGTAAGGAAAGAGACTGGGCACTAGCACGAGTTTTAACGTTTTTCGTAACGTAAATACGTCAAACAATATTATCATAATTTTAAGAATTTATTCATATCTATGGATAACACTGATTGTGAATTTTGCAAGCAATTTAAATAAAATGCTGTTGGATTATTGTATTTTCGATGAAAAAATTGACGTATTTTCGTTACGAAAAACGTCAAAACTCGTGCTAGGGCCTCAGGGCCTTAAAAAGTCTAAAATTTCCATGGAACTAACAAGACGGGCAAAGTTCGTTCCGCTCGTCCGTTCGTTCGTCCTTTTTTGAATGAGACACAACAGGACACAGACAGATAAATATTTACCAATTCATTCTGACCCTAATTTGCAGCAACAATAATAATTCTCATCTACTAAGATGGGCTCCCAGAGCAAATTGATTATCGTCAGAATAATATTTCGGGTTATTTCTAGTGCTCCGAGAAATTGGGAGCCGTTCATTTTATTAGTATATCGTTTTCTATTTGCATAAAGATGAATATAAATCGGGAGAGTCTGATTATTGCAATATTGCTTTCAGAAATAGACGAGGATGAGATATTGATTTTGGTATGAAATTGAATAAATTGAGAATGATGAAATACAGCATAACATCACGATTGTAATCTCCAAAGGTTGAGGCAGATGTTTACCTACAGGGTGTAAACAGACCCTTCACGAAACCGTCAACCAAGCATTATGTACATCAAACTAAGTCACCCTGCACAAAAATTATTGCTGGAAAACGCCTTTTTTTTAGGTGAAAAATCACGTTTTACGGTAAAACTCAATGTAACGCACTCAAAACTTGATGCTGATGGATACTTTGAATAGTAAACGGGTCATGGAGGTAATTAAAGTAAAGTTAAAACCTTAAAAAGTAATATTAAAAAAAAACTTGTGAAAAAATTGGAACTTTGAGCTCCAATATCTCCGTAACTAGAAGGTTCCCTGGTATGGTCCAGAACAAAAAAATGATCTCAAAGACGGAGAGAACAAGTGCCGTTCGGCGTCGTTAAGGGTCTTTTTACACCCTTTAGTTTACCCACATTTCAAAAAGTAATATCTAAGTTTAATATCATAGGAGCGAGCCTATTGCCATCAACAAGGCACAAATCCAGACTCTGGGCTGCTACTGAGAAATTCTTGACGGAAAAACCTAATAACGCTATGCCCGACCTGGGAACAGAACCCAGTTCCTTATAACTCTGTACCAGTCCTTGCGACCACAAGTACTACTAATCAACAATGCAGCGGAATATACTGATATTAAAATGTTTATTAATTAGTAACTACCTTTCTAATAGCTACTTATTTATTTAAACTCCATGTACAAAAGTGGTACATAGGCGGACTTAATGCCACAAGGCATTCTCTACCAGACAACCTTTGGGTCAAATAGGACAGCATTGTGATAGAGTACAAAAAAATTAAATACGAAAATACCATTTTGTAAACATAAATTGAAATATATAAATAGGTACATACTAATACACATATATACAAATAAAATGAAATAAACTAATATATATTATAATACATACAAATAGTCCAAAATACTTCTTATTTACTTCTACTTTTTTATTTTGTACTTATCTGTACAAAATAAAAATACTAATCTATGAAAGTCAATCATGCAATATTCTTTATTTAATTTAAATGCTGAATGTTATCTAGGTACTGCTTGCAAACCGTTAGAATCTAATAACAACTAACTTTCTTGATGTTTACCCAAAAGTTCCCCTCGGCAAGTGGACCACATCCCCAACTACTAACTAAGTGAATATTACGTAATTTCATAATGTTAGTCTCGATTAGTTCGTATATTTTCATAGCTGGAGGAATTATAAGGGTAAGTAAGCTTCTTAAACAGAAGTGAATATTGTGAGCCTAGGCTGTATCTAAAGGGTATAAATAGACCCTTAACGAATCCGAAAGGCACTTGTTCTCCCCGCTATTGTGATCATTTTTTTGTTCTTCACCATACCTTCTAGTTACGGAGTTATTGGGGGTCAAAGTTCCAACTTTTTCACAAGTTTTTTTTTTAACACAATTTTTTAAGGTTATATCTTTACTTTAAATACCTCCATGACCCGTTTACTATTCAATGCATCCATAGGCACAATGTTTTGAATGAGTTACATTGAGTTTTACCGTAAAAGGTAATTTTTCACCCCAAAAAAAAATCGTTTCCCAACAATAATTTTTGTGTAGGGTTACTTAGTTAGATGTACAGAATGCTTGGTTAACGGCTTCGTGAAGGCTCTGTTTACACCCTGTTTATCTAAGAGTTTTATATTTCTACAATATTATTGTCAACAGGATTAACAAAACACCTTTTACAAGCTTTGTTGAACGCAAATAAATAAATATGACAATGTTTTCAGAAGCTTTTGTTAATCATAAAATAACATTACGCCTGTAATCCCCGAAGGGTTAGGCAGAGGTGTACCTAATAAGTCAAAGTCAAAACATTTATTACGCACCCACATTTCGCCAGTTATGTTTAAGTCCTATGTAACAGGGAGCGACCCTATTGCCACCAACAACCTGAGAAATTCTTGATGGAAAAACTCAATAATACTTTGCCCGACCTGGGAATCGAACCCAGGACCTCATGCTCAGCAGTTGCGACCACTAGACCAACAAGGCAATGAGGCAAGGTTTTTCTTAATCCTATACATTATTCACTTTCTGTTATCATTGTTATCGCTGATAGAAAATCTGGTCTACCCCCCTGTAATCAAAATAAAAATAATTCCGCAAGTAGAGCTACGGGACACATCAAGTTAAAACACAATCCTAATCAAATACAGCTTTCATTATATTCTGTCAACAGTTGAATGTGACGTCAGGTGTAGTTGATCGTGTAAAACGAACGTAAACACACGTATGTGCCCGCTTAGCATCAGATACAACGCTATCCCGACTACATTCTGTCAATAAGCGCTCACTAGTGACTAGGGGTGGAGCTATACTACGAGCTATACTGCTGCGAGATAAAAAATAATAATATAGTAAGTAACTGTCTACGTAAGGCCAAGAATAACGTCAAATTGTGACAATTTTGTGGCGCTTGTTTTAATATTACTGAGGTATTCACTTTGTGATGAATGTACAGGGTGAAAGGTTATGGTCATGGATTTTTTTGTCGGTTGTTTGAAAAAAAAAAACATTTGTTCCATACATTTTGACCGTGTAGGTATTGCACTTTTATAGGAAACAGCTGTTTTTTTTTAGGACTGTTTCTATATATTATAATTCGACACTATAACATTTCCTCTATAGAAAAATACCATCCTTCCATCAATAGTGTAGTTCACCCTACCAGAATCTTTTTGACATTGCAATTCAATTTAATTCATTTATTGCATCAAATATGGTAGGAACGTGAAGTTCTTTTTTTTTGTCAGCCTTAGTTGTCCCACTCCTGGGCAAAGGCCTCCCCCCATTCCTTCCACTTTTCTCGATGTTGCGCATCTTCTCGCCAATTAACGAGAAGTTCTTGAATAAAATATTTAGTAACACACATTTGGCCAATATATAGCATGCAATAGTACAAGTTTTTACACTTAAGATATTAATTACTAGGTAACTACATTTTGTCAATTTATGTATCTACTTAACAGATAAATATGTCTGTGCTTTAATGTACAAAATTTACAGGGAAACTTTCGAAAGAACTCATCTAACGAATAAAAACACTCTTGTAAAAACTACTTCCGCAACGCAACACAAAACTTATTGAAGGGTAGTTGAGTAATTGACGTAGGCAAAGCATTGTAAATTAGCAATATAAACACAGCTCCTCCGAAAAAGTTCTAGCTTTGGAACGGGCATTTCAAAATCTAAATGTGTAGGTTTCCTTTTATTTGTGTTATATTTCCGTTCAAATAGTTCCAGATTGGACCTCACAAACCTGACAACTTCGTAAATATAAATGCATGGGACCGTCAATAGATTGTGCGACTTGAATAAAGGCCTGCATGAGTCAGAAAACTGCATTTTGAATGCATGCGGGATAGAATGATAAGGGTGGGGAAGCGGGATTGAATTCAATTTAAAAATGTTAAATTCATTCATTCACTGACACTGACTGCTCAAGAAGCATAAAATACTTCAAGAAATACCACAAGAGTTCCTTTTATGACGACACTGAGCACAAAGGAAGTATATCTGAAAATTCATGTCATTCCACGTAGGATATGATTTGAACATAAAAGTTGAAGGAAAATGCTAACGCGCACACCCACACGGGTGTATTAAAATAAACAGCTAATTACACCTCTGTCCACACCTCCGGGGAATACAGGCATGATGTCATAGGTACATGTGTTATTACACAACAGAGGTTACTGTATCGATCCTCTAAATACTCCGAAATAAACATAACACGTACGTTTCCGAAACGGGAATTTAATTTGGTACCCAAAGATTGAAATTCCAATTACATTGAATTATTTTCTCGAACGTGAGTTAATCTTTTGAGCGAATATTAATTTGAGTTATAGTCGAAGAGGAAATTAATTATCATTAATGTACTCATATTCGTGAGAATTCTCGAAAGCGTACAAGAAAATCAACAATCTGGTGGCCCGTATTTTACATTAGACGTGACAAATATGTACTGTTTCTTGGCTCGTGAAAATCTTTTACCTACTAACTTTAATTTATCTGTGTAACACACTGTTTAAGCTTCCACGGTTTATAAATAAACTTACACTGTCATTTATATCTTCCGTGCATAGAGCATAATTGAAAATCCCGAAAGATAACTGACAGTGTAACTTTATCTGTGTATTTATTAATCAATACTTGTATAGTTATACATGGTTGTAATTACAGGAAGTCAGTGGCCCAAAAAGTCTGACAACCAGTCTTACCAAAGGGTATCATATTACCCAGTATTAACTGGGTTGTGGAGGTCAGATAGGCAGTCGCTCCATGTAACATACTGGTATTCAGCTGCTTCCGGTTAGACTGGAAGCCGACCCCAACATAGTTGGGAAAAAGCTAGGCAGATGATGACTTGGTTGTAGTTGTATGCACGACTGCTAGTAGGTCCTGGTTTGATCTCTGGGGCGGGAAAAATTGCATGGAGTTTTTCCGATAATAAATCTTCAGCTGCGCGAATTTTTAGAGGCAAGAAAATAACGTAACCAAATACAAAGTCAAAACACCAATGAGCAGCCAAAATTTCACAAGCACACAATGTCAGAGTCACAAAAGTTAGTAAGTTAGTACTTAAGTAACTCGTTAGTAAGTCGCGTCGTTTACGGACCGCCATTGAAAAAAATACTAGTGTTGTGACTCTCTGGCTACTCACCTTACTATGCTTCGTTGCTTTTTAGTAGCATCGTGGAAGAACGGCCAAGATTTAGGTGGTCAGTTAGCCACAACACAAAATCTTTCAAACGAAATAATTTACATATTTTTTTTTTTTTGTTTATTTTAAAGCAGAATCATTTCGTATCGCTTACACTGTACCACTTGCCTAACTAACGGCAGGCGTAGATTGATTGGAGTGCGCCAGAATGTAATCTGTGAGAGCGAAAGCTGCAGCAATCATACGTTCATTATTAAGTGAACCGCGTGCTACAAGATACTCATCACACGGCTAAAGACTATTAAACAGTAACCTTCACACCTGATATATTATGAGGGACTTTAGATAATAACACGATATTTGTAGATAAGCCGATAACATAACATCACGCTTGTAATTCCCGAAGAGTTAGGGAGAGGTGTGCCTCAAAAGCTTCACCCGCATTTTGCGAGTTATAATTAAGTATCACATAATGGGGGCGAGCCTAGTGCCATCAACCGGGCACAAATCAAGGGTCCGGGCTGCTACTGAGAAATTCCTGATAGAAAAACCCAAACACACTTTGCCCGACCCGGGAATCGAACACAGGACCTCATGCTCAGCAGTCGTGCTTGCGACCACTAGACCATCGAGGCAGTAGTGCCACCAACCGGGCACAAATCACAGCTCCGGGCTACTACTGAGACATTCCTACCAAGAAAACCTAATAACATATTTCAAGAATTTTCGTTCGTTCGTACGTTCAAATAGAAATTCTCCTCGGTGTAATCGAACATCAGTTGATAAAAATCAACAATTTACAACTGAATGACAGTCCTCTACTCTTAAAAGGCTCCGCAACTGCGTAACAGCATCCAGTTCTTCCTTTCCTAAAACAACATAAACCAACAGAACAATGACATTAATTATTCAACGCATAGCGCTAATAGATTGTTTCTGAACGTAATTTAAAACAATTAAGCATGAACCAAATGGCAGGTAACGGCAAATGTATGTTAAAAGCTTAATGAGCCACATTTTCACGGCACAAACACGCGAAATGTCAATAACAAGGCACAACGAACAAACATTGAATATTTTAAACATTAATCGAGCAAACAATTGGAGCTCCTAACTTCTCAGCAATTCTAACTTCTAAAGTTTGTTTAGTGCTGAAAGTGTACCAATTTAGAATGGAAGGGCTAATTACTGCCACGTACTTAGGTCGTATGCTCACATAACAGAACATCACGACTGAAATGCTCAAGAGAGTAGACAGAATTATATGGAAGTGTATACTTCTATGGGTATATTCAAGTGTCATCTATGATAAGCCGAACAATAACCCTTCTCCGGCTTGATACAGGGGAATTCCTGACAGAATACCCTAATAACACTTTTCAGATCTGGGTATTGAAACTATCCGATAACACGTGTACCTATTAATGCCCATGCCCTTTGTTTCAAGAACCGAATTTATAACCACTGATGGACTGCCCTATCTCGTTAAAAACCAAAGCTTACCAACGTTAATAGAGAGCTTAAGACAGTTCCTCCTTCTAAACGCTCCCTCTTTACCCGGCACACTAAAACAACGACTAAAATAATCACAAAGTACGAAGTATTTGCCTCAAACAATTAACATAATTAGAACGGAACGGAAAAAAATACGAAACAGACACAAAAGCAGCTACGGACTCGTCTCATCAGAATTTCATTGCAAACGTTTACAATTTCCATTTGGACTCCCCTTCCTTCCCCTCGCGCATCCAAATAGGATTTGTAAGCGTAGTAAACTCATTAGGGCTAAGCTTTGTCTACAGTCCAAGCAGGAAATAATATCGGAATGCGCTTAGGGCTTCAACAGACACGATGCTTTCAGAATCGGCGATTAGCGACTCAGACGCTTTTCTTGTGATGACATAGGAGCTGAACGCTAGTGTACGCTCATTACATGTACATTATGATGTCAGTCGCTACGATCTTAGACAGTGGAACTCGGTGCAATTTGCTCAATACCTATAGATAATTAACCCCCAACGAACGGTAAGAATCACCTACACGCAATGCAGCATGTATTGATTGATGCATTTGCCAAATTACTGATCGCCAATTCCAAAAAAATCGCGTCTGCTCTCGCCCTTAAATATCTAACTAGTCCAAGACTTTAATATCGGCAGGATTTTGGACAAAAACGTGATTAGCATCCTTATTAACGAGGGGAGCCGTGGTTCCGAGTTTCGGCACTTTTTAATTTACTTTTTTGGCGAATTTCGGGTGTGAGTCGGATTCTCTTTGTCGGTGTTATGATAATTGCTGGAGTTTTGAGTGATTGGTCCCAGGATAAACGGCGGTATTATGGTTCAGAAATTGAACTGCATCAGCTCATGAGCGACACCGGAATTTATGATCATACCTATTTTACTTCGGCGTGATAACACCTTCATTTAGGACAACATCGGACAAGATGCTCAATCGCTGTTAGAAAGTAATAACCAGAGCTTTCAACTGTTAAGCGAACCACGGATTGAATACACATGCAGAGTCAAATTCCCATCCTCATAGTAACCATTTTGGAGTGAAAACATAAGTATGAAGTCAAAATTATGTCATACGCTCATAAAACAAAAACTAATTTGCAGTTGAAAGCACGTATTTCCACAGCAGACTACAACCTAGTTCCAAAATAGTTCACAAATTCGTAATTTTGATGCACAGCATATTGCAAAGTTAGCTTAATTAGGAGCTGCATTATGGAATGTGATAGAGTATATTGGCTGTAAAATTAATTGTACCGCACAGCAGCATTGGGTAGCAAACATTGCATAAACAGAACCGGATGGAAATTTCCATCTGATACTAGCCTCGCTAATTGCTAACCACTACCTCGGAGGTACGCTGCTGGGAAATTGAGGTGTAAAGCTCTGTAGGAAGTATTAGTGGGATTATTGCGCTATGTTGTGAAAAACTTGAGGATTTTTTGTAATAAAATCTTGAACAGATGAATATGTGATCCGAACGTTAAGTTTGGTTTAAAGATTAGCATTCTCAAAGTTTATTTTTTTAATAATACTTAAGAATAGTTCATTTGTAACGCGCGGGATGCTAACCGCAAAGAAACTACGTCAACCGTTTTATTACGTAGTTTAGACGCATATTTAAGCCTAAAAGTGGAACCTCAATTTAACGCTATTTTCCTCTATGTATCATTATGAATCTAAATTAACTGAACACGCGCTAAATCTATTCAAAGCCGAAACCACATCACTTTGGAATTTACCTATGTACATACAACTAAAACTAAGTTCCCTTTCAACGCATTATTATTGAAGATCAAAGCGAACTTTTTAACTCAAATTATGCATTTATATAGAATTTGACCTGAGACGGTGTATTAGCATATTTTTCTCATTGTAAAAGGCTAAACTTTTCACTAAACAGAGAAACATTTACATATTTAAATTGTTTTTTGTTGTAAACGATTTTTTGTGACGCGTAAATCTTGTCAATAGGACAGTCGTGGAAAATGAAAGATTTGTGGAACGATCGCTTCGGGTCCGAGCTGCGAAGTTCAATGTTATTTTGCTTTTTTTATTTCAAGGACGAATCTCGAGTTTGTTTGAAAGACAAAAAGATAGTTAGGTCTGGCATGTCTCTCTGGGGTAGGTTCATTAGTAAGATAAAGCTCTGTTCTGCATCTGCTTTAGTAAATTATTATTTTGGTGAAAAATTGTAAAATATGGAGGTATCTACTTATTTGTGTTGCAATTATTTTAGATGTTTTTTTTCTCAGGCCATGACAATATAATAAAAGTTCCTTATTCTTACCTCCTTCCACTTTCTTTACTAACACAATAAAGCTGTAGAGTTTGTGTTTGTTTGAGCGCAAGTATCTCTGAAACTACTAGTAGGAATTGAAAAATACATTTTGCTATTTGATAGCCCAATTCTTGAGGAAGATTATAGGCAACTAACCATTTAACATAAAGGTACGACCCTTAAAAGGCGAGCAAAAAGAGAAAAGGCGGGTAAAACTGCTGAGCACAGCTACTCGTAGTAGCGAATCTATTGGGCAACCAGCGAGGTAGATTTGACAGCAAGAGCGGACATACTTCAGCATCATCACTGGAGTATAATAACAAAATAATTATAAAAACATCCTCCTTTATGACCGTTTTCATTTCGGAACATTTTGTCTCATTTCTATATTAGCATGTATCCCGGATTATCCGTAGGTAGAATACCCGGTTTCATCTACTTTGAGGCTTTCAACATATTTTACAATTCCGTTACAAAAGTAACCGAGCCACAAAATTTATAATCCCATAGTAGACGGACCAAATAAAACTGTGTCAGTTGAAGCCGAAAAACTGTGTGGAAAAAGTTGAAAACTTTTGATTAAATATTTTTAGGGACTTTTTTATATTGTATGCGTTCTATATTTGATAGTTTTAAATAAACAATTTTGTATGAAAGTCCTTCATTTTTTGTGCTACAAACTTGAAATTTGGCAGGGAGGTAGTAAATAGTCAATAAAAGTCTGCTAAGAATGGATTTTGCAGCAGGGCCGGATTAAGGAGGTCTAAGGGCTCTCGCAAAAAGTCGCTTAATGTTGTAAATCAAAAGCAAAATCTCACGACATCTCACCAAGGGGAGAGGGGGGGGGAGTTGAAAAATCGCCAAAATTGCCTCACGTAGTTAATGGACGCCCCCTAACCCAAGCATCCCCTTGCTTAAAAGGTGATCTCCAAATCATGTGTGTGATAACGTTATGTACCTAATTGAAATAAGCATTCTTTTTTTTAACACTTTTCCCGAACCGGGAATTCATCCCAGGACCTCATGCTTAGTAGTCGCGCTTGCGACCACTCGAGGCAGTCTTACACATACATACCAAAATTTCCACGCGAACGAAGTCGCGGGCAACAGCTAGTTTTAAATAAATTTGGATGACGCCGTGTCAGCCAGGCAATGGTCTTCTGATAAAAGTTAATGGCTCCTCAATCGCGAAGACCTTATCCTTCCTTTACCAGCATCATCCTCCTGCCCGTGCTTATATCTGCCGATATTATTTGTGGTACAAGCACCATGGGTTATCATCTTCTGCCACACCTACATCTCTATCAGTCATCACCTCAGTTTCCCCCTTTGCTACCCGCCATCGTTTCCATGGTTTTTTTTAACCATCTACGTTCATACTCCTATCATATTGTAATACCAAAAGATTTGAAAAGAGTAACCATGGAGTTTCTTGCCGTTTCTTCTCCATAGAAAAACGACCAACCCGAACTGTGCACCTTTTTGTCGTAGTTTTATAAGTGCCCATCTAGGCCTACGTGAAATAAAATATTTTGATTTTGATTTTGACTCAAACCTGAAAATTTTGACAATTTAAACTAACCGTCTAGGTATGGTAAAAGACCTCATTTCAAATGTTCAAAGCCTCTATCAAAATTATCTTATGGCTGAAATCATGCCTAAGTACTAGTTACTAAATATGAATTTTCACATAAATAACAATTTACCTAAACAAAGGTATAATGCATTTTGCCCAGGCGATTAGGGGGTGACCACCCACAGCGATTCGGACAAAGTGGGTTAATTGATTTTAGAGACCCATTAACACAGGTCCATTGATTTAGGTATGTGGTGCTCAAATTACTTAGGAACCTATATACATTCTGATACACGTGTGTATCTATCGGCCAGCTTTGTTTTGAATCTGCTTTTGATTTCTGACTGCCTCGTTGATCTTACGGTTGCGAGCGCTGACTGCTGGCATTGAGGTCCTGGGTTCGATTCCCAGGTCGGGGAAAGTGTTATTGGGTTTTTCCGTTAGGAATTTCTCAGTAGCAGCTACGGAGTCTGGATTTGTGCCCGGTTGATGGCAACAGGCTCGCCCCCTATTACATGGGACTTAAACATACAGAGTATACCATCACAGTATTGTAGGGAAATATATAGTCAGTAGTTCCTTAAACAAGCTAAGGTCCGCTCCCTATTACATAGGACTTTAACACAACTAGCGAAATGTGGGTGTATTATTAGGTACACCTCTGCCTAACTCTGCGTGGATTATTGGCGAGATTTTTAGGGGTTTTTAGGTTTTATCTAAACCCAATGCATTTTTTGTCTAAAAATATATCTCTCTATGGACTCGAGCAGTAACATAGTGCATAAAAAATTATTTTTTTATTTTGTTTTGTTTGCTGAGCTGGTTTTTTTAGATGGGACGAGTTTTTTTATAGTTTGTAGATGATATTATTGTACCTACTTAATCAGATTTGGGTTTTTTTTTATCCTTATCAGCATTTAGATGGCTCCGTGAAATGAAAATGTATCTACAAGTAAAGTAGACGAAGTCCAAAATGGCGTCTAACATCGAGTGATCAAAACAGAGACCTGCTTATATCCAGCTGAAGAGCTGTAGCTGCCTGCATTGTACTTCAGTCAGGCTCGCCACTCAACAAATAAAACAAACGCTTTTACTCAACCAAAACACATGTCCAAAACTAAACAAGCAATCTGTTTGAAATATTGTCCCAATCAAATCGCGGCGTGTGTCAAAAGCGTCACGAAGAGCAGTAAATTTACAGAATGCAATATGGCGGATGTCTAGCCAATCAGATGAGAGTGATTGATGTGTAGCGATGCAATGTAAACAAACATAGTGGCTGAGCCTAATGGAGAAGAACCCTCTTCTCCATTTAGCTAAGGTTAGGAAGCACGGAGTATTTGCGATTATGGTAATCAAATAATGGTGAAATTTTAAGCTTGCTTTGTAGATGGAAACGTGGTTTCTAAGGGGAAGTTTGAAACCCCGGGTAAAACAAAGAGTTGGGTTTGTTGGGTTGCGCGGTTGCCATTAGGCACGGTTAATGGCGATAGATGTGCCCCTCTAGTAACAATTATAATTATGAAAGAACTAATTCTCTCTCCAAAAGAAGAAGACGAAAGAACTGTAAGTAAAGAAAAAGATATTGTTATGTATATAGGGTGACTGGTAATTAGTGACCGATACTTAAACACGTGATTGTAGTCATGATAACAAATAACTTTCCCAAAGAAACATTTTTTTTTTACACAGACTTTTATCACAATAACACAACATCTGTATGAAAGTCGCACGTGCGCGCCTATGACCTACCAGCTGTTAGCCATTTAAAAAAAGTTAGTATTGGTCACTAATTACCAGTCACCCTATATAAAAACGCTTGTAAAGCTAAGTGACCATGAACTGATCGTATCGAAAAGTATCGAACTGGATGCTTCCGGGCATCGACAAAACTATTTAATTGGGTCAACAATAGCTTCGCTGTCAAACTCCCGAGCACCCATTCAGTGTATAATGAAGTGCAAATTACAAAGCAGCCATTTTGTTGGGGCAAGAGTCTCCTAATATCTAGTGTCCTCTTTATTTTACTGTGTGTAATTTTCTTTTATTTATTTTGGTCCACAGCAAAAGGAAGTTGATTATGTTTTTAAAATAAAGATAACGTAATTTCTTCAGTCGAGTTTTTTTTTAATTAGCGTTGGTATTAAAGGACAAGACGTCAAAACAAGATCAGAACCAGGAACGTAAAACTGAAATCAAAAAGGAATCATGCTGTTTCCCGATATCTGCCGAGCAAAACAAAGATAGAAAATAAATCAGTAAAGATAACTTATTTCAGTTTCCTCGATAACAGTAACAACGTTACAATTTAGTTAGAAAACAATAAAAAGAAAACTTATTTCTCTATCTTTCAATTTAGGAGAAACAGCACCAAATAATTCGCAAAACTCGACACGGAATCTAATTTAGCCAGCTCCTAAACACGTGTTCCAAACTTATCTCTTTTGGCTAGAATCAAAGTAGCAATTCTCTTTCACGACAGTTTGCATCGGCGTTAGATTTGTCGTCGAAAATTCCATTAAGCGCTGTGTCGCGCTGTGTAAAGTGTTAAATTCGATAAAACCGCTTTCATGGCGGCCTGGTACAGCGAAACGAGCGCACGTATAGGTACGTGTGTGTACCAGGGGAGTAGTTTTATGCCTACATACATATACGAATAGTGTCTCTGTGTACGAATCGCGTAAATTAAGTTTGGGTAATCACGATCACTTTGACAAACGTAAAGAGTGGATCAGGTTAAAATCTAGCAGAAAGAATAATTGAAACAGATGGCATACATACGAGTGGAGAGCCCTTTTTTATTGGCAAGGGATACACATAACAAGTTAAAAACTAAAGCTTGAATACAGCTTAATTATCAATAGATTAGACGATATCGTTGATTAGTAATTAATTAACTAGGAGAACATGAATGAAAGGTAGCGCTGAATAGGCTTTGCGTGACTAGTTCATGTATCGACTACTCAGACGTGAACTAGGGCGTCATGAGTCTACAGCTGGTGGCTGATATATGATGTTCTGTTCTGGTAACAATTGACTGTGTGGGTGTAGTGACTGTGTTCGTCCCTATTGAATTAATTAATTTTATTGACAGTATATTAATTATTCGAAATGATTGGCAAAATATGAAAATAAGTCTGGTGTGTTTCATGCTGCATGTATTATTTTACAGAATATTATTTTTCTGTATCTCTTTTGTTAATTAATCAAAGATCCACTTCTATGCATGTCTCGTATTGGCTTGATAAAGATCAAAACTAACGCGATCGGGTATAAAAATATAAGCTCAGTCAGCAAGAATGTAACTGATTTACGATAAAAGAAACTTTGTGAAGAAATCTTTACTTCAAATTGCCAAAACGCAGTAAACGATAATCGATGCTAGTTTCTTTAATCTATACAATTAAATAAAATTGAAGTGAGATTGAAGTGTGTGTTTGTAATTTTAAAATGTAATTACAGTTTTTTACTGAATGCATATGAAAGTATATACACATACAGTGCTTATAACAAATTAAACATTTTTATTTTTATTTTGTCTGTCTGTTTGGCTCAACCGATTTTCACTGGACTTTTACTAGCAAATAGTTGATATTATAAGCTACAACTTAGGCTACTTTTATTGTAGAAAACGGATTAGGATTCTGTGCAAAAAAAGACCTCTGTTCAAACAGGGTAGTAATATTTTTATAATAATTTCACGCTGACGAAGGTCGCGGGTTACAGCTACTGTATAAATATGAGAAGAAACCCATGGCCCGCCCACTGAGTGCGACAATTACGAGATTATACCCTCGAGAGTGACCCGACCTCCCTGAACTCTTAAACAAATACAGTGTAGTAGTGTACAAATATAGTGAATAAAAGCAGCCCTGTAGCCCGTCATATGTTCAAATATAACAGTATTCTGGAGTTGTTCTGTCTAACCGTCTAACTGTCGGTGTTTACAAAATGCAAATAGTTTGTGCTCAACTTTATCCACCGGGTTTAAGTCAGACGTAAGCATGTATTTGTAGGAATATGTTTGGTGCTGTATTGGTTAGGTGTAGGACCTGGTTTTGCCTGTGACTTCGCCCGGGAATAGTACCGTGGGTACAGTCACGAGCACCAATATGTAAACACTTAAACAACTTTAAAAGTCCTCCTTTTAAAGTCTAACTTTAAAGTTTCTCCTACAGTTCTCATTAAAATTTCATGTGGTAACATAGTATTCTGGAACTCATATTTTTATGAAAAAGATCCTATCTCCAAGATACAATCGTTATTTCTCGCAAAAATATTATACGGGGTGTAAACAGACCCTTCACCAAGCCGTCAACCAAGCATTCTGTACATCAAACTAAGTAACTTTAAGCAAACATTTTTGCTGGGAAACGAAATTTTTTTTTGGGGTCAAAAATCACATTTTACGGTAAAACTCAATATAATGCGCTCAAAACTTATTGCTGATGGATGCTTTGAATAGTAAACGGACCATGGAGGTAATTGGAGTAAAGTTAGAACCTGAAAAAGTAGTATTTAAAAAAAAACGTGTGAAAAAATTGGAACTTTGACCCCCAATATCTCCGTAACTAGAAGGTTCCCAGGTATGGTCCAGAACAAAAAAATGATCACAATGACGAGGAGAACAAGTGCCTTTCGGCTTCGTTAAGGGTCTTTTTACACCCTTTATATTGCTTTTAAATGAAGGAAAGTGTATACACATTGGTGCTCGTGACTGTACACACTGCCTGGATAAAAGGCATTCTATGTCCTTACCTAAGGCATAGATGACCTGTGTGCCAAATTCGTTTAACAGTGAAGGCACTCAAAAGTAACATAGACAGAGTTACCAATAGACTGATAGAGTCACTTTAGCGTTTATAACATAACATAACATCACGCCTGTAATCTCCAAAGGGTTAGGCAGAGGTGTACCTGGTAGTGCAGCCACATTTCGCCAGTCATGTTTAAGTCCCATGTAATAAGGGGCGAGCTTATTACCATCAACCGGACACAAATCCAGACTCCGTGGCTACTACTTAGAAATTCCTGATGGAAAAACCCAAAAACTATTTGGCCCGACCGGGGAATTGAACCTAGGACCTCATGCTCAGCAGTCTTCACTCGCGACTGCTCTGCAACGAGACAATTTAGCATTTATAATATTTGTGTAAATATTTCTAGTCCCGAGGTTAAAACTCCGTGACATTAATTTTGTTGTAGCAATTGTTTTGGAATAAAGAGTAATTTCTGCCGCCAGACAAGATTGCGATGTGAAGAGTGAGGTTCGGAATCCGTTAACATACGATTATTTTGTATTTGAGAGTTTTATAAACTTCAACATATTTGTAGACTACGTATTTGAAAAAGTCTAGATATAACAGAGGTTGTAAGCCCCGTTTTTATGTCGCTCTGAATGTGTGGACTACACTACAGCAAACTAGAATGAATTCAGAGGTACTAATCTAATGTACCATTCCAAAAAACCAGCATTACATTATTAACTAGCCTCAAAAGTCTGCGTTACTTTTAAAAAAGTACGAAAAACTAACTAAAAATACTCTTTTACGTTAACATAAAACAGTTTTACATGCACTAGAAGCAGTTACACCGGCCCAGTGGTTCAGAATTACTCGCTCCGGACAAAAAGACCAAATTACTTTTGCTCTTAAAAATCTCTTTTGTCTAGCTTTAACAATTTTCTTTAAGCTTTCAACGAAACCCCTTAAAAGCGGGCAAAAAATTATGTGCTTAGAACAAATCTATTATCTACTTAAAATTTTGCTCTTTTGTTATTTTATTTCAATAAAAAAGCACTTAGCTGTAATTTAATAATGGTTTAACAATGTTTTTGTGTCAATGTAATAAATTACTTTTACATATCAACGCGTATTCAGCATGCATTGACGAACGAAATTAGTTAAAATTATTTCGGATAATTTTCCATTGTAGACTATTAGTGTAATCAGTAGAATGCGGTTACAGCAGGAGCCGTCCCTAATGTATTTGGGAAAAGGCATGGTTTGAATTATGATGGCACGGCACTGGCTCAGCAGCTTCTACAATGTGTGTACAAACTATTTCACGATCTCCGAATTGTAGGGGTGAGATTTGCTTCTGAAAAAACCTAGAGCACGCCATTTTTTTTCGCCAGTTCTCTTATTATTTTTTTCTTTCTTTCGCAAAACGTTGTCTACTTTCATTGCCAAGGACTCGGCTATTTCATTCATGACACGAGTTCTTCCGCAAAGCGAAATCACGACTTTTTGGGTCCCCAGATTTTTGTAACATCATTTTGCGTCCATTATTTAAATTTTAACGTCTAAGCTGTGACACCTTTACCTTTCTACCTTACCATTGTTACGGGGAAACTGAAAAGAAAACTTGAAAAGGACACAAATGTTTTGTCTAACATTTTTTTGGCTTTCTGTAAGCAGTATTTTATTTAAAAATGGAAGGTGTAAAAGTAACTTCTGCATATCAAAATTACAAAAAGGTTAATAAACATATTAAAAGAATTGAGTAGTAAAATTATAATCGATCACGCAATCAAACTGAAAGTAATGATGTCCTAATTTGTAAGTTCATCAATCACTCATTACAACCACCTGGCACCTAACAACAAATTATCCTTAATAGCAGAAACTATATCTCGTCTATGAGCTAACTTCTTAGCGTGTCGATGGCAAATTTTTATTAAAAATGTTTGGCCCAAAATTCAGCTATGCGAACACCGCTCGCTGATGCAGCATAAGATCGTCAAGTGCGAAGTGTTAGGGCATGCAGCGCAAGATGGAAGATGGGCCATTGGCTGTGGAGACATGCCGCATACACATTTGAGATCTGAGCCGTCCACGAACTGCCATCTGAAGAGATTGTCTTTCCTACGGCTGACTGGCACTTGGGTTCGGAGTCTATTCAGTGATTTCCAAGTCGGCGTCCAGGTTATTCTATGAATTATTTTTTACAAACAATACACATGTCGAAAAAAAAAGTACTTAGATAAAGTCGGTAATAATAAATAACTTTCATTACACCGTACTTCCTATTTGACAATTCAAAACTTCAAACAATAATCCATCTAAACGAAAATCACAAAAGCCTTACCAAAACTGAAGACCAAATCAAATCAAATATGTAACTTCAAAAGAACCATGAACGTCGAAGATAGCGACAGATTTGTTTTAATATAACCCTCCGTCCCACTATTGGCTCCCGGAGGACCAATATTATTTCCCTAGAATTTGATTTAGAAAATGTAATTGAAATAACTCGGAGGTTAAGCGGATATTTCAGCCCGTATTTATTATTGGTGGTTTAGATTAAATGGTGGTGTTTAACTGATGTTTCCGTTTGATTGATCAAACGTCTTTAAAGTTGGAGGCAATTAATTCAATTGTACTTACCGAACAGATTATTTTGCGTTAATATTTGGTCCTAACCTCTACTTGCTTTTAAAGATTTTCAGCTATTGCTTCACATTACTTGTGTTTATGTGTCGCCGATAGGCGTCTCATAAGATTATAAGAAAAACCTGAAGGTGCGAAGAATGGCAAGAGCTTAAGCAATCTGGGGACCACACTTAGAGCTCGCGTATATTTGTAAAAATACTCCCAAAAGATAGGTCTCGGTCAAATTAAGATAAAAGGTAATCATAGTATATTTTTATAATATTGGATTTGGCTAGAATAACATAATTTATAAACCCACTTGTCGCGTGGGCAAAATCAGAACTAATGCCGCCATCTTATTTTTTCAATACATTTTGCAAATGTTTAGCAAGAGCGCTCTCCTGTCAACCTCAATAGAGCTTCAAAAGATCCATGTAACACTGTAGGATAGACAATTACGTCAGCCGTAATGTCATTCAAAAATATTTTCATTATTATACATCCAATATACCTTATACTTTATTACAAGTACGCAGAATGTAAGGACTGTCTAGGTATTTAGCCTGCGGAGCCCGCATTTGCACAACCCATCACATTGTCTTATGATTTTGGTCGGCTTATTCTTTAATGGCGCAATTACACTAATCGAAAAACAAACAATGAAGCTGGACGAGTCTGCCCGAAGACGGACGTACTACGGCGTTTTTTTACACTTGGTCGTTTGACGAATTCCATGGGCAATCGAATTCGGGTGAAAAACCATGTGTAATTGCGCCATGGACTAGGCAAAAATGAAACATTAATTACAAGTTAGATCAAACATTTATTTTAAGCAGCTTAACATTATAATCTTATAACAACTTCTTCAAATAACTGAGCGACCGGCGGCGCGGGCATGCCATCATCATCGGCCTCATCGGCATCATTATCATAATCATTATATGATGCTCCTCGAACTTACTAGCAGCAACTGTACTGTATGTTTATGGCATTGTTTTAGTCTCTATCGTATCTATACACGTTCACTGTACATTTATTTTGTTGTATAGTTCACCACGAAACAAATAAAACTGTTAAACTAATAAAATGTACAAATATCCACAACAAAACCACACATCTAGATTTTAATTGATCAAGACGGAGAAGTGACAATATTTATGACATTTATGACATATTCTGTTTTCATAGATGACATAGCTTTGAATGTTGCCATTTAAGCTAAATTCTCCAAAAAAAACGTTACGTACGTACTTTACATTTTTAATATCAGCAGTCACTAATTAATCATTTATTTAGTAACATGATAATTTAGTATCATAAAACTTGTTGCGAATCTAATAAGCAAAGAAAGCATGTGTTTCCAAAGATAGGAGGAGTCTTACTCAAAATGGCTTAGATTAGATGAGACAAAACAGATAAAATATCGCAGCAATGTAAACGGCTTGTCTCATAATACTAGGTAGCAAACGTCTCATGGTACTCACTATTACTACCAGCAAAATCATTAATTAGTATTATTATAGAAATTCCATTTTCTGTTGAATATGGTAACTCCGTTGCTTCCGTCACTATTTCTACGTTTCGATATTTCAAATGATTGCGTTTAGATGTTCAGATTTAGTAAAATATTTGTTTCTTCTTTTTTTACTTTCTGCAGCTTAGTAAAAAAAAGATATTACATGGAAAGAAACGCCCCGTGATTGCTTCATATAATGTACATACTTTCATTGATGAACGCTTCTGAAATTAACTGAGCCCTAAAAAACCAATCTTCTGAACAGGATTGACTTTTGTTTAGCGTTTTTGACTATTCCGTCATGTTTATCGCTGATAAAATGTAACTTTATCTAAACGCTTTAAATCATAGACTTTATTAGAATATTACTTCAACATTCCCTTGTTTTAGTGTCTAAAAGAAGCCTGGCTTTGAAATATTAAAGCTTAAAGTCTCACCATACCTCAAAAAAAAAACTGGAAAAATAAATCCAACAAAAAATGAACATCATCAGTAAAGATGAGAGAACCTCCTCTCCCCACGAAAACCTAAGCTCTTACACACACGAATATTTCAGTACCTAAGCACACAGCCCAAGTTTTATCAGACGGAATGATTTACTGTACAAAAACTGTAACATTTCGAAATAAATCGAGCGCGAAAAAGTGTAAAAAGTGTTATGAGGGACGCCATTTTGATGTGACGTCAGAGGCTAATCTTGAAACATGCCTGTCATGAGTTTTGGGTGACGTGGCGTGGCGGGAGTATTCGAGGGCACAGGTGCGATGTCGCTACTGTAGGGAGTTTGGAAAACTTAACACAGTTAAATTATATTGTATTGACAATTAAGGTGGAGAAGGATCGTAGTTCTGTAGTTCTGTCTATACGCCCATCCTTACTAATATTGTAAATGCGAATGTAAGTTTGTTTGTTTGTTACCATTTCACGCGTAAACCACAGAACCGATCATCCTGAAATTTTGCATATAGGTTGTCAGGTGTACAAAAACGGACATAGGGTACCTTTCATCCCGAAAAAAAGTACTGTTCCCCAGGAAAACAACAATAACGTTCTTATGATAATAGATGGCGCCACGTGTCTTTCGAATCTTGATTAAATTATATTATTACAAGCAGAGTACATCCCGAATTGATTGTAAAATTCAAAATTAACGCGAGCGAAGCCGCGAGCAAAAGCTGGTTGGAAAATATATGAGTTTAAGTAGGTAGCAAGCTAAAACGTCATTTACTTCACTTACGAACCTTATCAATATCTCAACGGGTTCGCACTTTTTCTATAACTCAAAATAATATGTCGATTTGATGATCATTGTATAATTTTTGCCTCGTTGTTCGCTACTACTACAGAGCTACTGATGAGGTACGATTCACAGGTCGGACAAAGTGATCATTGAGTTTTTCCATTAGGGCTTCTCAGTAGTTCGGAGTCTGAATTTGTGGTCGTCTTAGGGGCGGATTTGTGAATGGTTGAAAGCAACATGCTCACCCCATTAACAAATACAAGGCGAATTGCGTACAATGGTACACCTCTGTTCCCTTCAAGGTAACAGATGTAATGATATATTAATAATATATGCTCCGCGATATCTGCGTAAATCCAGTGCTGAAGATAGGCCGCACAATGACCGCTACATTTAGCTATCAAAGGAGACATTAACATAATCAGACAGACAGATTAATGGTCGCAGTTTGTGCTGGAAAACAAGAGGACAGCGCTGCTTATCTTTGAACTAATCCTTTGCTCGCATTTCACGACATTCACGGGCAGGTAAAAGCTGGTGTTTTTGTGATCAAGCTGGTTTTATTTCAAAGAGTTAGAGTTGCAAACAAGCCGGCGCGGCAAGCCGCTGGTCCAAAGATAAGAATTCAACGTCGCCTAAGATCATCTTCACTGCCAAACATTTCACAGATGGTATTCCCAACCTGATTCCTAAATGATATTACAGTGCGACATTTTTGTTAAGAAACATTTTCACGACAGGTGCTGTCTAATAAAACAGAAAACTATGAAATAAACTTATAAATCATTTTATAGTCGGATTGTCGCCTGATACCCTGGGCTCCAGGAGATAGCAGTAAGAAAAAACATATGCCTGATATTTATTACACACAAGGCCACCCCGTAGTCTTCACAACGGAACTGCTGTATGATTGCTGATGAATTCCTTCACGATTCCTTCAATAATTCTAATACTGGCTTATATATTTTGTAAAACTATATCACAATATCAATAACACCGATATCAGAATACCACTTGTGTTCGTAAAGCTTGTTACCCGTGATTGGGATCAGTAATTGGTTGGAATTCCGACCGACACGACCGACACATGTGATCGAACGTGCGTCAATCAAACGATGTGCGTCGCACGACGCGACGTTATGCCACACGTGCCATATCGCCAGTGTCAATGGAATTAGTTATTTAGTAAAGGAATAAGTCTATAACCAGAATATAACGTTCCTACTGGTGGGACCCAGAGTTCCTCTCTGTGAGAAAGATTGGGCTGAAATCCGCAACTGGGCTGGGTTGGTGGTTATCACAATGTCTTTAGATTTTTGGTTCAAGGACATGCCAGTCACAGTCGCGGTCGTATGGAATTACGTGAAGAACTAATGTGAAGATTCGATAGTTTTGTGCGTTCGTGTGTGAATTGGACTGTAATTTCGATAGACAGTAAATAATTTATTTGTGTGTTATGTCTAGGTTAATACGGCACAAAAGTACGAAAAATATTTTTGTGCGTGGATTCCAATGTCATCGTAACATTAAAAAAAAACTGCCATTGTCTTTGGCAGTTTTTTTTGTGTGGCTGATTGGAAATGTTAGATCTTCATTTTTGAAAAACAAAATGGTGACATTTTAACAGCTTTCACGATGAACGATAGAAAAGTTGAAAATGTCCGGGAGTGATATAATATGCTACTGAAAAGCCGTTATGTAAACACGCTTTGATACCGATAGCCACTCCAGGCCCTCAGTTGTAAGTCACTGCTGCCTATGCCAATAGTATAGTAGTCTCTTAGCTGGGTAATAGTGGTATAGCCTCGTGATATAAAGGGTGTAACAAGACCCTTAACGAAGCCGAAAGGCACTTGTTCTCCCCATCAAAGCGATATTTTTTTTGGTCTAGACCATATCTGGGAGCCTTCTAGTTACGGAGATATTGGGGGTCAAAGTTCCAACTTTTTCACAAGTTTTTTTTTTTATACTTTTTTTAATGTAAGATTTTTACTATAACACCTCCACGGCCCCCGTACAAAAAAAAAACAAAACATCCATCAGGCTTCGTGAAGGGTCCGTTTACACCGTGTAGTAAATGAACTAAATTGAATTCAGTTTAATACAGATAAAAGCACGTAATAATTAAATATGAAGCCGTTATTAGTATATTTGTTTATGTTGACAACAAGAGCCTCCGTATTAATAACTTTGTCGAATATTAATTAAAACTTGTTAATAAATGTTAAATGTAAATGGAACATTTTGTGTTTTGAATAATTCAATGTAATAATATTAGTTCTAAAACTACAAACAGAAAGTAAGAGTTAAATATTCTGTTCATTATTTATTTTTGTTTTGAATTAAGTTATTAATGTACTAACTGCCACACTGGCCTTATGTTCGCAAGCGTTAGTACTAGCTGTGAGGTCTTGGGTTCAATTCCCCGGTCGGACAAAGTCTTAGTTGGATTTTTCAGCAGGAATTTCTCAGTAGCAGATACGGAGTCTGGACTTGTGCTCGCTTGATGGCAATAGACTCGCTCTTATTACATGTGACTCAAACATATTTAGTGAAATGTGGGGTCTACTATAAATAGCCTCTGTCTAACACTTCGGTGATTACAGATGTGAGTTTGTTTTTCTTTATATTTTTACGAAGTTTGTGAATGAAATATTCGTTTTAGATTATTTATTTGGGTAACAAGCCTTTGCCAGTAAACAGTTTTATTTATTTTAGTAATTAAGCGTTTTTTAATCTGCTGTAAGTCTATTAAGCGTTTTAAGTAATAGGTATAACGATTATTTTCCGCGTCCTTTTATTTCTTGATTTAATCTTCTTTGTTCGTCTAAATTAAAAGATGGTTTGCTGAGGAGTTTGTGCCGCCACTTCATCTCCCCAACTAAAGCAAAGCTTACCGTGCTTTCCGAGGCACGGAGGAAACTTGATATGTAATGAGAGGGCGCCCATCCACGGGACAACCTAGGTCAGCGCGGCGTAACCTGAATAATTATCGACCCGAGCGGTTATTATTATTTAGCCGCGAGCTCCCCTCCAACAGCAATCAAATATGACTACTTTATTTATCTCAGAACTAAATCTCCACCATTCTTCCCACTTGGCATAATCAGCCAATGCCACACTGCCACCCCCACTGCTAGGACACAAGCTTCCTCTCTATGAGATGGTGTGGGCTGTGATCCACCACGCGGGCCCAGTGCAGGTTGGTAAATCAAAATCAAAATATTTCACATGGGTCTAGATGGGCACTCATAAAACGTCGACAAAAAGGTGCACGGTTTTGGTTGGTCGTTTCCTATGGAGAAGAACCGGCAAAAAACTCCATGGTTACTCTTTTCAAATTATTTGTCGTGGTAGATGTCACATGTCTACGAATTCTTGGGTCCAGGACATGCCGGCTCCCTCACGATCTTTCCGCTAGAATAATCTCACTTGAGACGACGTAATAAAATCCATAATTACTACCAATAACGCTCCACCATAACACCCAACTATCCTATAAATAACATATCCATAATGAGCTATCGTTATGTCATAATACCTTGCTAATCGCGTTTCTAATCGCGTGCAATCAGCCGTGTGCATGGTCATTAATTAGTGCAATGATTTGTACTGACATATCGCTCTGTAAGGTTTTATTGGTATTAATAATTATGTATTATAATTGTGGTTTATAAGCTATAGGCTTTAGGGATGTCTTGTTTGGTAAGATTACCCGACTTGGCACTGTCAAAATCTGAGAAGTTCTTCCGTTTATGACTTGAAAAGACAGTCATCATCATCTGCCTAGCCTTTTCCCAACTATATTGGGGTCGGCTTCCAGTTTAACCGGATGCAGCTGAAAACCAGTATTTTTTATGGAGCGACTGCCTATCTGACCTCCACAACCCAGTTAGTACTGGGTAATACGATACCCCTTGGTAAGACTGGTTGTCAGTCTTTTTGGGCCACTGACTACCTAACGACTCAAAGATCTATAAATGACACCCGGGACTAACGGCTTAACGTGCTTTCCGAGGCATGGAGGAAACTCGGTATGTAATGGGTGGTCATCCATCCATAGACCAACCTAGGCAAGCACGGCTTAACCTAAAGATCGACCCGAGCGGCTGTTATTATTAAGCCACGAGCTCCTCGACACCGACAAACCATCGACTCGACTTGAAAAGACAGTATGATGATCTTTTAAAACTAATCTGGCTAGATAATATGCAGGGAGATTTTACGCGTGATATTATTCTCAATTGACAATTTTCAATTATTCTGACATTCAAAAGTGCCTGTAATGGTCTAATTGAAATAAATGCTTTGAGTTTGAGTTTGAATCTGTGTCTGATACGCTGGCTTTTGAAAACTATTTAAATAGACGTAATAAAAAAGAGGTAAGTATATAAAAAGCTACGCGGAACGTAGGACCAACAAACAAAACATCTTAAAGTTATAAGACCAAACGTAATACAAGTAGTTTTACCTCCTTAAACTGAAACTTTATAAAAGCATCAAAAATTAAAACAAAATTGGAAGGTAACGAGGTAGGTACTCGGCTAAGAACCCCCACTTGGCATAGTTAGCATAATGTTTCACCGTATTAATTTACATCTCTTCTGAGATGAGATCTTGAGGCGGAGCTCTTGGGAGCACTCGGAGCTCAAACTACTTCAAGTACTTTGTAATAAGTATAACTAACCCATAAAAAAATATGCTAGAACCCTCCCGATGAAACGGTGTACAGGGAACCGTTCCGTTTTATTTTGTTGATCTGAATGTGGAAATTATTGAAATAAGATTTTATTTTGCTACAATTTATAAGATCTGAAAATAAACTAGATTTACTGTAACCTTTGGTACCATTTCGATTCGCTTTGAACATCGAGCAATCAAAATGTGGTTTGGCTATTTTTTTTCTGATTCGCTTTCAACTCTTTGAAGTCCGGACCGCTACTTAGCAAAACAATTTTGAGTGGAAAAGAAAGGGGAACACAGTGACCACCAATCCCTCTGCCGATCAATTCATGCAGTTGCATTGAACGCTCATTGGAAGTCAACATCTGCCTAGCTTTTTCCCAACTATGTTAGGGTCGGCTTCCAGTCTAACCGGATGCAGCTGAATACCTGTATTTTACATGGAGCGACTGCCTATCTGACCTGCACAACCCACGGTAATACGATACCCCTTGGTAAGACTGGTTGTCATACTTTTTAGGCCACTACCTGTAACGACTGTCAAAGATCTGCAAATGAGAGCCGGGACCAACGGCTTAACGTGAGTTCCGAGGCATGGAGAAAACTCAGTATGTAATGGGTGGTCACCCATCCATAGACCAACCTAGGCAAGCACGGCTTAACCTAAAGATCGATCCGAGCGGCTGTTATTTTTAGCCACGAGCTCCTCCTTGAACACTCATTTGAAGTACCATTAATAATATCCGAAATTAGACTTCTTCTTCTTAGCGTGTCGATGGTAATCTAAATTGTGTCGGCCCAGAACTGAGCTACTAGTTTGGCGCCTTCAGTAGCGTCCAACAGTTCCTGTAATGAACCAACAACAGGTCATCGATGAATACCTAGGAACTAAATGGCCGATTCGAGATGTCCACAGTACCAAAAATAAATATTCTATATTGTCCTACGTTAAAATCCGAGGTCAGTCAGAATACCGAAATACATATAAAAGTATGATATATTGCCCTCCCTGGAATACATACACGTGCCTCCTACAAATATGTTACAAATTAGAGCAGTCGGGGATTAGGACCAAGTTACATTCCCTGCTTTAATTCACGAAGGATTTAGCTAGGTACGCCTACAGGAAAATTATTTCGGTCTAGATTCTTTCTCGTTTCGCTATGAACTTATAAAGTTTGCTCGTTTTTCTTTAAACATCAGTCAGCAAGGTGGAAGAGGGGTAACCCAGGAAGGATGCAAATTTTTAACCGAGTGGGGCGAAGCCCAAAACACAGCTGATAATTCATCTATAAGTACAAATAAATAAAATTGTAGTGTCTATTTGTAATATCAAAATAACAGTTTTTTACTGAATGTATATAAAAATACATACGGCACTTATAACAAAAACACATTTTTCCAATTTTTGTCTTTCTGTTCCGGCTAATCTCGGAAACGGCTGGACTGATTTTGACGGAACTTTTACTGGCAGATAGCCGATGTTATAAGGTCTAACATAGGCTACATTTATTTTAGAAAAATAGTTAGGGTCCCGTGCAAAAAAATAAAACTTTGAAATGGGTAACAAAATCTGATTCAAAAAGGGAATTAATATTTTTTTTATAATAATTTCATGCGAACGAAGGTCGCGGGCAACAACTAGTTCATCATAAATTGGTCAGGAATCAAATTCTATTATTGCGGAGTAGGTTAGTCTTCCATGAAGTTCTTGACACATAAGTGGGTATCCCCACTAAATGTAGTGATAAGTCAGCCATCATCAGCTTGTAGCAGCCCTGTTGGACATAGGCCTTTCTTTGCACGCCATTAAGCGTCTCCCTACACAAACACCACACACCCAGTCGTAATAACCGTCCATCACATTTTTATTCAAAAATTTCCGGCTGGAGTGTTCGCAACGCGGCAAATCCGTAATTTAACAAATTCGCTGGTCCCCCTATTTGTTCGGCTTACGACACCCGTGTCCGGGTTTCTTAATCCGGACGGCGCCATTTATCACCTTTTTAGAGTTCCACACCGAATTGTAAAACGGTACCCACATGGAAATGCCTCCGACTGACTGAAACCCGCAAACTACACAGATGGGGTTTGTGATTGATGCTTTTGAGGATAGACACAAATAAAAAATTGGATTATTGAAAACTTTTTGATTAAGCAGGTTATATCTTATATACATACTTAAGTACAAATGCTGTAACCATGATAATATTGTAACACCAAATGATTTGAAAAGAGTAACCATGGAGTTTCTTGCCGGTTCTTCTCCATAGGAAACGACCAACCCGAACCGTGCACCTTTTTGTCGACGTTTTAGAAGTGCCCATCTGGGCCTACGTGAAATAAAAAAAAATGATTTTTTGATTCTTAAAAACTGATGTCTGACAGGGAGGTAAAACACTATACCGTATTAAAATCTGATGTCAAATCTCCATATTTACTGATTGAACTATAGTTCGCTTTTACGATTCCACAGCTAACACGTTTTTTGTCAGCGAATTCACTGATCCGTGACTAACTTTACTTACCAAATTCATACGCATGTGAAAATATCAGTCTTTCATAATATTTTCTATGTATATTTGGCTGGATTACTGTCGACTACACAATATTGGGAGCACTGTAGTTATTACCATACATAAAAATACATACGATCACAATTGGCAGAAATCTGACTAAAGGGGAATCAGTGAAGTGAAACATTATTTATATATCAGGGTCAGCATAAGTTTGGGTATAACATGGATAGTCCTGGAAAATGTAAGTCGAACAAGAACAAATTATATTTACCTTGCTATAGCTGGCCAAGTAATTATGAGTAGATCTATCGAATATTAATAATTATAATACAACTAAATTATAGCACAGATCTCCTTGAGCATTATAGAAAATGCTATTATCTCCTTTCACACTTTTATCAAACGTAGACTTCGCTATTAGTGTACTCCTCGTATAACACTAATTAGTGTGCTAACAAATAAGATAGGTACTTAGAACAATCTTAGGACTACCTGCAATAGCCGTACAAAGACCGCTAAACAAATAATTATTAATTAATAAACACTAAAAAAATGTTTGCCAATCAATTGTAATACTATCGACACGAAGGAGAATAACACGCTCAAAATTGTTAAAAATATGTGGTTATCACGTAAAATAGTCCACTGCGTGAAAACAAGTACAAATATAAGAGAGTTCGAAAAATGTCCTACATTACTCACAAACGCTATCCACCCCACAGTATCCCAATCACGCGAGCCCGTTCTTCATAGTTATGACAGTGTAACGTATTAGTATTCCTCCCAAGCAACTCTTCGATGAAAAATCTATTCTACCCTCTATTTACTGGTTCAAGAGGTCTGGATATAAATACTTAGGCGAGGTAGACTGCCTGGCCACGACCTACACGCATGTTGTGACGGCGACTGGCTGACAAAATAAATTTTAAAAATTGCTTTGAGCACGCCACGAGTCAGCACGACGCGACTTGGGACGCGGCGGTACAACCGCGAAGAAAACATCACGTGAGTGTCGCCTGGCGCAAAACTAGCAAGTCGCACCGCCTGAGGCTGTGGACAGGGCGTTAGTCAAGGTCTAAGGTTAATACCAGACACAAAGGGAGTTAAGTTCAGTTCGACGATAAAAAAGTGCTACTCCAAAGTTCGGTGGAGCGAATCTATGTTCGGTTTCAAGATAGAACTTAATATTATTGGAGTGTTCTGTCTGGGTATTGTCGGATCAGTGACGGACTTACACGAGGCACCATTATTTTGTTAGAAAAATGTTGATGTCTGTGAATACGAAAATAGAACAGTTAGAGTTTAAGAAAAACCTATTGACCTAAATGTTGACTGGCAGAACCCCGCACTTAGACGGCGCGGTTGGCGCAGTGGCTGAGCGACTGCTGCGCTTCGTGTCGCGGGTTCGATTCCCGTACGGAACAAATATTTGTATGGCCTACAGGTAGTTGTTCCGGGTCTGGGTGTCTGTGTATGTGAGTTTAAACACACCCACGATACAGGAGAAATTACTAGTGTGGGGCAAAGTTGTTTGTAAAAAAAAAAACACTATTGTACATAAAGTAAAAACAAATAAGTAAATACAGTATTGGACCATCATCTGCTTAGTATTTTCTTAACTATGTTGAGGTCGGCTTCCCACTGTCCACCATTGAATTTCCAGTATTTTACGTGGAGCGACTGCCTAAATACTCTGAGATCGATTAACTGGGTAAAACGAATAATGCTTGGTAAGACTGGATGTCAGACTTTCCAACTACCCATAACGATTGTCAAAGTGACAGCCAGGACCAACGGTTTAATGAGCTTTCTGAGACACGTACGGTATCGATATACATCATGACTTCGACAAGCGTATCTTCGATCAAACCATGTTGTTATAATTTATCCACGACAAATAAATAAAACACATAATCTTAAGAGCTAATTTTATAGAACTAGATAATCCTTCCTTATTAATATTATAAATGCGAAAGTAAGTTTGTTTGTTTGTTACCTTTTCACGCCTAAACCACTAATCCCATCATCCTGATATTTTGCATATACGTTGTCAGGTGTACAGAAACGGACATAGGGTACCATTCATCCCGAAAAAAAATACTGTTCTTGAGGAAAACAACAATAATGTATGATAATAGATGGCGCCACGTGTCTTTTGAATCATGATTGAATTATATTATTACAAGCAGAGTACAACCTGAATTGATTGTGTAATGCGAGCGAAGCCGCGGGCAAAAGCTAGTACTACTATATTTCACAGTTCACTTATTACAGATTCCTAAGAAGTATTTTCGCGAACCGCAAAACACTATTAAAATATTCAATCCCACCCCTTACGTCGCAATAAATTGTGGGGCAGGTATAAAAAGGAAACTACATAAACGTACAGCCAGTAGTTTGCGATTTCATCAGTATAATCTGGATTAGCACTGTTTTCAATTATACTGAACGGGTCGCGAACTGGCAGTGTGGGGGTTTACGCGTAATAATCGGTTATTTATTTATATTCAATTATATGACTAAAACAAACATATAACATCATCATCCGGATTAAATTCACCCGTAGGGATAGACAGAGGTCCATCTACAGTACAACTACATTTCGCCAGTAACGTTTAAGTCCCATGTAACAGGGGGCCAATCTATCGCCATCAGCCGAAAGACATATGATAAATAGAATGATTACCACTCCAGTTACTTTCCCAATTAGCTCTTTGATCCTCAAAAAGGACCTCCTCTAATAATGCAACAAACAATGTTATGACTAGGGATCGGATATTCGAATGCTTATTTTTTAAAGTACATTTTTCCCGGCAAAAGGTACAAAACTGTGGAAGCGGATTCTTATAATATATTTTTTTCTCGGTTTGGCAGGATTTTATAAAAACAAAAAAAAAGTGAAGAAAACTAGGCAAGAAATTCGTGGAAACCCGTAAAAAATGCTGCTCCGTAACTGAATTCATCATCATCAAAAAATGGATAACATGACAGCTACCAAACTAAAGGAAAAGGGAAAGGGAAATAAATAATTACAAATGCATTTTATGCAGTCAGTATTTTACACTATGTAATGGGTATTAATTGGGCCCAATTAAATCTATACTAATATACGTATATAAAGGTGAAGAGTTTGTTTGTTTGGTTGAACGCGCTAAACTCGGGAACTACTGGTTCGAATTGAAAGTTCGATAAATTCTTTTAGTGTTGGATAGCGCATTTAGCGAGGAAGGCTATAGGCTATATAACATCACGTTACAACCAATAGAAGCGGAGCAGTAATGAAAAATGTTGCAAAAACGGGGAAAATTGTATTTTTAATAATTCTACGCGGACGAAAGTCGCGGGGAACAGCTAGTTAAACTATAAAAAAGCATAGTCCGATAAAAATTATAGACTTAATTATGCTCTTCCTGATAGCTGTCATTTTAATCAAATTAAATTAAAACCCAAAGAAACGATGGATGAAATGTGGGTAGGATGATATGGCTAGAAAGGAGGTGACTGCTGAGATGACGAGTAATAGCAAAGTATGGAAGAAGAAGACATGCTTCGCCGAACCCAAACAAATTGGGACAAGGGCAGGAGAATGATGATGATCAAAACCTCTATAGGTACAGCCTTTTACGAAGATGCCGAAAAACGAGATAAAACGTAATAGTATAGGTACAGTTACTATAGTTCTTGTCTTTGGGTACCAGCAGGTTAATCATTGACCGAAGCATATTAATAAATGACACCATGACAAGAAACCTCATAAAAACCCCGTAACAATAAATCATCATAATTAAAACTAAATCCATGTCCCTACCCGTCATAAAAAGTAGCTGATATTACAATACTCTGCTCTAGACTACTCATTTAACGCGAATCAATTAAAGCGAGTAATTAAAAAATCGTCATTAAGTCGCGGGGTCTGTAACAGCGGAAAATGTTCCCTTTCATCATAATAATAAAAATGTTATGAGCCCGTCCGTCTGTCTGTCTGTAAAACTGTTTAGCACCTATCAAAGTTGTGCAATAAGTTTGACATTCCACTTTGACATTTAAGAAATTGAGAGAGCTTTATATTCCGAGGCAGTTCTGAATGACAAAACGTAGTACCTAGTGAACTTTGGTTTAGTTTGAAATATGTACGCTTTTGAATTTATTGCAAGTTTAAAAGGTCAAGTTAATTTTAGAACCATCGTTTATCTTAGCCCAAAAGCGTTTATTGCGAATGAAGTTCAAAACTACAGTTACTTATTAATGTCTACGGTAAGTAAACGGAAAATTCATTACCACAGTTAGTTAGAAACACAGAATATCACCGGCATCATCATCATCGGGTGCTTCTGTGTGTTGTGCTATGTCTTTTGTGTGCACTAAATAAATGATTTATCTATCTATCTATCTATCTATCCCCAGCCCAACTTCGCCCACTGCTGGGTATAGGCCTCTGTTTGCTTGTGCCAAGCTCCACGTTCCTGTGCCAGCCCCATCTATAATTCACCCACTTTGGCAACAATGTCGTCTACCCATCTCGCCACCGGACGACCAATATACATTATACAGTTAACTAATAATGCGGTCCAACATATGCGCTACTAAATAAGCTCCCAATAAGCTTTATCAACTAATTTAATTACTATAAAACGCGCTCCATTTGCGTATATAAGTGCATGACCACGCCGCCGCAACCACCACCTAATTACGGCCTATAAAATTATTTGATTTAAAATTAATTATATAATATGAGTGTTCAATTAATTTGAGCGAGAAGTCCTGAGGGGCTAGACAAAGAGGCATTGTCTCTTTGATAACGATTATCGGAAAGTAGAAAATGTATTGGTTTGACAAAATCCTCACACGCATCGACGAGCTTATATCCCAAGCCAGTTACGTATCTAGACCCTTTCATTTTGATCGCTGACTCGCCATAGCAAAATGTGTTTTTGGACTTACCCATCGGCAGAAAATGAAAAACGGGTGTTAAAATGCCTTTAACGGGGCCGAAAGGCACTTGCTCTCCGCGTCACTGCGATATTATGTTTGTTCTGGTTCATACCTGGGAACCTTCTAGTTATGGCGATATTGGGGGTCAAAGTTCCAACTTTTTCACAAGTTTTATTTTTTATACAAGTTTTTGATGCTAATTAAATACCTCCATGACCCTCGTACTGTTCAATGCATCCATCAGCACTATGTTTTGAGTTTGCGTTTCATTGAGTCTCATAATTTTTCACCCCAAAAAAAAGTTGTTTCCCAGCAATAATTTTTTGCTTCGTGAAGGGTCTGCTTACACTTTGCATACCTACTTTAGCCCTATTCAAGAAATATTGACTTGATATAATATTATGAATGTTTCTGAATCGGGAGTTGTGCCTGAAAACTACAATAAGCTCGCCTCTACATTACGTCATGATACTTACACTTATAATGTTACTATAGTTGCTGCCAGTTAAGATCGCAATAGCGGTCATTGCTCTTTCCATAATACCTCTTCGTACGAACCAAAACAAATGAACCATGTATCGTTTTTCATTAGAAAAAATGTTGAAGGTTACATAGATGACGATTCAAGACATGAACAGGCTTATTTTTGGATTTCAAAGTTAAGAACTTTAATAAATGTAGGTGGGTCAATGACCGCTATTGCGATCTTAACTGGCAGCAACTTGGTAAATCACACCTCTGACTACCTACATCTTCAAGAATTGCAGAGGCCGTTACGCCATGACTAAAATACCATCAGCAACAGAAGTCATTGAGTCGTAGAATCCTGTCTACTGCAGGCTATCTGTGTCACGGTTCAAGTGTCACTCTTCGCCATTGTGTTCCATTGTGTGGCCGATCGGCTATCGTGGCCTGCTCGGTGTCTCCGGTTTAACTTGATGCCTCGACGAGTACTGAAATGCGTAGGTATTGAACATTAAAACGTGTAGTGTATTCATGCTCAGTTCATTGAACAAAGCAAAGATTTTTATAATAAGTAGTAATGGAGTGCAAAATCGATCATAACTTAATTTAAATGACGGTTTTTGGCTATGATATTATTATAAACACTTTTTACATAAACGATCTTTTGTTTACGGCACCATAAACGAATTTACCGGAAGTACACATTATCGACATAAACTTTTATCGACTTCTAAATTACGTCATAACTCAAAAGCCGCCACAAAAATACGTCATCAAAAAACCTCGCACCACTCTTTAAAATTCTGGAGCTCATTAAAAGTTTAAGATGATATAAACGGGCGGAGCCGGCGTCAAAGTACTAGCGACCAATATCACAGATATTGCGGTTCGTAATCCGGTTGATTCCGGTTATTACCAGACCGATATTACTGGCTCCAACCGGTTTGAACCTGATATTAAATTAACACGACACGATGTGCTGGACACAGAGATTTGTTTCTTTTGTAAAGCTACGTTTATTAAAGAAAGTCTCAACAGTAAAATTGTATATTTTTAGAAATATTTGGTGCTGGAGGAGAAATATTATATTGTAGTTCTGCAAGAATTTTTCACTTGTACGTTTAGAATGAAATTCCTGTTTAAACGAAACAGTTTTTCTTGGAATCCAGCTGTAGCTGCCTCACACATTGACGACTCTGAAAGATCCTGAAGACTCATCGTTCTTGTAAACTTTATACATTTTGTGTGAAATCATAACGCTTACATTATTACCCGAAGGCATAAGCAGAGGAGTAAACCCACAACTCGCCAGTTCCGTTGAAGACCCGTGTAAGGGGTAAGGGTGGCGTGTTCGGAAGGAGTCCGCGAGGGCCGATGCCTGCCCGGGCTGCGGGACTGTGCGGGAAAGAGATACCGCGGTGCTGGAATACAAAGGGCAAAGAAGGAACATGGATGGGTTTTAGTCAGTACGAGTCTGACACTCCCTTCCACTTTGGCCAGAGCGGCAGGGGTCATTTGATGATTTTCCAACCGAAAAAAAAGGGGGGTAAGGGTGAGCTAATTGTCATTAGCCAGACACAAACCCAGACTACGAGCTACTATTGAGAAATTCGTGACGGAAAAACCCAATAACACTTTGCCCAACCTGAGAGTCAAACCCGAGACCTCAGGTTCACCAGTGGAGCTTACGACCACTACACCAACGAGATATTTTTTCATGAGTTATTTTATTCGAGCAAGTAACTAAATACAGATTTACGGATACGGAAGTGTTTCGACAGCGGACAGAAGAAGGGAAAAACACCAGTAAGGAAACAAGAACAGACTGAAATAAAATGTTATTGCGTGACGTCATTAACTTTATTATTATGCGCCCGAACATTGTCTTGTGTACAGGACATTCTTCAAGAGGATATTTCTGCACGAAACGTTTAAAATACTAACAACATGTTTTGAATTTTATGACGTAAGAAATATTTAGCAGCGAACGCTTTTCTTTGAAAGTTTACTTATTAGTTTTGGGAATTTTGCAATTTTGAGCATTTACTCGTAAGTTAGTAAGAGCTAGAACCAGCATGCCTGAGACATATTTCTTGAGGGCATGTAAGGCCAAGTTAGAGGCCCACGGGCGGTATAAAAACTCTGACACCAGGTTAGGCACTAACCACACGATAAAGAAAGAGTAATAACAAATACCATTCAAGTGTAGGTGTGTGAGTAAGAATAGTTCAAATCAAATCAAATTATAATTTGTTTAAATATTGGTAACACATAAAGTGACATGATATAACAAAAGTCTAAAGTAGTAAAATAAAAATAAAATAAAAATGGTATCTATAAACAGGTCAAATTGATTACTTGAGTAAAACTTATTACTTATGATACGACTTTTATTCTGTAGTTTAGTAATTGCTTAAAGTTAGAACTGCCAAAAATTCGCTTTGCTTCGATCAAATTCTTGCCTATTGTATAAAAATGGCCACATAGGTTACTCAAGAAATTACTTTAACTTAACTATAGATCAACACATTAACTGGCGAAATGTGGGTGTACTATTAGATACACCTCTGCCTAAGCCTACGGGGATTACAGGCGTGATGTTATGTTGTTATGTTATCTAGAGATAAAAGTGTAAGAATCTGTCTATGGAGTTCTTTCCAATAAATTCTCTAAAAAACCTCGAAAGACTAAGATTGCTTGTTTTTAGTATCGAATAATAAACTTTAGAATCAAGAGCATTAAATGGTTATGATTTGAACACAACTTCAAAATGAAAGCGCATTCATAAAGATAGGGATATATAGGATATAGAGGATATATTTATGAATTAAAATTTATTGATCATAACCTAGAAACCAACTATTAACTCAACACAGTAAAACAGTATCTTCCAATTGAAATTGTCGCCGTCGGGTGATGACGTCACACATTCGTCGGCAATCATTCTCCCAGATCGACTGCTATTGGTACGATATCGGTTTCCAATGCACTCGGGAGTTGAGCTCGCTTCGGTGGAAAAATTAAAAATGTGTGTATGATTATTTCGCTGGATTGATGTGGTATGGAGATTTTTAATGTGTTCTGTTAATTGGCTGATGGATGATTTGAAATTGGATTGTTGGTGACATGTACATTGCTACATACGTACTAGGCACGTCACGCAAACCCTTCTTCACGAAGTAGACCTATCTAGGAGATTAGGATTTAAACAACTGCCCTGACTACAAAATATGATGTCAGACTTCTTCCCCTTACAATGGAGGATGAGACGAGTCGTTGTTCATCCAACCTTTTCCTCATATCTCTATGTTATTATTGTTGCAGGTGGGTGTTAGGATTGCGCCCTGAATACTCCTTCTATTGATTTGGTGGAGCCATAAACCATTGAGTTTCTTGCTGGTTCGTCGCCATACGAAACGACCAGCCCGAACCGTGCATCTTTTGACGATTCATACGAGTAGGTGCGTGTAGATTATGACGCGAAAGTAATTATTTTAATTGATTTTAATGCATCTGTACTTCAAAATCTGTAGATATTCAAAATATTTAAATTTTTAGAGACACTTGAAAACTTATAAAAAGTCTAGAGGACATTCAAACCCAGATCCTATAAGGTCCTAATACAAAATTACTACATAGTCAAATTAATTGCCCCAAAATAATTCTGAAACGTTTTTCCTTAAAACTCATTAAGGTTATTCCCTCCATTATTAGCATTCGGCTTGTAAATTATGAGTTCTTAAAAAATATTTATTACTTAATAAGTACTTACAGTTTCTTATTAGCGTTCGTATTTTTTTACAAGGGAAAAATAATCAGTTTCTGGAAACGCGCTGAGTTTTACCAATCTGTGCAGGGAGTCGTGAACTTATTAAATCCCACGAGGTTTGATATGGTTGTTATTATTTCCTTAATTCATTTATATACATATTTTTAAAATTTTTAAATATTTCTTGAAAATAACCATATAAAAACATTTAAAAATATAAAAAATAGTGGTCCGCCGGTGTCGGGAGCAGGGTCCAAGCTACCGGTGGTTAGGGCTCCAGAGACAGGAACCTCCTCACAATGCGAGCCGTATCGAGAAGTACTGCCTTCTGAATCAGGCCCTTGATCCAACAGCCTAAGGAGAGCCTCGAAAGATGGTCGTCGAGGCTCTTGACCATAAGGCCATTGGCCGTCACGACAATCGGCACAATGGTAGCCGAGTTCACATTCCACATGTCGACAACCTCGTGTGCAAAGTCGAGATATTTTATTTTTTTATATGGTTGTTTATTATTGTTTTTGGTTAACCAACTCCATTACTTTGCCAACGTTTTTGAGAGTACCAAACACTTGAGACGTCAAATTCGAGTCGGCAGTAATCGTTGAACAAGAAAGCACCCGCGAAGCAATTACTACGCATATTGGGTTTTCGTTCGGCTGGTGCCGACCGGCAAACTTCTTTAAGGTCGCCTCGGCACAATTCGAGCTCAGCTGAGCGATTTTTTCCTGAACAAGCCGTTAATCAAGAATCAAATTAAGTCACACGGCGCAAAAAATATTGCTGGGCAACGACTTTTTTTTTTGGTGCTAAAAGTCACTGTATACGGTAGCGCTCACTAAAACAAAACATTGTGTTATGGATGCATTCAATAATACAGGGAGTCATGGAAGTATGCCGAACTGTACCAAATAATACCGACCCGACAGTGTGTAAGACCTGACAATCAGGCAATTTACCGTGACGTGTGCGACAGTGGACCCGCACCGATCGGAACAACAATGCCAGCTGATGAGTTCACGCAGACGTATCTTCAGTTGGCGGGAACTGGCGGCGGACTATTACAAGTGAGATCACGCGGCGCTGCTTGCATAATGTGGGTGAAAGGTTCAAGAGAATACGGTCAATCGTTTCTGGCGTAGCTGTGTTGAAGGGGAGAGCGATAACTGCATTACTTTGTTTTCAACATAGAATGAATCTGATTTTGATAGATTTGTTTGTGGTTTTGAGATTCGATTTAGTGAATGGCCTTACTTGTTATTCAAATTAAAACTGCGCTTTAAAAGAGACTTAATTTATTTTGTTCGAGTTAAGTGCTAATTGGCGGCACGGTTGGCGCAGTGGCTTAGCGATTGGCTGCTGTGCTGCGTGTCGCGGGTTCGATTCCCGCATGGAACAAATATTTGTATGGCCTTCAGGTAGCTGTTTCGGGTCTGGCCGTTTGTGTACGGCCAGACCGAGAGTTTAAATATTTGTAAACGCACTTACGATACAGGAGAAATTCTTAGTGTTGGGCAACGTTTAAAAAAAAAACAAATATTAAAATATTATGTCTTTTAGAGTACACTATGGAAATTATATTTTTACAAGTAACTATCAATTAAGTAAATTACTTAGTCAGACATCACGAACAAATACAAAATGGATGTCGTCCAATAGTTCAGTGGCAATCTTCAAAGCATTTAGCAATTTAAATGCTTTGTAGATTCCAATACTCTCAAAGATTCTATAGAGTATGGATTCACATTCAACAAATCGAACTTACGATTTCATACATGCTTACTATGTTTCATACACGCCACAATAGCAGAAAAGTCCTACATTAAAATAGTTAAAACATGGGCCATTGTATACACAACCATTCGATTGCATTTGCCACTGTGCTGTACAAAGAGGAGTATTGCTTTTGTTACCTTTAAAATGCCAATTTTCCAATATTATTTTATGTTCTGCGAACATTTCGCGCATTTCATTGGCCACAGACGTTTTGTTTTTAGTGCTTTCTATACTAGTCTAGCACAGTTGGAAGTATTAGTTCTGAAACCGGGAAATTCTTATTAATATATTACTAGCTTAGCTCGTGGCTATATAATAACAGCCGCTCAAGTCAATCTTCAGGTTAAGCTGCGCTTGGTTTGGTTGGTCCGTGGATTGGTGACCACCCATTAAGCACGGTAAGCCGGTGGTCCCAGCTGTCATTTGTAGAACTATAACAGTCGTTACAGGAGGAGCTCGTGGCTAAATAATAACAGCCGCTCAGGTCGATCTTTAGGTTAAGCCGTGCCTAGGTTAGTCTGTGGATGGGTGACCGCCAATTTCATACCGAGTTTCTTCCGTGCCCCGGAAAGCACGTAAAGCTATTGGTCCCGGATGTCATTTGTAGATCTACGATAGTCGTTACAATAGGTAGTCAATGGCCTCAAAGTCTGACAACCAGTCTTACCAAGAGGTATCGTATTACTCAGTACTATCGGGGTAGTGAAGGTCAGATAGGCAGTCACTCCATGTAAAAAACTGGTATACAGCTGCATTCAGTTAGACTGTAAGCTGACCCAAAATCGTTGGGAAAAAGCTAGCTTTTGCCTATGGCTATGTCCACGTGCTTATAGGAAATTATGCCACGGGAACGTACCTACTATAGAGATAAAGTATCCTAGAGTCTAACCTAGGTCCAGTGTACTACAGTACTTTCATAATTATTTTACCTCGTGACTGGTAGCGTAGCTTCATCTTTTTGTTATTATTGACAATGGAAAAGTGCCTGTAATGGTATAGTTGAAATAAATGCTTTGAGTTTGAGTCTTTGTGTATACGAATGTCGAATTCATTTCAGCTGAAATGTTACAAACTGGCAAAGTATAAAGATTTGAGGATCTCGGTAAATTTATATTTTTTGCAGAAACTACTGATACAGAATTATGAAATGAATTTTCCATGTATCGAGTTTTATTAAAATAATATCTATAAATAAAAAGTCGAATAAAAAGTTGCACTATATTGGTATTTTGATAAAACCAAAACATATCAACAACATAAATAAATGTTATCAAAACACAGATCAACAACAACAACAACATTAACAGATTGCGTTTATTTTGAATACTAGATATTATTCACAGCCCTAATTTCAATTGATAGGAATTTAATTAAACGATCATTAATTTAGATTATAAATTTAGACACATGACTGCCTTTTATTACGATGTGTAATTAATGTGTTATGAAAATTAACCCACACTATAGAACATCATTATTTTGTTTTACAAGAAATCTTATGATTAGAGATGAACCATGAACCTATTTTTTTACATACAGACTACTTTAAAACATACGTAAATAAAGACATTACGTTTCATATCAATCCAATAACACTACATTTTCTAACTAGTAGCTATTTTCCACGAAGTACTAAGGTATCATACAGAGCTAAGCGCACAATGCTACTCGCTACGAGGTGCTACGAAACACTATGTCGCTACGATGTTGCTACGGTGCTACGCGCTACGGTGCTATGCGCTACGGGTTGTCTAAACGAACTTTGTGTTTGGCAAAGCTTGCTTGAACGACATCCGTTCTTGTTGTCTAGGATGTAGGTGGCATTTCAATTAGATAGAAGCAGGTATTTGTATTTCACAGCACACAAATACTGAGATTTCGGATTGTTTCTCAATACGTTTACTGGAATGTCTTGGTCAAGATCTAGGTACATACAAAAAAACTCATTGAAACTACAAAGCAATCATTTCGAAGGTATTTCGTTCCTATGTAGTAAGTTGTGACGTTATTACGTGCCTACGTATTGAACATCATTCTCTTGCCCTTGTCCCAATTCATTTAAGGACGGTGGATACTTCTCTATTACTCGTCGTCTCATCAGACACGTCCTTTCTTGCCATATCATTCTTTACACACCATCCATCGTTTCTTTGGTCTTTCTCTTCTCTTATACCCATCCACTTTTATACTCAAAAGTTTCCTCACGACATTTTCCTCATTCGTCCGCATCACATGCCCATTGCCTACGTATTGAACACAGACCAAAAACTACTGGTCTAATTGTTCTTTTGAAATGTTAATGCCTATTTTCACTCACTCTAGGCTTACCCTAAACGTGTTGCCTAATAAAAGCGCACTATTGGATTTGGATTTGACTCCCTCGTTGGTCTAGTGGTCGGAAGCGCTGTAAAGCATGAGGTCCTAGTTTCGATTCCCGGGTCGGGCAACGTGTTATTGGGTTTTTCCACCAGAAAATTTTCAATATGATAGTAATATGGTCGGGAGGCATTTTACGTTAAAGGGATTTCACGTGGGGCTTAAACATAACTGACGAAATGTAAATGTTATTGGGAACACCTCTGCCTAACCCTTCGGAGATTACAGGCGTAATGTTATGTTATTTTGGATTTTGAACTCTCAGTGCTGCTGAATTGATTTAGGCATTGGTTTGGGTGTCAGTAAGTGAAAGTACAAACGCACAAATCTCAATATCTCCTTATTACATTCAAACGACGTCTTATTTATTTAAACACCACATCTCCGAAAGTTTACGCGTTGACAATAGATTGTGTTGCTCAGTCTGTCTGTCTATCTGTCTGTCTGTGTGGAATAATTAGCAGCTCGCGGCTGCGGCGAGCGGATAAATATGAGGATTAAGACGACTCGGTGATGTGCGTACGACTCAAACAGGTGCGGGACATAAGTGTTGAGACAAGTGAAGTGGAAAGAATCAAGTTTTGATGCACTTAGGCTTCACTGTATTATCTCCTTTTTATGTGGCGTACTTCTGTGTTATGTCGGCATTATTAGTATGGCTTCGAGTCGAATTTTTAATTCAGCACTACCAAATAGAATGTACAAATACCTACTAGTGCGTGGCACCTATCTCAAAAAGCTGTTTGTCACATACACTCTGACGACTGACGCTTGCATTTTTTTTGGCCGAAAGATTACAGGTTGTTGTGCATAACAAGCAGAAAATAAATTGACGGCTCGTTTAAAATACCAAAAGTTAATGAAAATGAATAAACTAAAACCGCGATCCAATTGCTTTAGATATAATTATGATTGTTATTTATCTAAACTATCGATTGTTCATAGATTGTCCACAATTTATAGGTAACCCTGTATTGGCAATTACATCTGAGTCAAAGATGATTAACGGTTCACGTGCTACGGCGTAGCGCGTAGGCGGCTACGAACTTGCTACGACGACAACGCAAACGTTTACAAACTAATATCTATGATCAAGAATTAATAAATTAGTTCGTAATTTATGTCATTTCATTACTTTAGCTGGTAAACTTTTTGGTAAAATAAACAATTTCGTTCTGATAAGAGCGAGAATTAAACTCAAATGAAAATGAATATATGCGATATGACAAAATAGGATGATCTAAAATATTTTCTGACTCCGGCTTGACTAAAACAATCCAATAATTGGGACGTTCCTTATTTAGGAAGACCAGTATCCGGATGAGTAAGCTGTTAACTACTCGTAACAACTCCTTCACTAACTTGTACAAGAATAAAATTTACCTAATACTTTATGGTGATCAAATTTTTTTTTCTGCCTATTTGATATAGTAAACTGGTTCGATTCCCAGGTCGGGCAGTGTTATTGGGCTTTTCCATCAGGAATTTCTCAGAAGCAGCCTCGGAGTCCGGATTTGTACCCGGATGATGGCAATAGACTCACCCCCTATTACATAGTAGTTGAAAACATAACTGGTGATATGATGTTATATTAAATATTTCTCCTTTACTACATTTACGGTTAAAGATTTTATCGTAACTTCCAAACCGCGCACCCACATCTCGCGCACAGCTACCCCTCACATTCTCCCTGCGTTAGGTAAATTCGTCGCGTTTTGTCTTAAGTTTAATTAACGCGGCTAACCTTATTAACACAATAAAATTCAGACGGCGGCGTCTTTGAACTTCTCTGTCATCGCAAAAAACGAAATGGTGGAGTTGAATTTCATTATTAGGGGGTCGTGACTCGGGTGGAAGGGGTCGTCAGCACCCTTACAGTACAGTCGTTCATTGAATTACTGATAACTTAATGACAATAGTAGGTAAGTTAAAATGTGTTTTGAGATACTTTTGTGTTCTGTTTGCCTTGTTTTTGCTTATAGAGACTTGTTTCTGTACGTTCTAAGTAGTACTTTAGAATACCAATATGTGAGCTGGTATCCTACTTTAAGTAAAAGGGCTTTCAACGACTTTAGCTATATAAGGTCCCATTAAAGTAGATGGAAAAACTTTTAGAAATCATTCAGACCACCAAAATAAGGACAATGGTAAATAAAAAATAAGAAAAACGCATTAAATACTTGCAAGAAAAAAAATCAGCTGACGAAAATACACTAAAAATGTTAGTCAACTGAAAGTTACCGTGGTTAAATATAGAATGATATTAACAGAACTGACTTGATACCTACTTACGATAACGCGCACGGCGGGGCGCGAGTGCAAGTACCTACCCATAAAGGACGAGTTTATTCTAGAGAGCCGGCAGTTTATTATTTTAGGTCAAAATAAAATCACTTTAACCAGAGTTTTTTTGCTTGAATATCTTTGGTTAAACGTACTGAACGCTGTGTTTACAAGAATAAAACTTAACTAAAAGAGTAGAACACTTATACACTCAACCGACAATGTTTCGACGATATTACCGACAATCCAGTAAAAAGACAAATATCTGTCCTGTTTCTGAATTACTTTTATTCCTTTCGAATCCTTTGAGAATCGGAATGCAGCTATAAGCAGCATAAATAATTTAGGTTAGTTGTGAGTTATAAAACCTTACAGTACAAAGGAATTGAAAGACAATAATATAAGGAAAAAGATACAACAACGATTCAGATAGATCAAAATGCAACATGGACCTAGGCCAAGAATTCCAGAAGTTGGGTTATATGCAATGGTAATTATTAGCATGAAATTGGAAATCCGAAAATGTTCTTCCTAACATTTTTCATCCTAACAATCACAATTCCTAACTACTCTGTCTCTAATTTTATAATTCCGAAGCATTCAACTTCATAATGTCAGTAGCAATAAACATCTATATACTTTTATTTGTTTTCCTATATTTTCTCAACATAACCATCTTTTACACTATTATTCAAAGTCATATATTTTTTGTTTAGATTTCTTTGTTTAGACTTAGAAAAATTTAGCCAAAAAAGTGTTATTTTTGCAAACCGTTTATTTTCTCGATTCTATCGTATAAAACACCTAAATGTAAGAATAAAAGTTTCTTGGTGTTTTTTGTCTCCGACTAACCGTTTGTCGTAAAAACGATGTGGAAGGGATCCATAGGTAAGGTTAGGTTAGAACTGTGACTACTTCAAAATTGGTTGCGAAATTTTGCTAAGTTTTTTTTTCATAGTGCCCCCAAGACGACACTCTGACCTGTACTTATGTTTAGGGATAAAAGCGTTATGATAAAAAACAGTAGGAGTTTAAATATATTTACATTAATGATATTATTAATTACAATTTTCGGAAACATGAGTGTTATGAACATCGCCGGTAGCACTACAAATAGTATGAATGAAAACGTTAGGATGAAAAATCTTAGGAAGAGTGATCATTCCGATTACAAATCGTTAGGAAGAACAATTTCGGGATAAGAAGGTGAGCCAATATGGACCCATAAATAACACATCTATGAACACGTATTTCAAAGTTACAAAAAGGTAGGTATTTATTATCCAGTTATTCCTTAGGCATTGTGCATGGTGTGTACCATGCACATTGCATATCCACCATAAACCAAATCAGTTTTTGCTCACTACCCTAATAATTCAAACTTCCATTTTAACAACTTATTACATTAGGCATACGCAAAAACTTTCCGTCAAATTCCATCACAAAGTTTTTACAATATAAATGGTCAGCACATAATAGATAAGCACAGAAGGACAGATTTATAAAACATACGAAAACGCACGCACACATAGACACGCGTCCATGTACAATGAGTGCAAGTGCACTCGCGATCATCATTTGTTTGACACACGTCGAGATGGCCGCACATGACAAACCTCGTCCTTATTCATAGTAAAACCAACATGAAAAGCGAATACCGGGCCTAGACGGAGTGACGGTCTATTAGCGATAACGATCTACTAATATTTATTGTTATAAAAAAAAAAATATTTAAAAAAAATCAAAATTATTAGATTGACTTTACCGAAAAGCCTAAAAACCCTGAAACAATCTTGCTGAAAGTCGTTATAGAAATACGAAAGGCTTTGAAAACGATAGGCACTTTTTTTATTGGGACAAGCCCGCCAGAATCAACAGTGGAGACCACCTTAAGACTGCCGAGACAAAGAAGCTCGACTAAGTCCCCGAGAAACAATTGAACTTTCTTGGATCCCGCAACGAAATTAATCAGAAAAGAATAGCGGAGGAGTAGGAAAAACATAATTTCCTCTTCCCTCCATATCAGCAGGAGACAGAGCAAAACAAGGCAACACGTCGAGCATAGGCATTAAGTGGTGTTTACTTTATGTTATTTTCACTTTCAGCCACTATTCCAAGCTTACGCCTATTGTTACCAGTAGTAATTAGCAAAACTTCTGCACCTACCTGTTTAGTGACATTAGTTCACAGAAGTGTGCAGTCAGCAGTTAGCACAGTTAGCAGCGGGTGGCAACTGGCGCCGCACGCCGGCAGGGGGCAGCACTTTACAACACATTTGTTACCTTCCTGAAATCCCGCGGTAATTCACTTTGTTGCAGTCAGGACGTATTTCAGACGAGTTTTTCTTGTTTTACGAGAACGTTCCAGTGATGTCCTGTGATTTTACAGGTGTTAATAACGTCCTTTGATACTTTATGTCTGCATATTTCACGAGTTTATTGCTTGAAAGTTAGATATTACTTCTCGCGAGCAATTTGGCAAACTTTTCGCAATAACTGCTAGAACTGTGAATAACATGTTCCTATATTGTTTTTGTTTAGCCCTGCGAACAAAATAAATAATATGTTTTTGATGTAAGTTCATACTTCATAACGTTATGATCTACGTGAATTTATCCATTGCACTAATGTCGTTTAACAAAACAAATAACATAAATTAACTGAGAAGCCTTCTACCACAATAGAACATCATGGACAAAGACATTTATTTATAAACAGAATCGATAAATCTAAAGTTTAAGAAATGGTTGACGAAACTTTTAAAACAATATTACAGTGATTTAAATACGTTCTTCAAATACCAAAAGATTTTATACATCGATTGGAAGAAACCCTTCACATTATATCAAAGTAAAACTTTAACAAATATAACAAAAGAGTTTCCCGTTCGTGTTGGAGAAACAAACTGAAGTCAGCAACAGTTGCTCGTATTCTCACGGAAAGTATCGAACTTAACTTTATTTGAGGAATGGAAGAGATGAGTTTATAAACAGAGGTTGTAGTCACTTTATATTGTTTGGAACTTTTGGTAAAAGGTGTAAAAAATAATATCATTGTTTTTATTGAACGTCATATTTTGGTGTGGTACTTAACTTAGCTACTGACCGTATACGTGTATATATATGTCTGTATATATGTTTTTAGTATGTACCTATTTATGTATGTATATCAATTTTTGTAAACAAAATGGTATTTTTCCAATTTATTTTTTTGTTCTCAATCATTCTATTTGACCCAAAGATTGACTGGTAGAGAATGCCTTGTGGCATTAAGTCCGCCTACTACACTCTTATACATGAAGTTTAAATAAATATATGCAAAACCACTCCTCTAGAACGCAAACTACTGACACAGCCAGAATCCTCTTAAGAGATGGTGGATCGAGCTGGACAAAACCAACGACCAGTGGTCTAAGTTAGCCCATGTTTGAAAGAATTGGAAGTCACAGGCAGAGGCCCTGCCCAGCCGTGGGATGACGCGGGTTAGTAGTAACAGTAACTAAACTAATTGTAGTGCCCTAAGATCCTGGGTTCGACTCGCAAACTACACAACATGTTATTGGAAACTTATAACCAGCCCGGAGTTTGAATTTGTGCTGGCTCGCCCACTAATACATGAGACTTGAACATAACTGGCGCAAAGTGCGTGTACTAGGTAAAGATAGGTATACTTCTGCCTAACCCTACGGGCAATACAGTCGTGACGTTATGTTTGTAGGAGCGCTGACGCAGCATTTTGTATTCGTCGTACGCTCAGCGCTCAGCGACTACAGATCACCAGTTAACCGCCAATGGCTATAGACGTGCTTGCAACCTAAGTAACTACTCTATTGTAATATTTGTAACACGTTCGCAAGTAAAGAAATATCCAAGTTCCGTCGCATTTCATTTCTCTCCGTACCCACACACACCTAAAGACAATATATACACGCACACGAAATGTTGTTTTGTGATATTATCTTAAACGTAGTACGATATTCTAGGAAAATAAACAGAAAACCTTTTTATATGTACAAAATTTTGACACGTCTTCGGAAAGGTTCACACAAGTATAGACAAGTTACAATCCTGATTGGAAAGTAACGAAATTGTACCGCCAAAGATGAATGACTCACAAATTTATTCAATAAAGAAAAAAGTACAGAATTCCGAGCTTCAATATCAAATAATACTAACAAAAAATATCGAATTTCATCTTCTGAGATGTTGGGATTGGAGAATTTCGTAATGATTGCTTTGAGGTACGTTCTGTTATGTTACGTAACATTATAGTCACGCTTGAAGTCACTTAAGGGGTAAGTAGAGATCTTGGTAAGGTAGGTTAAGCATGGGATATCCCCAGCTAGGTGGAAAGACGGTTGCTGAAGGTGGGAGACAGGTTGTTGTGGATCAGCCTGAGAGATGTCCAACAGTGGACTGTGTCAGGTTAAGTTGAGTTATTTAGGTTACTCCTATACCGTAGATTTTAGTTGTGATACGGTAACAAGGAATGTTATAAAACTACATAAGGTATGGTATAGCTGAATGATTATCGACGTTGGCAAAAATCGTCCCAATTAGTTATAGAAAACTTAAATTCGACCAACACCAAAGAAAATAATCACTAACTCCTAAATAGAAATAGGTACTTTTATCTTAGCTTCGTAATTAAGATAGATTTATAATGTACTAGCTCATGCCCGCGGCTTCAACCGCATGGTAACTGTCCCACGGGATCCTACTACCGGGATAAACATAATCCTATAAGTTAATCCAGGTTATAAACTATGAGCCTTTCATTCAAATTTGTTCAGTAGTTTTCGCGTGAAAGAGGAACAAACATCCATCCACCCATCCTCGCAAACTTTATATTTATAATATTAGTAAGATTGAAGAATTCAGGTTAAGAAGTGATGGTATACATAGACATGCAAACTAAATAATGTACGTGAGGTGTGAATACATAATAAGTACTTGTTGCAAGCTTATGTTTATTAATGAGACGCCTAACTTGCCTGATGTTATGATCTGCAAATGCTACACTAATAATTCAACTACATAACTTCACCCCTGTAACCTCGGAAGGATTGGGCAGGGTTCATAACGATACACTCACATTTCACCGGTTATGTTTAAGTCCCGTGTAATAGGCCTATGCCGTAAACCGGGAACAAATCCAGACTACCCATAGACAAGACCTGTAATACTTTCCGGCTTCTAGAAACCCGTATCAACTGTCAAAGATCTACTAATGACAGCCAGGTCCATATGCATAGCTTGCTGCCGAGGCACAGACAGGAGGCAAGACAGAGAGGAGCTCATAGCTAAATAATAACAGCCGCTCGGGTCGACCTTTAGGTTAATTCGTGGTTGCCTAGGTTGGTCTGCGGATGGGTGACCACCCATTACATACCGAGTTTCCTCCGTGCCTCGGAAAGCACGCTAAGCCGTTGGTCTTGGGTGTCATTTGTAGATCTTTGAGAGTCGTTAGGTAGTCAGTGGCCCAAAAAGTCTGACAACCAGTCTTACCAAGGGGTATCGTATTACCCAGTACTAACTGGGTTGTGGAGGTCAGATAGGCAGTCGCTCGATGTAAAATACTGGTATTCAGTTGCATCCGGTTAGACTGGAAGCCGACCCTAACATAGTTGGGGAAATGCTAGGCAGATGATGATGCTGCCGAGGCACAGAGAGTACTACTTATGAATATAATATAAGATTCAACGAACAGGCACTCCTGATAGATTAGTGATTACGTGACTCCAAAAAAGTAACTTAGGAAAAAGTCGGCATAATGACAAGTTCAAAGACCTCTTCAATTACTCTTAAAATTAATATTAACAAACAACATTTAACTTTTAAGTGCTTACAAACTCGCTGTAGCAATATCCTTCGTCATTTATCACTCGAAGGTCCCAACTTAATATATTTACAATATACATAAGTGCGTGTACATATGTGTTGCTGTAAAAGCCTACTTTATGGTAAATCGCGAGACGTTCTAGGAAATCTATCACTTAATAAAAACTTTCGGTGACATCTCGATTTATTGGGAATAATTATTTTTTAGTGGTTCTACGAAGAAATAAACAACACGAAATATTTAACTAATCTACAAAACTAAAGATTTCCAGCGTACAGGTGAAAATAATTCATTTGATTCTTTTTCTAAATTGTTACTTGAATAAAGCCTGAGGAGGAAATTCTTGGAAAATCCGATTGCTTCATTATGAATTTCGTAATATTCCGAGTGTAGCCCAGCGCACTGTCCATGGGTAAGTTAAAAGGCTATTTGTTAAATATTACTGGTGATAAAGTACAATTTGTTTTTACACCAAGTAAGAAAGTACTTACGTAGGTACGTTACGGTTTTTCTATTAATCCATCTTCTACAAGAGCACACACATAACACACATAGAACAATGTGCCAGTCAGTTCATTAATTCTTAAGTACTTTCACGTTAACTGATGCCTGTTAATCATAACTATGAATACGGATTAAACATCAAGTGAATTATACAGTAGATCCGAATCCACTTATAAATTAATCAGTTTGTACCCTGGCTATGAATAAAGCTCCTCAGGTTCATGCTGCCCTGGTACCTGGTATATTGATGTGATTTTGGCATTAATAGGTCATTTAATATTAATGTCATTTCGAATGACGCATTTATGTTAAATAATATGGACATTAAAAGTACATAAATATTAATAATACTATTAATAAGTTTTACAGGGTTTTATCGTGTTATATTCGATCCACCTCCACAAGCCAGCGCTGGATTTTTAAGCTTCGTTGGTCAAGTTGGGCTGGTTTTCACAAGCGTGACTGTAAACAATGAAGCCAAGAGTAAAGCGCAGGCCACACCGCCAGCTAGCGAGCGAGCGATGGAAACCATATAAACTACGCGATGATATGGCAAGCTAAACTATGTGGGTTCACACAGAAAACTACGGACAGACGGCCGACCGAGGAGGCGGGCGGGAGAGCGAGGGGAGCGTTCCGTCTAGCACCGGGCAAGGCGGGCGACGTGACCGAATAGCATCGCTGGGATCGTCGGATATTTCGTGCGCATCGTTTGTATCGCTGACGTAGCTTAGCTCGGTAGTTCGCTGTGTGAACCAAAGTGTGAGAAGAGGTAAAACGAAGCCCGCCCAGGGCTCGCTCGCTAGCTGGCGGTGTGACCTGTGCTTAAGATTCCCAAGCAGGGTAAGTAACACACTAAGGTACCGAACTGTATTATCGTAATTGCTTTACCAATTTTGACAACAATTCCCACTAAATCATAACTTCAATAAAGTTCCAAATATCTTACAATATTTTACTTATGACAATAAATGTCGATGTCTACAATTCTGCCAATACTATCCCTTACCTTCCATCTGAACCTAGGGTGGTAAATCAATTATGAGGCCGATTATACCTACTGAAACACACACATACTTATATACATCTTCATTAGTTGTACTCTAGAACTCAGGAGGGTAAGCTTACCGTTCGACCCGGCGGCGGCGACAGCTTACTACAAATAAATAATAAGTACCTATGTACCTGCTACAGATTATGTACTACATGTGTATTACGGAAACCGTTCCCAGTGGGTAATAAATGTGACATTGACCTTCACGTGAACTTCCCACGAGATAAAGGTTAATGTTATTATTTATCATGTTAGAATGTTTTATTACTCGCACTGCGGTTCGGCTACTTGCTACTATTCGATAGCCCCCGCACATTATTTGTTTGGCGAACTCAATTTTTATTTAAAACGACTTACCCGTAACGACTTCACGGGTGCATTTACTAATGAAGAAAAAAAGAAGTGTGCTTAGCAAAAAATTATTACGTACAAACCATTGTCAACGTAAAATTGTAAATACGGTTAGATTATAATCATTCTCGCGAGATTGTAAACTGTCGAAAGATTGTGAACCGTAGCATTCTGCTTACCATTTAACGTATTATTTCGGTATCAGAGCGCGAGGTGCTTTCCGTCGCATGCCATTTCACAATTAGACGGTTTCACTTCGATAGATTATAATCTACCGAAAAGTAATACGTTAAATTGTAAGCAGTATGTTACGGTTCTCAATCTTTCGACAGATTACAATCGCGCGAGATAGATTATAATCAAACTTTTACTCTGGACGCTCTTACTGTGCACGTTCTCACATATGGGTGAATATCACGGCAGCAAATTTTACGTGTCCACGTTGAGAATCGAGGTGTAAAATGATAGGATGTTTCTTTTTTTTTTTTATAGTGAATTACGTAACTTGGTTCAATTAGGGCCACATTTTTTGTTTTTATAAGTATATGTAAATAATCAGGAAAAAAAAATCACCTTAAAATTCAAGTTTGGTGGCTTGTCCCAGTTCCATTTTTTTATATAATTGCATTCACCAAAGTAGCAATTTGGGGTAAAATAACAAATAAACGATTTCCTTAGTATATGCATAAGACACACTATCTAAAAACAATTAAACCATATTAGAAAATCTAATTTAAAAGCACAGGACACTCGATCAAAGTTTGTCCAAGCAAAAATCAAAATTTTGTTCGCACTTTTTCAATTTACTATAACACGAAGCTTCGGGCGTGTGTGATCAATAGTGTTTTATTATTTCGCAACTCTAAGTCTTTGGCCAGCACTTGCGCGTAACAGATATGTGATTAGTGCTTTGATTACCCCCCAAAAACGTAAGTACTCACCTTGAGTGGGACGGGGGACAAGAATTGTTCAATTTTTGGTGGATCGATTTGCTGTCGATTTTAAAGTGTTTTAATAGTAAGCTACACGTTATAGTTAGTGATTAGGGTTTCGTATAAATCAGTAACATCAATTTAATTGGAACTTAAAACCCCTATTTTTAAAGATTTTTTTTATGCCTGGTCCCAATTTTGGTGGCTTTGGTGGCGTTTTCCCACCACCAAAATTGAAAACGAGCCACCAAATTTTAAGTATGTACTGTATATGTATGGTTTGTACCTATATAGCCAGTTTTTACGTTGCAGGACAGTTTGATTAGCAAACAAATAAATGTTATGTACTTGGCAGTAAGTAAGACCAATTATTATAAGGGTGGTATACTAATGATCAAGTTTCTTATTAATATATTTTTATTTTGTTGCTTTTAAGAATGCCAAAACAGACTAGCGAAGAGAGGCTGGTTAAAAGAGAATGGCAGAAAGAAGAAGAAAGGCAAAAATAAAGAGCTATCCCAAAGAGGCTGAAACACTGCGAAAAAGAGTTATGAGGAAAAAAGAAAACGAGTGTTTTCTTGTTTTTAAGTTTTTTTTAGTAAAGATGAGAGAAGATTAATTATATTTGAAAACTAAAAATTCCTTTCTTAGATTTAAAGACTGATTGTAGAAACCATTGATCTAGTCTGGTGATTAGCATCCAAATATTGAGTTAAGGTTTTTTAGTTTAACTGAAATCTGCAGAGCATTGGTGAAATGGTAATGATCTGTTTGCTGTTTCACTGTATCTCTCCTTGGATTTAATATTTTTTATTTCGTTTGGAACAACAAAAAATTACATAATAAAGCATTGAGTCCAAGAATAGCCCTTTCCGTAGCTCGCTGATCAACCTCGAATTTATGGACCAGCCATACCGAGAGTGTCCACGTTTCAGCCCTGTAAGTCATAACAGGCAGGACGTACTGGTTGAAGACCGTAGTCTTTAGGCTCTGTGCGATACGCAACGAGAAGACCGTACGAAGTTTGCCAAAAGTTGCCCAGCCCAGCTGAATTCTTCTGTCAGTCTCCCTCTTAAAGTTGTTCTTACCAAACTGCAGAGTTTGCCCTAGATGAACATATTCTCAAACAACCTCGAGAGGACCGCCATTGACAACAATAGGTCCTGGTTCCGGGTGACGATCTTTGAACATTACCTGGGTTTTGTCCAAGTTCACCCTGAGATCAATGCGTATTGATGAATCAACTAGGCCATCCAGCATCTGCTGCATGACGATTTCATCTGCAATGGAAATCTCAAGTTTGAGATGTACTAGCCGTTGATGTTAATGCCAGGTGCGTTGGTGAGGGGCTGCGGGTCTGTTCGAAAGAGATACCGCGGCCCTGGAACACAAAGGGCTAAGAAGGAACACGGACACAAGTCTGACACTCCCTTTCAATCCGCCCAGAGCGGGGGAAATCATCAAATGACCCCCCCGGTCATTTGATGATTTCCCATCCAAAAAAAAAAGGTGCGCTGGTGAACCATTTCGGCTAAATTACGTCCCCTTGGCTCACCCCCTAACGCAATGGGATATGCTCTGTTTGCTGGTTCTGAGTTTGGATGGTGATTGTGATGTTTTCATAAAGAGTTCTCGCGAGAGGCATCGCTGCAGAGACTCCAGAACTGACCAGGTCTCGACAGAGTCAAAAGTCTTCTCGTAGTCCACGAATGTAAGACACAGCGGCCGATTATACTCTTCGAACTTCTGTATGATCTGCCACACTGTGTGGATGTGGTCTATGGTGCTGAATCCTCTTCGAAATCCGTCCTGCTCCGGTGGCTGGAAATCGTTGAGTCTTCGCGCTAGACGATTCGTGATGACTTTTGAAAACAGCTAATACACGTGGCTAAGGAGCGAAATGGGTCAGTAATTCTTGAATAGGGTCTTGTACCCCTTTTTAAAGCAAAGAACGACCACGCTCCTTCACCACGCTTCTTGAGTTCTCCCAGAGAACAGGACCGAGTTGAAAAGCTCCCGTAGCTCTCTTAATACAGGACTTCCTCCCGCTTTCAGGAGCTCAGTTGTTACCCCATCCTCACCAGGCGCTTTTCCATTTTTCAGCTGTCTAAGTGACGCCCCGATTTTGTTTTGGCTGAATTCTGGTAGGTCTTCTGTGAAATGGCGGGTTAAGGTGGCTCTGGAATCCTTATTTTCGGGATCAGGTTGAGATGCATGCGATGCTTACAACTTGCCGTAGAAGTTTTCTACTTCCGACAGAATCTCCGGCTTCGAAACGACCTTATCTCCACTAGATTTGGACTTTATTACCACTTGGTCTTTATTATTAATTTTGTTTACAATAAAAATATTAATGTCTTTTTGTTTTCGTTTTTTTTTGTGTCATAAACAGTGATCGGAGTAGGTAGATTGAACTGGGGTCATTGATCCGAAACGTATATATTACTATGGACATTCCTCCGGAATTGGTGGATTATTGGTGTGATTGTTTTTATTATTCAACAGATAAATAATGAATTAATTTAGTTTTGATACCTTACTTTAAATTTTGAATTGAGTAGTAATAATATCACTACCAACATTAACAATATTTAATTGAATCCGGAAATACCGGAATTACTTTCCGGAAAAATGGCTTATCCATGTTATTCTTTCTGTGTGCATTTATGATACAAGTACCAAAAATCAATCTACCTACTCCGATCACTGGTCATAAACTCATAATGATAGATCAGATAAATAATAATAAATATTTTTTAACAACCGATGAAGTTATTGATGAGAATGAGAATTTGTGAGATTAGTTACATTGAGCTTTATTAGTGAGATTGAGGTTTGTGATGGAGAAATTAAATTTTGGTGCCACTGATTTTCAATTTTGGTGGGCACTGTCGATTTTGGTGGGCGATTTTCAATTTTGGTGGCCACACTAGACTTTGAACTAAAATATCTCAAAAAGTTATGGAGATTTTCTGAGCCCTCTTGAAGATCCTTCCAGCTTGGAGTTTCTATTCTTATACCAGCCCCTTATTTTTCACGAATAATGAAGAAAAAATTTTGCCACCAAAATTGAATAAAAATGCACGTTGTTGATATTCACCCATATATGTATTATCTCAACATGAATGATGTAACCAAGATCTTGTAAAAATGTTTGATTGAAAAGAGTGTCCATGGAGTTTCTTGCCCATTCTTCTCCATAGAGATCTACGCCTTGGAATGGGCAACTACAGTACTTTCATAAGTTATTATGTCTTATGTCTTGGACTGTAGCTTCGCCTTCTTTGTTTTTCTGACATTCAAAAGTGCCTGTAATGGTCTAATTGAAATAAATGCTTTGAGTTTGAGTTTGAGTTTAACGGTATTTACAATTTTACGGTGACACCTACACTACCTAATTGTACAAGGTGTTTTTTTTTTCGGGTGGGAATTCATCAAATGACCCCTCCCGCTCTGGGCGGAATGGAAGGGAGTGACAGACTTTTACTGACTAAAACCCATCCATGTTCTTTCTTTGCCCTTTGTGTTCCAGGGCCGCGGTATCTCTTTCGAACAGTCCCGCTGCCATGCAAGGTGTTACATAATAAACGCACAGCCTCTCGTGTGTAGTCTCGGACCATGAAACTGGATAACTTTTGATAAGTAATTCCCTAAAGTTTATATTATATTGTATTATCAGCCATTTGTATCCCACTGCAGGGCGAAGGCCTAAAGTTACTTTGAATTTAAAAAAAATATTCTTCAACACTAGTTATTATATTCGAAGATTATTTTAGTCTAAGTTTGTATTATGAAAAATAACAACTCATTTGTTGCGGTTACTAAAGATTTTATCGCTCGCAAACGGCCCCAGACAATATTGTGAAAAAACGTTGAAAAAGTGAACAAAACTAATAATATTCCGTTGCGAGCAATATCTTAAGCATTTAACAGCACTATGTGATCCATAAAACTCATTCATTTAGCATCATTATATATTTATTTTGAGCGTTTTAAATAAAAACGTACGTTAAAAATGAGGTTAAAAAACCTTTATAATATACTAGCTTTTGCCCGCAGCTTGCTTCGTTCGCGTTAATTTAAAATTTGACAATCAATTCGGGATGTACTCTGCTTGTAAATAAATCATGATTCGAAGGACACGTGGCGCCATTTATTATCATAAAGCCGTTATTGTTGTTTTCCTCGGGAACAGTAACCTTTTTTCGGAATTAAAGGTACCTTATATCCGTTTCTGTACACCTCGAAACGTTTATGCAAAATTTCAGGATAATCTGTTCTGTGATTTAGGCGTGAAAAGGTAACAAACAAACTTACTTTCGCATTTATAATATTAGTTAGGATTCATAAGGTACCCAATCGCTCAGAGCAAATAAAAATATTATCCAAGTACTTAAATAATACCCTTAATTGTTACAATCAGCAAAGCGACTTACAATTAGCTAAGGGTAAAACTTTTCACGACCTTTACAGAACTTTGAAAGAATCTTTTTAAGGTTACGTTTTTTAATAGCTGTCTTGATGAAGCCACAAAAAAAATTGAACTTGAGTAAGTAATTTTTTTTTTAGTCTGATTAGAATTATTATCTTAGGCAGCAGAAAAAATCTTAAAAGAACTCTACGACACGTCGACTACACGTGGTGTACACGTCGTCGACGCGTCGTTTGTACGCTTCGTACACTAACGGCCATATTGAAAATTCTACCGTAAAAAACACGACATACAGCTCACATTTCAATGCTGCCGTGAGTGGAGTCGGAGTGGAGTTGGCGTCCAGTCTGTAAAATGTGCGCAGTCCTGGAGGCAGTCATTTTCAAGTCTCATGTTCCTATGGAAATCTCTCTAGCCGTGGTAAAATCTCAAGTTTCAGCGAGTAACTCACACATAGTCCCATAGATTACAGACCCCAGTCCTGGCCACTAATACGACAAAGTTTCAACTCGTACACTTTCGGCCGCGGGCGCCGCAGCGCTAGTTGAAAGATAATTACTCTTTGGTCGGTTAAATATGAATAGCGGTCTCGCTTTGACAGAGTTTACAAGTCTTTTGGTGTAGTTAATTTTTTTGAGGTTAGCTTTAAATGTACATGGTTTTTGGGAGTATAGAGGACTAGCTTTTGCCCGCGGCTTCGCTCGCGTTAATTTAGAATTTGAAAATCAATTCGGGTTATACTCTGCTTGTAATAACATAATTCAATCATGATTCGAAAGACACGTGGCGCCATCTAATATCATAAGAACGTTATTGTGGTTTCTTCGGGAACATTACTTTTTTTAGGGATCAAAGGTGCCCAATGTCCGTTTCTGTACGCCTGACAACGTATAAATTTCAGGATGATCGGTTCATTGATTTAAGCGTGAAAAAGAACAAACAAACAAGCTTACTTTCGCATTTATAATATTATCGTATGGATATGGATGGTGCTTTAAATTTTATTTTTTATTTTGATTTAAAAAGAGAAATACGTCATAAAAATCTTACCCGATATAGGCAGGCTTAATAATCAAGGAGACCCTATGTCCAAAGATGTTAGTTTTGGTAATAACAACGACGTTCAATTCCTACTGAATTGGCAAGTAATGTCGTTTCGTAAGATACTATGTAATTTCCATTTTCTAATTAACAAATACTGATAAAAACATTTTTAACTCGTTTAATAACAAAAGCTTAGACCTCCAAGACATCAACAAATCCATTAATTATGGCTGACCCAGTCTTCCACAAACCTCAAATAAAAAAAAAACCTGTAACAATTTTCCTGCAAAATTATTAAACCCCGTCGGTACTGCAACAAAACCTCACAACTACCATATTTTAATATTAAAACGGACTATTATTAAAACCCTGATCCGCTTACTTTAATATAAGTCCAGCCATCGCGGTATTCCCGCGATAATATATTTTTTTATATTCTCTCTAATGAAAAATGACGATCGTCTATGAGTGAAGCGAGGGAGCTATTACTGTATTACAAACGAGACTTTATGAATATTGCTCCGTGTTGCTTTACGACCGTTCGCTCATGTAGTCGATGTTTGAATTGAATTGCTCACGTGTAGCGGTGTAGCTCATCGTTTTTGGGCAATTTAACTTGATAATAATAAAATGTTTCTTGCAGTTATAAGTTAAGTAAGTGATGATAATTATTGGGTAAAGAATATTGAAAGATTAAACAAGAATGGCAGGCTTCCATGCATTCATGCATGATGTTAAACGATACCAGGTATGCGTTTCTTCTTTATTTTAACTGTATTAGCTGAATACTTGATCAGAAATAACACCCTTCCGAAAACTTGAATTCATTGGATGGGTGTATTATAATATAATATAATATAATATTTGCTACCGTGACGTCTGTGACGAACTGTAATATAATTTATTTAAAACATTGTCCTCATGTAAGTGACTTTGTGTCTTTTTTGAGAATAAATATCTTTAAACCGAAACCGATTTTTATATTTTCATAGGATTTAATGCATGTAAATTACGCAGCCGTAACTCCTTGACATCTGTTAGCCTGCTTACTCATTTTCCCCCTCATCATCTGCCTAGTCTTTCCCCCAATATGTTGGGGTCGGCTTCTAGTCTAACACTTTGAATTTCACAAAGACCTGCTTGTCTGATCTCGACAACATCCTAATTACTGGATACCTCAACTAAAAACTCCGTATTTCTTCTCAAATGCTCCTATAACAAAAAGGCTAAATCCTTCAAGAGTTAGTGTTGAGACCGCAGCCCGCAGCCACACTTCCAATTACTAATCCGATAAGATATTAGCCGACACCTGAGAGGAACGAGGACGCTCACAACTACGACCACAATTGCGGTTAGCTGTCAGATAAGTGGCTTATATCCGTGCAAAGTACCGTGTTATACATTAGTTGTACCTTGTATCGTTTGGTAGACAATACCAAAATAGAAAAGGCTGGTAACCACATTTTTTCTAGTCTAGTAGTTTAATCGATTACTGAATACAATTTTGGAAGTATTTTTAAAATATGTCTCGTTGAATTATTATTTGGACGTTTTTACTTCATATTGTTACACTAAACAGGCAATTGATCCTTTGTCCAGGAACTCAGCCTCCAGATTGATTGCATCTATAGGCGACAGCAGTCTTCCTTGAAATGACAACAGACAAAGAGCATTATTATCACCACGGGCAGCTTTGTTCCACATTCACTCACAGCTAAGTTCAGGTCTCTGTCTTTTGCAGTTATGATTCCCTGGCAGGTATGTGCGCGGCAAGGGTATCCTACCAATCTTTATAAACAGCCTAGTATTAATGGCAGGGGGTAGTATCTTGGCTTATTCCCACAGCGGTTACTAAGGGACCAGTCAAACTGCGGACGGGCTACGGACACTTATTTTATAAATGAAATCCAAGACATGTCAAACACATGTAATATTCAGGCTGAACAAGTATTCGACTCACGTGAGTGTTGTAAAAACACTCGTTGTCGAGTTCGTGAACGTTTATGTGAACAAAATTGCTTTTCCGCGTTTAAATTATTTAAATAGACATGTACTGGCGATAACGAACGTGACTACTGCAGGAATATTTGAAAAAATAAACGTTCAAATCAGACTAACTAGAACTGTTATTTAGGTTTCCGAATAATTCTGGGTTCATAATTTTTATTTTATTTTTTTATTCCACTACCAGTTTAAATTGTAAACGCGTAAATATGCCATGCATGTAGGTATGCATCATCGCTTCACATCAGGCGAGTTGCGGCCAAACGCCTATTTTGAGTTTAAAAAAAAATAAGCATATTTTAATAGTTGGATTTTTGTTCATGAAAAATAAGCTTACCCACCCATAGCCACGCCTAAAAATCACAGAAAAAGTCAGTTGGCAAACTCAAATAAATCGCCAGTAACATTTAAAATGCGTTAAAGTTCTGTTCACGAAATTCAAAACACGAAAACCGAAAACTCCAATCGAAACTCTCTCTTCATTATTTTTCTTTTATTCTAGTCCTTTCCGAGGCTTGCGTGCACTCCATAGTGTTTTAAGCCACTCGATCCCCTTGCACAAAGGAAAAGCTGCATACCTTTTGCTTTTTTGTGCGTTTGCAGGTCCCCGGTCAGCGAGTTAGGGGCACCTGATCAGCTTAGTATGCCGTCGTTCCTGTGAACTATTTATTTGCTAGGCCTTAGAGCAAGGCTTTGAGTCCGACACTAACGCAATCACTGCACAGCTATGTTTTCCCTTTGAGCAGATTTGAAAGGCGGGTACCAGGGAACCAGGGAGGTATAGATTGTACATTGAACGCGAATGCGCAACATGAAAGGTTTATATTGGACAAAGTTGAACGTCAGTGTGAATGTATTTATTTCAATACGTGAAGATACATGAGTTTAGATACTCGTAATGTAGGTGGATGTTATTTTAAATGCAGTTTAAATGAACTGGGTATTGAAATGAAAGAAAAAGAAAATAAGTAAATTAAGTAGTTAGGCCAAACTGCTACAATCTACGTACGTTGCTTATAAGTAATGTTAGCAATTAAAAAGTAGAAAGAAAGAACAGACACACCGTCTACCCCTACACAGTAGGCTCATGCATCGTGGAGTTCAGTGAACCTACTTAGCAGAACAATATCGGTTCTTTCGCCAATCATCCTTAGGACGCTATTCGGGCTCCCCCGTACTCGTCGCACCACTGACGCAACTTTTTTACCCATAATTGCGTAGAAGTTATGGGTGAATATCAACAACGTGCATTTTTATTCAATTTTGGTGGCGAAATTTTTTCTTCATTATTCGTGAAAAATAAGGGGCTGTCATAAGAAAAGAAACTCCAAGATGGAAGGATCTTCAAGAGGGCTGAGAAAATCTCGATAACTTTTTGAGATATTTTAGTTCAAAGTCTAGTGTGGCCACCAAAATTGAAAATCGTGCACCAAAATCGACAGTGCCCACCAAAATTGAAAATCAGTGGCACCAAAATTTAATTTCTCCGTCACAAACCTTAATCTCACTAATAAAGCTCAATGTAACTAATCTCGCAAATTCTCATTCTCATCAATAACTTCATCGGTTGTTAAAAAATATTTATTATTATTTATCTGATCTATCATTATGAGTTTATGACACAAAAAAATACGAAAACAAAAAAACATTAATATTTTTATTGTAAACAAAATTAGTAATAAAGACCAATTGGTAATAAAGTCCAAATCTAGTGGAGATAAGGTTGTTTCGAAGCCGGAGATTCTGCCGGAAGTAGAAAACTTCTACGGCAAGTTGTACGCGTCGCATGCATCTCGACCTGATCCCGAAAATAAGGATTCCAGAGCCACCTTAACCCACCATTTCACAGAAATCCTACCAGAATTCAGCCAAAACAAAATCGGGGCGTCACTTAGACAGCTTAAAAATGGTAAAGTGCCTGGTGAGGATGGGGTAACAACTGAGCTCCTGAAAGCGGGAGGAAGTCCTGTATTAAGAGAGCTACGGGAGCTTTTCAACTCGGTCCTGTTCTCTGGGAGAACTCAAGAAGCGTGGTGAAGGAGCGTGGTCGTTCTTTGCTTTAAAAAGGGGTACAAGACCCTATTCAAGAATTACTGACCCATTTCGCTCCTTAGCCACGTGTATTAGCTGTTTTCAAAAGTCATCACGAACCGTCTAGCGCGAAGACTCGTCGATTTCCAGCCACTGGAGCAGGACGGGTTTCAAAGAGGATTCAGCACCATAGACCACATCCACACAGTGCGGCAGATCATACAGAAGTTCGAAGAGTATAATCGGCCGCTGTGTCTTACATTCGTGGACTACGAGAGGACTTTTGACTCTGTCGAGACCTGGTCAGTTCTGGAGTCTCTGCAGCGATGCCAAGTTGACTGGCGATACATGCAAGTGCTGAGAACTCTTTATGAAAACATCACAATCACCATCCAAACTCAGAACCAGCAAACAGAGCATATCCCATTACGTCAGGAGGTGAGCCAAGGGGACGTAATTTAGCCGAAATGGTTCACTAACGCACCTTTTTTTTTTGGATGGGAAATTATCAAATGCTGGTCATTTGATGATTTCCCCCGCTCTGGGCGGATTGAAAGGGAGTGTCGGACTTGTGTCCGTGTTCCTTCTTAGCCCTTTGTGTTCCGGGGCCGTTGTATCTCTTTCGAACAGTCCCGCAGCCCCTCACCAACGCACCTGGCATTAACATCAATGGCGAGTACATCTCACACTTGAGATTTCCATTGCAGATGAAATCGTCATGCAGCAGATGCTTGATGGCCTAATGATTCATCAATACGCATTGATCTCAGGGTGAACTTGGACAAAACCCAGATGATGTTCAAAGATCACGTCACCCGGAACCAGGACCTATTGTTGTCAATGGCGGTCCTCTCGAGGTTGTTCGAGAATATGTTTATCTAGGGCAAACTCTGCAGTTTGGTAAGAACAACTTTAAGAGGGAGACTGACATAAGAATTCAGCTGGGCTGGGCAACTTTTGGGAAACTTCGTACGGTCTTCTCGTCGCGTATTGCACAGAGCCTAAAGACTACGGTCTTCAACCAGTACGTCCTGCCTGTTATGACTTACAGGGCTGAAACGTGGACACTCTCGGTATGGCTGGTCCATAAATTCAAGGTTGATCAGCGAGCTACGGAAAGGGCTATTCTTGGACTCAATGCTTTATTATGTAATTTTTTGTTGTTCCAAACAAAATAAAAAATATTAAATCCAAGGAGAGACACAGTGAAACAGCAAACAGATCATTACCATTTTACTAACGCTCTGCAGATTTCAGTTAAACTAAAAAACCTTAACTCAATATTTGATGCTAATCACCAGACTAGATCAATGGTTTCTACAATCAGTCTTTAAATCTAAGAAAGGATATTTTAGTTTTCAAATATAATTAATCTTCTCTCATCTTTACTAAAAAAAACTTAAAAACAAAAAAGCACTCGTTTTCTTTTTTCCTCATAACTCTTTTTCGCAGTGTTTCAGCCTGTTTGGGATAGCTCTTTATTTTTCCCTTTCTTCTTCTTTCTGCCATTCTCTTTTTAACCAGCCTCTCTTCGCTGGTCTATTTTGGCATTCTTAAAGGCAACAAAATAAAAATATATTAATAAGAAACTTGATCATTAGTATACCACCCTTATATTAATTGGTCTTACTTACTGCCAAGTACATAACATTTATTTTTTTGCTAATCAAACTGTCCTGTAACGTAAAAACTGGCTATATAGGTACAAACCATACATATACAGTACATACTTAAAATTTGGTGGCTCGTTTTCAATTTTGGTGGTGGGAAAACGCCACCAAAGCCACCAAAATTGAGCCACCAAAATTGGGACCAGGCATAAAAAAAATCTTTAAAAATAGGGGTTTTAAGTTCCAATTAAATTGATGTTACTGATTTATACGAAACCCTAATCACTAGCTATAACATGTGGCTTACTATTAAAACACTTTAAAATCGACAGCAAATCGATCCACCAAAAATTTAACAATTCTTGTCCCCCATCCCACTCAAGGTGAGTACTTACGTTTTTGGGGGGTAATCAAAGCACTAATCACATATCTGTTACGCGCAAGTGCTGGCCAAAGACTTAGAGTTGCGAAATAATAAAACACTATTGATCACACACACCCGAAGCTTCGTGTTATAGTAAATTGAAAAAGTGCGAACAAAATTTTGATTTTTGCTTGGACAAACTTTGATCGAGTGTCCTGTGCTTTTAAATTAGATTTTCTAATATGGTTTAATTGTTTTTAGATAGTGTGTCTTATGCATTTACTAAGGAAATCGTTTATTTGCTATTTTACCCCAAATTGTTACTTTGGTGAATGCAATTATATCAAAAAATGGAACTGGGACAAGCCACCAAACTTGAATTTTAAGGAGATTTTTTTTTTCCTGATTATTTATATATACTTATAAAAACAAAAAATGTGGCCCTAATTGAACCAAGTTACGTAGTTCACTATAAAAAAAAATAAGAAACATCCTATCATTTTACACCTCGATTCTCAACGTGGACACGTAAAATTTGCTGCCGTGATATTCACCCTTATCTACGCTAGCCACGGCACTGCAATATTGAGGGAGCCGAAACAGAGCCCTAATTCTGAACCTTAACTAATACATTTTCATACTGGTCGCGCAAGGCATTGTAGGCTTTTTTTGTAAAGTTTGCCCACAGGTCGCTCGTATGGGACGTCTGGCAGAATGCCTTGAACATCGTTACCTGTTATAAAAGGAGCACACCGAGAGATCCTGAGTGCCAACATATTACCGCGCACCGACAATAACCTGCACTCATCTCAATGTCTAATTCGTTACTCTAATTCTCAGTGACAATGTGTCCCAGATATTTAAAAGGTGCAACAGGCTTTAGAGGTAGGTACATCATTAAGTAATATAGGTGGTATAAAGATATAAGATAATGACTGCCTCGTTGCGTCTCTGCTGAGCATGAGGTCCTGGGTTCAATTCCCGGGTCAGACAAAGTGTTATTGGGTTTTTTCATCAAGATTTTTTCAGTAGCAGCCACGAAGTTTGGATCTGTGACCGGTTGATGGCAATAGGCTCGCCCCCTATTACATGGACCTTAAAACATAACTGGCGAAATGATGGTGTGCTATTGTACACCTCTGATTAACCCTTCGGGGCTTACAGGTGTGATGTTGATGTTATAAAGATGTTAGGTTAAAGGCTAACACTGACAGTCCCTTTTCTCTCAATACAAACAAATAAACCTATTCAAAACACACCATAATTCACGTCGAAACTTCCAACAGTTTACCAAGATTTACGCCAATTTATCAACTTGCTAACTTAATAAGTTTTTCACAAATTCGCCAACAATGGCCAACGCACTTCGAAAGTAGTTTAACAATAAATTGCCCAATTTATATATAATTTGGGAAACTCTAGCCTCACAATTGTGGATTTAATAAAAGAAATCTAAGTACGTGACTGAAGAATGAGAGATGCAAAAAGTTATTTGTTAGTTTAATAAATCTATGAAAGTTGTTAGAAGAAATTGGAGTTGAGAGTGGGTAGGCGGAGCTCACGTCCAAATAGAAATATTTATTAAACTGTCTGCGGTTAAAAATCGCCATCGGGTATGCCTTTAGACTACAAAATCAAAACATGTTACTTTAGATAGGGCTTATGTGAAATAAAACATTTGATTTTGATTTCACATAGGCCTTTTAATACATGGGCACTTATAAAACATCGAAAAAAGGTGCACGGTTCCTAATTCCTATGAAGAAGAAGAAAATTATTTAGTTTTACTTAAATCAAAAAAGATAAGGCGTATTTTCCTCATTATATATAAACACGGGGTAATCACGTCTATAAGTGAAGGAAAATATTTAAAAAAAAACAAATCGGTTCTCATACAACAAGTCATCTCGATATCCGAGTAACAAAATAAATAACATAAAGTGTTCTGTTAATTACACACCTAATTAAAAAGAATCTACAGCACATAATTTACATTAACTATCCTTTTAACGGGGTAACATCGTTTATTTTTAACGCGCTTCGGAGAAGGCATCGTAAGTCTACGAGGGAACATCGGACAAAAGCAAAGAAAGCTGAGAAATTAATGAGATAGAAAGACAAACACTCACCCGAGCGGAGCGAAGCGAGCGGAGCTGAAAAATAAAAAATAATAAAGTAAGTAATTTAAATTCAACCCGTTTGAAGCGGAAGGTGTACCTACTAAAATAAGCTACATTCAGAAGGGTAAATTAGCAGCGCCGATGTTTTACAAATAAAGCTGTTTCGTAGTTTAAACAATCTGCTGAAGGCGGCAATGAATGCAGAAGTTTTACTTTATTTCTTCATCGTGTGGTTAGTGCCCAACCTGGTTTTACTTTTATTTATCTTATAGAAGAGGAAATTCAACAAAACTTTTCCTTAACAAAGTAGGTAAGAGCACAGATGAGTCACACGGAGTCCATAACTCATAGTAGGTGTTTCAAATCCTCGTATTTATGCAGGTGCAGTGACAGAGATATTTTTATCAAATTGATACGTCAATGAGCCGTGTTTTAGACATATTTACGACTATTTAAGTTAGTAATCAATTTTACGAAGACGAATATATGACATACGTATATGGATAAAATAAGGAATGAGTATATACGAAGACGTTTGAAAGTTGCGCCAGTTACAGAAAAGTTGAAAGGGAATCGACTGTCTTGGTATGGACATATGATGAGGAGGGACGAACCGCGATTAAAAGAGTGATGAATATAAATGTTGATGGATGGATTGTGTGAGGAATGATATGAAAAAAAGGTGTAAATGATTACGTGACGGTTGACAGAGGAGAATGGAAGAAAAAAACGTGTTGCGCCGACCCCAAGTAACAAGGGACAAGGGCAGCAAAATAATGAATCAATTTGACGAACAATTTATCGCACACATTCAATGGTCAAAGCAAATCACACACGAGAAAACGTCACTATTGTACAAAAACCAGATCGTAAGTATGCCAATTACGATTATAATCAGAAATTGTGAGGAATCCAATTACGTTGTCGCCCGTAACCGAGTGATCTAGGTTAGGGCGCTGGTGTAAAGTGGTGATAACGCCACAAAAGGGTTCAATACGACCGACTAAAGGTTACAGAGATTGTTCCAACACGGCTATTTCGTAAAACGATACTAGTTTGATGTTATTATGCTATTTTTCGGTTTCATTCTGTTTTTATTTTATCTCAAATTCAGTTTTAGTCGTCGTTTTTACTGGCAAGTATTTGAATTTTCGTGAAACATAATCATTTGCGTCTCACATCCGTCGGTTTGCCTATGCCATTCCAATTCCAGACGAATATCTAGCAGTGAACTTCATTCGGGTGGTATGATGATGTTTTCTGGGTAACACACTCAATCACTGTTTTAAGCTTTCAAGGTTTAAAACTAAACTTATAAGGTCACTTACGGGATATCTTCCGGGATTATTCATTATTTTGAAATTGACATGGCGCTTGCAACAGCGTCTAAATATCGGAAGCTCAAAATAATGAATAATCACGTAAGATATCGCGTAAGTGACAGTATAAGTTTAACTCATTCATTTATTTTGGGATTAAACCATTATATAGCTCATTATCTCATGGATATTCTTTACCGTTGGACAAAACTAGCGTTCCTCTTGCATTGTGGCAATAGCTCATTCTCTTCTATGGAGCAATATTATCAAACATTTATCTCACTCGCAATAAAACCCTGATCTGGGAACAACTATCTGTGCACCGTATTACCATAAACCACGAAAGTACAGCAGAATGTGTCATTAATTCACTGCCTCCAGCTATGCGACTAAAACACAACATAATCTCAGCTTAACATCAGATTAATCGTACGTACCGCCGATAAATCGCAAAACTTAAACGACATGTAATGTATCTCTGCCCCCACCCCCCCTCTGTGACGTCACGATGTCGTGCCATGTCATCTTCCCCGCATTCTTCTCTGTCAGGTCTATCTCCTCGCGGGGGCACGTCGCGAGCATTTTTCCACTTCTTACAATATCCCTTTGTACCGTCTCAACAATCTTTATGAGAGACTGATCGTGGCACGTACACTTTTGACAGCTTTCCTGTCTTACCGACCAGAAGTTACGCCATTATAGCCATTAACGCGTACGAATAGAGGCTAAAATGGCATTAAATCGCGAAGTTTTTCTTTGAATGGCTCGGTTCGGCAGCTGATGGAGTTCGGTAGTACGAATGTTTTGCATAAGGAGGTATTCCAGCGATCAGCATTCTTGTTTTAATTAAAAGGGTATGCTGTCTTGGAATCTGTTCGATTTCGACCTATTTGTGTTAATGTTTAGCTCCATTTTCAATAAAATACCTTGTTATATAAAATAGGATACCTACGTAAACGTTGGCTGGGTTAGGAACACCAAACTTTTCATGACTACTGCCTAGAGTTTAATATTTTTCAGCTACTTCAGTTAAAAAGCACAAATCTACCAAATAATTAAAAACCTGAAAATCATAAACAGCTCATGAACTAAGCGCTGAAACTAGCTGTACAAGCTATTCAGTGAGTTCGAGCTATTGAACTTAACAGCACTAATTGCTTTACTTGTTTATAAAGCTACTAATTAAGCTCATACCGGAATAGCAACAACTTGATGTATGTTCTACTTAAATGCATAAGATTCTTTAGGAAAAGTTATCGACGATGGAATGCATTTCTGGGGGCTCCTAATTAGTTGTAACACCGGCCGCTGAATGCAAGGTCCCGTGTTCAATTTCATGTGGGGCTAAAATAAATATCTATTAAAAAAAAAACACACTCCCAAAACTCGGACACAGATGTAAACTCTAGGCTGTTTATTGTGTTATTAACATATCACAGCTATTTATTTATTAGCTGTGGGTCGCAACCTTCGTTCGCGTGAAATTATTGTAAAAACATTACTTACCTAGAATAATTTCACGGGTTTTCATTTTTTTGCACAGAACCCCCTTTTCTAAAATAAAAGTAGTATAAGTTACTCCTATAACATATAACATCAGCTATCGGCCAGTAAAAGTCCCGTCAAAATCGGTCTAACCATTTCGGAGTTGAGCCGAAACAAACCGTCAAAAATTTAAAAACATGTTTTTTTGTTAAAGTACCGTATCTTTTATTATGCATTCAGTAAAAACCTGTTATTTTGAAATTACAAGCACACTTTTTTTTTAGTATGGGAAATCATCTGTGTCAGACTCGTACTGACTAAAACCTGTCCATGTTCCTTCTTTGCCCTTTGTGTTCTAGGGCCGCGGTATCTCTTTCGAACAGCCCCGCAGCCCCGGCAGGCACAAACAGACACTTCAATTTTATTTAGTTGTAAATATATATGTATATATGTATTTAGTTGTAGATAAACAAATCTTGTATAGGAAAACTTAGTAACATTTGAACTGCTAAGGGGGTCTCGAACTTTAGCTCAGTAGCACTTTACAACAGCTAAACCAATGAGCCATTCAATCTGTACGTAAACATTCTTTACTAAAACTTAGCACGTGTCACATGTGTACAAAATTTCAATTTCCATACAAATACGAAATGGTAATGAGTAACTTAATTCTGAACGGCGTCAAAAACACAATCTGCTGTACTCCACGTGTGCCCTTTAATCCTCGCGTTCAGTTCGCTGGCTCCTAATCTAAATAAGCTAATCCATCCATTTCCATAGGCGGCAGAATTAACATAGGTTACATTATTAATTAACGGCTGTTCTATTTAAATAGGGGTTTAAGGGGTGAATGTCAATGAACCCGTTGCTTTCCTGGTTGTTGAACATGACTTTTTATGGTCTAGGTTGGCAAACCAGCGACAGTAACCTGGTAGAAAGTAAGCAACGTCTGTGGACTTTAAAGACAGGGTTCAAATATTTCATTTGTCTTGAAGTTTACATGCGTTTCCTCTATACACCGTGACTTTTTAGTCGTTTTAAAACGGCAGCCCACTTCATATATCCAATGTCTACTAAAAATTGTATTTATGAGATTTTAATAATTTAGAAATAAACATATCATACAGTATTATGACGCATGACGTAGTTAAAACACCCTGTGTTAGCGATGACCTACTGGACTCGAGCGCTGGGTAGGTATGTTCTCCCGTTTGACACGTAAACATCATTAACAGGATGTTTCATAATTTTTTCTAATGTTTTATTTATTTTTCTTTGTACCTATTATGGTGGGAAATCGCGTCTAGAGTGCACATTGAGTGGACCACCTTTGTAAGACGACTAAAAAGTCACGGTGTATAGAATACAGTTTGCAGCATTCTACTTAAATCAAATAACAAACATGGTACCTAAGAATTCAAAAAAATATCGTTATGTTACCTAACTTTTGTGCGAAACATCAAACCAGTAGCGGATTGTGATAAACTACCAAAACAACATGCACAATCCCCAAGTAATTCCCTCCACTTGAGTCCGGGTCACGGGGTCGCCCGATTTAAATTCTAAAGCAACTTCTACTTATATTTTTATTTTGGCAACGAATTCTTTTGGAGTGCTCGCCTGTTCACTGGCAGTGACAGGGCGAAATTAAATCCTATTCGGGGGTAGCACTTATTAAAATCTGCCCGAAAAACTGCTCTTTTAGACCACAATGGGTAATCTAGCGGCCGAAGCGCTGTGGATGCAGGCGGCGGTGGCACCGGTGTGAGCGGACAGCGATTTTCTTTTTGTGAAGATAAAACTGGTGAACTTTTTGGATAAAAAAATAGTATTAAGTCGGTCAAGATTAAGTACTTATGTTGGAATAATAATAATATTCTAAAACCAAATCAAATATGTGAAATAAAATATTTTGATTTTGATTTTGGTCTTTCCAGGAGGGAGTATTTTATTCATATAATGTAGGTTCTTGTAAGACATTACATTTACATTTCAGTGTCCTGTAGCTTCTCTAGTATTTTAACTGATAAGCGTTTAAATCAAAATGAATGACTATTTAGTCTGAACAAAGATCCTGTTATTAATTTAGAATTTATACCATGTATCACGTGTAGATCTTGAGTTGATCAGCGACCAGAAAGGCTGCAATACGAAAATTCGGAGGCTTACACAGATGTCCAAAGCTACTATGGGCAAGATGACGAGGATACGGCAAGACAGAAAACAGTCCAATAGATCCAAGCAGAGATTTGTCAGAACTCTGGTATTCTCAATATTTATTTACGACTCCGAATCCAGGTCGCAGATAAAAGGGTTTGGAAACAGCTCCTCAGCGACTCGCTTCAAGACGGGCACGACCTTCATTAATGAAGAAACACATAACAAGAAGTCAGAAAATTTTATTCTCCAAAATAAAACATTTTCCCTTTCTGACCCGCTCCCTCCTATAACATAACCCCTCCCACTTTAATATTAAACGTTGTATTATTAAATTAATTTCCGGATGTGTCGTGCGAATCGAGACGTGAAATACGGGATTGTTTCAGATAATATTGTTGTTATACGTTATCTGTGAGGCCGGTATCACAGGGAGCTGCTATTACGCCCCAGAGGCTCACAACTTTCGCGTTTATTACTAAATGCTGGGTTGATGAAATTACTAATGTTGTCACAGGTTTTCGCAGTAATATTTACTGTAGAGAATCTACAGGAAAATACTTGTATTGAACTATGTGTTTGTGTTTAGTATTTTGTCAAGTTTTAGTCGAGTTTCATTATTACGTGAAAAAAATCCGGCCAAGTGTGAGTTCGACTCACCGAGGGTTCCGTATAAACTTGTAGATATTTTGTTATTAAACTACATTTTTACGGTTTTCAGATTTTTTCCTTCACATGTGCTGTAAGACATTGCTTCTTGCCAAATTTTATGATTCTAGGTCAACGGGAAGTACCCTATAAATTTTGATTCCTTTGAGAATGTCGAAATATACGATTTTTACGCCCGTATCTTTTTTCCGTTAACTTGAAGTTTGATTTTTTCACAGCTTCAAGGGTCTGTAGACCTGAGTATATATATGGTTTTAATTTCAAATCGGTACGTCTAAGCGTTCCCAAGATAAAAGGTCTTGACAGACACACGGACAACAGAGTGATCCTATAAGGGTTCCGTTTTTCCAGACTGAGCTACGGAACCCTAAAAACAAAATGGGCACAATGCGAGTTGGTGGTTGTCGCATGTCTTAGAATATTTTGGTTCTAGAACATGCCATCACGATGTTTTCCTTCACCGTTTTTTGAGCAGTAGTGATCAAATAAAGCAATGCGCCTGTCGGTGTTCGGACCTACTCGTGAGGCAGGGTCGGTGTCACACGGCCACTACCTCCGAGTACCTATTTATAAAGTCCCTGTACACATTTAATCCAGCATGATATACCTCCCACGTAATGAAGTAACGTCATGCCACTAATGAACATTTTTAAGCCGCGTTTATTAACTCGTAGGTAATTACTAACACACATCCAGCCAGTAATTAGTTCCGAAAGTTTTCTATTGCGAGCTTGGTCTATGTAGCTTAAGATAGGTACATGTAACTGTGAGTTAGTTACTACTGACGTTATAGCAGGTAAGCTCTGCGAAAATCCTACTTATTAATAATATTATAAATGCAAAAGTTTGTGAGGATGAATGGATGTTTGTTACTCTTTCACACAAAAACTACTGAATGGATTTTGATGAAACAGAGATAGTTTATAACCTGGATTAATAAGTAGTAGTAATTTAGCAGTAAGGTGGCTGCGGGACTGTTCGAAAGAGACACCGCGGCCCTGGAACACAAAGGGCTAAAAAGGAATATGGGTGGGTTTTAGTCAGTACGAGTCTGACACTTCCTTCCTTCCGCTCCGCCCAGAGCGGGATGCCTATTTGATGAATTCCCACAAAAAAAAGGTAAGCGTTAAAGTAGCAGGATCGATGGATTTGTGGTCGACCTCGTCATTGCTGAACCACTTTTCACAATAACTACGAGTACAGTGGCTTAAGGATCCTTCGGCGCATGGTTAGTAAGAAAAAAATGTCTTGTGATAAATGTGATCAAAAAATAATGTAATGAAACTCATGTAATGTTATGTGTGTGTGTGTGTGTGTGTGATTGTTTGTGTGTGTATAAATGTGATGAGTGTTCCATGTTATGCGAACTGAATAAAATTTTATTGGTTGATAATTGTAACCATGCTCCCAATATCCTTTTATTGAAACTCCACTTGGATTTGAAATCATCCAAATGTCACTTTGGTCCAATGCAAGGTCACACGGTGATGAAGCAATTGCATAATTATTGGAAAAACAACAAAATAACAAGCACATACCATACGACACATAAAAGGATGCCCAAAATACATAAAAGGCCCATCCTCACTTAACAGCTCCTTAAATATCTACAACTCTTCCGTATTTCCCGATAATCCTGACAACATAGTATATTATATCCTTGGGATATCGTAAACAGAACATGTTTTATACCAACTTGTTGGAATATAAAATTTTGTTACGTCCAAACAAGTTGGTGTACGTTTCCAATTTACCATATCGAAGCTGTAAATTGTTAATACGTTTTTATGTACAGACAGACAATTTGAGAATTAGAAATAGATAGGGTTGCCTCTGTAACGGTGCTTGCGAAGTGCAGGCAGTCAATTTTTATTGACATTTAAAAACAAGGAAGTATCCGTTTCCATTTTTACACCGACGAACAAAAAGGTTCTCAATTCCACGCGTATATTTTTTCCATATTGTAAAATGTGCTGTAAACCAAAAACTGAATACAAGCAGGTAATGTAGTAACTTCCTACTGTTCAATTCACAATCAACAACCATAATATTACTCGCTGTATAAATTGAATGGCAGTGGCAATAATTAAAATTTTCTAAAAAAAATGTTTTTCAAATGAGTAACTTGATATTTTAATTTAATTTTAAGAAATTATATTATTCTTTTTATTAGTCTGAAATCGCCAACCCGTCTTGAGCAAGCGTGGTGATCAATGCTCGTGCCTTCTCTGTATGAGAAGAGGCCTTTGCCCAGCAGTGGGACAATAACAGGCTGGTATTATTTTTTTATATTATTCAAAACTTTATAATACAATCTGTGGTGCTCAGAAAAATTGTAGAAATATCAAGTTGCCCATTATTAATGTTAACTTTTAAGAATTACTTAATCTTGCACGGCTATATTCCGAACGCGACAAATTTATCAGAGTCTGCAGCTGGTCCGGTGTGCACAGTTGGTCCGAAATGTTTCCGCACCTCTAATACTAAAGCGCAACCCTAGCTCAGTGACGTATGTTACGTGACTCCGTATGAATATAATGTTTAGAGTTATTTTTCATGCGACATTTTTATTAGTTCTAGTAAAACGAGTAGCCATCAATGTTTCAGGATGGCGGGTTGTACAGTTAAAATTAACTTTACGGTTTTATTTTATTTCATGGTTATGCCACAGGAGAGTAATATTTGAAGTGGATTAGAAAGCATGTTTTCAAATGAAGTTATACGAAGCTACATGATGATATTAGTCCAGCAATGGGCTGTAATGTAATTCATTGAGATCAATATTTATGACTCGAGTCATAAGAGAACACGACTACTACTTGAGATTATTATTTTTACCAATTCTGCTGCGCGGATTTGCTGAGTGAGGAGCTCGTGGCTAAATAATAACAGTCGCTCGGGTCGATCTTAAGATAAGCCGCGCTTGCCTAAGTTGGTCCGTGGATGGGTGGCCGCCCGTTACATACCAAGTTTCCTCCGTGCCTCAGAAAGGACGTTAAGCCATTTGTCCCGGCTGTCATTTGTAGATCTTTGACGGTCGTTGCCGGTAGTAACTGGGTTGTGGAGGTCAGATAGACAGTCGCTCCATGTAAAATACTGGTACTCAGCCGCATCCGGTTAGACTGGAAGCCGATCCCAACACAGTTGGGAAAAGGCTAGGCAGATGTTGATGAAGATCGAAAACAAACGCTTGTTACAATTAATGATAAATCATTAAGTACACTGGTTACTACTCATAGTTAGGGCTATTCATTAGGTACCTAGATATTAATGTCACAAATATGAAAATGTACAAAATAGTTATTAGGTATTACGTGACAATTTGTTGGCAGGTTAAGGAGGATAACAGAGGTGTTCTCGTAAGCCCGACCACACATTCTCACGACACCAGAAACTTCAGCCAAAAAACCAAGTCATGTTATCAATAGAAATACTTAGCTAACTCATGCACCCTTAGATACTTAAATGTTACCTGTACTACAAAAAAGGTCTACCGTCCTGAACGGAGGTGACCCTGCCACATAACTCCTCGGTTTAGAGATAGGCTCGACACTCCACGAGGAATACTAATGCGGATGGACTGACATGATTGTCGATGGAACATTGTGTAGGGTTAGCTAAGGGGGCTGGCACGTTAAGATATAAGTAATATTATAAGGGTTTGTGGGCGTCTGGTCAGCATGAGGTCCTGGGCTCGATTCCCATGTCGGGCAATGTGATATTGGGTTTTTCCATCATTCCTCGCCCACCATTCATCGTCATCATCATATGCCTAGCCTTTTCCCAACTATGTTGGGGTCGGCTTCCAGTCTAACCGGATGCAGCTGAATGCCAGTATTTTACATGGAACGACTGCCTATCTGACCTCCACAGCCCAGTTAGTACTGGGTTATACGATTCCCCTTGTTAAGACTAGTGGTAAGACTTTCGTGCCACTGACTACCTGTTATGACTGTCAAAGATCTACAAATGACAGCCGGGACCAACTGCTTTACTGCTTTCTGAGGCTCGGAGGAAACTCGGTATGTAATGGGCGGTCACCCATCCACGGACCAACCTAGGCAAGCGCGGCTTAACCTTAAGATCGACCCGAGCGGCTGTTATTATTTAGCCACGAGCTCGCCCCCTGTTACATGGAACTTAAACATAAGTGCCGAAATGTGGGTGTACTATTAGGTACACCTCTGCCTAACTCTTCGTGGATTACAATCGTGATGTTATGTTATGCTATAAGGGTTTATTTCTTGAATGATCATAATTATGATGTGTTTTCTGTAGTTGGACAAAACTAGGCTACGATCAAATTAATCTCAGAGAAAAAAGTTTTTATGATAAGTTCTGTATTCAGAAATGTTTGGATTCCCAAGAATACTTGGCAACGGATGCCAAGTGTCTTAATATTAAGTTATTAACGGATCGATCTTCAAGCAATCGAGGTTCAACAAGTTTCCGATGTGGTTCCGTGGATGGGTGACCGAATACCCGCAGTGACGTTAAGCCGTTGATCTTGGCTGTCATTTATAGATCTATGACACTAGGATTTTAGCTTTTACTAAGCAACCAAGACCATCCAAGAAAGGTGTTTTTTTTATTTTATTATTCATATAATCAAATAATATTTTTTTCTGTCTTGGGTTCCGTACGTTTTTTCACAGGTGACCACTGAAAACCAGCGCTGTGCTGTGGGCCCCCCATAGCACAGCATCATGCTGAGGTAACCTGCTTGTCGTAGTCAGGACGTGCAAGCAGTCAACTTTGTTTTTGTTCCGTGCTTTTGTGTTTATAAATATTTGTTATGCATTGTAATTATGTTTTTTTTCCTTTATTTATTTATTCTACACATTTTTTTACATTTTTAAATATTCCTTAAAAAAAATAAAAAATAAATATTATGTTCATTGTTTAGTTTTTTTTTTGTCATTTATGTATGCACGTCATTTTTCTGCGACAAATAAATATATTTTTTCTTTATTTTGTTTACTAGTACTTTAGCTTGAAAATGTATTAAATTTTCGTGTAAAAACGGACTGTTTCTGCATTCGTAGTATCTTATCAAAATACCATGAAAACCAACCGGTCACGTTTTATATAAACTTATCTAGTTTAAAACGAGTTTCCTGAGGAATAAACCAGTTTATTTTACTTGTCCGTTAGGAAACGGCTTGACAAGCTCAAGTCTGTGATTCGAAACAAAAAGAAAACCATTTACTTCAGTTCCAAGAAAATTAATCGTGTTCTGTAAAGTAACGTATAAACTACGAGTCTTTGAATTTTCTCTTCGAAGGAAAAGGCTTTCATTTTCTAGGTATTCGATTCTTCATAGTTTAGGAGAGATATAAAATGGGGTAATAATTGAATTCGTAAATGAATTGGGTTTTTTTGCGATGTTACTAACACACAAAGGGTTTTTTTGCTGTTACTATCAAATGCGTAGAAGTAACTTCAAAATACGAATAGCCTCTTTTCTAACGATTGTTGTGCGATATCCAATTAACTCAGATATCTGCACAAAATTGTATGTCAAAGATCGCTTTTAACGATAAAGGATTCTGCTCACTACACCCCGTACCATGCCATGATTCTTTTTTTTGAACGCTGTTTTCAGCTTTCACGGTTTAAAACTTAACTTATCTTGTCTCCTAAGGGATATCTTCCGTGATCCACTCGCATTCTCCAGTCAACCCGCGATCATGGCGCTTGCAACAGCGTCGAAATATACGGAGCTCAAAATTATGAACAATCACGGAAGATATCCCGTAAGTGACAGTAAAAGTTTAGCTTAAACAGTGTTTCAAAAAAAAATCTTTATTTGTATTAGAAAGTATGAGACTATGCTTACTACACCGTTCCGTTACCGACCAATACCGTCGCGTGCCATGCAAGTAACGTATTGGCACCGGCAAAGTATTCTCAGCCTACGTACCGTATCGGCGACGGTGACGGAACGGTCAAGTGGTCACAGTCTCATACTTTTCAATACAAAGAAATATAGGGTTAACTGCGTATAATGACCGTCATAAACGAGTATCATGCTCTGTGATACGTTCTAGAGGGTGTAGTAGTCCGTGTCATGTTTCTTTCCGTGCCCGATATGTTCATGGCACGGGCATGGTATGGTACGGTGAAGTGGGCAGACTCCGTGTCGGGCGGGTTTTTGTGACACCCAGGATATTATATTATAATTATGTAACTCTCAAAACGCCTCTGGCCTACCTGGTCAGCCCAAATCGATTCGAAAGTAGAAGACAACTCTCAAAACTTCAATTTTTGTTTATGTAGGGGTTGTACATTCGAAATAGTGTACTATCAATTTATACTAAGTGCGTCATTGGCTTAGCGGTCGCAAGCGCGACTGCTGAACATGAAGCTCTTGGTTCGATTACCAAGTCGGACCGTGTTATTGGGTTTTGGGTTTTACCATCAGCACATACAGAGTCTGGTTTTTATACCAGGTGTATGGCTCGCCCCCTATTATATGGTTATGAAACATATCTGACTAAATGTGGGTGTACTATTAAGCACACCTCTACCTAACCCTTCGGGGATTACAGGCGTGGTTTTATGTCATGTTTTATACTTAGACCAGATACTGCTACGTAGTGAAACAAATACCACAATACAACGTAGCGACGCGGCTACGAGCGTTGCGACGCGCTTACGCGGTTACCCCCCGATCAAATAATGTTACACGTAGTAAAATGTGTGCAGTGATGTGCAGACATGTCGTGTGACCGCGAACGTGGGCACATAGACAAGAATTTCACGGTGGAATAACTATAACGTGTTAAACGTGATATTCACCTAAATGTGTGTATGATGTACTATCACAATATAACCCAAAATGCTGACAGAGAGCTGAGCGTTACAGCTATACATGAAATTGAAGTCGCCACCATTATTTAGATGAATAATTCCGGGAGGTTTATGTGTTACCGAACTAGTATAGTATAGTCTATTATAGTATAGTAAAGAAATCTCGAGGTTTTGTCAAGTCATACAAAAACCGTGCGAGGCAGCGTCGGATCGAGAGTGAAGTGGAAATAAAAAATATAAAGTATACAATATGTAAGGCATACATTTTTTGACCAGGCTGAAAAAGTTGAAAGCAAAAACGTATCAGAAATTGTTTTCACACGAAATATTTCATCGGGCGACTCGTTCATGTTGGTATTTTTATTGATACAGAATTCATACGATTCAGTTAATTGGTGACAATCGCACACCCTAATGATTTTATTTTTACAAAAGCAAAATAATCAAAAATGATTTGTAGATTAATAATACTTTATGTGGTTACAGAAAAAGTTCGTGGGCCTATTCGTAACAATTCATCTTATAAATATTTTCTTAGGATTTTCTTACTGCCCAAAATAATTTCACAAAAAAAATCCTACCCTTGTACCAATTTCCTAATACATTTTCAGAGATTTCCCCGCAAGAATGTAATCTCAGCCGGATATCTGTGATATGACGGTTGGGATGCTCACAGCCTCCACGTCAATCCGATCTTGGCAACCTATTGAATCTTTGCAGAATAATATTGTCTAGACTTATATGGATGTATTGGTATATCTCAAGCTTTTTTCTCCGTAGCTATGTCGCGAATTTTTCATTGGAAACATAATTGGTGGGAAAAACATAATATTTGATATGGTGGACATATTTACCTAATTAATACGCCTGAGATGTAATGGCAAAAGAACCTTTAAATCAATCAGTCTCAATAAACTCTAGATATGTTACCGGCAATCTGTATAATCCGGTATTCTATACAATACCTAGGCAATGTATAGAATATCTGGGGCGTCCAGGCAATGTATGAAATATTATGAATATTATTGTCCATTACATACTTTACCTAGGTAATGTATACAATTCCTAGGGATTGTATAGAGTACCTGCTGGTTCACCGGCAATGTGTAAAATAAATAGATTTTGGTTTATATTTATCAATGTTAACATCATTCATAGGTAGGCACCTATAAAATGATGGACAAATGAAACATGTTCTATTACCTACTTAAAATCAACTTTATTAAAATGAACAATTAGCGTGCTCCTTAAAAATAATGTTTATAAAAAGGGTAGGCAGTTTTCTTTCTTGTTTGCAGTCTTCTTTCTGAATTATACAGATTGCCGGTAACAGATATACACGCACGAATCACCTCGCTATCACATCTGAGTCGTGAGCTATAGACAATAGTAAGGAGCGATGGCGCCAGTTTTGGCCTTTCTGCGCGGGGCCTCTTTCCCGCCAGCCCGCCCGGTCCCGATGCAAACTTAAGGATGCCACAGCGAGCTGACTATACATTTAAGCTAATAACACTAGATTTATGCCTGTAAGACTAATAGTTTTGTAATTATTCAGGTTAGACGACATAACCCTTTTCGTTACACTTGATGATTTTAAAAGACGTGATTATAAACACGTTTCACGTCTAAAACTGTTAGTTTGAATTTGGAACACGTGTGTTGGTAACTTCACGTCACAAACTACCCGCAGACTGTAGTATTCTCTTTCCGTTGGCGTACTGAATTTGATTTTTAGAAATCTGTAGGGAAATATGGTATTCTTCGCTCCCTTAAGTTTTTCTGTTAAGGGATTATAGTAACTTTACAGTATTATTTTTAACATACTTTCTTCGTCGTGTCGCTGGCACGACAGTATTCTATATTTTGTTGGTCCAAAACTTCGCCACTTCAATGGCGTCGTCGGCAGCAGCGCACTAGAAGACCACTTAACATCTGAAGAGTCTATAACGCTGAGTATCTTTTCCAGATGACAAAGGACATTGCTCTTTTCACTGAGCTGGAATCCTGGAGCAAAAAAAAGATAAAACTTTGCAAAAGTAAAAGGTAGATGAGGTCAGATGTCTCCATCTAGTTTATGGTACAGCTGCATACTTACATATTATATTTTTAAATAATATATTCTGCAGCATTTTACATTTGACTACAGATCCCTGCATGTGCGTGGTACAACACAACTTGGCAGAGGTTTCCGTATTTGTTTTGCGTAGCGTAGCTAACAAATAAAACGAATTGCACTGCAGCGTAGTTTTATATCCTAGCTGGGTTTATTAAAATATTTTGAAACCTAGCTAGGTATTTATTTGATACAAGCTTATGCCCGCGGATACGCTCGCATGGTCTTCAGTAATTGTCCCACGGGATCGTACTACCAGGATAAAAAGTATTCTATGTGTTAATCCAAGTTATAAACTATCTGTGTGCCAAATTTCATCCGAATCCGTTCAGTAGTTTTTGCGTGAAAGAGTAACAAACATCCGGACATTCATTCATCCTCACAAACTTTCGCATTTATAATATTAGTAGGATTTATCTAATAATGTTCTGAATAAGCAAATAAGTATGTAAATATTAAATACGTTTTTTTATATGTCGATAACGAGATGGTAGTATCGATATTAGCATACACCAAGAGAGGCCCTAGTTAGGTTTATATATCTACTAAACTATGAATACTAGATAGACTATGTATGTATCTATGTAAACTAGATAGGGCTGACAGACGGAATGAGTAAGGCGAAGGATAAGGTGTTGTGGAGCAGCTTGGGCATAGTTGATGGGTCGCAGAGAGACCTCGAAAGTGTGTGTAATTAGGCTGATATAAGAATTCTGAAAGAGATTTACAAATAAGAAATAACATCTGGCTAGTAGTGGTTACCCTTTTTTTTGTTTTCGGATGGGTACTCATCAAATGGCCCCTCCCGCTCTGGGCAGAGTGGAAGGGAATGTCAGACTCATACTAACTAAAACCCCCTTTGTGTTCCAGGGCCGCGGTATCACTTTCGAACAGTCCCGCAGCCCCGGCAGTCATCGGCTCTTGCGGACCCCTTCCTGATTGCTGACATCTCTTTGAGGCGCGCGTAGAACACGAACGCGCCGTCGTCACGGCCTGTCGTTATAAGACGGCCGGAGTAGTGGTTACCCTTAGGTACTATTTGATATGAATAACTCTTCTTTCTTCCTGGATACTTATGAATTATGATTGCAGATACTGGCAGGTACATAATATGTTGGGTTAGTCTAGTCAAAATAAAATACATTTAATAAATAGCAAAACAAAACGTAGCCAAAATACTTCAATGTAAGAGAATTCAAGGAAATGTAACCGAAGCTAAGTTGCAATGCCTTAGGGAGTGGCGCCCGGGTCGAATGCCCGGAGCGACGCGCGGGAAACTAACGTTTTCTGACATGCGGGACTTACCACGAAATGTCCGTAACGAAAAGTAGCTATTTTGGGCTTTTGGCAGGGGATAAGCATCGAGGAGCTCGTGGCTAAATAATAAAAGGAGGAGAGGATGTTTTGTGACCCACAATTCTGGCTACCCCGTCGGGAAACACAGTTCGTGTCCCATCATTTTAGCACTTAATACCGCGCATGCTTTGCTGGTGAGATAAAGTTAATGTTTAATTTAAACGCATTTCTTAAGTAGTTCGTGTCCTCCAGATTAAATCAGGTTTACATCAGAGTAAAGCACCTAGCTATAGGTTCTACTGACTGCCTACCTCGAGTTCTACACAAAGCAAATCTCCGTAGGCATATTATACCGTATTACCAGCCTATCAGTTTCATCAAATACTTATCGGCCTTGATAATACGATAACCAGACATAAGCCGACCTTTTGTCCAAAAGCCTGCGTTGTAAGCGACCCGCAATTTGCACAACCGCTTTTACAAACTACAAAATGCAACAGGATAATATTCTTTTGTAGCAAAAGCCTCACATGTAGGGTTGCCAACAAACTGGATTGCTCCGAACACGTCCGGATTTTTGGCATTCTTGTCATTTGTCGACTTTTAAAATATTATTGTAATAAGTACGGACAAATGACACGGCCAAAAATTAAAGGTTGTTTATTAGACACAAGAAAAGTCAATTAACCCGTTGAAAAAAAAATACCATAATGTTCTGGTTTGTTTCGCAAATATTCGGCTTTTTCTTTCGAAATGGTAACCCTACAAATGTGGATATGGAGTATCCAAAGATCATGGGATAAACTCTCTTGCGAGGTTGTCGGGTCGACCGGCCGCCGATAGCTAAGGGAATTCCACAATTCTTTTGTTTTATCAACTTTCATAAATGTATTCATGAAATATCTCCGCAGTTTGAGGACTTGCCGTTTCACCTTTTGGGCTTTTGTAAGAATTCGAGGTCACAGGTCGATAACAGGATGAAGTATGAAAATGTCACATTCTTTATCAACTTTGTAACCAATGTACTGAAGAGGGTAATTGTATGTGATATACCGTCTTTTTATTTTCATGAATAATTACATAATTTTCTGATATATAAACAAACTTAAAATAATAATAAAATATGTAAACAGAGAAAAGCATTAAAGGGCGTGGACGAAATTTTGAGAAGGCTGGCAACATTGCAATTATTTGACCAGAAAATAGGAAAGCCCTCTCTCTGGTCACGGGGAGAGTCGACCAATCGCTTGGCGATGTCCCGAAAAACTAGATGGGCATTCGGACCCCATGGCTCTAGTGTTTCATATCCAAACGGCTCAAACACATCAACGGTAGCAGCCGTCTCAGCACAACCCGCCGTGTGATATTAATGAAAAAGTAAACAGTACGATGTTATCATCATCCCTTTCTTCTGCCACAATTTTCAGTTCTGTGCGTATCCCAACCACATATCGTCAACCCAACGAGCTTGCTGGATGGCCCTGGTTTCTTTAAATTAGTTAAGTCAACTCAATGGCACACAAACGCCTAAAATAAAGGATTTTGTCCAATGGAGGTAAAAATAAAAACAATTTAGCTATAAATTGTTTTATTTTTCAAAATCACAACATCAGGCTTGTTTCCCCCGAAGGGTTATTTAGAAGAGTACCTCTGGTATACCCACAGTGCTTTGTCTTCCCAGGTACCTATGCTAAATCTTGAATTCAAACATTAGGTACGATGTTTAAAAACCTACGTTGCTGACTGCACTTGCAATCGCCTTCTTAGTTAATCTGTTAGGTTGAGGTAGATAAGTATCTAAATAACGTCCTGAATATGGACAAATCCTGCCTAACGGCTACATCCTTAGAAATACATACGCACGTAGATCAACTCGACGGGTTAAACGGATTTTTTAACAAAAGGAAACAATTTCACAATGTTTTTTCAACCTGTGTTCCGAATTCCGGAACAGGTACATAACATTTATAATTCACAACTTCCAGTGCGAACAGAATGAAAGTAACAGAGTCGTCATAGAATAATACATTACAGGCGTGACGTAGGCAACATGGCGTAATTTAATTACGTTTGTCTTCGCCTTCGCCGGTGAATAATAAACGAGTAAACCTTATAACGCTAACCATGACTCGTTAGATTAATTAAAGCAGCTTCCAGATTGATAAATGCAATTTTCTTGAGGAATGGTTGGTAATTTCCGCAATTTATTTAGGTTTAGTCTACCTTTACAGGTACTTTTACGCTATATCAATGGTAAATTTAACTGGCTGGTTGACTGGTAGAAAATGCCTAAATGCCTATGGCATTAAATCCGTGCTTGAAGTGTTAAATAAATAATAAATAAATAATTCAGCGGCCTTATTGCGAGTTAACGTTAACATAACTTCGATTCACTTTCAAATAGATTGTTATTTAGTACCAAGGACTGTTCATCGGCGGGAAGTGCGAGCAGAAAAACACACACAGTAGAACAAGAACTTCTACACAGAGAGGTGTAGAACAAAATGCTGGGGAGAGAGCTCCTCTCCTCCGATTATTAAAAACGTACCTACAACTCACATTTCTTTAGATATTTTCCATCATAATCAGAACCAATTTAGAAAAATGGCTATTGAATTACTTGCTGGTCATCCTTAGCGATGACTGCTTCTTGCTGATGTCATCTTGCAATTTGATTGGTGACTACAGACTAAATCTGGACGGGGAGCACTGTTTAGTTGGTAAGTGTGACCTTTCAGGTTTATTTTTATTTTCTTACTGTCCCTTTCTGTACACGTCCGTTTCCTTATTTCTTTTAAAACCGACAATAGTGTGGGTTATAAGTTTGATTACTATTATACCTAAGCTAAATATTAATATTGTAACGTATAAGTAACTGTTTTTGTCGTAAAAAAAATCGTACTGAAACTGAACTAACGCCTTCTGGTGACGAAAATGGGACACTACTTATTCCATACAAATTGAAGGTTGCTTTGACGCGATTGAACTCGTTTGTCAGTAATAAAACTTACACTAGGCTAGGGTTCCCAAAACTATAAATAATATTTCCGGAGAAAATTCGATTTTTTGGACATTTGAAGAAAATTCCGGGCTTTTCTTTCCGCAGTAAATACATTTAGTTATAATCAGTTTGTTGTCGAGTTGTTTGTTGTAATTTTTTAAACCGTCTATGTCTTTTTACTCACCCTGTATATAGAAAGAAGACATCATTATCCACATTAGATATTTAACACAGTTATAAAAGTAGGCGCAGGTGTTTGCTGGACTTCCAACTTATTGAAACTTCTTCTTACTGAAGTCCAAAAGGCCTGATACCTTTTGAAGGTAGCTCTGTCTTCCCATGTAGATCCCAGCGACATTGCAGCTTGACGAGAGGGGATTAACAGGTTCATAGTGAAAGACTAAACTCAAGCTAAAATGGTCTTTATTCTAATCATACATAATTATGAATTCTTTTAATAGTAAGGTCTCAAATAGCCAATACAAAAAGACCCCGATCAATAAAATATAATGCTATATTTATGAGGTATTTATTCATTAACAACTTCTACAATAAATATTTAATCGAATTTGACTTATTACAATATTATCAAGTAAATGATTGCTTATTTTGGTGTAAACTGTTATCATAATCACAAACTTTTAGTTAAATATGTAAAATCTTAATGTGCGAATATTTCTTTTAATTCGTATTATTAAGTTTATATTGGATCATTAATATTTCGATGCTGATTAAAATATCAAATGGCTAGTGCTAAGTTGTTTTAAAAAACTGTATCTATTTAATTTGTATTTATTAGTCTTGGATAATAACAACCGTTTTCAATCTAAGTAGTGCCAATATTCTAGAGAGTGCAAAAAAATACTATGGAAGAACTTTTAATATTATTTTCATTTTATAATTACTTTATTGCGATTCAATTTTCTCTCAGACGAATTATATCGAAAATGTCTAGTTCGTGTAAATTGTCACGAAAATTTGACTTCTATTACTAGCTGTTTACAATGCTATTTCCTTTAAAATCCAATCATCTACGATCCAATTCTACGCTAACTAGCTATGCTTAATTATAAGTAATTATCTATGACTTCTTCGATACTTGTTACTACTCGTTAGGTTAGATTTCTCGTTTTATTATCACATTTCAGTTTTAGAGAACATGTTTTAGATACAAGACAGTAATTAACAAGCCACCGTTTGCAGAAATCTTATAAAATGTAAAAATAAAAAAATATTTTTTAAGTCAGATGGCAGATTTATTTTTACGCACAGAGAAACGCGCATGAGTGCTATATAATAATGATAATTTTAAGTTTGAAATAATAATCAGAAACGACAAAAAATTAAGAGGAACCAAATTAAGGTTAGGGGTCGAAAGCAAGACTGTTTGTGAAGAAGAAAAATAAAACAAAAATAAACTAAATTCAAAAAAAAGAATTTTACTATCATACACACGACAGAGTGCATCAGAAATATACATAATACATTTGTTTGTATACCCGTTTAGTACAATCACTTGACATATCGGCTATCACATGCGAACGAAACACACATTTATAAACTTATTTTAAACTACTTACTAATTCAAGCCGTTTGTTTTATAACTGTAGAGAACTATTTTTGCGTTAAAATTCGACTTATTATTTACATAGATGTGACAATGATTATTTACTTTACTGCATAAGAAATAGAGTTCGAGATGCCTAACGAATAATTGGCAGTTGTTTTTTGGAAGTTTTATTAATAAGATTGCGACGTACTGCTGCGCTCACTGAAAGTCAACCAGCTTTTACCCTTATGCTCTAAAGTATAAGGTTGAAAAGCCGTCGACCGTCAGTTAGCGCGGGACTACACACAGCGACACATCAAGCTGTACCTATCCAGTATAATCTGACCTCGCTTTGTATGAGCTTGCCGTACAATGAGAGATCAGCTTAATTTAGTTTTCATAGCTGGATTGTTCTTTGTGCGTACATGTGGCATATGCAAAGCATAATAATCCTTACTACTTGTTAACGTTAGGAAAAATTACTATCAAAACCACAGCTGCCACATTCCATTAATTTATTTCTAAATCAAGCATTATTCCCATGACAAACGGGATCACAAACTGTAATTCCAGATATATATTCCATGATATATTCCAATATATATAACATACTGACATGCAAGCTACCTCAAAAACAAGATTTTTTTAGAACAAACTTTTCCACACATTAAAATATACATAATTATTTTGGCAAGAGCTTACCGATTTTGATTTAAAATTATAATATTTGATAATATTTGCATTCGAATTCTAGTCATGATTTTAAAAGGCAATATATTATTGATAGATTTGAATACTATTTTTAATAACATTATAGTCACGACGGAAAGTTATGGCTCCAAGATTCTAACGCAATATTTTCTCGTTTCATTACGTTTTATCGCTATGTTTTTCTCATAAACGCCAAAATCACAGCAAAAAAAAAAAGATTTAGGTCATTTTTCGCTGCTTCTTAGACAAGAAATATCGAAACGAGAAAATACAGTAATTACTATTGAATAGTATAATGTAAATTGATAATAAAAGTGTAGCACTGAAATACTAAGACTATTTATTTGTGTCTTTCAAATAGCACTACATTATTATACAAAAGTTACTGGTCACAAAGGCATCTACCTGGTAAGTATCATAGGTACATATTGCTGCTTTTATTTGTAAAGTTTTACTTGTGATTATTAGCGGTACATAAGGCATTTACTCTAATATAACACCTAACAGTAGCGAAGGGTCAATTTTTGTAAGAGGTAAGCCGGAGTACATATCTTTTAATGTGATTATAAAGGGTGTAAAAAGACCCTTAACGAAGCCGAAAGGCAGTTCTTCTCCCCGTCATTGCGATATTTTTTTTGTTCTGAACCATACCTCGGAACCTTCTAGTTACGGAGATATTGGAGGTCAAAGTTCCAATTTTTTCACGTTTTTTTTTTAAAAGACCACTTTTAAAGGTTTAACTTTACTTTAAATACCTCCATGACCCGTTTACTATTTCATGAACCCATAAGCACAATGTTTTGAATGCGTTGCATTGAGTTTTACCGTAAAACCGGTTTTTTTTAAAATAAAAGTCGTTTCCCAGCAATAATTTTTGTGTGGGGTTACTTAGTATGATGTACAGAATGCTTGGTTAACGGCTTCGTGAAGGGTCTGTTTACACCCTGTAGAATACGGACTGTCCCATTTTTCAAAAGGAAGCCGGTAGGAATCGAGTTGTATGGAACCTTCGCCACTGACACCTAACACTACACGAAATGCAAACAAAGCTATATGATAACATTTTTGGTACATAACTTGTTTTTTTTCCTCGAATCATAACTTATAGACAATGCTCATTCGGTTATACATATCCTCTATTTGTAAAGGTATTCGTTTTCTTTATGTATGCGTTAGATTTAAATATAATGAAAATTCTTACTTGATTTTGAAATAGGGCACAAAACATTCTTAAGGCTACAAAAGTTTGATTCATTCGTATTAGATTTCAGAATAACTATTTTGAAAATATTTGCTAAACCGCTTATATAACGCAGATACACTATTGGTATCATATTAACTGAACAGTCAATACCTTTGCCGTAGACGTATGTAACAGTTTAGTAGCAAAGGAGTTGATCATTCAGCCTCTAGTTCTAAAAATCTACAGGAAGATCTATATTTTCTGATTTTTATACATGGGCAGTCTTTGGTGATACAATTTTAAAATTCCTAATTTCTTATCGATTTTCAAGATTTATATAAAGCCTGGATTAAGTTAGATTAAAATATTACTTTAAATCTTACGCGAATGATGGAGTAGCATTTAAAAATTGATAAAAATGGTTCTATTCTGCGGAAGTGACGTTTTTGAGTCAAGTATGATTTTAGCTTAACTTCTAGAACTTACGATTAGTATTGGGTATGGTAGCACTCACTGTTAAAAACAAATTCTCATTTCACAAATAATATATTCTTGCACATTTTTATGACAACATTCTTAGACAGTTCAAAAACGTATCTAATAGGTATTTAGCTATTCTTTCACATTTCAATTATACATACAAATAAGACTTATTAATAAGAAACTCGATATTAATTACTAGAAGTGCTTTTACAGTCAAAACTTTGTTCTTAATTTTTCTGTTAATCTATTTGACATTTTAATTGTTTTTTGGGTTCCGTATCCGACGAGGGCAGATCGTCTTTTCTCACTAACATTTTAAAGTAGTTTTAATTTGTAAACCCCCAAAGACAACTTGTATTAGTTTTTGAGATACAGAACCCTTAGTGCCGAGTTTCATTTCCACTACGATAACAAATTCGATTCATATTCGTTCCACCGTAACTAGGAATCACGCCGCTTCTTTCTTTATATAAATAACATTTAGTAAACACCACAATTGCTACACTAATTTACTTTTATTCGAAACATTGACCGTGCTGCTGGAATTTTAACTTTCAGCACTGAGCCGAACGTAGCAAATTCAATAGCGCGACCAATGTCCCCTACGGCATTGAATTTTCCACCGTCGAGGTGTTTATTCAGAGATGCCTCATTTGATATTTTTGCATATTATTGACACTAGGGTGTAGAAAACACTACAAATACTTACTTCGCTATAATTGTTAGGAAGTTCAACATTGAGCGGAGGGACCTCGAATCTTTAGCCTAGCTAGGTTGACTTAGGCATAGTTTCCTGACTGCAGTTATAGCTAAAACATAGCTATGTGCAGTACACTGGTTAGATCTGCCTTGAAAATATCCATCTGTGATTGTTAATACGATTTTGTATTACAAAAATCTTTTGATTGGGTGGCAAAATAATATAAATGTTAATATTATAATTTTAAGTTTCATAATAATCGATTATAAAAAAGAGAAAATGATTAATATAATAAAACAAAGGAGATACAATAAAGTAATCAAAAAAGCATGTTTTGAATATTGGCCTGAACATTGATTCATTGAGGAATATAATTGTACAAAATGATTATTTTTTACCTTTCTGTACTACAAAATTTTACATGCTTGCTTTGAAGCAATTAGTGCCATGGTTTTGATAAACCGAACTCAGAATACGCCCAATTTGGCCAGATTAGTCAGTTCAACAGCTAGTCTCTTTCCCAATATTCCTAATTTTTATTTTGCTTTATTTTGACTGTCAACCAGTCCCAAGAAATATCATGTACCCCATAACTGGGTAGCGGAGGTCAGATAGGCAGTCGCCTCATGTTATTTGTAAAATACTGGTATAGTGCTGTAACCGGTTAGACTGAAAGCCGAACCCAGGCTAGACAGACCATGATGACATATAGAACAATTATCCACTATATTGTGTAGCCTACACCATCAGCTTCCCGTTCTGCTTGATCTCTCCATTAGGCTTGTCCTCCATCGGTTCTGGTTCGGGCGCCGGCTTGCGCGCGATGTACTTCACGAGCCGGATGAGCGGCGTCACGAACAGCACCAGCCCGGACACACCGATGAACACGCCCGCCAGGTAGAACGACAGGTCGTACGAACCCGTCACGTCGTATACCCAACCTGGAAAGGAGAAAGAGAGGTTATGCTGGGGTCAGTCATTTTTCTATTATATTATCAAGATTTATTCTTCTGTTATGAAAATTCTAATCAGTAGGTACTGACTAATAGAATTACTAGTTGTCAGGAATGGCGTAGAATAGCATTTCAGAACTTTTGGTGTAAGTCAATCAGTGGGAGATTTTTTACACACATGATTTTGCACAGGTGTTTCATAAATTCTGGTAAAAAAAAAACAGTAGCATGCATATAAGCATATGAAACCTATAACATTCTTACTAGTGAGACACAGGCCTCCTCTGTAAGGGAGTGGGATGTAATCTACCACGCGGGCCGAAGACGGATGGTGGATGTTACACATTTCTCATGTCATCAATATTTTTGTACTAATATGGTATCCAACTATCGCATATCAATCAATTCCTTCAAACAAAAAATACTAACCAGCCAAAGGCGGTCCAATCAAATTGGCGACTCCTTGTATCAGCAGCAGCAACCCGTACGCGTTGGTGAACTTCTCCAGCGTGATCTGCTGCACGAGTATGATGCTGGTGAGCGAGTAGTTGGCGGCGATGCAGGCGCCGAACGCGCCCGAGGCGGACGCGAGCGACAGGTACGTGCCCAGCAGCGGCATGATCACCGTCACCACGCCGCACATCACCATGCAGCCCGCGTACACGATGCTCGCGTTCACCCACTGGAAGTCTCCCACCCAGCCTAGTAGGATCTGAAATGTGGAAATGGATTTGTGAACAACAAGCCTCTTTAGGTTGACAATTAGAATTTGTCTGTCAAGTTTTAGTATAGTTAAACTGCATAAATTGGGTCTCCTTTTGAATAACAAAAAAATCAAGAAAGACCGCCTCGAGAGTAAACAATACAATATTTATGGTACTGCCCTGTCGAAATATAATTTTATTTGCTGTTTTTTTAACAAAATATTGGCTTGCTTAATTTACTAAAATATTAACAGGACTTTTAAAATTCATTTGTGAGGTGATAATATTATGAGTTTTGAGTGAGTTTTCAAAACGTGAAGGCAAGAGTTCCAGTTAAATAAATAAATCAAATAATACGTTTACGTTTTGTTTTTCCCGATCCTGATAGAATTCAAAAACAAGTCATGATACAGGTACTGTCATCTTCTTACATGACATTTCAATCGCACATGGCCTGCACACATGTAAAAACCGATTGCGTAACGATCAGTACGTCTCGCTGTTATCAGTTGTACGGGAGATGATTTAAATGGGTCAAGTTAGACAATGCCTGTTGCTGATAAGGGCTGATAATGTGACACGCTTATTGCTATGCACCGGTAATAGCTTCCTGTTATAATTGAGAGTAAACCTGATGGTATGGGCGATGAGTTTTGGAAAATGTTAGATAAAATATCTTTTTTACATTCTTGATGTACATGAAACAATCAGTATATAAATAAATGATGGATTGACTGTGTGAAGGATAATATGGCTAGAAAGGAGAACACTTCTTTATTACTCGTCATCTCAGCGATGACGAGTAATAAAAAAGTATGGAAGAAGAACACATGCAGCGCCGATCCCTAAATAAATTGAGATAAGGGCAGAAGAATGATGATTCTTGCTGTACATAATTCGAAAAAAAAAGACTGTGTTTTGATTTCCATCTAATCGAAGCTACACCAAATCAAAAGTCATCTTGTAAGAAGAGATAGAGAGGAAGACCAAAGAAAAGATGAATGGATTGTGAGAGGAATGATATGACAGAGAAAGCATTTAATGATGCCAAAACGTCTAAAAGTTTAGAATAAAAGAAGAAAACGTGTTACACTGACCCCAAGAACATGATGATTGGGTAGCACCGGATAGCAAAACCAGAATAAGATATGGAAATGTTATCTCAAGTTGTTCTACAAAAAATTACATCCTCACTGAACTAAAAAAAAAAGCTCATATAAAATCCTCAACAAAACTACCCTCAAAAAAGTACCCAAAAATCGAACTCACCTCGCCAAACATATTCAATATTCCAATAATAGAGATCAGCATACTGGACTGCGACTCATTGAAGCCCATGCTCATGCCGCTGTCGGCGATGTACACGTAGGGCACGTCGTACCACATGTACAGCAGGAAGTTGGACACGGCGAAGATCAGGAACGCTGGGTTCGAGAAGTGGGAGAAGTCCAGCACGTCTACCACCAGGTCCCAGAAGTCCCAGAGACCGGCGTACCATTGGACCTGGAAAGTTATGAAAGTTGGCGTTATTTAAAATATTTAAGGTACAGAAAATACAATGAAGAATGTTACTAGGTATGCCAAATCGCTTGAAATTTTGTCTCAGTAAAGCCTGTATGTATACAAATACACTAGTTTTTGTTGTAGTCAAAAATACCTAGTAGTTTTGATTTTATAGGCATTAATTTCGAAAATATCGAGTCCCGCTAACAGTCACGTGACCGCTTGTGACGTCACGTCACAACTTTTCCGGCGAATTGGTAGTTGTATTTTTACATTTAGGCACAACGCATGATTTCCTAGTATTTGGATTGGACATTTTTAAAAGTATTTAGGTATAATTTCGACGGCACGGGCGCGCGACCGCGAGCGGACTGAGTGAGCCAGACTGGAGCGTGTTGTGCGATGACGTCACACCGTCAGCGGCATGCGGTTACAACTTGTTTTACTTCTAAATCGGAAACTAATTGACGTATCGAAGTAATTCTTTCACTAGTATTTTTTATTTTTGACAGAGAATATGGATGCTAATAATCAAAATTAGTTAACATTCTTCATTGTGATTCATGATTTATCATCATGAATCACAATGAAGAATGAACCCAATAATCTTGCACTGGGGATCGAACCAGAAGACCCGATGCTCATCGGTCGTGCTTACTTACTTAGTTACTAGACAAACTTTTCTTTACTCAATATCTTAAAGCTGTGACAATATTTTAAGAAAAGCTGTCATTGCCGTGTGGCATTCTTAATAGGAACTTCTTCTCTAGAACTTTAGCAGTAACGAAACTTTACCTACATTCAGAAAAGCAAATAAACGTAGTCAGTGCCTCACCTTTTCTTTAGCAATGGTCGTCATTGAATTCCTGAAGATGTTAGGACAGGAGGACGCCCGGAGTCTGTACCGGTTGATGTTGAGCATGGCGCCTCTGTACGTGAGCGAGTGACGATGCACGCGCAAGTCTTTGAGGAAGGCGGGCGGCTTCTTGGTGGAGCCCGTCCCGGCCTGACGCCGCAACCACAGCGACAGCGCCGCCTTGTCGTTGATGGGCGCCGAGCTGGCGGGCGGCGCGCGCGGCTCGCGAGGGGACTGTGCGGGCGCCGCGCCCGGCGACATGAGCGCGCGCGGCGGGGACATCTCGTGCAGGCGCCCGCTGTCGCTGAAGCTGCGCGAAGGTAACATCACCCCCGGGTAGTTCTGAGCTAAGATGGCGTACGCCCGACCCCTGTTCGACATCAGCTCGAACACCTCGAGCGACACCCCCTCCCCGCCCGTCATGAACGTTGGCAGGTCCACTAGCGAACTGAACTGAGGTACTATAGGTGATGTCACAGTCTCAATATCGGCGGGTTCGTTCGCTTTCGTCGAGTTCGTGGGACTACTTTTAGTATCCGACACGCTATCCGCCGACGCCGCCTGAGATAGTTGATATGCTTGATAACGCTTTAGCCGTTTCTTCTCTCTTTTCCTTTTCCTCTCTCTCGCCCTCTCCTCGTTCATCGTGGTCGTCCACGGCAGGTCTCTGAACAACAGTCCACACACTGCCATATTTAGAAATAAACCAGCTAATATTAACGTGGTTCCGCGCCACCCATATTCATCTAATAATACATAGGTCAAGGGAGCGAACACGAATGTGCCGATACCGCTACCGCAGACCGAAATTCCGGTGGCTAAAGAACGTTTCTTCTCGAAATAATACGCGACTATAACTACCGCTGCCACGTAACACAGACTTAATCCAAATCCGGCCATTATGCCGAACGTCAAAAACAATGTCTCCATATTATCTACGAAGGCAGATATAACGAATCCTATGGCGGCTAGGATCGAGCCGAATATCGTCATCCGCCGACAACCGTATCTATCAGTAAGGAAGCTGGCGATGGGGCCGGACAGCAGCGGCATCGCCATGAAGATGCCCGCAATCCAGGCCGTCTTTCCCTTGCTCTCGCCGAAGTACTCCAGAAAGTGTGGGAAGAATACACCGAAGCTGAAGGTGATTCCGTCGGCGATGAGGTTGACCATGAAGGAGGCGAACACGACGACCCAGCCCCAGCCGCCGTCGGGCGGCCGCGCCTCGGCAATGGACACATCCTCGTCGTCGGACGAGCTGGAGCCGCTGGACGACAGCGACGCGGGCGCGGGCGGCGACTGCGCGTCGAACTGCACGTGCAGCGGCCGCCCGTTGTGCTTGCGCGCGACATTCTCACTGATAGCACTGACACTGAGCGGCTCGCGGAGGAGAGGCTCGCTCTCGGGGATAGAAGCTAACGCGCGCGGCGCGGGCCGCGGAGTCTCTGGTTCGTTTAAGGCCTCCGCGGGCGGGGCTGCGTTATCGATGGTTTCGCGGGGTCCTCCTTGGAGCGGCCGATGGTTCGCGCAGTCCGGCGTCGGCGAGAGGCGCGCGCGGTCCATTCCGGCAGGCTGCGGCGGAATTTCGCACGCAGCGTGTGCAGCGCGTGATCAGCAGTCCGCCGGGCTTCCATGCGGACACCACACCACCGCCGTGACCTCATGCTGGAACAACACAACACACATGTTAATATTAATGTTGATATTATTCAGGATATAATTATACAACATATAACACCAACATTCTGGTCGCCATCATGCAATGTCGACACCTATCACTCAACCCACAGTTAACAAAATGGCATCTCACCACTTCACAGAGAGCTTTAAACTAGCACTGCACAGAGTTATTTGATTTATTTCCAAGCAGTGACTGGTCACCTGACCTACGCACATACGAATAAGCCAAGCTCTCAGAGGAGCTCTAATTGGCTCTTTTCTATCTACTGAAATAGGAAACGAGTATAATGGACGTTCGTTCATCTGCAGCGGATGCCCCAAGTGCTAAATCGTCGATCTGCAGACACCGTTGATTGGTGGACAATGGTCGCGCCGGGAGGCCATGCAAAGAGCGCTTCTTGTATTTATAGATGTGAATATGGACATGTAAGGATCATTCAACTGTCGTTTATTGGGCTGTATCGACGCAGATATAGTATTCGTAAGCTGATTATTTATTTGGAAAAAGGTTAGAATAGATTACTAAAGGTCAGATCATGTAATTACTGGAGATATTAAAAAGGACTTTTTTATTGATGCTATAACAAAATCAGTTCACATTGCAAAAAGAATACAAAACATGCTAGTCATAAGTGGCAGATGACAAGATTCACAAGATTGCCTCTGAATTAATACATCTCACATAATTACATCTGTAACGTAATAGGCGTCACATTAACAAGGCACTCAGTCTACTCCGAGATTTTCAACGTCGCAATATCGTCCCAAATCCTAATTAAGTCGACCTCTGCCACTTACTCCGCTTAATTGTTTTACTTCAGGGTCGGCAATTGTGTATATGTGAGCTATTATTTATTGATTATTATAATAAGACGGCTAAAGGCATTCACAATGTAAATATATTAGTCTACCTAACTGAAACATGATCATTTCTAAAACAGGGACCCCTACAGATCAGTATAGATCCCTTTGCGATCCTTAGAACGCATATTTTATGCCCCTAAGCAAAAAAAAACTGAGTAAAACAAAAAGGTCACCCCGTCAAAACAGAAACTTTTTGTCAAACATTTTTTTTAACATCTGGGAATTTCCGAACGACGAAAATTCTCGGACGCGGCCGGCAATGGCGTCAACTTGCCTATTGTTTGCTCGACCTGTGAGAACAAAGAGCACTCGTGGCCTTTTCGCAATGAACCGTTGAAGTTCGCCCACGAGGCTCACAATATCACTGTATTTTACAGTTAAGTCCACAGAAACACTTTAAAATTACAAAAGTTCCAAAGTTCAAGGTAAACTTTTGTGTTGAATAAAGCTGAAATTTTCAAACTTTGAAACTTGGGAGCAATAACAGATTTCGTATAAAATAATGTGTAACTGTTTTCAGTACAAGCTTTGAATTAGTATTTCAATATAAGCGAGTACATCGGGTCACGTGTAGCGAAGGCCTGTTCTGAATGAGGAGCGAATAAAGGAACGGGGAGGTTGGTTACGTGATGCTAATTAACTAATTAGTCCGTCAACTCCGCAGTAATCCTTCGTCACTGAGCAAACTTCTGGGACCCCAGCCCCCCAGCCCCCGAGCCTATCACTTTGTAGTCTCTCTCACAGCAGGTTTTAATAGCATGTTATATAGGTTTTTGCTTTGAAGGACCCACTTCATGTTTTTCTGGGACGTGAGAAGTTTTTGTGACATGTCCAGGTAAAACAGACGATGGGACTGACAGTTTCATTACGACGGTTTTGTGTTTAAAACTCCGCAACAAGTATTTCTGTTTAAAACTTCGAAAGTTGGGAAAGGTTTATATAATAAATAACGATTTCCAGGAGTTTGTAATTTGACTAATTAATGTAAAATTTTCCTGCTGTTATCAATGGTTCTTGAGAAATGAATTATTTTCCAAGGGAAGAAATCCCTTGGAATAAGTCGTGTCTCGAAAAGTTACAAACTTCTTTGCGGATAACAGTTTCATCGGTGAATCGGGGAGTACTTTTAGAACATTCCCAGAATCGCCTTGGCTCTATTTTTGGCAGCGTATTGAAATATTTCATAGGATTTTCATATCAAGGCGTGTCTGTAGTAAATCTGCGGGTATGTCCTGTTCTCCCGACCGCAATGCACCACGTGTGGTGTGACCTGTTTCGGAAGGGGGTCACTTGCACCGACAGCCTGCATTAGCCTATTTCACTGATTAACCTGCATGTTCAAAACGCGTACACAGGGTGTTGCTAAGGTAAGATTAAAACGTGCCGAGGATGGCCGAGCCCGCCGATCATAAACTATGCTTTCTAAACAAACGAAGCTGAATATTTAAACGGGTTTTTTTTCGTTAATTATGGACTAGATTTTACACAATCTGGATTACAAGAATGTTTTCTGTGTAAGAGCGAAAGCGTAAATTATTTTTCATGTTCTCTTTTTGCGTAGTCAGTGTGTAATTCAATTCGGCTTACAGCACAGGGTCGCATAACAAAAAGTTACGACAAAAGGTCACCGAAAAACATGTTTACCATTTACAACTTTTGTGTTTATTCGCTGTAACAACTCCAGTTTTAAAAGTGAACAATTTATAGAGCACACGTCGTTCATTCGAATGTGTGGGAATGTTGTTTTTTTTTTGCTGGAAACACAACACCATTGCAGCTCGATTGAAAGGCAAAGGGTTTAATAGAGCGAGGGTGAGCACATAACTGAACGTTTTATTTTTCAAACTAAATTGAGGGATGTTTTCAATTTGAAAAGTTTTTAGTATTTCACTTTTATTATGATTGGTGAGGTTCTGTAGTTTCTGCATAATGTTAACTTTATAGCAGACACGGTTTGCCCATTTCTAGTTTCTGTTCGCATGTTCATCATCGGTCTATAGTAGTCTTTCGCAGAATAAAGGTTATTTTAATTACAACTGAATAAGCTCTATCTTTGGCTTTCCTGATCCTAATCCATATTCTGAAGACTTAAGCTCTAGTCCTCTTCGCCTGAGAGCCGACACTTACTACACTGCCAAACATTTAGGAACTTTTCCTGACATAAAATCACGGGTTACGGATTCTACGACCAATATGGCCGGCCCATAGTCAAATTGGCCACATCCAATAAGTGTTTCTCGAAAAGACTATTTACCCAAGACTACTTGGTAAATTTATAAATCATGAAACTAAATCTAGGTGCGAACTGTGCCAAAGAGTAAGTAAACAAGAAGACGTGGCACTTTGAAGTTTGTGCCTAATAGAACGTTGTTTGTTATGTCGCGTCTGGTGACCGTGAGACTGTCACAGGAGAGTGCACATCAAAATAACAGAACAATTACATGTGGGATGAAGGCTTATCTAGTGGAAGATATGGTTGTTGTATACCATTGTTATGTAAAACGTCATTTGCTAGTACCATTCTGTCCCTGAACAGCATGGGTAAACAATGTAGTGTTGAATAAAAAACAATGTTTACCTGGAAGTAATATTTGTTGGTGCAGGAAATCAGCGTAGCACACAAATTGTTAATTAAGGGAACTCGCTCACTACGCGGCCACGACCACGAGTTTACGCCGCAGAAGTGATTTTGGTCGAAACCGGGAAAAAAGTTTGGTCGCACAACCAACCGACCAATTTTCAGCGGGCGGTCATGCGACAAATCGAGGTCGTGGTCGCACAGTGTGCGAAGTCCCTTAGGTTTATCAAGACTCAAGACAGTAGACCAAAATCAAATGCCTACCGCAAAAAATTGAAAACTCAATATTTATTCAGTGTAAAAGGACCAATAACTTCATTTTTCTTTCCCAAAACTGAGTGAGACATTAAAACTTTACGATCATGAAAAATACATGCGGTAGGCACCTTATGTAATACGGTTGGAGTCAGACTTGCCCTTTACATATTTAATGCTTCCTGGCCGAGGGAATGTTGCGTAAGTGCGCAACTTGCTTCATTTCCCCAGTTTATACGTGAAATGGATAGTAAATTGAATCTACGCTACGAATAGTAGCTTTATTACTTTCTCCTGAATTCGTAAATAATGGGTGTTAGAGGTTAATGAGGTTTGATTTTAAATTTTAGACCGAAATGTTTAATAATTTGTGTATCAGCATCAGGCAAAAGGTGACTTTTAGAACATTAGCGTTGGTCGACGTCTCATAAAAAGAAAGCTTCTTAGACTAATTAAATTCTCCAGATTTATCAATCATCATCATCATCTCCCTGCCTAAGTCCTTTGTTACTTGTGGTCGGCGCAACACGTATTCTTCTTCCATTCTCCCCTGTCAACCGTAACACCATAATTATCGCAGTCATAGATTTAATAGTCTACAATAACTGTTTCACACTCCTGATATCGATGTTGGCGTGATCAAGAACTGGTCCTTCGAGTTTAAGCAAGGCTCAGGAGCCCTATAATACTGCTACAAATGAAGGGCAGTCCTACAAAAAGTTTGGTCTTTCGGTACAAAAAATTGGCCAAAGGTTTCCTGTCCTAGTTTCAACAGTTAATTTGAAGAATCGTGGGTAGATAAAAGCATCAACCTGCCACTACAGCACAAAAAGCTAAAAAACATACATTAAGAGCTTTACAAGAAAAGCGAACCTTTTAAGCTTTCAACCCAAGCTCCAAAGGTTAAAGAACTACTCAAAACAATTAAAACATTAAGCTACATTAGTATTTACTACGTCTCCATTACTAAGAGTAGCTAGAACAAATTGACTAGAGTTAAGCCATTGAGCACACATTAGCATAATGGGCCTAATTAAGACTAAATTAGCTATCTGCTAGTGGATGGGATTAATTTGAAAGTGATTAGAAGAAATTGTTGTTGATTTTATTTATCTAAATTAATTTGTTTGTTTATTAAAGTATTAAAGTAATTATATCTCTGATTAGGCTAATGTAATATTCTGCCATGTATACGGAGCTAAAACTTCATCATCATCTGCCTAGCCTTTTCCCATCTATGTTGGGGTCGGCTTCCAGTCTAACCGGAGTTTACAACTGGGTTGCGGAGATCAAATAGGCAGTCGCTCCATGTAAAATACTGGTATTCAGCTCATCCGGTTACCCAGTACTCTGGGTAATCGGATGAGCAGATAAAACCATATACATATCAAATACAACCTAGGCAAGCGCGGCTTAACCTTAAGATCGACCTGAGCACCTGTTAATATTTAGCCACGAGCTCCTCTACAAGGACCATTTAATTTTAAAATCATGCTTTAGTCCTCGTTCGGACGGGTAATTTTTAACAGCTACGGTTTTTTGTTGCACACTGAATTGTCAACGCATTGTTTAGCTCCTAAAGTTGAAAATCTGTAGATTTCTCAATGCTCGGCTCAATCCCGAGTTATAAATCTATAATTCCATAACACAGAATTAATATATTTTGCTGAGTGAACAACAGAATGTTCTCTCTCCCAGTGAACACGTGTATTGAAATTAAGATTTCATCTCAAACATTATACTTCTCTTAAACGTTATAGATGTCTCTAGAACGCTTGCACTAGACCTTGGTCTGGAGGTCGCGAATGTAATAATTTTTATTTTGAACGCAAAATATTGAACTTCCTCAATGATGTTTGCTCATATGAAAAAAGTTGTGTTATTTATTTCAGTAGAATTTTTTGTGAATTTCATAATGTTCTAATGATGATAGTTATATTTATCAATTTCGTGGTAGGAATAACTGTCAGATATGATGAAATAAAATAAAAGTAGGACAAAAATAATGAGGAAGACAGTCAATGATACAAAATGTAGATATGAAAATCAGACGAAAGAACAACAAATACATATTACGCAATAGCCTTAAAAAAACGCCAAATGAAACCAGAACAAACGGTCCAATTTCGTAGTAAACAGTTAGCACCAAATATTCACGTGTACATTATTTATTTAGAAATCTCGCAGTAATAGGCGCTAATACCGAACACATGGCGCGGCGCACGAGACGCATGACAGACCGACTGGCCATCTTCCAGACACAGTTTACGTCAACTACTATAAATAATACGAATGTTTGGCAATACCAGTATCGCGTGAGAAAGGTGGGCGGAGAGACTGCTATTTTTTGAGAATATTGTGGAAAAAAACTAACTTCAAAGTGGTCTAAAGTGTAGGAAGAAACTATGGGTTTGAGTAGATCAGACCATCATGTATTAATTCTGGTTGTAACGTTAGAAGTACACTAGAAAATAATCATTTGTGATCTAAGAAATTCTTTTGACGGCCACGGGCTCTTCTCAGCCATTTCACTAACATTCTTTTATCATATTTTCTCTTGGGACTTTAATTTTCTTTCATCATATTTTCCTCTTCCATGTAGTCCCGTTCTTTCCTTTCAGCATTTTTTTGTTCAAAGGTTAAATATTCGAACTCTTTTGAGACCGTAGCAAAGTTCACTGATCGCAAACAATAACAAGTTGATTTAAAACATCACTCACCAATCAGTCGCGCTTGCGCCAGTTAGTCTGACACAAATACTTAAAATCAAATACTTCACTATAAATAACTCTTGATTTCGTGGAAATCTACAGCAGCTCTTGAATAAATAGATAATATACCATGGAGTGGAACTTCCACCAAGTCTATGAGAACACGTAAACTTCGAGGGAATGTTTAACTCGAACATCGGAGTACAGTCAATGTAAGCATCGGAGGAAATCCCCGGACTATATGAATCGGCATTGTGTACAGTTCAGAAAACAGTGTAGTAGCCAGCCTATAGAAAATGATTCAGAAACAATAGAAAGTTGAGAACGAATTGTGCTGGGAGCGCACTGTGTTAGAAACAAAACGGATCCATTGTAGGAAAAGAATAAAAAAGAATATTTGATATCAGAGAAGTATTGTTTCAGACGACTATCCACTACCGTACTAACATTATGGAACCTTTTTTAAGATACGTCAGAATTTCCACTTCTAAAGTCTATATAGGTCTATGGTGTATGTCTGTCTATAGATCTATCCTGATTAGTCGTTGTATCTAGTAGTAGATAAACAGTATCATCATTAAACTTAGCTCTACTCGTGCCAACAATATTGGCTGAAGGTCGCCAGTGGAAAAGCACCAGAAGAAGCCGTAACAATACACGGAACGGACAAATTGAATTTCTTATTGTATTCGAAAAATAATGTAAAAGAAAATTCAATTCAATTGTATGTAAAAATTACTTTTCTTCATCTTCGTTAGATTGTAAAAAATAATTTCGCTTATCTACACTAATATTATAAAGAGGAAAGATTTGTATTTTGTGTGTGTGTGTGTGTGTGTGTGTGTGTGTGTGTATGTTTGTAATGAATAAACTCAAAATTTACTGTGCCGATTTCAAAAACTTTTTCACCATTAGAAAGCTACATTCACCTTGAGTAACATAGGCTATATTTATTGCTAGAAAAAATTAGGGGGGGGGGGAATTAGAGGAAAATAAATGTCCACCCGTACGAAGCCGGGACGGGCCGCAAGTACATTTATATAATAATATCTAGTATTCGCAAACGCTACTGCTGAGTTTCAAGGTTCTGGTTGCGGATCCCAGGTCTGCAAAGTTTTATTGGGTTTTTCCATCATGAATTTCTCAGTAACAACCGCGGAGTTCGAATCGTGCCTGGTTGATTGCAATAGGCTCTCCCCCTATTACTCGGGACTTAAACATAACTGGCGAAATATATGTCGGATCCGGACATGAAATGAATCGCAAGTGCGCCGGTGGTGACATCACGCAACCTACTTACATGTCGGTCACCACAGCGTGCTTCTACAGAGCCCTGATGTCCAGCTCGAGGCGAGGGCGACAGTCAATGTCTGATCGTGGTTGAGTTGAGACGTCTTGGAACTGTAGTCCGTGTTATTGTGTTAAGTTGTAAGTAATTCGTTAGTTTTGTTAGATACATTGTATCACACCCAGTTTGTTTTCATTGCACGAAACCCATCGTCTGCGCACATGATGTGTACAAGCTTAACGGAGTAAATCCTAACATATAGATTTTCCTCGCCAATTTTTTTCCGCTTCAACAAACTCTTGTTAACAGGGAACACTTGAGTCTTGAAACTCCTGGTCCTCTATAAATCAGCAGGTAGTTAGGTTAGTCAGGAGTACTACAATTGAGTGACAGCCGGCGTCCTGTCACGCGGGGCTTCAATTGATAACGATCCTTAAAACAATCAGGATAACCGCAGCGCCGGCGTTAGCGAGGCAATCCAATCTAATAGACATGTATATGGGCACTTGTCTCAACTTATTCTGAGTAATGCGGTTCTATTTTTACGAACGACCATATTATCTCCACACTAGTTTTTGATTAAGTTATTTACGGTCACATATTGCGAAAAAAACACATAATTTTTTACTGTGTATTTTTTCGCCAAAAATGGAAAAAGAAATCACAAGTTTGTGTTTTTTTCCAACTATGTATGTTTTCTGAGACACGGAGGAAACTTGGTATGGTAATGGGTGGTCACCCATCCACAGACCAACCTACGCAAGCACGGCTTAACCTAAAGATCGATCCGAGCGGCTCTTATTATTTAGCCTCCTGGTCTTTCGAACCGCTGGATAATATATGTTTTCTTTGAATAAACCATTTTCTCTGAAAGCTTCATTCATCTTGACTAACATAAGGATGAAAAGGTCTTAATAGTCTAGCAAAATACACGGTGGCAAATTGAACGCTTCCTCTCGTCTGGCAGATGATCGATCGACACGTCACGTCCACTAAAAGATTGAACACGTCGGAAATTAACTTAGACTTTATTAGATAGACGACTTTTAGGATCTGAATTATGACTTTAGTTTTTCTTAGCGTTGAGAAGCAGCGCATTCAAACCTTTTACTCTGGACGCTCTTAATGTGCACATCTTTCTACATAGTTCTCACATATATGTATTATTTCAACATGAATGATGTAACCAAGATCTTGTAAAAATATTTTGATTGAAAAGAGTGTCCATGGAGTTTATTGCCCATTCTTCTCCATAGAGATCTACGCTTTGGAATGGGCAACTACAGTACTTTCACAAGTTATTATGCCTTGTGTCTGGGACTGTAGCTTCGCCTTCTTTGTTTTTCTGACATTCAAAAGTGCCTGTTATGGTCTAATTGAAATAAATGCTTTGAGTTTGAGTTTAAAAGAATATTGATTAATTTTGATCTCATTCGATTTTTTCTGGTCATACCTTTATTGCCGAACAGACACAATATCTTCGACAATTCCTTAAATGAGTCTTGATTCTAACACAATCTTCCATCGAATCGGACCCATATTTGCATTAAAAATGCCGACAACCATACCACTATTCCAGAAAATGGTGCCCAAAACAGCTATAAGAATAGATTAACGAAAAAAAGAGCACTTGATTTACTGAAGACATTACCATTTCAGAATCATTTACCCCTGAACAATAGTGCGCACGATAAATTATACCGTAGAGGGGAAGAAATAAAGGTCATATCCTGCGGCATGAAAAACTTGGTCTGACTTGGCACGGCGCCAGGTTGGTCGGGAATTCGGGATCTGCGGATATGTTACATAATAGTTACGGAGGCTTTTCTCCAACTTAAGAGCTGTAACATTCGTTAAAACAAACGGTTTCCTTCGACATCAGTTAATTGTAATCCTGAGATGAACATCTGCGCTATTGTTAGTGAAACCGATATTTCATGACAAGTTCTCCTGCGATATTACTTACTACTGGGTCATGTTTATTTCGTCAATTGATTTATGAACTAAATGAGGAGCTCGTGGCTAAATAATGACAGCCGCTCGGATCGATCTTTAGGTTAAGCCGTGCTTGCCTAGGTTGGTCTGTAGATGGGTGACCACCCATTACATACCGAGTCTCCTCCGTGCCTCGGAAAGCACGTTAACTTTTGGTCCCGGCTGTCAAATCTCTGACAGTCGTTACAGGCAGTCAGTGGCCCAAAAAGTCTGACAACCAGTCGTACCAAGGGGTATCGTATTACCTAGTACTAACTGGGTTGTGGAGGTCAGATAGGCAGCTGCTCCATGTAAAATACTGGTATTCAGCTGCATCAGGTTAGACAGGAAGCCGACCCTAACATAGTTGGGAAAAAGGCTAGGCAGATAATGATGTTTTATGAATTTAATATTTTTTGTACTCTACTCAATTTATAGTTCACATACACATCAGAAATTATCACAATTTATCATAGCTGTAAAAAAAAATTATTCTAGATAACTGATATTAATGAAGTTAAGTAATAAAAATTCACAATATCGTGTCGAGGGTCAGGCTGATAAGAATGATAACTTATCGATACTAGCAAACGGCATGTGGTGCGGTTCGATGGCCAAGTTGAATGAATCGTTGAGATGACGGAAACATTAGTGCTTATGTACTTGGTTAAACTAGGTTTGTAAGTGCCTGAGTCTAATATAGACCGGGTCTAAACGAGGCTTTAGTTTGAACGCACACTCACTGCTTTTGCCAACGGTCAATGTGCAATTCAGATAGAAATTCATTTTGTTTTTTGTCTTCTAAAAACGATTGACAGAAAAGAACTCACGTGGTTTAGTAATTTATGATGCAAACGGGCCTTAACACAAAATTAATCAACTGAATCACTGCTAGTTAAAATTCACTGAAAACTATATCTTCTAATAATTGCAAAAAGCAAAAATGAAGTCCCGGAACAGTGCCACGAAGGGGAATAAATCATTAGTGGCGGAAATCTTGAAGTACATTGCTCAACTGGCCGGTTTATGGTATTCTGAGGAGAGCAAATGATGATTGCCCATTTCCCTATCTTCCTTCTTATTTCGAAGAACAGTACCATCATAACGTTCTTGAACATCCTTAATAATGTTGTTTTTGTAAAGACTTTCTTGCCAGTAACTTTCCATGAAGATTTCAGCGAACGCGGCAAAAGTTTTGGCTTTCAATAAATACTCTTCAAACAAACTTTTTAATTTGATTTGTACTTTGGAGTTGACAAGTATATTATGTTGCTACCTGAACGTTACACAGATGGTTCGATGGACCTACGTAATACCACGTTTTCAAGAATTAACGAGCTGCTCATTAATTTTGTTAGTGTTTACACGTGCGTCTGTCTATCTATAAAACAATGACTATACAGAATACCACGCCATACTACCGTGGATGTTTCTGCCAAAATTATCATGTGATAACCAGTCTATCGTACATTCGAGATGAAAATGAAGTTTAACCCCGACACCTCCGTAGATATTAATGTTTTGACAAGATAGCTGGATCATTGCGACGTAGTGAATGACTAAGATACTTAGGTATAATTATTACATATTTGTGTGATAATATACTCCGTGCAAGCAGACGTCACAAGACGTGAACGCCTTTAGCTCCCAAACAAACATGAAGTAGTTTTATTTACAAGAGCATTACATTTTCGATTTCTAAAGATAGATATGGGACAATAGACAGTAGACAACTACTAAGTAGCAATTATTTTTTGGCCACAATCATACAAACCAAGATAACACAGAAGATAACAGTTCAGGAACTAAACACTATCAGCTTTAAAATATCGCTCAGTTTAAAGGGGCAGCTAATATATTAAACAATGTAATTAACTGTGATAAGCTAACGTAAAGAAACTTATTTGCAGAGACTAAAACCGACTTCAAAAACACAAAAAAGTGAAAAAATATTTTTGCTTCAGAAGTCGGTGACTTTTGTTTGTTTGATTCAGATTTTTTTTTTTGCCAGCGACTTCTGAAGTTTTTTTTTCCATTTTTAATTGTAATATCCTACACAAATATTTGCGCACTGAGCCAAAGAGACAGCGAGGTTTCAGAGTTAACAAAAATATCATCTATGTGTAAAATTTTAATTTAATAAACAAAAAGGTATTTTTCAAATCGGTTCAGGCGTCTACGAGTAATCGATTGACATACATTAAAAAAAAGATTCCGACGAATTAAGAACTTCCTCCATTTTTGAAGTCGGTTATAAAGAGGTTGATAAATACCATCGCTATCGGAGCAGAAATATTTTAAGACTGCTATCACAGTTTGACTAACCTCTTTTACAGAATATGTAGGAGAATAAGTGAACTATTTCATTATTTATAAACTTAACAACGATTTGCGGTAAGGAATCATTACAAGTTTACAAAATTGTCAGATAATTTCATCAATTAATAATATATTGATCGATTTTCCTCAAAGATTAACTACGCATAAATAGTAGATTACTACGAAACTGTAAAATGCGTAGTAATTAAAGAGACAAACAGAAAGTAAATTACTCGTACTTCTCTTGATTACTGCTGGAATCATTTGCGTAAAAACGGCAGTAAGCCCGACAATTTTATAGCTCTAGTTGTTGGGGAGTGAGCAACGGTTACCGCGTTTATTTACCCTAATGATGTAGATATTGAATTCAAAAGAAAACGTAGCCAAGTAGTCGTTGATTACAATAATAAAGCTAAAGCTAAATGTTCTAGCCATTGTGTCCAAGACACAACTGGACGTACTTAAAACAGACGAGTCTTAAAGTCTACATCAGCACGTTTGGTAAGCAATAAACGACGAAGACGACACTGTTGTAAGGGAGCATGGTAACACCAACACAATACCACAAACTGTCGTCAACGGAAACAATGTAGGTACTCGCGAAGAATGCCAACAGCTTGGTAGTCGCGTTTCTCGTATACACTCACTTGTTTCTAGATCAAGTTTTTAGTCCAAAAAGACGGATTCAAAATTGTGGGGTCTATTAAAAATCTGGATTTGTAAAAGTTGTTCTGAAGAATTTAAAACAACCTTGGAATAAACGGAAATTCGCATTAAACAGTTGGTTGACACGTTGGATTGCAGTGACATTTAGAAAGAACATACAAGGTTCAAATTAAAAATACTAACTCCAAAAGTCCAAACACAACAACAAGCAATGTAAATAAAAACAAACCTCTGTTTGCGCCGTCATTTTGGCACTCTCTTCGTATAAAGCGTGCTTGCCAAATCCCGGTATTTTCAATGTATACAACCACATTTCTCACGCAATTATTATCAGATAGTTAAATTTCCACATATTGTCTCCAATCACAATGGTACACGAACAGTCGAACACAGCATTTTTGGTGACACAGAGTTATGTTAATTGAAGAGTTCACTTATGTTGTCACTTCACGGGATGAGTTTGAAAGGTATTTCAAATCCAAGATGTATTTGGTGTCAAATGAGATATGTGAGCGCGCGACGGGCGTCCGTCTCCGAACTAGCGCGAGCGCACTTGCGAAGTGGTCGACGGTGCGCGCGCTCCCGACCGCTCATTATTTAATAGTCAGATAAAAGATTATCTATTGAGTCGTCCTCGGTCAATACGACTTTAAATAACGTAATTATCACTGAACACTACTACTGACATGACCAAAGAGGTCATCAAATAGTTGTCGCCGAATTTGCGACTTGAAGATCGCAGCTAGCAAAATTGGACAGCAAAACAAGGGCCGAGGTTAAAAGTGAAAACTGGTGTGATGTCTATTTCTGGCAAAGTTGATAGCAATCGGATTCAGATATGCAACAATTGAATTGAAAATTGGCTCTCCACTGCACAACGTAACGTTAACAGCACAAACTCTTCGGGTCACTTTGCACTGTTCGATTCCGACGGAGTGCAAAATTTAAGAATAAAGATAAATTAAATTAAAACACGGACACTACTTAACCTATTAATTGCCGCGATGAAACTGACAGTGATATATCAAGAGGTCTGTACCCGGCACACATCGTGAAGATAAATGTCGTCAACGGAGATAACGTTACCGAAGTGACCAGAAATTGGGACCTCTAATAATAAAGTATTAAGAGAGTGAAGCGAAGTGTCGACACGTTGGCGAACACTTAAACGAAAGTAAATGTGGTGACGAACAGTGCCCTTATTGATTGGACAAACATTTCATCTGATTGGATGTTTCAGTAAATTGAAGACTGCTAGAAACTGAATATCGAAAGACTTGTAAGAGATGCTTTTCGGCAGTATATGAATTTGAAACGTGCTCATCATATAATAAACAGTATTCATTGCCATCCAAATGCTTAATTAATTTATACAAAAACTACAGTACCAACGTAATAACTAGAAAGATAAACATAAGTTGTATGTTATCTTGTTGTTCTAGGAATCTCATTACTCCACGTGGTATTTGTTATAGCATTTATATAACTTAACACAAGTAGCATGGAGTCGTTTAGATAATTATTACAAGTAATTATCTCTTACACATCGTTACATTGTAGTTACTACGAACTGCTTACATCTGTATTTGGTAATCTGCCTCTGTTTTATAAAGAATTGACTAGTACAATGAGGGTCTGAGTAAATATGACAGATTAAAGTACTTTAAAGTGATGAGCTATTACAGTACTTGGCGATAAAACGATTAAAGATATGATATGACATGATTATAGATGATTATGACAGTATAAATAAAAGGTTGGGTAAATAATCTGCTGATTAAATCGGTTTTATCCGGAAATCGGAGACGAAAAATCCTTGAATTATTGCAAATTAGTCGAGTCACGTGTTCAACCGATTGGCATCTCATCATTAGATATCGAAAAAGAATACAGAGTTTAGTTTGTTCGTCAAACAGTGGAGTTAGTTTTCAATACAGTTTTATTACCTTTTTTTTACTAACCTTTGACAGACTAATGCCCGTTTTCACCGACGTCCCCTATACTACCACCTACGTATGGGACCCTTAGCTTAAAAGGTCCCCTAAAGTAGCCCCTAAATAAAATTTTGTTTCACCATCATTTCCATCACCTAGCTAGGGGACACATAACTATGTGACGTTTTGTTTTCGATAATAGTGACTGATTCGTTTTTGAACTTATCGATACTTTGAAACATGACATTTTTTTATCAAATTCTCTTAAATAAACACCTAAATGGATAGAGTTATTAATGAATCATGTTTTGATAGCATTATCAAATATGATTTAATTCTCATTTTTAATTAAATTCAAATTTTCTTGCAAATATACTCTGTGCATACATTACGAAACCTTGCGTATTATCTGTGGTAATTTTTTTTTGTTTTTGAAACTTTCATTCACGCCGTATTTCGTATGATTTGAAATTTGTTTGTTGTGAGTTCAGCGTCGCGTGTTCTTTTTCTAAAAGATTATCGTAATTGCCTATTTATTTTTTTATGTCTGCCACGGCCAAAAAATGGTTACCCGTAGCATAAAACCTCAATGCTATCAATAGCTGATTTGTTGGAGATACAGAGAGAGAGAATATTATTTCTGAAAAAAAGAAAATGTATATTGTAGGTATAGCTTTCATTGATACAGTATAGCCGAAAAAATACCATGTTACCATGAAAAAGTACCACGAGGTTTAATTTATTTTAAAGGCAAGGGACTTGTAAAAACTTTAATGTGATATGTTCTCACCTATTATCAAGAAATTCTAAGGCGTGTTTTATTTTTTCCAACAAATTGGCGCTGAAGATTTACTTAACCTATATCTCCGATAAAAGTCAGTTTCATCATAAATATCGATGTAATTTGGTCGTTTCCGATATATTTTTGGTCTACGGCTGTTATTTACGTTTATAGCGTTGAATATTGTAGAAACAGTTTCTAAATGTTCAAAAAATTTATTGAAATCAGAATCCATCTTCGTTAATAGAGAGATCACTTACGTATGTGCCGGTTTATGGGCCCAAATTTCGGGCACCTAAATTTAGGGGACTTTTTAACGTTTAACTGACCCCTAAGTGCTGGTGAAACAGAAACCATCCCCTATCGGTCCCCTATCCATGCTTAGGGGATCCCTTAAACTTGGGGGATGTCGGTGAAAACGGGCATAACAGTTGCAGAAACAATCGTGACATAAAAACTCACATCGCAAGCAATATTTGAAAGGATACTTTTATATTCCACTACTGAACAATTAGGCATTGCTCAAAGTGTATCTATCTGGAATACCTACACATTTTGGGGACAAAGTAACGTGTTCAGTTCAGTGATATGATAACGTTATCCACGCCAGCCATCGAGGAAGTGGCGCGTTCGGTACACTTCTGTCATCTTGTGCTCATTACATGCGTATGAAATTATCTCATGATAACTTCGGCCATCTTTATAGGGTTGCAGAATTCAAAGCAAACGACAACAATTGAAAAGAAATAATAAAAAGGTATAATTTTGCATTTGAAGACAAGTCTGTTCGATTTACAAACATAATGCACGAAATTAAGAACTGGTTTTATGTGCAACAACCAGATACCATAAGACTGTCGAAGAGCACCACTTTGTTAAATACCACATGCCACTTATCGCCGAAGTTGGCCGCCCACTGCTAATACAGGCTGATAAAAAGAGGTTCGTGGTTATCATCTAGTTCTAGATCTGTATGGAAAAGGTTCTAGTATCAGTAGTAGTAGTAGTTCTAGTATAGTACTACAACTGTGTTTTTTGAACAGAATTATCAACTGATTACTATGATGATGTCGATGCCAAAAATAGTACAGATATTGCAGTGGTTATCCCTTATAGCAGTAGCGAACATATTTCAAGTAGAGTGAAGCTGTATTGGTACTAAATAAAAGTCCCACCGCCTCGTTTGTGGCTTTCACACATTTTTTGGTACTTCATTGTCAACCGCAATGCCGCTGAATTCCATTTTTACAGGCGCCGCAATTTATTCTTTATCTACGAAACCAGCCGCAGATATGGCTTGATAATTGTTACTCACGTGAACAAACACGTGTTTCGGTTATCACCATATCCAAGTCTTTGCCACAATCTCAAATCTAGACTATCTCGTAAAAACCAGAAATAAAATTAAATGCAAATGACTCACGTGGACACGTGATGCGGTGTTGCTAAACTCGTTAATGATATTGTGCCCCGTTCTCTCGTTCAACTGTCTATTGTTTTATACCCGTGGTTTATTTATACAGGGTGTAAACGGACCCTTCACGAAGCAGTCACCCAAGCATTCTGTACATCGAACTAAGTTACTCTACGCAAAAATTATGGCTGGGGAACGAATTTTTTTTGGGTTCTTAAATCACATTTTACGGTAAAACTCAATATAACGCGCTCAAAACTTAGTACTGATGGATGCTTTGAATAGTAAGCGGGCCATGGCGGTGATTAAAGTAAAGTTAAAACCTTAAAAAGTAGTATTTCAAAAAAAAAATGTGAAAAAATTGGAACTTTGACCCCCAATATCTCCGTATCTAGAAGGTTCCCAGGTATGGTCCAGAACAAAAAAATGATAACAATGCCGGGGAGAACAAGTGCCTTTCGGCTTCGTTAAGGGTCTTTTTACATTCTTTTTAGACGACATTACAATATTGTCGTAAGTACATAATGAATATTTGTTTGGACTGAATTTCTACGTTAGAACAAATAATTACAATGCTAGTATGTCGTCATAGAGATAATTAACATTTAACTTTGAATAGTTGTCAAGGAGTTGTTGAAGTTCCAATATAGTTGATATTTTTGAGTTAACGTTTTTATCTATAAAATCACGCGTCAACAGACTTATCTATGAATGAAAAGAACCCCAATCTCCTGAAGGCCGAGGTAATACGGCTGACAAGAAACGTGATAATATATTATTTTCATTTCGCTACAAGCCTACAAGAGTACAAGCAAATAATACAAAAAGTATTAACAATAAAGCCATTTAAATCATTCAACGTCACGAAAGAAAATGCCAGTTTATGTACAGACGATTTAATGCTACAAAAACTCATATTAAAGTCTGTGCTCAAATGATGGATGACTGGATGTTTCTGCTCAAATACGTTTGGGAACAATCGAGTATCATTATTCACTTTCCTCTAATATTTGACGCCTTACTAAGCTAGGGTTGGTTTTTTGCGTAATAAAAGGAAAAACGATGAGTTCATTGCTTGAATAAATCAATAAGCTGGCTCATTGGAAGAAGGCAAGGCGAGTCAATTGTATCTGAAAGGAATAAGGTCCAGATCTTTAAAACGACCGTCCAGCAGTGGACGAAAGTACCAAGACAATGGTTATTAAAGTTGAAGATTAAAAGTAACTAAAGACAACGGTCTTGCATTGTAGGAACAGCCTGGGAGCAATTTTCGATGTTGACTACGCTTCTACGTGTTGATAGAGTCACTAACTAAATCACCACGACCAATTGGGAATGAAACGGATCGTGATAGTATGGAAGCTACTCGTATCGCTTAGGCCTAAAATTAAACGCTAAAAAACGAACACAATTCCTTCTGCGCCGATTTGTGTCCAACATTAATTGAACAAGTACCGCAACGCGAAACAAATGGAGCATACAATTTCCATTAAGAGAAACAGTTTTCAAATCAAATGCATGACGTAGCAAAGGAACCGCGGCAGAATAATGAGTTCTAGAATATTCTAGATGTTCCAGAGGTCGACGGACTGCAATGAAATGCTCTCAGCTGGGACTAACATCTGGGGAGGCAATCAGACAGCTAAATCTAGAAAACTTTTTCGTGTAGTAAACTGTTAAAATTTTATTTTAGAGACATTTTAGAACGAAATACTCGTGAAACTTTATACAGATTGTTTTTATTATTCAGTTGAAATCTCGCGTAGATTTCAACGAGGCAAAAAGAGTTCTTTTGCGGCATTTAACTCTTTATGAGGGGCTAGCAGATATAGCAATAACTAAGGATATGCGCATTTGCAAGTAGTTCCAATGATAAAAGCAAATAATACAGGTGCGCCCTCATTACCTTTTCAAAGAAACAACAGAAATAGATCTGGGGCCGCTAAATACAAGTTAGCGTGTTGTAGATACAAAGAATTCCAACACGCCGTAAACAACAAAGCTAAATGTAAAACATTATGTTAAACATTGCGATGAAGTAATGAAGAGTACTCAAGATAAGTATCATAATTAAACATGACAAGTTCCGAAAGCTGTGACGATGAAAAGTAGAAAAATGGCGGCTTTTACTCACGAAACCCTCTTGAGAAAATACCCGACTCAGCTCAAATATAATCAAGAAAATAAATAATCAAATCTTGCCATAACATCTTGGAGGTCTCGTTACTTTTCTGCGACAGTAGACGTTGAATATTTTACTGCTGAAAAGCCGAGCCTTTCGGGCACAAGCCGAGGGTTAACGGCACATGGCTCCGAGACAATTGACATACAAGCCACGTGTGACCTTCAGAGGGTCGAGTGAATCGCAACCCGACGCCATATCATAAGCTCCCCCAGACGAGACCCTGAATTTATGCCGACTCTGTTTTTTTCAGATCTGCTCGTTGATCGTTCGTCAATACATAATTGTTCTATATCTATAGACTTCGCTCTTATTAACCTCATATTGAATGATCTGTTAACGACTCATGACATAAATTCAAAGAACCTCCAACTAATATTGATCCGAGCAATTTAGCAAGCAAAAAGGTTCCCGAAAAATGATTACACATTTTTAGTCGGGCGCTGAAAAGCAAGGCTGGCTCTATTGAGCTCGCCTAAATACTAAAAGCCTGTACAAACAATATCCCAGTTTATGAGGCTTAAAGAATGTTGGCATATTATTATTTAAAATTGACGAAAATAGGCACTTTTGCGTCGACTGAAACGAAAATGAGTTCTGTAGCCTGAGCAAAGTGAGTAACCAGCATAAAATCTATTAGTTCTTTAATATATTCTTGTGTACATCTTAGTGTAAAATCCCTATTTTTAAACGACTTCAAAAAAGGAGAAGAGGTTCTCAATTCGTCGGAATCTTTTTTTTTTAATGTATGTTCACCGATTACTCGAAAACGCCTGAACCAATTTGAAAAAATCTTTTTTTGCTGTGGACGATTATGAATAAAGGCTTTTGAAGAATCATTCTCCTTTAGTGATGGAAATACATTTATACTGCCCGTATAAACATTTATCTGTGAACATTAGTTGCCAAGCTAGCAACACATCTTTACAAAGGTCGTCTTTACTCAATTAGCATAATGACTTAATGAGTGCTTTTTATAGCCGTCTGTCAAGGGGTTACATTTTGAGCACGAAGCTCTAAGAGCAGCCCTGTTGGAGCACCATTACTTGAAGGTCAAGGGCGAATAGCTCAAGGACAACTTTCTAAGAACCACTAAGTGCCCCGGCCCCAAAATGCTGAAAGAATTAGTCGAAATTAGTGTGTCGGGAAATTCGGCGTACTTTACGGCGCTTGGAGTGTGGTAGAAAGAAACCAGACTTCAATAGAATAGAGCTCTATGTATTTGCTTTGAATATAAAACACGGATTTTAGCTAAGTGCTATGCTAAGTGTTTCTGCTGTATTGTTGGTAATGAATATTTGAAGCTACACATTGTAGTTTGTTTCAAATCTAACCATGAATTCTATTAATTTTCTGATACAGCTGTTTTGTCAAAGCTGGTGAGGTATACACAAGCTCTGGCAAGTGGATTAGGTAATGTGATAAGTGGTCCTGTTTCTGCAAAACTAAGTGTATCCAGTACAAGCACTAGAATATAACGGCCTGTTGACAGTTAGGTACCTTAACAAAATGTTTAATTTCATATTTTGTAAGCAATTGAATTTTGCACGCAAGCGATTCAGGGCTTACTATTACCAAAATTACTATATTAACCATTTATCGTTAATGCTAAGGGTAGAGGCAAAAAATACCCTTTTACATCCCAATCAAAAACACGAAAAACTCGGCAGGCTTCTACGTTTAATGAGAGAAAACCACGAGGGAAAACCTTTTTCGTATGGCAGAAAGATGTATGGAGGTCATATGCGACTCGCTGGAACAAATGTGAAATAAAAATAGCTGCTAGAAACCCAGACTAGCTATATTTCGCTCCATACCGATGAGCAAATGTCACATGCCTAGTCAAGCGTGTAACATACCAAAACCTCTATGCTAATCGCGTGTATACTCTCGCATATTTTTGCCTTTGTATCGACGCCAGAAATTCATTTCATTTCGGGAATTTTCCGACGTTTCCATTTAAGGTCCATGAAAAAAGTTTAAAAATGTAATATAATTCATGTCGCAATAACTCAGCGGGACAGAATGCGATTAAAAGGAATTAATATCCTCGGAGGCTTACTTAAAAGGAGGATAGAAACAGGAGATGAATCATATCAATCGTATTTCGTGAGGAAAATTTCGTGACGACGTCAGTTTCTCGAATGGACAGAAATTACTCAAAGACGTAAAAAATATAGTCTTGGAACGTCATCAGGAACTATAAACAAGACGAATGAACGGAAGAGTGAAAATGACATCGATATTTATGAAAACATCTCCAAGGAATACAAAGCAGTTGGAAGCACGAACTAGGCCACCATCATAGTTACACATGTGGGTTATCGCCAGGATAATAACATAGATAGGAACCAAATTGGAAATTGTGATAAAGCTAGGTAGGTATCACGAACGATTATAACGATTCGATAACAGACTATGTAAACAATAGGTGTACAATAAAGCTAGGTATGTATTGTGTTTTATAACAAAGAGACTTTGGGACAGCTATTAACAACAATACTTTACACGTGTTACTATATAAACAAAACAGACACGTACTGTATGTTACTCACTGTACGTTAACCTAGCTTGAACCAATCAATTATCGGGTTTATAGCCCGGTTGATAGAGTGCAGAATAGCGTGGTTAATTCGTTAGTTTAATTGTCGGTGTGCGAGCGTTATCGTATTATGTAAGTGTTGAGTTTGCGCAATAATATACGGTGATGAACTTTGAAGGAGAAATGTAGAAAGGTGTTTGCGCAAAAAGAAAGTCGCATTCCAAAGATGGAACTCAAAAATATCTTGTCACACTCCTAAAACATCAAAACTATGAAGAATTATTATTAATAACCACACAATCAACGTTAACAGTAACCGTGTGTCTAAATAAAACATTGAACTTTAGCTAAAATGTCGCTAGATACAGGCTTTCGGATATGAAGTGCAATGGTCTTGACAAATGGTAATATTTGTTAGGCCTTTACAAAATCAAATAAATTGTTTCAATGTCACCAGTAGGATTAAACTTACAAAAAAACAGTTAGATCTACGATAGGTCAAGAACAGATCTCTTAGTTTAAGGAAGATTCTCTCTCTCTCTGTTATCAATGAAAATTGAATAAACTAACACATTCAACCCAAGCTTGTTAAGATCATAAGAGCTGTCTACATTTTGATCTGTAAGCTAGCTACTTACTCCTTGATGTCTTCTTGTAAATAAAATGAACGTCCTCATATCGAACCTTATCGAAGACGCATCTAAATAGTTTTAATTAAGGCCCATAGTACTACTTAAACGCATTACTGGATGGGTCAGCCCACCAAGACGCTTGGTATTCGACTCAATTGGGGTCAGTTGGCTAATTTAAACGCGTGCGATGGAAAATTCTAGTTCACTGTCAAAGAATATATGAGTTGTTTTAAGTTAGGTAACCACAACAAATATATGTATGTGTTAGCTGACTTGGCAACAGATAACACTAACAGCTGGTCACTTCCTGAACGTGTCGTAAGAGATGACTCAAGAATTATATCAGGAAGTACAGCTGCATACTATTGACTAGATCGGTGAAGGGTAATACTACAAATCTGTCTGACTTTGAACTAGCAAAAATGTTGCTGAGTTCTGCCATCATCGTGTTAGAAGTTATTTTACAATACCAGCTTAATTTCGTATATATTTCTAATTGACGACAAACTTTAATTTATTTAAAAATTTGATTATGCTAGCCTTATACAGTTGTTATAAATAATGTACGGCTACACCCATTGTAATATTACAATTCAATCGATTAACAAGAATAACTTCAAGCACGTTAACAATAACATCGTTTCAAGTTATGCATACCGAAACCGTCAAACACGTACTATTCAATTCGAAGTGTGACATGGTCGCGTTCACTTAAATTAACAATCAACGTCAATATAAAGGTTTTATTCAAATAGTCTTTGAGAGACAATCGAGTACAGCTTGCCTGACCCACATAGTCAATCGCGAGACAGCTGATACCGACAATAACGGCAAATCCATAGGACTGAGTTTAGTCGGAAATCGATTTATGTGGATGAGATTACTACAGGATAAGAAAGTGTATGACTTAAGCCGAGGGTAGACTATGCATAGATTTATGTTGGGTTAGTGGTCGCAAGCGCGACGGCTGAGCATGAGGTATTCTTGGGTTCCCAGGTCGGGCAAAGTGTAGTTGAGATTTTCTATCCAGGATTTTTTCAGTAGAAGCCGCGGAGTCTGGATTTGCGCCCGCTTGATGGCAATAACGAGCTTATTACATGGGACTTAAACATAACTGGCGAAATGTGGGTTTACTATTAGGTACACCTTTGCCTAACCTTTATGTTATGTAGTTATGTTATGTATATAGACGTTTAGTTATTGAACGATGAAAAGAAAAGTCAGTAGTAGTTCTACGAACATTTTTGGTTTTACTTGTTGGCAACAAAATTATATACTTACAAGTACAGAAAAACTTCCACGCCAATTGGGAAAAAAAGAAAGAAACATCATTTATTGGCAGCTTATGCCAAGTTATCCCCAAAACTTATTAGGAGAAAGTTTATTGCTGATAATCACTACTGATTACTACGTGAACCAATAAATCCTATTTCGCAGAGAAACTTTAACTGTTTAACCTCGCAAAAGACAAGGATAAAAATTGAAGAAGAATCGATGGTCAAGAAGAAGAACTTATGCATTAGGCCAAATTAAGTTTCAGTAAATCGTAGGGGATAAGTGTATTTCGTGGTAAAAGGGTTCACTTCGTGAATGTTCCAATATTTTATGTAGGACAAACATAATCCCCCGACGACGATGTTAAAGCCTAAACGCACACTTATGTATAGCTCATTACGCGTAATGATCGCTCAATTTCAGGACATTAGCTGTACTTGTATAGGAACATCGGCTTTATTATCATGTGGGCGATCGCTAATCGGGTTACTGTCGTTTGATAAATTAGATCAGGATTTGCAATACTTACTAATGAATGCTAACAAGCAAAATGAGTCCTCCGTTCTGCTGAAAGGCAAGTTTGGAATGAAATTGGGCAATAAAGAAGACTATCACGATAAATCAAGGAAAAAGAGCCAATAAACATCGAACAACACGAAAAGCTTCATCATATAAATCACTACGTTTCGTATCACTCCACAACGACTTCGGAACAGCTAATTAAAGTCAATTGCCAGCCATTGGCATCAATTGATTGATTGCAACAGTACACGGTTCCCTCGTAAACAATCAATTTCTGACCAGGCCTAATTTTAATACCGTTTGAGCAACTGAAACTTGAACGAGAAACTTCGTGAGAAACAATCGCAAGTTAAGATCGGTTCAAGAATCAAGTTGGACAGTTAAAAGTTACCAAGTGCAGTGCTGATTCCTTTGCTAACTGTTCTCTTTTCGCACTGGAGTTTATATATTTAATTAGTAGTTGAGATGAATGATTTTGTGTAGCTTTCTTCGGGTTGTCTTAATTGTTGGATTATTTTGCGAAACCCGCGATTAATTCTCTCTTAACTTACCCTCTTCGTCAATTTATCATTCCGATCAGCGTCAACCATCTCGCATGGAAAGTTCAAGCATTGTCCGTTGAATTTTCAATTCAGCTTGGTGGTATAGGTAAGTACAAAAAATCGCAAGTGTTTTGGAAATATTCGTCGTCAGTAATTCCCGATTACTTCCAAACTAGTTAAGGCTCGTTGAACCCGAGATGAGCCGCAGTGCGGCTGCCGCATCGATCGCCAGGCCTATCCCGAACATCCCGGAAACCACCGCGCCATTTAACCTGGAGGCCGAACATGATCCTCCTACACGGAATGTTCTGAAAATTATTGTAGACAGGAAATGGAACGCCTTATCGCTCCTAATATTGCCAAGTGCTTGAGGAAACATGAACCATTTAAGCAACTACGTGGGTTTAATCTTGTTAGCTTCTGATCTCATTTCATCGTCATCTAACCACGATCTTCAAAACCTGTTTACGGTGTGATTATGTTTTTTGAGATTCTACGACAAAGTAAACCATTACTTTGTGAGAAAACACATACTTAAATTGAAGTATTAGCATGTCAGCCGTGAGCAAAATGACGTCTACAGTTTTCCAATTTAGTTACCCAAGATTACAGAACAGACATCCGACCGGAACGTGATCCGTGACATTGAATATTTTTCATTATTTTTATTGCCATACCATACTGAAGTGAACAACCGGTATCGTGACAAAAGGCAGCGCTTCATGGATATTTAAGTTTACTTATGTTTGAAGTGTGCACTATCAACGCGATTTGTATATTGTCCGTGTGCATATGTTTGCAATAACCAGCTGGAGGTTTTTGGGAAACTTGAACGAACTTTCTGACATTCAATCACAAATATTGAAATCGCCCAAAACCAACAGTAACAAATCTACCAACTAATCTACAAGCGAAACACGATCCCTAAATATGCAGAAATTAATCCAACTCGTGAGTTACAGAGCAAACGTCATTACATTTCCCTTTCAGGGTACTCGTGCCCGTCGGGATATTTGTCGCAACTTTACTGGCGGATCATAAAATAAATCAGGCTTGTTGTCGCCAGCGATACGTTGATTTACGTCAGATAGAACTCCAGAAGTCACGAAAGGATTTCGCCCGGATTTAGCAATTGACCTCATTCTGAAGTGAATCTTGCTTGAACAGTTTGGCAGTATTTATAGTTTTTCTGCTGTGTCATATGTGATACTGAACTTGTTTAGAGACTCCTCTTGAAAATTGAAAGTCAATTCAATGTCCAAAATACTACATCGCTCTGTGGGTTAACTGTCTAACCTCTTTGGACATTTCTGCAACTGCTTGATTGGACTTCGAATTCTTCAGTGATACGATGTGACGGTATCCAGATCCCTTATTTTATACACTGGTTGTAAATCAACTACGGCTCTGTTTTTACAGCAACATAAACAATTCGCTCATCGCCAATTATAGTATATCTTCAGCTTAAAAGGTTGTTTACCTGGTCAGTGTAAAGATTTCTAATTCGGTCCATACTAATTTACAGAATAAAGATTTCCATTCCGTTCAAATGCTAATTAACAAACTCTAAAAACAACTCTTTTGCTTCAATCCAATTTATTTTATAAAAGAAATTGTAATTACAAAATGGTTGTCTTATGTTTTCTCCCACGTGTCTGCCTAAATTCGATTCCATTGGGGCGGTAATTGTTTTTTCATTCCTTCTAGTGAATTTTTAATCGTTTAGCGACGGAACATTTGCTGTGACGGGCAATGGCCTTCGCTTATTAGTAAACAGTATCGCGTTAAGTCATAGCACACGTGATCCGGGCTGCATAATAAGACGAAACACAACGCGATCATTGTTTCAGAACTACAACCGTGTTCAGTGACACTACAAATTGCAACACACCTTTGTTACAATGATGTTTGAACTATAGTTACAAGAACTATGTGATGGTTACGTCCGAGACTTGGCCCGTGAGGAATGAACGACTGCCTCACGGAACATAAAAGCCCTCGGGAGCTAAATTCAATTTCAGAGTTAAAAGGATTGTATGAGTTGGACTGAGCTTTGATTCACTTTCGCTCATTGATCTGCGAAAAAATATTGAATCTGTATTGTTCATAGACAGATTGCTGGACATTGATTGTTTTATATTTTTACGTAAAAGTAATAATTTGATTGTGTTTCTAAAACCACCTATTTTTAGAGAACAATCTCGCAGTTGTAAAATACTATTTCATATCGTTGTAGCACATTATATTAGCCTAAGTAGGTAATCCTTTGTCAGTAAATACAATTGATTAAGATTAACCTAATATTAACTATTTACACATTCCTACAAACGAGTTTAAAACATTTAGTCAGTGGTAGTGTCAGGCTGACTGTTCTGGGCCAGCTGGATCAGAACAGTCGATGATAGCGTTATAGCAGCCGTATGTTGGTTCAGATGCCTTCGTCAATTAACTTGTAATACGATGATGATGATTTGAGTAGAGACGTGGCCTTCATTTCAAAGAAATGTGTCGATTGATTTCCGCTAGTCTTGTCCTACACGACCTCGCAGAATTAACACCACACCATATTATGTCGTGAACTCGTGAGTGTTTGGACCTCGCCATACGACATTACTGGCGCATGCTTGCCAAGAAATTAACGTGGCAATGAGAGATGACAGCCGATAATAAATTACAAGTGGTGAGTGGTTATCGGAGAGAAAACCAATTATTACGTGTAAACTGTATTTTGGCGGAGATTTAGGTTATTCACTTATCATTTACCAAGATACTTGTCTGTTCTAATTTCACAACGAGTAGGGTCATTGCGCCGGTTTGCCGGCCGGGTCTAGTTTTCGGCCTTTGGCACTAGGTGGTGCAGTAAATTTGATTTAATAAAGATTATAATAAATATTATTGCACAAAATTAAGTTGAATACATTTGCAGATGGTTGCATTATATCTGGCAAAATTACTTGGTCGGGTAAACACAACACGCGACTTTTAATAAATTGTTTAGTACGACGCCAGCGCAGGAGGTGTCAAGGCGTGTGGGAACGGGCGAAAAATATAGTGGCGCGCGTCCTACTCAAAACTAAGTTTTATGCGGTTTTTACTATGATTATCTAATAATGTGCATATATTCCACTGTATAAATCACTTAGTATTGTATTTTTACATTCATTAGTGCAATATTTTATCAAAATAGTTGTTAAATTAGGTGGCCGGAAAGTGACTTAATAAATTCTCCAAATGTTTGGTTGTCGGCCAGGCGGCCGAAAAGTAGCTCGCGTTCAGCCTTAATATTTTTGTCTCTTTTATTTAATTGGTTATACGAAAGTCGACTTCTCTTCGTTTACTATGAACCGTATTCTTGTGAATACACTAGTTTTCAGTTTTCGGCCATCAAAATACTGCAATTTTAACGGTTATTGATGAAACTAAAATACGCATTTCGGTAGTGGCCGAAAACTAAAGTAAGTCTATAATTATTATTCAGTTTTCGGCCAACTTAAAATTGTATGAAAAATAGGGCGGCCGAAAACCGAACGGCGCTTTGATTTTCAGCCATTTCACGATTCATTTTTAGGAAGATCTTTCAATTGGATATTTTTTTGCTGCAGATGGCCCCTCCACAGAGTAAGGACATTGTTAAAAAACGAAAAAGAAATGCACCGTATACTCAAAATGCCATTAACCAGGCACTTAGAGACATTCGCGAAAAAAAGCTTTCGATTAGTGTGAAGTGATGTGATGGGATTTGTGTCCATCTACCAGTAAGAGAATGGGTTTTTGAATTTTGTTACTCACCACCCAATCATTAAAATCATTCGTAATGTATTCAAAAAATACATCACTTCGCATCCAACCACTCTCAGACCTTCCGAGGACCCAATGTGGTGGCATGCTATCTGCTATTTGTTTTGGCGGGCGAATATATGGAAATACTATTAGTGGCGGACATACTTGCCCGTTGGCATTAAATGTCACCAAAACAGTTAAATTATCTTTTTCACTGCCATTTTTTATTTGGTAAAGATTGCGGTACCCACGAGGACCAAGGACCTTTCCAGTTTTAGGGCAAAGGGCGAACCCACTCTCATCTCCATTGAGTATACGTTCCGGAGATTCCAATATATCACGATGATTTGATTCTACCAGAAACGCTTCAAGTTCTCGAAACCAGAGCTTGATTGACTCCTTCGTTACCCTAGCTCTCGCCTTGTTTATTCCTTCAGCGGATCTTTGTGAAATTTCCGGATGCCTTTTCAAGAATTTCAAAAACCAGGTTTGTCCAGGACGGTCGTCTTTGAAAGGGGTCTGCATGCCTAAGTCTTTTATGATTTTCTGAACAGTGTCTAGCAGTTCTGATTTTTTATAGGAAAACCACACTTAGCGATGTCAATCAGCCATTCCACTATTTTTATTTCGATTCATGGGTAAGTATAGGATCTGGACCCCGAGTTTTAATCGTATCACTACTTCTTCCAGATAAAGAAAAGATAGGAAAGGATAGAAAAAGGCAGGCAGATTGATTTTTATTGATAGAAAAATGTTGATTGTGATAAGGTATAGTTATTATTTTGTGTGAAAACGAAGTTTTTGTTGATATTATCTAACTTATAAAGATCGTTGCCAAATATTTTATTAATCAAAGATTATTATACGAATTTATGTTTTAATGATTACAATAACTTTATGATGACTCTTCGTTGAGTAATTTTTTTTCGACTGGTACTTAAATTATAATTATTATGAATATATAAGAAAGAATTATAGATAATATACTTGCATTGTTGTCAATTATGATGGTACCTGATTAATAATAATTTAAATTAAATAATTATTAATTAAATAATTAATAATAATAAAAATATAATATAAATAATAATAATAAAAAATATTATTAAAATATATTATTATTAATATTTAATATTAATAATAATATATTTTATTTAATTAATTATTAATTAAATTAAATAATTATTATTAATTTAATAACTGGCAACCCCGTACGTCAAACATGTTAAATCGTCGTAATTTTTTATTTTAATAATAATATTATTTGGAATACAAAAATCTTTACAACAGTTACATAAAAATAGTTTCAATAAACTTTTATATCAAAGCAAGCAATAGAACATTGGAAAAATACAAAGAAAACCAGAAACTGAAAAATTTTTAAAAGTTCAACTACAATGACATATTTTGACAACTTCATCCAAAAAACATGGAAAATAAGAAAAAATTTAAGAATGTATGATGTTTTAACATAATGATTACGAGAGCTGCTTCCCGACGCGCACGCCTACCAACCCCGGACTCGTCGCTCAGCTCCGCCTCGCCGCCGCCGGATCCCGGATCACCTGTGTTACCGGCAGCGGCAGTTGCGTCGAGCTCGAGCGACGAATATTTCTCTCCGCCGACGTCGCCAACACCTGTACGTCGGCAGGGGAGAGGCCGGCCACCGAGGAGCTTGGGACTTAGGGGCCATCCGGCCCCGAGTCGGGTCCCCGCTACCGGTGGTTGTGTGCAGCGCATGAGATGGACTCATCCAATAAACGAGAACGTCATGCGCGCATACTACGGGTCTACAGAGGGGGGAACTAACCTCACCGCGTACCGTGTTAGGATGCTGTCTCTGTTCCAGGTACTTGAACCAACCGTCAACGTCTCGGCCCAACGACTGTCGGATCAGGTGCGAGTCATCCAACGCAATCACATGTTGGACGACGCCGCGCTTGATAGGCTGCGCTCAGAGGTACTAAGCAACCCTATCGTCTTAACTCCGTCACAAACCGTGGTGCAAGCGTCAACTATTGACATAACCCCACCACGGTCTAACCCTGCTGTTGCAGAGGAAGATGATAGGGTTGCCACGGTAAGTAGTCAGTGCAACGACCGATTGAGGAGCGCACTGGAGGATGCGCTTCGCGAGTATCGATACACTCCTACCGAATTTAGACCCCGATTACCACGGTTACCCATGCATAAGAAAAATAGGGCACTGGTGTGTGCCCTGGACTCGCAACTCAAGAATCTATTCGAGAGTAGCGAGAACCTCGTTGATACACACTCGATCCTATACTGTGGGGCTGTTGCGGCATGTCGTTTAGCCAATGTCAAATTTACAAATAGTGACACAGCTACTCGACCAAAACCAGCCGTACCAGCCTGGCAGTGCAGGATCGAGCGCCGCATCGACGAGGCCAGGGTACTCATCGGCAAACTACACTGCTTCAGGGAGGGCAATACACGACCACGTGTGATGCGCTTTGTGAGGCGGGCATTCTCGGGGACTGGAATCAGTCCTCAAGAATACATGTCCCGTGTCACAGAGCGCATCGACTTCCTGAAGCAGAAAGTTTATGCATGGGCGAACCGTATTCGGCGGTATAAACGGCGGGTTGATCGGTACTCGCAGAATCGCATGTTCCAGAGCGATGAGAGGTGGGTATACAGAGCTTGGGAGCGACCCGAGCAAAATATGACGGACGTGTGCCGCCCGGATGATGCCACCACGAGTTCTTTCTGGAGCAGCATCTGGTCGGTGCCCGTCTGTCATACTGAGGCTGACTGGATGCGTGATGTCGAGCGAATGTGTGAACCTATCCCAGAAATGGAGCCAATTTTAATAACACCACAAGATATAGCCAGAGCAGTTCGTCCGTTACCGAATTGGAAATCACCGGGACCGGACGGGCTGCACAACTTCTGGCTCAAATGGCTTAGTAGTTCACACACTTGCCTGGCATCTCAATTCCAGTCATCCTTAGAGTCTGGGTCCTTACCGCAGTTCTTAACTACAGGCGTTACCCACCTGCTCCATAAGTCAGGTAGTCCCGCGGAACCCAAGAATTATAGACCGATCACTTGTTTGTCAACGGTCTATAAACTTCTTACATCCATTTTGAGAGCGAAAATTAATACACACATTGACAAAAACTCCATAATGTCTGCCTCTCAAAATGGATGTAGGAATGGGTCCCGCGGTACTAAGGAGCTACTCCTCATCGACATGGCCATTAGCCAACAGGTTCGTCGATCCCGCAAGGATCTGTCGACATGTTGGATAGATTATAAGAAGGCCTACGACTCGGTGCCACATACATGGCTCATGAGGGTGCTGGAGTTGTACAAAGTAGATGCAACTCTACGCGCCTTCCTTGAGTCGTGTATGGGGCAATGGAGGACGGTCCTTCGATATCCAGGATGTCGACAGATCCAGGGGAACAATGAGCCTGTATGGATTAAACGGGGAATATTCCAGGGCGATAGTCTGAGCCCACTTTGGTTCTGTCTAGCCCTGAATCCTCTGAGCACATTGCTGGAGGATTCAGGTCTAGGCTACCGGTTGAGGAGAGGTGGTCAGGTCATATCTCACCTTCTTTACATGGATGATCTGAAACTCTTTGCCCCCAACAAATTGCGACTGATGGAGCTACTGAAAGTAACTGAAACTTTTAGTAGCGCCATCAGGATGGAATTTGGTGTGGACAAATGTGCAGTCATGTATGTAAAGCGAGGGGAGATTATGGAATCCGAGGGAATTCAGCTCTCGGATTCCATACACCTGAGATCCCTCTCCTCATCCGAAAGCTATAAGTATTTGGGTATGTTGGAAGCGTTAGGCATTAACGTAACTGACATGAAGCAATCGTTGAGGGAACGCTTCTTTGGCCGCCTGAAGAAGGTACTAAATAGCCTTCTTTCAGGCGGGAACAAGGTGCGCGCCTTCAACGGTTGGGTCATGCCGGTTTTAATGTACTCTTTTGGCATACTCAAATGGACTCAGACCGAACTCGATGCCCTGGATAGGAGAGTTCGTACACTGCTGACCGCAAACCGGATGCATCACCCACGATCATCGGTGATGAGGCTGTACATCCCGCGGAAGTGCGGGGGTCGAGGCTTTTTAAACGCGAAGACCCTCCACAACCGCGAGGTGTGCAGTCTCAGAGAATATTTTTTAAAAGCTGAGGTGGGTATGCACCGAGATGTGGTCGCAGTGGACAAGGGATTCACCCCGCTGTCCATGGCTAAAGAGAACTGGCGCAAACCTGTAGTACTTACTACCGATGACCGCAAGGAAGTATGGCAAGGCAAGGAGCTTCACGGACGCTTTTACCGGGCTCTTCATGGCCCTGATGTAGATTTTCTAGCGTCCGTGTCCTGGCTACGTTTCGGCGACCTCTTTGGGGAAACTGAAGGTTTTGTCTGTGCAATTATGGACGAAGTTATGTTGACGAACAACTACCGGAAATATATTATGAAGGACGGGACGGTTGATGTGTGTCGGGCATGTCACCGTCCGGGTGAGTCCATCAGACATATTATTTCCGGTTGTTCTCGTCTGGCTAACGGCGAGTACTTGCACAGGCACAACCAAGTAGCCAGGATTATTCACCAGCAACTTGCCTTGAAATATAAACTTGTGGAATCTGAGGTACCGTACTACAAGTATGTGCCCGACCCAGTTCTCGAGAAAGACCATGTCACGCTGTACTGGGATCGGTCTATTATTACTGACAGGACTATTGTCGCCAATAAGCCTGACATAGTAGTGATAGACCGATCAGCGCGCCGCGTAATGATAGTCGATGTTACCATCCCGCATGACGAGAACCTCGTGAAAGCTGAGAAAGAGAAACAAATAAAATATCTCGACTTGGCACACGAGGTTGTCGACATGTGGAATGTGAACTCGGCTGTCATTGTGCCGATTGTCGTGACGGCCAATGGCCTTATGGCCAAGAGCTTCGACGACCACCTTTCGAAGCTCTCCTTAGGCGGTTGGATCAAGGGCCTGATTCAGAAGGCAGTACTCCTCGATACGGCTCGCATTGTGAGGAGGTTCCTGTCTCTGGAGCCCTAACCACCGGTAGCTTGGACCCTGCTCCCGACACCGGCGGACCACTATTTTTTATATTTTTAAATGTTTTTTTAAATGGTTGTTTTAGAAATATTTAAAAATGTCAAAAATGTGTATATAAAATGAATAAAGGAAATAATAATTTAAATTAACACTTTATTGTTATTTTATTTAGTTTGTATTACCTTTCTATTATATTTAATCCGGTGGCCGAAAACCAAATTCTTTTAGGCCGAAATCTAAAATTTGTGGCCGAAAACCGGCGTTTTACCCATTTTTCACATTAAAAAATAATATAAAAAAGAGGTTTATTTGTAGGAACCAATGAGTTATAAAAACGAAAACTACATTATGCAGGCTATATATTAACAGCAATAGCACTAGGCTAAAATAATGGCAATATTTTTTTCTAGTGCCTTAAAGTTGACAACTCCACTAAAAGGCCGAAAACCGGCGCAACGACCCTACGTCAAGAGCTTCAAGGCAGTGCTAACATTAACACAAGAAATTTGTGTCCTATCGAGAAAATTACCGCGCTATATTCGTCTTTCCAATATACCGCAGCGCAGCACGAATTTTGACAGTTATGTTAGTGCCTACCACGTGACAAAACCACTTTGTGCGGTGCTAAATACCGGCCCGAACATGCGTGAGAACGCGTCACGACGACGTCCGAGTGTCTCCGACTAAACGAAAGCAGAAATAAAATTAATAGTCCGTTGGATGGGGGAATCTAAACGAGCGCCAAATGCGCAAATGCATGATAACCGCCAAAATTTTCGAGCCATGTTCTAAAATTGATTTTCGAAGGAAATGTTCTGGATTTGAATTTAGCATGAGCTGATTGGATGTTTTATCCAAACGTTCGTACCTTGATTAAGTCGAAAATAATTAGTAGTTTCATTACCTAATGTAAGAAGGTAAAATGTTGACTGAAGAACAGGTCCCCTTTAATTTCCGAAAAATAAATAAAAAGTTAATTACCATAAGGATTAAAACAAAACCTCTCAGAATATTTTTTTTTTGTGAGAAATGCAAAGATAATTTCCTCTTCTGCGGAATATTATTATCACAGTAATAAAATAATGATTATCTTTCCACAGTAATGTGTAATTAAAGTGCTATTTGCAATGGACTGTAGGTGTATTTGTAGTGAGACAGTAGTATTACTACAAAACAGTAGGTAGTATGTACACATGGAATGTATAGATTCGGCCAATACCAGTCCATTTACAAACAGGACACAAGATAAGCTATAAATAAACCGGCTGCAAATTAATCATGTTTCTCATGGACTGAGTACTGTAATAACTTCTGGAAGAAATAATATAGTTAAAATATGTATTTCCCCATTCAAATATTTCAATGGTCATTAGATTTTTAAATAAAAAAAATGAGTGATTTTGTGCATGTTTTTAGTTTACTTTGAAACCTATTGTACTGTTTAATTGTTATATAATTTGTGCATTCATTCATCATTAGGAAAAGAAACCTTAATAATGGGGTTTGATTTTAAGAAAATCTAATTTTCAATTATTTATAAATAATATATATAGGTAGTTTTCATAGACAGTACTCGTTCCATATGGATCCTCAAAAACATATGTTTGAGAACGGCTAGTAAGCAACCTTCACAGATTTAGAAAGTGATGAGCGCAGTTTTCAAATAGATTTATCAAATGTTTTTTGTTCATATTTTTTTCATTTGATGCATATTTTGTTACATAATTTCGAAAAAAAAAAAAACAGGGATTATCAACCTTATGTGTAAAGGTAGGTACTACTAACTAAAATTTGATGACTTAGAGAAACCTTCCCATTTAATTCTAACTAGGCAGACTATTGAGATAAAACCTAATTATTTTATGTTCCAAAAAATAAGATGGTACTATTAGAAAGTAGTTTGGTATCTAGTCAGCTGTTTGACCTACTCAGAAAGGTATAACACAAGGACATGTGTTTTGCCATGCCATTGCAGTTACTTACAATTTTTGGGGGTTATGTCCTCAAAAAGTGCTATTTCGCAACGTTGTGAATGAAACCTATTTCTATACTCATCATTAACATCGTGAGATATTTTAGGATCGATATTTTCTAATGGAGAGTACGTAATCTTCGTAATTTCTTGGACTTTTAAACAAGTTACTAGTCTAGACATTGTAACAGAGTTTGAATTAAAGTTAAGTGACTAGTATCTTGAATAATTTAATTAATATTCATGCATGGCTAATTTCACGTTTACCTCATTTCTACCAAAAAATTAAAGAATGCAAAAGTACTTACCAAAATTCTTTACTCGACTGGACGATGCTAGAAAACAGCTCGGATCATCGCAATATTCGCGTAAAATCACTGAACACCAAACGAAAACAAATGAGTGTCGATATATAATGGAAACAACAAAAGATTGTAGTAAAATGTTAGGCACTTGGTTTCGTTTTTGATCGCTCAACCGAGAGGCAATGAACTACTTTTAAACTATTATTAAAACTGGAGTTACAACGTTAAATACAAAATCTTGTGTATTTTAGTGACAATTTAACTTTATCAAAGCTATATTGGGTAAAATCAAACAACCCTACAAATCGCAAAATCTTTTCTAAAAAACTCCGACGAGCGATTCTAGAGAATGGAAATGAAATAAATAAAGAGAGCGAACAGCACAGCAGGGCAAGTGTGTGAACGAATGACTCGATACTGGTTCTACTACTCGATTCCTCTAAGTAAACAAGAAACCGATATTCGCCTAACGTAAAGGAAATTCGATTTTAAAATTCATTTCTTTTAGTTATTATTTATTCGTTCAGTGTTATTAATTTGAAAACACCTCTTTATTGTCAGCTAGCAGTTGCCCGCGACCTTCGTACGTGTGAAATTGTTATTTATAAAATATACAAATAAAGTTACTTCCCTTTTTTAATCAAAATTTTGTTACCAATTTCCAGGGTTTTAACTTTTTTGCACGGAACCCTAATTCTTATTCTAACATAAAAGTAGCCTTAGTTACTCCTTATGACATCAGCTATCTGCCAGTAAAATCGTCAAAATCGGTCTAGCTGTTTCGGAGATTATCCGGAACAAACAGACAGACAGGAAAAAAATGTGATTTGTTATAAGTAATATACTTTATATATGTATTTTGATATTCCAAACAGACACTTAAATTTTATTTATTATATTTTATTCTTAAAATCAGATATTAAATACATTAATAAATTAAAATAACCTAAAGTAACTAACTTAAAAAATGGCGTCAAAAATCTCCTCCTCAACGCTGTCAACTGGTAATGTACCAAGAAACTGGCGGCATTGCCACGTTGTATGGCAACGCTAAGCCTTTGGCCAAGGTAAAAGCCTGCCCTTGGGTCACGGGAAGTGTCAACTAAGCGATTTGAAATTTCCTTGAAAAGGCTGTGAGCACTCGGACCCCACGGTCCTTTCAACCCCAAACGGCTCGAAAATATAGTTACCAATAAGGTTACTATATTTACGCCGCTTGAGTTTCTCTGCAGCCGCAGCGGCAGGGAAACTCTATTACTTACTTATTATTCTTTACTCTCTTTATTTATTTGTATAGATTTTTTTAAATGTTTCTTTTTTTTAAAGTCTATAGTTTGATCGAGAATATCTTCCAAAAATGTCATTTAACGTTTCGTTACATCGTATTTCGTTGCCGCCGGTACAATTACCGAAAAGTTTAACCGAATTGACAGCTAACTAAACGTTTAACGCATATTATTTTTGAATTACAAACCGCTTTGTGTTGCATTTCTGCTTGTATTTATGTTATATTTAATCATCTGGTAAATTATTTTAACTATGGCAAACGCTACACTAGAAAGCCCTCCTTTATTTTTAGTTGAAGAAAGAATGAAAACATTTAAGAACTGGCCCTTTAATGACAAAAATAAGTGCAATGTACGTAACATGGCTGAGGCCGGATTCTATTCAGTAGCTACGGGCGTCGACGACGCTGATGCCGCAAAATGTTTCCTCTGTGGCAAGGAGCTGGATGGATGGGAAGCTAACGATGACCCTTGGGCGGAACACAAAAGCCATGCTATGAAATGCGCCTTCGTTCAGCTGGGAAAGAGGGAGGATGATCTGCTGGTTAGTACATCAGATACAAAGTGGCTTTTACTAGCTTAAGGTGACCCTCTGGCCTTGTGTAGGAGAACAGGAGAACACCAGAAGGATAAAGTTGAAGTGCAAGGTTTTACCTTTCACAATCCTTTAAATTGCCAAATAACCGATCATTTCTGTTTACATTCAAAGTTTTTTGGCACAAAAACGCAATAATAAGATGTCATAGTAACATACATATAGTTACTGTCTTTGGGGCTGTATAAGCTACATTCAAAATTTGAGAACTTATCAGCCACAATGAAATTGTAGATTACGTGTGGTTTACACTTTTTTGTAAGCTATCTGACCCTATAAAAGTTTTTAGATATCCCAAAAACTATGACAAAAATGTTTACGGTTTTACCTGAGCGTAATTTTTTCGTATCTTTCCAGCTATCTGAATTCCTGTCTGTAATCAAGCAATACATGATAAATGAAACCAAACGCATTGCCGAGGTCGCCAAGGAAAAGTATGATGAGAAAGCAAAGTCTGTCCGCAGAAGATGCCTAGGACGAAAATGATACTTTAACTTGATATAATGATGTTAGCTTTTTGAACGCCAGTGCATAAGCTCTCGTGCGTGCCCTCCACGCCAAGCCCCAATTTCACCTATCATTTTGTCACATATTTGTGTTGTTTGGAGTAGAGAGCATGCGCTTGCTTGTAACGTATATGTTACATTGGTGTTTCAAAAGGTTAACTAATAATATTAATTGACAGCAGCTACCATGCGGCCCTGGTGACATGAGAAAATGATTATAAAAATAATGATTTAGATTTATTAATTAATTCTAATGTATTGATTAAATGTTTGTGTACTAATAAATTTATAGAACTGTATTTTGTGGTTTATTTTAATCTGAAAAGCATACTCCTGAACTCTGATAAGGTTTTCTCACTATTGTTATTAAACTCGTAGTACAGTAATAATAACTGATTAGCTACATAACATTATGTGCCTAGCCTTTTCCCAACTATGTTGGGATCAGCTTCCAGTCTGACCGGATGCAGCTGAATAGCAGTATTTTACATGGAGCGACTGCCTATCTGACCTCCACAACCCAGTTAGTACTAGGTAATATGATACCCCTTGGTAAGACTGATTGTCAGACTTTTTGGCTTTTTTTGACTATGACTGTCAAAGGTCAACAAATAACAGCTGGGACCAACGGCTTCCGATTTCCGAGGCACAGAGGAAACTCGGTATGTAATGGGTGGTCACCCATCCATAGACCAACCTAGGCAAGCACGGCTTACCTAAAGATCCGAATGGCTGTTATTATTTAGACACGAGCTCCTCTAATAAATAACTGATTAGCTAACATCTGACTAAAAAATTGATTGCATTCTTTATCATGGAGAAACCTGAAACAAAGCAAATTGAGTATTTTCTACATGATTCCTCAATGGTGCAAACCTCTTGGTTCATGAAAAAAGTTGGTAACCATGACAGGGTTTATTTACAGGTTGCCTAGCAACCACCATAACAAACACAAGTCTTCTGAACTGACAATACATATTTTCTATTTCGTATTTCATTATACAAATATTATTTATTATACTTGACAATAAGAGATAAGACTGAAATAAAGTTAATAAAATGACTGATGTGAAGAATTTGGAATCATATGCTATCATTGGGTTTGATGGTAAGAACTTTTTTGTGTGTGTGCTTGGAAACTTTTCATGGAACTTTGTAACAGTTGCTCAATCATGCTGCCTTTCGTCGAGACTACTACTAGAATGCCATAATGCTCTAGAACGAGTTACGGTACTAAATCGCAACACGGTGACACTACAATGGATCAAAGGACACAGTGGATCGCTTGGAAACGATGCAGCTGATGTACTCTCCAGAAGGCGATCCAGCACAACAGTTTTCGGACCCGAACCCATTGTGCCCATTCCTTTCAAGCAGCTAAGAAGTTGGTTAAAGGATCACACTCAAACAAGCGGAGAAATGGTGGACCTCGACACCAGGGTGTAGGCAGTGCCGGCGTTAGGATGGAGCGCGATGGGGCGACGGCCCGGGGCGCCAAATTTGGGGTCGACACGCCAAATTTGGGGCTGACACGGCAAACATTACGTTATACGTTCACATTGGTTCAGCATAAAATAACACTTGATAATTATTTCCTTAAGTGGGCGCCACAATATTCTTGCCCGGGGGTCAGTGGCCCTAACGCCGATACTGGGTGTAGGCAATCCAAGGAAGCTATGCCTTAGTGAAATACAGGCGTGGTGTTTTGTGGCTACCTTTATATATATTTTGTGAGCTGAAAAATTTGTCCAAACTTCTTATAAAACATTTTACAGGATCCGCCATCAGAAGTCTAAAAGTCCATCCGGACAGTGAGCACATTGTATACCCGATGGGCAACAAGGTCTGCATCCAGGAATGGAAAACCAAGAAGATGTACTTCCTCAGCGGCCACACCAACAGCGTATCGACAGTCGCTCTATCTCCTAAAGGCACATACGTAGGATCGGGTCAAATAAACCACATTGGATTCAAGGCTTCTGCTAAAGTGTGGGACTTTAAGAAGAAGGCACTAATCGGAAGTCATGAGTTGCATAAGGCAAGTTAGTCCAGCGTATTTTTATTCTTATTTAGATTAAGGTTTTGGTGTGGAGGCTGTTTGCTGGAAGGCACAGCGTGGGTAGCTCGACCAAAGACCTGGCAAAGGCCGCGAGAATTCGCATGCCATTCATTTCTCTCCTAACTACTTACTTACCTAATAATGTTGGGATGAGAGGGCATGACCTACTGTTTTCAGTTCGTTTCCTTCACGACTGTCGTAAGTCACTGAAAATCGAATTGAATGGCGGACGATTGGACAGGCCTTCGTCCAACAGTGGACTGCTGAAGGCGGATGATAATGATGGCACGGGTTATAATCGGGTTGTCTGGCTTTACACTTGCTTCTCCTTCCTTTCACCAGGTCCGCGTAGAAGCTCTGACCTTTTCGTCAGACGAGCGCTACATGATTTCCCTAGGTGGTCGTGATGATGGCTGCGTGGTCCTATGGGATTGTATCTCTGGTTCCGCTACAGGCACCGCAGCAGCTACCAAGCTGACCACTGGAGACGCCATGACGTTGACCGCGCTGAACTTGAGAGTCAACTCTTTTGTTACGGGGGGTGATTGTGAGTACCTACCAATAGGTTTTTTGGTTGGAAAGATTATATAGCCAGTTTCAAAGTTTTGACGCCAGAGCATAAACGCACGCGCGTGCCCTGCACGCGAAACCACAATGTCACCGCAAATACCTAGAAAAAGAATAGGGATTTTTAATTGTTTATTTCGTGCACCGCAATTTTTTGTCACATATTTGTGTCGTTGGCGTACAGGGCACGCGCTTGCTTGTCACGTATATGTGACAATGGCGTTCAAAAGGTTAGGGTTTACAAGAAAAAAAAATGGATAAAGAAATAAAATTAATATGGATTAAATATGGAGTTTTATAGAAGGAATGGTGTAATGGGTTGAGTTGAGGCGCTGCTGATCCGATGCAGTGCCAAGTATACCTAAGCATGTGTTAGCTTTAAAGCCTAACCTTAACCTTAACTAACCTTTGTGCATTTAAATCTAGCATTTGTCCAGATAAGTAATTGCAATTATTTTCCACTGTGTTCAAGCCAACCTAAGAGTGTGGAACATCCAGGCTGAGAGCAAGAATCTGGACGTGGTAGATGTATCTCTGGGCAAACTCCGGCGTAGCGTCCGCTGCATCGTCATCAGTAAGGATGACGCCTATGGCTTCGCTGGGACCACGTGGGTTACTTTCAATTGTCATTAGTTAGGTTAACACAGTAACCAGCTTTTAATATCGAGTCATCGCGTTTTAGATATATTTCGGCTTGTTCGTGTGTGACAGTCGCTTTCAAGACCTTGGTAGTAAGTCTAAAAAAAGAAAACATGCCCAAAAGTTTGGCTTGTACAGTAGGCCATACGTCATTGGTAACAAAACTTCATCATCGTGGTACAACGCGAGTGTAGCGTAGGTACTGTACCGTCATGCTCTAATGTTAGCACCCCACGCCTACTATTTCAAAAATAGACCTTTTTTCTCTTACTTACTGCATAGTTGGTCAAATGTTCGCAAGTGCGACCCTTCAGCATGAGGTTCTCGGTTGGATTCCCAGGTCGGGCAAAGTGTTATTGAGATTTTATATCAGGAATTTAATTTCAATGGCAGACACAGAGTTTGGATTTGTGCCTAATAGGCTGGCCTCCTATTACATGGGACTTTAAACAGAACTGGCGAATTTTGGCCGTACTGTTATGTACTACACCTTTGCCTAAACCTTTAGAGATTACAGGCGTAATGTTATGTACCTGTCCTTATTTTTCTCTTGTAGGACGGGTGACATGATAAAGTTCTCAATAAACTACCCGTCTGACCCTAATGCTTCGGTCGCCATGTGCAAGCCTACGCTGCTGGGCTGCCTCGCCAAGTGCGGGCCTTGGAAGAAGGGCAAGAGACCAGAGTCAATCTGCTACAGTCAAGGTTTGTAATATTGCAAACATATTTTACGTGATTTTGTATTATAACATACTCGTAGCTGGAGCTGTGTAGAACTGTAGACACATCTCTCTAGATCTTCCATCTTCAACACAATTAGCGAGACGTAACTTTGCTTTGTGGAAATCGGGGCTTATTATGAGCTGCCTAAACTAGTGGGTAACAGTTTTCTGATCAATTTAATAATAATCATTTGGCAGTACTTCTGGACACGGCGCGTATTGTTAGGAGGTTCCTCTCTCAAGAGCCCTGACCACCGGTAGCTCGGACCCTGTTCACGATGCTGGTGGGCTACTATTTTTATATTTTTAAATGTTTTTTTTATATTGTTTTATATTAGGATATTTAAAAATGTACTCAATATGTTGTTTTAAAATAGATAAAGGAAATAATCATTTGGTATATTTAGCCAAAGGTACCTCTAGTTACGAAGAATTGTCTTACAGGAATCGAAGCAATCCTTATAATGGAAGACGGTTGCCTCATCGTGGGCTCTGGAGAAGGCACCATTGATATCCTGGACGAGATCAATTGGAAAGGCTCCTTTCCTAAGGGCAAGATACTCGACCCTAATAAGCCTCATTTTAAAGCTGTAAGTAACTTTGATACTACTAAAATACTTTTCTGCAATTTATAAATGCTGTATAGGGTTCCGTTGCAAAATGGCAAAAAACGGAACGCTTATAGATTCGACCTGTACGTCCATCCGTATGTCACAGCCGTTTTACTCCGTGACTATTGTCACCACACAGTTATAATTGGGAGGGTGTCGTTTATGAACCGTTATACAAAAGTGATCTGAAATTATAAAAATAGGTGGGGCCCTCCATACAAGTAAGTGAGGGTTAAAAAAAAAATTCTACGAATACAGGGTGAATATTTCAATTAGGTGTGGATGTTCAAATCCGAAACTATGAAGATTAGGGAAAAATGCTCAAAAGAGTCTCGAGCCTGATTTGAGTAAGTACTGGGTAACACGATACCCCTTGGTTAGAATGGTTGTCAGACTTTCGGGCCATTTACTACCTGTACCGATTATCACTGACAAAAAACGGAATACAAATGACAGCCGGTACCAAAATGTGCTTTCCGAGGCACAGAGGAAAATGGGTACATAAGGGGTGGGCCCATCTACGGACCGACCTTGGCAAGTGCGGCTTTACCTTAAGGTCGACCCGAGCGGCTGTTATTATTGAGCCACGAGTTCTTTAACCAACTCACCCTTAATTCCAGTTAAAATCCACGAAGCTGCCGGGCTGCATCACTTCCCTGGAGTTGATGGAGTCGCCCACGCTGCGCGGCAACAAGCGGCTGCTGCTTGCAGGCACACGCGGCTCTGAGATCTTCGCCATCAACGTGGCCACCTTCCAGCCGGTGCTCGTCGTCACCTGTCATCGCTGTGCCATCAATGATATCGCGTTTCCGGCGTAGGTTTTTAACGGCTCCGAGATGACATTGCTTCGATTTTTTCTGGCTGTGAAGTCGACGGTCCACCGCTACGTAGGATGTGTTTGGATAGGTTTGTCAGCCTAAAAGAGTGTCCTGGAGTTTATTGGTCATTCATCTCAATGGAGATCTAGGTTTTGAAACAAGAAGTTAACTATAATAGCTTCAACTTTCTGATTAACTAACTGACTTTTTGACCATTCAAAAGTGCGAGAGTATGTCGCGCATTTACGTCGGCTCCGAGTCAAGTCGAGTCGTCCGAACCGAAACGAAGCGAATGATGTTTTAATCGCTTTTATTGCAACGACATAAAGCTGGTTTTCGCCTGGCTCAAACCGTCAGTAAGGGTCACAATGCCACTCTCTAAAAATAATCGTAAATTCAAGTGTGCCGCCATTCTTTTTATCACCTTCAGGGTCTTTGCAACGATATTAAGACGTCCGTCACATTACAGGGGTATGTCCGGAGTGTTCGCGACAGCTGGTACCGGCGACGTCCGCGTGTGGTGCCTGGAGACCTGCCAGGAGCTGCTGAGGATCGTGGTGCCCAACTTTACTTGTTCCACTGTCCTGTTCTCCGGGGACGGCAAGTCGATTGTGTCAGGTATGTTTAAAAGGAGAAATGGATTTTAGTTTAGGCCTTTTTATACTCAACAATGCAACAGAAATGAAATACGTAATGATGATGACGATGATGAATTAAACTTGTTTGTTTTAAACATAAAATCTCATGGTATAGTAGGTGTACCTACTATACCATGAGATTTTAGGAATTTTAATAAAGGTCCATGTAATTGGGGACTTGCCTACCCAGACTCCGGGTTGCAAAAAATTCCCGATGGAAAGATCCATCACGATTTTTATAGAAGCAACAGGGACTAATAATTTGCTACATAACGCTTATTTATGCCTATCCATCATCACCTATTCTCAACTATTGGTTACTCCCTCCCCCCCAGGTTGGAACGACGGCAACATCCGTGCCTTCACTCCTCTCACGGGGCGCCTGATCTACGTCATCTTTAACACACATAACAAGGGCACCTCGGCGCTGGACATGACTTCTGACGGCAAGACACTCATCTCGGGTGGTTGTGAAGGACAGGTATGTAACTGTACTCATGTACTAATACTGACGACTGACGAGACATCTTCAACCAAAAGAGTACCAATAACACTGAAAAGTGGACCAAAATATGTCTAGTCTGTCTATATTTTTTTGTCTGGGCAACCCCAGCGAATATTATATCGTATTTTTTAGCAACAGCTAAAAGTTAGGAGCTCGTGGCTAAATAACAACAGCCCCTCGTGTCAATCTTTAGATTAAGCCGCGTTTGCCCAGGTTGTTGATCCGTGGATGGGCAATCATCCTTTCCATACCGACTTTCCTCCGTGCCTTGGGAAGCACGTAAAACCTTTGGTCCCGGCTGTCATTTGCAGATCTTTGACAGTCGTTACAGTTAGTCAGTGGCCCAAAAGTCTGACAACCAGTCTTACTAAGGAGTAACGTGGGTATTACCCAGAGCTAACTAACAGGTTGTAGAGGTCAGATAGGCACTCGCTCCATGTGAAATACTGGTATTCAGCTGCATCCAGTTATAGGTACTGGAAGCCGACCCCAACATAGTTAAGAAAAAGCAGATGATGAACTTTTAACAACAAGTAAAATGAAACCGATGATTCTCCTTGATAGCGAAGGCGCAAATCAATTGATGTTTTTTTTGGTTAACCGATACCCCCTTGGGGGCAAAGGTCTCCACATATTCTTAAAGTCCTCTCTATATTACGCCTTCTCCAGCCAATCTGGCAAGAACGAGTCCAGATCGTCACGACAGCGTTTCTTTTACCTGCCTCGACGATGACGCCCGTTGAAAATACGATATAACAATTTTTCTCGAGACGTGTTGACTGTTTTCGAATTCAATGTGGTAACATAGAGTTGTATAAACCACCGTAGGTCCGCGTATGGGACATAAGACCAGAACATCAGACACTAAAGAAGGTGCTGAAGGAGCACAAGAGCCCCGTGTCGGCCATCCAGGTGTCGCCCAACAACACCGAGGCCGTTAGCGCCGGCACCGACGGCTCCTGCATCATTTGGGACCTTGTGTGAGTCAACTTCCAATAATCACGTAGTAAAGTTGTAGAAAAGACGGAAATAAGAAGGGGCACTGACGGTTACTCCGTCATTTGGCTCCTTGTGTGAGTTAACTTTCACCAAACTTTTACTGTTGCTGGTCAGGGCCGTGGCCAGTATTGGATTGGCCTGGATGAGCATGCATCGTGACTGAAGACTCTCCAGAGACGGTTGTTCAGCGCTTTGTCCATAGATTTTCAAATTGACTAGCCTAACTACCTGCTTCCAGAAGTCAAACTTACCTCTGAATAATCTGTCAACTCAACATCTTGAAAATCTATCTTTTGTTTAGTTTGTATTCCATAAAATCAGCTTGGAGCTCGTGGTTAAATAATAACAGCCGCTCGGGCTGATCTTTAGGTTAAGCCGTGTTAACCTAGGTTGGTCTGTAGATGGGTGACCACAAATTACATACCGAGTTTCCTCCGTGCCTCGGAAAGCCGGGTGTCATTTGTACATCTTTGACAGTCGTTAGGTAGTCAGTGGCCCAAAAAGTCTGACAACCAGTCTTACCAATTAGAGGTATCGTATTACCCAGTACTAACTGGGTTGTGGAGGTCAGATAGGCAGTCGCTCCATGTAAAATACTGGTATTCAGCTGCATCCGGTTAGACTGGAAGCCGACCCCAATATAGTTGGGAAAAGGCTAGGCAGATGATGATTCCATAAATCAGCTTCGTTTAACTTTGTTTCTCGACGATTGTTAAAAGACTCCTATCTTGTTCAATCACGTGTTTTTATTTGTCAGATCCCTATCCCGTCGCCAAGTGATGTACGCGAACACGCTGTTCATGTGCGTGTGTTTCGAGCCGCACGGCTGCCAGCTGCTGACGGGCGGCTCCGACAGGCGGGTCGCGTACTGGGAGACGGGCAGCGGTAACCTTGCCAGAGAGGTAAGGGTGTACTGTAGGTATTCTAGCTTTTGCCCTAGAAGCCGTAGATAGTTATCGTACAGGAACGTACTACTGGGATAAAAAGTGTAGGTTTTCTATGTCCTAATCCAGTTCATAGTTTACCTGTGTGCCGAATTTTATCGACATCCGTTCAGGCAGACTGAGTTGTTTTCGCATTTATAGTATTGATTATTGATATTGATTATTTATATATTATTGGTATGTAAACATAAAGAGATGACGACTAATAGAGATTTATGGAAGAAAACACGCTGCGCCGACCGCAGATAAATTGGGATACGACCAGGTCAGGAGAATGATGCTAATGATGAATGTTAGCAGGTATGGATAGGAGAGCTATACCTACCTACTTTAGTTCATAACCTCAAATCATTTACATTGTACAAAGTTTTCGGCAGTTTGTCGCCTTGAATGCTTCCTATTCTTTAGCAGATTTTTGAATCACAGTAAATTATTTGTCAGCTGGAGGCAAGTAAAGTTGGCGCTGTGAATGGTCTTCACATCACACAGAATGGTGACCTGTTCGTGACGGGAGCAAACGATCAAACGGTTAAGGTGAGTTGTAAATGATCATGATTATGAGAGGTACTCGCGGTTTTGTGCCACAATGAGCTTTATAAAGAGAGTTTCACATAGGTATAATAACCGAGTCATCATCATATTAGCCCGGAATCACCCACTGCTGGGTATAGGCCTCCCCTTTTTTCTGTCACACTTCCCGGTTCTGTGCGTCCCTTATCCAGGTGTTTCCCACGACTTTGACGCTATCGTCAACCTAACGAGCTTTAGGACGTCCCTGATTTCTTAATAATAACACTCGAATAAGTGGCATAGATGTTGAAGCCAGACTTTTTCTATGCTAGTTCCTACTCCTAATACTAGTTGACACATTAGCTACGAAGTAACTAAAGGCGCTCCATTACCGGGAGCATTCGCCTGTAATTTACATTACAGCTAGATTCGAGCATGAAATCAGTCTTTCTTTATGCCTTTTTGAGTTGTTGATAAACGTTTGTGAAATTGTTCGTGGAAATAATATTCATAAAACAAGATGGCCGACTTCGTTCTGGCTAAAGCCACGCGCCAAAAGAACCATGCAGAACCATTTTCATGATTTTATAGAAATGATGATTATACTTGTCTTTTCAGCTGTGGAAGTACCAGGAGGGCATATACACGCACATGGGGCTGGGCCACGCGGGCGCGGTGACGTGCTGCCGCTTCAGCCCGGACGCGCGCTACGTGGTCAGCTCCTGCGCCGCCGGCAGCATCATCGTGTGGCGCGTGCCCGAGGTACCAGGCGCACATATACACGTGGACCTTGTTCATACGATTATCATACATAGTTTTACAGTTATTTTACCTATGATTTCGGATTACTCTCAAAATCATAGTGAGCGTTAAGCACCCTGTCATAAGGCGCTGTTGGCTTCCTGCCAGTACCAAGTCAGTCAAATTCACAATGATCTCTATTCTCGTTTCAATAAGATTGTTTCTGCTGTCAGAGATAAAATGACGGTGAAAGGGCTGTATATTTCCCGTCACGTAAAAAGAACGCTGACAGTTCAAAGAAACTTTCTCAATTTTTTTTATTCCAGCTTTTTCCAAAGTACTAAGTAGCTAGTAAAGTACCTACCTATTACAATTCTACAATGAAACAACTATACTTATATTATAAAACAATAGCTTAGTAATTTAGGACGCGACTGTAAAACGTGCGCAAATACATCCCCTCCACTGTCGCTCAGCGTTCTTTATACGTGACGGGACTTATATCTGCGCTTTAGGGGGAGGGGGTCAATTGCGTCGAGGGAAGACTGAAGGTATTTAACAAGCTGGTATAAATTGGCAATCATTCTGATGATCCGAACCCATATGATAACTTGCTAATTTTAACTAGGAATAGTTGGAACTTCTCTTTTGAGGGAAGAATTTATATAAACTCACGATGTATAATCAAGTACCTAATTTCTTGGCTAAAGAGATCGAGCGACCTCTCTGGCTAGATGACATCTCATTTTTATGGTATTGTACACCAGTTTCAGTTAACTTTCTACTTTGTTACTAAAGCCAAAGTCCGGGTGTGCAAAACTAGGAAATACACTGCAAAAACATAAACAAATCAAAGTAAAAATATTCAGATTTTTGTCCTAAATTACGACCGTTTCCCTAAATTCTAACAAACTTTTAAAACGTGACAACACCATATTCGGCAATAAGTATGTTCGCTCGTCAATTGTTTTTTATGGCGTCATAAAAAAAATTGACACTACCCAATTACTTGGTTAAAATTTTAATTGAAATTCTAACAAATAATCATCGGTCTAAATAAACGTCATGCGGAATTTTAACTTTGCCAAAGGTAATTATGCCAAATAAAATTCTGCCATCTTAAAAGTATGTCATTGTAAATTCGGACATACGAACATTCGGCCAAACAATAATTATATTAAATACTTTTTACGCTTTAAAAATATTCCTTTAAAGAAGATTATGCCAAGTTTGTTATGCCAAATAAATTTCGGAGAATTAAGATTTTGCCAAATAAAGGGAACCCACTAAAAATAGCTGCAATTCAATAACTAGTTAAAAAACACATTGTAAGCCTGTGCGAATATTTCGACGGGCTATCAATTTTCTTGGCCCTTAACAGCAATACATCCACGCGCCGGCCCCGCCCGCGGCCGCGGCCGGCGCGCCCCCCGCGGCGCCGCGCTCGCTGGAGGACGAGCTGCGCCTGCCGCTGGGGGAGAAGGCACAGAAGGCTGCCGGGGACCGGCCCTATGTCCCGTCTGCGCCTAATAAGGTATGTACTTTTGAAAATGGCCCAATCTGGGTGATCTCCTTTGTCCTCATTTACAGATTATTTCTATTTCGAACAAGAAAACTGATTGGTGAAGATAAAATAAGTAATAATAACTTTATATTTTATAATATTAGATTAATAGATTATGAATAGATATATTAATAGATTATTTCTATTTCGAACAAGAAAACTGATTGGTGAAGATAAAATAAGTAATAATAACTTTATATTTTATAATATAAAGTTATATAATAAGTAACTTTTTTTTTTTTTTTTAATTGTTATTTTATCTTCACCAATCAGTTTTCTTGTTCGAAATAGAAATAATCTGTGAATGAGGACAAAGGAGATCACCCAGATTGGGCCATTTTCAAAAGTAAACTCACAAACAAAAACAAAAATAAACTTATTATTTTAGATAGAGCACAACATAACAAACATTTTTTATTATCACACCAAAGTCGTAGGTAAGTCAATTCACCAAGAAGTTATTCATGCAAAGTTTATGGATAATAATCATTATTATTTATTTAAAATTTGGGCATAGACCTTGGGTGCCATAATAAAAAATGGTTAAATCCATATCCTCTTCATTTAATTATTGCGTTTATGTTAGATGGCCGGCAAAAAAATTACCCCAATCTGGGTGATCTCAGATATTTTGTGGTTGAATAACTTTTCGGTGAATTGACTTACCGACTTAGGTGTGATTATAAAAAATGTTTATTATGTTATGTTCTATCCAAATTTTAGGTTTATTTTTTGTTGGCTGACATTTTTGAAAATAGCCCAAAAATTTACAGGCTGGGTGATCTCCTTGCACCAATGAAACTGACCGCTACCGAGAGCTCACGCGATCTTGACAGAGTTCAAGAGCGAGCCAGTCCCATCATTGTTGTGGATGGATTGTATTGGCACTGCTCTGATAGCTCTTGAACGCGAATTCAGATATTATGCTGATCGCGTTTAGATTCTTTGATGTTTGCCCTGTCTTCAAAGTGAGATTGATTCCAAAGAAAAAAAATTGTGACGCCCTTACATCAATGACTTATCAAAAGTTTTACGTGTAGAATAAAAGAAATTAAAAAAACACAACACGCTTCACGTACTTATTTTTTTTTCTGTTCCTTTCTTTTCTGTGTTTAGTGTGTACATAAAGTGTTAAATTAACAAATAAATGTCCCCAGACGGAGAAAATTGAAGCAATGGACACGACACGCGGCAGTGTGGTGTCATGTTGTCCGTGCGACGAAACGGCTCGATCTAACATGAGCAAGAAAAGCGATAAACCCACCCCCAAACCAAGCCAAAAACCTAGCCCCAAGGGTACTGGGCTAAAGTGCTGCAGACCTCCTAACAGTACAGGTGACTGAGCAATCTGATTTAATAATATTATGGTGTCTACCATTATCTGTACTAGAAACTTAAATAAGCACTATTTGTATGTATGTATGTATAAATATACAGGATGGAAGGGACACCGACGCACAAACGTTTACCGCGTATTCAGTACATCATTCTGAGCCCCCCCACCAGTAAGAGTTTGATAACCTTACTGGAAGTGCAAGTGGGATCCCGTTATCAATCTCCTGGAGACAATGCCAAGTTTTACACATCTCATTCATTTAATATAGGTTCAATAATTTCGATACAATTTTACCCTTTGTCTTTTACCATAAAAAATTATAAAACACCAGGCTAACTACAGTCTTTTATTTTACATCACTGTCTTTACTGTTGATGTAATAAGGTTGATGCCAAAATCACAGCAGTGACCTTTATTCTCTTTATTGCAATAAGTTGTTGCTGACGGAGATAAAATAAGCACCCACACAAGCTCGATATTTCTTTTCCCAGATAATCTACCAACGCGGACGACGAGCAAGGAGTATGTAAGTGGTAGCGGTGACAAGAAGTAGCCATCCAGTTCAGTTTACAGTGTTGTGTTGTTGACTAAGGATTGAATTATATGTATTGTCTTCATTAATAAACGCGTTTTAGGTATAAGTCTGTGTTATTTTTACTTTAAAAACTAGTCTATCCCAAATTAATCATCAAAATATTTGGAACATTGATAAAACATCAGCAGTTAGAAATTTTTCATTATAGCTTTATTTAAGCTTACAGTTAATATGTTACATTATATCACATTTACAAATGCACACACATAGGCATTCTCTCAAGCATTTTATGACTCGAAAGTCCAGTGTCATCTTCAGTAAGCCTCAAATGTCTATTTTACAGGAATGCAAATAATTCCGAGTTTATACTTCACTCAGATCTTTCGTACCATACAACACAAAAAGTTATACAAATCATTTAGTAAAGGAATATTGGTTTATATTATTACAGACTACAACATTAGACTAATATTATGTTTGTCAACAATCTGACTTAACATGCATAGGTATTATATCTGCATGTGGCTTGACATTATGCAAATGACTGGAGTTCACAGCAATAACACAGTTTTCAGACAATGGTAGTACCACTGGCATGGACACATCAACCCAACACTGACACCTTCCATGTCTCACAAGAGACACAATGACAATGACTAGAAACTAACTAAAACAAGTACATATTTAAATTTAAACAATTAAAAGCACACATTCAAACACAAAAATATACTAACCATTGGTTCATAGACCACTCCCCATACAATTTTGCCCAGTGTCCTTTCATCAAATTTGGCTCACTTACAGACAAAGATGAGCCATACTCATTGGAAACATTTACATGATTAAAATATAAAATCAACATCTCTTACTTTTAAAATAGTCTTAATATTTGCCGCAGCTCAGTTCAGTACACAATGAAGCACAGTTCATCCCCACGCTTGGCTCTTACAGTAATGCAACACAAGTTTGCCGTCAGTCCCAAAACACTCATACAAGTTCTTCACTAGCTGGTCTGGTGATGGAGCGAATGTCTGGTTCACATAGAGAAACTGGAAAATTAACATAACTGTGTTATTTGGAGGGAGAAAAATAGTAATAGTATTAGATTATGGTAACATATCACAATATTGTTCATCATCTGTCCATTGATTTTTTAAATAGGAATTTCCAACAACCCTGTGCCACTTCATTTTCATCACAATTTTAAAAATAGAAACAAAATACTAAACTGTTAACTGTTATATCATACCAGTTTCTCATCAGCTTCTAATTTAAGATACTTCTTCACAAACTCCATGATCCATCCAATAGGTTTCTCTGCATCCACTGCCCATTTCTTTTTCTTCATAATTGGAGCATTCCCGGTGGCTTTCAGTAGTATGTCAACTGGAAAATTACGTTAGTCATGTTTTACTGGTCTACCAAATTATACTTGTCTTTATTGTACACAATATGTAGGCAGCAATGAGAACAATTTAAAGAATAAACAATCCCCAAATCAATTTTTTAAAGTCAATTTATCCATATTCTTGACTGCTGGGAAACATATATATACATCTTTATAACAAATAGGTGGATGGATAGTGTGACGTGTATTAAAACGATCCCAAATAACATGGAACTAGGACATGCAGCAGCAGATATTTATATGTATTAGATATCTGCAGATATCTAATACTGGTATTATTTGGCAAATCATAAATTAAACATTAATTTGACAACTCTGAACGAATGCGTTTGTTCCTTGTAACCCTAGGCTGCAAAAAATACAACAACAATCTTACTTTTAACTTTGTCCAATTTTGAGACATCTCCGTTCTCTTTTTGGTCACCTTCAATTTTTAAGCTCTCAGTCGCGGTAGACAAGTCCGATTGAACATCGTCAGTTTGCTTTTCGTCTCCCATTTAACCGATATGATTTCCGCAAAAATGTTACGAGAAATAAACAAAGATTTCTTATCAAAACCAAACTAACCTCAAATTTAAGTTAACTCCTGTCAGTGGTTGAGTGATAGAATTCAGGGTTGCCAGATGTTATGTTTTTTGTTTCTAAGTTTAGGTCTCCTTATTTTCCTAGGTTTTAGTTTTACCCAAAAGCATGAATGATTTTGAGCAATTTACCAGAACATATCAGCATTACGTATGTAAAAGTCAACAACAATGAGCTATGGCGTAAGGGCTACCAACTCCCAAAAATATTTACCCTAAAATTAAAGTCAAATACACCTAAAATCACCGCAGTAACTTGGAAATCACCTTAAAAAAATAAGGGCACTTTAAGGACACTGTTTTGTATCATTCTTCATGTGTAAATTATTTAATATTTGTATTTAAAATGTAGAGCTCCTAAATAAATTCCAATTAGCTTTATCCCCCAAGTTGGGGGGAAAACTATCAAGTTGGGAACCTCGAGTAAAGTTTGCCAAAGCGTGATATTGTGATGCTTTCTGATTGGTGTTCACAGGCATGTAACTGAATGAACCTAATTTTACTGAATTTATTTTCTGAAAAGCGTCAGGGTAGTCCGCGAAACTCAAATTTCCTTAGGTTTTTTTAATCTTTGCAGATCAGTGTTAGGTTCTTATTTATAAACAAAATATGATTCGCGACCCTGGCGCTGTCACCTTAATCATCTTTGAAAAATTTGACTTATGAAATCAATCACAACTTTCCAATCGTTGGCGTTTATGTCAATTTATAAATGAACTAGCTGTCCCGGCATGCGTTGCAATGCACCTTTTCCTACCCTACCATACCCTTCTTACCGACTCTACCTATCTATCCTATCTACCTACCCTACCCTACCCTACCTATCTATCCTATCTACCTACCCTACCTACCTATCCTACCTACCTACCCTACCTACCTACCCTACCTACCTACCCTACCTACCTACCCTACCTACCTACCCTACCTACCTACCCTACCCTACCTACCTACCCTACCTACCCTACCTACCCTACCTACCCTACCTACCTACCCTACCTACCTACCCTACCTACCCTACCTACCTACCCTATCTACCTACCCTACCTACCTACCCTACCTACCTACCCTACCTACCTACCTACCCTACCTACCTACCTACCTACCCTACCTACCTACCTACCTACCCTACCTACCTACCTACCCTACCTACCTACCCTGCCTACCTACCCTACCTACCTACCTACCTATCCTACCTACCTACCTATCCTACCTACCTACCTATCCTACCTACCTACCTATCCTACCTACCTACCCTACCTAACTAACCTATAATACACTTTTCAACCTTTTTAATTGATTAAAAAAAATACAGACAAAAGTTTATTCACCCTTTTTAAATAGTTTCCACAAAATACATTTCTGAACGCATGCATAAATGTCAATCACAGTATTTGACAGGATGACAGGAGGAAAACAAATGTTTGACAGGTACGAAATAAAGGAACTTAATTAAATGGAAAATGATTCATTTTCATAATTATGTATTCGTCAAGTTTTCATTGTTTTTAAAATGTATTCTGCTATTCAGGGCGGAGACAAATCCAACGAATCAAAAACCATGAAAATTGATCCAGCAGATCTCGAGTTATAAGTGTTGTAACAAACCCGTCTTTGTTTTATATATATAAGATGTGAATGAATGTGTGTGTGTGAATGTGTCTAATTGGGCGAATTTAGGACGTGTCGAGATTGACTTGAGCCTTATAATATAAAAGCCTTCCTTCCCTTCTACACTACTAAAGCCGCACCACTGGTGGTGTCGTGGAGATTTTTTTTCCCTTCTACACTACTAGTCCAGTGGTACCGTAGGTAATTGTAAAATACATGTATATGCGTTCCCTTCCACATTACTAAGCCGCACCACTGGTAGTGTCGTGGGTATTCTTTTTTCCTTTCTGCACTACTGATCCATTGGTATCATAGGTATTTGTAAAATACATATAAATGCGTTCAAAAAAAAAACCGCAATACCTATAAGTTTATCTAGCATAGATCCAAAATATTTACATTTTTTTTTTTTTTCGAAACCAAATTAGGTACCTAGTGTAATTAGGGAACGCATAGGTATATAATTATGTATTTTACAAATACCTACGATACCACTGGACCAGTAGTGCAGAAAGGAAAAAAGAATACCCACGACACTACCAGTGGTGCGGCTTAGTAGTGTGGAAGGGAACGCATATACATGTATTTTACAATTACCTACGGTACCACTGGACTAGTAGTGTAGAAGGGAAAAAAAATCCCCACGACACTACCAGTGGTGCGGTTTAGTAGTGTAGAAGGGAAGGAAGGATATAAAAGTATGTACTCTGTATGGAGTTCCACAAGGTAGCATACTTGGACCTCTCCTATTTATTATATATATAAATGACTTCCCAAAAGCATCAACCTATCCCATGACAATGTTTGCAGATGACAGCACTCTACTTTTCAACAGTGACCAATTAGATACATTAGAATCAGACATTAACTCTAACATAAAATCAGTTATAAATTGGCTAGAGAATAACAAGAGAAGAGAGAAGGCACATTAAAATGGAATACCCAGATTGACAAAGTATGTAGTAAAGTAAACCAATTTTCTCATGCGCTGCGTATGCTAAGTAAAACGGCCAATCGAAACACCGTACTAACTGCATATCATGGTCTAGTAGCCTCGACATTAAGATATGGCATTATGTTTTGGGGAAACGCCTCGGGTAAAGATATGGTGTTTAAGTGTCAGAAAAGGTGTATTAGAGCGATCTGTAACCTGCAAACCACTGACAGCTGTAAACAATATTTTAAAAGTATGAACATTTTAACAGTGCCCTCATTGTACATATACCAGACATCTATGTTCGTCAAAAATAATATTATGTATAAATTTGACCGAGTAGGTAGTCAGCGTCGAGCTGACCGGCTACAAACTGTTGGATCTAAAACTGCTTTATACAAGAACAGTATTTTCGTAATGGCTCCAAAATTATACAATAAATTGCCAAAGTGTATCAGAAGTGAGGAAAATGTCAGCCATTTAAAAAAAAAGTTGTTCCTGTTTCTAGTTGAAAAGACGTATTACTCGATTGAAGACTTTTTAAATGACAAATTGTGACTAAATTTAATTTTCTTTGACATTCTTAATAATTAATAATATAACTCAATTACTTTATTTTATGCGGCTCATGATATTTTTTTTCAATTGCTTCATTTCTTTTGTCCTAGACTTTAATAATTATGATAGTAAAAATAACCTGCTTACTAATATTATATTTGTATGCCCATTATTGGCCGAACATACAGATCAGCTAAAATGTATAAATAACACCTTTTTGTACTTATGTTCACAAATAAAGATTGATTTGATTTGATTTGATTTGTAATTTGAACCAATTCAGCGACCGTTTTAATTTATCATAATCTAGTATTGCCAGATCAGCTTTTTTAAATCACTTCCGGGGAACAAACCGTTCTTAGAAATAAAATGTTGCAAACATGTTCTCCTCATAATTTCTAAGAGAATTTTTTTATTGAAAACGAAGTGGAAGGATTTGAATGAAAAGGATATCTATGGAAATTAAAACAGAATCGTATTTGTATATTATATCCTTAGTTTTTGTAAGTAATTTTTTTATTTTGAAAATATGGGTAAAAAACAAATAAAAGGTAGGTTCAGCCATATTTTACCAAAAGATCTACAAAAGTTATAATTTGAATAGTTTTAAATCTACTACTACTTATCTAGATTACTGCAACACAATTTATATTATATTAGATAGAAAATACTTGTTCAAAATTCTTTCTCAGTAAGTAACTCGCTGATGCTTTATGCGTTAAAAAGCTTAAGCTTTAACAGAAAATAAAACAAATGGAAAGATCTTGTATCTTGTTTTTGTTTTTGTGGTTGCAAGGGGAAAATCAGAAACATAGGATAGCAAGCATAAACTGTACCTGTCAAGTTCTCAAAAAAAAATACAATAGTTGAAAATATGACAGATGACATTTGTTGTCGGTTGTAGTTGTTTTCGCTTTTGGTAAAAGTATTTTACTCGTCGTTTCGTTTGCTTGTTCGGTTCTCGAGTGCGGCAGTGATCGTGATCTGGAGATTGGATTTATAATTCATTGTTAATTCTTGTAAATTCGGGTGCAATTGACTTGACTTAGATTTACTTCCTGACTCACCGAGGTATTCAAGGTTATTTCTAAATTCGTTATTATTCGTTCCTATTCGGTTAATATATTATTCTAGAGCCGGCCCGATACATATTTTTTATTCTTGTCCTTCCTCAACTACATAATTTAACGTGATTTACTAGCCACTGATATGCCAGAAATATAAATTATATTATTAAATAACAAATCCAAATCAGCCAGGCTGTGAAAATAGTAATGTGATACAGTTTTTGATTTGTAATGCAGTATGGCTTACGTGAAGGCTTGGTCTACGAAGGAAGACGTGCTGAAGGACCTTGCGAAAGCCTCAGGTAAGCGACCCAGGATGAAGGACGACCTCGCCGAAGGTTACTTTGTGATAGGAGATGCTCCGCCACCCGTGATTCCCGAAAGTGAAGGTAAGTTATCATTGTAAATAAACTGACAGTTTCTTCAAACTATTGACTTCTTTTTGTTGAGCTGGTTGTAAGGCAAAGCTGTAATGTCCTTGTTATTCTTCAAACAAGTCGAGTCTCTGTCCACATAATGTACACTTGTAATGGTATTTCTAGTATTATAGACACATAAGTAATATAAACATACTGTCCAGCTGTTTGAGGATAAATACAATTATGTAGTAATTTGGTTTTTATTGTATTTTATTGCAGTATTTCCTTATTGCTACCACTATATTGTGCCCAATATTCAATCAGTATTCATGAATGCACTTCATCCTGAAGGTTAGAAATGTGATTTATGTTTATCTCTGGCCCGGTCTAAGGCGGCAGCATAAAAGTAAGAAAAAACAAATGGATATACAGAGGCTGGTTCCATTAATTGGCTGTAAACTATAAATAAATGCAGTGATTGTATTTTCTTGAACTATTTCTTATACTGTCATCTGTTGCCTTTAAACTTATCAAGCCATACAATATAGGTATATTTTTTTATTTGACATACTATAGTATGCCACGTCATAAGACAATTTTCAGGTGCCCCTTTTCAAAGCCCTTGTTTCTGGTGATTTTTGCTGACCCTTCTAATAAATCTTACTGTCATAGACAGTTTATAAATAAGGCAATGTTTTCATTAGTTGGCATTCAATAAATAACTTGAAATGCAAATTCATCATTTCATGTTACAACATGTACAAGCTTGATCAGTTATATAAAAATCTGAGTCACAACATACTGTACTAAGCAATAATGTGTCTTTTAGCTTATAGTAATAAGGATCAAATTAGATTGTACAACAACAACAACAACTTTTGATAATTATTTTCATGTTTTTTATACTTTGTGGTTACATGTATATAATATGTGACCTACTAACAATAAGTTATCGAATTTCATTCAATATAAAATCTTTGTATAATAGACTAGCGTTTGCCCACATGGATCTTGAATAAGATCTCTAATGCAAAAGGTTTATTTCTGAAATTTTTAGTTTATGGTTAGTTGAAGCAAGCAGTTGAATCCTCGCCTTAAAACTTGATGCATCCGGTGTCAGTGACATGTTCTATGTTCTATGTTAGGGATTTGGTTTCCGCACTTAGTCCTTAAAGTGGACCATTGTACGTGGTCAGTGACACGTACCATAAAACAAAATTTTATTTAGTCCCACTTTAAATTAAATATCATTAGGTGCACCAGTAATACTAATACTGCCTCACAACAATGTTTTTAAAAACAGATGCCGAAATGCAAATCCTATTTGGGGAAGCAGCGAGCAGGAAAGCTATACATACAGAAGAGGATGCCACGCCTGATCTAGCAGGCATACAGCAAATGATACGCATGGTTAGTCTGGCTTTATTTCCATGTTGCATAACAATGTCTTCGAATTTTTGGTTCTAGGACTGCCGATTTCCTCACGATGTTTCTTCACCGTTTTGAGAGCAGTGGTGTTGAAATAAATTACACAAAGTAATGCGCCTGCCTGGGTTCGTAGCCACGACTTACTGCTCGTAAGCCGGGGCCGCCACCACTGGGCTACCGCTGCTCTTAGTGTTTCCTGTTCCTATTAACATTTATTTTAAGTGGATATTATTTGTGCTGTTTTTGAAATACTGAGTCAAATGAAATGCCGCCATTTACTGCCAAATTGAAAATTAGTCGTATTCTGGAGGAATAATCTTTTTTCTCGACTATGTAGGTGTTCCGCTTCTCACTTATGTACTTACATAATTCTCTGTGTCTTTTCAGATGCAAGAGTTCAACAGCGGAGATGATGATGATTGCAACGAAGTTGGCGACGCGGAGGTTATAGCAATATCAAAAGTTAGTAGATTAAATCCTCAAGTTCAGGAATTTAAACCAAGGGGTTTCTTTTCACCTAGGCCCATTACGAAAAGTAGTAACAAACAAAATTCACCCAGTAGGAGTTATAACAGTAGAGATATTAACTCTAATGTTGTCACACAGACTGGTGACGTAATAACAGAAGAAAGTAAAAAGGAAACCAAAGTAAAAGGAAAAGACAGTGGCGATAATAATGATTCAAACTTAGATCATATAAAAATTGATGAAAACAAAGTTGAAGAAATTGCAACGACGTTAAAGAATCAGATTAGTGACGCCGCTAAGTCCGACTCGTATGAATACAAGAAACAGAAAAATGTTGCTATTGCAACACTGCTGAGGCTTTACGCTAAAAACAACGTGTCACCAAAAAAATGTGAAGAACCAATTAAATTAATTACGCCGGAGTATTTCGAGGGGAAAATAGAAAGCCCACCAGACGTAAAGCTCGAACACGCGTTAAATGTCGGCTCTACGAATACCTCCTCTACCCCGGAACCTAAGGATAGTTCAACAACGTTGCCGTCATGCTCCACACTTAGTACCAGTTCGAGTTCAATTCCCTTTCACTCGTCACCCAGGGTTAAATTAGACCCCGAAATTAAAAAATCCATCGATAAGGTGAATAGATGGCTGGAAGAACCAACGAAGCGAAAGTCCCCCGCAGTTTGTCTGGGACCTATAGCATTCAAAAGGAAAGAACCGGTCAACTGCAAATCTCCCATCAGCGACTCCACCCCGAAGGCTACACAACCTGCTACCCAACTGCAAAAGTACCAGCCGTCTAAGTACGCTGCAGATCTCGGGAAAAAGTACTTGGAGAGAAACAAAGCCATCGTAGAGGCAGAGAAAGACGTGAACTGGATGAACCTGGACAAAGTACTAAAACAAAAGGACTTAGAACTAGCAAAAAAACGACTAGAGGAACAGTCATCGACGAGTTCTTAAAAATACCTACAGCGGGTTGTATCAAACTAAGTACAATTTTAGGAAATACTTTAATGGTATATATACGAATACAAAACCTATTGTCACACAGCGTTCTGCAAGATATCTTACAGTGACGGGATTTTTTTTTTTTACGGATGGGAAATCAAAGGGATCACACGGCACTTCACGGTACGTTCCATACAGAATCTGATTTAAACCATAGGCCGTAGGCCTAACACGAGTATTTTGTTGTTTATCCTTTAATAACGTTACTGTATCATTAACATCAGTAATTTTAAAATGGGAAATATTTATTGGCACATATTTAAGACTTATTTCAATGAAAATGTTTTATTAGACTGTTTTCAGACAGATTGAAGATACGCTAACGATACGATTATTTGGAATATTCGTAGTCAAAATATTCGTATATTATCGATGTACTTAATGTGACTTAGTTTTGATGCAACTCGCTGTTACTAATGTAGTTAGTAAATTAGGACGGAATTTTGGAAAGAATTGACTGACTTAAAACATATCTGTGAAACCTAAGAAATGATTATTTATCTAGTTCTCTTAAAAAAATATTAGATGTAAAATAATATTTATTTGACATAATTAGGGATTGGATATTCGGATTATTAGATTTTTTCCCCCGCAAAACTACAAACTTCTTCACATATAGGGTTCCGTACCCAAAGGGTAACCAACGGGCCCCTATTACTAAGCCACCGCTGTCCGTCCGTCCATCTATCTGTCAGCGGGCTGAATCTCATGATCCGTAATACGTAGACAGTTGAAATTTTCACAGAATGTGTATTTCTGTTGCCGCTATTACAACAAATTATAAAAATAAAACTCTGCTCGCCTACACTATGGTACGTAATTTTTCATGCGCGAAACTCGCACTTGGCCGGTTTTATTTTTTTCCCGAGATCGCGCGATTTCACAAATAACAGTGAGTATAAAATTTAAGTTAGGTACTTTTCTCGTACTGGTACGCACTCCACACACGATAGAAAAAAGTAAATACTAGACTTTTGAAAGAAAGCTAAATAATATACATCCGAATATCCGATCCCTACTTAAAATATAATTTTAATGAAGTAAGTAGATATTTATATTTGAGTTGCACAATTCATATTTTAATAGTGTTGTGCTTTTAGAATAATATTATAGAATATACGGGGTGGAAGGGACACAGACGCGAAATCGGTTAACACGTATTCAGTACATCATTCCGATTCCCCCCCACATAGAAATTTTGTCATCGGTTATTAAAAAAAAACAGCCGTTCCATACATACATTTTCATCGTGTAAGTATGTATTGCACTTTTGTAGGAAACAGCAGTTTTTTTTTTTAATAAGTGATGAAAAATTTCTATGTGGTAATTCAGAATGATTTACTTAATACGTGGTAACCGTTTTCGCGTCAGTGTCCCTCCCATCCCGTATGTATATGCGTATGCCCTTAAGTCTGCTTCTGTATATTTGTGTGCTCACATAGATACGTACACACAGTAGTCGTGGCAGGCTCCTTTATGTGCTGTTTCAAAACAATTGCTCAGAACTGGCTATGCCCGTCTCCACTACAGGCCGGAGCAGACCGGGGACGGGACGGCAGAGCATTTTATCTTTACTCAACGTAAATACATAGCTTGTTAACAGTAGTTAACAAGATACAGATTCCAATGTTTATATACAGACCCCAAGGCATCAAAGGCGATTTGCCTTCGCGCATTGAACATTGGAATAACTCTAAGTGACAACTAAATGATCGTTTAAGTAAAAGCTCTCCCTGTTGGATTCTCCACTCTCGGCTCAGCGCTTGGAATTGAAATTACAGTCAACAGTCAATATTATTTAGGTATTCGTTTTGGCGTCGCTTGACTAATCTGTATATTCATGCCAAATTACAGCTTTCTAGTACTAAGAGTCTTTGAGCTCCTTTGGTTCCTTGTTGACTACGGAACCCTAAAAAATGCTGTTGCTTTTGTGATATTTTGGTTGTTCTCATAGATAACGGGTGTACAAACACCCTTAGCGAGTGTAGAGGCGCTAATTCTTTCTAAAAAAAGGTTGTAAACCAGCAATATTTTTTGCGTAGTGTTACTTAGTTTGATTAAGCACAACCAAGCATTCTCAACAAAGGAACCAACATTCCAACAAAACATTCTGTGCGAATGCTTGGTGACAGCGTCGTGATAGGTCCTTTTACACCCAGTGTATGTAGGTAGATATAGCTTATTCGTATTCATAAGTACAATTTAAAATATTCAATGTGAAGGACCGTTTTGGTTCTTAGAATAAGTCACACTTAAATATTTGAACGAATCAATATTTCGAAACATGTTTAGTAAAAAAATGTAGACGTAAATATACCATCAAGTTCGTGTTCAAATTCCTGAGCTGTGTTATAGGGAACAACTTGGTTATTCTTGTGGCTTAAGTGTTTAACAGCCCACAAGTCATTTTGTTACTCAAGAATGAATCTTTCACATGTGCATATTTGACACCCGGTGATACTTGAGACCACTCGGCATGGCGCTGACCCGCAGCCGGAGCATGTGAAAAGGGACTCACGATGCACTTATTTCCTTTTCATTTGTTTACAACTATTATAAAGGCGAAAGTAAAGATGGACGTATGACGATTTTGTTTACACTTCATCATTCTCCTGCCCTTATCCCAATTCAGTTGGGGTCGGCGCAGCATGTCTTCTTCTTCCATACTTAAATATTACTCGTCATCTCAGCAGTCATCTAATTTCTAGCTATATCATTCTTCCCACTGTCCATCCATCGTTTCTTTGTTATAATAGTTAATCGGCTACACATTTTTATAAATGCGAAAGTTTGTGGAGATGTTTGTTACTCTTTCACGCAAAAACTACTTAACGGATTTGGATGAAATTTGACACAAATATGGGTGGAAGGGACACCGACGCGAAAACGGTTACCACGTATCCAGTACTTCATTCGGAGCCCCCCGCCCCCCCGTATATAAATATTTCATCGGTAATTTAAAAAAAATCTGCTGCTTCCTACAAAAGTGCAATACCTACACGGTCAAAATGTATGGAACAGCTGATTTTTTTTCCACATTGACCGCTCCCATGCGACTCGCATCCCACGGATCACGCAACGTCTTCCGGTTCGCGGTCGCCACTCCACAACTTTTCGGCCCCATCAGCCCTCCGTTCTGCGAGCAATGTACAATACTGATCAAAAACTTATATTGGGCCAACCATCGTTGGCGTACTAAAAAGTCTGAAATCGCAATAGTACATTTTGATATAAGTGGCGAATCTTTGTTATTGCATTCGAGGCAGAATTAGGTACGCCGATGCGTTTACGCCAACGCCAGAGCGTTCAAAACGTTGATGAAATCGTATTGAGAAATTAAAACGCCCGCGCCGGTGTTAGTTCAGACTGCCACGCGCCAAAATAACCATGCGGCAATCTGTACTTACATTCCTTTCAAAGTTAGTTATTTTACATCTGACAGTTGCATACCAACAGCAACCTTATTGTCACGAAAATAAAAATCACAGTGATTTGTTTTTGACAGCGATGCGGAGGTAAAATAATTGGAAAGGACGGTAACCCAAGTTATTAGTGCATAAGGCCCGGACTCCACCAAAGCGGAGAGGGGGGAGATGCGTAAAAACCAGTGTGCATCGACCGAAGTTGTGCGGAGATGTGCACAGCGGCACGCCGCTCACAGCAGATCGCTCATCGCACACAGCACACCGTTCGCCGCACGCCGCTCAAATCTCTTCTCTTCTCCGCTGGCCTAAACAATTGCGAGACACCTTCTCTCCACTCTGAGGAGTGTAAATAATGAAATTTTATTGGTGGTTTAAAACACATCTCTCTTCCCGTTTCGTCTCCGCTTCGGTGGAGTCCGACCCTTATAGACAAACCGTGTGACGCTGTGTCATAAGATTTTTGAGATGTATAAAACTTAATTTTTATTTGTTGTAAAATTCCAACTATCTCTATGCTGGGGAGTTTGGTTACGCCATTTCTTCCTTCTTATTTTTGGGCTTATGTAATTTTTGACGTTCAAAAAGTGCTGATTCTCAACGTTATTTGAATAAATGTATTGATTTTATAATTTTTTGTTTTATTGTAGTGCAATTATGATGTCTGGTGTACGTTGTATTTAAGTTTTTCGTTTTTGCAGCAGACAACATTATAATTAGTTGAAAATATGAATAAAGTAGGTCACAAGCACTACTTCTGGGCAAAGGTTTCGATTCCCAGGTCGGGCAGTGTCACCGGGTCTTTTTCTTTTCATCTCAAGTAGCAGCCTCGTGTCTGGATTTGTGCCCGGTCCAATGTAGAAAACTGCTCTCCCTCTTTGTAACATCGTACTTAATCAAACATACGTAAACTGTGCCAAACCTTGGCGAATGATGTAAGTCGGAGCCCTCACTTCTGAAGCTAAAAATGCCGCGAAAGTTAATCTTATTTCACCGGGCACTAACTAAAAAAAACAATACTCACCTTAGTATTTTTTATGCCCACTTTTGATTTATCTGATTGAACCTCTAGTAGCGGTAGTTCGGTTGTCAGTCCGATTGACCGAACTACTGAAACTTTCAGTTGCGATAGTTCGGTTCTAACAAAGCACCGAACTACTGAAACTTAAATAATATGTGCCCCTTTAGTTCGGCAAATAAACTAGGCATATAATGTGAACAAACTATATCTTAATTTTATTTTTAACACGTTAAAAGAGCGACTTTGTATAAGAATATCTCTGTAGAAATTTCTCCACAAGATGGGGTTTTAGACTAGAATATGATCGAATAGAATATGGGGTTTTAGACTAGAATAGGTACAGACGCTAGACGCCACCACATCAAGCTACCCGAAACTAAAATTTTCCCAATCATCTTTGAACCTAATGCTTTAGCGATCAAATTGAAAATCGGTTACAGTGACACATGGTAGTAGCTTGATGTGCTGGAGTACTTCACTTGTTTTGCGATTTCGGCGGTCTATCCAGTCCTGTAACCATATCTCTAGCTAGCCGGAACGCGCATACCGATCAGCATAGCTATTCACAACCACTCTATTAGCTGTCATATTCAATCGATCGACAGTGCTATAAAAAGTCCTATAATCGCTGTTCACAAAACCGAAACCGTGTTATTTATTTAAACTTCATGTTCCATACAAGAGTTACATGGCTGTAGTAATCGGTACGATATGAAGACATCAATCCTGCCGAAAGCTATTTGCTGTTGGTAGTGAAATCGAACGAAAAGTACTGTTTACTAATTTAGGCATTGTCTAAAGTAAGAATGTATATTTTACGCAAGTAATTTTGCTATTGTTTGACCGCTGCATAACTATTTGCACAATTTTTGGTGGTTAAATGAGTACTAGACTTTGATTTGAATTATTTAGGTAGATGGAGTACCGGATTCTGCGATCCAGGGACCTTCTGCGTGCCACAGCTCAACAGAAGCAGGCGACATTGTCTGTTCAACATAAACATTACCGTGGATCTTATGGCGCGTGGCAATAGTTAGAACTAATGTCGCCTTGTTACACTATACCATAAACAAAAGTCGTTGCGAATCCATTAAATAATAAAATCATTGTGAATTGTTCTTTAAAAAAATATTGCATAATCAGGTACTCGATAGATATTCAGTTAAATCTACAATAAAACTATTTGCCATTTTAAGGGTTCTATACCCGAAGGGTAACCAACGGGACCCTATTACTAAGCCTCCGCTATCCATCCGTCCGTCCCTCTGTCTGTCAGCAGGCTGTATCTCATGATCCATAATAGGCAGTCAGTTGAAATTTTCACAGAATGTGTATACTATCACACACTCAAATAAATTAAAATGAAAGGTGAGCCTTTAATTTTAATTTATTTACTATTACGGTACGGAACCGGCGATCGGATCTGTGAATATTGTTCGCCTGTTTTTCGGTTCAAAAAATAGAAGTCTCACAAGAGTCTTCATCGGTTCGGTTTCGATTCGATTGTTTGTGAATAACAAAGCAGTATTACAATACACATTAAACTTGCATTAAACACATTTAAATAGCTCATCACTAGGTACTGTACAGGTACACACTGTCAGTGAGTGTCAAAAGCGTCAAAAGTCAAAACAATAGAAATGGCAAGTTTTTGTTGTATTGCTGTTACTGGTTGATACAGTGAAATATTCGATGATAATTATCAAAAATGTCCTGTCGGTACAGCTACTAATCATTCTACCAAAAAGTGTAAGTGTGTTTGACTCATTTTGCTACGTTGCCGTCACTTCTGGACGCTGGTAGAGTGGGCGACACCGGCTGTTGCCAAACAAAGAGAAAAAAACAGGTACATAAACTCACGCCTTTTTTTTTCGTGGGGGTAGTCAGACACTACAGATCGCCACCTGCATGATCCTTTCACCTCCTTCACGTTCATAAATCTGGTGATACACGCACGCCTGTTGCCAGTACTACGCACCTAGCATTTTTGAAGATCATCAACAATAAGGTCAGTGTATGCCGCTCTAGGGCATTGCCACTCACATCTGGGTAAATACCTGTTGTTTGTCGCCTTTCACTCATCCTCTCAACATGACTAAAACATCTAAGCATACATCTTTCTTTTGTGAAATCTTGCAAGAGAAATACCATTGTGTACATAACTAGAAACGATGTTCATGTTCGTATTTCCGTGGAGTATTGTCGTATTATCTTTTATTTATTTACTAGCAACCCACCTGGCTTCGCACAGGTAGTACTAATGTATAGCCAATTACTTCTGGAGGATGGATGGGGGTCGATATGTGCCAAAGTTTTAGCAGATATCTATAGGTATGGTGTGGTGAACAGCACATCAGGCTTTATTTTGTTTTATGCATTAAGATTGCTCTAAAGGTAAAACTACCCTACGACGAGAAAGAAGCGTAAAAGCGTGTTCAAATATACAAATTACTCAGGTCTTTTTCAATTCAAACATTCAATTGGTTGTGTGAAAAATATTGAACAGTTAGGGCAATCCAGGCGATGTTCAATGTCTGGCCATGTGTCTGAAGTCTTTTGAAAAAACAAACAAATTCTCAAGCGCCACATACACAAACAGTCAGACCTGGGACAACTACCTGTAGGCCATACAAATAGGCCCATGGGCGGCATAAAAACTCTGACACCAGGTTAGGCACTAACCACACGATAAAGAAGAAGATACAAATATTTGTTCCATGTATCTATGTAGATGATGTGCTTATCTGCTTATAACTTCTAGTTAGTTACAATGTAAAAATTGATACTTGACGAAGATTTGTGTGAGATATCTAAAAGAGAACTAAAGAGGGTAAAATAAAAACTTTTTACAAAAAAAAATTGCTGACTTCCAAAAAAGAAGGAAATCCGTTATTTTTTTCTTTTATTCCTATCACTCAGTTTGGGTCACAAGGTCATCTTTGAGTTTTGAAATGAATGAAAGGAAATGAGTTGTACTTTGAAAATCACAGAAAAACAAATTGTAAAATCAGCCAGACTTAAAAAAAATGTTTATTTTAATGACTCACCAACCGGACAAACCCTTTGATTTATTATTTGATGGTAACTCTTTCAGAATAAATAGTTGAAGAAATAACTATCACAATGAGTGACTGGAGTAACTTGGAAGATATAATGCAAGATCTGACAGTGGCACAAGGACATGCTGTACCTGGCAGATTGGAGACGGTTGCTGGTGAGGGACCTCCACCGATCCGTGTGCCGGATGAAGGTATGCATGTCCATCATCCACTACATAGTGAAATGGAGTCGCTTCATATTTACTTAGCTTTATTATTATACCCAGTACCCAAGCTTTGCACAGCTGATATCTACTGATCAGGAGACTTGCAAAAACGGTTTGGAAAAAGTTTTATTCACTTGAATCCTCTCGAATAAAGTCTCTGAATAAGATTGTGAGAACCGCATAAAAACCCATGATGCTGCTGTATTTGTATTTTTACATAATAAAGATTTTCTTTATACTAATCTATCTGTATACTAATGGTAGCAATCTTATGTTACAGACAGTGTGGAACGGTCTTACTATGAATCGCATTGTGTGGGGGCCGGGGACTTTGAGCCACCAGACTGTGAACAGATTAAAATGATGTTGGACATGGTATGTCAAGTGTTTTTAAAGCATGAGAAATTGAGAAAACTGAACTATAGAAAGAAATGTAAGAATATTCACTGGCATGTCAGAGATTTTTGTCACTTTTTGAGAATAATTGATAATTGATTGGTATATAAGTAATAAGATTCAATCATTGTTATAATATCTTTAACTGATAGAGTAATGCTATCTCCACTTTTCGTTTTCAGGTGAAAACCCATGAAGAGGATAATGATCCTGTAAATTTCAGCGAGCTCAACCCCCTTAGCCCGGAGTTTGTACCAAGACAAAAAGAGAAAATCAAGATAAATGTAGCTCTCTCATCTATTAAAGCGGCAAAGGAAGCTGAATTAGCAGCCAGGCGGCCCGTTCCTTCAGATGTTATTCCTACAATGTTTAAGAAGAAGTCAGTGTCCCTTACAGAAGTTAAGAAAGATACTGTTTTACCTTCGCAGTCTTCACAGACATCGTCACCAGAGAGAACGAAGCTTTATACACCATCTGCTAACGCTAATGTTTATTATTCAAAATATCTCAGGAAAGAGAAAGTTTTATCTCCGCCGAGTTCACAGACATCGTCACCAGAGCCAACGAAAAGCACGTATCTAAAGAAAAGCATGTTGAAAGAGCAGATTGCGGAAGATATTTGGGTTAAGGCTGAAAAACAAATGAAGGAAATTGAAGCTAGACAGTAAGTATTAGAACAAAGTTTACGACATGGCTAGTGCTGTGCTATTGCGATGTTTTCGTGCTCGGTGATACCTTGAACGTTCGTTCCGATTTAAGCTACGCGCAAAATGATTTGTTTGACAGTCGATGACTGACCTGACGGTAGACACGGTAATATTATAATACAGTAATGTAACTCGGCCGCATGATAGAAATAAATGCCTACAGCCGCGCGGTACGTAAACATGCGTTAGGGCTGCCCGTCCCCAGCATTTTAATTACATTTGCCTACTTTCTGTTTCTATTTAGTTTTGTGATTGTAAATATCCTTTTTATATAAATAAATGAAAGACTTTGTATATTGAATAGGAAGTGTTCAATAAATATACGTGTTGTTTCTTGATTGGTAGATTTAATTAAAAAAACATGTTTTTGTTTGAAAAACAAATCGGGCTTATAAATTTGCGAGTCGTACGAAATGCTTTATTGTTAAATTTTAAAGTATAATAAATCCGCATTCTTATAAACATAAAGCTTAATTAAAAATTGTTTTGGGAAACATGGACAAGGTAGAGAAAATGGAATATCTTTTACTTGGTTATAGATTCCTGCAGCTACTTTACAATTTACATGTTTGGTTTTAAGTGAATTTCGGAATATTTCCTCCATTTTTTCTATATATTCCACAAAATCATCGTTGGGTACAATCAAAAAAGTTCGCGAATTAATCTTACTGTAGTCCCGGTACCTTAAATACCGACTCTGTGAGCTGAAATTGTGGCTTTTTTGATCGGGTTTCACATACGATTTCAAAGCATGACAATCATCATGTTTCTCCAAACAACGCTTAAGAAGATACCCACAAAAATATACTAACTGATTTTTAGAGAAAAAAATCGCGCGGTTATTGTTAAAAAAACAACACACCGTCCGTTCGACACTGCGGTACAGCCGTGACTGTCTGCACCGCGAGCGCACCCCACGATCGAGGCGCGTAGGTATAGCTCGCGTTTCGTCCGTTTGTATGAAGTTGGAGTACTGTATTATAATATTACCGTGCGGTAGATGACTGTCGTCTGACAGTACTGCTATATAAATATGCCTTCCACCAATGAGGACAATATGATTTGTTGTCATCTTGATAACAGTGTTAGTGTTAGTATTGTTGAGCTGTTTGCATAGATTACGATATTGAGCGTACGAGAGTTCTGCCAAAATATATCAACCCACAGCAAAATTGATCCCATTTTCCGAAGTAATTGTAATTCGTCGATTTATCAAATATTAAACCAGTTCTAAGTATACCTTTTGGATGTACATAAATTGGGATTGATTTTACTGAATAGTAATATTCCACAATAAGAATGTTGGCTTAGTTTGACTTGGATTAACTTGTACTGACTACAATACAAATGTTCCTACATAGAATTCAAATGTTTCTATTTCAGAAGACTGAAAGCAGAACGAACTCCGGACGAGCACGGTAATACGCCTCCCCCAGAAATTGCATGTGGTACTTATGTTTTTTTTTCCGCTTTATATACTTTTACCCGACTGCGCGAAGTACTTATCGTAGTAAATCGTTCACATGTTATGGGTTCTTTTCATTTCGTACATAATGTTATTGTCATCTTTTAAGTACGCTTTTTATGCAGCCGGGTTTTTAGATATTTAAGTTATTTTCATTTGCTGAGTTTGTCTGCATCGTTGCTTGTTGCTGTTGGTGTATTAGTGTCATGCGCCGACCGTTAAGCTTGTGGTTTGGGTTCGATTCCTTTCGGACACTGTTATTTGTTTTTATCATTGGGATATTCTCAGTACAAGCCCAGAGTCTGGATATGTTTGTGATAATAAGCTCCACCTTTACTCATTACATTAATTGCTTATCTATTTGCATTATCGCATTATACCATAGGGCTGTACTGTAGTGCTGTAAAGTTTGGTAATTTGCAATAAGACCGCTTTGTTATCAATTTGCTTTTGTTTTTTTACTCTCATCATAGTGTTGGTTAAGCTCGCGTTCTATTTTGGCCTTATTAGTTGACGTCGCTTAATCGATTAAAAAAAAAAACGGAAATATGTTTTTCTGCCTTCTTGGTGTAGTGGTCGCAAGCGCTACTGCTGAGCTGAGTTCCTGGGTTCGATTCTCAGATAAGGTAAAGTGGTATTGGGTTTTTTTTTATCAAGAAGTTCTCAGCAGCAGCCGGAGTCTGGATTTTAGCCTTGATGATGGCAATAGGGTGATCCTTATACATAACTGGCGAACTTTGGATGTACTGTTAGGCACACCTCTGCTTAATCCTTCCTGGACCACAAGATGTAATATTATGTTCTTTTTCGCCCTATTAAAGATTTGCTCCGCATTTGTAAGTTATCAACCAGAGTGCATTAACAAATTGTATTTTTCTTCAGGGACTGCCGACGTGATGTTGGCTGAACATCGACATTTGCTGTCGGACGAGTGCATGGTCTGCATCGTTGCAGCCAAACATGGCTACTACTTCTAGTTCCACAGTGCGTTTATAATCGACACATGCATGTACGCACGGCGACCAACCAAGATATACAAAACCGGTTTATGCTGATCTCTCATTGTACGGGCAATCTATACAAATCGAGCCCATGATATACTAGAAATGTATATCTTGATGTGTCGCCGTGTGTATATAGCGCTATAGTTGTTGCGTTTTAGTCTGACTATAGCTGTCGTTGACGTGTTTCATTTCAGAAACGAAATTACAATCTTTCTCTGGCTGTTGCAACTCATCAGCCACCATATGTGACGTAAATAATAATCAAAGTGTTTCTCACAGCCTTGTCACTGACAGCAACACCTTATGATGCAATTACAATTAGTCGTTAGCCCGTATTCGGTTGGTCCAATGACTTTACCCCAATTCGGGCACCCGATGCATTTATTACAATGGTTATCGCAATGGAATACGAGCTAACGACTACTAGTATTTCGAATGAAGTTAAGTACGACTCGTGCCGAACGGCTATTTTTTGTTCTGCACCTACCATCGCTATATATGTTCGGGTCGGCTCGTCTAAACTCAAGTTGAGACGAGCATTTTCCCGAACGTGTATCTGTTAAGTTAAAAGATGTGTGTAAAAAAATAAACTTAAGATTGTCTCTAAACTGAAGTGTAGCCGCGACCCCTTAGCTTATAATTAGTCTTCGATCTGACATCATTTCAATATAATTGAAACTCAAGTATATTTTTTAAGTTTTAGTTAGGTAAGTTAGAACCGTGGCCAATTGCTGTGCGAGCCGAGATGGTCGCAGTAACTTTAGGGCAACGAATGGATTATCTTAGATTAGAAAAAAAAGCGCGCGAGCCGTTTTTTCTAGAAATAACTCTTTTTGTTTTTTAATGAAAAATGACTACAGCTACAACTAAGTTTAGCCGGCAAATCTTAACTCTATTTTCATCACTTTACATTCATCTTTAGCTGTAACATATGTATACATATAATTCGGTTTTACCATTCTCCTATGTCGCCGAATCATGCTAACCCAAACACATATAGGGTGACTGGTAATTAGTGACCGATACTTAAACACGTGATTGTACTCATGATAACAAACAATTTTCTAAAAGTTTTTTTTTTTTTTATACTTATTCAGTTAATCACAATAACACAACAGCCGTATGAAATTCGCGCGCGCGCACCTGTGTCCGATCTATACGCCGTTCTGTCTCAGTACTACGGTACCGTGCAAAAGTGTAAACAAATTGAAAAATAATATCCAAAGACTGCGTGTTTGACTGTAGTCTTATGTGCTCTTTTAAGATGCAATATATGTCCGCATAACTACAAAATATCTACGCGCGCTCCCTAATATAAAAAGTAGGCACGATCTATCAGCTGATAGTCTGACCTCGGGAATGGGCAAATGTCTAGTAGTGGCGTCTCGCATTCGCCCGCCGCCCGCACAGTTCCCTTTGCCTCAGTGCAGTAGTGACGTAATAACGTATGCGCATGTTTTTTTATTTTATTTGACGCGAGTGAGTCTGCAGCGTAGGCCTACGCTCCAGTTTTTGTTGTTATTGGATATTATTTTTTAATTTAGCAACAACCTAAACGTGTAGGTACCTTCACTGCTTACGTACATGACATACGGCACGTGGCGACCGGCCCGTGGCGCGGGCGTCGCTCACGGAGCGGGCTTGCGAGACGCGCGGGTCTGCCTACCCACGCACGGTACCACGGTATAACACCTGATAGGTCACAGGCGCGCGCGCGCGAATATGAAATGAATAAGCGAAGTGAATAAGTATTAAAAAAAATGTTTATTTGGGAAAGTTGTTTGTTATCATGAGTACAATCACGTGTTTAAGTATCGGTCACTAATTACCAGTCACCCTATACATGGTGGGTAAAAAATCGTGGATCAAACAAAACAGAGCGATAGTTGGGGTTATTTGCAGTAAAAATATCTCTGTGGCAGAGTCCTAACTTGATCTCCTTAAAAGTTATGTCTACTTGAGTGATTTTTAAGAAAATTCCAAAATTTTACTAAATAGGCAATTAGTGGTGTTTAGTTGCTTCTAGGAAATGTATCATCACTACACTACTGCTTTTATGACAGTGTGTACTATGATTTATGAGTATTAGCACTTTATTTAATTGCACTTTATGTTTTAAGCCTCGCGAAAAATGATTTGTAGAGTCTGACCAACGAAAGCTGTCCAAGAAAAAAGGCGGGAATATTAAAAAATCAGGAGCTGTCAACCCTGGCTATACACTGCCTAAACGGAGTTGATACTTTTTATTATTCAAGACATATTATGCGATCATCAGTATGATCAGTATTTCATATTTTTATGCTTAGACCATAATAACCTTATTATCTACCCTTGATATTTACTTGGACCTGTTAAAGCACTATTATGTATTCGCGCAATGGTAGATTTAAGAAGTTAGCGTTACAATATTTCGCCTTGAAGATGATTATTATCAGTTCCAAAGTTAAGCTCTAAACGAAACTAGCTTGGCATTTTTTAACTTCTGCACATTGAAGTTAACGGCTCAACTTTCCTGGTATAGCCTTATACAGAAAAGGTTGAATTAAACAAAACGTTATTACTATACGTTTATTTAATGAAATAGAGACCGACTGATGTGATGAGAATTACACAATAAAATCAAAGCATAACATAGGGGTCATAGATTGAGTCATAGATTTCAAAAATTCTACACCTGATAATATTGAATCAGCATCATTGCTTTCTTCGCTGCTACTGCTACTGTCCCCAACATGTATTATGAATGGTTCAAGTTCGTTTTCACCAATACGGTCCCTTAATTTGTACTGATGTTGCACATTTAGTACATGATCAGTGTACTTCTTCCAGTCATCAGAAGTTATGGATAGAAAACATTCTTTTATTAAATTTTGCATTTCTGATCCTGGTATTCCTATATTTTTGCTTGCTATTTTTCGCTGCGCCTGACTCCATACAAGGTCAATTGCATTGAGGTCGCAATGATACGGTGGCAGCAACAACATTTCGTGATTGTGGGTATGACTATGTTTTTTTAGAAGTACTTCTGCTTCGTAAACAACTTAGGCAGGCAGGTTTATTGTCTTTCACCAAACACATTAGTTCAGCTTTGGTATCATATTCTTCAAAATTAATATTATTCTCTTGAAGCCATATTCGGAGATTAGCTTTAGAATCAGACATGGTAGGGGGTTTGTTTACTTGTTTCACATGGTAACTTGCATTCACATCACAAGTACACTAGGTTTAGTGAGATTTGGTATCAAGATTTCCTCAAACCATTTCATAAAGTTGGTAGAGTTTAATTTTTTTTCATTTTCATTTTTTTTTTGCATTTTCCACAATTTTAAGTTTTGTCTCCTCGCCGTTAATACTTCCTGAAAAGTAGATATACCGTGAAAAATATTACGATTTTTTATAGGTAGTCGTAAAAGTATCAAGTTGTTTTATTAGAAATTCAAAAAACTAACTTAAAAGTGAAATGATTGAATCCAATCGTCGTATTTTCTCTACAGATTTTTGATTTAAATCACTTTTAACGTCTTTATATTTGCCAATCATAGTAAATAGAAGCTTCCTCGTCGAACTTTTGATTGTTTTCGGCATTATTTTAAACAGAACCAACGAAAATATGATCCACGTAAACACAAGATGACTCAAGTACGAAACGTCATTGAGAAAATTTTGACGGTCCTAAAATCTTGCCATACTAAAACTTTTGAAAATAATTCGTGGACAGCTTTCGTTGGCCAAAGTCTTACTTAAGAAGCTCACTCAAAAAAAAATTACTACCAAAAGATGACCCTGATAACCCCAAATATCGCCCTGTTTGATCCACGATTTTTTACCCACCCTGTAAGTAGCAGCCGAACGTTTGTACGGTCGACTAACGAAATGCTGAACCATTCCAAAGAACCTTTATAGTATTATGCGATGCAAATGGCGACGTTAGCTATGTGATGCGTAATCGAACGATATTAATGTGTATGACAAAGTCAACATTTTAAGAAAAGGTGGTGATGATATTAAAAAAAACTATTTTTGTATTGATATTTTAACTATGATACGCTATAATTTATTTTCGTAAGTACCTAAACTTGTTTAGAGATGTTTGTGTGTGTTTCTTGTACAGTTCGTGTCGACCATTTATATTGTGCATCGCTTATAAAAAACACTTCGACGTTTTAGAGTATCTTTTCTATGTATAATTATGTGAGTGTAACACAGGGCTGCCAGATTGTAAAATTGGATACAAAAACTGTATAATTTGGTCAGTGATTGTATCCGCTTTGTATCCTGGACCCTCATGTATAATTGGATACGGAAAGTCTAAATTCTATTATCTAAGTTTTCTGTGGTGATATTTTCCGAGTTGCCATATGATGCGCGTTAAGCCTGTGAGTACCATAATAAATAAAAAAAAATAACGTAGGTAAGTTCACGTGATTAATCATTGTTGTGTATTTAAACATTTTTAGGCACTGTTTGTATCCCGAAGTTCAATTTTGTATAATTTCAGAAACATTGCCGAATAATTTAAAAATATCTACTGGCAGCCCTAGTGTAACAATTTTGAAAACTTGGTTTATTATATAAACTGCTGCCATATCATGAACCTATTTTTTAAGCAAGTCAGCCATGTATTTAGGGTTCCGTACCTCAATAGAAAAAAAAATTAATCCCTTATTAGGATCATTTGAACTATTCAGAGCTTTGTTGACAGTCTGTGGAGACCTTTTTCACAGAAACGGGAAATGAGATGAAAACTATGGAATTTGACTTTCCACATAAAATGTTGTTTGTATTTTTATTGCTATTTGGGTTTGTGATATAAAAATAACGTGGCCTAGTTCATTATTTTGAATTTATTGTTTTTGTTGAATATATTGTAAGTCGTGATTTTTGCTAGTCTTCTTTGATGCTAAAATGTATGTAAATGTGATAAATCAGTGGAACTGTTGACTATTTTAAGGAAGAATAGCCGTTGTAAATCATGTCCGCACGAATATGAGTTTTATGTACATGACATAAGGTTTGAATTGCGTGAGTGACGTGTGCTCATGAAATGGACGCCTATAATATTGTAAAAAAATAATTGTCTTCGGCCATTGTTGCCATTGTATATAACAGGGTGTAAACAGACCCTTCACGAAGCCGTCAACTAAGCATTCTGTACATCAAACTAAGTAACTCTACGCAAAAATTGTTGCTGGGAAACGACTTTTTTTTTTAAAAAAACTTGTGAAAAAATCGGAACTTTGACCTTCAATATCTCCAGAACCTGTGGTTTCCCAGGTATTGTCTAGAAGAAAAAAATGATCCCAATGATGGGCAGAATATGTGGTTTTCATTTTCGTTAAGGGTCTTTTTACACCCTTTAATATGCAAGTCCTTACTCAGTTAGTTCACTTCGGACATCAGCAACCTCATCATAACGAGAATAAAGATATGCAGATCTTGAGAGGTGTAAAATAACTGCGAAAGGACTGTAATTTTTATATACAGAATGATGGTTCAACGTGGGCAATACTTTCAGTTAGTGAAGTAGGTACTCATAAATATGAGAAACTTTTACTTCGAGACTAACTTTGAAATATGAAAAAAACTGGCCAAGTGTGAGTCGGTTTCGCGCATGAAGGGTTCCGTACCAACGGTCGTGGAGCCCCCTTTAATTTATTTTTATTATTTTATGTTATAGCGGCATCAGAAATACACATTTTGTGAAAATTTTAACTGTATACCTAGCCCGCTGAAAGGCAGACGGACGGATTGACAGCGGACGCTTAGCGATAGGTTTCCGTTGGTCAGGTATGGAACCCTAAAAAAAACATGTTTCCTAAATTTTTTCGAGTTATGCGATTAAAAATGTATGGAGCAGCCGATGTTTTTATCGCGATTTCACGGTTGGTCCTAATTTGCCCATTTTCATGAGTACTACACACCCTTAAAATATTGCCCACATTCACCAAATCACTAAGTATTATAAGTGTTTATTACCTTAACAGTACTGTTATTTGGTTCTTGTGAAATTAATTCTTGCATGATAAACCTGACTTACCAATTTTCTTATTTATTTGTCTTAAATTCGTTTTTTACTATGGCTTTAATGGCTGTGTGTGTTTGTGTACATATCATTTATTAGTGGTTTTTAAGTATTATTGTCGACAAAAAAACCTTATTACAATGCAAAATTAAAAGCCTATCATCGTGAGCGGGTGATTAGGAGACGACGGGATGGCTGCCTATGGCATTAAGTCTATCTGTACATTTCTGTGATTGTGAAGTGAGAATAAGTCATCAAATGGAACAACAATGTTCTAATGTAGGTACTTAGTACGTATGATGAATAGAGAGGGAGAGGAAGACCAAAGAAAAGATGGATGAATTGTGTGAGGAATCGTGGATGAGGAGGATAGCGTGACGGTTGACTGGATGAAATAAACGTGTTGCGCCGACCCCAAGTAACACGGACAAGGGCAGGAAGATGATGATGTGATGACTTGGTGCGTATAAACGAAACTTTAGGCTGTCTAGACGACGGCGATTGGCGGCGGCGACCTCTCCCGTCCGGCCCTGGTTCAATCCATGGTCCGGAGCGTGAGAGGGAGAGAACCTCGCGTCCCAGCCGCCGCGGGAGACGCACCGAGCGTCTTAGGCGCGGGCCTGTGGACTGTGAGTAATGGACTAGCTCGCCGTCCGTCCGTCTTACGACGGGCCGTGTCGACGGCGCGTTCGTGTTCCACGCGCGCCTCAAAGAGATGTGAGCAAACAGGAAGGGGTCCGCAAGGGCCGATGCCTGCCAGGGCTGCGGGACTGTTCGAAAGAGATACCGTGGCCCTGGAACACAAAGGGCTTAAGGCTAACGGCTGGGTTGTACTTAGTACAAGTCTGACACTCCATTCCGCACCCCCAGAGCGGCAGGGGTCATTTGATGGTTTCCCATCTGAAAAAAAAAGTTTTTTGACCTAGCTGGAGGCCTTACACTCAAGGCACCCACAGGATAGTCCGGTTAAGCAGAAGCCAGCCTCATAGGTCGACCTGCGAGGTGCCATACAAAAAAAAAAGTTTTTGTACTCAATCGAATATAAATTTTATTGTAGTGTAAATTAAGAAAAAGTTAGATTGTACCTATTTGTCTACAAACTACATGTATTCAATTGCGATCTCAGGATAGATAATTATAAGATCCGTGAATGTATCCCGTATCTTTTAAACTATTTATTTTATAACTTAGTGCAACTAAGTAACAAGTATGTGAGTGCCATTACTGGTCTACGATTGTAACATAGTTACTTTGTTTATCGTTTTCAATCCGAATTTAATTGTTTTTAATTTATTTTTATTGACGGCCAAATTTTATGTAATTTTAGAATGTAAGTATAATGGAATTTCGTATTTGAGAAAGTTGTCATGAGCTCTTAAAAAAATCAAATATTTTAAACAATACATTGAGTTTCTTTTCGGTTCTTCTCCATAGGAAAAGACTAACCGTGCACCTAATTTTTTTAAATGTTTTATAAATGCCCAAGCTCATGTACAGTCACGAGCACCAATATGTAAACACTTTTAAAAGGGTTTTTCTCCTACTATTCTGATTTAAATTTCATGTTGTTAAGTCCATAGTATTTTGGAACTCATATTTTTATGAAAAAGAGTCCATCTCCAATTTACAATTGTTATTTCTAGCGAAAATTGCTTTTAAATGTAGGAAAGTGTATACATATTGGTGCTCGTGACTGCATATGTGTTCTTTTTTTATTTTGATTTCTCATCACACTTCTATGGGCTGCACTTGATCTGCACCATCTCCCCTCATGTTAGCTGATTCGATCCGAGGCGATCCCGTTACAGCTCTTCTTCGTTCAATAAGAGATCGACGTTTCGTATTCCCCTTCATCATCATCATCGATATGTACGAATCCGTCGCTTTTTTGTAATCATTCAAATTTGGTCGGATAACCAGCCGTTGTTTACATGTTTTGTTTTTCGTTTATATTAACTTAATGCGAAACATTCCAAGCTGAATATTTTCACTATATATTTTTGACTAAACACACTAGTTTTTAGTTTACACCTACACGTCTTGGGTTGAGCCGGTTTCTTGTATTTTGCCGTCGAAGTTATGATACCGTCGTTTTGACTTTTAGCAATATTGTTCAATAACGCATGCATGTACACTTTTGAAACTTTATGATTAATATAAGCGCCAAGGAAGTCCGAATACAGTTTTAGCGAGCTTATACATTTTCTCATTTAGCCGCTGCGATATTTTTTCGGGTTTTCAAAATACCGCGATATCTTGAAAATTATAAATATTTTCTTAAATCTAATTCTGTCACAAATACGCAAAAATAAAGAGCTACTCGTGTATGTTAATTCTACAGGCGCACATAAAATGGTTTTAAAGGTACACGATTCTACAAAACGTTACTCCAGCAGGAAATGCGTATCTTGAAAACTTGAAGATGCACTAACTATTTTTTCGGTGGACTTTTTTGCACAAATATAAGCTCTCTGACCAAACACAATATTTCTCTCCGATCATTCGTTTAGAAATTTCCTGCTGGAAAAACGTTACCCTAGCAGGAATCGTTTTATTTCCAAAACGACAAAGCGCACCAATCTTTTATGTGATGCACATTCACAGCAGATTATACACTAATTATACGTTCCACTCATATCACTCTAGGAGCCACTTTCCTGCTAGGGTAACGTACACGTCTACACTAGTCTTTGATTTTATTTAAAAAAACAATGATAGCTCTAGAGGCATTATTCAGGAAGAAAAAGGGGGAATACGAAACGTCGCTTTCGTCAAAATTTGCATGGAGAAACGCAGCCCATCTCCTCTTATTAAGATAAGCTGCTAGTGTAAGATCTCTGTTTTTCTGATGTATTAATAGACGACATGAACAATAAAATTGTTTGAATGTGCTGAATGTACTTTCTTTTTTAATAAATACCTAAAGACCCTGCTTCGTCATGCATCCATACGGATTTGGGAGAAGCCCATCTAGGTGACATAGCAAGAACCTTTACTATTTATAAAATCCCTAATGTGTATACGTACCTATGTTTAACAAATAAATGATTCTGATTCTGTGAGGCGAGTCAGTCCGACATAGGAATTAAGTCCAAAGTAGGTGGATTGTAATGTAATGAGTATTATAATTGTGATAACATTCTGAATATTAAGTAATGTGATAATATACGGCCCCAAACCAACCTTGCCAGAAGGTACCTACAACATTACACGAGTGTAGCGTCTTACAGTACCTACTAGTAGTAGTAGGACTACTACTAGTAGTACTAGTAGTAGTACTACTACTAGTACTAGTAGTAGTAGGATGTCATACTTGAATTACCAAAACCGCCCTTGCTCCTTAGAAAATAAGGAAGGTGTCAATCATCATCATTTCAGCCTAGAATCTCCCACTGCTGGGTTTAGGCCTCCCCTTTCTTCTGCCATACTTCTCGGTTCTGTGCGTGCCTCATCCATAGATCTGTTTCCTGCGATTTTGATGATATCGTCAACCCAACGCGTTCTTGGACAGCCCTAGTTTCTTTGGTCCAGTCTTGGCCACCATTCGGTCAGAACTTTACTCCATCAGCCATCCGAAAATCACTCTTACCACACACAAAATAAGGGCGCTGTCAATGTCAAACTGCTTCCCGATGATTGTATACAAGTTGATAAATATGTGTAAAATATAATAGACACGTTTGATTCACGATACATCGCTAATCAGACTCGTTCAATGTACCACTCTGTGTGTGTATGTATGTAAGATTCTCTTAACGCTGCTCATTTAATTGTCATTTAAAGACGGCACAGTCAGCTCGTTCAGCAGTTGATTGGCGCACGTTTCTTGTTCCTTATCAAAAACATCATTATTGTGATGACAGAAAGTGGATCGACTCAAGTAAGACTAGGCTGTGCGTGGTGTTTCCTTGTGATGCGTTTGGTGTTGTAAATAAGTAACAGTAAAAAAGTAAGTTCCATTCCTATTCAAAATTTCATATTAGTTTTGTTTAGTTTTTAATTAAAAAAGTATTCTTTCATGGTTGCATTTCTGAAGGCATATTCCTGCTCTTAACAAAGTTTGAAGTCTAGTCGCAATCTCATCGATAGAAACTCTTAAAAAGTAGGAAAATTGTAGTATCTTTGACAGATTGAAGTTGAGATTAAAAATGCAACCGTTCAAAAAAATACGGGGATTGAATTGACCTTCTTCTGTTTGAGTTAAACAATTCCGCATGCAGAAAACTTTGTTGTGGTTCCATTAAAAAAAAAAACAAAAAAAAGAAGATACTTTTGAACTGAAAGTAAATCTATTTAAATATTTAATGCATCGGCCTTGCGTGACACATGCTTGCGTTTTTAATGATAGGTAGATATTGAATCAATAAGTACTTTATAAATTTTTATTTTAGCGACAAAATGGTCCACGCAATTGACATAACCAACATCCCAATTGGACTGGAAGGCGTTATACACTCGGTAAGTTAAGTTTTGATTCATATTTGTTAGTTACGATGCTAATTTGATATGTATAGGTAGGTAAAATCGAAGGCAAAATATGCATATAGGTATCCGAATCTCTCCTAAAGAACTACTTAATTGATGGATGGTATTTACTCTGCGTTCATATTCTTCTGAAAATTATTAGTATCAAGTTTCAACAGATACATCGTTTCTGCCCTACAGTTTTGTTCCATGGCCATATTGTCCTTGACTGTGACCTACTCGCAATAAACAATTCAATCACGATTTGACTATTTATGTATTAATCTACATGATGTTCATAAATATTAAATATTAATAACGCTGCACTTAGCATTTATGTATTTATTAGAAGTGGAGCTTAGTACGTGTATTTACATTTTCAGTTTGGAATTTCCACTGTAGGTGTTCAGTATTTTCCGCAAACTAAAATCTCAACTTTAACTACATTTATCTACCCGCGTATTGTGATTTAACAGACTAAGTAGACTTTCGAATCTACAGTCGTCAGCCCATCAAGTTACCATTAACTGTCAAATTTCTCCGAATGATTTTGTACCATAAAATGTTGAAAGTTAAGTTCAAAATCGAATGAGAAAATTTGACAGTTTGTAGTAACTTGAGACGCTAGCGACTGTACATTATAAATGATGGATGCCTAAACAACAGTATGCTGCTGTTCGAGTTGCAGCTTTCGGCGCTGAGTCGAGCGTTAAAAATCGAACTGTGCGCTTTTGTTTAGGCATTAGGCAATCATTCAGATGTCTCTTGGTGTTAGTGAATACGGGCATCAGTGGCATGTGTATCGCATAACAATAATAAAGTGTTATGAGGAAATGGTGTAAGAGCACTCTGATTCCCATCTTCATGTATCAATGGACTGGGGCTTTACCGCCGACAGTTAATGCTGAAGTAAGTAGAGTCCTATGCGATTTAGTTAATCTCTCATTTCGATACCTTGATCTGCATGTATACGCAAGTGTTTTATGGAAGCTTCTTCTACACACGTTTTTTCGCCTGAAAATCTATAGACGTCAGTGTTGTCAGGATCACCATGAAAATGAGGTCAAATGAATTCATGTTCCTTCTTTCTTTCATATTTTTATTTTATTTATTATCACGATTACTGCGTTTGTCCCGTCTTAAAAGTGGTTTGTAATGAGTTATTGATCTCTATTTACAATATTTAAGTAGAACATTTTAAAAGATTTCAGTAACATCTATTAATAGCATCAATTGACAATGTCACACGTAAGTATAAGTATTTCAGGTTTGACTTCATTGTTTTACACGAAATATTACCATTAATTACTGAAAAATAGACAGGACGGTACCTATTTATTATGTTTGCGTACCGAAAACTCGACGGTTCACCTTGTTAACCATCTTGTTATAACATCACAAGGGAATCCCGCATTTTGGTGCCAAAGATAAGGATGGTATTCCCGTGAGGGTTCTTCAGGAGTATCGTCAGCTACTGATATAAAGTGTAAATACGTTTTATTTAAGAATTTCTCTACGAGGTTGTTTTTTCGATTTTTTGAAGCCGCGCACTTGTCCACTTGATCGTGAACTTTCAGACAAATTTTCTTTTCCCATCATCTATCTTTTAAGGATTTTCCAAAAAAATGTTGACCACACAAAATTTCACGCTTCTAGTCCCAGCAATTTAGGCTACCAGTTAGTCAATTTCAGATTATTAGGTACTATTACGAAGTAGAAGATACAGGTGATCCGTTAAGATGGGTGTGTATCATCAGTACGGTCAAATCTGGAACACGATATACCGCGTTACCTACTAGTTATAGCGATCTCCTTCAGTAATCAAATCGAGTGCTCGACATTACTGAGATTACCGCTAGAGTGCCGTCTACGTACCATCAGATGTCATATCAATATCACACGGCAACAAGTAAGACGCGTGGTCTCCTCAAGGACCTTACGTAGGTATGCAATACTTATTGGTGCTATAAGTAGATAGATTATGTAATCCTTCCTTTCATTGTTAGATTGATAGATTCTGCGTTGAACACTCTTTCCGGATAGATAAGAACTATCTACCACATTAAACAAAAAAAAAATGAAGGCAAATCCATCATCTGCCTAGCTTTTTATCAACAACGTTGGGCTCGGCTTCCAGTCTAACCGCTCCTCCGCTCGAAGCTCCGTATTTAATGGATAGTCACCCATCCACAGACCGACCTTAACCTTGAAGACCCATTGCGGCTGTACTATGTAGGTAAGATATGTTATACCATGAGTAGTTGAGTTACATATCATCATCAGCTCCCTGTTTGTCCTAAAATTAACTTGGCGTCGGCGGAGCATGTCCTTTTCTTCCATACCTCGATGTTAAACGTCATCTTAGTTTGCCAGAGAAAGCCATACCAATATCTTTGTTTCAAAATGTTTCGTCTGTGTACAAAAGTCCTTCACGCTTATTTCCTTTTGATGTCATTGGCACGGCAGAGGTGTTTTAAGAGTCGTTACTTCTTCAGTAGATCAATTGTCTTGTTGTTATCGAACAAAACTAATTTTATGCATTCTATTTTTGGGTGTTGGCGATGATAATCGAGCCAATTTACTATACCTGCACCTAATTGTATAATGTTGTAGCAGTCACTTGCTGTTTGTTTACAAACACTCATCAGGTTTTCGGCTCTGGTTTTCGGTAATCGGTTGAGGATTAGTTGTCCAACACCTCCAAACCCAGACATAGGCATCCTGGCGTAGTATCAACTCCTAAGAAGTGAGCTGTTAGATTTAGTCTTTCTTCATAGGATTACCTTTAAGTTAAACTACGTACCTAAGTGTTCTCGAAGATACTTTCCTAGTGCCACTGAAGATCTTCCTTTATAATTTTGTTCAATGAAAATCCAGGTAAGCAACATTAAATTCATTCACCATTCCGAGATTAAAACTAGTTTTACTACACTCGTAATCGTGACTTCTGAATGGTCAGATTTTTTGCGTCACACCGCGAAACTGCAAGCAATGCATGTTATTCGCTAGAACAATCACACGTAGCGATAATTTTGCCATAAAACAACATTCAGCCTAGAGTTATATCTAACCTTAAATATGAGCCTGAGCGAGTGTTCTTACAGTATAGTTAGCGGTAAGGTAGGACATTTTTTTTCAATGCATAGTGATTATTAGTTTAAGAATTTAGGTTTACTTAATAACAATTGTAAGACGTAGGTTATCAATTGTTTTTACATGTAGAAACGGTATTTTAGTGATCTTATCTCGTGAGATTAGCCTGCTAAAACGGTGCTTATAGTGATATCTGTCAATGACAGAAACAAACATGTTTGTGGAACCTTATTTACATTTGCGGTTATGCAGATTAAGTGAGTAAAGTTGTGTTGTCTTACTAATTTGATAAAATGTTAATAAAAAATGGCATATATATCTTAGGTTAGTTTTACAACATGTTTATGGTCTCGATGTTTGCTTACCTACTCAGTAGGTTTGCAAAACGAATTACCAAAATGTGAACTCGGTGTTTATTATGCGAGTGTAATTATCCCCACCAAAATCAATGAGATGGACACAGAGGACATCAAAATTGTGAACATTCCACTAGATATGTCCCACGGGTGGGGAAACTAGATGAGGCAAAGCGGAAAATTCCATTGCAGACAACAATGTGTCCTGTTGAAAGTGATGCTATAAGTAGCCGGTACATAACCGAATAAACAACAGTTAATTCGCCATTAAATCAGACAACATTGCCAACCATAGTTGTCATAACCGCTAACTAAACGCTACCTGGCATGGTTTCATAGCTATCGGTTGATACTACACACGTTTGTTCGTTTGCGGAAACAACCGCGACCTCGACTCTATGTACTAAGTATTTATTTATATCCTACTTAATAAGTTTCGAACACATAACACTTACTTGCTAATAGATCTGTATTCCACCGTTTACTTCACAAACTACGTGGGAAGGTACTTGACCTAAGTTAAACCATAATGATATGCGAGAATTAATTCACCAAGTTTTGATAACAGGTAAGATAAATACTAGAAGCAGGCGTTACTTCGCGGAAATTCGTAAGTTTTTGAAAACATGTAATCACAAGTGGCTCTCACAGGGAGGAGGCCTGTTTCCCAGCCGTGGGAAAGGTCCTGGCTGACTGATCATGCTATGCTCATGCTACAGGTGCCAGAAGGAGATGGCGACGGAGACGGCGCGAGGAAGGGTAACGTCACCTACGCCATCGACGACATACCGCCCTGGTACCTCTGCATCTTCATGGCTTTACAGGTGTGTACAATATTTATGCAAATCATTTTATTTTCTGCACTGAAGCATCTGTAGAAGGTTTAACAGAAACAAAACAACAAAAACAAAAAAAGCAACAAAAGCAAACAAAAGAACAAATGGAGAAGTAGTATAGCATTCGTCCGGTTTTGTTGCGATGGGGTTGTTTCCCGAAATTTTTTCCTCAATTTGTGTTGTTGCACAATGTATGTTAACCTGGGTATCACCCAGTTGAAGGAGGAATTGAAAAAACGAGAAGAAACGCAACAAGAAAAAAAAAAAATCTGCCCCACTGTCCAGCATTTAGACAAGACTACTAAATTTCGAAATGGTAACCCTATGTTGGGTCCTTACTATTTTATTTTTTAGTTAAAATGAAGTCAGACGCAATTATTGAATGTTTTGATCTGGTCTTCTGTTCTGATAACGACAAAGACATAATGAGGGCTGTCCACGTTTGTAGCGGACAGGACCGCCCGCGGCTGGCTGTGCTCGGCCATGCAATTAAGTAGGTACCTGATGTAGGCCTGGCTGGCAGGGAAGTTTATGTTTCAAGGGGACTTTTCCCTAAAATGAAACGAGGGTTCTTAAAGGGGTTGTTTTTTCGCTTCTGTTGTTTTTTTGGAAACTTAATTGAAACCTAATAATCAACGTAGCTATTTATTTTCCTATATCTTGCTAGGTAGCTCATTTTTCTTTTTTTTTTACTTAGTCTTTGGATAAGTTAGGTGCCCACGAAATATTTATCGAACATTTTGTCATCACATCAGCTCTTTCACTACACTGTTCTAGATGTAATTAAAATAACTGAAAAGAGGGGAGCGCTGTATGTACTCATTGTTTAAAGTTTTACTAACTATGAGAATAGGAATATAATACTAAGAGACTACCGTGAAATCGCGAATATATTGCCGAAGTTGACAAAATGTACCCTGAGAACGGCTGATTTTTTCTTTATTTCAGCTTTGGTTTCATAGGCAAAGTTGTTCATAATAATAATGAGTACAATTAATCCCCTATTTTCATATTTTTCCTATAACACCTTGTAAAAAAAATAGTAGCGAAGTGGATGTACTAGGGCACCAGTAGAGTAAGGAACTCGTCTTCTGTTTCTAGCACTACCTGACGATGATCGGCGCGATCGTGGCGATCCCGTTCATCCTGTGTCCCGCGCTGTGCATGGCCGAGACCGACCCGGACCGGTCCAACATCATATCTACTATGATCTTCGTTACTGGTATGTGAGCTCTGCTTCTTCTCTCTCTCTCTAACCGATATAAATATTATGCCCGGTCGAAAGTCCTGTACAAGCGTGATGTAATGATTGATTTTAAGGCTCATGGACGACATCGAGTGGGGATTTGGCGCACTCATGTATTTCTCCACGTGATTCTTTACCTACATGCACAACAAACACAATGCTGGATACTTGCTATTTTTTGTTGATGATTTAATCAGTAAATTTGTTGAAAATTCTGGGTTGACATAATTCGGCTGATGCTGATCACTTGATCGGGTCGGCCAATTCGGCAAGATTCAGCTCAACCGAGCGGCACAATATACATTCGTTAGCCTGTGCCGAGTTATGTGTGTAACACCCCTATAATTAACCTCAACACCATTTGTTACCCGGCCGACCGACTTGTCCACTGCTGGGCATAAGACATCTCCAAGCTAAAAAGTTTGGCGAGTATATTGTAGATTAAAAAAAATGTAGGTTTGTGAACAATAAATTAAAAAAAAAAAAGCTTCCCCGCACGATGTACAAAACTGCAAGGTGTAAATTATCGTTGATATTGCTCTTGACAATGAATTTGTCTAATTCCCTCTGATAAGGAACGATAAGATAGACAGCAGATGCTTTTAATACTAAGCAAGTGTACTTTATAGGGCCATAAACCGTTTGTTGATACAATTACGTCTGAGCCGTAACTAGGAACAAATAGAGTTGTTTGCATAGCAGAGATTATTTTTGTTTAGTTGCCAATATTGGAGTTTCCGTATCTGTACAAATACAGCTTGTAGGATGGTCTTCCGAGGTGCCTGTGAAGAGTAGGTACCTATGTCGAGGCCGATGGCCTTCATTGGTAGAAGAAGTAATTTATTTTAACGCCTCTGCCTAACCCTTCCTGATAACCGGCGCGATATTATGAGATGCTGTTTTTAACATTCCAGGCCATATCCATAACAAACGCTTCAATTCACGTCGCAGTGTTAACAATGTTTTTGGAAACAAGTGGTATTCAATCAAAAATTTTAATTCGCACCCCTTGTTCTATTGAATATTCCGGAACAACCATGGAATATTAAAACATTGCCAATCCTCGTAAATAAAGTCCCTTATTCATACTGATATTATAAATGCGAAGTAAGTCTGGCTGTCAATTACCATCTCATAGCGCAACGGCGGAATAGATTTCAATGAGATACAGGAAGCCTAGAGAAGTCATAAAGTACTTTTTATCCAGGTAGCCGTTCTCATGTGGTAATACCCGATCTCTACGACGCGGGTGAAACCGCGGGAAATATCTAGTGTAGACATAAATTGTTCGTGGCTAAATAATAACAGCCGCTTGGGGTCGGTCTTTAGGTTAAGCCGTGCTTGCCTAGGTTGGTCTGTGGATGGGTGACCATCCATTGCACACCGAATTTCTTCCGTGCCTCGGAAAGCACGTTAAGCAGTTGGTCCCGGCTGTCGTTTGTAGATCTTTGACAGTCGTTACAGGTACTGGGTTGTGGAGGTCAGATAGGCAGTCTCTCCATGAAAAATACTGGTATTCAGCTGCAACCGGTTAGACTGGAAGCCGACCCTAACATAGTTGGGAAAAGGCTAGGCAGATGATGATGATGACATAAATTATTCTCTTTAAAATACTTACAGATTTACACGAGTTAGTTGGTACATTAGCATAAGTAACTTAATACTGGCTACACTGGCGGACAAAATTGATGGGCCTTTCATTAGGCACTGGGCAGCTAGGCATGTGCGTACTGGCGTACATGTCGCCAATTAATTTAAGCTTTTTATGTACTAACAATAGGTTAAGATTTTACTAACACTATGTGGATCAATGGTCTGAATTAAATAAATTATTATTATTATTATTAATAATACCCAGTATGCACATATTCTCTGAACATTCTTTACGCGAAAACTCTCGTACATAAATAACGAATTCATCTGATGCGAAAGATTAATCAAAATTCTGTTCCATTTCCCCGCCTGCTGTAGAACGCTGAGAACGCGGCAAATTGAATAGCAGCGTGTAGTACGATGCGAGTTCCTTGCTCCGAACTTACGATACAAGTCATTAGCTCGCGAACGAAGTAATAGTAAGGGTTAGACTAAGCAGCACATTCTATCTCCATAACATGGCTTTCAACTCTCAACTTTCCTAAATTTAAAAGCAATTTTCGAGAGAAATAACGATTGTAACTTGGAGATAGGACTTTTTTCAAAAAAATATGAGTTCCAGAATACTATGTTCGTAACAACATGAAATTTTAATCAGAACAGTAGGAGATAAACACTTTTAACAGTTGTTAAGGCGAACCTATTGCCATCAAAAGAGCACACATCTGGATTCTGGGCTGCTGTTAAGAATTTTCTAGTGGAAAAATTCAATAACACTGCTCGACCTGGGAATCTAGTGATAATTATTTATGCATAGCAGCAGCAGTTGCGACTATGTAACCAACGAGCCAGTCAGGCTGTTCAGCCCCACTCCACAAATTTCTCCTTTTTTTTTTTGTATGGGATGTCATCAAATAACCGCTCTGGGTGGAATAGCGGGGAGTGTCAGACTTTTACTGACTAAAACCCATCCATGTTCCTTCTGTGCCCTTTGTATTCCAGGGCCGCGGTATTTCTTTCGAACAGTCCCGCAGCCCCGACTAATTTCTCCTTGAGTAAACTCTTACTGACCATTTCTTTCGTTGGTTTGACGGTACTGAAATGTAAAAAAATATCAAGAAAAGAGTGCTTTGTTCTTTTCCTACTTATTTTCCGTTGGTCGAAACCCATCTTTTTACTCAAAGACAGAACTTTCATTTTCATGTTTTATGTCTCAGTTCAGACGTGCAGTTCGTCGGGTTTATTCGCGTAGTTTTGCTGAGAATTGTCTGAAAGTTTCATAGTTATGGCTGAACATTTTAATGGGAATAATATAATGTGCACTTTAATGCAGCTGGACATTGTTCAAGGGTACTGTACAGTTTTGTTGAGTTGATAATCATAGTAAGTTATGACTACGATTTTAAGAGAGTCAGTTAATTTAATCTACTTATTCTAAGATTAGTAAAATTTGTTTGTAAATTTGTATGTAAGGGATAATCTCCGGAACTAATGCAATTAAAAAAAAATCCTTATATTTATATCATGCATACCAGCCGAGCCATTACAATTTTTGCGGACGAAGTGCTAGTAGCCTATAATTACTTAGGCAAAATTCACACAATTAGGACTTTACAATGCCAAGTAAATCGGCGTTTCAAAAAAATATCAATATTACCTTCTCATGAAAGAATATGGTTCGCACGAATCCCTCATAGTGTTATGATCCATTATTCGCAAAAAAAAAAAGGTTTATAATGAACCGCTTGCTTTACATAAAAAAGTCAAAATGCAGCCTGGGAATACTTATAAATAATATCAAAGTTCTACTTCGACAAAACGGGTTTTTTTTTGTTTTCGAAAAAAGCCCTACATTCACAAAAATATCAATCCAAATTGCAATAAAACGATTCTTTGGAGGTGCTGGGATTTGAACCCAGGACTTTCAGCATGCGAAGCAGACACTCTACCACTGAGTTACACCCCCGGCTGCTAGCCTGTTCGTAAATAGTGTTTGGTATACACTGCCGCAAGTGTTTTGTATTCTGTGAGTTACCTTACTTTCTCCACCTCGGGCGAGGCCGGCTTCTGCACGTGCTGGCCAACTTGATACACCGACCTACTTTAAATGTTTGACACTTCAACATATTTACTATTGGATGTTGAACCAATCGAATCGGCAGAATTTTCTGAAATATCCTTGTCATATACTTTTTGAATGAACACCTTCTCTGCCAGGAGTCACACTCTGAAAAGGGATTGTGTAAGGATTGTAGCTGTGGGTTTTCTGTACTCTCTGCCTACCCCCATGTGAGTGAGATCTATTGAGTGGTTTTAGTGGTAATACAAAATATCATGCACAGCAAATTTTGTATTAGATCCTCAGCCAAATTACATCACATAACATAACATCACACCGGTAATCCCCGAAGGGTTAGGCCGAGGTGTATCTAATATGTAGTACACCCACATTTCGCCAGTTATGTTTAAGGTTTATGTAATAGAATGGGGGCCAGCCTATTGCCATCAACCGGGCACAAATTCAGATTCCGTGGCTGCTGCTGAGAAATTCCTGATGGAAAAATCCAATAACGCTTTGCCCGACCTGGAAATCGAACCCAGGACCTCATGCTCAGCAGTTGCTTTTGCGAACACTAAGCGCAGGCCACATCGCCAGCTAGCGAGCGAGTCGGGTGACCCCCTTTTCATACTTCTCTCTTCTCTTTCGGTAGTTCATCGTGTGAACGACTCCAGCGATCGACCCGGGCATGAAAAAATTTTGGGTATGAAAAAATGCCCGCCCGGGTCGATCGTTGGCTAGCTGGCGGTGTGGCCTGCACTCAAGACCAACAAGGCAGTCGATGTTTGTAAGCTCGTGGCGTTCTGCAGTCTGACCTACTCCCTTGAACAAAGGCCATAATTTATTTATAGGTATGTTTGTATGACACCTATCTTTTCCTTCCCCCAGGTCTAATAACCTGGCTCCAAGCAACCTTTGGCTGCCGCCTGCCCATCGTGCAAGGCGGCACCATCTCGTTCCTGGTGCCGACACTGGCGATCCTGAACCTGCCACAGTGGCAGTGCCCTGCTGATACTGTGCTAGATGCCATGACGGATGAGGAGCAGAAGGATGTGTGGATGAGCAGGATGTGCGAGCTGTCCGGTGCTATTGCTGTGTCGGCGCTGTTCCAGGTGTTTCTTGGTAAGTGAGGTGCATCTATAGAATACACGGTGGAAGGGACACTGACACACAAACGGTTCCCACGTATTCAGTACAGCATTCTGAACTCCCCCAAATAGAAATGTTTCAAAAATGGACAAAATGTATGGAGCTGTTTTCTTTTTTTAAACAGCGGTTTCATACACTTTGACCGTGTAGGTATTGCAGTTTTGTAGGAAACAGTTGTTTTTTTAATAACCGACGAAAAATTTCTGTGAGGTGGTTTCAGAATGATGTACTGAATACGTTTTAGCGTCGGTTTCTGTTCCACCCTGTATAGTCCACTCAGATTTAAACAAATATTATATGGTGAAAGACCTGTGTCTTTAAAGTGGGCGAGCTTATTGCCACCAACTAGATTAATCCAGTCTTCGGGCAATTAATCCGTTCAGCCCATCGTAGTCCACAGGTGGATATAGGCCTCTACCGAGCTGTCACAACACCATGCCCTCCACCTTTTACATCCAGTCACCATCCTAGCGATTCTGGGCTGCTACTCAAATATTTCTATTGGGAAGCCCCCAATAACACTTTCACAACACCTATACAGGTTTCAATTCTTACTTGTGCAAGTAAACTGAAATTACAGAACAGTCACTAATAAAGATGAGACGTTATGCCATAGAAAAATAAAACTTTAACTATAATATCGTCATCATCCACAGCCCGAACTCACTAACTCAGCCACTGCCGGATTTCGACGTTAGGAACTCAATCTATCAGGTTTATGCCGAGCTTGGACGCTCCATGGCTCTCTGTGCAACTCTCAGTCTATACACAGCCTCCTGCGTGAGCCCCCTCGTGCGTAACTATAATATACATAGTATAATTATTCATCCATGGTTATACGCAAAAATAAAGTCTAGCAAACGCTGTCGTTTACTACTCGTTTGTTTGTTGTAACGCTATAACAAACTTCCACGCTCCTCCGAACAAGAATTTAATTAACCCAGAGAGGACGCAGTTTTTTGCTAACAAAGTAATAAACAAATAGGCTTCCCCGAGCAAAGAGTTTTTACTGTACCGACGTCGTCGTAACTAAATTATCTCCATATTTCCACGCAGAGGCAACTCGCCGCTTTGATGCAAACTTTACTTTTTAAAAGCGCACTCTCATTTACCTTCGCCTAGTTTTTTTTTTTAAACAGAACTTTGAAAGACTCTCATGCACTCATCATCTGAGTGGTTGGTAAACTCGTTATTAGTAAAGTCTTGTGGTAAAAGGTTGTGTTATTGAATTAGAAACTTGGTTCCTTTTCAATGGTATTTTCTTTAACTTGAATACTGTCAAACTAGGACTTGATTTTTCTGTTGATTAAATTTTTATTCGTGGCAGTTGTACCCGTACAATGTCATACAGTCATACATTTATAAATGTCGCTTAGCAGCAGTGCTATGTTTGAAGGAGATAACCACATGTTAACTAACATGTTGATACAATCATGCTCTTGCTCTTCCAAATTGACAGAACGATGTGTTGCTGGAGAGTTTGGACCACTTCTTCTCTGTGCTCATAATGGCGGCCGTTTTGGGGAACTGTCTTTTGTAATTTTAACGTCAGTTTTGAGCTCTCTGCCTAATTTGAATTAATGACAAAATGTCAGCCTTATTCTTGCACAAGCATAGGGTAGATATTATTTCCGTAACGGAACATGTGAAACTTTCTTAAACGAACTCGGCTGCACATTTCATTCCCTCTCTAGCATAGCCGTCACTGTGTCTACAACTTGTACACTATCCGACAGACGTGCGGATCTAGGACTAACTATCTCCCAAGTTCTAAGCCGGGCTTACAGCGACTAGATCAATCAGGTGACCTAGATTGCCAAGGCGTCCTATATTCACTGCTATTCAAGTTTCATATTTCAGTATTCGCATCAGCATGCAATCTCGATATAATCGATTAGTCGTCAGTGTATGAGTATAGTGAGAGACATCAAAGACGTCGACGACGAGGCGTCAAACCGATTAGAAACTTCAGATTTGTAGAGTAGGATGAGGTTACATAGTTCTCTCACCACTCTACTTTCTCGTGGTTTGATTTTAAAAGTTCTGCGACACTTGCATAGGTCGATTCGTGGATGTGAGACCAACAACTACTTAATTATCCTGCCATCCGTGTCTCGGAAACCACGCTTAAGATTTGGCCCCGCCGGCATTCCTAGATCTTTGAAAATGTTTTCGTTGTCGTCAAAAGTCCGATAGTCTGGAAACCAGTGCTACCCACTAACTGGGTTGTGGAGGCCAGATACTCAGTCGCTTATGTGAAATACTGGTAATCTGCTGACTTAGTTAGATTAGGAGCGACCCCAACGTGGTTGGGAAAAGGTAGGCTGATAATCATCATCACATACTGTATCATTTTGAATGTTTGGTCCAGGTTACTTCGGCGTGATCGGTTCGCTGCTGCGCTTCGTGACGCCGCTGACGATAGCGCCTACGGTGGCGCTGGTGGGGCTGACGCTGTTCGAGCACGCGGCTGACGCGGCCTCGCAGCAGTGGGGCATCGCGGCCGGGTGAGTCTTTCCATTCATTTGCTCCAGTGGTCTTCATTACAGGAAACGTGCAATTTTTTGGTTTAAATGCTTTTCTTGAAATTCCTTTGCGAAAGAACACGTCTATCCGTTGTTGCCTGATGATGAACTCACAAACGCACTTTCGCTTTTATAATAATAATTAATTTGCAATTCAGGAGTCGGTATTGGAAACTATATAAAATTAATATTGCGATTAACGATTTTTGTGCCAAAATCATACAACTACACAGACTCAAAACAACGTTAATACCATACAGGCATTATTTATTTCTTGCGGGTTTCGAACCTGAAAGCGCGCAAGAAACCCCTGCCTCGGTGCATAAGCTTAAGCCCAGAGCTGCTGTGCCAGACGTGTGGTCCACTAACAACCATTTGAAACTTCGAATGGCCTCTTGAACGGTAACTTTTACTTCCTGTGCGGTTGTGGGTGCATAAGAAATGATCAGACACAATATATAATTCAAATGGTTCCAAAAACTTTGGCTCAGTAACCTACTTCCCGAAGTAGGCGGTCGTAAGTCGGTGACGTTCATGACAAATTAATGTTTTCTTGTAGCCAAATTGGCGTTCCCCAAACCCACATCCGTCCTAATTCCGCTAAATTATACGTATTATGCAGTTTCAAAGCGAGACTTCCTTTGTAATTTTGCCTTTGACGAGTTCCTCATGTGTAAGATGTGTGTCGTAGTCAGCCCACATAATATGAAATTACCACTTTCGAGTGTAATTCTTGTAAGCCAGGTTTCACAATGCAAAGTAATCACGCTCAGGGAATCGGGGAATGCCGGGGAACTCGTAAACTGTTCCGGAACCCGCGACAAAATGACACAGTAGCGTTTCCGAAACAGGGGATGTTTCACTTCAGTATGATGCCCGGTTAAAGTACTATGAGGTACCTGTATTTATTTGTACCATCTTATTATTATTATTTCTTGAATCGAAACGTGCTTCCGATACAAGGTTTATTTGTATGTACCGATTTATTTGAGGTCGGCGCATTTCATGTTTTTGAATTATTGCATCGCGAGAATTTACTTCCTTGCCATAAATTGATATCATCTGTCACGCAATCCATTCATCTATGTCAGAGTACAAATTAGTTATTAACTATGTCAGGTGAATTTCGCAAAATTTGTACCAGGCGTACAGCGAAATGTCAGAGGTTAACGCACTACCTGCAGGCTCCATCGATCCGTATCGGGCTAGTTATCACTCCCCGCCCAGATGTAGGCCAGCCGACATGTCCGGCGACTTGTCGATTGATGTGTTGAGTCGAAAGTCAATCACAGGAATTATTCCGATTGCAATATATTAATTTGCATGGCAACGGGTTTTTAAGCTGCAGCCTCGCCCGCCCGGGAGAATGTATGTCAAGTATTTTCCGATCGGTTGTAGGTACTCGTGTAATAGTTGTAGGTACGCCTACATTTTGCTTCTTGTTAGATGTGCTTGCTGTATAAATCACGACTCGGGGTTGCAGCGGTTTACAAGCAACCATTCGGGTATCGAACCTAGGACACTCAGCAATCGTGACTGCGACCATGAGATTAACAAGGCAATCATAAAAAAAGTGTTTAGAAAACCCATTGGAGTTTGAACACGTTGGTTAAAACTTATCATAAAGGATAATGAAGTTAAAATTAAGTTATAGCAAAAACTACTATAAAAACACACTTTTAAAGGATAAAATCCCTATTTGTATCAACGGAGTTCATGTAGCGGGCTCCACGAGGAGTCTCGACTAATAGATTATCCGGGACAGGGGCGAGTCGGGGCTACTAACCCTATTAGCGTCCCCACTAATGGAAAACTTACCATATTTCACTAGACCAGTTTATTATTTATTACAACGTACAAGTTATATTTTCCCGGTTTTAAGCAGAAATATCGTTTAAGCACTTTAAAGATTTGGTTTACTTAAGGGACGAATCTTTAAGGTACATTCAAGGGTTGACTGTTTACAGGGTGGAATATTTCAACGCCACCTGTAGGGAAAGTACTCTAAATACTGGAGATAGAAAATTTTACTCAAAGAAAAATAAAGGAATTATTTTTAAAAAGAAATAAATCTGCACTCAAAGATTTTCGAAAATCCGCTTGCCAGACTCGGGAATCGAACCGGCGAAATTCCAAAAAATAACACCCTGCACTTTTATGGCATAAATCGATTGGGTTAATCATAAGGATCAAATTTCTCTAACAAACATGATAAATTAAATGAAAAGAAAACCATGAAATCTAAACTTATTTTAATAGAACAAAAAAAAGGGTAAACTAACTAATTAGTTGCTCAAAATGAGCTCCATTCGACCCTGTATACCTTGTATTGTATTGTATAACGGGCTGGTTTCCGCAACTCCACGTCAAAGCGCGTATTTTGCGTGCGGTCCCTGTAGATAAAGGGTGTAAATAGACCCTTAACGAAGCCGAAAGACACTTGTTCTCCCCGCTATTGCGATCATTTTTTTGCTGTAGACCATACCTGGGAACCTTCTAGTTACGGAGATATTGGGGGTCAAGTCCCAACTTTTTCAGAAGTTTTTTTTTAATACTACTTTTTAACATTTTAACTTTACTTTAATTACCTCCATGACCCGTTTACTATTCGAAGCATTCATCAGCACCAAGTTTTGAGTGCTGTACATTGAGTTTTAACGTAAAATGTGATTTTTCACTCCAAAAAAAAAAAGTCGTTTCCCAGCAAACATTTTTGCGTAGGGTGACTTAGTTTGATGTACACAATGCTTGGTTGACGGCTTCGTGAAGGGTCCGTTAACACCCTGTATGTTCTTATATCCATCTATTGGGTTATTAGAGCTGATTTAAGTACCTAAACGAATCAATATAGACAGAAAATACCATTCAACTGAAAGCTAGTTTCCTGTTTTATTTCAGCTAAAACTCCATTCTATTTCCAAGCGAAGCTTATCAATTATGGTTGTCACAGCTACCAGAGATATATTTATTTTCAGCTGCACTTTTCCGGACTAAACTAGTTTTACACGAAAATGCATTTAAGTTACCGGCAGTATTTTTATCTTGTTTGCAAGTGCCTCCAAATTTAGGGTGTCGCAAAATGTATGCAAATTAATCTTAATCAAGAATTATATGCAGGTAGGCAGTTCCACAAATAATGGGATAAGGCTAAGTAGAGAGAGAGAGAAGTTTTTTGCACTTTCACAAGAGTTAAGTCCCCTTCATTCGGCATTTAGACGGCACGGTTGGCGCAGTGGCTGAGCTATTGACTGCTGCGCTTCGTGTCGCGGGTTCGATTCCCGCACGGAACAAATATTTGTATGGCCTATACTTATAGGTAGTTGTTCCGAGTCTGGCTGTTTGTGTATGTGAGTTTAAATGTTTGTAAACACACCCACGATACAGGAGAAATTCCTAGTGGGTGTTTTTATAAAAAAAAAATTATAGACCCGATGCGATGCGTTTTTTTCTTTATTTGTTTTGAACCGGCATTTATACACATACATTTAATGTTAGAGTATCCAATACATATACACAACATTAAATCAATCAAATCACAAAATTAATTAAATTTATTGTAAAATTTTGCATATCATCTATATCTAACTATGTATTAGGAATCTCAACTGACAAAACCAGTATGTACCAATACTTATTGCAAATAAATGATTATGATTAGATTATTGCCCAGTAAGAGCATAGAATAGTTAATGAATAGTTACTGTGTCAAAATTGTTCAGGTCACGAAGTTCCGGTTATTAATGTCGGCAACAAATAGCCACTTGTTGATGACGCACGCAACCGTTGCCATCAAGATGATGGTGTGTAGTTAGCTACAAGTTTTGGCAATTTACAAAATGGCGGTTCCAGTTTCCTTTGTAACTTTTCGTGATTCAAACAAATTTTCGTTTGTAAGCAGTTTACGGTACGTATTATTCAACTGCTACAGGTGTTTTGCAAGGACCTGTATCTAACAAAAAAAAGTGGTATTATCAAATTAACTTAATAGGTATGGGTAGGCAGATCGATAAGTTCTTGCAACTTCCTTTTCTAATCTGATTCAGGAGCTTAACCTGGTAACTAAAAACAAATCTAATTAACGTAATGCCATTCTATGTTATCTGTAAACGTTTTGAGGCTAAGTAAACAAAAATGAGATCAAAAACATCGTTAATTTAAACGGTTTTTTTTATCAAGATTTCCTTGTAGTATTTATTTATACATTTTCGTTTTATTTTAAAATGTATCAATTTGTCGGAATCCTTGCCGCATAAATCTCTTTGTTCCCGCGTCCGGTACCAGGAGCTCATAAAGGTCGAGCGAGGTGAGCGGTCGCCATGACAACCGGGTCGCCGGCCGCGCGGCCTCTCCCGGCTGCAACAAGTGCGCTCTATTGATTTCATCTGCATCCCGCTCCGGCCACTATCTATGTTGTATTTCATGTAACGCTGCGAAAATATTAACTGAGGGTAACATTAAAAATACATTTTGTAGTATGAGCGGAGTCTACGACATTTTCAGGATGTAAAGTAGTTTTGGTGCTGGGTCTGTCTATTCCACTTCCAAACTAGTTTTTTTTACTATTAATTACTAATTTGTACCTCCCGACAAGCAATTTATGTTTAGAAACGACAAAATACCAAAGAAAAAATTTGCAACCTCTGCTCTGTAAGCGCTCCTGCACACGATGCCGCCACCGCGCCGTCGCCGCGCCGAGGCCGCACAACTACAATGTACATACGAGTCGCGCGAAGACCGCCACCGCGCCGCCGCCGCGCCGCCACCGCGCGCGGTCCTCGTCTCGCCATTTCTTAAAAAGTTATGAACGTGCATGTTCATACGCGGCCGGCAATGGAATGAATCAGGATAATGAAATAACTGGGAACGCGCGCGGTGGCGGCGCGGCGGCGGCGCGGTGGCGGTCTTCGCGCGACTCGTATGTACAGTGTAGTTGTGCGGCGTCGGCGCGGCGACGGCGCGGTGGCGGCATCGTGTGCAGGAGCGCTAACAGTTTTCCGGGTATTCTCAAACCTCTTTACATTTCTGTGATCCTAGTCCTTTCGCTTGTATTTTTGCACTTCCTACGGATAAAAAAAACAATCACGGAAGGACAGATCATGAAAAAAAAACATCGGTTTAATCCAATTAATTATTATCTTTTGATGAAGTTCACGTTCACCCCTCTTGATTTATTCTAATTAACTTTTCATTTATCTTTGACTTCATTTTAGTAAATCTACTGAAGAGAAATCTAGTGATGTCAATGTCCGAGTTCTCTACTGGCACATAACAGATTTATGAGAATATTCTAGAATTCTATGTAGATATTCCACTGCGCATTATAGAATTGTTCGTTGGTTGTAAAATATGTAAGAACAAAGTAGCATTGCACTCAGAATGTCTTAACTGAATCACGTGTTTGCTTTAACGGTATTAATCCTCCTCTTATCTCATGTGTAAGTAAGGAATTCTTTGAAAGACAATCTCATCTTGGTCCAGCTACGATGAGTTCTCTCATTATTCCCAGCTTTTTTATATTAACGAGAAGTGTGAAATCAGCACTGATAACAAAATTAATTAATAACGTTTTTACAAGTAAATATCGCAATTCAAGGAATATACTTCATTCTTTAGATCGAACATCATCTTGGTCAAACACGCATTTAATCAAAACTTTACCAGTGAGTCTAGTGGTCGCAAGCGCGACTGCTGAGCAAGAGGTCCTGGGTTCGATTTCCAGGTCGGGCAATGTGTGATTGGGTTTTTCCATCAGGAATTTCTCAGTAGCAGCTACGGAGTCTGGATTTGTATCCGGTTGACGGTAATAGGCTCGACCCATATTACACATGGGACTTAAACTGGCGAAATAGGGGTGTACTTGTTAGGTACACCTCTGCTTAACCCGTCGGGCGTGATGTTATATTTATGTTTACCAGTTACTGTATTGAAAATTCGTTCAACAAAAGCTAATTATAATTTACGCCATGTTACAAAGTTATGTGAGGCATGAGGCGGTTATTACCTCTCAAACAAGCAGCTAATTAACTGACACTATTGACTTACGGCCGCGCGCTATCTGTTAATTAGTGATTATAATGGACTAGCTTTTGGGAGGCTAATAACTATTTTATGTAGCTATGTGTGTCAATAGGGAATATGAATGTAAGTTTTTTATGGTGGATTACTGAAATACTGACATAGCATGGCGATCAATCACGTCAACTATATTAGAAAACTATGGGAAATTGTTGGCTGTTATGAATTTCATTTATTATACCTCCAATAAATCGTACACCCAGGGTATCGTATTACCCAGTACTAACTGGGTTGTGGAGGTTATATAGGCAGTCGTTCCATGCAAAATACTCGTTCTCAGCTGCATCCGGCTAGACTGGAAGCCGAGCCCAACATAGTTGGGAAAAGGCTAGGCAGATGATGTACCTCCAATTAATAAAACTCATCAACCTGTACCCACAGACCCACAGGCCTGCAACCTGTAGACCCTGTAATCTAATCCAATGCTCAAGACCCTAGATTTATGTTAGCAACAGCTTCAAATCTAAATTCATGTTTGAAATGTAAAATCCAAAAATTAATTGTATGGTTACCACCAAGTGCATATTTCTTAACTTTTCTTCACAATTCCGTTAAATAAACACTTTAATATTCTAAAAGGATTAATAACAAAAGTTCTTTGTAGACGGAGCTTTGACTTTAAAATAGAAAGCGAATGCTTTGCATACAAATGTATGAAAGGAGGGTACATTTACCCCGCAGCTTTATTCGGCTACGACCCAACTCGAGAATTTTAATTTGACAACCGCATAATTGTTTCGAAGCACTGTATCTGTGATACACCTACATAGAAAATAGTTAAGAATTTCTATCTTTGTATTGAATCGGTCATCTTCAGTATTTGAGGTCGAATGGATTATATTTGCGTAGCCATAAATTATAATACTTTGAATTGACTGCGACGTCAGATTGTGGCTCCGATTCCTGCGCAATAACTCAATTAGGTCCCGGATCAGCGCTACTGGTCAAAACGGAAGACTGGTCAAAGCTGATTGTAGATGCTGTGTCCATAGCTTAGTCCTTAATTTTGGCCAGTGAGGTCAAGCTATTTTGAAATAAACGTGAATTTGAATGACATTGACAGATTTTCAACCAATGACGATGCTTGGTACAAGCTACGCTAGCGCCAGTAGTTTTACAGTTGCCTTCCCAATTCCTAAGGAATACATCGTAGTCCTGCCATCTCCTTCGTGGTTTGCATTATTATACCAGAATTTTTGATGCAATCCGTTCCCCAGAAGTAGCTATTCAGTTGTCAACTGGGAAGTAGCCGCGAGTTCGACGCGGGAAGAGATTTCGCAATTTGGTTTGACAAGTTAATACTTTCGAGAAGTTTGGATGCTTAATACGGGAAATTGATATTGATTTTAAGATATAATTGTTTCTTGATTGTACGCTCTAGAGATTTTATTAGAACCTAAAACCATTTCGAAGTGTATTTAAAAATATAGAATGTGTTCCTGAAACTGTTTTAAGTCATTTGTTTTGAAAACTAGTCATTTAAACATAGGCCACCTTTTGAACGCCAGATCATAAAATCACGCGCGTGTCCACGCCAAGCCACAATTTCACTTACCATTTTGTCACATATTTGTGTCGTTTCGCATACAGGGCACGCGCTAGCTTGTCACGTATATGTGACAATGGCGGTTAAAACGTTTATAATCTTAGGTCTTCTTTTTATTTCATATCGATGGTACATCTTATCAAATTACCTGGGTCCAGTACGCGGCTCGTTACGTCAGTCGGATTTTTAAGTCCTCTAAATTCTTGATACTCCAGCAAGTGGGCCATGATCCGGTCGGGAGCACCGCATTCATACTGAGTGTCGGACTCTTTAATCGTGTAAAGAAATACTTAGTAAGTTTATGTTTTCGCCTATTAAAGCTCTTATTTCTAGATTCCTATTTCAACTTTAAGGCCCTCTCGGTGGCATGTAGGTACAGTCACGAGCACCAATGTGTCAACACTTAGCAACTTTTAAAAATGTTTTTCTCCTACTGTTCTGATTAAAATTTCATGCTTTTACAAACATAGCATTCTGGAACTCATATTTTATGAAAAAGATCATATCTCCAAGTTACTATCGTGATTTCTCGCCAAAAATGCCTTTTAAATTTAGGAAAGTGTATACATATTGGTGCTATTGATTGTACCTGACAACAGCTCCTGAAACTTCCAACCCTCTTACATTATCTTCACATTACACAGTACATACTTCCCCGCGTGTAATTCGAGCGAGTTCATTTGGATTACCTTCCCTTTGATCTTCACCGCGTAATCGCCGCCATTTTGTAATTAAACGCACTTTGGCGGTAACCCCGTTGAATTTTAAACCTTCGGTAAAGGTGGTAGGTCTGGAATTTAGTTTGAAGATGTTTGTTCGTTAATACTTCAACCAAGTAATCATATAAATAATTAAATTGGTACTTTGTTAGGCAACTCTTACTCTTGTATTGTTTTCTTGTTATAAACTTATTCTTTGACAAAAACTCGTTAAGACACTGTCGATAAATAAGTGGTTTATTTGAAATTCGCTTTCGCTGATACCTTTTGGCAAACAAAAATATACGTTGTGGTATTCACTCATCCGAAAGGAATTTTCAGAAAATAACTGATGCTCTAAGAGCGCGATAACCGAATGCGGCGTGACTGAAGACCTGTCATCTTGGTCTTCCGTCACGCCCATTCATTTGACGTAACGAAAATCATTCATTACACAATAACACTCGATCAAATACTACGTAGGTGGACAGTACGTTGCCTTAACCAGTTAATTTATTTCCAAGTTACTGTTTGTTTTCTCTACATCGATACTAAAAGAAAAATTCAACCTAGGTGATACTCGCAAAGTCGCAGAAAGAAAAAATATTTATTTGTCGCAGGGACATGTCGTGTATATAAAAAAATAAACAATAATCATACAACGCATAAAATATATTATAAATACAGCAGGCAAAAACAAAAAAAAAAAAAACAGCTTGCACGTCGTGAATTAGACAAGCAGGTCAGCATGATGCTGTGCTATGGCAGCACAGCACAGCGCTGGTTTTCAGTGGTCACCCGTGAAAAAATGTACGGAAGCCAAGACAGCATAAATATTTGGTTACATGAAATAAGAAAATATAATAAACAGTACTTGGATTACAATATAAAACAGCTACAAGAAATACAATAAACAAAATAAATACAAATTATTTTTTTTAGTCTAATACCGCGAGATATACCAAAATAATCAAGAAAAGAAATCCCCTAAACAATACGGAAAGTCCAAAGCCGCACAATGGTTCTACAAATTGTACAAAACGCTTGAAGGAAGAAAGTTGATCCACTTAAGCTTCGCTAATTTTTCATTTTCCGCCAACTCGATTGAAAATGCTATGGATTAGGTGGTCATAACGTTGTTTGAGCAAAATGCAATCTAACGGCTTCTTAGCTTCGTTGTAAAAGAATCAACAATGTTATTTATGAATGAATGCTTCGTTGGTCTGTTAGTCGCCAGCGCAACTGCTGAGCATAAGGTACTGGGTTCAATTCCCAGGTCGGGCAAGGGCGGGTTTTTTCCATCAGGAATTTCTCAGTAGCAGCCACGGAGTCTGGATTTGTGCCCATTTGATGGCAATAGGCTCGCCGCCTATTACATGCGTCTAAAGGTCTAAAGAAGTCTGCCCACTACACCGTACCATACCATGACCGTGCTATGAACGTATCAGGCATGGAAACAAACATGACACGGACTACTATAGGTATACTATTAGGTACACCTTTGCGAAATCCTTCGAGAATTGCCTGCGTGATGTCATTATGATGTTAAGTCACAAATCTGGTCAAGTAACAAGTCACAACTACCCACATCCCACATGACAAAGCTGGGACGAAAGCTTATGCCTCGTTCTAGTGGACTAGTGATTGAAGTGGTCGTTCAAAGCGGCGATGCAGATTATGCAAGCGCGCTGCTTTGTCCGCGCAAACAATGCTTGTCGACACAAAGGGTGCTAGCATGGCGGCGTTGCATTCGATTTTTAAATCCTCGCCACATATGGGCTTGCTGAATAGCTTGAAGAAGTTTACGGTTCTTTTTATAGGCAGATTTAACCAATTTTGTTCGCGATCAGCACATCTAAATCGCGTTCAATAGCTGTCAGTATCAATATTCCACAGCAATGTCAACACTGTGATTGGTATTGGACAGTGTGGTGAAATTCGCACTTAGATTACGATCAAATATCTAGGGTAAAGAATTAGTGTTTGAATATAATCCAAGCAAAAGTTGACACATAAATAATATCATTGAAAACCTAATTTTAGTTCACTGTAAGATTTCCCTAAGATATTTCACCTTTTCATCGACGGCTTACTGCCCTATACCAAATTTATTTTGCTTCGACGCACTACTGGTTTTTCTTCCCTTGTCACATTTACATTTAAAGAGAAAAAAGATAAGAACTAAGAGAATAGTTCGCAGACGAACACTGAGCCGCACCGACATCCCTCTAACGGATTTAAAATTTAATTTATTTCATCGGAACAATGGAATGAGATTGCGTGAGCGGTGCTATCTCGTGATTGGAAATATTTGCCTTGACGGTTCCGCAGGGGCCGCGCCGCGCCGGGTGCCGGCCGCCGCGCCCGGTGCCGGTGTCAGGCGCCTGGTGTCGGTGGCGTGGCTGTGGATGGAGGAATGGTGTAGGATCACTACTTATTTGGGAAAAGAAGTTTCAGAAAATTCTCTCTTTAGGTCGCAAAGTTTTAAGCAACTAACGTCCTTAATAATAAACACGGTTTAAAGTTACAATCAGTATATTATAGTAACTTGAAAATTTCATACGTTTCCTGGAGTTTAATTTTGATCAAATTTAATTATACCTCTTATCGTGTTGCATTATTCTTGATCAAAAGTTATCAATAAAAAGATAGTTGTGACAAAATAGAGATAATTAGGTACAGTTTTTAAAATACTAGGTACAGTATACTATGAAACAAACAACCAAACACGGCTTAGTAAAAGTGGCAAATAAAAGCCAATCCATTCCTTATTTTCCTCTAGACAATTGATTGAATTACGCGAGGATATAATTCAATAACCCGGTCGCAGCCCTAACCCCCCCCCCTCCCCCCACCTCCCAGCCCGCGGCGAGCGGCACGTGAGATTACTAGAGCACACAACTATTTATTTAAAGCGTTCGAAGCGGAAGAAATAAACACGAACCTATCTTAACAACTCGCTACACGTGTGTTACACGAAACAACTTTGTTATTACCAACAGTTTTATTCACCATTATTCATAAGAAACGTGAATGTTAAGCTGTCGCGTTTTGGTCATTATTTACGATGTACTTTATTGAAAAAGATGGCTTTACAGTCTTGTACCGTTTACGGGTTTACGCCTACAACGCTACGCTTCGCAAAAGATATGAATGTGGCTAGGACTGCTTAGAATAGTATTGAATCAGGTGGCTGGGTACAAAAGGATCTAGGCTTGTCTAATCTCCTCTTCACTTGAGTGAACCAGTGCACAGTGGTGCGTTTAAACGAAACCTATTTTCAGACTTATTCAAACGTAGTTCACAAGAAAAGTGCTTTGAACAAAATGGAAGATATGGTTACATGCTTGTATTCTTATTTCTCGCTCATGGTTTTAAATAAATAACACTTCTAAGTCTCCATACTTAGTCACGTTTTCGATAAAAGGCAGCATTTCTGTGGGAATCTGTTGTTGATTTTTCTATCGACCTTTCTATGAAAAAATGGCTGCGTCTAAGAATTTTAGAATGGCTAAATATTAAATGTTGACAAAACTAAACTTGGAGCAGTTGGCTAGCAGATTCGTTCCAAAAAACCTAGGCTCATTATCACTGTTTTTTTTTTAAATTACCCATAGACAGCTCCAGTATTTATTAATTAAGTAGTTTAAACTCGTATTTGTTACAGGACATTCTCGTTGCTGACAATATTCTCCCAGTGTATGACCAACGTGACCATACCTACGCTCACGTGGAAGAGGGGCAAAGGTATCACCATTGCCTGGTTCCCTCTCTTCAAACTGTTCCCGGTAAGAACACCATATGTAATCAGAATAATATTGTAACATTGGCGGTACGAAGAAGAGAAATTCAAAAATTGAACTCGTTAATACTTTTTTCTTTTTGATTTAGCTATCGCCCGGAATCTTCTTCTAAATATTCACCCTTCATATTTAAATATTCTCTATTTACTTATTTTTAAGTTTTAAGATGAATTTCGTTGTAGATATTTTTTTGAAATTTAATTAGATAAATCCTAAGAGAGAATTTAACCACTTCGGAGGTAACCTTCTATTTAAGTACAAATAAGATGCCCGTTCTTCTCAGAAAGCTGGTAGTATTTCCTTGAGTACTCAGAACTATTTGTTGGTAGGTACTGCTAACAATAGTGATAATGTGGGCGATGTGCGCTGTGCTGACCGTGACCGGCGTGTTCCCGCCCGAGCACCCCGCCAGGACAGATGTGAAGCTCAATATTATTGAAGATGCACCCTGGTTCAGGGTGCCATATCCTGGTAAGTCTCGTAAAATATACTCAGGTCTGATTCAGATTGGTAACTTTATCGAACAACTGCAGCCTTCCTAAAAATCCTTGTAGATTTGTTCCTCTCAGTAAAACCGTACCTTGAAAGACGTTCATTTTGTACTTAACTTGAATTAAAAGAAATTTTATTTAGCCAAGGGGTGTCGGGTTTAACCAACAGACAACTTTTTGAATTTCATACACGGTAATTAGACTATAATATTTTTATTATGATTATAGTGTTACAACAATCATAAGTCTACAAGTAACTAACTGAGGTAGCTAAAAAAGATGTTACAAACTGTTTTAGCGTAATGACACATTTGCCATAATATTAATACAAGACGTTAATTACAAAGAGTTTGACTCATTTGTATAATTTGTGTTAGGCCAATGGGGAGCGCCTACAGTGAGTGTGGCAGGAGTGCTGGGTATGTTAGCGGGAGTGCTGGCCTGCACTGTGGAGTCCATCAGCTACTACCCAACCACAGCCAGAATGTGCGGTAAGAAGAAGTATACGTTTTGTTTTGAATTGATGGGCAATAGCACCCAAAGGTTCTAGAGTGTTGACCACGTACCGAGAGGCAAAGCGGGGGTTGGAAGTCCCAATATGGTAACCGATGACTTCGAACAGGCCATGTATGCGAGAAGCGTAGTATCGGCGATATGGTGAAGCTTGGAGCAGGACCCAAGGAGTGGACGTCTTTAAATTATATTAAACCTTAAAGTGTAAATTTTATGTCCGATTTTCTTTTGTCCCACTCTTGGGGCCGGACCTTCCCTTTCTGCTTCGAAACCTGTCTATCTTATGCAAGCCCCGCAACCAGGATCAGATTGTCACACACCACCTCCACCGCGGATTACCTGACGGCGAGAACACATGCTGCGCCGACCCCAAATAAATTGCAATAACGGCAGGAGAATGATGACAATGATCTTTCTTTTATCTCTGCCAGCGGCGCCCCCGCCGCCCCTGCACGCCATCAACCGCGGGCTGGGGACGGAGGGGCTGGGCACTGTGCTGGCGGGGCTGTGGGGCGCGGGGAACGGGACCAACACCTTCGGGGAGAACGTGGGCGCCATCGGGGTCACCAAGGTATGCAGCATGCGGTGGGATTTAGCAAGGGTTGGGTGTTATTATGAGCAAAAGAAGTAGTCAAAAAAGTTGGGGAGCTTTTTCTGACCCCTAATACGCATTAAAATATTGATTGGTGTGAAGGATGAGACATCAAATAAAAGGAAAATTCGTAGTTATCAAAGCAGTTTTGTTGAGTGTCTAGAAATTTATTAGTCTACCTGGATTTTAAATGTTTCATGTTGATAAATCCCGCGTCAAAGCTCAGTGCAGCTTCCAACAGCGCCAGATTGCCTGCACAAAAATAGATATTGATTAGGGTGCCCTGAACTTTGAAACCAACAATTCTTCAACATTCTCAATGAATACAACTTTCTAAGGTTTTAATATTGTGTGAGTGATCTAGAAAGCTTCTCTACGGGCCACCGCGTTGTACACATGTCGGTCTTGTTATTAAATTCAGTTTGTGCCAGCAAGTTATACAATCCACTTATTTCTCATCACAATCTTCGTGACCTTAACACTGTATTCAACAGTTTTTGGTCATATCAAGTAACCGACATGTGTACAACGCCCGGAGAGAAGTATTGTATGTTTATGCGCGAGTGCGCGACAACGCCCGTCGCCCGCGCACCCTGACGGGTTTTCTGGTTCAGAACAAGGCTTACATCGTTGTAAAATTTAATAATTTTTGCGTTAATTCAACAAAGGGCAGTGCTGACGACAGGTGTCGCTGTCGGTAGCAAGCACGGCGGGTGGTGTAGTTGTGTATACTTCAACATTGTGGTCGCGTCGTGAAAACATCGGACGTTCGGACCGACGACGCAATAGTGTGGCGTTGTTTTAATTACTTTATGTGGTTTGTATAATTTTGGGGGAAGCTTCCAGTTAAAATGGGTCATTAAGGTGAATTAACTATTTTTTATTTAATATTTTTTGTTAAAAAGACTGAGGGTTTGATCTTCTATCATTCTCCTTTATTCCTAAATTCAGCATGTACGCTTGTTTAAATAATAGGTTTACAAACACTAGTATATGGTTTTTGGTTGCTGATGCCGAAAATGCAGTCAAAACCGAAATCCGAAATGGGAAGATGTAACTCCAAACTCGCGAAGTGGGGCTACCAGCAGCGGGGTGTAAGTGTGGAGCTGTGTCGAAAACTAAATTCCTGCATTCTTAGCCCAAAAACAGCCGAAGTGGCCTCTGCGCTGTCACCGGCGACGCCGTGTAAGTGGCGCAGTTCTGGGCTAACAAAACTTAAAAATAATACTGTCGTGCCAGCAACACGAAGAAGGAGAAGAATATATTTACTGCGGCTTCCACTTTACGGCGTCCTTCGCAGGTGGGTTCCCGGCGCGTGGTGCAGTGGGCGGCAGGGCTGATGGTGCTGCAGGGTGTGGTGGGCAAGCTCGGCGCCGTGTTCATCATCATACCGCAGCCCATCGTGGGAGGGCTGTTCTGTGTCATGTTCGGCATGATTTCCGCTTTTGGTACGTCCATCATCATGTGTTATTTATGTATATGCCTTAACCTGAGTCAAATAAATGTATGCTTTCTTTCCTTTCCTACTCCGTAGATCTCCTCAATCACGTACTCAATCGTCGGCTATTCTCATCCAGCTGAATTAAGTCACTTTGCAAAGACCGTCGCTCCATCAAGCCAAATAATAAGTTCTATGTTGAGGGTTTTAGTTTCCGCACTTAGTATTTAAAGTGGACCATTGTGAGTGAAACCAGAGGATAACTTACCTTATGTTTCCGATATGCGGTAAATGCCTATCTGACCTCCATAACCCATCATCATCTTCCTTATTCTCCCATGTCACGCAATCATGTACTCCTTTTTCTTTCACCTGACACAATCCATCCATCGTTTCCTTGGTCAACGCCATAACCCAGTTATTGGGTAACATGATACTTCTAGATAAGTCTTGCGGGTTCTAACAACTCGTAACGACTGTCAAAGATGATAAATGACATCTAGGTCCAATGGCTGTCACTCTAGCTTGCTTGATCCTTTATAATGCTCATTTCTTTATTCAGGTCTATCAGCTCTTCAATACGTGAACCTGAACAGCTCTCGGAACCTGTACATCATCGGGTTCAGCATCTTCTTCCCGCTGGTGCTAACGCGCTGGATGGCGGCACATAGCGGGGTCATACAAACGGGGGCCGAGGCTCTGGATGCTGTTCTGCAGGTGTTGCTGTCCACGTCCATCCTGGTCGGCGGAGTCATTGGATGTCTGCTGGATAATCTGATACCAGGTAATCGCTTTACTAAAACGAAGAACACTTTTGGACTGTGTCGTATTTCAATCGTAATTATAAAATATAAAAGTAGCTGTCTTCCAATACATCATAATTAAGGACTCCAAGGAAAAGCGTGCGCTTCCGTATTATTCGTGTTGCCGAATTACCATGAACGTCATGGAATGGAATACAGTAACCTGCCGCAGAATCAGATACATAATTATTTAACATCGCGCCACCTTGTTCCACCTTCTGGTGAGAACCCCTTTGTGTTATGCTTCCTTGGTGTGTGCAAATCTAACCCATAGAAGATAAACCTTGCATCTGTTAACTGTAATCAAAACATCAGGTACCGACGAAGAACGTGGATTAGCAGCTTGGGCTAAGGAGATGTCTCTGGACGCAGCCGGAGTGTCTGAAGAAGGAGACACCTACGACTTCCCGGTGGGAATGGGACTTATACGAAGGTAACACTTATTTAAGTACCTAGCCTGCAAAATTCTCTTTGGAACAGAAGGTAAGCAGTGGGCAACTGAATAAAATTATGTCATCTTTTATTTTTAGGTGGACATGGACCCAATATCTGCCATTCATGCCAACGTACCAAGCTGGGAAGTTCACAGCATTATTCACGAAGAAAGAGGTCTGATTACATAGTGGTTAAAACTTTAGTTCAATTAATTGTTAAGCAATCGGTTGTCAATCTGTGTGCCATGGTTGCCGCACCAATGTGTAATTGACAAACGCAGTTGAATGAAACTCGTATTTATGTTAACTTTTCTAACTAGGTAACTATGCTTTAGAGAACGGGTTTACGTTAACAGGGCAGTAGGCAAGTTTCGAATTTAAACATTCGCCAGTCTAACGACCTATAAATACAGGTCCCGTCACGTAAAAAGAACGCTGAGCGACTGTGAAGGGTTTGTGTCTTTGCTTGGATATAGTCGCATCCTGTAGTACTAAGCTAATTGTTTTATAATATTAGTGTAATTGTTCTATAGTAGAATCATAATAGGTACTTTACTAGCTACTTAGTACTTTGGAATAGGCTGGTATTCAAAAAACAGATAATGTTTACTTGATCGGTCAGCGTTCTTTTTGCGTGACGGGACCTATACCCTTCTTATAGTCATGTAAAATATACAGGTCCGAAGGGACACCAACGCGCAAACGGGTACCAAGTATTCAGTACATCATTCTGAACCCCCATTTTTCATCAGTAATTACTGCTGTTTGATTTTTCGCTGATGAAACATTTCAATGTTTTTAGGGATACGTGGTAACCGTTTGTGCTACGGTGAGGGTTTCCACCCTGTATATCCTGCAAAAGAATATAAGAGGATATAATACTTAAATATCCTGCGCTCTAGAACTCAAATTGCCGACGTGGCTCAAAAAGCTGCTAAACTGAAATGGGACTGGGCAGGCCATGTCTGCCGGATGCCGGCAAAGCTGTGGGCCCGCATATCACAAAACTGGAGCCCTGAGACAGTTAGACGGGGTCGCGGCAGACCGAGGAGAAGATGGCGGGACGCCTTGGATGACTTTCTCGTTAATTGGCGAGAAGAGGCGCAACATCGAGAAAAGTGGAAGGAATGGGGGAGGCCTTTGCCCAGGAGTGGGACAGTTCAGGCTGACTAAAAAAAAAATCAAATTATTCATTCATTCCATTTTGCAGCATCAGGCAAATTTTCTTTCACCTAATTACTTACCTATCTAAGATTGTAAAACTATATTTACTTACCTACATTTAAGTATCATTAAATTAAGTAGAAAAATGTACATAGAATGAATTATTGTTGAAATAAAATCTAAATGAAAATAAATGGCGATAACAAGCGAACTAATGGGTTTTTGATTATTTTACACATTTTTATCGTTCGTTCGTGTTAATTTAGAAGTGGTAGATATATTGATTCAGTTTTGTTGTGGACTGGGTAATAAAAAAGTGATTGGAGTTTAAACATTGATGAATTAAGGTTTTTATATTGGTATGGACAAGGAAAGATTTATAATTTTTGCACCATTGTTACCCGACTGCCAAGGAAGGGTTATGTTTTTCACGCGTGTCTATAAGACACGTGTTTGTTTGTTTTTTGTAAATTTCTTTATTACTTACCTCGTATGTTCCAAATCGCTGGATGGATTTCGACGATTAAGGTATCATTAAATTCATCTCAAAAACCCAAATGTACTTAGATAGGTATTTAAAAAAAAAATGGCGGTTTTTTGTAAGTCGTTAATAAAAAAATGTCGAGTAGGGTATCAAAATGAAGGAATTTAAAAGGAGATTACTTACAAATTTAAATATATAAATATTTAGGTACATAATACAATTTGTAGTCGAGTTTTTTGATACTTTTAATTAAATGTTACTTGTTATGGTAAAATTTTATCTAATGTAACCGGCATATTTAAGGTAGTTTTTTAGTTTCGATTCACAAACCTGATAACAATATAGTTTTATTATAAACCGGCAAAAAAAAATTCCTAGGCATCTTCACTTTACTTTACTTGCTCACCATTTCATTCATTTTATTTAAATCGATTTCTAAGTACATATGTACGCCACTTGACGAGTTCCATGGGAGGTGGCAAGTGTCAAGTTTGCTGCTGTACCTACAAGGTAAGTACTTCACAAGCTATCAAATTAAATATACTGTATCAAAAACCGTGTCCCAATAAAACGATATTCTACCCTCTATCTATAACTTACAATATAGTGGGGATGCTGCGGCTCTGGTCACGTCTTTGAAGCTATTTTAATATCCTGTGCCCTCGGCTCGCGGGTGCAAGATAATATACCTACATAATATACACTAGGTGGAAAAAGAACTGCCCCAGTTTTCAATAACGCGTTATACAGGGTGAATTTTTCAAGTGGGCGTGGATGAATACGAAACTATAAGGAATAGCGAAAAATACTCGAAGAAGTCTCGGGCTCGATTTTGATGTAAACTAAAGGAGTCTGTCCACTACACCGTACCATACCATGACCGTGCTATGAACTTATCAGGCGCGGAAAGAAACATGACACGGACTACTATCCACACTAGAACGTATCAACAGCGTATCATACCAGATTATAAAGGGTGTAGATCGGTCATCATACGCGGTTAAACCCTTTATTCCTCAACAGCACTTATTTATTAGCAGCCTCTACCAACTAAATCATATTACTTAAAACATATACTCCCTATTCTCCTGAGCACACGTAATCAGGTCCCATAACAACATTTATTTATACAGGGTGACGCCGACAATACGACAAGAAATTAAACTGCGTATATTTATTTATTTAAACTTCATGTACAAAAGTGGTACATAGGCGGACTTAATGCCACAAGGCATTCTCTACCAGTCAACTTTGGGGTCAAATAGGACAGCATAGTGATAGAGTACAAAAAAATAAATAAGAAAAATATCATTTTGTTAACATAAATTGAAATACATAAATAGGCACATACTAATACATATATACAAATATAATGAAATAAACTAATATATATTATAATACATACAAATAGTCCAAAATACGAGAAACATTATAATAATTACTATGACTACTAATGACAAGCATATGAGCAATTTAGTCAGATTTCAAATAGTACTTCCGTACTGTTCTTTTGAAAGCCATTTTGCTTTCAGCTTTTTTAATGCCAACCCATTTGCTTTTTTAATGTATACCTTCTGACCTTCTCAGTAAGCATACAAAGTACATCCAGTAGTTTAGTCACAGGACATTATTTTTCATTTTCTGCATGGTATCGAATAATAGGTTAGTACCGACATGTTAACGACCCCGCATCGGTATAAACACACATTTTGCCAACTCGCTACTTAAAAAAACCTTTGCCAAACTCGTTCCTTAAATTTTATTTCCAGACTTATACAGAATTATACCTAAGGTTAGTAAACCAATATTTATAACTAGTGTTAGTATTTCGTTTACAGTTTTATGCCAATAAATTAGTTTGTTAATTTTTTTTTAAATTTCATTGTTAGGATTTATTTGATAGTTTAAAACATTCCTATGAACTTGTATTACCAGTGTTTTCATTAATTGTCGTATAGTCGGCGCCACCCTGTATTGAGATTCTCTTAGGCGACGAAGTAATGGGATAAAAATATGAGGTCGGCCCTGACGAGAAGCTCAGGAGACCTGGCTTACGTGGGGGTAAGGATCTTAAGTAAAAGTGGATCCATACCTTAAACCCAGCCTGTTTTATGAGATGTATTGATAAATCTATTTGTATGATGGGTCGGTAGTGTCGGTACAGGATTATTTGGCGTAAGCTTGTTCGAAAATACACGTAAAGAGAAAATGTGTCCTAATGTTATGTCGCCTTAGTACTTTGTTTCCAAGTTCGTTGTGTTCAATATCAGTATTTTGCTTCAGTAATCTCAGGTGTCTGTATTATCTTATTTAGATTATTGTTGGATTCAAAACTTGTTTTTCGAAAGGTCAGATCAGGTGGCCTGCGGGAAAGAGATGGCGCTAGACGACCTGTATAGTTCTGTCTCTTTCCCACACTGGAATTACTCCTGCTTCAAGACGTCATAGTCACCCCCCAGGTTTGTTACCTAACGTTAGGCTGGGTTTTCCCATTCATGACGGGGCGCCTTCTCTCTATCTAGGGCTGTTTGGGAACAGTCTCATTTTTTTTTTAACTGGCCTATTCTATCCCACTACTGGGTAAAGGCCTCCCCCAAATAACCTTAACCTTAAATTTTGCGGCAACTCGTTTTGTTTCTTAAAATTTATTCGAAAGAATAAATTCATTCAGAAAACATAAGTTACTATGTGCCACCTAATCATCTTTTGACGTGTCCTATAATCTATTTTTTATCTCCAGAGATACACTCCTCAATCAATCTTCGAAAATAAAGTGGTCACTAAAAATATATGAGTAAAGAAAAGGTTTCATTCCATTGTGCTATTGATTCAGAGTCATCAATAAGTGTCATCGAAGTAATTGACACAGCCCGTAATGGAACGTGAAATGGAAAAAGAACTTCGTAAAGTTCGGGATTTTTCTGAGACATTGTGACGGAGGGACACCCTTTCCGGTGATCTGAAAGATATTACAAATGTTTCTTATGTCTGAGCTTTTGCGGATCACATCTAAGGTCGGCTTTGCTTGGGAACTGACCGTGGTGTGACTTTTCAAAAGGTCGTGTTTTCCACTTCGTTTCGATACGGTTGACGTTGTGTGAGTTAGCCAATAGTATTCAGCGACTATTGAATGCGTTTCAACAACATTACACGTGAGATTATGTGTTGCTTGATGACAAGATAGGAAAATAATAGCAAACTTTTTGAAGTAACATTGTGATTTCTTTCGTTTTAATCACCTGGAAAATGGTACATTTGCCTCATTAGGATTATACAGGGTGTAAACAGACCCTTCACGAAGCCGTCAACCAAGCATTCTGTACTTCAAACTAAGTAACTTTACGCAAAAAAAATTTGATGGGAAACGACTTTTATTTTTGGGGTGAAAAATCACGGTTTACGGTGGGACTCCATACAACGTACTCAAAACATTGTGCTGATGGATGGATTGAATATTACGGGGATTAAAAATCTTACATTAAAAACACGTATTTACAAAAAAACTTGAGAAAAAGTTGGAACTTTGAACCCCAATATCTCCGTAATTACAAGGTTCACAGGTATGGTCTAGAACAAAAAAATGATCACAATGACGGGGAGAACAAGTTACACCCTTTATTATACTAGCGACCCGCCCGCCTTCGCACGATCTATAGCCGATGACTTCTAGAGGATTGATGGGAGGTGGTCATGTGACAAAGTTTAGCAGATATCTATAGGTACGATGGGGTGGCCAGCACGTCTGGCTTTATTTTGTTTCATGCATTATAAGATTGCGCTCCTACTATAATAGTGTAGAGCTGAGTAGGTAATTTGTATGTATGAACGCACTTATCTCAGGAACTACCAATTACGGGTAATAGTGTTGCAGAAAAAGAGTATATAAAAGTTATGTATTAAGATATTTCTTGATACACATTAATGACTTCTTCAGAATAAGGTGCAAACATACCCTCTGCCCGGTGGGGGACTTTAATATATAATATGTAGTGATGATGATGATGATAAAACACAACATACCTACAAAGAAAGTATAAACACAAATAAAATGCACGTTGTTAAAGTAAAATTTCGTTGCCCAACATTCAAAGAGCGGGACGAATAAATTGGGTATGTAATCCACTGCCAAAGATGGCGCTTCATTCGAAGTTACCGGTAACCGGTATGAGGAAATGGGCAAACTTGTGAAGCTTCAAGGAAGACACGCTTAAAGTGACACGGTAAAGGGGAAAATTAGCTCAACGGTTAGCAAAACAACAGGAAAAATAAACAAAACAGTGAAATTAGAAGAAGCACCGCAAATTGCGAACTTTTCCTTTCCTTTTTTTAGAATGAGGTCTGTTTTCCTTCATAATCATTGTTTTTATTTAATTAAATATATCTTTCTCTCGTTTTTGTAAAGATGTAATTAAATCTAGCAATCATTTTAGCTCGTGGTAAAAAATGTGAAACTTAAAGTCATTTTAAATTTCATTACAAAATACACAAGAAATAAGTAATAATAATTGATGACAAGATATTAAAGTATAAAGTATATTATAGTCAAAGATAAATTCAATTATGTCCAGTATATTCATTATCATGCAGTCAAATAGTATCAAAAGTCAATTGATTTAAAATTCACATGATTAAATTGTTATTTAAGAGTCGGAATCGACAAGTCCTTTTCATTCAAAAAATCCTTAACATTGTAATACATTTTATAAACTAAAAAATTCTCAGCTTATTTTTGAAAAGTGACAAGGGCAGTTCTCTCCAACTTTTAGGTAATTTATTAAATATCATAGGAGCCATACAGAAAACACTTTTGCGCATGAGGGATGTTCTCGCAGTATGAGAGCATATCCTTCTGTTGTCGCGCCTGTTACGTGGGACTACTTCATCTAATCGTTTAAATCGGTGTGGATTTGAACGATTAGATGAACTATCCTATGTTTACTCGGAAGCAGGAACTGCAATCAAAACTAAATAATATATATATTATCGATCCTAAACTCCTTTGACGGACGTAAATAGAAATATTATCTATGGACAGACACATTCAGTTTTATGAAAACCAAATGTCATGGCCGCGTTCCAAGTTGAGTCAATGTTAATAGACAACATCACAATGAATCCGCTGTGCCTGTGACGTCACGTCCGGGCCATCAGGGGAGGGGTACAACGCTAACAGTTGTAGTCAGCGCCAAATCACGTCATCAAATGCGATGACTGTATTTGGTGTGCAGATTGAAACAGCTGTTGGGTAACTATTATGCAAATATAACACAAATGACATAGTACCTACATTATTATTACCCGATCTTCAAAAGGATTTTCAGAAATCGTGTTTAATATTCTTACTACCGAGGAGAAGATGGAGGGACTGGAATGGCTTCCTCATAAATTGGCGGGAAGAAGCAGAACAACGTAAGTAGTAGAAGGAGTGGAGGTGGCCTTTTTCCAGGAGTGAGACAGTACAGGCTAACAATTCACAATTCTTACGAGTGTTTTTTCTTTCTCCCATTCATTCTCTCACACATCTGAAGTGCAGAATACCACCAGTTATTCGTAGAGATGGTGAGGAAGCGAATGGCAAAGTTACTACTAAGAGAAAACGCTGGCACATTTTGCCTTACGTAAATCAATTAGGACAGAAAAGTTCGAAATTCTCCGGTATTACGAAAAGGACTGGTTGCTATGATTAAAGAGTACACCTGCCACGTTGGCAACGAGCTATCACTACTCAGCCATAAATATGTGATCCAAATTATTTGAATACTAGCTGTTCCCCGCGACCTTCGTCCGCGTCAAGTTATTAAAAATACAATTTTCCCCGTTTTTGCAACATTTTTCATTGCTGCTACGCTCCTATTGGTCGTAGCGTGATGATATATAACCTATAGCTTTCCTCGATAAATGGACTACCCTACACTGAAAGAATCATTCAAATCGGACCAGTAGTTCCAGAGATTAGCGCGTTCAAACAAACAAACACTGCAGCTTTATAATATTATAGATTTCCCAACACTTGCTGGATTGGAATTTCATAATCGAAGAAAACGTGGAAATACCACTTGTGTACTATGTGCATTAATAATGTGAAACATAGAAATGTAAAGATATAAAAATGATTAAGTTCTTGACAATTCTGATGAGTCGAATCTCTCTATGTCAGTATGATATGCTTATATGGGCATTTTTTTAGCGATTATTTCTGGGCTTACAGTTGCCGGAAGAAGTAGTAATCCGCTAGATTAAAATAATAGTCAAACAATTAAGTTCAATAATTAAAAAAAAAAAAACAATTATTTCGGATTTAATTCCGTTTGCCAAGTTAATTTAATCGCTCCATATAGATACCTTATAATGTACTCCATTACTGCTTAATTAATGAATAATCCTTTGCCTGCGGGTGGGGAAGATCATGTATGATCAGAAACTTGAAAACTACGACATTTTTACTGAACATCTTTTAATTTTCTGATCATTAATGACCCAAGTAAAGAATTATCCATTAATTGCGCCACACCATGTGTGTAGCTTAATATGGTATGAAGGTATTATCTATAACAACAATTGCTTCAATGGCATCTTAGAAAAGTTTTTGAAATTTCCGTAACTTCCATAATTGTAACCCGGAATTTAGCAAATTAAGTTGTCCCTATAAGCCGTGAGCGCCCCGTGAACGCCCCGGAGGGTATACGAGGGAATTTAAAGGTCAAGCTAGCGTCGTCGGAATTCTTAACCGTTGACGTAACGATACCGGTAGGGCACCTGAGTCGGACCGGGTGTATTAACACGTGCCACCGGGATTGAAAGCTAGAGCCTTAGAGTGCTCTGGGATCTTGGATAAATGTTTCGTAAACCGTTGATCGTCGTAATAGATTCTGTAAAATAATTAAAATTAAAATTCAGTGAGTTTTTTCTAGCAAATAACACGGTAATCTTTAAACGTCCGCATCGTAAAAGGAACTTATAAATAACAGAAGGTTAGGTAGGCTTGGTTATCCTACGGCCTCCATTTTATCAGACAGTGTCTAATGATTGGGAGACCCACGCTAAACGATCTTTGAAAACTTTGGCATTTAACACTTTCGCTGCCCAACACCCCGCGTAGTATGGACTTTGGACTCATATGCTGGGTGCTGGGCAGCGAAAGTGTTAAAAGCCCAGTATAGCTTTTCATACAAGTTGATACGGGGTGAGTCAGCAAACTAGTGACGTTTTTTGGGTATAAAGGTTTCGGAACTGCTCATTCACTGCCTACGCGATGGTGACGAATTGCCCAAAGACGTCACTGAAGTGACGCTTCTTGTGTGACTTCATTCTGAAGAAACGCTAATTTTAGCTTTTTTTACGAATTGAATCCATCTGCTTGATCTGGAAAATAAGGTTAGAAGTTCAGTACCATGTACGTAAGATATACATGAGAACATGGTTTCTTATAGTATGATGGGATTAGGTGCATTTCAAATATTGCCAGGTAACTAAAGCAATTTTCTCTACAATTTTCCCTAGTATTGTACCTCAATTTTAAATTAATGGTAGCAAGTACACTCATGATTGGTGTAAGGTACTGGGTTCGATTCCCAGGTCGAGCAAAGTATTTTAGGGTTATTTCATTAGGATTTTTCCCAGTAGAAGGCCAAGGCTTCCATGGTCCCATGACCATGGGTGTTACTAAATACCTCTGTCCAACCCCTTCCGGAAATACACGCGTTATGTTATGTAAATAAAACAGCGCTGATCCGGCCAAGCCGTCAGATGTCCGCGTTGACACGTACCTACCTCCCGGCTCGGCTGGGAGCCTGGTACCGATGGCTGTCACTAGCCGGAGGGTGATCATATCCGATTAATATTGTTATTTACACTGCCAATAGGAGGGTCAAGTAATAACCGTGATGTAATAATATGTGACACACAGATTTTATATTTTTTGAACATATGCATGTCATCTAACCGCAGTCCTTGCTTAACAGAAGCAAACCAAACCAACATTTTGATAACAAAAACAAAGATCACTCTAATTTTGGCTATCAATCAAGTCAGAGGTAAAAATAACTGTGAAAACTTGTTTCCTAGAAGATAACGCATCGTCACAGTAACTGTGAGAAACCAGTAAATAGTTCACTGCATAAGTTAGCATAGTTGTAACTTCAAGTAGACAGTCAATGTCATGTGTGCGCACTAACATTTGTGAACGGAACATAAACACTTTGACGGCTCACTTACTTCCAGTAATTACAGAGCGTGCGAACCATCGCTGGGGAAATATACGCATTTATATGTGCTCTGTTGTGTTCTGACATCTTTATCTATTATGGGGTTTCAGGCAAAAATACAATAGTTTTGTAACTCCGCGGTAACACCGAAGGAACCCTTGCTAGTTCCGTTTATCGTTCACACCTAAAACAAGTTGGAAAGACGAGTAGAATATAAAACTTTTCACAGAGCAAAATTGTTACCAATACCATTTCTTAGACGATATCAGTACATGTTTCGTATACACGACATGTTTGAAATCAAAATCAAAATCAAATTTGTCAAAAATAGGTTCTAGGAAATTGAAAGGGCGTCGAGAATTAAAATGAGGACCGGAGGAGTTTTATCACTTCAAATCATGAGGTTTATATGGGGTAGATCTGCATGAATTGCGCGTTTAGGTTTCTCCATTTCCAACCCGAAGTATTGTTTAGGGAGATGAAAGTTCCATAAATGAGGTCCATAATGTCTTACATTCCAGAATCTGTAGCGGGAACATTTGAAAGTAGGTGCAAACCTTGCAGTTGTCACGGACCAATACGGATTTAGGTCCATTAGTGTTGAACTGCACACGAGTGAAGTAGTGTTTACATTTCGGCGCACGCATACTAACCTGTTGTTCCCGAGTATCGACCGGCGCCGGGCGCGAGCCGGGGCGAGGCAGTCTCGGCCGAACTTTGGTCGCCGGAGGCCGTGTACGTGCTTCACTAGTGAGTCCCGTGCCCAGTGCAGTTCTTGTGCCCGATATCGACATGCAGTTGCCGGCAACCAGCCGGCCGCAGTAAGAGAAACGCTTCAGGTGACTATGATTCTTATTTCTTGTTTTTTTATTGAAGCTTAGGGTTGACATGTTTTGATTGAGAGTAGGTGTGTTAATTGAGGAAGGTCCTGAAAATTTTCAGGTGTGATGGTTGAAAGTTTTTGAATTGATAATATTTTAAAATAAGTAGTAAATACGAGGAAAATCTTCAGTGGTAATCTTTTCTAAAGGGAAACAATAGAAAACGACTTTCCTTAAGTCGACAACGTTTTTGCGCGTCTGCTTCTGAATTTTACCAACATCGCAATTTTAAAAGGAAAGCGTTTCAAAATTGTGTATAGGATTAATACTTTTTAAGTGATTCTTATTTCTTCATAGTTTCTTATTTTTGATTTTATAATTAACGAGATGAATATTGGACAAGCGGCACTAACCGCGACTGAAAACATAAAAGCTCAACATTTCAAATGGATCAACATTTTACTTTCAACTTCAATCCTTTCAAGTAAACAATTCGATACAAAATGTTTCCAAAAACATCGCAAGTCCTTTGTTGCCCCGCCAAACTAACGGTGCAAAAGAAAAACATTTTCCATTAGAAAAGGAGCGTCCCTTTGTTATATCGTCCCAGATCAGTCGTTGTTACACTAGTCACGCCTCCCGGCTGTTCCCGATGACTCACAGCATTTACGAGCCCCGTGTGATTAGCGGTTACTGTTCATTTATTATATTTTGACGCACCGCGTCATCCGCGCGGCTTTTAGTGAAGATCATCGCATTCCGCGGGCACGCGCGGTTTAATGCGCTCTCCAAATATGCGTGTCTGTTTTGTAAACTGCATATAAAAATAACAATCGATGTTTTTGTTTCGCAGTCACTCTATACGGGGTAGAAGGAACACCGACGCGGAAACGATTACCATGTATTCAGCACATCATTATAAGCCCCTCGATTGAAAATATTCATCGGTTATTAAAAAAATATATCTGCTGTTTCCTACAAAAGTGCAATACCTACACGGTCAAAATATTTAGGAACAGGTGATATTTTTTTAAATACCCGATGAAAAATTTCTATGTGGCCCCGGCTCAGAATGATGTACTGAATTCGTGGTAACCGTTTTCGCGTCGGTGGCCGTTCCACCCTGTATACTACATTTGGTTTTATTAGGTCAAGACGAAGTTAACATAAAACAGGTACACACAAACATACGCTATGCTTAAACTATACGGCTTACATACAAACGGTTTTACCTTTAACAGCAATTTTAACACAACATTTTACTGTAGACTACAGGAAATCTAGAAGGCCTTTTGCGCAAAAGCATTTGAAAAGCTTTTACATAAATCAGAGATACAAAACTGATATCGTTTTTATCTCTTCTCCTGAAACATAGCCTACGTGATGCAATCTAAGTAGTCCTGGCGAAACGCGCCTGCGTTGTGCAACAGGGTTCCATTTGAACTCTAGACCTTTACCGATGAATCAGTTTATGCGCAGTACAGCTTTTCAATCAGTTTTAGCGCCCACACCTTTGTATGTTCTCCTTTTCTGGAAGCTTGCGCTAGAACATGATTTTGAGTTGCGGCCTGAGAGGAGAAACTACTTACGTCTTCTTACAAACATTGGTGTGGTCATTCCATGTAAAATTCTAGTTTTCAGCCGCGTTCAGCAAAACTGGAAGCCAACCTCTAAAAACTTGGGAAAAGGCTAGTCAGATAATATTGATGACTTTTACCTCTTTTTTTAAGTAAACTAATAAATTCTTATTGACAAAAGCTACATCTTTCAGTCTTTACCTATATACAAGATGGAATGTTTCAACACTACCTGTAAGAACTCTAAATACTGCAGATAGAAAATTTTACTCAAAGGAAGTATTTCTTTATTTTAATAAAGAAATAAATCTGCACTCAAAGATTTTCGAAAATTCGCTTGCCACACTCGGGAATCGAACCGGCTAAAATTAAAAAAAATAACATCCTGTAGTTTTATGGCATCAATCGATAGAGTCAATCATAAGGATGAAATCTTTCTAAAAAACAAGATAAATTAAATGAAAGGAAAACCATGAAATCTTAACTAAATTCCACCCTGTATATTTGCCAAAGATGAAAAAGATACTGAGCTTTAATAAACGAATTGAGGAAACCGCGGGCTTATGTGCGCAGTTGACAGGACGCGTTGACTTGATCCTGTGTTTGAGGAAAAACTTTTGAGTAAAGGCAATGATATGCTGTCGTTTTGATAAGATAGTTTTTTTTAAGAAACGTTTTATTATCCAAACTCAACGGAGAAGCAGCAACATTATCGCGAGAATGAAATAAGAGATTCACAACAATCATTCAT